>CM055122.1:140774291-143174291 GCA_029206835.1 Rana muscosa
GGATGGGCAACTGCCATCCACAGAAGATTAGAAGATTACATTGCATGCACAAGTGTATATATATATATAACACTAACACGTTTATAAAGTAAGCAGAAAAGTATGTTTGTGTGTGTGTATATATATATATAATATATCACCAAACAGGGCAGGTGAGTCCAGGGCACAGGGTGGCACGGATGGGCCATCCACACAAGAATGTTTTATAGCATGCACAATATAAAGTTGTATAAAGTTTATAGAGTATGCAGAAAGTTTATGTTTGTGTGTGTGTATAATATTATATATATATATATATATATTTTTTTTTTTTTTTTTTATTGACTACAACAAGCTTCTAGAGCATGCAGAAAGTTTTATATATATATATATATATATATATATATATATATATATATAATTCTCAAAAACTGGGGTATGGATCCCTTATTAAAAAAGTGGCAACTATTTTAATTTAATAGATTTGAAAATGGCTTAATATATTAATCCTGAAATAACGATCCTTATCCTTGTTTAGCTTACAGTACAACACGGCTACAATGTTATTACCATTGTCCATGGAGGTCAGCCTTTAGCCCAGTTTACATTGGAAATCAGAGTTTTGTCTTTCTTTTGTTTTTCTTGGCTGACAATTATGACATTGCTATACATTTTTCATGTACTAATATTCCTCCCAGGAATTGATCTATCAATATAGATTTTTAGGTTTAATGTTTCATTGAAATATTTTGCTAATGCAGCAAATAGGATTAGTGTGATTTAGGTAGGACCTGTGTAGGTGTGCCCCCATTATAAACTCCGGAGTAGTCCAGACATGGGGACAAGTGTATGATGATTTTTTTGTACCCTTCTCTAGGAGGATGTTCCCCTTCCTCAGCTTCAATATCACCGGCTTAAACCCGACAGCCCATTACAACGTGTTTGTAGAGGTGGTTCTGGCCGATCCCAACCACTGGCGATTCCAAGGCGGCAAATGGGTGACCTGCGGCAAGGCGGACAATAATATGCAAGGTAGCTGCCTACAGGGCAATGGGGGGGCTATGGGACTACAAGTCTCAGCATGGGCGGCTTGTATATTCAAACTAAGTGCCGCCCTTACCTTTGTGAGTATAAACTAAAAATTGTAATAGGTCCCGTGAATGTTGTTTTATTTCCAACATAAGGTTTCAATGATTGTATCAATGGGGTCGTGCTGATACAGTAAAGATACATAAGAAAATATATATAGAGAGAGAGAGAGAGATAGAGAGATATATAGATAGATTGATAGGTAGATAGATAGATAGACAGATAGATAGACAGACAGATAGAGATAGAGAGAGAGAGAGAGATAGATCGATAGAGAGATAGATAGATAGATAGATAGATAGATAGATAGATAGATAGATAGATAGATAGATAGAGAGAGAGATATAGAGATAGATAGATAGGTAGATAGATAGATTGATAGACAGATAGATTGATAGATAGATAGACTGATAGATAGACAGATAGAGAGAGAGAGATCGATAGAGAGATAGATAGATAGATAGATAGATAGATAGATAGATAGATAGATAGATAGATAGATAAAAAAAGATAGGTGGCTACACAATGACACTTAAATTGGTAGATGAATAATTAGTTATGTAGAAAGATATGATTGGTAGATTAATCAATGATTACTTGAAAAAAAAAAGGAATTTATATATGCATTGATTGGTAGATTGGTCGATGATACATAATTTATTGTATTGGTAATCAGGGAAATTCATTGATAAGGTAATTGATATATGGAATGCATTGACAGGTTGATTATAAATAGTATTATAGGAGGAATATATAGATAGATAAATAGATAGATAGATAGATCGACAGATAGATAGATTATAGGTAGATATCATTTAAATTGAAAAGTATATTATAGGTAGAAAATGTATTAATTAAAGGGAAGATTTAAATAGGATAGACGATTATATTATAGGTAGACAATATATTAGATAAAGGGAAGATTTGAATAGGACAGACGATATATACATTGATAGACAGATTACAGGGATATGAATTCTGAATACATTAAAAAGTATATAATGAAGTAGATTGATATGAGAATACAAACAGACAGATATTAGATTTCTTAATAGATGAACAGACAATACATAAAGAAATGAGACAATTATTAGGAATATATAATGCATACATTGGTAGGCAATATATAGGTAAATGGGTGATACATACATTGATATGCAGACAGATGACATATTTTAACAGATAGACAATATGTCATAAGACCAGTATCAGGTTGATGGACAGCAATGGTATAATTATAGGTAATATAGGAAATTAAGAATGATGGTAAAGACTATAACTAGTTAAATGATAAATAAATAGACAGGTAAGTTATCACAGAAGTAGTTATATATGAACACATTGGGGAGATTTACTAAAACTGGAGAGTGCAAAATCTGGTGCAGCTCCGCATAGAAACCAAACAACTTCCAGGTTTTTCGTTCAATAGATTTTTATTTTTTTCAAATCAAGTACAGATAGTACATACAAACACAACTTCCAGGTTTTATTGTCAAATCCCAAATTGAATAAACTGAAGTAAGAACCCGATTGGCTACCATGCAGAGATGTACCAGATTCTGAGTGCCCCAATTTTAGTACATCCCTGGTATGTGTGTAGACTTGCAGAACTCCCCCCCAGAACTCCCCCTTTCTCCCCCTTTCTCTCCAACTAATGAAGTCCCCTCACCTCTGTCCAGGTAATAAGGTGTATGTACACCCCGAGTCCCCCAATACTGGAGCCCACTGGATGAGGCAGGAGATCTCCTTCGGGAAGCTGAAGCTGACTAATAACAAGGGAGCCAATAATAACAATACTCAGGTAAGACTGATACCATGGACAGCAATCCTGGTCCCGTCTATGGAGCTGTCAGTACTAAAACTGGAAGCGGCGCACACTCCATACACTGGAAGAAGTTATTAAAGTGTCGCACACTCCATGCATAGTTATTAAAGTGTCGCACATTAGTAAATAACATAGCATCGATAAATAGTAGAGCCAAATTAATGCATCGTCTTTTATGATGCTGCAGAAAATGAAAGCTTGTGTCAGAACTGCTGGGAGGTCAACTTCTTTTCATCATGTTTTTTCCTTTTCTCAGATGATTAGTGTTAAGAAATGTTGGCTTTTCTCACTCTGTTCTCACATCTGCATTACATTCAACACCTTCCCCGCACTCCTGCTTACCTGTGAGTCAGCCCTTACCGCACACATATTTAATGGGCTTTGAGCCCTAACTCAAACACAGTCTTCACCCACCCACCTTCCAGTCACTACCCCCCATTAGATTTGTCCTCTCAGCTTACCTTCTTCTGTCCCCCCACTTACCAATTCTTCCTCCCACCCGCCTACACCCCACCAACCTACTTCTCACTTACCCACATAGCACACAAGCAGCTCACCTCAATCACCTACTCAATGCCTCCACCTCTCCCCACAAACAGCTTTCATCTCTTTAAAAGGCTAGCTGGAACTTACCATGTCTTACTTATTCTAAGTCTAATTTACTAAAAGTGATCTCTCTCTCTCTCTCTCTCTCTTTTTAGATGATTGTCCTGCAGTCTCTACATAAGTACCAGCCACGTCTGCACATTGTGGAAGTCAGTGAAGATGGAGTGGAGGACCTGAATGACTCTGCCAAGACCCAGACCTTCACCTTCCCAGAGAATCAGTTCATTGCTGTCACAGCATACCAGAATACAGATGTAAGGGCCCTACCATGGTCTTCTATAGGATGAGGAGGAGGAGTGGGTGCTATATGTAAAGGGGATGAATTATCTGTACCGATAAGGCTGTATATCAGTATTTATTTCTTTTGTTTTCTTTTAGATCACTCAACTGAAAATTGACCACAACCCATTTGCAAAAGGCTTCAGAGACAACTATGACTCGTAAGTATACATATATTTTTTTATGTAAAATTTTATTTTATTTGAAAAGGTTTTAAAGACACAGACAAATAAGCCAATTAAACAAAATAAACAAATAAAAAAACAAAACAAAACAAAAAAAAACCCTACAAACAAATAGAGTATACCTACAAGCCATGATAACAATAAATGACTAAATAGCATAATAATACCAGTCAGCTTTAGGCTCTGCTTAAAATAATAATAATAATAATAATAATAATAATAATACAGCTAAACCTACAAGAGCCTACAGCCTAAATACAAAGCTCAAATGATTTAGCCAAGGTGACCTTTGTTGTGATGGTATATTGTGCTTGATATGAGAAGACTTGATTTTTATATGGCTGGTTTAAACCACAAAAACGCACTCTTGATGCTTTCCAGATGCAGTTTTGCTTACAGTTTACACCACAAAAACTCACTCTCTGCATGTGTGTTTTGATGTTGTTTGCATTTTCAATAGTTCCAGTGCCTTTTTTACCCTCTTGTTTTTTTTTGTTTTTTGTTTGCTGTCAGTGCATTTTATGTGTTCTACTGTGGTCTGGTATGTTCTTTTTTTTCTGGAACTGAACCACACTGGAACTGACTGCACTAGTGTGAACTATGCCTCTGGAACCCATGTAATCTACTTTCCTTGCGTTTTTGATGCATAAACAATGCACTTGCATCTGGTGTGAACTGGCTCTATTTTCTGTTTCATTGACTTGAGGACAGTAAAGTCAATATTAATAGATATAATCACAAGAAAAAAAATCGATAAGTCATGGCTTCTGCTGTATTATTCTGTGAGGGTATTTATTTAATTTCATAAAGTGGAAGTGAATCATCTTAGTAAATAAAGTAAAATTGTGTTCACCTCAACTACTGGCAAAGTGCAGGGCAAAATTCTTTTTTTTTTTTTTAACCCCCAACCCCCTTGATTTGATTTATTCACTTTGTCAAGATTCTCTCTAAAGCCCCATACACACGGTTGGACTTTTTGCCAAAAAACTTCATTTTGAGCAAGTTTGCCAAAAAATCCGACCGTGTGTACGCACCATCGGACAAACTTTTTTGGTTTTCATCGGACAAAAGTTCGGTTTGCAAACGGACAAACCTTTGGCCAACAAAAGTCCAATGGAGCAAAGTCCGACCGTGTGTACAGAAAACCATCAGACTTTTGTCCGATGGACAAAACAAATAATGTTAAAATCAACCAACAATAGCAGAAGTTGACCAAAGGGTGGCGGTAAAGAGCAGAAAAACCACATGAT
Source organism: Rana muscosa (assembly GCA_029206835.1). Taxonomy (NCBI): domain Eukaryota; kingdom Metazoa; phylum Chordata; class Amphibia; order Anura; family Ranidae; genus Rana; species Rana muscosa. The sequence continues at coordinate 140,779,505 of CM055122.1, forward strand.
GTTGGAAAAAGTTTTGGGAATGTTTGCAGAAAAGTCCTGTGGTGTGTATGCTATGGGTGTGCCCAGCCAACTCTGTTCGGACAAAAATCCACGGAAAAGTCTGATGGAAATCTAACCGTGTGTACGAGGCTTTAGGGAGTCAACTCCTAGAACTTTTTTTTACCCATAGCTGACCCATTTATGATCATGCTTGCCATAGTCACAGCAACTTTTTTTTTTTTGTAGCATGTACACGGCATCAGAAAATGACCGATTAACTCCATCTCCTGCGGATTCTCCTAGATCCCACCAAATAGTGCCGGGTGCCCGCTACAGTGTCCAGCCCTTCTTCCAGGAGCAATTTGTCAACAACCTGCCCCCTACAAGGTACTACAGTGGGGAGAGGACTGTGCCCCAGACCAATGGTCTTCTGTCACCCCAGTCTAATGAAGAAGTGGCCAACCTTCCCCCCCAGAGGTGGTTTGTGACCCCTGTCCAACAAGCAGCAGCCAACAAACTGGACATGGGCCCTTATGATACAGACTATTCTTCTAGTTCTCTTCTCACCTATGGCATTAAGTCTCTGCCCATCCAGACCTCTCATCCCATGGCATACTATCCAGATGCGGCCTTTGCTTCCATGACAGGCTGGAGCAGCAGAAGTTCTCCATATCAAAGGAAAATGGCAACTGGTTTACCTTGGTCTTCCAGGTCAAGCCCCTCAGGTTTTGCTGAAGACCTTCTATCTAAAGACAAAGTCAAAGAAGAGTTGAACTCATCATGGGTGGAGACACCGCCTTCCATTAAATCTTTAGACTCAAATGACTCTGGTGTCTACACAGGAGCTTGCAAGAGAAGACGACTTTCACCTAGCACTTCAAGCAATGAAAACTCCCCTCCCATTAAATGTGAGGACATTGCAAATGAAGACTTTAAAGATGCCTCCAAAAGCCTAGGCTATTATTCATTCTACTCTAGTTCTTAAAGAATTATAATATATTTATATATGTATTTATATATGTATAGATATTACTTTAACACTTTGAGCACAGGGTGGACCTTAGCATTAAATGCCAAAAAATTGTGGTTTAGCCTTTCATCTGGAGAACAAAAGGCAATATAAAAAAAAAACTGATTTGTAGTTCTCTAGACTGAAAGGCCAGAGCTCTGAGTGCTGCAAGTTCTAACTTGTCACAATCTGTCCTAAATGTGACAGTAATTAGTATTTCAAGTGGATAATATCTGCTTTGTTTCAGTTGCTTATTTTTTTTGTATGTGATTTATTTATAAACCAAGAATATTGTAAATATTGTGTAGATATTCTGATGACTATTGTGGAGTTTAATATATTGTATGCTTTATATGTGTGTTTCTCTTGTTCTACAAGACAATTTCTGAACTGGTTTGTTGTACAATTGTGTAATGGCTAGTACACAAGAAATTCTATCTAGAGACTTTAGACTGCCATGTCAGAATGTACTTTTCTGTTGTGTTTTGGGGGAAAAAAAACATCAAAAAACAACAATGAACATAAGAAAAAATGCCACTTATACAAGACATTTGTAAAAATGTAGAATTCGTTATTGATCTGAAAGAAATTGTGAGTTAACCTTTCTATGTATATAATGCTTGGTCCTTTTTAATAAATGTGTTGCCTTCGGGAAGTTTCAGTTCTGAAGCAGATCGGTTGGAAAAAAATATTTATTTCATCAATTTTTTTGAAGCATGTGACTGTTCATTTGTATTTTTGGAAAAAGCTAAAACAGTTCATTAGTTTGGGTATGCAATTACTGGGGGTAATTCGTGCCAAGGAAAAAAAAAACTTTTATATTGCAATAAAAAAAAAGTTAAAATAGAAAATAAAAAAGTATGTCAAATCGGACAAACAGATATGTTGTTTATCACTTTGTAGAGTAACAAATGTTACCATTTTAAATCCAATAATCCAAAATATTTTAATATGTGTTATCAATGAATAAAGCACCAACTAATCGATTCAACATTTCTAATGTAGTAGTTTAAGCTTTATTTGTATAGAATAGCGTTTATTACATTGCCAAAGTTATATACATTAGCCAAAAATTTTTTTAGGATCATCTCAAACATCTCCAATTACACTTTTTTAATCACGTTTTTGATCACGTGGAAAGAAATAATAATACTAATGGATAATAAATAATAAAACGATAAACAGAAATAAAGGAATGTTGTTAATTCTAATTCGATATTTCATAATGATGGCAACTGCATAAGAAATACATTTCAGCAACTATGTATTAATTCTATTTGAACTGTCCACAGCAGGAATAAGGAATGTTAATGAAGTTCAACGTGACATTATAATCCATTTAGTAGGGTACTTAGACCATATTTACTAGGTTAATATTTGTTTTTCCCATACAGTTGTGTTCACTTAAATACTCATTTAAAATAGTTAATGACTTCAGTGCTTACTGTTATATATATATTTAAAATAGTAAATGACTTCAATGCCCACTAATATATATATATATATATAGATAGATAGATAGATAGATAGATAGATAGATAGATATAGATATAGATATAAAGATATCTATCTATATATATATATATATATATATATATATATATATATATACATATACACACACACACACACTTTTTTATTTATTTATTTTAAACATTTTCTAAATAATGTTGCTACAGCTACACACACCTGGATTGGAGATAAAAGAGCCCTTTTCAGAATGTTTAATTGGTAGAGGGTGGAATTAAATTAAAGGTCTTTGCATACATAGAAAGGTACAATTTGTTTCCTTTGCAGGAAATGAAGAAGTTAATAAGATTAAAGCTGCGAGTGACATAAAAGAAGAAGTTAAAAGGATAGTTATAAAAAAAAAAAAAAAAGATACAATTAGTTAATTTTCTTTTTTACGTTCCCTATTTTATTTCCTTGTTTGTATATTAGTAACTACCCTATTTAATCTAAAATATTCGTTATTAAAAACCCTTATTTAAGCAGGTTGAAATAATTCGGTCTTTCTGTGAATAGTATCTAGTGAAGTGCAATAACAGGACACAGGAGCAGAAATTTATTCTGGAGGAGCTCTCACACTGTTTAATAGAAACATAAGTGCCTGCCTGGCCCCAATTAACACCTTGTGATTATAAGGCATTCCTAAGCTGTGGTGTCAGACACCAAATTGTGAATAAATGTATCTAATTAATCCTCCTAGGATGACACTGATAAACAAGTCTATATTTAAAGCAGGATCAAGGGTCTGAATCTTGAGTGCTTGTTTACAGTTCCTATCAGGGGAGGTTAAGTAGCCTAGTTTTCCCCCTCTTTAAAGAGGATGTAATGTGATTTAACTAGGTGCCTAAACTCTGCGAGGGGGCGACACAGCAAGACCCTGATGACTTGCTAGGACAAGGGCGACCTGTAGTACACATCTTTACCTTGTATTAACATGTATACATTAAGTAGTGACGTCACCGCATTCACGTATATCTTACTGTCCCCACGCATCACACTCCTGTTATTTGGTTTTCAACTCATTTATGCTCTGTAGAAAAATCCATGTATTTAAATCTTGCATTGAAATGTGCTAGTCCAACGTACAAGAATTTAAACACGTAGGCAGCAGGGTTCCAGATTTGTATCATATTTTATTTTGCTTTATTTGTTTTGATATTGTTTCATTCCCTCTGACTTGAAAGCAGATTATAGAGGATGGAGAGCTTCTATTAAGCCAGCACTAATTAAATACATCCGATGAAAAGTATCAAAATGAAATGTTCTTCTATTAATGAGATCATAACTTTTTATGGTTAGTTAAGGCATAAAACAAAAAATGATGGCAGAGCTTTGTACTGAAATTCAAAACGTTTAGACAGTCCAACACACTCCCTTAAATAAATAAATAAACAAAAAATAATAATTTATTCATATCATATGATATCATACCATATATTTTTTTTCCCAACATATTCCCTTTAATTTTATATAGACACGAACACACACATACATCTCTAAGGAAATAAATATTATATATACATTCAATATTTCAGATTCAGTGTTTGACATTTTAAAAATGTAAAGAAAACCTGTCATATAGTAGACAGCGCAACACACTTCCTTGATTTTAAATAAATAAATATATATATATATATATATATATATATATATATAGTATATATATATATAATTTTTTATACATTACATCTCATATCATATTATATATGATATATATATATATATATATGTATATACAGTATATATATCATTTTTTTCAACTTATTATATTTATTCATTTTTAATTTTTATATATATATAAATTCAAAAGGAAAAAATATAAAAGTTTTTTTTTTATATTTACTGTATATATATATATATATATATATATATATATATGTGTGTGTGTAAATATAATCAATATATATTATGCAGATTATATATATATATATATATATATATATATAAATGTACATTCAATATTTCAGTTTCACTGTTTGACATTTTACAAAACATTAAGACAACTTGTCATAGTAGGAATATGGTATCTGTCATTTCATACCTTCCCCTGAAAATGCTAAATGCCTGGACATTTAATCAGCTTCACAGCCAAGCAACTAGCATCTTCAGAAGGAGGACACAGCAACGGCAGCCCCTATAATTTTTCAGTACAGATTTCCTTTAAGAACAAAGACATTTCTTAGGTTCTATAGTATACCTACTTCTGTTAAATAAAGTGGTATCATTCTTCAGAAATATTTTAGTGGTTGGGAAGTGGTATTTGTGCAGGGCAATAGCTCAGTAAGCAGCAGCATATTTTTAGGTTTTACCCAGTGGTCTACACACAGCATAGTGTTGTGCACTTGGTTTCTAGCAGGGCGCTCATCACAGCAAAGCTCCTGTTTTATCATATTGCAAAAGCGAAACATAGCAGGGAAGTACATTTAACCAGAACAAGTAGCACTTCCAAAGCATCTGTTTGTTGGTCAGACACTTTGTAGTAACATGGCAAACAAGGTGTAGAAGACATAAAGCTCTAGTCTTAAGAGTTTTTTATTACTTTACTGTCAGGTAGGGATGAGCTTCGTGTTCGAGTCGAACATACGTTCGACTCGAACATTGGCTGTTCGATCGTTCGACGAAGATCGAACGATTTGGGCCGTTCGCGCCAAATTCGAGTGACGCGAACGGCCCACAATGCACTACGCCATCGCAGTGTCATCCAGGCGCTGTGATTGGCCAAGCATGCACTGTGACCCCGCATGCTTGGCCAATCACAGCGCCGGCAGCGAGGAGAGCAATGATTGGCCACAGGCAGGATGCCTGTGGCCAATTATTGCTGAGGGTGTTTAGTACACGCCCCACACTATAAAAGGCCGCCAGCACGGCGGCCTAGTGTAGTGTGTTCCGGAGCAGGGATAGAGTAGCATAGGCAGGGACAGTGACTGTTATTTCTTTCTTGCTTAACCTGGATTCCTTTAGTTTAGGGAAAGAGAAGGATAGGTAGGGAGAGTGTCAGTGTGTTTTGTGCTTCTGCTATAGTGTGCTTAAAAAAACATTTATTCTAGGGACAGAAAACTCTAGGTAGGGACAGTGTCAGTTTCTTTCACTCTGCAAGTCCTTGTTTCCAGGGACCTGTAAGGACAGTGAGTTAATTGTCCTTGTGCTATATTGTGCTTAAAAAAAACATTTATTCTAGGGACAGAAAACTCTAGGTAGGGACAGTGTCAGTTTCTTTCACTCTGCAAGTCCTTGTTTCCAGGGACCTGTAAGGACAGTGAGTTAATTGTCCTTGTGCTATATTGTGATTAAAAAAAACATTTATTCTAGGGACAGAAAACTCTAGGTAGGGACAGTGTCAGTTTCTTTCACTCTGCAAGTCCTTGTTTCCAGGGACCTGTAAGGACAGTGAGTTAATTTTCCTTGTGCTATATTGTGATTAAAAAAAACATTTTTTCTAGGGACAGAAAACTGTAGGTAGGGAGAGTGTTTTTTTTCTTTCACTCTGCAAGTCCTTGTTTCCAGGGACCTGTAAGGACAGTGAGTTAATTGTCCTTGTGCTATATTGTGCTTAAAAAAAACATTTATTCTAGGGACAGAAAACTCTAGGTAGGGACAGTGTCAGTTTCTTTCACTCTGCAAGTCCTTGTTTCCAGGGACCTGTAAGGACAGTGAGTTAATTGTCCTTGTGCTATATTGTGATTAAAAAAAACATTTATTCTAGGGACAGAAAACTCTAGGTAGGGACAGTGTCAGTTTCTTTCACTCTGCAAGTCCTTGTTTCCAGGGACCTGTAAGGACAGTGAGTTAATTTTCCTTGTGCTATATTGTGATTAAAAAAAACATTTTTTCTAGGGACAGAAAACTGTAGGTAGGGAGAGTGTTTTTTTTCTTTCACTCTGCAAGTCCTTGTTTCCAGGGACCTGTAAGGACAGTGAGTTAATTGTCCTTGTGCTATATTGTGCTTAAAAAAAACATTTATTCTAGGGACAGAAAACTCTAGGTAGGGACAGTGTCAGTTTCTTTCACTCTGCAAGTCCTTGTTTCCAGGGACCTGTAAGGACAGTGAGTTAATTGTCCTTGTGCTATATTGTGATTAAAAAAAACATTTATTCTAGGGACAGAAAACTCTAGGTAGGGACAGTGTCAGTTTCTTTCACTCTGCAAGTCCTTGTTTCCAGGGACCTGTAAGGACAGTGAGTTAATTTTCCTTGTGCTATATTGTGATTAAAAAAAACATTTATTCTAGGGACAGAAAACTCTAGGTAGGGACAGTGTCAGTTTCTTTCACTCTGCAAGTCCTTGTTTCCAGGGACCTGTAAGGACAGTGAGTTAATTTTCCTTGTGCTATATTGTGATTAAAAAAAACATTTTTTCTAGGGACAGAAAACTGTAGGTAGGGAGAGTGTTTTTTTTCTTTCACTCTGCAAGTCCTTGTTTCCAGGGACCTGTAAGGACAGTGAGTTAATTTTACTTGTGCTATATTGTGCTTAAAAAAAACATTTTTTCTAGGGACAGAAAACTGTAGGTAGGGAGAGTGTTTTTTTTCTTTCACTCTGCAAGTCCTTGTTTCCAGGGACCTGTAAGGACAGTGAGTTAATTGTCCTTGTGCTATATTGTGCTTAAAAAAAACATTTATTCTAGGGACAGAAAACTCTAGGTAGGGACAGTGTCAGTTTCTTTCACTCTGCAAGTCCTTGTTTCCAGGGACCTGTAAGGACAGTGAGTTAATTTTCCTTGTGCTATATTGTGATTAAAAAAAACATTTATTCTAGGGACAGAAAACTCTAGGTAGGGACAGTGTCAGTTTCTTTCACTCTGCAAGTCCTTGTTTCCAGGGACCTGTAAGGACAGTGAGTTAATTTTCCTTGTGCTATATTGTGATTAAAAAAAACATTTTTTCTAGGGACAGAAAACTGTAGGTAGGGAGAGTGTTTTTTTTCTTTCACTCTGCAAGTCCTTGTTTCCAGGGACCTGTAAGGACAGTGAGTTAATTTTACTTGTGCTATATTGTGCTTAAAAAAAACATTTTTTCTAGGGACAGAAAACTGTAGGTAGGGAGAGTGTTTTTTTTCTTTCACTCTGCAAGTCCTTGTTTCCAGGGACCTGTAAGGACAGTGAGTTAATTGTCCTTGTGCTATATTGTGCTTAAAAAAAACATTTATTCTAGGGACAGAAAACTCTAGGTAGGGACAGTGTCAGTTTCTTTCACTCTGCAAGTCCTTGTTTCCAGGGACCTGTAAGGACAGTGAGTTAATTGTCCTTGTGCTATATTGTGATTAAAAAAAACATTTATTCTAGGGACAGAAAACTCTAGGTAGGGACAGTGTCAGTTTCTTTCACTCTGCAAGTCCTTGTTTCCAGGGACCTGTAAGGACAGTGAGTTAATTTTCCTTGTGCTATATTGTGATTAAAAAAAACATTTTTTCTAGGGACAGAAAACTGTAGGTAGGGAGAGTGTTTTTTTTCTTTCACTCTGCAAGTCCTTGTTTCCAGGGACCTGTAAGGACAGTGAGTTAATTTTACTTGTGCTATATTGTGCTTAAAAAAAACATTTTTTCTAGGGACAGAAAACTGTAGGTAGGGAGAGTGTTTTTTTTCTTTCACTCTGCAAGTCCTTGTTTCCAGGGACCTGTAAGGACAGTGAGTTAATTGTCCTTGTGCTATATTGTGCTTAAAAAAAACATTTATTCTAGGGACAGAAAACTCTAGGTAGGGACAGTGTCAGTTTCTTTCACTCTGCAAGTCCTTGTTTCCAGGGACCTGTAAGGACAGTGAGTTAATTGTCCTTGTGCTATATTGTGATTAAAAAAAACATTTATTCTAGGGACAGAAAACTCTAGGTAGGGACAGTGTCAGTTTCTTTCACTCTGCAAGTCCTTGTTTCCAGGGACCTGTAAGGACAGTGAGTTAATTTTCCTTGTGCTATATTGTGATTAAAAAAAACATTTTTTCTAGGGACAGAAAACTGTAGGTAGGGAGAGTGTTTTTTTTCTTTCACTCTGCAAGTCCTTGTTTCCAGGGACCTGTAAGGACAGTGAGTTAATTTTACTTGTGCTATATTGTGCTTAAAAAAAACATTTTTTCTAGGGACAGAAAACTGTAGGTAGGGAGAGTGTTTTTTTTCTTTCACTCTGCAAGTCCTTGTTTCCAGGGACCTGTAAGGACAGTGAGTTAATTGTCCTTGTGCTATATTGTGCTTAAAAAAAACATTTTTTCTAGGGACAGAAAACTGTAGGTAGGGAGAGTGTTTTTTTTTTTTCACTCTGCAAGTCCTTGTTTCCAGGGACCTGTAAGGACAGTGAGTTAATTGTCCTTGTGCTATATTGTGCTTAAAAAAAACATTTATTCTAGGGACAGAAAACTCTAGGTAGGGACAGTGTCAGTTTCTTTCACTCTGCAAGTCCTTGTTTCCAGGGACCTGGAGAGACATTGAGTGAATTGTCCTTGTGCTATATTGTGATTAAAAAAACATTTATTCTAGGGACAGAAAACTCTAGGTAGGGACAGTGTCAGTTTCTTTCACTGTGAAAGTCCTTGTTTCAAGGGACAGAGAAGGACACCTCAAGGTAGCCCTTATTGCTTTTTTCCCATCTCCCTGCAGGCCATCTATTAGAATGTCTGGAAGGCAAACAAGGAGAGGCAGACAGTCAGGAGGCAATAAAAGAGGGCAAGCAGGCTCTGTGTCTGGGGGCAACAGTGCTGGTCGTGGACGCGGTGCATTGTCATCAGCACATGGCCATGGGACACGCTTGTCCTTCTTTTCGGCAGCTGGACATGTTGAGCCACATCATGCCGAAGACTTGGTAGAGTGGATGACCAAGCCCTCCTCCTCCTCCTCATCCTCTCTCACCCAGGCTCAGGGTACTGGAAAAGCAGCTGCCAAAGCGTCGTCTTCCCTGGTATCAATGTCAGACAAATCATCAGTCACTCCTTCCCTAGACCCACCATGTCCTCCTCCTGAGGAGTCCCCCGAACTGTTTCAGCACAGTGTTGGGTACATGCTCCAGGAGGATGCCCAGCGTTTCGAAGGGTCTGATGATGAAACCCAGCTAGAGGAAGGCAGTAGCGTGAGAGCAGACAGAGGGGATGCTCAAGAAGGACACCAATCTGGCAGTCATGTTCCAGCAGCTGCAGCATACTGCCAGATTGGCTCCAGTGATGAGGAGGGAGGGGATGATGAGGTCAATGACTCCACGTGGGTGCCTAATAGGAGAGAGGAGGAGGAGGAGGATGAGGAGGAGGCACATCTCCAACGAGGCAGGATGCCCTTTGGTGGCCAGCGTAAGGGCAGTACACCGACGGAATCACACCGCAGAGCTCCGCCTGTGCAGGGCGCTGCCTCTGCCCGTCATTCAAAAAGTTCTTTGGTGTGGGCCTTTTTTGAGGCTAGTGCATCAGATCGCACAGCTGCTGTTTGCAACATATGTCTCAAGCGTATATCGCGTGGCCAAAACATCAGCCGCTTGGGTACCACATGCCTGACCAGACATATGTTGACCTGCCATGCAGCTCGTTGGCAAGCCTACCTCAAAGACCCACACCAAAGAACAAAGCGGACCTCTCCTTGCACCGCATCAGCTGGGATCTCCAACCCCACTATAACTTCAGTCCTCTCTGAAACATGCACTGAGAGGAATGAAGGTGTAGAATTAGGTGTGTCACAGCCAAGTACTTGCGCCCACTCTGCTAGCAGTACACCGACGTCCGATTCTAGCAGGCAAATTTCCCTGCCCCAGCTGCTGGACCGTCGAAAGAAGTTCACTCCCAGCCATCCACATGCCCAGCGGTTGAATGCTAGCTTGGCTAAATTGCTAGCGCTTCAACTGCTGCCTTTTCAGTTGGTAGACTCGGCCCCCTTCCGTGAGTTTGTGCAATGTGCGGTTCCTCAGTGGCAGGTTCCCAAACGCCACTTTTTCTCACGGAAGGCTATTCCGGCTCTCTACCGGCATGTGGAAGGCAATGTCTTGGCCTCGCTGGACAGGGCGGTCAGCGGTAAGGTGCATATTACCGCTGACTCATGGTCCAGCAGGCATGGACAGGGACGTTACCTTTCTTTCACGGCCCATTGGGTCACTCTTTTGGCAGCTGGGAAGGATTCAGGACAAGGTGCAGTAGTGTTGGAGGTTGTCCCACCGCCACGCCTCCAAAATGCTACTACTGGTTGTGACACACCTCTCTCCTCCACCCCCTCCTCTTCTTCTTCCTCCATGGCCTCTTCCTGTGGTTTGTCCTATGAACCAGCGGTGCTCCGTAGCCGTTCACGGGGCTACGCAAGTACGCAGGCAAAAAGATGCCATGCCGTGCTTGCGCTGGTGTGTTTGGGGGACAGAAGCCACACTGGGGCAGAGGTCCTGTCTGCTCTGCAGGGCCAGGCCGAGAGGTGGTTGACGCCACGCCAGCTTAAGCCAGGAATGGTGGTTTGCGACAATGGCACCAACCTCCTCTCCGCCCTCCGACAGGGACAACTGACCCATGTGCCCTGTGTGGCTCACGTCCTTAACCTGGTGGTGCAGCGCTTCTTGGGCAGGTACCCGGGCTTACAGGATGTCCTGAGGCAGGCCAGGAAAGTCTGTGTGCATTTCCGCAGATCTTATAATGCCAGTGCTCGCCTGGCTGAGCTGCAAAAGGAGTTGAACCTGCCCAAGAACCGCCTTATATGTGACATGCCCACCAGGTGGAACTCAACGTTGGCCATGCTGCAGCGGCTGCACACGCAGCAGAGGGCCATCAATGAGTACCTGTGCGACTACGGCACCAGGACAGGGTCAGGGGAGCTTGGTTTTTTTTCTCCACGCCAGTGGGGCATGATCAGGGATGCATGCACTGTCCTGGCACCATTTGAGGAGGCCACGAGGATGGTGAGCAGTGACAGTGCATGCATCAGTGACACTGTACCTCTTGTCCACCTGTTGGAGCACACGCTGCGTGGAATAATGGACAGGGCACTTGAGGCAGAACAGAGGCAGGAAGAGGAGGACTTCCTTGCCTCTCAAGGCCCCCTTTACCCAGACAGTGTTCCTTCTGTCCCACCCATCGCACAGGAAGAGGAGGAGGAGGAGGAGGAGGAGGAGGAGGATTGTGTCAGCATGGAGGTGGAGGCTGGCACTCAGCATCATCAGCAGCAGTCTTTTAGGGATGATTTACAGTCCCAAGAAACCAGTGGACTTGTACGTGGCTGGGAGGAGGTGGCTGCGGATCATGTCGTCCTTAGTGACCCAGAGGACTCCGGAGCGAATGCCTCAGCAAACCTACGCTGCATGGCCTCCCTGATCCTGCAAAGTCTGCGGAAGGATCCTCGTATTCTTCGGATCAAGGAGAGGGACCATTACTGGCTGGCCACTCTCCTTGATCCACGGTACAAGGGTAAGGTTGCGGACCTTATGTTACCGTCGCAGAGGGAGCAGAGGATGAAACAACTCCGGGAGGCCTTGCAGAAAGGTCTGTGCAACGCGTTCCCAGAGACTGGGAGGTTGCAAACTCCTGGTCCTGGACAACGAGTTGCTGAGGCTTCGGCCAGTCAAAGAAGGAGCGGTGGGGAAGGTGGCCGTCTGACCGATGCGTTCAGACAATTCTTTAGTCCGCAGCCCCAAAGTATGATCGGTTCCAGCAACCATCGCCAGCGTCTGATAAACATGGTGCAGGAATATCTAGGGGCAAGGTCAGACTTGGACACCTTCCCCACCGAAAATCCTCTGGCTTACTGGGTCTTGAGGATGGATCACTGGCCAGAGCTTGCACAGTATGCAATTGAGCTACTGGCCTGTCCTGCATCCAGCGTTCTTTCGGAACGCACATTCAGTGCTGCTGGAGGATTTGTCACGGATCACAGGGTGCGCCTGTCCACCGACTCGGTTGATCGACTGACTTTCATCAAGATGAACCAGTCTTGGATCACCACCAGCTACCACACACCTGATGCTGATATAACAGACTAATTGATTTTAAAATGTCACATCCCTTCAAGACTGATGCTGATGCTGAGTGCCTGTGCTGTTATGTTGACTGGCTATCCTCCTCCTCCGAGTCCTCAATGATACGATTGATGATGATAGCTTGGAAGATCATTTTTGTTTATGGGTGCCGCCACCAGTGCCTAACGCCCAATTTTTCAGCCCCTGTTTAACAGGGGCGTGTAATTACAATTTTTGAAGCAATACTTTGCAACAGGGCTCATTGCTGTGCTCCAAGTACAGTATCTGTGAGGAGTTGCAGTGTTGTGCCACCAGTGCCTAAGGCCCAATTTTTCAGCCCCTGTTTAACAGGGGCGTGTCATTACAATTTTTGAAGCAATACTTTGCAACAGGGCTCATTGCTGTGCTCCAAGTACAGTATCTGTGAAGGGTTGCAGTGTTGTGCCACCAGTGCCTAAGGCCCAATTTTTCAGCCCCTGTTCAACAGGGGCATGTAATTACAATTCTTGATCTAATAATTCACAGCAGGGCCCATTGCTGCACCCACCAAGAGTAACTGTCAGGGCTTACAGTGTTGTGGCACCAGCACCACCATCAAAGGCCCAATTTTTACTACCACTGTTCAACAATTATATGTAATTAAAATTCCTGATATAATAGTTGACAGCAGGGCGTTCCAGCACCAACCAAGAGTAACTGTGAGTGCTTACAGTGTTGTGCCAACACCAACAACTAAGGGGCCTATTTCTGCAGAGTATATACGGCAGGTCCCTACTTTCAAACATCCAACTTACAAACGACTCCTACTTGCAAACGCAAGAAGACAACAGGAAGTGAGAGGAAATCTACCACTAGGAAGGAAAATTCTCTCCTGTAAGAATAAATATGGGAGAAAGGTGTCTCCTCTGTACTGATGCTTTATCAGCAATCCTTGTTTCAAGAAAAACACCACATTTCAAAAACAGTTGTCATTAGGACGGAAAGTGAGGTGAAATGTTCTGAACAGGGGCACAGACAGCAAAACAAATGTTACAGGGGTGATAACCCTTACCTATGTTTTCCAAAAAGTTTAAAAATAGATTTTTGGTCTGGAGCTACACTTCAACAATGTACCTGTTCAAAATTACAAACAGATTCTACATAAGAACAAACCTACAGTCCCTGTCTTGTATGCACCGCCTGTATACGGCTGTTCAGAGTATATAGGGCCTTTTTTATTTTATGTGCGGGGTTCCCCTTAATATCCATACAAGACCCAAAGGGGCTGGTAATGGGCTGGGGTAGGGGGGGGGTCATGGGGTAGCTATGCCATTTTTCTTAAAGATTTTCATCCATATTACCGGGACCAGACATTACATTAAAGCCGCAAGCAGTTTTAAATGGCTTTTTTTTCCTTTAGAAGTGTCATTTTGTGCAGGGACAGTTCTAAACACGGGAAACACGTGGCACTTCACAGGCATACTTTAGACACCCCCCAGGTACGATATTTAAAGGAATATTTGACTTTTTTTTTTCACTTTATGCATCATTAAAATGACTGCTCCCGGAAAACGACCGTTTTTAAAACTTATTTTTGCATTGATACATGTCCCCTGGTGCAGAACCCGGGTTCCCAAACCCTTTTTAGGACAATAACATGCATAATAGTTTTTATAATTAGCACTTTAGAATTCGAACGTTCGCATCCATTGTATTTAATAGGGTTCTAATGTTCGTTCGAACTTTCGGTCCGTTCGCGGGTTCTGGTGCGAACCGAACCCGGGGGTGTTCGGCTCATCACTACTGTCAGGCTATAATACATATTATTGTAAGAATTGTTCCACTAGAACCCTTTCTGCTTAACTTCTGGCAAGGAAGAAACCCATAGGCAGGAGAATTCTGAAGGGCCATGACTGGTCTGCATAAAACTTGCCAGCACCAATTCGATTTTTCTGAAAGTAACTATGGCCTCCTATAAAAATATGCGATGCAGCACCTAATTATGAGTGCATTTGCACTTACAATTTTTCCTATTCTCTCTGCACAGTCCTACAAAATATCCTGCCAGTGATGTCTGCCAAATACAGCTTCCTTTGATGGTGTGGCAACAATGAAGCACTGCGTCTGAATTCACAGCAGTTTTCACTTTCATGTAAGCTGTGCATACTCTCACTTAGGGATGAGCCGAACACCCCCCGATTCGATTCGCATCAGAACCAGCGAACGGACCGAAAGTTCGCGCAAACTTTAGAACCCCGTTAAAGTCTATGGGACTCAAACGTTCAAAATCAAAAGTGCTAATTATAAAGGCTAATATGCAAGTTATTGTCCTAAAAAGGGTTTAGGGACCCGGGTCCTGCCCCAGGGTACATGTATCAATGCAAAAAAAAGTTTTAAAAACTGCAGTTTTTTCGGGAGCAGTGATTTTAATGAAGCTTAAAGTGAAAAAAAAAGTGAAATATTCATTTAAATATCGTACCTGGGGGGTGTCTATAGTATGCCTGTGAAGTGGCACGTGTTTCCCGTGCTTAGAACTGTCCCTGCACAAAATGACATGTCTAAAGGAAAAAAGTTATTTAAAACTGCTTGTGGCTTTAATGTAATGTCTGGTCCTGGTAATACAGATGAAAATCATTGAGAAAAATGGCATGGGTACCCCCCCCCCAGCCCATTACCAGCCCCTTTGGGTCTTGTATGGATATTAAGGGGAACCCCGCACCCAAATTAAAAAAAGGAAAGGCGTGGGGCCCCCAGGCCATATATACTCTGAACAGCAGTATACATGCGGTGCAAACAAGACAGGGACTGTAGGTTTGTTGTTAAGTAGAATCTGTTTGTAATTTTCAACTGGTACATTTTTAAAGTGTAGCTCCAGCCCAAAAAAATCTATTTTTAAGCTTTTTGAAAAACATAGGGAAGGGTTATCACCCCTGTAACATTTGTTTTGCTGTCTGTGCACCTCTTCAGAACATTTCACCTCACTTTCTGTCCCAATGACAATTTTTTTTTTTTTTTTTTAGTGAAACAAGGATTGGTGATCAGTGGAGAGGAGACACGTTTTTCCCATATTAACTCTTACAGGAGAGAATTTCCCTTCCTAGGGGTAGATTTCCTCTCACTTCCTGTTGTCTCCTTCCATTTCCAAATAGGAGTCATTTGTAAATTGGATGTTTGAAAGTAGGGGCCTGCCGTATATACTCTGCAGAAATTTGGCCCTTAGGTGTTAGTGTCGCCACAACACTGTAAGCCCTCACAGTTACTCTTGGTGGGCGCTGGAACGGGCCCTGCTGTGAACTATTATATCAAGAATTGTAATTACATGCCATTGTTGAACAGTGGTAGAAAAATTGGGCCTTTGGTGGTAGTGGTGGTGTTGCCACAACACTGTAAGCCCTCACAGTTACTCTTGGTGGGTGCAGGAATGGGCCCTGCTGTGAAATATTAGATCAAGAATTGTAATTACATGCCCCCTTTGAACAGGGGCAGAAAAATTGGGCCTTAGGCGCTGGTGCCACAGCACTGCAACACCTCACAGATACTCTAGTTGGAGCGCAGAAATGAGCCTTGCTGCAAAGTATTGCATCAAAAATTGTAATTACACGCCCCTGTTAAAAAGGGGCTGAAAAATTGAGCCTTAGACACTGGTGCTGGTGCCACAACACTGCAACCCCTCACAGATACTCTAGTTGGAGTGCAGGAATGAGCCCTGCTGCAAACTATTGCATCAAAAATTGTAATTACATGCCCCTGTTAAACAGGGGCAGAAAAATTGGGCCTTAGCCACTGGTAGCGGTGCGCAGAACCAAAAATTTTCTTACAAGCTATCAGCATGATCATTGAGGAGGAAGTCGATAGTCACCCAGCATAACAGGATAGTCACTCAGCATCAGCATAGGCAGTCTTGAAGGGATCTGACATTTCAAAAGAAATTACTCAGTTACATCAGCATCAGGTGCTTGGTAGCTGGTGGTGATCCAAGACTGATTCATTTTTATGAAGTTCAGTCGATCAACCGATTCGGTGAACAGGCGCACCCTGTGATCGGTTACAAAGCCTCCAGCAGCACTGAATGTGCGTTCCGAAAGAACGCTGGATGCAGGACAGGCCAGTAACTCAATTGCATACTGTGCAAGCTCTGGTCAGTGATCCATCCTCAAGACCCAGTAACCCAGAGGATTTTCGGTGGGAAAGGTGTCCAAGTCTGATCTTGCCCCTAGGTATTCCTGCACCATGTAAAATAGACGGTAGCAATGGTTGCTGGAACCGATCATACCTTGGGGCTGCGGACTAAAAAATTGGCTGAACGCATTCGTCAGACGGCCACCTTCTCCACCGCTCCTTCTTTGACTGACCGAAGCCTCAGCAACACGTTGTCCAGGACCAGGAATTTGTAACCTCCCAGTCTCTGGGAACGCGTTGCACAGACCTTTATGCAAGGCCTCCTGAAGATGTTTCATCCTCTGCTCCCTCTGCGACGCCAAGATAAGGTCCGCAACCTTACCCTTGTAACGTGGATCAAGGAGGGTTGCCAGCCAGTAATGATCCCTCTCCTTAAAAACAAGAATACGAGGATCCTTCCGCAGGCTTTGCAGGATCAGGGAGGCCATGCAGCGTAGGTTTGCTGAGGCATTCGATCCGGAGTCCTCTGGGTCACTCTGGACGACATGATCCGCAGCCACCTCCTCCCAGCCACGTACAAGTCCATGGGTTTCTTGAGACTGTAATTGATCCCTTAAAGACTGCTGCTGATGCTGAGTGCTAGGCTCCACCTCCATGCTGACACAATCCTCCTCCTCCTCCTCCTCCTCGTCCTCTTCCTGTGTAATAGGCGGGCCAGCAGGAACACTGTCTGGATAAAGGGGGCCTTGAGAGGTAAGGAAGTCCTCCTCTTCCTCCCTCTGTTCTGCCTCAAGTGCCCTGTCCATTATTCCACACAGCGTGTGCTCAGACAAGAGGGACAGTGTCACTGCTCACCATCCTCGTAGCCTCCTCAAATGGTGACAGGACAGTGCATGCATCCCTGATCATGGCCCACTGGCATGGGGAAAAAAATCCAAGCTCCCCTGACCCTGTCCTGGTGCCATATTGCAACAGATACTCATTGATGGCCCTCTGCTGCATGTGCAGCCGCTGCAGCATGGTCAGCGTAGGGTTCCACCTGGTGGGCATGTCCCAGATTAGGCGGTTCTTGGGCAGGTTGTATTCCCTTTGGAGGTCAGCCAGCTGAGCACTGGCATTATATGACCGGCGGAAATGCCCACAGAGTTTCCTGGCCTGCTTTAGGACATCCTGTAAACCCGGGTACCTGCCCAAGAACCGCTGCACCACCAAGTTAAGGACGTGAACCAAACAGGGCACATAGGTCAGTTGTCCCTGTCAGAGGGCGGAGAGGAGGTTGGTGCCATTGTCAGAAACCACCTTTCCTGGCTTAAGCTGGCGTGGCGTCAACCACCTCTGAGCCTGCCCCTGCAGAGCTGACATAATCTCTGCCCCAGTGTGGCTCCTGTCCCCTAAGCACACCAGCTCAAGCACCGCATGGCATCTTTTGGCCTGCGAACTTGCGTAGCCCCTAGAATGCCTACGGAGCACTGCTGGTTCCGAGGACAAAGCACAGGAAGAGGCCATGGAGGAAGAAGAAGAGGAGGGGGTGGAGGAGAGAGGTGTGTCAGAATCACCAGTACTAGCATTTTGGAGGCGTGGTGGCGGAACAACCTCCAACACTACTGCACCTTGTCCTGCATCCTTCCCAGCTGCCATCAGAATCACCCAATGCGCCGTGAAAGATAGGTAACGTCCCTGTCCATGCCTGCTGGACCATGAGTCAGCGGTAATATGCACCTTACCGCTGACTGCCCTGTCCAGCAAGGCCAAGACATTGCCTTCCACATGCCGGTAGAGAGCCAGAAAGGCCTTCCTTAACCACTTCAATACAGGGCTTTTTGTACCTATTCAATACCGGGCCTATTCTAGCACTTCTCTCCTACATGTACAAATCATCATTCTTTTGCTAGAAAATTACTCAGAACCCCAAAACATTATATATGTTTTTTTAGAAGACACCCTAGGGAATAAAATGGCGGTCATTGCAACATTTTTTCTTGCACGATATTTGCGCAATAATTTTTCAAACGCCTTTTTAAAAAAAAAATGGTTTCACGAATTAAAAAATAAAAAAACAGTAAAGTTAGCCCAATTTTTTGGGAAAATATGAAAGATAAATTTACGACGAGTAAATAGATACCTAACATGTCACGCTTTAAAATTGCACACACTCATGGAATGGCGCCAAACTTCGGTACTTAAAAATCTACATAGGCGACGCTTTAATTTTTTTTACAGGTTACCAGGTTAGAATTACAGAGGAGGTCTAGTGCTAGAATTGTTGCACGTGCTGTAACGCACGCGGCGATACCTCACATGCGTGGTTTGAACGGCGTTTACATATGTGGGCGACTTACGTGTGCATTCGCTTCTGAACGCGAGCTACCGGGGACAGGGGCGTTTTAATATTTTTTTATTATTATTATTATTATTTTTTTTTTACTTATTTATTTATTTTTTTACAATGATTTTAAATTATTTTTTTTGATCACTTTTATTCCTATTACAAGGAATGTAAACATCCCTTGTAATAGGAATGTGTGTGACAGGTTCTCTTTATTGAGAGATGCGGGGTCAATAAGACCCCACATCTCTCCTCCAGGCTGGAATGGCGGCTTTGTTTACATTTGAGGCCCGGGCGTGACGTCATCACATCGCGCCCGGGCCTCCGACGATCATAGAGATGACTGGTGACCATCTGGTCACCAGTCATCTCTATGCTCATCACGTGACCCCACCAACGACGCCGTAAGATTTGCTCCGGGTCCCCGATCGCACGGGGAGCCCGGAGAAGCACCGGATGGCGGCGGGAGGGGGGGGATGTCCCCTCCCGCCGCCTGTAAGAACGATCAAGCGGTGGAACCACCGCTATGATCATTCTTATGGTGCGCAGAATCGCCGGCACTTCAAAAGGATAGCTGAATGATGCCTCTAGCTGCAGGCATCATTCAGATATCCCCCTACAAAGCCGAGGACGTCATATGACGTCCACCCAGGATGGGAGATCCCATCTGTGGACGTCATTTGACTATGGCTGGGTAGGGAAGTGGTTAAAGAAAAAAAGGGGCGTTTGGGAACCTGCCACTGAGGAACCGCACATTCCACAAACTCAAGGAAGGGGGCAGAGTCTACCAACTGAAAAGGCAGCAGTTGAAGTGCTAGCAATTTAGCCAAGCTAGCATTCAACCGCTGGGCATGTGGATGGCTGGGAGCGAACTTCTTTTGGCGGTGCAGCAGCTGGGGCAGGGAAATTTGCCTGGTAACATCTGACGTCGGTGTACCGATAGCAGATTGCCCGCAAGTACTTGGCTGTGACACACCTAATTCTACACCTTCATTCCTCTCAGTGCAGGTTTCAGAGAGGACTGAAGGTATAGTGGGGTTGGAGATCCCAGATGATGAGGAGCAAGGAGAGGTCCACTTTGTTCTTTGGTGTGGGTCTTTTAGGTGTGCTTGCCAACGAACTGCATGGCAGGTCGACACTTGTCTGATCAAGCATGTGGTGCCCAAGCGGGTGATGTATTGGCCACGCGAGATATGCCTGAGACATATGTTGCGAATAGCAGCGCTGTGATCTGATGCACTCGTCTCAAAAAAGGCCCACACCAAAGAACTTTTGGAATAACGCGCAGAGACAGCAGCGCCCTGCACATGCGGAGCTCTGCAGTGTGATGCAGTCAGTGTGCTGCCCTTAAGCTGGCCCCTGGAGGGCATCCTGCCTCTTTGGAGATGTGCCTCCTCCTCCTCCTCTCTCCTATCAGGCACCCACGTGGAGTCTGTGACCTCATCATCCCCTCCTTCCTCATCACTGGAGCAAACCTGGCAGTATGTTGCAGCTGGGGGAACATAACTGCCAGATTGCTGTCCTTGTTGGACACCCCCTCTCTCTGGGCTCACGTTACTACCCCCTCTCTCTGGGATCACGTTACTGCCTTCCTCTAGCTGGGTTCCATCATCGGAGCCTTCAAAACACTGGGCATCCTCCTGGAGTATGTACCCAAAACTGTGGTCAAATATTTCCGGGGACTCCTCAGGCGGTCATGGTGGGGCTAGGGAAGGAGTGACTGATGCCATTGAGCTGAGGGAAGAGGCTGCGTTGGCAGCTGCTTTGCCAGACAAAGTACCCTGAGCCTGGGTGAGAGAGGATGAGGAGGATGAGGACAGCTTGGTCATCCACTCTACCAAGTCTTCGGCATGTTGCGGCTCAACATGGCCAGCTGCCGAAAAGAAGGACAAGCGTGTCCCACGGCCACGTGCTGATGAGGATGCACCGTGTCCACAACCAGCACTGTTGCCTCTAGACACAGAGCCTGCTTGCCCTCTTTTATTAGCTTGTGACTGTCTGCCTCTCTTGTTTGCCTTCCAGACATACTAATGACCTGCAGTGAGATGTAGCTGCACAAAGGTGGGATGTATATATATATATATATATATATATATATATATATATATATACATATATATATATCTATACTGATTATACTGCAGCTAGCAGAATCAACTGCCTGCTGTGGTAGTAGTATGAGAACACCAGCAATTGTCTTCAGTTAGTTTTAGGTGCACACTGTGCAGAGGACACAGTACACTAAGTGAAAATAAAGCAGCTCCCTGCCTGTGGTATTGGTATGAGAACACCAGCAATTGTCTTCAGTTAGTTTTAGGTGCACACTGTGCAAAGGACACAGTACACTAACTGAAAATACTTGCAGCTCCCTGCCTGTGGTATTAGTATGAGAACACCACCAATTGTATTCAGGTACCTTTAGGTGCACACTGTACAAAGGACACAGTACACTAAGTGAAAATAAAGCAGCTCCCTGCCTGTGGTATTGGTATGAGAACACCACCAATTGTATTCAGGTACCTTTATGTGCACGCTGTGAAAAGGACACAGTACACTAAGTGAAAATAAAGCAGCTCCCTGCTTGTGGTATTGGTATGAGAACACCACCAATTGTATTCAGGTACCTTTAGGTGCACGTTGTGCAAAGGACACAGTGCACTAAGTGAAAATAAAGCAGCTCCCTGCCTGTGGTATTGGTATGAGAACACCACCAATTGTATTTAGGTACCTTTAGGTGCACGCTGTGCAAAGGACACAGTACACTAAGTGAAAATAAACAGCTCCCTGCCTGTGGTATTGGTGTGAGAAGACCACCAATTGTATTCAGGTACCTTTAGGTGCACTCTGTGCAAAGGACATAGGAAACTAAGTGAAAATAAAGCAGCTCCCAGCCTGTGGTATTGGTATGAGAACACCACCAATTGTATTCAGGTACCTTTAGGTGCACGCTGTGCAAAGGACACAGCACACTAAGTGAAAATAAAGCAGCTCCATGCCTGTGGTATTGGTATGAGAACACCAGCAATTGTCTTCAGTTAGTTTTAGGTGCACAATGTGCAGAGGACACAGTACACTAACTGAAAATACTTGCAGCTCCCTGCATGTGGTATTAGTATGAGAACACCAACAATTGTATTCAGGTACCTTTAGGTGCACGCTGTGCAAAGAACACAGTACACTAAGTGAAAATAAAGCAGCTCCCTGCCTGTGGTATTGGTATGAGAACACCACCAATTGTATTCAGGTACCTTTAGGTGCACGCTGTGCAAAGGACACAGCACACTAAGTGAAAATAAAGCAGCTCCCTGCCTGTGGTATTGGTATGAGAACACCACCAATTGTATTTAGGTACCTTTAGGTGCACGCTGTGCAAAGGACACAGTACACTAAGTGAAAAAAAACAGCTCCCTGCCTGTGGTATTGGTATGAGAACACCACCAATTGTATTCAGTTAGTTTTAGGTGCACATTGTGCAGAGGACACAGTACACTAACTGAAAATACTTGCAGCTCCCTGCGTGTGGTATTAGTATGAGAACACCACCAATTGTATTCAGGTACCTTTAGGTGCACGCTGTGCAAAGGACACAGCACACTAAGTGAAAATAAAGCAGCTCCATGCCTGTGGTATTGGTATGAGAACACCAGCAATTGTCTTCAGTTACTTTTAGGTGCACACTGTGCAGAGGACACAGTACACTAACTGAAAATACTTGCAGCTCCCTGCCTGTGGTATTAGTATGAGAACACCACCAATTGTATTCAGGTACCTTTAGGTGCACGCTGTGCAAAGGACACAGTACACTAAGTGAAAATAAACCAGCTCCCTGCCTGTGGTATTGGTATGAGAACACCACCAATTGTATTTAGGTACCTTTAGGTGCACGCTGTACAAAGGACACAGTACACTAAGTGAAAATAAACAGCTCCCTGCCTGTGGTATTGGTGTGAGAAGACCACCAATTGTATTCAGGTACCTTTAGGTGCACTCTGTGCAAAGGACACAGTACACTAAGTGAAAATAAAGCAGCTCCCTGCCTGTGGTATTGGTATGAGAACACCACCAATTGTATTCAGTTAGTTTTAGGTGCACATTGTGCAGAGGACACAGTACACTAACTGAAAATACTTGCAGCTCCCTGCGTGTGGTATTAGTATGAGAACACCACCAATTGTATTCAGGTACCTTTAGGTGCACACTGTGCAAAGAACACAGTACACTAAGTGAAAATAAAGCAGCTCCCTGCCTGTGGTATTGGTATGAGAACACCACCAATTGTATTCAGGTACCTTTATGTGCACGCTGTGAAAAGGACACAGTACACTAAGTGAAAATAAAGCAGCTCCCTGCTTGTGGTATTGGTATGAGAACACCACCAATGATATTCAGGTACCTTTAGGTGCACGCTGTGCAAAGGACACAGTACACTAAGTGAAAATAAAGCAGCTCCCTGCCTGTGGTATTGGTATGAGAACACCACCAATTGTATTTAGGTACCTTTAGGTGCACGCTGTGCAAAGGACACAGTACACTAAGTGAAAAAAAACAGCTCCCTGCCTGTGGTATTGGTGTGAGAAGACCACCAATTGTATTCAGGTACCTTTAGGTGCACTCTGTGCAAAGGACACAGTACACTAAGTGAAAATAATGCAGCTAGCACAATCAACTGCCTGCCTGTCAGTAGGGATGAGCTTCGTGTTCGAGTCGAACATACGTTCGACTCGAACATCGGCTGTTCGATCGTTCGACGAAGATCGAACGATTTGGGCCGTTCGCGCCAAATTCGAGTGACGCGAATGGCCCACAATGCACTACGCCATCGCAGTGTCATCCAGGCGCTGTGATTGGCCAAGCATGCACTGTGACCCCGCATGCTTGGCCAATCACAGCGCCGGCAGCGAGAAGAGCAATGATTGGCCACAGGCAGGATGCCTGTGGCCAATTATTGCTGAGGGGGTTTAGTACACGCCCCACACTATAAAAGGCCGCCAGCGCGGCGGCCTTGTGTAGTGTGTTCCGGAGCAGGGAAAGAGAAGCATAGGCAGGGACAGTGTCATTTTTTTCCTTTACCAATCCTGGATTCCTTGTGTTTAGGGACAGAGAAGGATAGGTAGGGAGAGTGTCAGTGTGTCATTCTGTGCTAAACCTTGTTTGTAGGGACAGAGAAGGACAGTGAGGGAAAGTGTCAGTGTGCTATTCTGTGCTAAATCTTGTTTGTAGGGACAGAGAAGGACAGTGAAGGAAAGTGTCAGTGTGCTATTCTGTGCTAAACCTTGTTTGTAGGGACAGATAAGGACAGTGAGGGAAACTGTCAGTGTGCTATTCTGTTCTAAACCAATCTTGCTGAACCGTATTTGAAATCCTTGAGTTTAGGGACAGAGAAGGACACTCGTGGAAACTATCAGTGTGCTATTCTGTGCTAAATCTTGTTTGTAGGGACAGAGAAGGACAGTGAGGGAAACTATCAGTGTGCTATTCTGTGCTAAACCAATCTTGCTGAACCATATTTGAAATCCTTGAGTTTAGGGACAGAGAAGGACACTCGGGGAAACTATCAGTGTGCTATTCTGTGCTAAATCTTGTTTGTAGGGACAGAGAAGGACAGTGAGGGAAACTATCAGTGTGCTATTCTGTGCTAAACCAATCTTGCTGAACCATATTTGAAATCCTTGAGTTTAGGGACAGAGAAGGACACTCGTGGAAACTATCAGTGTGCTATTCTGTGCTAAATCTTGTTTGTAGGGACAGAGAAGGACAGTGAGGGAAACTATCAGTGTGCTATTCTGCGCTAAACCAATCTTGCTGAACCATATTTGAAATCCTTGAGTTTAGGGACAGAGAAGGACACTCGTGGAAACTATCAGTGTGCTATTCTGTGCTAAATCTTGTTTGTAGGGACAGAGAAGGACAGTGAGGGAAACTATCAGTGTGCTATTCTGTGCTAAACCAATCTTGCTGAACCATATTTGAAATCCTTGAGTTTAGGGACAGAGAAGGACACTCGGGGAAACTATCAGTGTGCTATTCTGTGCTAAATCTTGTTTGTAGGGACAGAGAAGGACAGTGAGGGAAACTATCAGTGTGCTATTCTGTGCTAAACCAATCTTGCTGAACCATATTTGAAATCCTTGAGTTTAGGGACAGAGAAGGACACTCGTGGAAACTATCAGTGTGCTATTCTGTGCTAAATCTTGTTTGTAGGGACAGAGAAGGACAGTGAGGGAAACTATCAGTGTGCTATTCTGCGCTAAACCAATCTTGCTGAACCATATTTGAAATCCTTGAGTTTAGGGACAGAGAAGGACACTCGTGGAAACTATCAGTGTGCTATTCTGTGCTAAATCTTGTTTGTAGGGACAGAGAAGGACAGTGAGGGAAACTATCAGTGTGCTATTCTGTGCTAAACCAATCTTGCTGAACCATATTTGAAATCCTTGAGTTTAGGGACAGAGAAGGACACTCGGGGAAACTATCAGTGTGCTATTCTGTGCTAAATCTTGTTTGTAGGGACAGAGAAGGACAGTGAGGGAAACTATCAGTGTGCTATTCTGTGCTAAACCAATCTTTCTGAACCATATTTGAAATCCTTGAGTTTAGGGACAGAGAAGGACACTCGTGGAAACTATCAGTGTGCTATTCTGTGCTAAATCTTGTTTGTAGGGACAGAGAAGGACAGTGAGGGAAACTATCAGTGTGCTATTCTGTGCTAAACCAATCTTTCTGAACCATATTTGAAATCCTTGAGTTTAGGGACAGAGAAGGACAGTGAGGGAAACTGTCAGTGTGCTATTCTGTGCTAAACCAATCTTGCTGAAGCATATTGCAAATCCTTGTGTTTAGGGACAGAGAAGGATAGGCAGGGGACAGTGTCAGTGTCATTGTTGCTAAGCCTCCTGCACAGTATACACCTGAAGGTAGCCCTTATTGCTGTTTTTCCCATCTCCCTGCAGGCCATCCATTAAAATGTCTGGAAGGCAAACAAGGAGAGGCAGACAGTCAGGAGGCAAAAAAAGAGGGCAAGCAGGCTCTGTGTCTGGGGGCAACAGTGCTGGTCGTGGACGCGGTGCATTGTCATCAGCACATGGCCATGGGGCACGCTTGTCCTTCTTTTCGGCAGCTGGACATGTTGAGCCACATCATGCCGAAGACTTGGTAGAGTGGATGACCAAGCCCACCTCATCCTCCTCATCCTCTCTCACCCAGGCTCAGGGTACTGGCAAAGCAGCTGCCAAAGCGTCCTCTTCTCTGGTATCAATGTCATCATTAGTCACTCCTTCCCTAGACCCACCATGTCCTCCTCCTGAGGAGTCCCCCGAACTGTTTGAGCACAGTGTTGGGTACATGCTCCAGGAGGATGCCCAGCGTTTCGAAGGATCTGATGATGATACCCAGCTAGAGGAAGGCAGTAGCGTGAGAGCAGAGAGAGGGGATGCTCAAGAAGGACACCAATCTGGCAGTCATGCTCCAGCAGCTGCAGCATACTGCCAGATTGGCTCCAGTGATGAGGAGGGAGGGGATGATGAGGTCACTGACTCCACGTGGGTGCCTAATAGGAGAGAGGAGGAGAAGGAGGATGAGGAGGAGGCACATCTCCAACGAGGCAGGATGCCCTTGGGTGGCCAGCGTATGGGCAGCACACCGACGGAATCACACCGCAGAGCTCCGCCTGTGCAGGGCGCTGCCTCTGCCCGTCATTCAAAAAGTTCTTTGGTGTGGGCCTTTTTTGAGGCGAGTGCATCAGATCGCACAGCTGCTGTTTGCAACATATGTCTCAAGCGTATATCGTGTGGCCAAAACATCAGCCGCTTGGGCACCACATGCTTGATCAGACATATGTTGACCTGCCATGCAGCTCGTTGGCAAGCCTACCTTAAAGACCCACACCAAAGAACAAAGCGGACCTCTCCTTGCACCGCATCATCTGGGATCTCCAACCCCACTATACCTTCAGTCCTCTCTGAAACCTGCACTGAGAGGAATGAAGGTGTAGAATTAGGTGTGTCACAGCCAAGTACTTGCGGCCACTCTGCTAGCAGTACACCGACGTCCGATTCTAGCAGGCAAATTTCCCTGCCCCAGCTGCTGGACCGTCTAAAGAAGTTCACTCCCAGCCATCCACATGCCCAGCGGTTGAATGCTAGCTTGGCTAAATTGCTAGCGCTTCAACTGCTGCCTTTTCAGTTGGTAGACTCGGCCCCCTTCCGTGAGTTTGTGCAATGTGCGGTTCCTCAGTGGCAGGTTCCCAAACGCCACTTTTTCTCACGGAAGGCGATTCCGGCTCTCTACAGGCATGTGGAAGGCAATGTCTTGGCCTCGCTGGACAGGGCGGTCAGCGGTAAGGTGCATATTACCGCTGACTCATGGTCCAGCAGGCATGGACAGGGACGTTACCTTTCTTTCACGGCCCATTGGGTCACTCTTTTGGCAGCTGGGAAGGATGCAGGACAAGGTGCAGTAGTGTTGGAGGTTGTTCCACCGCCACGCCTCCAAAATGCTACTACTGGTTGTGACACACCTCTCTCCTACACCCCCTCCTCTTCTTCTTCCTCCATGGCCTCTTCCTGTGCTTTGTCCTCGGAACCAGCGGTGCTCCGTAGGCGTTCAAGGGGCTACGCAAGTACGCAGGCAAAAAGATGCCATGCCGTGCTTGCGCTGGTGTGTTTGGGGGACAGGAGCCACACTGGGGCAGAGGTCCTGTCTGCTCTGCAGGGGCAGGCCGAGAGGTGGTTGACGCCACGCCAGCTTAAGCCAGGAATGGTGGTTTGCGACAATGGCACCAACCTCCTCTCCGCCCTCCGACAGGGACAACTGACCCATGTGCCCTGTATGGCTCACGTCCTTAACCTGGTGGTGCAGCGGTTCTTGGGCAGGTACCCGGGCTTACAGGATGTCCTGAGGCAGGCCAGGAAAGTCTGTGTGCATTTCCGCAGATCTTATAATGCCAGTGCTCGCCTGGCTGAGCTGCAAAAGGAGTTGAACCTGCCCAAGAACCGCCTTATATGTGACATGCCCACCAGGTGGAACTCAACATTGGCTATGCTGCAGCGGCTGCACACACAGCAGAGGGCCATCAATGAGTACCTGTGCGATTACGGCACCAGGACAGGGTCAGGGGAGCTCAGGTTTTTTTCACCACGCCAGTGGGGCATGATCAGGGATGCATGCACTGTCCTGGCACCATTTGAGGAGGCCACGAGGATGGTGAGCAGTGACAGTGAATGCATCAGTGACACTGTACCTCTTGTCCACCTGTTGGAGCACACGCTGTGTGGAATAATGGACAGGGCACTTGAGGCAGAACAGAGGCAGGAAGAGGAGGACTTCCTTGCCTCTCAAGGCCCCCTTTACCCAGACAGTGTTCCTTCTGTCCCACCCATCGCACAGGAAGAGGAGGAGGAGGAGGAGGAGGATTGTGTCAGCATGGAGGTGGAGGCTGGCACTCAGCATCATCAGCAGCAGTCTTTTAGGGATGATTTACAGTCCCAAGAAACCAGTGGACTTGTACGTGGCTGGGAGGAGGTGGCTGCGGATCATGTCGTCCTTAGTGACCCAGAGGACTCCGGACTGAATGCCTCAGCTAACCTACGCTGCATGGCCTCCCTGATCCTGCAAAGTCTGCGGAAGGATCCTCGTATTCTTCGGATCAAGGAGAGGGACCATTACTGGCTGGCCACTCTCCTTGATCCACGGTACAAGGGTAAGGTTGCGGACCTTATGTTACCGTCGCAGAGGATGAGACAACTCCGGGAGGCCTTGCAGAAAGGTCTGTGCAACGCGTTCCCAGAGACTGGGAGGTTACAAACTCCTGGTTCTGGACAACGAGTTGCTGAGGCTTCGGGCAGTCAAAGAAGGAGCGGTGGGGAAGGTGGCCGTCTGACCGATGCGTTCAGACAATTCTTTAGTCCGCAGCCCCAAAGTATGATCGGTTCCAGCAACCATCGCCAGCGTCTGATATACATGGTGCAGGAATACCTAGGGGCAAGGTCAGACTTGGACACCTTCCCCACCGAAAATCCTCTGGCTTACTGGGTCTTGAGGATGGATCACTGGCCAGAGCTTGCACAGTATGCAATTGAGCTACTGGCCTGTCCTGCATCCAGCGTTCTTTCAGAACGCACATTCAGTGCTGCTGGAGGATTTGTCACGGATCACAGGGTGCGCCTGTCCACCGACTCGGTTGATCGACTGACTTTCATCAAGATGAACCAGTCTTGGATCACCACCAGCTACCACACACCTGATGCTGATATAACAGACTAATTGATTTTAAAATGTCACATCCCTTCAAGACTGATGCTGATGCTGAGTGCCTGTGCTGTTATGTTGACTGGCTATCCTCCTCCTCCTCCTCAATGATCCGATTAATGATGATAGCTTGGAAGATCATTTTGGTTTATGGGTGCCGCCACCAGTGGCTAAGGCCCAATTTTTCAGCCCCTGTTTAACAGGGGCGTGTAATTACAATTTTTGATGCAATACTTTGCAACAGGGCTCATTGCTGTGCTCCAAGTACAGTATCTGTGAGGGGTTGCAGTGTTGTGCCACCAGTGCCTAAGGCCCAATTTTTCAGCCCCTGTTCAACAGGGGCGTGTAATTACAATTTTTGATGCAATACTTTGCAACAGGGCTCATTGCTGTGCTCCAAGTACAGTATCTGTGAGGGGTTGCAGTGTTGTGCCACCAGTGCCTAAGGCCCAATTTTTCAGCCCCTGTTCAACAGGGGCATGCAATTATAATTATTGATCTAATAATTCACAGCAGGGCCCATTGCTGCGCCCACCAAGAGTAACTGTCAGGCCTTACAGTGTTGTGTCAACACCACCACCACCACCACCACCACCACCAAAGGCCCAATTTTTCAGCCCCTGTTCAACAGGGGCATGCAATTATAATCATTGATCTAATAATTCACAGCAGGGCCCATTGCTGCGCCCACCAAGAGTAACTGTCAGGCCTTACAGTGTTGTGTCAACACCACCACCACCACCACCACCACCACCACCAAAGGCCCAATTTTTCAGACCCTGTTCAACAGGGGCATGCAATTATAATTATTGATCTAATAATTCACAGCAGGGCCCATTGCTGCGCCCACCAAGAGTAACTGTCAGGCCTTACAGTGTTGTGGTACCAGCACCACCATCAAAGGCCCAATTTTTACTACCACTGTTCAACAATTATATGTTATTACAATTCCTGATATAATAGTTGACAGCAGGGCGTTCCAGCACCCACCAAGAGTAACTGTGAGTGCTTACAGTGTTGTGCCAACACCAACACCTAAGGGGCCAATTTCTGCAGAGTATATACGGCAGGTCCCTACTTTCAAACATCCAACTTACAAACGACTCCTACTTGCAAACGGAAGAAGACAACAGGAAGTGAGAGGAAATCTACCCCTAGGAAGGAAAATTCTCTCCTGTAAGAATTAATATGGGAGAAAGGTGTCTCCTCTCTACTGATGCTTTATCACCAATCCTTGTTTCAATAAAAACACCACATTTCAAAAACAGTTGTCATTGGGACGCAAAGTGAGGTGAAATGTTCTGAACAGGGGCACAGACAGCAAAACAAATGTTACAGGGGTGATAACCCTTCCCTATGTTTTCCAAAAAGCTTAAAAATAGATTTTTTGGCTGGAGCTACACTTAAACAATGTACGTGTTCAAAATTACAAACAGATTCTACTTAAGAACAAACCTACAGTCCCTGTCTTGTTTACACCAGTCTTGTTTACACCGCCTGTATACTGCTGTTCAGAGTATATAGGGCCTTTTTTATTTTGTGTTGCGGGGTTCCCCTTAATATCCAAACAAGACCCAAAGGGGCTGGTAATGGGCTGGGGTAGGGGGGGGGGGTGATGGGGTAGCTATGCCATTTTTTTTAAAGATTTTCATCCATATTACCGGGACCAGACATTACATTAGAGCCGCAAGCAGTTTTAAATGGCTTTTTTTTCCTTTAGAAATGTCATTTTGTGCAGGGACAGTTTTAAACACGGGAAACACGTGGCACTTCGCAGGCATACTTTAGACACCCCCCAGGTACGATATTTAAAGGAATATTTGACTTTTTTTTTTCACTTTATGCATCATTAAAATGACTGCTCCCGAAAAACGTCCGTTTTTAAAACTTCTTTTTGCATTGATACATGTCCCCTGGTGCAGAACCCGGGTTCCCAAACTCTGTTTAGGACAATAACATGGATAATAGTCGTTATAATTAGCACTTTAGAATTCGAACGTTCGCATCCATTGTATTTAATAGGGTTCTAATGTTCGTGCGAACTTTCGGTCCGTTCGCGGGTTTTTGTGCGAACCGAACCCGGGGGTGTTCGGCTCATCACTACCTGTCAGTATAGAGAATAACAGGAACGGATCTAGCTAAACTGAATACAGTGTGTAAATATATAGTCACTATAGACGTGGAAACTTTATATAATACAATCCCTCATGACAAAGGATTAGCAGTAATTAATCACATTTTGCAACAAGCTATGGTTGTGGATCCAGTTTATAATGAATTCATCCTTTCACTCCTGGAGCATATCCTTGGACACAATGTTTTTTTTTTAATGTAATCTTTATTTTAGAATATATATTCAAGGGACAAGCATATAAACAATTGACAAAGTAGAAAAGATTGCTAGGTACATCAAAATATGAGGAGCCCCTCACCGTGTACAAACAGTCGGTAAAAAGGTAAACAAGGGAGGTGTACAGTCCAGCGACCGTACCCGGGGGAATGATAATCAGCATATAATCACCATGATATGAATTCAAACATGCATGAATCACCCCAAATTACCCTGTCAGATACTCCGTTGACAGGAATACCACCCCACTCAGGGAGGGTAGGATTAGACTGGGTCCACAGTTACCGGGCCCAAGCCTTAAGAGTAAGAAGTCAATAAAACAAAGAACAAAGAACAAAAAGAAAAAGGAAAAAGAAAACAGGGGAAATAGTAACACCAGCTAGTATAAAGCAGCATTGCGAGCTTCTGTAATTTTGTGAAAGCTCCACTGTCTCGTCTGCGGCCCTCCAGCCACCCGCCCAGCCCATCTCCACTACGTTGTGGCGGCCGTGACCAGAGGGGGGCCCGGGACGCCCAGCACAGGTGGGTTGGTATAGTTTATCCAAGTAGCCCATATGGAATAGAATTGCTCATATCTATCTTTGCACTTAGCCATCCATTCCTCAGCAGCCATGATATCATTGACCAAGTTTACCCAATCCACCCAGGAAGGTACCCGGGGCGTCTTCCAATAAATCGGGATCAGCCGCCGGGCCGCGTTAAGCAGATGGGGCAGGATGGACTTACTATATAGGCTGAGGGGGATGGTGGGAAAGTGCAATAGCGATTCTAACGGAGAATCCGGATGGTCCAGATCCAAGATTAGTTTGATCTGTGCATGGACATCTAGCCAGAAGGGCTTCAGCTTGGGGCATTCCCACCAGATGTGGAGAAATGAGCCTCTGAGTCCACATCCCCGCCAGAAAGTATCTGACAGAGAGGGGTAAATCTTGGCAAGCTTGGACGGCACTCTATACCACCTAGTCAGAACCTTATAGCTATTCTCCTGCATTTTAGTGTCTACTGTGCTCGAGTGTGTTAAGCTATACATGCGATCCAGTTGAGGCTCGCTAAAAGTGCGCTGGAGGTCTCTCTCCCACTCACCAATAAATCCCGGTTTCTCCTTGCTGTGCAAGGATTGTAGCAGGTCATATAGGACCGAGATGGCATGGGGAACAGCGGAGTCTGACATGCATAGGCGTTCAAAGGGAGAAGCCAAAGTGGGGGAACGAACCCCCTGGGGCAGACTAGTAATAAAATGCTGAAGTTGCCTGTAGCGCCACTCATCCATAGGGAAGGGGCCATATTGGTTCCGTAGGGTAGCCAGTGGCAATAGGCCCTGGTCTTGAATAAATCTGCCGCATCTGGTCTCACCATCCGCCGCCCACGTCCGAAAAAAGGAAGGGTGTTCCCCCGGAATGAACCAAGGGAAGCCTCCCAGGGGCGCCAAAGGAGAAGTTGGGGGTGCAAGCAGCCCCTGTTTGTTCAGCCTATCCCAGATCGCCAGCGCGTGGGCAGCAAACGGGGAAACCAGCGTCGAGAGACCCCTAGCCTCCCTGGGGACCCAGGGGGCATGTGACAAGTTACGACCCACTAGGAATTTGTCTAGAAGTACCCAGAGTTTATACCGGACATTGTGGTGCCAGTCTAGGATACGCTGTAATGCTATAGCCTCATAGTACCTGCGGATTACTGGGACCCCCATACCTCCCTTATTCTTAGGGCGCTGGATAGTGCGAAGGGCTAGCCTGGGACATTTCCCATTCCAGATATAATGTACGAACAGGCTATTGAGGGTTGAGAAGAACGTTTTGGGCAACGTGATCGGCACCATCTGCAGGAAGAACAGAATGCGGGGTAGCACGTTCATTTTAAGTACACTGACTCGGCCCAGCCACGAAAACGCAGTCCTATCCCACCGCTTCAGGTCTAACCTGACTGAGGAGAGCAGCGGAGCATAGTTACAGTCATAGAGCATCGAACAGCTCGCGGGCAAATATACCCCTAAGTATTTCAGGGAGGTTGGGCACCACGTAAATGGGAAAGCTGATTGCAGCTGTTTACGCAAACCTGCAGGGACGTTTAATGATAGGATTTCGGACTTATCGTAGTTGATTTTAAAGTTAGACAGTAGGCCAAAGTCCTTAAGCTCGGCTAGGATGTTGGGCAGTGATATCAAGGGGTTTGAGACATAAAAAAGTACATCATCCACGTATGCCGACAATTTGTGTTCCGTCGGGCCGACCGTAAAACCATTGATGTCACTGTTAAGGCGTATTTTGTTAAGCAGCGGTTCGAGGGTCAGAGCGAAATTGAGAGGGGACAATGGGCATCCCTGACGTGTCCCATTGCTGATCGGGAAGGTCTCGGATAACAGCCCATTCACCCTCACCCTGGCAGTCGGAGAACTATAAAGGGAGGCTATCCACGTCAGCATGTTTGAACCTAAGCCAAGCCTAGCCAGAACCGTCTGCATATACGTCCAGTCCACCCTGTCAAATGCCTTCTCGGCATCAGTGGAAAGCAAGAGACAGGGGCGGGACCCCACCTGCGTCTCGGCCCAGTGAATCAGCTGGAGTGCTCTATTAGAGTTATCTCTGGCCTCCCGGCCCGTAATGAACCCCGTCT
This sequence comes from Rana muscosa, assembly GCA_029206835.1. NCBI lineage: Eukaryota > Metazoa > Chordata > Amphibia > Anura > Ranidae > Rana > Rana muscosa. The sequence continues at coordinate 140,813,521 of CM055122.1, forward strand.
GGTCCGGGTGAATGACTTCGGGAGTATCGGCGTCAGTCTGTTGGCCAAGATTTTGGCCAAAATCTTGACGTCCGAGTTCAGAAGCGAAATGGGCCTATAGCTACCCGGTAAGGTATGGTCTTTACCCTCCTTCGGGAGGACCGTGATGTGCGCCGTCAGTGCTTCTGGGGGCATTGCCGTGCCAGAAGCCAGTGCCGTGAAATAGGCACACATGGGACCGGAGAGCACCTCCGAGTATTTCTTGTAATAGGCATTTGTGTAGCCGTCAGGGCCCGGGCTTTTCCCATTGGGTAGGTCTTTCACTACCTTCTGAATTTCAGCAGTAGTGATGGGCGAGTCCAGCTGTTTACTCACTGAGGGTCCCAGCTGCGGGAACTCGGCCTCCGTGAGGTATTGGTGAATACGGTCAACCCGTTGGGATTCCGTTGCGCCATGTAAGGTATCAGGGAGATGGTACAAATGTGCATAAAAGTCCCGAAAGACATTCGCAATTTTTGAGGAGTGAACGAACGAAGTTCCCGTCGGGGCAGAAAGCTTGTGGACATGTCCCGAGTCGCGTTGGCTTTTAAGGGCCCTTGCCAGCAGCCTCCCGCATTTATTACCGAACTCATAACACCTGTGTGTTAAATGCCGAAGGCGTGCCTTAATTTTGGTGTCTAACAATGCGGCCAGCTCCTGTCGCACGGATTGTAGTTCCGACGCCAAGTCTGGGGTGACTTTCTTTTCATGTCGTAACTCCGCTGTCTGTAATTTGGCCAAGAGGGCCTGCAGTTCTCCCTCCCTGGCCCGTTTCAGTCTCGCCCCCTGGGATATCAGCTCCCCCCGAACCACAGCCTTGTGCCCTTCCCATACAGAGCCCATGCTGACCTCACCCGGTGTGTTTTCAGTGAAATACAGGGAGATGGTGTCCAACACCCGTTTCTGAGCGACCGCATCATCCAAGATGCCATCATTCAGGCGCCAGCTCCACGTCCGTGCCTCCATTGACAGAGGACGCAGGGAGATGGAGACCGGCGCGTGGTCTGATATGGTAATGGACCCTATTGAGGCGCTAGCTAGGGAGTCAAGTGAATACTGGTCCATCACAAGAAGGTCAATGCGGGTATAGACATTATGTGTTGCGGAAAAATAGCTATAGTCTTTGTCTGTCGGGTGGAGGAGCCGCCAACAGTCAACCAAATGGTGTTCCAGCAGGGATTTTTTAAAATGCTTCAGGAAGGCAAAGGAATGAGTCGAGTGGCCCGACGACGTATCTACCAGCGGGTCAGGGCTAACATTGAAGTCCCCTCCCAGGATGAGCTGCCCCTCCCGGAAGGTGGACAGGGACTCCAATACTGCATCTAAGAAGGTAAGCTGTTTGCTATTTGGAGCGTACACAGCTGCAAATGTGAACTTGCGGGCAAATATGGTGCCTTTGACAAACACAAATTTACCCTCTGGGTCGAGTAATTGGTCCATCATTACAAAGGGGCAATTTTTGTGGATCGCTATAGCCACCCCCCCTGATTTGGGGCGGGGGGAGTTGCTAAGGTACCAAGAGTTATATAAATGGGTTGGAAGGCGGGGGACCGAGTCAGTGCGAAAGTGCGTTTCCTGCAAAAAAAAGATGTGTGCCCCCATGCGTTTCATCTCAAGCCACAACTTACCGCGTTTCGACGGGGAGCCCAGGCCGCGTACGTTGTACGACACGATTTTCATGTCAGCCATGATGAGAGATTACCGGGTGGGGCCATCAGGCCAGCGGCAAGAGGGGAGAGAGACCCACAGCGCAGTCGAGCCCACAGCAAGGGACTCCAGGAACTCCCTGATCACATACAGTAGCCTAGAGTACAAACCAAAGTTAGAGCAGGTGTTATGGAAAAAAGGACATGAAAAACAAAGGGGAAAAAAACTCAGTGAACAAAAACACAGAAACAGGTGATAAGCCCAAAGGGCGCAACAAAGTGCATCGTCACCGCCGGTCGGGAGCCTCCACCCCCTCCTCAAGCCGAGGAGACGGTGGAGGCCAGCGAGCAGAGGCATTCCCAAAAAGGGACACATAACTCCGGGGAGTTGACCTATTGGGGGGAAGTGGTAGGGCACCAAGAGCAAGTCCGCATGGGGACCCGCATAATATTGAAAGTGTGCAACTGCCCCTTGACCAGGGGCAGGAGAGTGATACAGCAGCTAGGGGGAAGTCACAAAAGGAAAAGAGATCAAAAATGAACATAGACGCCTCAAGAGCCAGCAGCAGATAGTTCAGGCGACTAGGCCTCTCCCTGCGGAGGTCGGGAGGGAGGTGCTGAGCCATTGGGGCCCCGTCTGGGTCCACGGCGACGTCTCCGACGGGCTGATTGCCACGGTTCAGGTTGTGCCAGGTGAGGGATATCTGACGGTGATCTCCAATCCAGGATATCGACATAAGGCAAGTCTAGGGCTTCCAGGAATCGGGGTAGGTCATCCCTGTTCCGTAGTGTGGCCTGCCTGCCCTCTTTAGTAGCGAAGAGGCTAAACGGGAAACCCCACCGATAGGGAAGCTGGGCATCTTGTAGGGCCGCCAGCAGTGGCTTGAGGGCTCGGCGTTGCATTAACGTGCGTCTGGAGAGATCCGGAAAAAATGTCAGTTTGGCCCATCAAAATCCACAAATCTGACCCCTCTGACCTGATTCATGATACGTTCCTTCAGCGAGTATTTGTGCAGTTTGCAGATAATGTCTCTTGGTTTCTCAGGGTCATCAGAAGGGGGCCGCAGGGCTCTGTGGGCCCGGTCAATTTCAAAATGTTCAGGTGCTTGTCGGCCAAGGATTTGCTTAAAGACCCCTTGCAGGGTGGGGATGATATCCCTGGGGCCAGTGGCTTCGGGTAGACCTCTGATCCGAATGTTAACCCTGCGGCTCCTGTTCTCAAAATCGTCCATTTGATCCAGCAAGGCCTCAAGCCTGCGATCCTGTTGTTTGCAGTGATCAGAGAGGGCCTGCAGGGTCGGGTTAGTCTCATCCCATTGCGCCTCCAGAGTCTCCACTCTATCTCCCAGATGCGCTGTGTCCGCCTGTAAGGCCTCAATGTCTTTCTTAAAAGCCATCTCCACTCTGCCTGCAAATCGTTCTAGGTCGGCCTTAGTGGGGAGGTAGAGGATGTGTGCACGGATGTCTTTATCATCCCATGGATCTCCCTCCTGTGCAGGCTCATCCCCGCTGTTCGGGCCAGAGAGAGAAGGGGGAGAAGGCCAGGGCTGTGAGGGCAGATGCGGGGAGCCGATAGGGGAGGCAGCCCTGGCAGCGTGGGAGCCGGGCGCCATCTTGGCTGTACCTGCCGTTTTGCTGCGTGTCCCAAAAAAGTTGTCCAACGATCCGGACCGGTCCCGGAGTGTCCGCTGTGGGCACGGGGAGTGATTGCGCTTCGTTGGCATCCGGGCTGCGGTAGTTTCTCCCCCTCTAAAGCTGCCGAATGTGCTGATCAGAGCGCGGGTCTCACGGAGCTCTGGGAAAGCACGTCCTCACTCGTGCATGCCGTGGCCACGCCCCCTGGACACAATGTTTTTACTTTTAATGGCTCCCACTACCTCCAGGTGCAGGGGGTTGCTATGGGGACATGTTGTGCCCCATCGTATGCCAGCCTGTACCTGGGGGAGTGGGAATCTATGTTTCTGGCAGATGAAACTCTGGCCATATATACTGATCATATTCTTGGATGGTACCGTTATCTGGACGATATCCTAGTCGTCTGGGACAGACCCCAGGATTTGCTCCAGCAGTGCTTTTTAAGGATGAATAAAAATAATTTAAATCTAAATTTCACCATGTCCTTTGATAAGGATTCGGTTACCTTTCTGGATGTGAAAATTTAGAAAGGTATTGGAGGTAAATTGTGTACTAAACTATATAGAAAACCTACAGCGGGTAACACAATACTCCATGCTACAAGCTTCCACCCACAACCGTTAATTGACTCTATTCCTTATAGTAAATATTTAAGGATAAAGCGTAATTGTACAGATGACAAAACCTTTGTAATAGAGGCTGGGAAACTTTGTGATAGGCTCCTTCTCAGGGGCTATTCACATGCTTCTTTAAAAAGATCATTTAAACAAGTAACAATGAGATCAAGATATGATCTACATTACAACAAAAAGCCACCAAAAGATAACAACATTTTGAGAATTATCACAAGATATAATCAACAACAATATCAAGTGAAACAAATCATTGAAAAATATTGGCATATGTTGACACTAGATCCAGCCTTGGGTCCCTTGGTTCCAGAAAAGCCACTCTTCACTTTTAGAAGAGCTCCATCCATTAGTGATAGAGTCGTTAGCAGTAAGTTCAAAAATGTACCTATACACTGTAAATACAAGGGCACCTTTATGTGTGGAAAGTGCAATTACTGTAGATATATGCTTGTACAAAAGAACCCTGTCCTTCCAAATGGAAAAACATTCTATCCGAAACACTTTGCAAATTGTAGAACCCTGGGAGTCATTTACCTGTTACAATGTAGCTGTGGTTGCTTCTATATTGGGAAGACCAAGCTGGAATTCTGGAGGAGGGCCTATAGACACATCCACAGCATGCGGTTATGTGATCCAGACCTCCCCCTGGGACGCCATGTCACACTGGTACATGGTGGAGTATTCCCCAGTGTCAAATTTTTGATCCTGGATAGGATACACCCTAATCCCGGGGGGGGGGGGGGGTGACTGGAATAAGACACTCCTGCAGATGGAATTTAGATGGATTTTCCAGTTAAATGCCACATTGCCTCCAGGCTTAAATGAGGCTATTTGCTTTAAACCTTTTCTGGAGGGCTTCTCCTCAGGTGGCATAGAAAAATGAGCCACTAACGTAATCCTAGAGCAATATCAATATCTGCTGGTTTGCCTTTAAATACCATTAAATCTTATATAACTTACAATTTATGATTAATGTACCTGCTTATGTAATTTTGTTATCTTCTAGTTGGGTTATTTTTAACATCTATGGGGTATGCCAGTCAGCCTTATATTGAACACTCCTATTATTGGTTAAACTTTTATGTAATATTTGGGTATTACTATTTTTTTCTTTTTCTTTATGCAGGTTTTCCGAGATTGCATGCGGTGGTCGATCGAAGGGATTGCCCGGCACACAAAGCCGGCGTTAGAGATTTTGTGGGTCGACCTTCCATCTCCGCCCACACTCTCCATTTTGCCACTCCTGGCGGACATGCTCAGTCCGCAGTTGAGGCTTATTGTGTCGGTGAGTGTGGTGTGCGTGACGCTGCCCCGACGTGATGACTTTGCGCATGCACGGTGGGGGCTTTGCCGCGCACACCAGATCCAGGGGACTAACTAGGAATTCCCTACTATGCTTGTTTCTCGCAGTCAGCTGTCTGCGATTCAATGCGATAGCTCATGGGAGGGACTCGATATAAATACTGAGCACCCACACCTCCACACCAGCATTTTTTGCTGGATTGTTATGGCGTGAGGTTGACTCTGTTAAGTAAATTTCATGTCTATATTACCTGCTTTAATGATATTATGCAACACTACCCTCTAGTGGATCTTTAAAGATATGGCTTTTATATGTCTACTAAACCATCACCCTTATGCTCGGATCCATCTGATCCAGGTGATTAATTGGGAGTTCCCTACTATCTTTGTTTCTCAGTCAGCTGTCTGCAATTGATTGTGATAGCTGATGGGAGGGACTTGATATAAATACAGAGCACCCACACCTTCACACCAGCACTCTTTGCTGGACTGTCATGGTGTGAGGTTGACTCTGTCAAGTAAGTTACACATCTATATTACCTGTTTTAATGATATTATGCAACACTACCCTTTAGTGGATCTCTATAGATATGGCTTTTATATGTTTACTAAACTATCACCCTTATGTTCGGGTACTCCCTAGTTTTGGATTTAGTTATTCAAACGTATTTGTTTATGTTATTGTCTATATGAACAAATATCAAACAACAAAAGATATCATTATGTTGATATGTTTTTTTTTTTTTTGTTTTTTTTTTCAGAGGTTAAAATTAAGGCTAGATTCATCCCAATAGTAATGTCATACCTTTTTTCTATTCCTGTAGTAATACAGTGTACTGTTTGACAGCGGACATTATTAGGTCTTTTACGGATCTCATATACTCAGGTACATATACATATATAATCTTTCATTATCCTTTATTAAAAACATTTTTTAAACATATAAACTGTTATTGTAGTAAATCTCTATTTTTTTTTCTATATAATATATATCATTTAGCCCCATCAGGGTACAATCCATTATTTGTATTTATTATTTTATATTCTTAGGGACCTCTATCCCAGTCCAAGTATATCTCTTCTGGTTGATCCAACGGCTTCTCGATCTTTGGAATAATTTTTCTCCCTAACGGGATGAACACCTGTTCCTTATAAATGTCCTTCTCAAACCTGCATTAATTGTATATTCTGATACCCACTTCTTGCTTGACTGGCAACCCCATTGACAGAACCCAGCGTGCTGTTTATATTTTCAATGCTTTTAAAAAATCGCATCCAATGAAATATTGATCATTCTTCTACTACATTTATAATACGTAAGTGAATGATTACATGTGTGTGTGTGTATGTGTGTATATATATATATATATATATATATATATATATATATATATATATATATATATATATAGAACTTTTTGTATATATCGGATAATAATGTTTTAAATGCATGTAATTAACTTTATGTATTATGCTTAGGTGAACTAATTGTCCTTCTCTACACACCCCTGAAGAAGGTTACCCCGAAACGCGTCGATAAATATGTATAATTGTGAATAAAAATTTTTTTACTTCAATATCCTGTATATTTGGAATTAATACTACTAGTGCCTTAAAAGTCCACACAGGGGAACCCCTTTTTTCTTTTCTTGTAAATATATATACAACACCTAGGATGCATATATATCCTCTACACACTGTAATTGCAGCTAACTGACTCGCCTGCCTGCTCTATCTAACTCAAATCACACTGTCTCTGTGTCTCTGTGTCTCTGTGTCTTCTAAGTTAACCCACGCCGCAACACACTACACAAGGCCGCCACGCCGGCGGCCTTATATAGTGTGGGACGTGTACCTACTCCTCTGAGCCATGATTGGCCAAAGCCACCCTGGATTTGGCCAATTATGGCTCTCTGTGCTTATGGCGCTGTGATTGGCCAAGCATGCGGGTCATAGTGCATGCTTGGCCAATCGCCAGCAATGCACTGCGATGCCGCAGTGAATTATGGGCCGTGACGCGCCACTCGAATTTGGCACAAACGGCCCATAATGTTCGAAATTCGGCGAACAGGCGATGTTCGAGTCGAACATGGATTCGACTCGAACTCGCAGCTCATCCCTACTCACACTAAATTGGGATAAAAATGCTTTTTGGATTGGTAGAACTCCCTGTGCCGCTGAAACCCTTCCACAATGAGCTGCAGTGCCTAAAAGAGCAGCATCTGAGTGCCAAATTAGGGAGGGTTTGGCTCAATCAGGGAAAGAAAAAACAAAGGAGATTTTTTTTTTTACTTTATAGGCTTGAGGCTCACATAGGGGTTGATTTACTAAAACTGGAGAGTGCAAAATCGGATGCAGCTGTGCATGGTAGCCAATCAGCTTCTAAGGTCAGCTTTCGCAATTAAAGGGGTTGTAAACCCTCACGTTTTTTCACCTTAATGCATCCTATGCATTAAGGTAAAAAAACATCTGACAGTTACAGCCCCCCCGTTTTACTTACCTGAGCCCATTCACCTGCTGCGCTCGCCCCCGACGTCCTCTTCTCCGCTCAGTCTGGCCGTTGATTGGCTAGAGTGGATGGAGTGGATGGATTGATAGCAGCCATTGGCTCGCGCTGTTATCAATCACATCCAATGATGCGGCGCGCCAGGGGATGGGGCCGAATGATACAGTGAGCGGCTATAGCCGCCAGCTGTATCACGGGAGCGCGCCCACAAGAACTAACCCCCATGGGAGAGAGCTTGCATAAAGGGGGTTATTTCTAGTGGGCATGAGCCGAGACAGCCACCAAGGGACCCCAGAAGACCAGGTTCAGGGCCACTCTGTGCAAAACAAGCTGCATAGTGGAGGTAAGTATAACATGTTTGTTTTTAAAAAAAAAAGGCTGATTGGTTTCTACGCAGAGCTGCTTCAGATTTTGCACTCTCCATTTTTAGTAAATCAACCCCATAGTTACTAGATCTGGGACTTGTTTAGATTGTCATACAGGAGTCTTAAGTTGTACTGTGATCTATTAAAACCACCAACCCAAGGACAGAAATATTTAGTACCTTAATCACACTGCTAAAAACGTTAGCGATTAATTGCTAAAAGCGGCAACTGATCACTCCACAAATGGAACAAATGGCTCCCTGTTGAGTAATTTATGTTGGAGATTAATCACTAGACATGTGCATTCGTTTTCGTCCGAATGCATTTTCGTCCGAATTTCAGGTATTTTCGTTATCATTTGAACAAACAAACGAAAGCACAGAATCCGAAAACTGAAAGATCCGACAAACAAATGCTTTATTTTCGTTTTCGTTGCGACAACAGTTCGATATAGATAGGAGATTCGACGTGACGCTGACAATAACAATCTGTGTCTATCGAACCTGTGGTCGAATGTGCCTAACCTAACTCTATTAGCCCAAGATTATTCTACATAGAGAGAAAAGATTCAACATTATAGAGAGAAAAGATTTGACATTATGGAGAGAAAAGATTCGACATAGAGAAAAAAGATCGCTGCTGGAATTGGGTGGGGGAGGTAAAATAAAAATAATGATGATGATGAATGTTATTGGCTGATTGTAACCAAAGAGGAGGAGCAGTAAAATAGCTAGAACTAACTCTAGAATTCAACATGAACAACGAAGATTTGACAAAGCATCGAAAAACATACAAACGTCGAATCTGTCATTGAAGGCTTATGGTGTCTGTCGAAAGTTAGAAGATTCGACGGTGCAGCTAAACTGTACGACGCTGCAATCGTACATTTCCGGTCAAATGCATCTGCCCATAGGCTATAGAAGAATTCTAATGTTGTTGACTAGTAATAGTAATTAATAAATATAATTATTACTAGTCATACAACATTAGAATTCTACTATAGCTTGTAGGCGGAACATTCGACCGGAAATGTATGATTGCGGCGTCGTACAGTTTCGCTGCTCCATCGAATCTTCTTTGAACATTCGACAGACACCATAAGCCTTCAATGACAGATTCGACCTTAATTCAGATTTTTGGACGAATGCAATTTCTAACGAAAAAATAAATAAATAAAAACGAATTTTGGGATTAACTAAATAAATGTATTTTTCGGACTAAAACGAAATTCCGAAACGAAATATTTCAGTGTGCACAAAGGGGCCGGTAAATATGTAATTTACTGGCCCCTTCTTTTCCTGATTAAACACAGTGAGCGATTGGTTCCAATCACTCCTGTGTCCATCTTTCATAGTTTACTATGCTTCAGTTTGGGAATGACCAGGAATCCTTAGAGCATTCCCTATTCATTTATCTGTCCTGCTGAGGCTGCAAAAAAAGGGGCTGATAAATCTAGGTCCTCAGTCACTTTCGGCCAGGAAGGGGGGGCCCTGGGGGGGTAGGCTGTATGGGGCCCCGTGTTTTCTAACAGCAGCCCTGACTGTCAGGTGCTATTGTAGGCTTGCGCCAACATTTTATGACCAAATTATGCAAAGAATGCAGCCACTCCTTCCTCCAGCATGTAAAAAGCTTTCCTTTATTCCTATTTTCCTTCCACAGATATCACCCTGAGTAGCTGTGTTTGCAAGTTCACTGCATGCAAGCACATCATCCAGCCTTCTTACAGGAAAGCAACAGGGTCAAACAGCAAGTGTATGACTATAGAGAACAGGATAGTGCAGGTGTGTGTAGGAACATGTGGCATTCCAAGGAGGGGCAGCCTCCAACTACATATATACTGTAGATCAGGGGCGGATCCAGAGTCTAGTCTCGGGAGAGGCACTACCAGAAAATATATATTTTTTGGGGCAATTTACCAGGGAAATCACTGTTGTTAGCTAGGGATGAGCCGAACACCCCCCAGTTCGGTTCGCACCAGAACTTGCGAACAGGCAATAAATTTGTTCGAACATTGTTAAAGTCTATGGGACTCGAACATGAAAAATCTAAAGTGCTAATTTTGGAGGCTAATATGCAAGTTATTGTCATAAAAAGTGTTTGGGGACCCGGGTCCTGCCCCAGGGGACATGTATCAATTTCTCAGAGCCGCCAGCTCAGACTCCCTGGCGTCCGCGAATTCCGCAACTATAACCAATTTCTCAGAGCCGCCCGCTCAGACTCCTCGGCGCCCGCAAATTCTGCAACTAAAACTAATTTCTTGGAGCCGCCCGCTCAGACTAATTTCTCGGGGGTGGCAATTGCCCTGTTGCCCCCCCTGGATCCGCCCCTGCTGTAGATGACAGAGTCTTTGTAACAGGAAGTGCTGGCAACAGGCAGGGGGTATATGGCACACAGGACTTGGTATAGGCATCACATTATAATATTTTCAAGGCAAGTCCAACCCCTGACATAAGGGAGATTCAAACCTAGCTTAGTGAGGCTACTTATCATAATAATAATATAAATAATATTATTTAGTATAATCTCTTACGCTTTCTATAAAAGAAACATGGGATGTTCTGTTTAAATTTCGATATATATGAAAAAGTCATACCTCCTATACCTAGTCTGTGTGAACAGACTTAGCCAAATCTACAGGCAGTTTAATGCTTTAGTTACATAGTTAATCTGGTTGAAAAAAGACACAAGTCCATCCATTTCAACCAACTGAGAAAAAAACAAAACACACAAATTGAAAACCTCCATATACACTATCCAATACCCACAGTTGATCCAGAGGAAGGCAAAAAAAAAGCATGGTCAAATTTGCTCCAGCAGGAAAAAAAAATCCTTCCTGATCCCCCAAGAGGCAATCAGATATTCCATGGATCATCCTTACCAATAAACATTAGTATCCAGTTATATTATGAACATTTTCAAACAATCCAGTCCTTTTTAAAGTAATCTACTGAGCTGGCCAGAACCAGCTCTTGAGGGAGTCTATTCCACATTTTCCCAGCTCTTACTATGACGAAGCCTTTCCATATTTGGAGATTAAATCTCTTCTCCTCTAGACGTAAAGTTTGCCCCCTTGTCGTCTGTGATGACCTTACAGTGAATAACTCAACGCCAAATTCACTATATGAACCCCTTGGGTAATTGTACATGTTGACCATATTCCCCCTTAACCGCTTCCCGACCGTCGCACGAGGATATACGTAGTAGACATGTGCACACTGAAATATTTTGTTTCGGAATTTAGTTTTCGTTCGAAAAATAAATTTATTTAGTTACTCCCGAAATTCGTTTTTATTTATTTTGTTTCGTTAAAAATTGCATTCGTCCAAAAATCTGAATTAATTAAGGTTGAATCTGTCATTGAAGGCTTTTGGTGTCTGTCAAATGTTCAAAGAAGATTCGACGGAGCAGCGAAACTGTACGACGCCGCAATCGTACATTTCCGGTCGAATGTTCCGCCTACAAGCTAGCTATAGTAGAATTATAATGTTGTATGACTAGTAATAATTATATTTATTAATTATTATTAGTCAACCAACATTAGAATTTTTCTATAGCCTATGGGCAGAGTATTTGACTGGAAATGTACGATTGCAGCGTCGTACAGTTTATCTGCTCCGTTGAATCTTCTTAGAACTTTCAACAGACACCATAAGCCTTCAATGACAGATTCAACATTTGTATGTTTTTCGATGCTTTGTCGAATATTCCTCGTTCACGTTGAATTGTCAAGTTAGTTCTAGCTATTTTACTGCTCCTCCTCTTTGGTTACAATCAGCCAATAACATTCATCATCATCATTATTTTTATTTTACTTCCCCCACCCAATTCCAGCAGCGATCTTTTCTCTCTATAATGTTGAATCTTTTCTCTCTATAATGTTGAATCTTTTCTCTCTATAATGTCGAATCTTTTCTCTCTATAATGTCGAATCTTTTCTCTCTATGTAGAATAATCTTGGACTAATAGAGTTAAGGTTAGGCACATTCGACCACAGGTTCGATAGACACAGATTGTTGTTGTCAGCGTCACATCGAATCTCCTACCTATATCGAACTGTTGTTGCAATGAAAACGAAAATTAAGCATTTGTTTATGTCAGTTCTTTCGGTTTTCCAATTCTGCATTTTCGTTTTCGTTTGTTAAAACGATAACGAAAATACCTGAAATTCGGACGAAAATGCACTCGGACGAAAACGAATGCACATGTCTAATAGTAGTCAGAATGGCACGGCTGCGCAAATGGGCGTATATATATGTCCCCTTTAATTTGCAAGCCGTGTGGTCGAACGCCTGTCGCGAGCTCCGTGACTGTGCCCGCGGACTCGATGTCCACCAGTGTCTAGCGATCGGGTCACAGAGCTGAAGAACAGGGAGATGTCAGTGTAAACACAACATCTCCCAGTTCATCGGGAACAGGCATCAGTGATGTGTCACGACAAGCCATGTCCCCTAACAGTTAGAAGCACTCCCTAGGTCACACTTAACCCCTTCAGCGCCCCTACAGGTTAACCCCTTCACTGCCAGTGTAATTTTTGAAGTAAACAGTGCATTTTTATAGCACTGATCGCTGTAAAAATGACAATGGTCCCAAAATGGTGTCAAAAGTGTCCGATGTGTCTGCCATAATGTTGTAGTCACAATAAAAATTACTGATCGCCGCCATTACTAGTAAAAAAATTGCTTATTTACCAAAAATATGTAGAAGAATACGTATCGGCCTAAACTGAGGAAAAAAAATGTTATTTTATATATTTTTTGTATTTTATTTTTGTAAAAAATATTGAATTTTTTTCAAAATAGTCGCGCTTTTTTTGTTTATAGTGCAAAACATAAAAACTGCAGAGGTGATCAAATACCACCAAAAGAAAGCTCTATTTATGGGAAAAAAAGGACGTCAATTTTGTTTGGAAGCCACGTCGCACGACAGCGCAATTGTCAGTTAAAGCGACACAGTGCCGAATTACAAACAGTGGCCTTGTCTTTGGCCAGCAAAATGGTCCGGGGCTGAAGTGGTTAATCTCTTCTTCTCAAGAGAAAACAAATTCAGTTCCTCTAATCTTTCCTCATAGCTGAGCTCCTCCATGCCTCTTATCAGTTTGATTGCCCTTCTCTGCACTTTCTCAAGTTACCCAATATCCTTTTTGAGAACTGGTGCTCCCAAACTGAACTGTATATTCCAGATGAGGTCTTTCTAATGATTTATACAAGGGTACAATTATATCTCTCTCTCTGGAGTCCATACCTTTCTTAATACAAGAAAGGACTTTGCTCACTTTGGAAACCGCAGCTTGGCATTGCATGCTATTATTAACCACTTCAGCTCCAGAAGATTTGGCTGCTCAATGACCAGGTCTTTTTTTGCGATACGGCACTGCGTCGCTTTAACTGACAATTGCACTGTCATGCGACACTGTTCCCACAAATAGAGCTTTCTTTTGGTGGTATTTGATCACCTCTGTGGTTTTTATTGTTTGCGCCATAAACAAAAGAAGAGCAACGATTTTGAAAAAAAACACAATGGGGGTTATTTACGAAAGGCAAATCCATTTTGCACTACAAGTGCACTGCATGTGCACTTGAAAGTGCACTGACTTGGAAGTGCAGTCACTGTAGATCTGAGGGGAGCATGCAAGGAAAATAAAAAACAGCATTTTAGCTTGCACATGATTGGATGATAAAATGAGCAGAGCTTCCCCTCATTTCAGAGCTTCCCCTCAGATCTACAGCGATTGCACTTTCAAGTGTACTTACAGTGCACTTGTAGTGCAAAGTGGATTTGCCCCTTTCCTAAATAACCCCCAATATCTTTTACTTTTTGCTATAATAAATTCTTTTTTTACGATTTTTCTTTTTTTTGCGTACTGTGATGAGAGAAACAAAGTGTTATTAAAACTACACTGTACTACTCTGGGGGGGATTTTCCTTTTTGCACACTATGATTGCTTATGTAGCGGGTGTCAAATTTAGTGGGGTGTATCTGGGCTATAGATGGCCCAAATGCATTGATTTTTAGGGATTTATGGACACTTTGGAGTGTGGGAGGTATGAATGGTGTCATGTTCCCTGCGGTCCCTGGGTGGCGCTGTCGCCTGGGACCGGGGTTGAACTGCCATTCTAGAGCCGTGCCCTTTGTGTCCTCTCGCGGCAGTAGTACAGCGGGGCGGGGAACCCGCTGTCCCTGCTGGGAGAGGATATAAAAGGGGGCGGACATCTTGCACACGAGGTCCATTCCCCAGGCACCTTCAGCCTGGGGGCTGCTGCAGTTCGTCTGTGCCCAGGAGCCCTTGGCCTGGGCGCGAGGAGTTGAGTTCCATCCCTGGCACCTTCAGCCTGGGGTGAGGTACTTTACAAGGAGCCCTGGGGCTCGGTACCTTCGACTGGGTCCCGCGAGGGCGAAGCATTCCTAAGGTGCCCCCGGTATTGGGTGCCTGAATCCAGGGCGTAAGGGACCGGAGAGGTGACCTCCCCGAAGAGCCAGCGCAGCATTTGCTGGTGACGGTGGAGGCCTCTGGTGACCGTCCGGATGGATGTCTTCCTCTGACAGGGGTCGTTTGTTCTAAAGAAGGCACTTCATGTTCTTATGGTCTGTGGCAGAGACCCAACTTCATCAGGTCAGTGACAGGCCTCATCCAAGGCCTGTGGCAGAGGCCTCAATGTTCACCCAGGTCAGTGGCAGGGACCAAATTCACGGTCGGTGGCAGCGACTGTGCGCCAAGCCTGTTTGCACTAAACGGAACAGGAGAGACTCTATTCATTGTGTTGTGCCTGGACCTACTCCTTTCCACACCCTGTCTGTTCTTTCAAAGTTCAACCAGTCTTCCTATTGATCTAAGCAATAAAACAGAGTTGGACTTTTTATGGTGTGGAACTCGTGTTACTGGAAGCTAAGTGTCCCTGTCAGTGACAGTGGCAATCATCCTCCACAGGAAAAGCGGAGGTTCCGGCCTAAAACGCAGACCCGAAGGTAAACGGTTAGCTCATATCTCTGCATCCTACATCAGAGAGCCGAGTTGGTGGTGTGCATCTTCCCCCTTCTCCCAGACACCCCTAGACGAGTAAAACCAGCCGTGAAGAGAGGGGAGAAGGTGGGGGAAGACCGCTACACTTATAACAGTGAAGGAGACTGTGAGAGACTGCAGAGATTGCGAACCATGCCTTCTCATCCAACATCAGTGCCTGACCTCACAAATGCACTTCTGGAGGAATGGTCATGCATTCCCATAGACACTCCTAAACCTTGCGGACAGCCTTCTCAGAAGAGTTGAAGCTGTTATAAATGCAAAGGGTGGGCCAACTCAATATTGAACCCTACGGACTAAGACTGGGATACCATTAAAGTTCATGTGCAAGTAAAGACAGGCATCCCAATACTTCTGGTAATATAGTGTATATTATATTATAATTGAGTCCATAAAAGTCTCTGGTAATAGTCCATAATACTTGTGGCAGACCTCATCCCTAATCTAGAGTGCAGGGGTCCAGACTGTGTAATGCACAGAGTACAGGGGCATGTTGAGTGTAATGCAAATAGTTCAAGGGTCAGGAGTATGTAACAGAGTGCTTACAGTCAGTGCCAGGTTTAGGAGTAAAATATCACACAGAGTAGGGATTAGGAGTGAAAAGAGTGCAGGGGTCAGGGGTGTGTAATGTACAATGTAGTGGGCAAGAGAGTACAAAATTCTCCCCACAAGCAATGCTTGCTCCCACTTAAAATTTTAGCAACAAACCCCACTCTTCCCTCAAAAAAAAATCCAGCACTAATCTGCATGTTCACCCCTCCAAATACAAATCTTTGCCCCCCCCTGCTAGTAAAATTCCCCTCCCTGCCAACCCCCCCCAGCACAAATTATCTTTCACTCCAATCCCCCCTCCCAAAATAAATCCCCCCCTCCTAGCACTAATCCCCCCCCCCCAGCCCAACTCTCTCCCCCTTTCTGCCACACACTCCCTCCAATCTCCCCTCCCAGCACAATCCCCCTCTCCCATCCCCCCTCCCAGCATAAATACTCCTTCACAAACTAAATCTCGCCGCCAAGCACAAATCCCCCCCCTCCAAACACAACCCACCCCAATTCCCACTCCCAAAACAAATTTTCTTCCCCTTCCTGCACAAATCTTAACCCTCCATCTCCCTTCAACTACAAATCCTCCTAACTTTTAAATCTCCCCCAGCACAAATCCTCCTTATCTCCAACCCCCCCCCCCCAACACAAATTTTTCCCCCTAAAAATCCCTCTTCTAGTACCAGTTCTCTTCTCCCCCCAAAATCCCCTTTGACAGCACAAATCTTTGTCCCCCCAACACCCCCCCAGCACAAATCTTCACCCCCCCAATCATTCCCCAGCACAAATCCTCCTCCAAATCCATATTTCTAGCATAAATCCCCCTCCCCAATCTCCCCTCTACTATAAATCGTTTTCCCTTTCAAATCTCCCCCAGCACAAATCCTCCTTTCCTCCAATTCCCCATCCTAGCACCTTCTAGCACCAATCCTCTTCTCCCTCCAAATCCCCTGACAGCACAAATCTTTGCCTCCCCCAAACCCCCCTCCTAGCACAAATCCTAGTAAGAGGTCACTCCAGGTTGTCTGATCCCCCATTAGGGAGCTCAGAAACTTCACAGGTGTGAGTACACAATTGCAATTGACCTTCTTATCATGTATTTCATCCGATTATCTGTTAAGCTATTATACCATAAGGAACTCTCCCACAGCCTCTGTCTCTTTTTTTCTCCTTATCTTTGGAGGTACACCAGATCAGCACAAATCTTAACCCCCCAATCACCCCTCCAAGCACTAATCCCCTCCCCAAATCCCTGCTCCCAGCACAAATCCTCTTGCCCTCCCAGCACAAATCCTCTCAGGTCCCCTGCAAATCCCCCCTTTTAGCATAAGTCCTCCCCTTCCCCCCTTCCATCACAAATCTCCCCCATTCTAGCACAAATCCACCCTCCCGGCACAAATACTCCTTCACCCACTAAATCTCCCCGTCAAGTACAAATCCCCCCTTTCCCCCTCCAAACACAACCCCCCCCCCAATTCCCACTCTCAACACAAATTCTCTTCCCCTGCCTGCACAAATCTTAACCCTCCATCTCCCTTCAACTACAAATCCTCCTACCTTTTAAATCTCCCCCAGCACAAATCCTCTTGCCCTCCCAGCACAAATCCTCTCAGGTCCCCTGCAAACCCCCCCTTTTAGCACAAGTCCTCCCCTCCCCCATTCTCGCACAAATCCACCCTCCTGGCACAAATCTCTCCCCCCGTTCTATCACAAATTCTCTCCCAACCCCCCTCTTTTAGCACAAATGCTCCCCCCAAGCACCCACTTCTAACTTAAAATCCAAATAGCCCCCCAGCACAAATCCTCCTATGCCCCTATCACTCCTCCCAGCATTAATCTTCCATTACCAGCACAAATCATTGTTATGGCCCTGCCCCCCACTCCCATGCAATTCTATCTTCCTTGGATTTTACAGACCTCAGATCAGCGAGGCTCAATGCAGGGGGATGTCACTCCTCAAAGGCTCCTCCTCTTGTCATGAATAATACACATTAGAACTGAGGAGGTGCCTGGGAAACGCTTTCCTTTGCTCTCAAGTGTATTGCTGCAATAGGCAGCTGGCAGAGAGAGATGCTTTTTTGCTGTAGAGTGGGTAAAAGCAGTGTTGGGGACCCGGGGGAAAACCCACAGGAGATGTGAAGCACATGCATGGGTGCTCAGCGCTAGTGCACCCCAGCAAGGTGAATTCGTGAAGACATCTGCTGGAACTTGTTTCGACACTGGGCTTTGGGATTGCAGCCCAGATGCATGAAATTCCAGGGTTTGGTTGACATTGTAGGGCGGCCCAGTTGGGAGATATAGGCAATATGCTCTTTGCAAAACAAATCTGTGCAATATGTCCTAATTAAAATCGTTTTCTTTTTTTTTTTTAAGATCCAAGAATAATTATTATTATTATTAAACTGGAAAATTAGGTTCTATGAATCCAAAGATACATTGTATAAAGCAGCCCTCAAATTTTCCACTCGCCTACTCGCATTTTGTGAGTGGAAAATGAGGCTGGCGAGGAGCCGGACTGCCTGGGAGTGGGGGGGCGAGCACTGCCGGCGGGGGGGGGGGGGTTGATCTGGAGCCGTTCTCCCAGTGGAAGAGTGCATGGAGTTAGAGGAGAGCCGATGGATCACCGAGCAGAAAAACACGCTGTAGCAGCTTACATTGAAACTGTCTCCGCTCTAATCACTCTCAAACAGCCCCGCCTCCTTCTAACCCCGCGACTGTAATAGACAGAATGCATCCCAGCATTGGCCCGCATTCTGTCTATTACAGGCGAGGGGTTAGGAGGAGGCAGGGCTGTGTGAGTGAGCAGAGCGGAGACAGTTTCAATGTAAGCTGTTACAGCGCGTTTTACCGCTCTGTGATCCTGCGGCTCTCCTCTAACTCCAGTCACGATCCGGCAACCCCTCTCACTTCCTCTGCCCTGTCAAGGCTGCAATGGGGGCACTGTAAGGCTGCAATGGGGGCACTGTAAGGCTGCAATGGGGGCACTGTAAGGCTGCAATGGGGGCACTGTAAGGCTGCAATGGGGGCACTGTAAGGCTGCAATGGGGGCACTGTAATGCTGTAATGGTGGCACTGTAAGGCTGCAATTTGGGGCAATGTAAGGCTGCAATTTGGGGCACAGTGAGGCTGCAATGTGGGGCACAGTGAGGCTGCAATGTGGGGCACAGTGAGGCTGCAATGTTGGGCACGGTGAGGCTGCAATGTGGGGCACAGTGAGGCTGCAATGATGGGCATAGGTTACGCTGCATTGATGGGCACAGGTGAGCCTGCATTGATGGGCACTGGTGAGGCTGTGCTGAGGGGAACTGATAAAGTTCTTATTTTTGTAACTTAATTCTGCATAAAACACTTAAGTGTCTTTTCATGAGATAATTTATGATGGCGTGATTAGGGGCCGGGCAGGGTAAGGGTTGGGTGGGGCAACTGGTGGCGAGTAACCCTTGAGACCTGGCTAGTAGCTTCAGTCAGGACTTGAAATTTTGAGCCCTGGTATAAAGAAACCTAGAATGAAGCCTCGTACACACGACCGAGTTTCTCGTCCAAAACCGGCAAGAAAAGTGCCGCGTGAGCTTTTTTGTCGAGAAAACCGTTCGTGTGTATGGTTTTACGACGAGAAAATTGCCGTGAATCTCGACGAGAAAATAGAGAACCTGCTCTCTATTTTCTCGTCAGGATTCCAGATTTCCTCGTCGTGTTTCTCGTCGGCCTGTTTTGTGACGAGAAAATGGTTCGTGTGTATGCTTTTACGACTCTTCCAAAAGCGCGCATGCTCAGAAGCAACTATGAGACGGGAGCGCATCTTCTGGTAAAACAAGCCTTCGTAATGTTGTGCATTGAAATCTTCGTTAGAATGTTACATTCATCCAAACGAATGAACTTCTTTTGCTGCTGATATTCACACAGAGTTATGACTATCTTTTTTTAACCTTTTTCATGCTGCTTTTAAGAAGATTTATGTGTATTATATCGTGCAAGTTTTTAGGAATATAAAAAAATTAGATATTTTTCAAACTGATGTTAATTGTAATTTCGCAATGTTTTGGTAGTGATCTCCCATTGAATCTTTTAATACAGGCATACCCCACTTTTAAGTACACAATGGGGTTTATTTACTAAAGCTGGAAAGTGCAAAATCAGGCTCACTTCTGCATAGAAACCAATGAGTTTCCAGGTTTTATTACCAGGCTTAATTGAACAAGCTGGGGTTAGAAGCTCATTGGTTTCTATGCAGAAGTGAGCCTGATTTTTCGCTTTCCAGCTTTAGTAAATAAACCCCATTGTGTACTTAAAAGTGGGGTATGCCTGTATATATTTAAATTTTACACCCTTTTTTGGGAAATACGATTTAGTTATTTTTTTGGGGGGTTGTTATCGTCCCTTTTTTTTTTTGTCAGTCAAATGTATCTGCTTACTCCAAAGCTAGATTTTACATTTTTACAAATACACATAGTCAAGTATGAACTTAACGAAAAAATAACATTTATTCATGTTTGAACTAAAATAAAGAGAAGGCAGCGCTGGAGAAGCTGCTGCCATTTGTGCATCCCAGGGACCCCAGAGCACACAGCAACCCTGTGTGGACACTAAAATTGGGAGCTTGAGAAGGCCAACATTTCTGAGCACAATCTGATGCTGGCCTCCCAGAGGTCAGGAACAGCAGCAGGTGATATATATGTCCCAAGTGTGTGGTACTACAACAGGCTGCCTTCTGTCCGAACCACAATGAAGCAAGGCCATCACTTCCTCGTCTTCCTGGCAACCTTCCCTGCAACCTTTCCTGAAGCCTTCCCTGCAGCCTTCCTTCTTCATTTGGCTGGAGGCTGGGCCACTGGAGGGGTACTCCTGTCAGGAGGAGGAGGAGGAGGTGGAGGAGAAGGGGGTGGCGCAGAAGAACAAGGTGGAGGTGGAGGAGAAGGGGGTGGCGCAGAAGAACAAGGTGGAGGTGGAGGAGAAGGGGGTGGGGCGGAAGAACAAGGTGGAGGTGGAGGTGGAGGAGAAGGGGGTAGGGCGGAAGAACAAGGTGGAGGTGGAGGAGAAGGGGGTGGGGCGGAAGAACAAGGTGGAGGTAGAGGAGAAGGGGGTGGCGCAGAAGAACAAGGTGGTGGGGCAGAAGAAGAATGTGGAGGTGGAGGAGGAGGAGGTTGAGGTTGGGACAGTTGTGCCACCTCACAAATGGCGGTATTGGGGGTAATTTTTTCCATCACCCCCTTGTTGAGCAAGGTGATGAGCAGGGGCTCGCATAGGAGGCGTTGCTCCATGCTCATCACCTTGAACTTTGCCTCCACTAGGCCGGCAATGGCAATGCCACCTCCTGGCTGCCACTGGGCCCTTCCTCCTCCTGCCTGACAGTTTCCAGACCCTCCTCCTGGCTGATTTCATCCTGTGTATGAAAAAGGGACATAGTTTAATATGTTGGTTTAATCTTTGCATCATACTTTATAAACATGATTGAAGCAATTAGAATGTAAATCCAGAACTAATTTTTTATAATTTACACCTACATCAGATTGACTATTTAGCACCCAATTAAGTGCAGACTAATGTCTCGAGATCTTGATTTCACTTGTGGAAGCCAAAATATTGTATGTTTCTCATCTTGACATATTTGGCAAACATTAATTTTATCCCAATTAGTGATGAGCCGAACACCCCCGGGTTCGGTTCGCACCAGAACCCGCGAACGGACCGAAAGTTCGCACGAACATTAGAACCCTATTAAATACAATGGATGCGAACGTTCGGATTCTAAAGTGCTAATTATAACGACTATTATCCATGTTATTGTCCTAAACAGAGTTTGGGAACCCGGGTTCTGCACCAGGGGACATGTATCAATGCAAAAAGAAGTTTTAAAAACGGACATTTTCCGGGAGCAGTCATTTTAATGATGCATAAAGTGAAAAAAAAAAAGTCAAATATTCCTTTAAATATTGTACCTGGGGGGTGTCTAAAGTATGCCTGTGAAGTGCCACGTGTTTCCCGTGTTTAGAACTGTCCCTGCACAAAATAACATTTCTAAAGGGAAAAAAAGCCATTTAAAACTGCTTGCGGCTTTAATGTAATGTCTGGTCCCGGTAATATGGATGAAAATCTTTAAGAAAAATGGCATAGCTACCCCATCAACCCCCCCCCCCCTACCCCAGCCCATTACCAGCCCCTTTGGGTCTTGTATGGATATTAAGGGGAACCCCGCACACAAAATAAAAAAGGCCCTATATACTCTGAACAGCCGTATACAGGCGGTGCATACAAGACAGGGACTGTAGGTTTGTTCTTATGTAGAATCTGTTTGTAATTTTGAACAGCTACATTGTTTAAGTGTAGCTCCAGGCCAAATACCTATTTTTAAGCTTTTTGGAAAACATAGGGAAGGGTTATCACCCCTGTAACATTTTTTTTGCTGTCTGTGCCCCTGTTCAGAACATTTCACCTCACTTTGCGTCCCAATGACAACTGTTTTTGAAATGTGGTGTTTTTATTGAAACAAGGATTGGTGATAAAGCATCAGTAGAGAGGAGACACCTTTCTCCCATATTCTTACAGGAGAGAATTTTCCTTCCAAGGGGTAGATTTCCTCTCACTTCCTGTTGTCTTCTTCCGTTTGCAAGTAGTAGTCGTTTGTAAGTTGGATGTTTGAAAGTAGGGACCTGCCGTATATACTCTGCAGAAATTGGCCCCTTAGGTGTATTATATCAGGAATTGTAATAACATATAATTGTTGAACAGTGGTAGTAAAAATTGGGCCTTTGATGGTGGTGCTGGTGCCACAACACTGTAAGGCCTGACAGTTACTCTTGGTGGGCGCAGCAATGGGCCCTGCTGTGAATTATTAGATCAATAATTATAATTGCATGCCCCTGTTGAACAGGGGCTGAAAAATTGGGCCTTTGGTGGTGGTGGTGTTGACACAACACTGTAAGGCCTGACAGTTACTCTTGGTGGGCGCAGCAATGGGCCCTGCTGTGAATTATTAGATCAATAATTATAATTGCATGCCCCTGTTGAACAGGGGCTGAAAAATTGGGCCTTAGGCACTGGTGGCACAACACTGCAACCCCTCACAGATACTGTACTTGGAGCACAGCAATGAGGCCTGTTGCAAAGTATTGCATCAAAAATTGTAATTACACGCCCCTGTTAAACAGGGGCTGAATAATTGGGCCTTAGCCACTGGTGGCGGCACCCATAAACCAAAATGATCTTCCAAGCTATCATCATTAATCGGATCATTGAGGAGGAGGAGGAGGATAGCTAGTCAACATAACAGCACAGGAACTCGGCATCAGTCTTGAAGGGATGTGACATTTTAAAATCAATTAGTATGTTATATCAGCATCAGGTGTGTGGTAGCTGGTGGTGATCCAAGACTGGTTCATCTTGATGAAAGTCAGTCGACCAACCGAGTCGGTGGACAGGCGCACCCTGTGATCCGTGACAAATGCTCCAGCAGCACTGAATGTGCGTTCTGAAAGAACGCTGGATGCAGGACAGGCCAGTAGCTCAATTGCATACTGTGCAAGCTCTGGCCAGTGATCCATCCTCAAGACCCAGTAAGCCAGAGGATTTTCGGTGGGGAAGGTGTCCAAGTCTGACCTTGCCCCTAGGTATTCCTGCACCATGTATATCAGACGCTGGCGATGGTTGCTGGAAACGATCATACTTTGGGGCTGCGGACTAAAGAATTGTCTGAACGCATCGGTCAGACGGCCACCTTCCCCACCGCTCCTTCTTTGACTGTCCAAAGCCTCAGCAACTCGTTGTCCAGGACCAGGAGTTTGTAACCTCCCAGTCTCTGGGAACGCGTTGCACAGACCTTTCTGCAAGGCCTCCCGGAGTTGTCTCATCCTCTGCTCCCTCTGCGACGGTAACATAAGGTCCGCAACCTTACCCTTGTACCGTGGATCAAGGAGAGTGGCCAGCCAGTAATGGTCCCTCTCCTTGATCCGAAGAATACGAGGATCCTTCCGCAGACTTTGCAGGATCAGGGAGGCCATGCAGCGTAGGTTAGCTGAGGCATTCAGTCCGGAGTCCTCTGGGTCACTAAGGACGACATGATCCGCAGCCACCTCCTCCCAGCCACGTACAAGTCCACTGGTTTCTTGGGACTGTAAATCATGCCTAAAAGACTGCTGCTGATGATGCTGAGTGCCAGCCTCCACCTCCATGCTGACACAATCCTCCTCCTCCTCCTCTTCCTGTGCGATGGGTGGGACAGAAGGAACACTGTCAGGGTAAAGGAGGCCTTGAGAGGCAAGGAAGTCCTCCTCTTCCTGTCTCTGTTCTGCCTCAAGTGCCCTGTCCATTATTCCACGCAGCGTGTGCTCCAACAGGTGGACAAGAGGTACAGTGTCACTGATGCATGCACTGTCACTGCTCACCATCCTCGTGGCCTCCTCAAATGGTGCCAGGACAGTGCATGCATCCCTGATCATGCCCCACTGGCGTGGTGAAAAAAACCCGAGCTCCCCTGTCCTGGTGCCGTAGTCGCACAGGTACTCATTGATGGCCCTCTGCTGCGTGTGCAGCCGCTGCAGCATGGCCAACGTTGAGTTCCACCTGGTGGGCATGTCACATATAAGGCGGTTCTTGGGCAGGTTCAACTCCTTTTGCAGCTCAGCCAGGCGAGCACTGGCATTATAAGATCTGTGGAAATGAACACAGACTTTCCTGGCCTGCCTCAGGACATCCTGTAAGCCCGGGTACCTGCCCAAGAACCGCTGCACCACCAGGTTAAGGACGTGAGCCATACAGGGCACATGGGTCAGTTGTCCCTGTCGGAGGGCGGAGAGGAGGTTGGTGCCATTGTCGCAAACCACCATTCCTGGCTTAATCTGGCATGGCGTCAACCACCTCTCGGCCTGCCCCTGCAGAGCAGACAGGACCTCTGCCCCAGTGTGGCTCCTGTCCCCCAAACACACCAGCGCAAGCACGGCATGGCATCTTTTTGCCTGCGTACTTGCGTAGCCCCTTGAACACCTACGGAGCACCGCTGGTTCCGAGGACAAACCACAGGAAGAGGCCATGGAGGAAGAAGAAGAGGAGGGGGTGGAGGAGAGAGGTGTGTCACAACCAGTAGTAGCATTTTGGAGGCGTGGCGGTGGAACAACCTCCAACACTACTGCACCTTGTCCTGCATCCTTCCCAGCTGCCAAAAGAGTGACCCAATGGGCCGTGAAAGAAAGGTAACGTCCCTGTCCATGCCTGCTGGACCATGAGTCAGCGGTAATATGCACCTTACCGCTGACCGCCCTGTCCAGCGAGGCCAAGACATTGCCTTCCACATGCCTGTAGAGAGCCGGAATCGCCTTCCGTGAGAAAAAGTGGCTTTGGGAACCTGCCACTGAGGAACCGCACATTGCACAAACTCACGGAAAGGGGCCGAGTCTACCAACTGAAAAGGCAGCAGTTGAAGCGCTAGCAATTTAGCCAAGCTAGCATTCAACCGCTGGGCATGTGGATGGCTGGGAGTGAACTTCTTTCGACGGTACAGCAGCTGGGGCAGGGAAATTTGCCTGCTAGAATCGGACGTCGGTGTACTGCTAGCAGAGTGCCCGCAAGTACTTGGCTGTGACACACCTAATTCTACACCTTCATTCCTCTCAGAGCAGGTTTCAGAGAGGACTGAAGGTATAGTGGGGTTGGAGATCCCAGCTGATGCGGTGCAAGAAGAGGTCAGCTTTGTTCTTTGGTGTGGGTCTTTAAGGTAGGCTTGCCAACGAGCTGCATGGCAGGTCAACATATGTCTGATCAAGCATGTGGTGCCCAAGCGGCTGATGTTTTGGCCACGCGATATACGCTTGAGACATATGTTGCAAAGAGCAGCTGTGCGATCTGATGCACTCGCCTCAAAAAAGGCCCACACCAAAGAACTTTTTGAATGACGGGCAGAGGCAGCGCCCTGCACAGGCGGAGCTCTGCGGTGTGATTCCGTCGGTGTGCTGCCCATACGCTGGCCACCCAAGGGCATCCTGCCTCGTTGGAGATGTGCCTCCTCCTCATCCTCCTCTCTCCTATTAGGCACCCACGTGGAGTCAGTGACCTCATCATCCCCTCCCTCCTCATCACTGGAGCCAATCTGGCAGTATGCTGCAGCTGCTGGAGCATGACTGCCAGATTGGTGTCCTTCTTGGGCATCCCCTCTCTCTGCTCTCACGCTACTGCCTTCCTCTATCTGGGTATCATCATCAGATCCTTCGAAACGCTGGGCATCCTCCTGGAGCATGTACCCAACACTGTGCTCAAACAGTTCGGGGGACTCCTCAGGAGGAGGACATGGTGGGTCTAGGGAAGGATTGACTAATGAAGATAATGATACCAGAGAAGAGGACGCTTTGGCAGCTGCTTTGCCAGTACCCTGAGCCTGGGTGAGAGAGGATGAGGAGGATGAGGTGGGCTTGGTCATCCACTCTACCAAGTCTTCGGCATGATGTGGCTCAACATGTCCAGCTGCCGAAAAGGACAAGCGTGTCCCATGGCCATGTGCTGATGACAATGCACCGCGTCCACGACCAGCACTGTTGCCCCCAGACACAGAGCCTGCTTGCCCTCTTTTTTTGCCTCCTGACTGTCTGCCTCTCCTTGTTTGCCTTCCAGACATTTTAATGGATGGCCTGCAGGGAGATGGGAAAAACAGCAATAAGGGCTACCTTCAGGTGTATACTGTGCAGGAGGCTTAGCAACAATGACACTGACACTGTCCCCTGCCTATCCTTCTCTGTCCCTAAACACAAGGATTTGCAATATGCTTCAGCAAGATTGGTTTAGCACAGAATAGCACACTGTCAGTTTCACTCACTGTCCTACTCTGTCCCTACAAACAAGATTTAGCACAGAATAGCACACTGATAGTTTCCACGAGTGTCCTTCTCTGTCCCTAAACTCAAGGATTTCAAATATGGTTCAGCAAGATTGGTTTAGAACAGAATAGCACACTGTCAGTTTCACTCACTGTCCCTACAAACAAGATTTAGCACAGAATAGCACACTGATAGTTTCCACGAGTGTCCTTCTCTGTCCCTAAACTCAAAGATTTCAAATATGGTTCAGCAAGATTGGTTTAGAACAGAATAGCACACTGACACTTTCCCTCACTGTACCTCTCTGTCCCTAAACTCAAGGATTTCAAATATGGTTCAGCAAGATTGGTTTAGAACAGAATAGCACACTGACACTTTCCCTCACTGTACCTCTCTGTCCCTACAAACAAGGTTTAGCACAGAATAACACACTGACACTCTCCCTACCTATCCTTATTTGTCCCTAAACACAAGGAATCCAGGATTAGTAAAGGAAAAGAAATGACACTGTCCCTGCCTATGCTTCTCTTTCCCTGCTCCGGAACACACTACACAAGGCCGCCGCGCTGGAGGCCTTTTATAGTGTGGGGCGTGTACTAAACCCCCTCAAGAATAATTGGTCACAGGCATCCTGCCTGTGGCCAATCATTGCTCTCCTCACTGCCGGCGCTGTGATTGGCCAAGCATGCGGGGTCACAGTGCATGCTTGGCCAATCACAGCGCCTGGATGACACTGCGATGGCGTAGTGCATTGTGGGTCATTCGCGTCACTCGAATTTGGCGCGAACGGCCCAAATCGTTCGATCTTCATCGAACAGCCGATGTTCAAGTTGAACGTATGTTCGACTCGAACACGAAGCTCATCCCTAATCCCAATACATTTTCATTTAATACTATACCTGGCTCCAGATGGCCAAATCAGGTTCATCCAGGATGGCTGCCTCCTCTTGCTCCAGAGAAGGCTCAGGTTGGCTGCAGGGAAGTCTGGGGGGAAGAGTGGAGAGTGATGGCCTTGCCTCAATGTGGTCATCCAGGAAGGACATCCTGCTGTAGTACCACAAAATCGGGACATACACATCACCTGCTGCTGCTCCTGACCTCTGAGAAGCCAGGACCTTAGAGCGTTCAGTCCTGTAGGTGCCTCTCAAGCTCCCAATTTTAGTGTCCACTTGTTTTGCTGTGGCTGTGGGCACCTTGGTCTGCACAAATGGAAGCAGCTTCTCCAGCGCTGCTTTTCTCACCCCTCTTTTTTTGTGGATGGGGTTTTTCGTCTCCCACAGAGCCGGCAGCTCCCTTACCCGGTCAATAAATTCCGCCAGGAACTCTTTGTCGCTAATAAAGACATTCATATTGTATCTGCAAGTTAAATAAATAATATATAACTAATGTGAGGCAAACAGTCTAACCTCCTTAACATCGTAGTCACCATATATATCCTACAACATTCTCCAAACAGTATAGGCCAACAATTTGGCATAGTCTCAAAATCACATACCTTCGTTCGCACGTCCGTCACTTGAACTCCTCTCTCCGCACACTGAACGTACTATAGTCACATGTGTGTTTGCTATATACACACCACGCATGCGTCAAAATACGAACACGTCGCCCGCCCATGACGTTCTAACTAACATCTTTTCCCCGCCCCTTCTCTTTCGGCGCGCAGACAGATATGGCGGAGTTACAGCAGGTGTCTGATAATTCCGCAACTAACGAGGAGGAGACAAGCCTGGAGACCGAGGAAACGTCACGATCAAGGAGGAGATTCAAGGCATCGAATATGTCTTTTGCGGAGATGGTGGACATCTTGCTCAAGTCTGATTATGACGCAAAGCATGGGCCGTATAGCAAACCAAATAGAAGGAAGGCCAAAATCCTCACTAAAGTCGTGAAGAGTCTGAAGACGAATTTCGGGGTGAAACGCTCAAATGAGCAGCTCAGAAAGAGGTGGTCAGACCTCAAACTGAGGGAGCCAGAGCAGTTAAGGAGCATTAAGAGAATGCTCGCAAAAAGTAAGTAAAATGTACACTTTTCTGCTATTAATCCTTTTCTAAACTGATATGTTGCTGGCTTTGTTTTTTTTTCTTATTGGACTCCCTTCCAAAATGTAATATTTTGAACTTGGTTGGGCACAGTAATCGTTCGTTACGTTACAGACACTTCGTTCGGCCACTATCCGCTGTTTTGGCTTATTTTACAGCTAAAAGTAATTAGACATCTGCCATTTTTTGTGAAATTTGGGGCACAAAGTTTTAGGCTAGATGATGTGTTTGTAAAGAGAATGAAATGCAAACTGTAAACTGTGTAAAGGAGAGGACACTCAGCAGCTGCTTCCACATCTGTACTTTGGAGCACTATAGTGTGGGCCACCAGACCCGCCTTTTTTGGGTGTCCCACACAGGTGCATCAGAGAATTTTTGTGTTGCCTACATGTCTAAAAAATGACAGACAAAGGTGAATACTAAATATATTCTTGGTCAGAAATAATGCATTCATCTTTAACTTCCGCCCAAACACACACTTGTACCCCACTTCCAAGCAATTTAATCTGTATTTTTTTTTTAACATAGAGAATTTCTGTGTGATAGCTCTACCTTTTGTTTGATTCTCATAGGGGAGAGAAGACTGGGAGGAGGACACTCCAGGGAGCACAGGAACCCCACAGCTTCACAACAAGCCCGAACTCCAAAAGACCAACAACCTAAAGATGTGGAGGAAGTTGAGGTGGAGGAAGGAGAAGTGCAGGAAGGAGAGGTGGATGATGTTGTGGATCTGGTCACCACAACAGGTCAGTATCTGTCACCACAGCTTCAGGTAAGAGAGGTAGGCCTGCAGAGTTATAATACCTTTTTTATTTTGTTTTTAGGGGATGTGAATGTTGGGGTGAAGGATAGTACAGGTTTCTCTGCTGACAGTGCCCTCCGCCTCATCCAGCAAGTGATGGAATGTAGCACGGAACTGGACAAAATTAAAGAAAGAATTCATGTGATGGATCAAACATTTAAAGACATTCTCGATGTTTTGGGGAGAATTCAATAAGGCATCCCAACCCCCTTTTTTCTCATGTTTGTTCTTCAACTTTTAAAAAACTTTTTGACAATCAAACCAGCCAAAAATTGAATCTGCACACAGTGTGTCAACATGTGCTATCTGCCATCAGGGGATTTCCATGTACGTCTTTTGGGGGTGCAACCCCTTCCTCGTATCTAAAGTAGGTGAACTGAGGAAGGGGTTGCACCCCCAAAACACGTCCATTGATCACCCCTGATGGCAGATAGCACATGTTGACAATAGGGATCAGGAGTCTAAAATCCCTATAGGAAAATAATCATAAATTTTGTGCATATTCAATTTGTGGCTGGGCAAGGGGTGGCAGGACCCCATATTAGGACGGGCACATAGAGACATATAGTTTGTGTAAGTGAATGTCTCAGATTGCTCCGAGGTATCCAATTTTGTAATTTTTGGAATGCAACTGTTGTTGTTGTATTTTCCTAAGAAAACAATTGCCGGTTTGCGGCCAGGCAAACAAAAAATGTAAAATAAAAAAAAAAAAGGTGTGTGAATTTGCACATAGTAAAATATTTGAACACAAACAACGTGTAGCTTCTTTTTCTAATACGCTCTAACCTTATTTGGTAAATTTTTAAAGATTACATAGTGAAATGGTTGGTATTTACTAAAGGAAAATACACTTGGCACTACAAATGCACTAAGACAAACTAGGAGACAGGAAACCAACAAAAGTTAGAAGTTTAAACAAGATTTTTATTTTGATCGTTAGACAGGAATCTTTAGACATAGCCTGACATAGGAATTGCCCCCCTACCCGTGAAATAGTCCATGTATTTGTCCCGAACCTCACGGGCATTTTGGGGGGGCAAGCCAGCACGGGCAGATTCGAGGCCCGGCAGGGGATTATCAGGGGAAAGTCCAGCCTCAGGCAAAACTGAGGCCATATAGGAATTTGATTTGCGGCAGAGAAAATTGTGTAGCACACAACAGCATAATACTACATAGTTTATTTTGTAGTCCGCCAAGTGTATTGACGTCATAAAAAGGCGGAACCGGCTGGCCATTATGCCAAAGGCATTTTCAACGACTCTTCGGCCCCTGGCCAGCCGGTAATTGAACACCCTCTTCTCTGGGGTCAGGGTCCTCTGAGGAAATGGCCTCATAAGATGTGGTCCGAGCCCGAAGGCTTCATCAGCCAAAAAAACAAAGAGGAGTCCTTCAATATTCCCTGCATCCGGTGGCAATGCAAGGTCGTCACTCTGGAGACGGAGGGCAAACTCCGTCTGCATGAAGGATACCCCATCGGACATCCGGCCATTCTTCCCTACATCAACATAGAGGAATTCATACCGTGCTGACACCACCGCCATCAGCACAATGCTATGAAACCCCTTGTAATTGAAGTAGTAGGACCCAGAACGGGGTGGCGGCACGATGCGGACGTGCTTCCCGTCTATAGCACCACCGCAGTTGGGGAAGTCCCACCGCGTGGCAAACTCCGATGCCACAGTCTGCCATTCCTTTGGCGTGGAAGGAAGCTGTGGAGTCAAACAAGATGAAAAAATATTAGAATACACAAATCAAACATTACAAGTATATTCTAAGAAAATACATTAGAGGCCAACATCAAGCAAAGTCTACGTTTATTAAGGTGTTTTAAATAAGTATAATGGAAGGCTCATGTATCATATTCATCACCCCCTATGATGGTCCATTAATAAATTATAATGGGGAGGTAGATGTGTTTGGACACAGGATAGCATTGCAGTGGCGGTGCGTCCAGAGTGGGCGCTGGAGCACTGCCCCCTCTCTCCTGTGCCCGTCACTCAGAACAATACATAGGTTCATGCCTTGCATTAACCTATGTATTGTCTATGCCGCCCACTATTCAGGTGGATGGCCCCCTGTTAAGCGACCGACATATGAAGAACTGCGGCATTTATGGGCTTAAAATTGCATATCAGAAACAGGAAGGAAAATTGTCTTGCACATTACAGCCTGAGGGATGTAATTGGCTTCAGAAAAGTTAAATAGGTGACGCAGGGGGGGGCATTCCTTGGGTAAACACTGACAGGCTGCTCTGCCAATCATGTTCACCAAGTCTGTTTAATGGTAACTTGATTGGCTGATGCAACATCAAGGGAAGGAGAAGACATCAAGGACAGAAGAAGGATGGCGCTGACCACAAGAAGGTAAGTGCAGGGCTGGGGGGAAAATGGCTGCATTGGAGGGGACAAAATGGCTGCATTAGAGGGAACAAAATGGCTGCATTGGAGGGAACAAATGGGGGCGTTTAATAGGCACCAGAGCAAAAAAGGAGGAAGTTTATTTCCTAATTTGGGGTTTGAACCCCCAAACATTTGGAGCAACAGGCTCCCCTGCTGGAAAGGTTAGTGAAGGGAAATATGCATGGAGGAGAAAAAAGGGGCAATCTAAAGCTTCCAGCATGCATGAGGACAAAGGGGACATTCTCAGCATATTACAATCATGGTAATTAGGGAAGGATGAAAGAAATACAATACATTATCATACATGTAATACATAAAATGTGATGTTAATGGAGAAAACTTACCCTAATATAGTCCTCCTGCAGGACTTGTATAATGGCAGAACAGGTGTCTGGGATTATGAGGCCCAGAGCCTGGGGGGAGATGCCTGTCGTGAACTTCAAGTCCTGAAGACTTCTCCCTGTCGCCAGATAACGTAACGTGGCGATGAGCCTCTGCTCAGCACTGATGGCTTCCCGCATAACGGTGTCCTGCCTGGTAATATAGGGGGACACCAAAGCCAACAGTTCCTGAAAAACGGGGTCAGACATCCGCAGAAAATTCCTGTAGTCCTCAGGATTATTCTCGACGATCTCCCGCAGCAGAGGCATATGGCAGAATTGGTCCCGCTGGAGCAACCAATTCTTAGTCCATGAACTCCTCCTCACACCATTCATGGACTGGTCTTGGTCCAAAACAAGCAGACCAACACCAAGCGCACGCACAGCACGAACTCGACGACGAGAACGTCCAGGTGACATGGCTAGGAAACGGTCGTCTTATCAGAACATACAGAACAGAACGCACTTTAGAACAGCAAGGCCTATGAATAACGAACTGAAAAACAGAAACGAACAGGCAAGAACGCACTGTAAAACAGATACGACCTGCCTAGACGCCCTGAAAGTCAAGATACGAACCCACAAGCACAAACTGAACCGCAGAAAACGAACTGAAAAGTACGAAGACTGAAAAGCGCGAATCGTCTCTTCCCAAACTTTTACTTCACACGCGGTAACACGAGATCAGCAAAAGCAGCCCAAGGGGTGGCGCCAAGAAAAAAGATCTTCCCCTTTATAGTGCCGTCGTATGTGCTGGACGTGACCGCGGTGAACAACGAGGAAATTGGGAAATGTCAGTGTGTACGCATGGAAAGCTTGACGAGAAAATCGACAAAGTTAACAAGAATCTCGTCGCAAAAAACGACGTGTTTTTTACGACGAGAAACTCGGTCGTGTGTACGAGGCTTAACAACTAAGGATTTGCAGGCACCTGTTATACGTAATAAAATCTGTGTTTTGTAAGTGTATAATTTAAGATTAGCAAATAACAAAAAATATGTTCAGCTGGCAAATTTCTAACCCCTAGAATAAACTGATGAAGAGTTTCCCCCATCTTCTAACAGGGTAAAAGTTAAAAGAAAACATTGGTATCAGCTTATAGGGAATATGGCTCCCCCATCACACCTTCACTAGTGTTTAAAGAAAGTAATAAAAACAAAACAAGCCAAGGAATCTTTAGAGTTTTCAGGGTTTGTCTCTGTTTCTATGAAAAACCTAATGCAGAGTAGGGATGAGCTTCGTGTTCGAGTCGAACATACGTTCGACTCGAACATCGGCTGTTCGATCGTTCGACGAAGATCGAACTATTTGGGCCGTTCGCGCCAAATTCGAGTGACGCGAACGGCCCACAATGCACTACGCCATCGCAGTGTCATCCAGGCGCTGTGATTGGCCAAGCATGCACTGTGACCCCGTATGCTTGGCCAATCACAGCGCCGGCAGCGAGGAGAGCAATGATTGGCCACAGGCAGGATGCCTGTGGCCAATTATTGCTGAGGGGGTTTAGTACACGCCCCACACTATAAAAGGCCGCCAGCGCGGCGGCCTTGTGTAGTGTGTTCCGGACCGGAGTAGGGAAAGAGAAGCATAGGCAGGGACAGTGTCATTATTTTTCCTTTACATAATCCTGGATTCCTTGTGTTTAGGGACAGATAAGGATAGGTAGGGAGAGTGTCAGTGACAGTGTGCTATTCTGTGCTAATCCTTGTTTGTAGGGACAGAGAGGTACAGTGAGGGAAAGTGTCAGTGTGCTATTCTGTTCTAAACCAATCTTGCTGAACCATATTTTCAATCCTTGAGTTTAGGGACAGAGAGGTACAGTGAGGGAAAGTGTCAGTGTGCTATTTTGTGCTAAATCTTGTTTGTAGGTACAGTGAGGGAAAGTGTCAGTGTGCTATTTTGTGCTAAATCTTGTTTGTAGGGACAGAGAGGTACAGTGAGGGAAAGTGTCAGTGTGCTAATCTGTTCAAAACCAATTTTGCTGTTCCATATTTTCAATCCTTGAGTTTAGGGACAGGGAAGGACACTCGTAGAAATTATCAGTGTGCTATTCTGTGCTAAATCTTGTTTGTAGGGAGGGACAGAGTAGGACAGTGAGGGAAAGTGTCAGTGTGCTATTCTGTTCTAAAACTATTTTGCTGAACCATATTTTCAATCCTTGAGTTGAGGGACAGAGAGGTAAAGTGAGTGAAACTGACAGTGTGCTGTTCTGTTCTAAACCAAATTTGCTGAACCATATTTTCAATCCTTGAGTTGAGGGACAGAGAGGTACAGTGAGGGAAAGTGTCAGTGTGCTATTCTGTTCTAAAATTATTTTGCTGAACCATATTTTCAATCCTTGAGTTGAGGGACAGAGAGGTACAGTGAGTGAAACTGACAGTGTGCTGTTCTGTTCTAAACCAAATTTGCTGTGCCATATTTTCAATCCTTGAGTTTAGGGACAGAGAAGGACACTCGTAGAAATTATCAGTGTGCTATTCTGTGCTAAATCTTGTTTGTAGGGAGGGACAGAGTAGGACAGTGAGGGAAAGTGTCAGTGTGCTATTCTGTTCTAAAACTATTTTGCTGAACCATATTTTCAATCCTTGAGTTGAGGGACAGAGAGGTAAAGTGAGTGAAACTGACAGTGTGCTGTTCTGTTCTAAACCAAATTTGCTGAACCATATTTTCAATCCTTGAGTTGAGGGACAGAGAGGTACAGTGAGGGAAAGTGTCAGTGTGCTATTCTGTTCTAAAATTATTTTGCTGAACCATATTTTCAATCCTTGAGTTGAGGGACAGAGAGGTACAGTGAGTGAAACTGACAGTGTGCTGTTCTGTTCTAAACCAAATTTGCTGTGCCATATTTTCAATCCTTGAGTTTAGGGACAGAGAAGGACACTCGTAGAAATTATCAGTGTGCTATTCTGTGCTAAATCTTGTTTGTAGGGAGGGACAGAGTAGGACAGTGAGGGAAAGTGTCAGTGTGCTATTCTGTTCTAAAACTATTTTGCTGAACCATATTTTCAATCCTTGTGTTTAGGGACAGAGAAGGATAGGCAGGGGACAGTGGCATTGTTGCTAAGCCTCCTGCACAGTATACACCTGAAGGTAGCCCTTATTGCTGTTTTTCCCATCTCCCTGCAGGCCATCCATTAAAATGTCTGGAAGGCAACCAAGGAGAGGCAGACAGTCAGGAGGCAAAAAAAGAGGGCAAGCAGGCTCTGTGTCTGGGGGCAACAGTGCTGGTCGTGTACGCGGTGCATTGTCATCAGCACATGGCCATGGGACACGCTTGTCTTTGTTTTCGGCAGCTGGACATGTTGAGCCACATCATGCCGAAGACTTGGTAGAGTAGATGACCAAGCCCACCTCATCCTCCTCATCCTCTCTCACCCAGGCTCAGGGTACTGGCAAAGCAGCTGCCAACGCGTCCTCTTCTCTGGTATCATTATCTTCATTAGTCAATCCTTCCCTAGACCCACCATGCCCTCCTCCTGAGGAGTCCCCCGAACTGTTTGAGCACAGTGTTGGGTACATGCTCCAGGAGGATGCCCAGCGTTTGGAAGGATCTGATGATGATACCCAGCTAGAGGAAGGCAGCAGCGTGAGAGCAGAGAGAGGGGATGCTCAAGAAGGATACCAATCTGGCAGTCATGCTCCAGCAGCTGCAGCATATTGCCAGATTGGCTCCAGTGATGAGGAGGGAGGGGATGATGAGGTCACTGACTCCACGTGGGTGCCTAATAGGAGAGAGGAGGAGGCACATCTCCAACGAGGCAGGATGCCCTTGAGTGGCCAGCGTATGGGCAGCACACCGACGGAATCACACCGCAGAGCTCCGCCTGTGCAGGGCGCTGCCTCTGCCCGTCATGCAAAAAGTTCTTTGGTGTGGGCCTTTTTTGAGGCGAGTGCATCAGATCGCACAGCTGCTGTTTGCAACATATGTCTCAAGCGTATATCGCGTGGCCAAAACATCAGCCGCTTGGGCACCACATGCTTGATCAGACATATGTTGACCTGCCATGCAGCTCATTGGCAAGCCTACCTTAAAGACCCACACCAAAGAACAAAGCTGACCTCTTCTTGCACCGCATCAGCTGGGATCTCCAACCCCACTATACCTTCACTCCTCTCTGAAACCTGCTCTGAAAGGAATGAAGGTGTAGAATTAGGTGTGTCACAGGCAAGTACTTGCGGGCACTCTGCTAGCAGTACACCAACGTCCGATTCTAGCAGGCAAATTTCCCTGCCCCAGCTGCTGGACCGTCGAAAGAAGTTCACTCCCAGCCATCCACATGCCCAGCGGTTGAATGCTAGCTTGGCTAAATTGCTAGCGCTTCAACTGCTGCCTTTTCAGTTGGTAGACTCGGCCCCCTTCCGTGAGTTTGTGCAATGTGCGGTTCCTCAGTGGCAGGTTCCCAAACGCCACTTTTTCGCACGGAAGGCTATTCCGGCTCTCTACAGGCATGTGGAAGGCAATGTCTTGGCCTCGCTGGACAGGGCGGTCAGCGGTAAGGTGCATATTACCGCTGACTCATGGTCCAGCAGGCATGGACAGGGACGTTACCTTTCTTTCACGGCCCATTGGGTCACTCTTTTGGCAGCTGGGAAGGATGCAGGACAAGGTGCAGTAGTGTTGGAGGTTGTTCCACCGCCACGCCTCCAAAATGCTACTACTGGTTGTGACACACCTCTCTCCTCCACCCCCTCCTCTTCTTCTTCCTCCATGGCCTCTTCCTGTGGTTTGTCCTTGGAACCAGCGGTGCTCCGTAGGCGTTCAAGGGGCTACGCAAGTACGCAGGCAAAAAGATGCCATGCCGTGCTTGCGCTGGTGTGTTTGGGGGACAGGAGCCACACTGGGGCAGAGGTCCTGTCTGCTCTGCAGGGTCAGGCCGAGAGGTGGTTGACGCCACGCCAGCTTAAGCCAGGAATGGTGGTTTGCGACAATGGCACCAACCTCCTCTCTGCCCTCCGACAGGGACAACTGACCCATGTGCCCTGTATGGCTCACGTCCTTAACCTGGTGGTGCAGCGGTTCTTGGGCAGGTACCCGGGCTTACAGGATGTCCTGAGGCAGGCCAGGAAAGTCTGTGTGCATTTCCGCAGATCTTATAATGCCAGTGCTCGCCTGGCTGAGCTTCAAAAGGAGTTGAACCTGCCCAAGAACCGCCTTATATGTGACATGCCCACCAGGTGGAACTCAACGTTGGCCATGCTGCAGCGGCTGCACACGCAGCAGAGGGCCATCAATGAGTACCTGTGCGACTACGGCACCAGGACAGGGTCAGGGGAGCTCAGGTTTTTTTCACCATGCCAGTGGGGCATGATCAGGGATGCATGCACTGTCCTGGCACCATTTGAGGAGGCCACGAGGATGGTGAGCAGTGACAGTGCATGCATCAGTGACACTGTACCTCTTGTCCACCTGTTGGAGCACACGCTGCGTGGAATAATGGACAGGGCACTTGAGGCAGAACAGAGGCAGGAAGAGGAGGACTTCCTTGCCTCTCAAGGCCCCCTTTACCCAGACAGTGTTCCTTCTGTCCCACCCATCGCACAGGAAGAGGAGGAGGAGGAGGAGGAGGAGGAGGATTGTGTCAGCATGGAGGTGGAGGCTGGCACTCAGCATCATCAGCAGCAGTCTTTTAGGGATGATTTACAGTCCCAAGAAACCAGTGGACTTGTACGTGGCTGGGAGGAGGTGGCTGCGGATCATGTCGTCCTTAGTGACCCAGAGGACTCCGGACTGAATGCCTCAGCTAACCTACGCTGCATGGCCTCCCTGATCCTGCAAAGTCTGCGGAAGGATCCTCGTACTCTTCGGATCAAAGAGAGGGACCATTACTGGCTGGCCACTCTCCTTGATCCACGGTACAAGGGTAAGGTTGCGGACCTTATCGTACCGTCGCAGAGGGAGCAGAGGATGAGACAACTCCGGGAGGCCTTGCAGAAAGGTCTGTGCAACGCGTTCCCAGAGACTGGGAGGTTACAAACTCCTGGTCCTGGACAACGAGTTGCTGAGGCTTTGGGCAGTCAAAGAAGGAGCGGTGGGGAAGGTGGCCGTCTGACCGATGCGTTCAGACAATTCTTTAGTCCGCAGCCCCAAAGTATGATCGGTTCCAGCAACCATCGCCAGCGTCTGATATACATGGTGCAGGAATACCTAGGGGCAAGGTCAGACTTGGACACCTTCCCCACCGAAAATCCTCTGGCTTACTGGGTCTTGAGGATGGATCACTGGCCAGAGCTTGCACAGTATGCAATTGAGCTACTGGCCTGTCCTGCATCCAGCGTTCTTTCAGAACGCACATTCAGTGCTGCTGGAGGATTTGTCACGGATCACAGGGTGCGCCTGTCCACCGACTCGGTTGATCGACTGACTTTCATCAAGATGAACCAGTCTTGGATCACCACCAGCTACCACACACCAGATGCTGATATAACAGACTAATTGATTTTAACATGTCACATCCCTTCAAGACTGATGCTGATGCTGAGTGCCTGTGCTGTTATGTTGACTGGCTATCCTCCTCCTCCTCCTCCTCAATGATACGATTAACGATGATAGCTTGGAAGATCATTTTGGTTTATGGGTGCCGCCACCAGTGGCTAAGGCCCAATTTTTCAGCCCCTGTTTAACAGGGGCGTGTAATTAAAATTTTTGATGCAATACTTTGCAACAGGCCTCATTGCTGTGCTCCAAGTACAGTATCTGTGAGGGGTTGCAGTGTTGTGCCACCAGTGCCTAAGGCCCAATTTTTCAGCCCCTGTTCAACAGGGGCATGCAATTATAATTATTGATCTAATAATTCACAGCAGGGCCCATTGCTGCGCCCACCAAGAGTAACTGTCAGGCCTTACAGTGTTGTGGCACCAGCACCACCATCACCACCACCACCACCAAAGGCCCAATTTTTAAGCCCCTGTTCAACAGGGGCATGCAATTATAATTATTGATCTAATAATTCACAGCAGGGACCATTGCTGCGCCCGCCAAGAGTAACTGTCAGGCCTTACAGTGTTGTGGCACCAGCACCACCATCACCACCACCACCACCACCACCACCAAAGGCCTAATTTTTCAGTCCCTGTTCAACAGGGGCATGCAATTACAATTCTTGATCTAATAATTCACAGCAGGGCCCATTGCTGCGCCCACCAAGAGTAACTGTCAGGCCTTACAGTGTTGGGGCACCAGCACCACCATCAAAGGCCCAATTTTTACTACCACTGATCAACAATTATATGTTATTACAATTCCTGATATAATAGTTGACAGCAGGGCGTTCCAGCACCCACCAAGAGTAACTGTGAGTGCTTACAGTGTTGTGCCAACACCAACACCTAAGGGGCCAATTTCTGCAGAGTATATACGGCAGGTCCCTACTTTCAAACATCCAACTTACAAACGACTACTACTTGCAAACGGAAGAAGACAACAGGAAGTGAGAGGAAATCTACCCCTTGGAAGGAAAATTCTCTCCTGTAAGAATTAATATGGGAGAAAGGTGTCTC
Source organism: Rana muscosa (assembly GCA_029206835.1). Lineage (NCBI taxonomy): Eukaryota > Metazoa > Chordata > Amphibia > Anura > Ranidae > Rana > Rana muscosa. Next base: position 140,853,102 of record CM055122.1, read on the forward strand.
CTCTCTACTGATGCTTTATCACCAATCCTTGTTTCAATAAAAACACCACATTTCAAAAACAGTTGTCATTGGGACGCAAAGTGAGGTGAAATGTTCTGAACAGGGGCACAGACAGCAAAAAAAATGTGACAGGGGTGATAACCGTTCCCTATGTTTTACAAAAAACAAAAAAAAAGGAATTTGCCATGGAGCTCCACTTAAACAATGCAGCTGTTCAAAATTATAAACAGATTCTACATAAGAACAAACCTACAGTCCCTGTCTTGTATGCACCGCCTGTATACGGCTGTTCAGAGTATATAGGTCCTTTTTTATTTTGTGTGCGGGGTTCCCCTTAATATCCATACAAGACCCAAAGGGGCTGGTAATGGGCTGAGGTAGGGGGGGGGGTTGATGGGGTAGCTATGCCATTTTTCCTAAAGATTTTCATCCATATTACCGGGACCACACATTGCATTAAAGCCGCAAGCAGTTTTAAATGACTTTTTTCCCTTTAGAAATGTTATTTTGTGCAGGGACAGTTCTAAACACGGGAAACACGTGGCACTTCACAGGCATACTTTAGACACCCCCCAGGTACAATATTTAAAGGAATATTTGACTTTTTTTTTTCACTTTATGCATCATTAAAATGACTGCTCCCGGAAAACGTCCGTTTTTAAAACTTCTTCTTTTTGCATTGATACATGTCCCCTGGTGCAGAAGCCGGGTTCCCAAACTCTGTTTCGGACAATAACATGGATAATAGTCATTATAATTAGCACTTTAGAATCCGAACGTTCGCATCCATTGTAATTAATAGGGTTCTAATGTTCGTGCGAACTTTCGGTCCGTTCGTGGGTTCTGGTGCGAACCGAACCCGGGGGGTGTTTGGCTCATCACTAATGCAGAGTAGCAACACTACCCAAGCCTCTAAACATAAGCTTCAAGCCCCACCTGGATAAACCCCGTGTTGACAGACACTTAGTAATAGTAAATTGACATGTGGGGTCCTGGAAGATTCCCATAATCCAATTACCATGCTGGTAATGCTAATAACTGAATCATTTAACTTGGTCTATTCTGGTTACAATGTTTTCCTTGTTAATGCATTGGTTTTTACAAAGACCGGGGATAAGCTAGTAAATGCACTGCATTACTCACACACCGCAAGGCAGTGTGCACTATTTTTAAATTTGCTAGTTTGTTTTTATTTTATAAGAGCAGACATGCAAAGTCTCTTCTGAAAAAAAAAACTCTACCTTCTCACAATTCTTTGCAAATCATCTAAAATTCCTCTTTAAGTGTGTACCTTTATAAAGAAATTCTTTTGATCAGAATTGCACTCTGTATTTTACCAAAAAAAGCTCCAAAAATCAAGTTTTTTAAATGCTTTCTTGAAGTGTTTTACTTTTCCATAAATAATTTTTATTCAATAACAATGTGCCTTTGAACTTGCTGGAAAAATAGACTAGTCAGTGCTTGGGATCCATTATTTACCTGCAATGAAAATGAAGAAGAAATAAAAAGAGGTACTATAGAGGAAGAGTTAGGCCGGTCATACATGGTGCAGATTTCTTTCTTGCAACATTGGGTTGCAGGAAAGAAATTCACACAATTCCCCCATCAACACTGACAGTGCTGATAGGGGAATCCCTCCTGCCGAGCAATTGTCTGCTCTCGGAGGGGGGGGGGAGGGGGGCAGGGAAAGCCGTCCCCACCTGGAGAAGACAGTGATTATTGCTAGCAGCTGCTAGCGATAATCGAAAGTGAAATGGCAAGCTGGTTGTACCCAAGTTGGAATCTCAGCTGGTTCCTGCTGAACCGTCCGAGATTTGAACCGTGTATTTCAACAAGCCTTAGTGGCATAGGGGCTGGCAGATCAAACCACAGCACACAGTGGGAGCCCAGGCATCTAACACATCAGGAAGTGGATTAGATGTTGCAGTTTTCTTCAGTTGTGGATCTTCATCAAATACACCAAGTCAGTGCCCATTGGACGAGATTCGAACCATCTATGGCTGGCCTTAGGGAGAGTCACCCTCTTTATTTGTCTTGGTGACCCTTATCACCTAAAGCAAAAGTAAAAGAAAATCCCAGATTTTTAAGCCATCATCAGAACAGGAACAGATGGGAAATCTTCCAATGTGGACACTAGTTCTGGTGACCCTGGCCACTACAGGGGATTTCCCTAAATTTGGAGGAATTTCCTCTCACTTTCTGGAACAGAAAGGGAAATCTCCCCGGGAGAAGACAGTGATTATCACTAGCGGCTATAGTAGGTGCTAGCGATAATCGCAACAGAATACGACAGGCTGGATGTACCCAAGCCTGCCCATTAACGATTTTAATCTTGGCCAGTTTCTGCTGAACCGGTTGAGATTCAAACCGTATATGGTCGGCCTTTCTCTAGAGAAGAAGAGTTAAGCCCCGTACACACGATCGGTTTGACTGATGAAAACCGTCCGATGGATGGTTTTCATCAGACCAACCGATCGTGTATGGTACCCATCGGTCTTTTTTCCATCGGTTGGAAAAAATAGAACTTGTTTTAAAATTTTCCGATGGATAAAAAACCGATGGGAATTTCCGATCGTCTATGGGCAAGTCCATCGGTTAAAAAACCCACGCATGCTCAGACTGAATTAGGAGACGGGAGCGCTCGTTCTGGTAAAACTAGCGTTCCTAATGGAGAGAGCACATTCGTCATTCTGCAAGTTATTGCTTCGTTTAATGCAGCGCATGTTTTGTTGCTTTAGAACGGTCTTTAAAATGTCATTTTGGCAGCAGATCTTTCTCCTGAGTTCTGACAAACGTATGTCTTTCTTCTTTCTTGTGATCTTAGGAATAATTTGTTTAATTCTTCAAGGCCGACCTCACAAATTACACCTTTTTTTTTGTTTTTGTCTTTAAATTTGTTGTGCATTTTTTGGTGTGTCAATTTCTCCGAACAACATATTATTTTTATTTTTTACTCATGGAGGTTGGTGTCCCTTGTTATTAATTACACATTGTATTTATGAAATCTTATTGCTACTTCCAAAAAAAAACACATCAGGCATGTATGTTGGCTGAAATCAAATTTCCCTTTATTTCGGACAAAAAACAAACAAAAACCGAAGGGCAACTATTCAGAAATTAGCAGAGAATATAAAGTCATTAGATCCCAAATGCAGACCTGACTATGATCAATAATAAAATCAACAACAGCATGAAATCAGGAGCAGCAGCCAAAGACATACATCATCCCAAGCTGTGGTACTCCATCAACCTTCAATTTCTGGATGAGCAGCTCGAGGCCAGGGAATCACCTCCTGCTCTTCCCTGTAGCCTTCCTTCCACGCCTCTCTGCAGCGTTCTCTCCACGGCCCCGTCCACGCACCCTTGCAGGCTGGGCCACTGTTGGTGGTGATGTGGCAGAAGGAGGAGGAGAAGGAGGAGAGGGATTGGCCTGCTGCAAGATATGGGTGGCCTCAGTCAGCAGCCCCCTCGCCCCCATGTGTACGGCCATATATATAAGGTGCTCACAAAGGGCCCGTTGTCCCGCCTCCATTCTGAGCAACTTATCCGCCAGATAGGTGCTAAACCCCTCCGTAGGGTTGAGGGGGGCCCTCATGATAGCAGCAGCCTCCTGAATCATCTTTAGTGACTCCTCCTCCACTTGTGTCATCTGCCGTTGTTTTGGCGGTCTGACGTGGAGGGGAGCCACTTGGGAGACGATGCTGCCACTAGGCCTGGGGACCTGCTGAGTCCCACTTGGCCCTGCCTCCTCCTGCCTGCCACACTCCTGACCCTCTTCGTCCTGGCTTGCCTCATCCTGTTTTTAAAATAAAATGAAAAATTTGATTATTTGGGGAATCAATCACACACAATTTTGATCTCTTTCCTGGTTATTTTTTTTTTGGGGGGGGGATGATATCATTTATGGCTAATCCAAACAGTTCAACACAATATTACTTTAGTGGACAATAATTATGATCAAAAATACTATACCTGGCTGAAGATGTGAAGATCTGGCTCTTCTAGCTCGGGAGGCTCCTCCTCCGACCTCTGCAGGGGAGGAGGGAAGGGTGGAAGGAACGCTGGAGGGAAGGGTGGAAGGAAGGGTTGAGGGAAGGCTGGAAATAGATTCCCTGGCCTCGATCTGGTCATCCAGAAATTGAAGATGTCTGTAGTACCACAGCTTGGGCTTTACTACATCGTCGGCTGCTGCTCCTGATCTCTTTGACTGGCGCACTTCCTTGTATTTTTTTTTATAGGAATTACGCAGGTTGTTGATTTTATTATTGATCATAGTGTAGTCTGCATCTGGGATCCATGGCTTCATATCCTCTGCTAACTTGGTAATAGTTGCCCGACGTACATCACTCTTGTGGTACGCTGGGTGTTTCAGTTCCCACAGGTTGCGCTGTTCCTTATATTTTTCTATAAAAATCAGCATCACCTCCGGCTCTCGTAGTTTATGCATCTTTTTGGAACAACAAGTAAAAAACAAAAGAAAAAAAAGAAAAGGATCAGAATTGATTCTCCTCAACTTATCACAATATTGCCCTTTACAATCATGAAACATTAGAGGCCACTGCAGGCCCGAGTTCCCTTCTTACCTTAGTTCACTTCGTTGGTTCACTTCCGGTCGTCCTTACTCCGCGCATCCCTAATAACTTCTTTCCCCTTTTTATACCCTGCGCATGCGTGTAACTCCGCCCTCGTCGCCCGCCCATGACGGACTTTTTCAGCATTTCCCCGCCCCTTAACGAACGGCGCACAGTGTGAGATGGCAACATGTCGCAGACACAGGTGGCTTCTTTACTAGAAATTACCGACGAGGAAAGCCCGGAGGCGGAAACGTCACGATCCAGTAAAAAAAGATACAAGGCGACTAATATGTCTTTTTCTGAGATGGCGGAGATGGTGGACATTCTGCGGAGGAAGGATTACGATGGCAAGCATGGCCCATACGACACCCCTAATCTCCGGAAGTCACAAATTATGGACAAAGTTGCGAAGACTCTCTATAAAAAATATGGGGTCAGGAGATCCAAGGAACAACTCCGTAAAAGGTGGTCAGACCTGAAGCTCAGGGAGCCGGAGCAGTATAGGAAGCTTATAAAAAGCATTGAAAAAAGTAAGTTTATTTTACTGTGTTCTTTCACATTGTAATATGTATTCTTTCATGTTTTGCAACATGTGCTTGGCTTGACTGGTTTCTCATTTTAAAATCACAACTTTTATGTTAAGTGGAGAGTCCACTTATTTGCTAAATGTGTGGATAAAAATATTGCTGCTCTTCCCCCAAACATGTTTGGCACATATCCACGTAAACTACATGTGGGCATGCCTCATTTTACTTCAACAATGTTTATCTACACATTGTTGGCAAGATGATGTGTTGTAAGGAAAAATCAAATGTGAATGAAAGGATAAACTGTATTCTGGGTAAAGGAGATGACACTCCAGCAGTTGTGTACTTTTTTTTGTTCTTGATCAAGATACTATACTCTGGGCCACATGACCAAATTTCTTAACGGTGTCACACACAGGTGCTCCAGTGGATACCTTGGTGGTTATCCAAGTGTATTTGTGAGTGTCCTCCAAAATAACATGTTGCTTTGTTGAGTTTGCAAGATCTCATATGTTCATCTTGAAACCCAGGGCCAAATATCAATTGGACCCCACTTTAAAACATTGAGAATCCATTTTCAGGCCTAAAAAGTCTGTGTGCTAAAGGATACATTATTTTTTCAATTCCCATAGGGGAGAGGAGACTGGGAGGACACCATGCTCAGGAGACGAGGAACCCAACACCACAGAAACTCCCCGAAGATCCCAAAGCAGACCAAGTTCAGCAGGTTCAGGAAGCGGAGGGGGAGAAGGCGGAGTTGGCGGTGGAGGAAGGGGAGGTGGAGGAAGGGGAGGTGGAGGAAGGAGAGGTGGAGCTTATCAGCACAACAGGTCAGTGTCTGTCACCACAACTTCAAGGTAAATACAGATGTAGGCCTGCATAGTTTTAAAATATTTGTTTATTTTTAGGGACTGAACGTGGGGGTGTGTCAGGAAGTCCAAATCCTCCATTCTCGAGTGCCAGTGCCAAAATAATCATTCAGGAAATCATGGAATGCAGTAGCGAAATGGACATTATGAGAAAGAGGATGATTGTGATTGAGCAAAAATATAAAAACATGATAGATATTTTGGGGAGAATAGTGTTTTTTGTTATGCGTCCGAAATTTTCTATGGGATTTCCACAAGCCCAAATGTGAAGATGCACACACTGAAGACTCAACATGTGCTATCTGCGTCACAGGATATCTATGTCCCTGTTTTGGGGGTGCAACCTCTTCCTCCCTCCTCAAGTAGGGGAGAGGAAGGGTTTTCACCCCCAAAGCACGTCCATTGATCCCCCATGATGGCAGATAGCACATGTTTACCTTAGCCATGGGATCATGTTGAAGATACCCATTTGAGCCCCAAAAATAAAGTGTGGTTCTTCACATTTGGGATGGATCAGGGGTAACATCACCCCATCTCCTGTTTGTCTTTTTCACTGTGTTATTTTATTACTTTTTTAGTAAAAAAAATTTGGCTTTTGACCCATGCATGTTTCTGCCAAAAAAGCCGCACAAAAAAAATAAAATTAAATTAAAAAAACAACCAAAACTGTGGTGCAATCAATAAAAACATTCGGGAAGTCTAAAAAAGGTGTGCCTTTTTCTTTCTATGCTCAATAGCAGTTCTGAAGATGCAAAAAGAGTGTTTTTACCTCTGAGATTTGAGGCTATTTACTAAGGACAAATACACTTGGCACTACTAGAACCTGGGAGACACGTAAACCACAAATACAAGAATGACAACACAAGTTAGTAGTAAATCAAATATTTATTTTTATTTTAAAAAGGTCAAATCAAAGGTCAGATGTGGTCTGGCATTGCGATGGCCCCCCTACCCGTGAAGTACTCAACGTATTTCTGACGTACTTCACGGGCACTTTGGGGGGCCAAGCCAGTACGGGCAGTGCTGAGGCCAGTCAGATTTATCAGTTCAGAGGGACCGGCCTCAGGCCCAACTGATGACACATAATTTGTGGAGAATTTCCGTAAAAAATTGTGCAACAAGCAGCAGCAGTACACAATGTTGTTGAGTTTATAATCCGCCAAATTTATAGCTGTCTGGAACAGGCGGAACTGGCTGGCCATTATCCCGAAGGCATTCTCCACAACTCTCCGGGCTCTGGCCAGCCGGTAATTAAAAACCCTCCTCTCCGAGGTGAGGGTGCGTTGGGGAAATGGCCGCATGAGGTGTGGTCCTAGTCCAAAAGCTTCATCCACAATGAAAACGAATGGTAGCCCTTCCACGTTCTCTGCATCTGGAGGCAGTGCAAGAACCCCAGCCTGCAGACGGTGAGCGAACTCCGTCTCTGCGAATGCTCCCTCATCGGACATCCGGCCGTTCTTCCCCACGTCCACATATAGGAACTCGTACCGTGCCGACACCACCGCCATTAACACTATGCTATTAAAACCTTTATAGTTGAAATAGTATGACCCCGAACGGGGTGGCGGCACTATGTGGACGTGCTTCCCATCAATTGCCCCTCCGCAGTTGGGGAAATCCCACCGCTGGGCAAATTGGGAGGCCACAGTCAGCCATTCCTGTGGTGTGCTAGGGAACTGTGGAGTCAAACAAAAAGAAGACATTAGTACGGTTTATGTTTACAGTGCAAGCAGATTACACACAAAAACATTGTTGACCAACATCATTCTAACATTATTATTTAGGGGAGTATTTCCTACCAATAAACAAAGGCCCACTTAGCAGATGCCTCACCTCCGCTGAGTGGACATTCTAAAATAAACTAAGGTGGGGGGCCTAAGGTGATTGTCGGGGATCCAAAAAAAGGCAAAAGCACTCTGCTGAGCTTGATTGAGAACTTTAATTTTTTTTTTACATCTTTAGGGGGGGGGGGGGGGTTGTCAAACTACGCGGGCAATGACCGTAAAAAAATGAAAAGGAAAATAGAAGGCTAGCTGGGTTTGCGCCCAGGATAGCATGCTGGAGAGGTTAGTGAAGGGAAATAGGCATGTAGGGCCCAAAAAGGCCTTTACAGGTAAAAACATGCATGGGGAAAATGGGGACATTACCAGGATATTACAAAAAGGCAAATTTGGGTTAGGAGGGGAAAAATAAGAAGATTCTAAAACAATAAAAACATATAATGTGAGGTTAAAGGAGCAAAATTACCTTCATATAGTCCTTCTGCAGGACCTGAATGATGGCTGAACACGTCTCAGGGATAATGATCCCGAGAGCCTGGGGGGAGATGCCTGTTGAGAACTTGAGGTCCTGCAAGCTTCTCCCAGTCGCCAGGTATCTCAACGTGGCAATAAGCCTCTGCTCGGCAGTGATGGCCTGGCGCATCACAGTGTCCTGCCTCGGGATATAGGGGGACAGCAAATCCAACAGACGGTGAAATACAGGGTCCGTCATCCTGAGATAATTCCTGAAATCATCAGGATTATTCTCATGGATTTCCCGCAGCAGAGGCATATGAGAGAATTGGTCCCGCTGGAGCAACCAATTCTTAGTCCATGAACTCCTCCTCACCCTGTTCACAGACTGAACTCGGGTTACAGTGTTAACTGCAACACCAAGCCCAAAGCCAGCACGAGCTCGAGAACGAGAACGCACTTCAAACATGGTTTTAAACCGGTCAGCTGGTCAGAACGCACTCAAACAGAACGCACCGTGGAACAGCAAGGCCTGAGAAGAACGACCTGAAAAACAGAAAACGAACGGCCAAGAAGGCACTGCAAGGCAGTAACGACCTGACTGCACGCACTGAATCACAAATACAAACCCACAAGCACAAACTGAACACCAGGAAACGATCTGCAAAGCACGGAGACTGAAAAGCGCGAATCGGCTCTCACCAAACTTTTACTAACACGCGGTAACACGAAATCAGCAAAAGCAGCCCAAGGGGTGGCGCCATTAGATTTGTTCGGCCCTTTTATAGCGCATCGTACGTTTTGTACGTGCCGTCGTTTTCTTGCCATCGGATTTTTAACTGATGGTGTGTGGCCAAGACTGATGAAAAACAGTTTCATCGGATTTCCAATGGTCAAATCCATCGGACGAAAATTCCATAGGTTATCCGATCGTGTGTACAGGGCTTTACTCTACCAACATGTGACATAGATTGGTTAACAAACTATGTAAGTTAAAGTGGTTGTCAACCCATTTTTCTAAATTTTTGCTACAGGTAAGCCAATATTAAGGCTTACCTGTAGCTACCCTGGATATCTCCTAAACCTGCACAGTTTAGGAGATATCCCCCTGTGTCTGCATGTGCCGAAGTGATCGGCACATGCGCACTAAAGCAATGGCACGTCGTGCTGCTGCTTCAGTTAGCTGTGCCGTTATCAGTGGCTCCCGCGCGCATGCCCGGGAGTGACGTCATCGTGGCTCCGGCCAATCACATCGCCGGAGCCGCGATACCCGGAAGCAAGCTCTGGGAGAGATGTCCGCGGCCCGAGGTGGGGTCGAGGACGGCTGCGGGGGCTTCGATCTAAGGTAAGTAATACATAATGAGCTAGTATGCTATGCATACTAGCTCATTATGCCTTTGTCTTGCAGGTTGTTTTTTTTTAAGGTTTACAACCACTTTAATAAAACAGTTATGCCCACTTTTTCCTACCATAGTCATTTATGGTCAAAATTGTCATAAATTGCCAAAATTGTCAAAATACTTGGCTTACCTGCCCATCACTGAGACTTATCAGTTGCTCTCACTCAGATTTCAGATCTTGTAGCAATCCAGTAGAAATTAAAGGTGGTATTGTTACTGTTTGATGAATTCAGAAAGTTCAATCTCTTCCTGAACAGCAGGATCTTTGTCATTTGTTTGTGCTAGTCACTGGGTCAGATCTACAAGAGTGAATGGAGGTGTCCAAGTATTACAGTGAGCCACAAAGGTTTAGACCAGATTCACACTGTTGTGTTGTAGTAACCTGTGGCAACACATGTTATGAGCGTTGGTGCACTGCAGTGCCATGCTTCCTGAATGGCACCCCAATGCAACTCCCAAAAGTATTCTAATGCACTTCAACACACACTTCCATGCATTGTGGTGCACTGTGTTGTCTGCGCATTTTGGTGTGTTAGGCAGCAAATGAGTTGCCTATTGCAACGTACATTATTGCGTGGAGCTCCTCCCAATGATGCCCCTCCTCTTTTACTGAATGAAAGGCTTTGCCTCCTGGGGTATGTAATGTGCATATCCCAGAAGGCAAAGATAGGCGAATGACGTGCAAGGCGTGCCTGGACAATTTAATCCCAAAAAAAAGGTAAATTATCAAAATAAAATGCTATTCATACGGAGGACCGAGGGAGGGGCGAAGAAGAGGAGGGATAATGTATTAGAGGGTGAAGATTCCCTTTAAATGGGCTGAATTGAATTGAGAATTGCCACCAATTGTGTAGATATTTTACCAAATTCCTGTCATTCTAGTTATATGCATGGGAGTCCGCTGAACTTTTTTCAGGGGGGGGCATGATTTTAAGGTCATCCATGCATCTTCGGGGCAGTGGAGCAGCGCTGTATACACCACTCCTCCAGCGCCCCTGCCCATAGCCTAGAGAATGTACATCTTTCTATATTGCAATACATCTGTTGTGACCATATTTTGATCTTGATGAAAACAGCCTATACTGTATAGGTTGTTTTCATCAAGATCAAAATATGGCCGCCCTCAACACAGATGTATTGCAATACATTGCAATACAAAAAGATGTACACAGTGGTGTCGTGGCACAGGCACTGCTGTTACCTGTAGTTCTTCAGCGATAGGCCCAGGGCAGGCACTGGCAGCGTATTCTCTCTTGTCTCGGCCACTGCACACCATGCACCTGTGGGAGGAGCCGGCGCCGCGCCGGCCGGATCGGCATAGGCACAACATACATTTACACAGGGAGAGGCAGGCTGAGGCAGCAGCCAATTACGGAACAGCCGGGTCACGGTGATGTTAAGCAGAGGCCCGAGCGGCAGAGCCAATCCGATGCTCGGGCAGGGGGTGAGGAGGGAGGAACGGATGTGTAGTCAGAAAGGACTGAGAGCAGCCCCAGCCCCCAGGCCAGCAGCAGACTTAGAAAAAAAAGTCCACGGCTGCCGCGAAGGCGGCCGCGCCGGCCATTGCAACACAGGGGGCAAGTGTCTTCACTCTGACTTCAACACTCTTACGATTCCAGGGGGGGGCAATTGACCCCCCTTGCCCTATGGAACTGACGCCATGGTTATATGCAGATGAAATAGGTAACTGAAAATTTGCTTTTCACATGATTGGACAATTGAAGAGAATAGTCACACAATTTATTGAGTGAAGGGTCACAACTCCTTTAGTAGTCAGCCTAATTATGGCAAGGCCATAAGTACATTCCTATATATTGCAGTTGATTTACTAAAACTGGAGTGCGCAATATCTGGTGCAGTTCAGCATAGAAACCAATCAATCACTTTCCAGATTTTTTTGTCAAAGCTTAGCTGAATTTCGAAGCTGATTGGCTACTATGCACAGCTGCACCAAATTTTGCACTCTTCAGTTATAGTAAATCAATCTTATTATGTTTCAATTAAGCTAGTGTCAGCAACTTAATTTGGTAAATAAAATTCCTATGAAAAAATCCATTAGAAGACAGTCAGTACAACGGTTTCATATTCTGTACCTTTTAATTGATGCTCCAGAGCAATATAAGAAGACTGTTATGAACCTGCATTTACACCTGAGCAGAGCATATGCTTGGTGTGTTATTTGGGCATTTTGGAAAGCTTTTAACAAGTATGTTACAAGCCTTGTGCCAGTGTTTTGCACTATATCCAGATTTGGGTGATTGTTTGTTGGGCTTGGCATTTCTGGGGTTAGGAAAGAAGTTCTTCAGGCTCAAAAACACACAAAAATGCATGTGATGTCACTGCCATTGAAGTCTATGGGGCCAAAAAGCCCTGAATACACTCAAAAATATCTCATGTACATCACATTACAATCCGATAAGCATAGGAGGACATAAAGCGTTCAAGTGACTGAACATCAATATGGGAACCAACAAAATTACAACTGATAGGATTTTGCATGTTAAGCAAAGTCAGGCATAGGGTAACACACCACAAAACGTTCAGGTGTGAATTAGGGCTTAAGATAGCCATCCATGTGGTAATCTGAGGCCTCGTACACACGGCCGAGATTCTCGTTGAAAAAAACATGTCGTTTTTTTTCGACGAGATTCTTGGACAAGAAACTTGTCCCGGCCGAGTGTACACACGCTCGTTTCAAAGAACCCGCGGTTCTTTGAATGGAGCGTACGCGGTGACGTCATCGACTACGACGAGCATGCGCTCGTCACATTCGATGCCGTCGCCGCCATCTTGGTATACCCTACGTATGCCTAGGAAGCTACCGCGCATGCGTCAAATTCATTTCGAACATGCGCGGGCTTCTGGGAGGACAGGTAAGTGTACACACACTCACTTTTCTCGTCGAGAAACATGCCGACGAGAATCTCGACGAGAAAATAGAGAGCAGGTTCTCTATTTTCTCGTCAAGGTTTCTTGTCGGTTTTCTCGACGAGAAACCCGATAGCCGCGTACACACAACCGATTTACTCGGCAAGACCTCTCTGCCAGCAAGTTTCTTGCTGGTTCTTGCCGAGAAAATCGGCCGTGTGTACGAGGCCTAAGAGAGCGATTGATCGTTCAACTTTTTTCTTAGATAAAAGCAATTAGAACCCAAAAAGGTGGTTTGGTTTCAATCGACTGCAAGGATGTGGAGTCGAAATTTCAGGTATTAAACCCAGTGGTAAAATCTTACCATTTTTGTCAAAATTGCTGTGTTTTTTTTAATTCGATCTTTCAATAAACTGTATTGAAGCTGTCAATTTATTGGCTTGTCTAAAGCTGGCCTTACATGATTAAAATATGGCTTGTTTAGCAGGGACGGGCTAAAATTTTATCCAAGTGTGGCCACAGCGGGTAAAAAAACAGAAGTCGATCTACCAATTAATTTCTGTTCAACTGCTCTGTTGTATAAAGGCTCGTACACACGATCGGACTTCCAACCAACTTTTCCGTGGATTTTGGTCCGAAGGGCAGTGGCCGTGAACTTGTTCTGCATACACACGGCACAACATTTTCAGCCAACATTCACCAAACCATGTGGTTTTTCAGCTCTTTACTGCCACCCTTTGGGCAACTTCTGCTATTGTTGGCTGATGTTTAACATTGGTTCTGAGCATGCGTGTTTGTACATCAGATTTTAGTTGGACCAACTTGCATACACACGATCGGATAAACCGACGTAACAGATTTATTGCCCAACAATTGATGAGCATGAAGAGCCAACTTTGGTTGTCGTTAATTCAGCCAATTATTGTCTGATGGAGCATGCACACGGTCGGATTATCCGACCCAACATGTCTGTCAGACAATTATGGCCGTAAAGTTGGATCGTGTGTACGAGCCTAAAAAGCTGCTCGATCAGCTAGGCAAAAGGCTGCAGCGCTAATTTGTGTCTCCCCGCTGTCAGAATACAATAGCGCAGTGGTGAGGCTTCCTGCTGAACCAGCTAATTTTGATCCATTTATGGGCAGCTTTAGGTTGCATTGCAAATTTCTGTCACATTTTTCTAATTACAGCTCATCTTAACCTCCCCGGCGGTAATCCCAAGTCAGGCTCGGGGTGGATTTTTCATGTCCAAAGCGGTAACCCCGAGCCAGACATGGGATCTAATTGCAGAATACAGGGGAAGTTACTTACCTTGTCCCTGGATCCTGCGATGTGTCCCGCTGTGTGTGCGAGCTGTCTCCTCACTCGATTCACACACTGGTGACTGCCGAGTGCCGCCGAGCTCCGTCCCGAGAGGCGCGGCGCATGGGGGCGGAGTTCGGCGGCAAATTCAAAAAAGAAAAAAACACAGTACACATACAGTATACTGTAATCTTACAGATTACAGTACTGTATAAAAAAAATACATATCCCCTTTGTCCCTAGTGGTCTGTCCAGTGCCCTGCATGCAGTTTTATATTATAAGAACTGTTTTTTTCTGCCTGCAAACTGGAGATTGTCCATAGCAACCAAAAAGTGTCCCTTTACGTCAAAAGTGGTTTTAGACCAGCTAGAAAACAGCGATAATAAATTAGAATCACTCGCAGAATTGAGCGATAGCGATTTGTGGGGAAATTCGTCATCAAACACTAAATCTAATGACAGCGACAATTCTGCAACTGAGCAAATTTCAGTGTTTTTGATTTTATTACATTAGTGAATAATTTTTATTATTATTACGGTATATTATTATTTGTTATAATTATTTATAGTTATTTATTATATTATAATTTATGATTTTGTGTTTCAAACTTTATCATACCCGGGATGTCTACTAGACTCTTGTTTGGACAGATTTAAGTAAGTAATTACTAAGAATTGCAGGCCTACAATATAAAACGCCAAATTTCCATACAAAATAATTGTGCCGCTTTTGGTACATAATTCCAGACAGAATCATACCGCCAGGGAGGTTAAGCCTACATTGAGTCTCTATGGTAAGTGTGGTCTCCTCTATGGTAATTCTAGGTGTCCACTCTCAGTATTATCCGTGATTAGATAAATATGTGAAAAAGACTTCTTGTAGGTTATTACTTTTTTAAAAGATTTATTTAGACTAAAAACAGTTTTTACTCACATTTGAAACAATAAAAAGACACATGTAATCCACGATTGCCAAACTCGTACAAACACTGGTGTCACTTCTGACTCATTATGTCACGCCCACGTGACTTCTTCAGGGGATAGCGGCGGGCATAGATGTTGTGCTTATATAGCTATACGTGATTGTCTGTGACGGCAGCCATTTTCTAGTAGCCCAGAGATTATTTATGTCATAGGCATTTTGTCTATGATATTATTCCCGTGGCAGACATTTTCATGTAGTCCTTAGGTATGCAAATGACTCATTCATATCATGGATGTGTGTTTAAGATCGCCAATGTTTAAATCACATCTGTGTGGGTCTTTTTGGCCAATATAGCGGTGGAACAATTGTGCTACTAATAATGGTGCCATTAACCCCTAAGGGGGGGGGTAAGATGCTAATCGTAGCCCAGGGATACTGGGAATGACAATATGATAACCTCATTGCACTGTAATAACTTGATAGATAGCATGAATTCTGGGTAAAGCTATATTAACTTGATAATATACTAAACATCTATCTATCTTATGTAGCGCACCCACCTATCCCCCTCCTGCATTAAACTTGGCTCCTCGCAGGGGGAGACAGGCACACCGCACCACAAGCTTGTACCCTCCTGTGTTTAGAGGTTAGGCGGTGTTGTTTTTGGGTCTTGTCTGCAGCCAGAGTCTAAAGTCCTTCTGAGTATGATTCTCACCTCTACAGTGGGTAGATGCAAGTCCTTAACTTCCCCAGGAACATGAATGTCCACACCAGCTGAAAGTCCAACTCAATATTTATTTTCTCTTGCACAACACATAGGGGTTGATTTACTAAAGGCAAATACATGTTGCACTACGAGTGCACTTGGAAGTGCAGTCGCTTTAGATCTGAGGGGAAGATCTGAAATGAGGGGAAGCTCTGCTGATTTTATCTACCAATCATTTACAAGCAAAAATGCTGTTTTATATTTTCCTTACATGTCCCCCTAAGATTTACAGTGACTGCACTTCCAAGTGCACTTGTAGTGCAAAGTAGATTTGCTTTTAGTAAATAAACCCCATAGTCTTTTGGATAGAAGAAAGGTTGGAGCAAAGACACAGGACAGCTTAAGGTGTGGAGGAGGTCCAGGCAAAAAAGGTAGCTCAAACACTTCTGACTGTTCAGGTTTCTCAAACAGTTTTGGCGCACGGTCTCTGCCACAGATCATGAGGTTGGTCTCTGCCACAGACCTTGTGAATAAGGTCACTGACCTGGCGAACAAGGTCACTGCCACTGACCTGATGAACCTTGGTTCCTTCCTAGGACATAGCCCCTTTCAGGGAGAAGACGTCCCCCCAGAGAGTCAACAGACCCCTTCCTTCACCGTGTCCACAGCACCGGTCCCTCGGAACAGATCCTCCCTTCTCTTAGGGTGCGGGTCCCCTCGCAGGGCAGCACCCTCGACTCCTCGATCCCTTGCGGACTCCAGCCAAAGGTTGCTGGGCCCGGGCCGTTGCTGCAGCTCCTGGGTTTCCATACCCAGGTAGTCAGAAACGGTGAGGTAGTACCTCACCCCAGGCTAAAGGTGCCTGAGGTGGAACCGGAACAAGGCCTCCGGGCCTAGAGCACCCGGAGACAAATCACACACACCCAGGCTGAAGGTGCCTGGGCGTGGATGAACCACACACACCCAGGCCAAAGGTGCCTGGGCGTGGACGAACCACACACACCCAGGCCGAAGGTGCCTGGGCGTGGACGAACCCTCTCAGAAGATGTCTGCCCCCTTTATATCCCCTCCCGGCATGCACAGCAGGTTCCCCGCCCCACTGTACAGCTGCCAAGAGGGGTCACAAAAGGCACAGCACTGCGCTCGGGATTCAACCCTGGCCCAGAATGGCAGCGTCACCCACCGGCCAAAGGAAACACATCATCAGCATTAACCCCTGAGAACAAAAATGGTCCATAACTCCTAACAATGTAATGTGTCTGAGCCTGGTTACCACTCAGACACTTCCCCTAAATGGAACACCCCGCTACAAATTCCCCCCTACTAATGGACCCTGGTCCCCAGTGTCTGGAGCAAACCCATGCCTCCTGAACCCAAGTTAGCATAGGCCTGGTCCAGAGACAAGAAAAAAACAATATCAAAAACACAAATTTAAAACTGCTTGTTTGTGCCGGAACCTAACATGGGGAAAAGGGAATTAAAAGCAGAAATGAAAGAAGATCAGTAAAACATAATGTGCACTAGACTTGTGCACAACGGAAAAATTTGTTCCGTTTCGGTTCGTTTCTTTCCGGTCCTGTTGATTCGTAATCATTCGTAATTTTGCTAGACGGGATTTTTCGTGTTCGGACTCATTCGTATTTTTGCAAGCGACATTTTTCGTTGAATTTTTTGTTGCTTTATAATTCGTACTTTCGGTAGAGTACGTTGTTTTTCGTTGATTCTGGACACAACTCCTACTTTCGTAACTTTTTTTGGGTTCGTTGATTCGTAATTTTCCGTGTCTCTCTCACAACGACGCTGCCTATTATGCCTAATGTGCTTCGAATGGATTTGTACTTTTCTAAATACATAGCGGTTATTTGTAACGATTCGAAATCTCGTATTTTACTTTCGTTTTTTACATGCGGCTATAGGCTCCGCCCCTGTACACCATTTTGAGAGGGTTCAGCACGGTGAGGGAGAAGCAGAGAGCAGAGCAGAGTGAGTGTTATTGTGCTTCGAATGGATTTGAAATCTCGTATTTTACTTTCGTTTTTTCATGCGGCTATAGCCTCCGCCCCTGTACACCATTTTGAGAGGGAGTTCAGCACGGTGAGGGAGAAGCAGAGAGCAGAGTGAGTGTTATTGTGCTTCGAATGGATTCGTACATTCGTAACTTTTTTCATAACGAATTATGCCGAAGACCTTCGGGCATTCGCTATTTTGCGGTATAATTTATTTCGGATTCGGTTTTATTCGTAATTGCTCTGTTCGGAAATTCGAATGCTTCCGAATGTCCGAAAGTTGCTAAATTCGGACGAATTTTGATTCGTTACGAAACGAATTGCACAAGCCTAATGTGCACATCACAGTCTCAAATGTCACATAAACATATTTTAATCACCACTTTCCCTTCCCGTCTGCACTAGTCAAAACCACCCTGCTCTCAGTGTCTTGATAGGTATCCACCTGCAGAGGGAGAAAGCACATACATATTCAACACATTCACAGTAAAAGTGAAAAGATTCTCCCCGGAGGAACAATCCTTCCCTTCCAAAAGTAAAACACATTTTTTTTTAAAACCAGAGTATCTTCCTTTTGTTTTTAGACAATGCAACACCGCCACCTAGTGGGAGTGCCACCGTCAGAACACTCGTCCTGAAAGAAAACGTAACTTTTGGGTAAAACTTCCTCTTCTTCTTCTTTGGCCCTGCTCTGAACTATTCTACCCCAAAGTCCTTGTGTCTTTGCAGTGTGGAGAGAGGGAGAAAAAAAAACTGCTCCCACTCTTCCAATAAGTAGAATACCCTTTATCAGGGCAAACAGTTCTGGGCTCCAGAGAGTGCACTCCGGAAATAAAAGGCAAACAACAAGAGTCTAGTCTCTTCACAGATAATACTGTGGATGCGGCAACACCAACGGCTTCCAATGTTTATCAAAGGTGTCAATATGGTACTCAACATTATCTTTGTCCTTTCGGCAAATAACCACCTTGTCCGCATGTATGTGCAGACCGAACATCCAGGCTTTCTTACAGTCCTTGTACCGCTTGGTAGCTGTAGCAGAACATGAGTAGAACCTACGGGCCTGGGGTACTTTGATATGTGTCCATGCAAAGTCCGCGTACCACCGGTGTCTATAGGCCTGTACCTCAAACAAAAGTTCCTTTGGCAGGTACGGGTACTCCCACCCGTATTCACTAGCAACATTCTGGTTAAATAACCTCTGCAACCGGGACAAAGGTGGCATGGTCAGACGATCTCCCATACCGGTCATGACTATGGCATCCGGGTGCCGAGGTACTTTCACTACCTCAGGACCAGACACAGGGGCCCGCAATGACACCTGCTCCATCCCAATAACGGATCCAGGTATCTCCAGCGGTGGAAGGGCAGACAACGGGACATATCCCTCCTCAGGCTCCAGGGCCTCCACCCGAGGTGTGCTCTCCCCAGTGGACATGGGTGGGTCCCTATTTCTACGGGACAAGGACAGAGGTATCTCTTCCTAACCCTTTCGCTCAAACACTTTGTCAATGGCGGCGTTGTCTCCCGGATCAGAGACCGACTCCAGGTCAGAGGTGTCACATTCCTCTGCAGGCAAATAGCTCCAGGTAGAAGATGAGTCACGGCCTCTAACCAGTTCAAGGGCCCTGGGATCCTTGACCCAAGCATCCCCGACACTTCGGATTTCTGACAGAGTCTTTTTCCCCGGCTTACCTAGGCTTGTAGCTGAGCCAGGACGTCCGGAACTTTTCCCTTCGGATGCATTCGTTCCGAGTAAGCGCTGGGCCGTAACTCCACCACGGCCGCAGGAAGCCTTCACAAAGCCAATCTTCCTCTTGGGCGGTGGGAGCAAGGACTCTGTGGTGACCGAGGCAACATCCTCCGGTCTCTCCGATTCCGGTTCCTCAATCCCCGCAACATCCATGGGCGTCCGCTCCATAGGGCAAGGGGGGTCAATTGCCCCCCCTGGAATCGTAAGAGTGTTGAAGTCAGAGTGAAGACACTGGCCCCCTGTGTTGCAATGGCCGACGTGGCCGCCTCCGCGGCCGCCGTGGACTTTTTTTTCTAAGTCTGCTGCTGGCCTGGGGGCTGGGGCTGCTCTCAGTCCTTTCCGACTACACATCCGTTCCTCCCTCCTCACCCCCTGCCCGAGCATCGGATTGGCTCTGCCGCTCGGGCCTCTGCTTAACATCACCGTGACCCGGCTGTTCCGTGATTGGCTGCTGCCTCAGCCTGCCTCTCCCTGTGTAAATGTATGTTGTGCCTATGCCGATCCGGCCGGCGCGGTGCCGGCTCCTCCCACAGGTGCATGGTGTGCAGTGGCCGAGACAAGAGAGCATACACTGCCAGTGCCTGCCCTGGGCCTATCGCTGAAGAACTACAGGTAACAGCAGTGCCTGTGCCACGCCACCACTGTGTACATCTTTTTGTATTGCAATGTATTGCAATACATCTGTGTTGTGGGCAACCATATTTTGATCTTGATGAAAACAACCTATACAGTATAGGCTGTTTTCATCAAGATCAAAATATGGTCACAACAGATGTATTGCAATATAGAAATATGTACATTCTCTAGGCTATGGGCAGGGGCGCTGGAGGAGTGGTGTATACAGCGCTGCTCCACTGCCCCAAAGATGCATGGATGACCTTAAAATCATGCCCCCCCTGAAAAAAGTTCAGCGGACGTCCATGGCAACATCTGTGCTCGCGACTTCCTCCGAAGTCTCAACAGTGCGCATAGGGGTGGCTGCAAAAGCTCTGGCTCCTTCCTCCGAAGTAGTGGCGCCTGTAAGGCAGTTAAGGCGGAAAGCCCAAGGCTTCTCTGTGGATTGCTCCACCTCAAATAAGAACTCCCTACATTGCTCGCATTTAAAGGGCTTGAGATGCACCACCAGTCCCGAGCAGCAGGGACAAAGCACTCCGCGGGCCTCCACATCTCTGCAAACGTAGAGGGCAAAACGTCCCCAGGGCTTCAGCCGAATCCCTGTATCCGTCACGGAAGAGGCAAACAAGGTCATATTCATGGTGGTTGTGGCCGGAATCCATGAGGCATGAGACGCCATGTTGCTCGCTTGCTGTTCCATTGCGCACTGTCCTTTTGGCGCCAAAGTCCCCACGTGCAACTCTTCACATGGCCAGACTCCTCCCATCCTCTGCACTGTTCGCGGGCTTTCTGTATAGGCACGCCCACGAACTACGCAGTCAGGGTTCTCCTTGTGGCGCAGTTCTTAATATGACCGACCTCCACAGAACTTCACTGGGGAATAAAGTTCAAACTCTGGGGGGGTCTTCACACTTTCCAACCGCAGACAAATCGCAGACTCGAGCCCCCACGTGTAGCGCACCCACCTATCCCCCTGCTGCATTAAACTCGGCTCCTCGCAGGGGGAGACAGGCACACCGCACCACAAGCCCGTACCCTCCTGTGTTAAGAGGTTAGGCGGTGTTGTTTTTGGGCCTTGTCTGCAGCCAGAATCTAAAGTCCTCCTGAGTATGATTCTCACCTATACAGTGGGTAGATGCAAGTCCTTAACTTCCCCGGGAACATGAATGTCCACACCAGCTGAAAGTCCAACTCAATATTTATTTTCTCTTGCACAACACATAGTCTTTTGGATAGAAGAAAGGTTGGAGCAAAGACACAGGGCAGCTTAAGGTGTGGTGGAGGTCCAGGCACAAACGTAGCTAAAACTCTTCTGACTGTTCAGGTTTTTAAAACAGTTTTGGCGCACGGTCTCTGCCACAGACCATGAGGTTGGTCTCTGCCACAGACCTTGTGAATAAGGTCACTGCCACTGACCTGGCGAACAAGGTCACTGCCACTGACCTGATGAACCTCGGTTCCTTCCGAGGACATAGCCCCTTTCAGGGAGAAGACATCCCCCCAGAGAGTCAACAGACCCCTTCCTTCACCTTGTCCACAGCACCGGTCCCTCGGAACAGATCCTCCCTTCTCTTAGGGTGCGGGTCCCCTCGCAAGGCGGCACCCTGGACTCCTCGATCCCTTGCGGACTCCAGCCAAAGGTGCTGGGCCCGGGCCGTTGCTGCAGCTCCTGGGTCTCCATACCCAGGTAGTCAGAAACGGTGAGGTAGTACCTCACCCCAGGCTAAAGGTGCCTGAGGTGGAACCGGAACAAGGCCTCCGGGCCTAGGGCACCCGGAGACGAACCACACACACCCAGGCCGAAGGTGCCTGGGCGTGGATGAACCACACACACCCAGGTCGAAGGTGCCTGGGCGTGGACGAACCACACACACCCAGGCCGAAGGTGCCTGGGCGTGGATGATTCCTCTCAGAAGATGTCTGCCCCCTTATATCCCCTCCCGGCATGCACAGCAGGTTCCCCGCCCCACTGTACAGCTGCCAAGAGGGGTCACAAAAGGCACAGCACTGCGCTCGCGGTTCAACCCTGGCCCAGAATGGCAGCGCCACCAACCGGCCACAGGGAACACATCACCAGCATTAACCCCTGAGAACAAAAATGGTCCATAACTCCTAACAATGTAATGTGTCTGAGCCTGGTTACCACTCAGACACTTCCCCTAAATGGAACACCCCGCTACACTTATATAAAAAAATATATGAAATGTAAAAATTATAATATATATTATATATATAATTAAAATATGAAATGTTACAGATAAGGTATAGACAGACCAAGAATCAATAGACAAATGGTTTCATTTTTTTCATCTTAGGCCTAGTACATGCGGGACGAATGTCAGGCGTCATCGGCCGGTTCAATAGTAACTGTCCGACATTCAGCCAGTGTACTAGGCTTTAGGCTGGCCATACACCAATAGCATTTTGTTTGTATGGAAATTCTGAAAAATCAGTTGTCAGAACATGCCATCATAGAGAGTCAACTAATTTAATTCAGAAGTCTTCAACCACTAGAGGTCCGCACTATAGCCGAATGACGGCTACAGCACGGACCTAGAATGCTGGGAGGCCGTCAATTGACGTCCTCCCCTTTCCTCGTTCCCCGCACGTGCAGAAGCGCGCGCGTCGGGGAACTTCTGTGCCCGCCGCGTCACGCGGGTGCCGATGCGCGTGCCTGGCGGCCGTGATGTTCGCCAGGTACCCGCGATCGGCATTTACAGAGCCAGGGACGTGGATCTCTGTGTGTAAACACAGAGATCCACGTCCTGTCAGGGAGAGGAGACCGATGCTGTGTCCCTTGTACATAGGGACACAGATCGGTCACCTCCCCCAGTTAGTCCCCTCCCCCCACAGTAGTAATCACTCACTTAGGCACACTTAACCCCTTCAGCGCCCCTAGTGGTTAACCCCTTCACTGCCAGTGTCATTTTTACAGTAACCAGTGCATTTTTATAGCACTGATCGCTGTAAAAATTACAATGCTCCCAAAATGGTGTCAAACGTGTCCGATGTGTCCGCCATAATGTCGCAGTCACAATAAAAATTGCTGATCGCCGCAATTACTAGTAAAAAAAAAATATTAATAAAAATGCTATAAAACTATCCCCTATTTTGTAGACACTTTAACTTTTGCGCAAACCAATCAATAAACGCTTATTGCAATTTTTTTTACCAAAAATACGTAGAAGAAGACGTATCGGTCTACTCTGAGAAAAAAATGTTTTTTTCTTTTTTTAAATTGGGATATTTATTAAAGCAAAAAGTTAAAAATATTGTGTTTTTTTCAAAATTGTCAGTCTTTTTTTGTTTATAGCATGAAAAATAAAAACTGATCAAATACCACCAAAATAAAGCTCTATTTGTGGGAAATAAAGGACGTAAATTTTGTTTGGGAGCCACGTCGCACGACAGCGCAATTGTCAGTTAAAGCGACGCAGTGCTGAAAGCTGAAAATTGGCCTGGGCAGGAAGGGGGTTTAAGTGCCCAGTAAGCAAGTGGTTAAAATTTCACACATATCTGCTGCATGATTGGAATCATAGACATATTAACTGCCTCCTGCCTGGCGTATTGTCAAATGACGGGCGGGAGGCGGCTCTTTCGTTTTGGGATGATGCCATATGACGTAGTCCCACTCTTGCCTTGCTTGCACACCCCACCCACCGGGCATGCAGAATGGTGATCGGTGCTGTGCTCTGTCCCTGGGACACGGCGCATCACCAATATTGGTAAAGAGCCGATGACGAGGCTCTCTACCAATGTGATCATCTGTGTCCAATCACAGCTGATCACATGTAAATAAGGAAATTCCAGTAATCGGCATTAAGCCCCATACACACTATCTGTTTTTCTGCTGGTTTTTGTCTTCAGGTTTACCCAAACCATCTAATATGAGGTCAAACCTTAAGAGTTTCAATTCGTATGCAATCAGGCAGGTCCTTGCACTACATGGTTTTGGTAAACCTGAAGACAAAAACCTGCAGAAAAACTGATAGTGTGTATGGGGCTTGACTCTCCTCACACTGACAGCGTGAGAGCAGAGGAGAGCCGATCAGCAGCATTTCCTCACAGGGGAGATCTGCACAGATAATCGGGGCACTGATCATAAGTGTCCTGATTATCAGTGCTGCCCTAACAGTGCCCACCAGTGATACAAATCAGTGCCCCGCAGTGATGCCAGTCAGTGCCCACCAGTGATGCCAACCAGCGCCCAGCAGTGATGCCAGTCAGTGCCCACCAGTGAGGCCAACCAGTGCCTATTAGTGATGACAGTCAGTGCTGCCTTTCAGTGACCATCAGTGCTTGCTCATTAGTGCCAACAATCAGTGCCCATCAGTGTTGCCTATCCATGCCGCCTATCAGTGCCCATCAGTGCCACCTATTAGTGTCCATCAATGCTGCCTATCAGTGCTGCATATTAGTGCCTCCTCATTAGTGCCACCTCATTAGTGCTCTTTAGTGCTGTTTCATCAGTGCCCATCAGTGCCGCCTATCAGTGCCCATCAGTGGAGCCAAATTTTATAACAGAAACTAAGAAAAACTTTTTTTTTTCATAATGTTCTGTAGTTTTTAGCAAAAAATAAAATACACAGTCTTGATTAAAGTGGAGGTCCGCCGGAATTTTTTTTTTAAAAGTCAGCAGCTACAAATACTGCAGCTGCTAACTTTTGAAATATGGACACTTACCTGTCCAGCGCGCCCGTGATGTAGGCTCCTGAGGCCGACCCGTGCCTCGGTCCTCGGATGCTGCCGCCACCATCTTCGGTAAGGGAATCAGGAAATGAAGCCTTGCGACTTCACTTCCCGGTTCCCTACTGCGCATGCGCGAGTCGCGCTGCGCAATCAAAATGGTCCCTCCTGTCTTCTGGGACCCGTGTGTCTCCCAGAAGACAGCGGGGGGAGGGGCATAACTCTCTCGGGAGTCTATGTCTGGAAGTGGGTGTAAATACCTGTATTATACGGGTATCTGCACCCCCCTCCCCCTGAAAGGTGCCAAATTTGGGGGAGGGTTCCGAAAAGTGAGGTTCCATTTTTGTGTGGACCTCCGCTTTAAATACCACCAAAAGAAAGCTCTATTTGTCTCAAAAAAAAAAATATTTTGTTTGGGTACAGTGTTGCATGAACGCACAATTGTCATTCAGAGTGCAAGAGCACTAAGGGCTCTTTCACACGGGGCGGATCAGTCATGATCCGCCCTGTGAAGCTCCGCTTGCTCAGCGGGGATCGCTCAGTTGATCCCCGCTGAGCCGGCGGATAACAGGGCGGTCCCCGCACACTGTGCAGGGACCGCCCTGTCAGAGCACCGCTCTCCCCTATGGGGAGATCGGATGAACATGGACCGTCTGCACGTGTTCATCCGATCTGCTCCGTCGACGGAAGGAAAAATAGGGTTTTCCTCCGTCACACTTTGGCGGAGCAGATGTCAGCGGACATGTCACCGCTGACATCCGTGGCTCCATAGGGCTACATGGAGCGTCCGTCCAGGTCCGCCTAAAAAACTGACAGGCGGACCTGAACGGACCCTCCGTGTGAAAGGGGCCTAAAAGCTGAAAATTGGCCTGGGCAGGAAGGGGGTAAAAGTGGTAGTAGTTAAACAAGTTTATTTTGCACCTAGAACAAGTGCTTGTGCATTACAATATGTAAAAAAAAAATCTTCTAGACAAAAACTACATTCACAGTTGCAATTTTGTTCAATGAAGAAAAAAAAATCCATCCTGCTCCACAAAATTCTTCTAGTGTATGGCCAGATTTGGATATCTTCTACTTCTGGATGCCTGTTGTACAGTTTGAAATCTGCTTGATGCTTGCATAACCTTTCACTGTTTTAATCAGCCACAGAACCTGTGTAATTAATACGTGTTTGGCAACCCTAGTTTTGATACCATCATCTGTCACTACCTAGGCAAAAATGGGGATTGCCCATAGATTGCCCAATCTGCCTGCAGTGCAACATCCAGCCTACCAGCAGCCCCAGGAGAGGACTAGATGGGGCTAGAGTCTTCAAATCAGTGAGAACCTTCTACTGCCTGATGGTGGGGACACAAATGATCCACCTCAGTCCATGACAGTACATTTTAAAACTGATATTTTATATTAATTGTCTTTATTGCATACATACAAACTTTTTTTTACAAGTTAATATTCATTACATGCTGTAACAGCCACAACTATAAAGAAACACCTCTGATTCAGGATGTCTACAATAGCAAATACAGTATGTTCTTTACTTCCCGTTACTAATACAGTTATCTCCAAGACTAGCTGAAGTACATTAAAAAAACACTGAATGCTCATGTACAGTATATCTGTAGCGGAGTATTCTCCTAAAGCCAACCACACACATTATAATCTGATTACACAACCGCCTTTTGATGTAACAACAGTTTTGAAGAGCAATGGCCTTCCTAATTGGAAAAAAAGTTGAATGCACTAGGGGAACACAATCCACATGTAATACATTGTAAACTTTGAATAAGAGATGACCAGCGCCTCCACGCGAGAAGAAAATCAAATGTTATTTTAGGACTTAAGAACTTAAATAAGGAGGAGACCGGAGCTCCCTACTAAATCATCTTGGCTTGAGGCTATTGCTAGGGTACTCCCTCTCTACAGGTTGACTTATGAGAGTAGGAACTGTCCTGCCAAATTTGGAAAGGTCTGGTCGGGCTGGGCCGATACGTCTGGTTGAGACTCCCTCCCACCCAGGAGCGGCCCCTTTTGTTCGCTTGGAGGGGGCTGCCTGGCCTCCCCCCCCTGCTTCCCTCCCCTATTTTCATCCTTCCCCTCTCCCCCCCCCCCCCCCCGGGGCCCCGGCGCCATCCCCTCCCCTTCCACCGCCCACTATTCACTGGATTTCCCTTGACTCCTCCCTGTGCTTTGGTTGGTGGGGGGATGATTACTAGTATGGAGGTTCACTGATGTACTCCCTTGCTTGAATGTCTTCTCTCACTGATTTTCCCCTCATGAGTTCTGTACCCCCCCCCCCCCCCCGTTGTTGTTTCTATGTGCTATGCTGCCTGCTGAGGTGAATCGGAGTTAAAATGCAAATGTTACCCCTACTGTACTGTCATTGCGATGTATGTGTGTCTGTCTTTTAAAATAATAAAAAAACTTTTTCTGTTAAAAAAAGAACTTAAATAAAAAGTGGATTTTATCCATATGTGGGGGTGCTAATTATTTATTTTGAAAATGACCATCAGGTCAAAATGCACAATTTATCTCCTTTGTTTTTGCAACAGCTAGGATGTTTTAAGGACTTAAATAATAATAAAAAAAAAATATCCATATGTGGAGGTGCTAATTATGTTTTATTAAAAGCTTATAAATCTATGAGATATTTAGACATTGTACAATTTGCTTGTAATGTGTATTGATTTGTCACCTTTTTTTTTTTACTATTTTTACTAATACAGTATTTTGGCAAAATCTATTTCTATTATTTTATTTCGCTAGATATATTTGGAGTTTGTAAAGCAGTATGTTCTACTAACTGTATTTTTGGAAAGATAACTACTATTTATAACCTTGCATATTATATTAGAAAAACATCAAACTTACAGTTCAGTTCACATCACTTTAGAATTTTAACCATGTATTTTTAGTTAATTGATTTCGGAGTTTAAAGCATTTTTTACATGCTATAGCAATGCTATAACACATACCTGTAAAATATTATATTAAGTTAGAAAATTTCCAGCCTTGCTTTGAGAAAATTGCATCTACTGGTAGTTGCAGTTTACTTAAATTTTGCAGAAAAGAAAATATGAATACCCGGCGCCATCTAGTGGTCAAAACCCAAGAATGATGAAAAACAACATAGCAAATAGTTAAGGCAGTGTTTCTCAACCTATTTTCAGTCAAGGCACCCTTTAAAATTCTGCACAATTACAAGGCACCCCATTCTAAAATGTAAAAAACAAAACTAATAGTTTTACATAATGCAGCAACATCCACACATGTAGGACACCCAGCATTAGAGGTGATTTATTCTTCCAAAGCCAATACACCCTTGCGCACAGATACTGCCTAACATATCTGCCGCACTTTGAACGACAATTGCGCGATCATGCAATGCTGTATGTAGCAAGGTTTCTGGCCTTGTCAAGTCTAATGAGAACTTTCCAGGCCAAAAATAGCTGTCATCCTTCTGTATGTGGTGGGTTGTGGGGCATAGTGGGTGGAAGGTGGACAAAGTTATTGGGCGCCAGACACTTCTTGGATGTAAAAGAGGTTTTATTTCTCTTAACTGACCTTTTTATATTTTTGGGGGAAAGAGGGTTAGGGCCAATACACCCTTAAGTAGTTGTAGATTCAATTGGCAGGCTCAGAGACTTCAATAGGAGGACAGCCGTGCAGGGAAAGGCCCCAGCAAGGCACCACATCTGCACATGCAGGAATGATGTCTCCTATGGTACCAGTCTTTAACAGTTCCTAACTCAAACGTAACAGTTCCTTCAGCTTCACTACAACTGCCTCTTGTAGTTCTTCATGGGGAAGACTCATCTCTCACATGCACCGCAGAGGAGGAATTCTGTCAGAGGAGAGGAAGGATTAGAGGAACCGCTGGACTGTGCAGCTGAACTGTGTTTCCCTCCATGGACCGGGGCATGGAGAAGGTCAGTGTGTACACTACAGCAAGTAATGGAACCAGAGGAAGCTTTTGAGAATAGTGTAGACTGTTGTGGCCTGGGGAAAGCAGCAGTTCAGGAAAAGACTTGAAATATTCAGTTAGTGTACTGTGTCCTTTGCACAGTGTGCACCTAAAGCTGCCTGAATACAATTGGTGGTGTTCTCATACTAATACCACAGGCAGGGAGCTGCAGTATTTTTAGTTAGTGTACTGTGTTCTCTGCACAGTGTGCAACTAAAGATAACTGAAGACAATTGCTGGTGTACTCTTACTAATAATACTATAGGCAGGCAGTTGATTCTGCTAGCTGCAGTATAATCAGTGTATATACATCCCAGCTTTGGCAGCTACATCTCACTGCAGGCCATTAGTATGTCTGGAAGGAAAACAAGGAGAGGCAGACAGTCAGGAGCCAATAAAAGAGGGCAAGCAGGTTCTGTGTCTAGAGGCAACAGTGCTGGTCGTGGACACGGTGCATCCTCATCAGCATGTGGCCGTGGGACACGCTTGTCCTTTTTTTCAGCAGCTGGCCATGTTGAGCCGCAACATGCCAAAGACTTGGTAGAGTGGATGACCAAGCTGTCCTCATCCTCCACATCCTCTCTCACCCAGGCTCAGGGTACTTTGTCTGGCAAAGCAGCTGCCAAAGCGGCCTCTTCCCTCGGCTCAATGGTATCAGTCAATCCTTTCCTAGCCCCACCATGTCCTCCTGAGGAGTCCCCCGAACTGTTTGACCACAGTGTTGGGTACATGCTGCAGGAGGATGTGCAGCATTTTGAAGGCTCAGATGATGGTACCCAGCTAGAGGAATGCAGTAACGTGAGCCCAGAGAGAGGGGATGCCAAGAAGGACAGCAATCTGGCAGTCGTTCCCCCAGCTGCAGCATACTGCCAGGTTTGCTACAGTGATGAGGAGGGAGGGGATGATGAGCTCACTGACGCTACGTGGGTGCCTGATAGTAGGGAGGAGGAGGAGGAGGCACATCTCCAACGAGGCAGGATGCCCTCCAGGGGCCAGATTAAGGTCAGCACACTGACAGCATCACACCGCAGAGCTCCACATGTGCAGGATGCTGCTGTCTCTGCACGTTATTCCAAAAGTTCTTTGGTGTGGGCCTTTTTTGAGACGAGTGCATCAGATCGCAGTGCTGCTATTTGCAACATATGTCTCAGGCATATCTCGCGTGGCCAAAACATCACCCGCTTCGGCACCACATGCTTGATCAGACATATGTCGACCTGCCATGCAGTTCGTTGGCAAGCATACCTAAAAGACCCACACCAAAGAACAAAGCGAACCTCTCCTTGCTCCTCATCAGCTGGGATCTCCAACCCCACTATACCTTCCGTCCTCTCTGAAACCTGCACTGAGAGGAATGAAGGTGTAGAATTAGGTGTGTCACAGCCAAGTACTTGCGGGCAATCTGCTATCGGTACACCAACGTCAGATTGTACCAGGCAAATTTCCCTGTCCCAGCTGCTGCAACGCCAAAAGAAGTTCGCTCCCAGCCATCCACATGCCCAGCGGTTGAATGCTAGCTTGGCTAAATTGCTAGCACTTCAACTGCTGCCTTTTCAGTTGGTAGACTCTGCCCCCTTCCGTGAGTTTGTGGAATGTGCGGTTCCTCAGTGGCAGGTTCCCAAATGCCACTTTTTCTCACCGAAGGCGATTCCGGCTCTCTACCGGCATGTGGAAGGCAATGTCTTGGATTTGCTGGACAGGGCGGTCAGCGGTAAGGTGCATATTACCGCTGACTCATGGTCCAGCAAGCATGGACAGGGACGTTACCTATCTTTCACGGCGCATTGGGTGACTCTGCTGGCAGCTGGGAAGGATGCAGGACAAGGTGCAGTAGTGTTGGAGGTTGTTCCGCCACCACGCCTCCAAAATGCTACTACTGGTGATTCTGACACACCTCTCTCCTCCACCCCCTCCTCTTCTCCTTCCTCCATGGCCTCTTCCTGTGCTTTGTCCTCGGAACCAGCAGAGCTCCGTAGGCATTCAAGGGGCTACGCAAGTACGCAGGCAAAAAGATGCCATGTGGTGCTTGAGCTGGTGTGCTTGGGGGACAGGAGCCACACTGGGGCAGAGATTCTGTCAGCTCTGCAGGGGCAGGCTCAGAGGTGGTTGACGCCACGGCAGCTTAAGCCAGGAATGGTGGTTTGCGACAAGGGCACCAACCTCCTCTCTGCCCTCCGACAGGGACAACTGACCCATGTGCCCTGTTTGGCTCACGTCCCTAACTTGATGGTGCAGCGGTTCTTAGGCAGGTACCGGGGCTTACAGGATGTCCTGAGGCCATGCAGGAAACTCTGTGTGCATTTCTGCCGGTCATATAATGCCAGTGCTCGGATGGCTGACCTCCAAAAGTAATACAACCTGCCCAAGAACTGCCTAATCTGTGACATGCCCACCAGGTGGAACTCAACGTTGGCCATGCTGCAGCAGCTGCACACGCAGCAGAGGGCCATCAATGAGTATCTGTGCCAATATGGCACAAGGACAGGGTCAGGGGAGCTTTTTTTTTTTTTGCCATGCCAGTGGGTCATGATCAGGGATGCATGCACTGTCCTGGCACCATTTGAGGAGGCCACAAGGATGGTGAGCAATGACAGTGCATGCATCAGTGACACTGTGTCCCTCTTGTCCACCTGTTGGAGCACACGCTGCGTGGAATAATGGACAGGGCACTTGAGGCAGAACAGAGGGAGGAAGAGGAGGACTTCCTTACCTCTCAAGGCCCCCTTTATCCAGACAGTGTTCCTGCTGGCCCGCCTATCACACAGGAAGAGGAGGAGGATTGTGTCAGCATGGAGATGGAGCCTAGCACTCAGCATCAGCAGCAGTCTTCAAGGGATCAATTACAGTCCCAAGAAACCCATGGACTTGTACGTGGCTGGGAGGAGGTGGCTGCGGATCATGTCGTCCTGAGTGACCCAGAGGACTCCGGACCAAATGCCTCAGCAAACCTATGCTGCATGGCCTCCCTGGTCCTGCAAAGCCTGCGGAAGGATCCTCATATTCGTGTGATCAAGGAGAGGGATCATTACTGGCTGGCAACCCTCCTTGATCCACATTACAAGGGTAAGATTGCAGACCTTATCTTGCCGTCACAGAGGGAGCAAAGGATGAAACATCTTTGGGAGGCCTTGCAGAAAGGTCTGTGCAACGCGTTCCCAGAGACCGGGAGGTTACAAAATCCTGGTCCTGGACAACGTGTTGCTGAGGCTTCGGTCAGTGAAAGAAGGAGCGGTGGAGAAGGTGGCCGTCTGACCGATGGGTTCAGACAATTTTTTAGTCCGCAGCCCCAAGGTATAATCAGTTCCAGCAACCATTGCCAGCGTCTGTTTTACATGGTGCAGGAATACCTAGGGGCAAGATCAGACTTGGACACCATTCCCACCGAAAATCCTCTGGGTTACTGGGTCTTGAGGATGGATCACTGGCCAGAGCTTGCACAGTATGCAATTGAGCTACTGGCCTGTCATGCATCCAGCGTTCTTTCGGAACGCACATTCAGTGCTGCTGGAGGCTTTGTAACTGATCACAGGGTGCGCCTGTCCACCGAATCGGTCGATCGGCTGACCTTCATAAAAATGAATCAGTCTTGGATCACCAGCTACCAAGCACCAGATGCTGATGTAACCAAATATTTTTTTTTTTAATTGGAGATCCCTTCAAGACTGCCTATGCTGATGCTGAGTGACTATCCTCTTCCTCCTCAATGTTCATGCTGATAGCTTGTAAGAACATTTTTGGTTCTGGGCACCGCCACCAGTGGCTAAGGCCCAATTTTTCAGCCCCTGTTTAACAGGGGCGTGTAATTACAATTTTTGATGCAATAATTTGCAGCAGGGCTCATTCATGCGCTCCAACTAGAGTTTCTGTGAGGGGTTGCAGTGTTGTGGCACCAGCACCAGTGCCTAAGGCCCAATTTTTCTGCCCCTGTTTAACAGGGGCGTGTAATTACAATTTTTGATGCAATACTTTGCAGCAGGGCTA
Organism: Rana muscosa; assembly: GCA_029206835.1. NCBI lineage: Eukaryota > Metazoa > Chordata > Amphibia > Anura > Ranidae > Rana > Rana muscosa. Next base: position 140,885,506 of record CM055122.1, read on the forward strand.
ATTCCTGCGTTCCAACTATAGTATCTGTGAGGGGTTGCAGTGTTGTGGCACCAGTGCCTAAGGCCCAATTTTTCTGCCCCTGTTCAACAGGGGCATGTAATTACAATTCTTGATCTAATATTTCACAGCAGGGCCCGTTCCAGCGCCCACCAAGAGTAACTGTGAGCACTTACAGTGTTGTGGCACCAGCACCACCACCACCACCAAAGGCCCAATTTTTCTGCCACTGTTCAACAATGGAATTTAATTACAATTATTGATATAATAGTTCACAACAGGGCATTCCAGCACCCACCAAGAGTAACTGTGAGGGCTTACAGTGTTGTGGCAACACCAACACCTAAGGCCCAAATTTCTGCAGAGTACATAGGGCAGGCCCCTACTTTCAAACATCCGACTTACAAACGACTCCTACTTACAAACCGAGGGAGACAACAGGAAGTGAGAGGAAATCTACCCCTAGGAAGGGAAATTCTCTCCTGTAAGAGTTAATATGGGAAAAAGGTGTCTCCTCTCCACTGATACTTTATCACCAATCCTTGTTTCCCTAAAACCCCCAAATTTTTAAAATCCTATTGTCATTGGGACAGAAAGTGAGGTGACATCTTCTGAACGGGTGCACAGACAGCAAAACAAATGTTACAGGGGTGATAACCCTTCCCTATGTTTTCCAAAAAGCTTAAAAATAGATTTTTTGGCTGGAGCTACACTTTAAAAATGTACCAGTTCAAAATTACAAACAGATTCTACTTAAGAACAAACCTACAGTCTCTGTCTTGTTTGCACCGCCTGTATACTGCTGTACAGAGTATATAGGGCCTGGGGGCCCCACACCTTTCCTTTTTTTAATTTGGGTGTGGGGTTCCCCTTAATATCCATACAAGACCCAAATGGGCTGGGGGGGAGGGGTACCCATGCCGATTTTCTCAATGATTTTCATCCGTATTGCCGGGACCACACATTACATTAAAGCCACAAGCAGTTTTAAATGACTTTTTTCCTTTAGAAATTTCATTTTGTGCAGGGACAGTTCTAAACACAGGAAACACGTGCCACATCACAGGCATACTATAGACACCCCCCAGGTATGCTATTTAAAGGAATATTTCACTTTAAGCATCATTAAAAACGGCTGTTTTTAAAACTTTTTTTTGCATTGATACATGTCCCCTGGGGCAGGACCCCAGGTCCCCAAACCCTTTTTAGGACAATAACTTGCATATTAGCCTTTTAAATTAGCACTTTTGATTCCGAACGTTCGAGTCCCATAGATTTTAACAGGGTTCGATAGTTCGCGCAAACTTACGGTCCGTTCGCAGGTTCTGGTGCGAACCGAACCGGGGGGTGCGAACCGAACCGGGGCTAATCCCTAGTGACCATGAATAAGGTACTTGCCCATACTTGTTCATCAGTCACCACTAATAATTCTAGGGAGGGGGACATGCAAAAAATCCCAAAGGCCAAATTTAGGTCTGTGGGGTAATGGACAGAAAAATAGATTTGTTATCGTGCCCAAATAAAAAAGAAAGATCACCTACACCTGTCATGAATGTCTTTAGCACAATATTATACCCCATTAAATAAAGCCATTATTGAAGGTGCCAAATTTTCTCTGGAATTCAGTGACTAAGTGAAAGTAGATCCCCTTTTTCCCACTGTGCCTCCTCCAATTGTGAAAAATGATCTATTCAAAAGCCCACCAAAACCCTCAAAAGGAGCCCCCTCCCCATTAACCATGCTTAACCCACATGGTTGAAAAATGGTGACTTGTTTGTTTGCTCCCTATTTATAGAATCTATCATCATTAAAGTCTTGACGTCCGTGCATGTGAGATCTGTATTTGGAAGATCGCCATCTAAACGTTTAAAGGTAAAAGGCAAATTTCAGCAAACTATCATACTGAGTCATTCTGAACTAAACATAATCTTTAAATAAAGTGTGGGGGACAAATCTACAGCACCTATAAAAGTACTTTCATGCCAACCATACTATTTCTATCAACTCCATATATATTTATGGCAATTTTCATCCCCCCATTTTCTAGACTCATCATTATTAGAATAACTGTAAAAATATATCTACTCTGTCAGTAACCATTTGTCCAACATTAGTTATTATTTATTTTGCCTTCCTCTATCACCATTTCCTTACAGTTTACACAAATGTAGCCAGAAGCTGGCTAATGTTGACTGCATTGTCAGGAGACACTGTGCAGCCTTGCTGCACTGAGGCAGTTCTCTTCTAGTGTTCAGCCCAGACTCTGTGTTGTAATACCCTGAAGATAGAGTGACTGAGTACTAAAAGTAGAGCAAAGCATCTTGGGAGGTATAGTCCAGGGAGCCAAGATTTGCATTCAGCTGGACTGTTTTGAACTAAAAATACCAGCCAGCTGGGGAAGAAGAACAGGATGCTGGGAGAGGTGATAAAAAAACCTGTGTGCAGGCAGGATCTTTCTCTTGGGACCCTGGCCTGGAACAGCGAGCAAGTGACTCTGTGTCAGTGTGTGCTGTGACCAAGTCACGGTCTGCGCTACAGGGAGAGAGAATCATCATGTGCGGGTGCAGGAGCATCCACTGCCAGCTACTTCTGACTGTCCAGAGGCAGCCTGGAAGCCGCTCTTCACATGGTCATGCCAATTCCAGCCAAGCTGAAGCGCAGTGTGACGCTGGACCGCATTATTCCTTGAATAGGGCTCTACTGAGGCCTATTCGGAGACTCACGCCACTTCAATTACCAAGAGTCGTTGGGACTGGTGAGCGTGCTCTTGCCCATTCTATTATCACAAGAGACACTGCATGCAGACACCATGGCCTTGTTCTTTTGCCTAAGCCTGTAGGTAGACATGGGCAGTTTGTTGTCAATAAGACCCCACATCTCTCCTCCAGGCTGGAAAGCATGAGATTGTGAAAAAAAATCACTGATCTCATACTTACAGCCGCAATGGCGGCTTTGTTTACCTTTGAGGACCCGGGCGTGATGTCATCACATCGCGCCCGGGCCTCCAACGGTCATAGAGAGGACTGGTGACCATCTGCATGCAATTCGCACAGGAATCGCAGCACATTACTGTGCAAATTACATGCAGTGTCTCTGGGGTGCGATTTAAGCCATGGATTTGTATGGCTCAAATCGCACCGCATTCGCACCAAACTGGTGCAGGACCCTTTTTTGTCTGACCCAGAATTGGAACACCCATGCAATCACGCAGAGTTTTGAAAACCGATTTCGGGGTGACGTTAACAGTCATTAACAGTCCCAAAAAGTCCCATAAGATTTAAAGGGAAATGTTTTTCTTGCAAGGAAAAAACGCAAGAAAAACGTATCAGCGTGAAAGGGTCCTTAGGGACACTCTGAAAAATAGCAACACAAGTAAGCTGCATGTTTTATACTTGTCCTCGGAAACCAAGAGTTTGTTGGTTGGAGGCTAGACAGTGTGGACCTTGAGTGGAGAGTGTGATCAAGTTTTGCTTTTGACTGCTGTGTTGCATTTGAGCTTCTTTTTGGATCTTTTTCCTTGCAGCTTTTTAAACACCTTTTTCTGGAACGTTTTAAACAGACTTTTTTTTTTTCTTTTTTTTTCCTTCAGCCTACTAATTAAGGGGAGTAGTTAATTGGTCTCAGGTGCTTGAGGCCTATATAAATTCCTGTAGAGCACATGTGAAATTGCCAGTCTTGTTGGTTGGAGGCTAGACAGTGTGGACCTTGAGGCCGGGTTCACACTGGGGCGACAAACGCTCCGACATTGGGAGCTCATTTTGCATGACGTGTGAAAATCAATGTTTCCCTATGGGAGCCGTCTTAACTGGTCCGACACATGTCGGTCCGACTTTGAAAATGCTCCCTGTACTACTTTGGTCCGACTTTGATCCTACTTCAGCCCATTGACTATCATTGAAGTCGGATCAAAGTCGGACCGCAGTCTTGCATGATCCGACTTTGGCATGTGACTTGTGCTCTGCTGATCTTGAGGGGGAACTCCACGCCAAATTTTAAATAAAAAAACAGCATGGGTTCCCCCTCCAAGAGCTTACCAGGCCCTTGGGTCTGGTATGGATTTTAAGGGGAACCCCAAAGCCAAAAAAACGGCGTGGGGGTCCCCCCAAAATCCAAACCAGACCCTTATCCGAGCACGCAACCTGGCAGGCCGCAGGAAAAGAGGGGGGACGAGAGAGCGGCCCCCCCTCCCTCCTGAACCGTACCAGGCCGCATGCCTTCAACATGGGGGGTTTGGTGCTTTGGGGCAGGGGGCGACCTACGGCCCCCCCACCCCAAAGCACCCTGCCCCCATGTTGATGAGGACAGGGCCTCTCCCCGACAACCCTGGCCGTTGGTTGTCGGGGTCTGCGGGCGGGGGCTTATCGGAATCCGGGAGCCCCCCTTTAATAAGGGGGCCCCCAGATCCCGGCCCCCCACCCTATGTGAATGAGTATGGGGTACATCGTACCCCTACCCATTCACCTGGTGGAAAAAAATGTCAATAAAAAAACACACACAGGTTGTTAAAGTAATTTATTGCACAGCTCCGGGGGTCTTCTTCCGACTCCGGGGGTTTCTTCCGACTTTGGGGGTCTCCGGTGTCATATCCGCGCTCTCCGGTTCTTTCTTCCTTCTGCCGGGCCTCCGCTATCTTCTTCCAGCTCTTTTGCTAGCGGGGCCCGGTCTTCTCCGTCGCCTTCTTCCCTCTTCTCCTCTCCGGTTCTTTCTTCCTTCTGCCGGGCCTCCGCTATCTTTTTCCAGCTCTTTTGCTAGCGGGGCCCGTTCTCCCCCATAAGGGGGTACGTGCTGACGTCACCACGCTCATAGGACAGGAGTTTGCTTTCTAGCCAGCCGGCTTGTATACATGTCCTTTTATCTGTTCGCTGATGTAAGTGCAACTTTAAAATTTTTACAATAAATTGCTGAGACGGTATCACACTATCCAGTCCCTATTTTTTCTCCTTGGTTTGATACACCACCCGGACCATACGGAAGTTCTTGTTGTTAGCGAGGAATCCATATCCTTCCCATGCTTTCATTTATACCTGCATAGACATCCACAATATCCAGCCATCCCACGACCTGCGTTGATTTGTGTTGCATATCTGGTAAGCAGACATTATATTGGGTGGCGGTGCACTTCAGGGTGGATTTGTTTGTCATTTCTACACTCTAAAAAATCTCCTCTCTTTTTTGTGCATCTCTGGTAAGGAGACTATGTGTGCGGTGATGGTTCACTAATATAGGAGTCACTCACTGGAGGTGTATTGTCTCCCCCACCCTATAGCATTAGTCTTTTATAGGGAGATTCTCTGTGGCAGGATTACACTATGTTTTTTTGTCTTTTTGTTTTTTCAATATATGCAATTTTTTGGATTACTTACCTCATACTGCGGAGTACCCTTCTATTGTTGTCCTTCAATATCATTGGAAAAACCTTATCCGAAGTGCATTTAAAGGCCTAGGCTGGGTTATAGCCATCTGTTCGATTTGGCTTATCTTCTGGTAAGCATACAACTTCACCAGTCTATAGGACCCCCGATTAGTGTTTCAATTGACATCAGTCCTTAAGCATTTCTGTTTGGACTTTTTCACTATCCAAATAATAGAATTTTGGACTCATAGCACAACTTTTCTTTTTTATTAAGTGTGAAAGAGAACCTGGTGGATGAAGAGTGTGATGAGTCTGAAGCATTATGGGTGGAACTGCATACAGATGTGTGTAGTTCAAAGTTAATCATTGGAGTTTGTTATAGACCACCCAATGTTAATGAGGAGGTGGAGACTCAGCTCCTTGCACGGATGGAAAGGGCTGCAAGGGCTGGGACAGTGATAATAATGGGGGATTTTAACTACCCAGAAACTGATTGGAGTAATGGCACTTCTCGGACAGTTAAAGGGCAAAAATTTATAAACCTATTACAGGACAGTTTTATGCTCCAGTTTATTGAGGCCCCAACTAGGAATGATGCTCTGTTGGACCTGGTAATCTCAAACCATGCAGAAGCGTATTACTAATGTTCAGATAAAGGAACACCTGGGTAGCAGTGACCATAACATGATTTCATTTGATGTTAGCTGTAAGCAAAAATCACATACGGGAAAGATAAAAACACTTAATTTCAAGAGAGCAAATTTTCCAAGAAAAAGGGCTGCTCTCCAGGACTTAGACTGGGAGAGAATATTGGCATCAATGGGCACGGAAAAGAAATGGGAATTCTTCAAAAAGACTGTCTGTGAACTCACTGCAAAGTATATTCCCATGGACAATAAGTTTAAAAGGCTAAAAATAAAACCAATGTGGCTCACGGCCAAAGTTAAAAAAGCTATAAACTATAAGAAAAGAGCTTTTAAAAAATATAAAAATGAAGGAACACTAGTGTCATTTAAATGTTACAAAGAATATAACAGAATATGTAAAAGGGAAATCAAGGATGCAAAAATTCAAAATGAACGACAGATTGCAAAAGATAGTAGGACAAATCCCCAAAAATTCTTCAAATATATTAATAGTAAAAAGGTGAAGTCTGTGCATGTAGGCCCTTTACAAAATAATCTAGAGTGGGTGACTGGGGACAAAGAGAAGGCTCATTTATTAAATACTTTCTTCAGCTCTGTGTATACAAAGGAGCATGGGGGAGCTCATGTCCATAATGTGACTCAAAAGTGATATGCTCCAGCAATATTTAGACAGAATAAAGGTGGATATAGCACCTGGACCAGATGGCATACACCCATGGATCCTAAAAGAATTGAGCTTTGTAATTTCAAAGCCATTGTATCTAATTATTAGGGACTCATTAATGACAGCAATAGTACCACTGGATTGGCGCAGGGCCAATGTGGTGCCTATATTTAAAAAGGGAACAACGTTTTTACCAAGTAACTATAGACCTGTTCAGTTAACTTCTATAGTTGGGAAGATACTGGAGAGATTAATAAAAGACCACATAGACGAGTTCTTGCTGGAAAAAAATATTTTAAGCAACAGACAGCATGGATTCATGAAAGACAGAAGTTGTCAGACAAACATGATCTCTTTTTATGAAGAGGTAAGTAAAACCTTGGACAGAGGCGTGGCTGTGGACGTGGTATACTTAGATTTTGCAAAAGCGTTGGATACAGTTCCCCACACACGGCTAATGCAGGGCCGGCCCTATGATGGGACCGGGTGGTACCATGGTACCAGGCGGCACTGTTAGGGGGGCGGCAAACTGACGCCCGCCAGCCAGCCCGCTCCGCTGCCTGTGAGGAGCCCGGCGCCGCTGAGGACACTCACAGGCGGGGGGGTGCAGTCAGCGAGTGAGCAGGCATGGGCAGGCGCCGCTCCCTGTGAGGAGCCCGGTGTACCGGCGCCGCTGCCTGTGAGGACACTCACAGGCGGGGGGAGGGGGCAGTCAGCGAGTGAGCAGGCACCGCTCTCTGTGAGGAGCTCGGCGCCGCTGCTGTTGGTGACAGGGGCAGGCAGAGCACGCGCAGCATGGGGGAGGTTGGGTTGGGAGCAGTCAGCGAGTGAGCGGGCAGTGGAGCAGAGAGATGATGTCATCTCTCCCCGCCGCCCTGCATCACCACAGTTTCACCCTCACTGTGCAGCCATGGGCAGCAGAGAGATTATATCATCTCTCTGCAGCCTGCCTTCACTCTGGGACACAGCAAGTGACAACCCGCAACGTGTGACAGGTGACGTCGTGACAATCCGCAACGTGTGGCAAGTGACAATACGCAACGTGTGGCAGGTGACGCTTGGCAAGTGACAATCCGCAATGTGTGGCACGGGACTATCCGCAACGTGTGGCAGGTGACGTGGCAAGTGACAATCCGCAACGTGTGGCAGGTGACGCCGTGGTAAGTGACAATCCGCAACGTGTGGCACGGGACTATCCACAACGTGTGGCAGGTGGCGTTGTGGCAAGTGACAATACGCAATGTGTGGCAGGTGATGCCGTGGCAAGTGACAATCCGCAACGTGTGGCACGGGACTATCCGCAACGTGTGGCAGGTGACGTTGTGACAAGTGACAATACGCAATGTGTGGCAGGTGATGCCGTGGCAAATGACAATCCGCAACGTGTGGCACGGGACTATCCGCAACGTGTGGCAGGTGACGCCGTGGCAAGTGACAATCCGCAACGTGTGGCACGGGACTATCCGCAACGTGTGGCAGGTGACGTTGTGGCAAGTGACAATACGCAATGTGTGGCAGGTGACGCCGTGGCAAGTGACAATCCACAACGTGTGGCACGGGACTATCCGCAACGTGTGGCAGGTGACGTTGTGGCAAGTGACAATGCGCAACATGTGACAGGTGACGTTGTGACAATCCGCAACGTGTGGCAAGTGACAATACGCAACGTGTGGCAGGTAACGCTTGGCAAGTGACAATCCGCAACGTGTGGCACGGGACTATCCACAATGTGTGGCAGGTGACGTTGTGGCAAGTGACAATACGCAACGTGTGGCAGGTGACGCCGTAACGTGTGGCAGGTGACGTTGTGGCAAGTGACAATGTGCAACGTGTGGCAGGTGACGTTGTGGCATGTGACGTGGCAAGTGACAACCCGCAACGTGTGGCAGATGACAATCCGCAACGTGTGCCAGGTGACGTGGCAAGTGACAATCCGCAACGTGTGGCAGATGACAACCCGCAACGTGTGGCAGGTGGCGTAAGTGACCATGCGCAACATGTGGCAGCCGACAATCCGCAACGTGTGGCAGGTGACAACCCGCAACGTGTGGCAGGTGACAACCCGCATCTGGTGGTGGAGTCCGAAGCAAAACTGTAAGTACAAACACACATCACAAGTTGTATGAGACATGAGAGCCTCTGAGAGGGACTTGCCTTGCCCAGCCCTGATTAACCACTTAAGGACCGGAAGGATTTGCCCACTTAAAGCGGTTGTATGGCTTTGTTTTTTTTGTTTTTTTAAATAACAAACATGTTATACTTACCTCCACTGTGCAGTTCGTTTGGAAAAGAGTGGCCCCGATTCTCTGGTTCTCGGGTCCCTCGGCGGCTGTCTTGGCTCCTCCCAGCATCAGCTAACCCCCTTCTGGGAAGCACTCTCCCAAGGGGGTTAGCTTGCGGGCGTGCTCCCTGTTATACACGCTGCGTCCATAGACACAGTGTGTATGACTCGTTCCCACCGCCCCCAGGGCCCGGGTCATTGGATGTGATTGACAGCAGCGCGAGCCAATGGCTACACTGCAATCAATCTAGCCAATTAGCGGCCAAATTCCGTGGAGAAGAGGACGCCGGGGGACGCGCACAGCAAGTGAACGGGCTCAGGTAAGTAAAACAGGGGGGCTGGGGGGCAGTCATTGCCAGGTGTTTTTTCACCTTAATGCATAGGATGCATTAAGGTGAAAAAACACGAACCTTTACAAACCCTTTAATGACCAGGCCATTTTTTGCGATACGGCACTGTGTCGCTTTAACTGACAATTGCGTGGTAATGCGACATTGCCCAAATAAAATTGATGTCCTTTTTTTCCCACAAATAGAGCTTTCTTTTGGTGATATTTGATCACCTCTGCGGTTTTTTTTTTTTGCACTATAAACAACAAAAGAGCAACAATTAAAAAAACAAACAATATTTTTAACTTTTTGCTATAATAAATATCCCAAAAATTTATAAAAAAATAATAATTTCTTCATCAGTTTAGGCCAATATGTATTCTTCTACATATTCTTGGTACCAAAAAAACACAATTAGCGTACATTGATTAGTTTGCGCAAAAGACATTGCGGCCGCCCGCCATGCACAGGTCCCTTTATACTCCTATATACATGTATAGAGCCCTGACAGGTCCTTTTATACGCCTATATGCAGGTATAGAGCCATGACAGGTCCTCTTTATACTCCTTTATACATGTATAGAGCCATGACAGGTCCTCTTTATTGTCCTTGTATAGAGCCATGACAGGTCCTCTTTATACTCCTTTATAGATGTATAGAGCCATGACAGGTCCTCTTTATTATCCTTGTATAGAGCCATGACAGGTCCTCTTTTTACTCATTTATACATGTATAGAGCCATGACAGGTCCTCTTTATACATGTATAGAGCCACGACAGGTCCTCTTTATACTCATTTATACATGTATAGAGCCATGACAGGTCCTCTTTATACATGTATAGAGCCACGACAGGTCCTCTTTATACTCATTTATACATGTATAGAGCCATGACAGGTCCTCTTTATACATGTATAGAGCCATGACAGGTCCTTTTTATACTCATTTATACATGTATAGAGCCATGACAGGTCCTCTTTATACATGTATAGAGCCACGACAGGTCCTCTTTATTATCCTTTATACATGTATAGAGCCATGACAGGTCCTCTTTATACATGTATAGAGCCACGACTGGTCCTCTTTATTATCCTTTATACATGTATAGAGCCATGACAGGTCCTCTTTATACATGTATAGAGCCACGACAGGTCCTCTTTATTATCCTTTATACATGTATAGAGCCATGACAGGTCCTCTTTATACATGTATAGAGCCACGACAGGTCCTCTTTTTACTCCTATACATGTATAGAGCCATGACGGGTCCCCTTTAGTTATCATGATATAAAATAATGAATGTGGGGACCTTTTGGTGGGCGTGATTTTTTTTTTTTGGGGGGGCAGCATTTCATTCTTGGTCCCAGGCAGCACAATGTCTTGGGCCGACCCTGGGCTAATGTGTAAGGTAAAGTCTACAGGCTTGGAAATATCAGTTTGTAAATGGATAGAAAACTGGCTAAAAGACAGAATTCAGAGAGTAGTCGTTAATGATTCTTACTTCGAATGGTCTAAGGTTATCAGTGGTGTACCCCAAGGTTCAGTGCTGGGACCCTTACTTTTTAATATCTTTATAAATGATATTGGGTCTAGGATCAAAAGTTAAATTTCTGTCTTTGCAGATGACACTAAGCTATGCAGTGGAATAACGTCCTTACAGGATGTCTCCAATTTACAAGCCGACCTCAATGCACTGTCTAATTGGGCGACTATGTGGCAGATGAGGTTTAATGTTGATAAATGTAAAGTTATGCACTTGGGGGCTAAGAATATGCATGCATCATACATACTAGGGGGAGTACAACTGGGGGAATCCGTAGTGGAGAAGTATCTTTGGTAGATCATAAGCTCAATAACATGCAATGCCAAGCTGCGGTTTCCAAAGCGAGCAAAGTCCTTTCTTGTATTAAGAGAGGTATGGACTCCAGAGAGAGAGATATAATTTTGCCCCTGTTCAAATCATTAGTAAGACCTCATCTGGAATATGCAGTTCAGTTTTGGGCATCAGTTCTCAAAAAGGATATTGGGGAACTAGAGAAAGTGCAGAGAAGGGCAACCAAACTGATAAGAGGCATGGAGGAGCTCAGCTATGAGGAAAGATTAGAGGAACTGAATGTATTCACTCTTGAGAAGAGGAGATTAACGGGGGATATGATCAACATGTACAAGTATATAAGGGGTCCATATAGTGAACTTGGTGTTGAGTTATTCACTTTACGGTCAACACTGAGGACAAGGGGGCACTTTTTACATCTAGAGGAAAAGAGATTTCATCTCCAAATATGGAAAGGTTTCTTCACAGTTAAGCCTCGTACACACGACCGAGTTTCTCGTCGTTAAAAACACGTCGTTTTTTTCGACGAGATTCTTGTTAACCTTGACGAGTTTCTCGTCAAGCTTTCTATGCGTACACACTGACATTTCCCAATTTCCTCGTTGTTCTCCGCGCTCACGTCCAGCACGTACGACGGCACTATAAAGGGGAAGATCGATTTTCTTGGCGCCACCCCTTGGGCTGCTTTTGCTGATCTCGTGTTACCGCGTGTGAAGTAAAAGTTTGGGAAGAGACGATTCGCGCTTTTCAGTCTTCGTGCTTTTCAGTTCGTTTTCTGAGGTTCAGTTTGTGCTTGTGGGTTCGTATCTTGACTTTCAGGGCGTCTAGGCAGGTCGTATCTGTTTTACAGTGCGTTCTTGCCCGTTCGTTTCTGATTTTCATTTCGTTATTCATAGGCCTTGCTGTTCTAAAGTGCGTTCTGTTCTGTACGTTCTGATAAGACGACCGTTTCCTAGCCATGTCGCCTGGACGTTCTCGTCGTCGAGTTCGTGCTGTGCGTGCGCTTGGTGTTGGTCTGCTTGTTTTGGACCAAGACCAGTCCATGAATGGTGTGAGGAGGAGTTCATGGACCAAGAATTGGTTGCTCCAGCGGGACCAATTCTGCCACATGCCTCTGCTGCGGGAAATAGTCGAGAATAATCCTGAGGACTACAGGAATTTTCTGCGGATGTCTGACCCCGTTTTTCAGGAACTGTTGGCTTTGGTGTCCCCCTATATTACCAGGCAGGACACCGTTATGCGGGAAGCCATCAGTGCTGAGCAGAGGCTCATCGCCACGTTACGTTATCTGGCGACAGGGAGAAGTCTTCAGGACTTGAAGTTCACGACAGGCATCACTCCCCAGGCTCTGGGCCTCATAATCCCAGACACCTGTTCTGCCATTATACAAGTCCTGCAGGAGGACTATATTAGGGTAAGTTTTCTCCTTTAACATCACATTTTATGTATTCCATGTATGCTAATGTATTGTATTTCTTTCATCCTTCCCTAATTACCATGATTGTAATATGCTGAGAATGTCCCCTTTGTCCCCATGCATGCTGGAATCTTTAGATTTCCCCTTTTTTCTCCTCCATGCATATTTCCCTTCACTAACCTTTCCAGCAGGGGCGCCTGTTGCAACAAATGTTTGGGGGTCCAACCCCAATTTAGGAAATAAACTTCCTCCATTTTTGCAAAGGTGCCTATTAAACGCCCCCAGTTGTCCCCTCCAATGCAGCCATTTTGTCCCCTCCAATGCAGCCATTTTGTCCCCTCCAACGCAGCCATTTTGTTCCCTCCAATGCAGCCATTTTGTTCCCTCCAATGCAGCCATTTTGTCCCCTCCAATGCAGCCATTTTGTCCCCTCCAATGCAGCCATTTTGTTCCCTCCAATGCAGCCATTTTGTCCCCTCCAATGCAGCCATTTTGTCCCCTCCAATGCAGCCATTTTTTCCCCTCCAATGCAGCCATTTTTTCCCCTCCAATGCAGCCATTTTGTCCCCTCCAATGCAGCCATTTTGTCCCCAGCCCTGCACATACCTTCTTGTGGTCAGCGCCATCCTTCTTCTGTCCTTGATGTCTTCTCCTTCCCTTGATGTTGCATCAGCCAATCATGTTACCATTAAACAGACTTGGTGAACATGATTGGCAGAGCAGCCTGTCAGTGTTTATCCAAGGAATGCTTCCCCCCCCCCTGCGTCCCCTATTTAACTTTTATGAAGCCAATTACATCCCTCAGGCTGTAATGTGCAAGCCTATTTGCCTCCCTGTTTCTGATATGCAATTTTCACCCCATAAATGCCGCAGTTATTCATATGTTGGTCGCTTAACAGGGGGCCATCCACCTGAATAGTGGGCGGCATTGACAATACATAGGTTAATGCAAGGCAAGAACCTATGTATTGTTCTGAGTGACGGGCACAGGAGAGAGGGGGCAGTGCTCCAGCACCCACTCTGGACGCACCGCCACTGCACTGCTATCCTGTGGCCAAACACATCTACCCCCCCCCAAAATAATGTATTAATGGACCATCAGAGGGGGTGATGAATATGAAACATGAGCCTTCCATTATACTTATTGAAAACACCTTAATAAACGTAGAATTTGATTAATGTTTTTTATTATAATCTCCTTGTAATGTAATATTTTTAAATTCTAATTTTCTTTCATCTTGTTTGACTCCCCAGCTTCCTTCCACGCCACAGGAATGGCAGACTGTGGCATCGGAGTTTGCCACGCGGTGGGACTTCCCCAACTGCGGTGGTGCCATAGACGGGAAGCACGTCCGCATCGTGCCGCCACCCCGTTCTGGGTCCTACTACTTCAATTACAAGGGGTTTCATAGCATTGTGCTGATGGCGGTGGTGTCAGCACGGTATGAATTCCTCTATGTTGATGTAGGGAAGAATGGCCGGATGTCCGATGGGGGATCCTTCATCCAGACGGAGTTTGCCCTCCATCTCCAGAGTGACGACCTTGCATTGCCACCGGATGCAGGGAATATTGAAGGACTCCCCTTTGTTTTCTTGGCTGATGAAGCCTTTGGACTCGGACCGCATCTTATGAGGCCATTTCCTCACAGGACCCTGACCCCAGAGAAGAGTGTGTTCAATTACCGGCTGGCCAGGGGCCGAAGAGTCGTTGAAAATGCCTTCGGCATAATGGCAAGCCGGTTCCGCATTTATATGACTTCCATACACTTGGCGGACTACAAAATAAACTATGTAGTTTTATGCTGCTGTGTGCTACACAATTTTCTCAGCAGAAAATCCAATTCATATATGGCCTCAGTATTGCCTGAGGCTGGACTTTCACCTGCTAATCCCCTGCCGGGCCTGGAATATGCCCGTCCTGGCTTGCCCCCCCAAAATGCCCGTGAGGTTCGGGACAAATATATGCAATATTTCACGGGTAGGGGGGCAATTCCTATGCCAGGCTATGGCTAAAGATTCCTGGAGAATGAGTTAAATAAAATTCTGATTTCTAATTTTAACTTTGGTTTGTTTCCTGTCTCCTAGTTTGTCTTAGTGCATTTGTAGTGCCAAGTGTATTTTCCTTTAGTAAATAACAACCATTTCACTATGTAACCTTAAAAAAAACACAAATAAGGTTAGAGCGTATTGAAAAAAGAAGCTACACGTTGTTTCTGTTCAAACATTTTACTCTGTGCACATTCACACACGTTTCCTTTTTATTTATTTATTTTTATTTATTTTTTTCCTGGCCACAAACTGCCAATTCTTTTCTTAGGAAAATACAAAAACAGTTGCATTCCAAAAATTACAACATTGGATACCTCTGAGCAATCTGACACATTCACTTACACAAACTATGTCTCTATGTGCCCGTCCTAATATGGGGTCTTGCCACCCCTTGCCCAGCCAAAAATTGAATATGCACACATTTTGTATTATTTTCCACTAGGGATTTGAGACTCCTGATCCCTATTGTCAACATGTGCTATCTGCCATCAGGGGTGATCAATGGACGTGTTTTGGGGGTGCAACCCCTTCCTCAGTTCACCTACTTTAGATACGAGGAAGGGGTTGCACCCCCAAAAGACGTACATGGATATCCCCTGATGGCAGATGGCACATGTTGACACACTGTGTGCATATTCAATTTTTGGCTGGTTGCATTGTCAAAAACAGTATAAAAGGTTGATGAACAGTCATTCCTGAAAAAAAAATGGGGGTTTGGTTGACTTATTCGATTCTCCCCAAAACATCTAGAATGTCTTTAAATGTTTGATCCATCACATGAATTATTTGTTTTATTCTGTCCAGTTCCGTGCTACATTCCATCACTTGCTGTATTATTCGGAGGGCACTGTCAGCAGAGAAACGTGTACTATCCTTCACCACAACATTTACATCCCCTAAAAACAAAATAAAAAGGTATTATAACTCTGCAGGCCTACATCTCTTACCTGAAGCTGTGGTGACAGATACTGACCTGTTGTGGTGACCAGTTCCACAACGTCATACACCTCTCCTTCCTGCACTTCTCCTTCCTCCACCTCAACTTCCTCAACATCCTTCGGTTGTGGGTCTTTGGGAGTTTGGGGTTGTTGTGAAGCTGTGGGGTTCCTGTGCTCCCTGGAGTGTTCTCCTCCCAGTCTTCTCTCCCCTATGATAATCAAACAAAAGGTCTATTTATCACACTGAAATTCTCTATGAAAAATAAAAACAGGCTAAATTGCTTGGAAGTGGGGTACAAGTGTGTGTTTGGGCGGAAGTTAAAGATGAATGCATTATTTCTGACCAATAATATGTTTAGTATTCACCTTTGGCTGTCAGTTTTTAGACATGGAGGCACCACAAAAAATCACTAATGCACCTGTGTGGGACACCCAAAAAAGGCGGGTCTGGTGGCCCACACTATAGTGCTCCAAAGTACAGATGTGGAAGCAGCTGCTGAGTGTCCTCTCCTTTACACTGACTAAAGTTTGCATTTATTCTCTTTACAAACACATCATATAGCCTAAAAATTTGGAACAAAAATGTTAAAAAAACACGCAGATGTCTAATTACTTTTGTGGCTATAAAATAAGCCAAAACAGCGAATAGTGGCCGAACGAAGTGTCTGTAACATAACGAACGATTACTGTGCCAAACCAAGTTCACATTATTAAATTATGGAAGGGAGTCCAATATGATAAAATCACAAAAAGGAGCAACATGTAAGTTGAGAAAAACATTAATAGCCGAAAAGTGTACATTTTACTTACTTTTTGATAGCATTCTCTTAATGCTCCTTAACTGCTCTGGCTCCCTCAGTTTGAGGTCTGACCACCTCTTTCTGAGCTGCTCATTTGAGCGTTTCACCCCGAAATTCGTCTTCAGACTCTTTACGACTTTCTTCAGGATTTTGGCCTTCCTTCTATTTGGTTTGCTATACGGCCCATGCTTTGTGTCATAATCAGACTTGAGCAAGATGTCCACCATCTCCGCAAAAGACATATTAGATGCCTTGAATCTCCTCCTTGATCGTGACGTTTCCTCGGTCTCCGGGCTTGTCTCCTCCTCGTTAGTTGCGGAATTATCAGACACCTGCTGTAAATCCGCCATATCTGTCTGCGCGCCGAAAGAGAAGGGGCGGGGAAAAGATGTTAGTTAGAACGTCATGGGCGGGCGACGTGTGCGGAGCGACGTGTTCGTAGTTTGACGCATACGTGGTGTATATATAGCAAACACACATGTGACTATACTACGTTCGGTGTGCGGAGAGAGGAGTTCAAGTTACGGACGTGCGAACGAAGGTATGTGATTTTGTGAGTTGGACAAATTGTTGGCCTATACTGTCTTGAGAATGTTGTAGGATATATATGGTGACTACGATGTTAAGGAGGTTAGACTGTTTGCCTCACATTAGTTATATATTATTTATTTTACTTGCAGATACAATATGAATGTCTTCATTAGTGATAGAGATTTCCTGGCGGAATTTATAGACCGGGTAAGGGAGCTGCCGGCTCTGTGGGAGACGAAAAACCCCATCCACAAAAAAAGAGGGGTGAGAAAAGCAGCGCTGGAGACCCTGCTCCCATTTGTGCATACCAAGGTGCCCATAGCCACAGCAAAACAGGTGGACACTAAAATTGGGAGCTTGAGAGGCACCTACAGGACTGAACGCTCTAAGGTCCTGGCTTCTCAGAGGTCAGGAGCAGCAGCAGATGATGTTTATGTCCCGAACTTGTGGTACTACAGCAGGATGTCCTTCCTGGATGACCACATTGAGGCAAGGCCATCACTCTCCACTCTTCCCCCCAGACTTCCCTGCAGCCAACCTGAGCCTTCTCTGGAGCAAGAGGAGGCAGCCATCCTGGATGATCCTGATTTGGCCATCTGGAGCCAGGTATAGTATTAAATGAAAATGTATTGGGATAAAATGAATGTTTGACAAATATGTCAAGATGACAAACATAAACTATTTAGAGCTCCACAAGTGAAATCAAGATCTCTAGACATTAGTCTGCACTTAATTGGGTGCTAAATAGTCAATCTGATGTAGTTGTAAATTTTAGAAACTGATTTCAGGATTTGCATTCTAATTGCTTCAATCATGATTATAAATTTTGAGGCAAAGATTAAAGCAACATATTAAACTATGTCCCTTTTTCATACACAGGATGAAATCAGCCAGGAGGAGGGTCTGGAAACTGTCAGGCAGGAGGAGGAAGGGCCCAGTGGCAGCCAGGAGGTGGCAGGGCCCAGTGGAAGGCAGGAGGTGGCAGGGCCCAGTGGAAGGCAGGAGGTGGCAGGGCCCAGTGGCAGCCAGGAGGTGGCAGGGCCCAGTGGCAGCCAGGAGGTGGCATGGCAAAGGAGAAGCACCAGATCACAGGTGCCTCCCATCCGATTTCCCAAAAGAGGCAGGAGGGACAGGACCACCAGTGAGGCAGCAATGGCCCTTATTAAAGAGGCCCATGCCACCCTCAAAGAGCCCACATCCCCTGAAGAGGCCATTGCCGGCCTAGTGGAGGCAAAGTTCAAGGTGATGAGCATGGAGCAACGCCTCCTATGCGAGCCCCTGCTCATCACCTTGCTCAACAAGGGGGTGATGGGAAAAATTACCCCCAATACAGCAATTTGTGAGGTGGCACAACTGTCCCAACCTCAACCTCCTCCTCCACCTCCACCTTCTTCTTCTGCCCCACCCCCTTCTCCTCCACCTTCTTCTTCTGCCCCACCCCCTTCTCCTCCACCTCCTCCTCCACCTTGTTCTTCCGCCCCACCCCCTTCTCCTCCACCTCCACCTCCACCTTGTTCTTCCGCCCCACCCCCTTCTCCTCCACCTCCACCTTGTTCTTCTGCGCCACCCCCTTCTCCTCCACCTCCTCCTGACAGGAGTACCCCTCCAGTGGCCCAGCCTCCAGCCAAACGAAGAAGGAAGGCTGCAGGGAAGGCTTCAGGAAAGGTTGCAGGGAAGGTTGCCAGGAAGATGAGGAAGTGATGGCCTTGCTTCATTGTGGTCGGACAGAAGGCAGCCTGTTGTAGTACCACACACTTGGGACATATATCTCACCTGCTGCTGTTCCTGACCTCTGGGAGGCCAGCATCAGATTGTGCTCAGAAATGTTGGCCTTCTCAAGCTCCCAATTTTAGTGTCCACACAGGGTTGATGTGTGGTCTGGGGTCCCTGGGATGCACAAATGGCAGCAGGTTCTCCAGCGCTGCCTTCTCTTTATTTTATTTGAAACATGAATAAATGTTATTTTTGTTTAAGTTCATACTTGACTATGTGTATTTGTAAAAATTAAAAATTTAGCTTTGGAGTAAGCAGAGACATTTGACTGACAAAAAAAGGGACAGATAACAACCCCCCTAAAAAATAAAAGAATCTGATTTCCCAAAAAGAGGGTGTAAAATTGAACAACTATATATTAAAATATTCAATGGGAGATCACTATCAAAACATTGCGAAATTAAAATTAACATCAGTTTGAAAAATATAAAAATGTTAAATATTCATAAAAACTTGCACGATATAATACACATAAATCTTCTTAAGAGCAGCATGAAAAAGGTTAAAAAAAGATAGTCATAACTCTGTGTGAATATCAGCAGCAAAAGAAGTTCTTTCGTTTTGATTAATGTAACATTCTAAAGAAGATTTCAATGCACAACATTTAAACGATGCAATAATTTCGAGCGTGACGAATGTGCTATCTCCATTACGAAGGCTTGTTTTTACCAGAAGATGCGCTCCCGTCTCATACTTGCTTCTGAGCATGCGCGCTTTTGAAAGACTCGTTAAAGCATACACACGAACCATTTTCTCGTCACAAAACAGGCCGACAAGAAACACGACGAGGAAATCTGGAATCCTGATGAGAAAATAGAGAGCAGGTTCTCTATTTTCTCGTCGAGATTCATGGCAATTTTCTCATCGTAAAACCATACACACGAACGGTTTTCTCGAGAAAAAAGCTCTCGCTGCACTTTTCTTGCCGGTTTTGGACGAGAAAATCTTTTCAACCTGACTAACTATGTAACTATGCTAAAAACAAACCTTGCCACAAATGAATATACAGTACCACCTGTCAGTGGAAAGGAAACACAAGAACTGAGCGATTTCAGTTTTCTTGGCTAATGTTTCCTATTTAAAGTTGGATGTGTCATCTATAAACATTTGACCCTTAAGCCTCGTACAAACGACCAAGTTTTTTGTCTTAAAAACACATCGTTTTTCTCGACGAGATTCTTGTCAAGCTTGACGAGATTCTTCTCAAGCTTTCCTTGCATACACACAGTCAATTCCAAATCTCGTCGTTGTTCTGCGCGGTCACGTCCAGCACGTACGACGGCAGTATAAAGGGGAAGATCGCTTTCAATGGCGCCACCCCTTGGGCTGCTTTTCCTGATCTCGTGTTACCGTGTGTGAAGTAAAAGTTTGGGAAGAGACGATTCGTGCTTTTCAGTCTTCGTGCTTTCAGTTCGTTGTAATTTTGAACAGGTACTGTACATTGTTTAAGTGTAGCTCCAGCCAAAAAAATCTATTTTTAAGCTTTTTGGAAAACATAGGGAAGGGTTATCACCCCTGTAACATTTGTTTTGCTGTCTGTGCCCCTGTTCAGAACATTTCACCTCACTTTCCGTCCCAATGACAAATGTTTTTGAAAAGTGGGGTTTTTATTGAAACAAGGATTGGTGATAAAGCATCAGTAGAGAGGAGACACCTTTTTCCCAT
Source organism: Rana muscosa (assembly GCA_029206835.1). Classification (NCBI taxonomy): domain Eukaryota; kingdom Metazoa; phylum Chordata; class Amphibia; order Anura; family Ranidae; genus Rana; species Rana muscosa. Next base: position 140,905,782 of record CM055122.1, read on the forward strand.
ATTAACTCTTACAGGAGAGAATTTCCCTTCCTAGGGGTAGATTTCCTCTCACTTCCTGTTGTCTCCTTTCGTTTGCAAGTAGGAGTCGTTTGTAAGTTGGATGTTTGAAAGTAGGGGCCTGCCATATATACTCTGCTGAAATTTGCCCCTTACATGTTGGTGTTGCCACAACACTGTAAGGCCTCACAGTTACTCTTGGTGGGCGCAGGAATGGGCCCTGCTGTGAATTATTAGATCAAGAATTGTAATTGCATGCCCCTGTAGAACAGGGGCTGAAAAATTGGGCCTTTGGTTTTGGTGGTGGTGGTGGTGGTGTTAACACAACACTGTAAGCCCTCACAGTTTCTCTTGGTGGGCGCATGAATGGGCCCTGCTGTGAATTATTAGATCAAGAATTGTAATTACATGCCCCTGTTAAACAGGGGCATAAAAATTGGGCCTTAGGCACTGGTGCCACAACACTGCAACCCCTCACAGATACTGTACTTGGAGCACAGCAATGAGCCCTGTTGCAAAGTATTGCATCAAAAATTGTAATTACAGGCCCCTGTTAAACAGGGGCTGAAAAATTGGGCCTTAGGCACTGGTGCTGGTGCCACGACACTGCAACCTCTCCCAGATACTCTAGTTGGAGTGCAGGAATGAGCCCTGCTGCAAAGCATTGCATAAAAAATTGTAATTACATGCCCCTGTTAAACAGGGGCTGAAAAATTGGGCCTTAGGCACTGGTGCTGGTGCCACGACACTGCAACCTCTCCCAGATACTCTAGTTGGAGTGCAGGAATGAGCCCTGCTGCAAAGCATTGCATACAAAATTGTAATTACATGCCCCTGTTAAACAGGGGGCTGAAAAATTGGGCCTTAGGCACTGGTGCTGGTGCCACGACACTGCAACCTCTCCCAGATACTCTAATTGGAGTGCAGGAATGAGCCCTGCTGCAAAGCATTGCATAAAAAATTGTAAATACATGCCCCTGTTAAACAGGGTCTGAAAAATTGGGCCTTAGGCACTGGTGGCGGCACCCAGAAACAAAAATGTTCTTCCAAGCTATCATCATCAATCGGATCATTGAGGAGGAGGAGGATAGTCAGTCAACATAACAGGACAGTCACTCAGCATCAGCATCAGTCTTGAAGGGATGTGACATTTGAAAATAAATTAGTCTGTTATATCAGCTTCAGGTGTTTGGTAGCTGGTGGTGATCCAAGACTGGTTCATCTTTATGAAAGTCAGTCGATCAAACAAGTTGGTGGACAGGCGCACCCTGTGATCCGTGACAAATCCTCCAGCAGCACTGAATGTGCGTTCTGAAAGAACGCTGGATGCAGGACAGGCCAGTAGCTCAATTGCATACTGTGCAAGCTCTGGCCAGTGATCCATTCTCAAGACCCAGTAAGCCAGAGGATTTTCGGTGGGGAAGGTGTCCAAGTCTGACCTTGCCCCTAGGTATTCCTGCACCATGTATATCAGACGTGGCGATGGTTGCTGGAACCGATCATACCTTGGGGCTGCCGACTAAAGAATTGTCTGAACGCATCGGTCAGACGGCCACCTTCCCCACCGCTCCTTCTTTGACTGACCGAAGCCTCAGCAACTCGTTGTCCAGGACCAGGAGTTTGTAACCTCCCAGTCTCTGGGAACGCGTTGCACAGACCTTTCTGCAAGGCCTCCCGGAGTTGTCTCATCCTCTGCTCCCTCTGCGACGGTAAGATAAGGTCCGCAACCTTACCCTTGTACCGTGGATCAAGGAGAGTGGCCAGCCAGTAATGGTCCCTCTCCTTGATACGAAGAATACGAGGATCCTTCCGCAGACTTTGCAGGATCAGGGAGGCCATGCAGCGTAGGTTAGCTGAGGCATTCGGTCCGGAGTCCTCTGGGTCACTAAGGACGACATGATCCGCAGCCACCTCCTCCCAGCCACGTACAAGTCCACGGGTTTCTTGGGACTGTAAATCATCCCTAAAAGACTGCTGCTGATGATGCTGAGTGCCAGGCTCCACCTCCATGCTGACACAATCCTCCTCCTCCTCCTCCTCTTCCTGTGCAATGGGTGGGACAGAAGGAACACTGTCTGGGTAAAGGGGGCCTTGAGAGGCAAGGAAGTCCTCCTCTTCCTGCCTCTGTTCTGCCTCAAGTGCCCTGTCCATTATTCCACGCAGCGTATGTTCCAACAGGTGGACAAGAGGTACAGTGTCACTGATGCATACACTGTCACTGCTCACCATCCTCGTGGCCTCCTCAAATGGTGCCAGGACAGTGCATGCATCCCTGATCATGCCCCACTGGCGTGGTGAAAAAAACCCGAGCTCCCCTGACCCTGTCCTGGTGCTGTAGTCGCACAGGTACTCATTGATGGCCCTCTGCTGCATGTGCAGCCGCTGCAGCATGGCCAACATTGAGTTCCACCTGGTGGGCATGTCACATATAAGGCGGTTCTTGGGCAGGTTCAACTCCTTTTGCAGCTCAGCCAGGCGAGCACTGGCATTAGAAGGTCTGCGGAAATGCACACAGACTTTCCTGGCCTGCCTCAGGACATCCTGTAAGCCCGGGTACCTGCCCAAGAACCGCTGCACCACCAGGTTAAGGACGTGAGCCACACAGGGCACATGGGTCAGTTGTCCCTGTCGGAGGGCAGAGAGGAGGTTGGTGCCATTGTCGCAAACCACCATTCCTGGCTTAAGCTGGCGTGGCGTCAACCACCTCTCGGCCTGCCCCTGCAGAGCAGACAGAACCTCTGCCCCAGTGTGGCTCCTGTCCCCCAAACACATCAGCGCAAGCACGGCAAGGCATCTCTTTGCCTGTGTACTTGCGTAGCCCCTTGAACGCCTACGGAGCACCGCTGGTTCCCAGGACAAAGCACAGGAAGAGGCCATGGAGGAAGAAGAAGAGGAGGGGGTGGAGGACAGAGGTGTGTCACAACCAGTAGTAGCATTTTGGAGGCGTGGCGGCGGAACAACCTCCAACACTATTGCACCTTGTCCTGCATCCTTCCCAGCTGCCAAAAGAGTGACTCAATGGGCCGTGAAAGAAAGGTAACGTCCCTGTCCATGCCTACTGGACCATGAGTCAGCGGTAATATGCACCTTACCGCTGACCGTCCTGTCCAGCGAGGCCAAGACATTGCCTTCCACATGCCGGTAGAGAGCTGGAATCGCCTTCCGTGAGAAAAAGTGGCGTTTGGGAACCTGCCACTGAGGAACCACACATTGCACAAACTCACGGAAGGGGGCCGAGTCTACCAACTGAAAAGGCAGCAGTTGAAGCGCTAGCAATTTAGCCAAGCTAGCATTCAACCGCTGGGCATGTGGATGGCTGGGAGTGAACTTCTTTTGACGGTCCAGCAGCTGGGGCAGGGAAATTTGCCTGCTAGAATCGGACGTCGGTGTACTGCTAGCAGAGTGCCCGCAAGTACTTGGCTGTGACACACCTAATTCTACACCTTCATTCCTCTCAGTGCAAGTTTCAGAGAGGACTGAAGGTATAGTGGGGTTGGAGATCCCAGCTGATGCGGTGCAAGGAGAGGTCCGCTTTGTTCTTTGATGTGGGTCTTTAAGGTAGGCTTGCCAACGAGCTGCATGGCAGGTCAACATATGTCTGGTCAAGCATGTGGTGCCCAAGCGGCTGATGTTTTGGCCACGCGATATACGCTTGAGACATATGTTGCAAACAGCAGCTGTGCGATCTGATGCACTCGACTCAAAAAAGGCCCACACCAAAGAACTTTTTGAATAACGGGCAGAGGCAGCGCCCTGCACAGGCGAAGCTCTGCGGTGTGATTCCGTCGGTGTGCTGCCCTTACGCTGGCCCCCCGAGGACATCCTGCCTTGTTGGAGATGTGCCTCCTCCTCATCCTCCTCCTCCTCCTCTCTCCTATTAGGTACCCACGTGGAGTCAGTGACCTCATCATCCCCTCCCTCCTCATCACTGGAGCCAATCTGGCAGTATGCTGCAGCTGCTGGAACATGACTGCCAGATTGGTGTCCTTCTTGAGCATCCCCTCTCTCTGCTCTCACGCTACTGCCTTCCTCTAGCTGGGTATCATCATCAGACCCTTCGAAACGCTGGGCATCCTCCTGGAGTATGTATCCAACACTGTGCTCAAACAGTTCGGGGGACTCCTCAGGAGGACATGGTGGGTCTAGGGAAGGAGTGACTGATGATGACATTGATACCAGGAAAGAGGACGCTTTGGCAGCTGCTTTGCCAGTACCCTGAGCCTGGGTGAGAGAGGATGAGGAGGATGAGGAGGGCTTGGTCATCCACTCTACCAAGTCTTCGGCATGATGCGGCTCAACACGTCCAGCTGCCGAAAAGAAGGACAAGCGTGTCCCATGGCCACGTGCTGATGGCGATGCACCACGTCCACGACCAGCACTGTTGTCTCTAGACACAGAGCCTGCTTGCCCTCTTTTATTGGCTTCTGACTGTCTGCCTCTCCTTGTTTGCCTTCCAGACATTCTAATGGCCTGCAGGGAGATGGGAAAACCAGCAATAAGGTCTAGCTTCAGGAGTATATTTTGCAGGAAGCACACTACGCCTGCTGTAAGTGCTGCAAATGCCTGTTGGTGTAACACACCAGGAAAACACAGCAATACGGGCTAGCTTCAGGAGTATATTTTGCAGGAATCACACTACGCCTGCTGTAAGTGCTGCAAATGCCTGTTGGTGTAACACACCAGGAAAACACAGCAATACGGGCTAGCTTCAGGTGTATAATGTGCAGGAGGCACACTCCGCCCGCTGTAAGTGCTGCAAATGCCTGTTAGTGTAACACACCAGGAAAACACAGCAATAAGGGCTAGCTTCAGGGGTATACTGTGCAGGAGGCTTAGCAACAATGACACTGACACTGTCCCCTGCCTATACTTCTCTCTCCCTGCACACAAGGTTTATCAAAGTATATGACACTGACACTCTCCCTGCCTATCCTTCTCTCTCCCTGCACACAAGGTTTAGCAAAGAATATAACACTGACACTGTCCCCTGCCTATCCTTCTCTCTCCCTGCACACAAGGTTTATCTAAGAATATGACACTGACACTGTCCCCTGCCTATCCTTCTCTCTCCCTGCACACAAGGTTTAGCAAAGAATATGACACTGACACTGTCCCCTGCCTATCCTTCTCTCTCCCTGCACACAAGGTTTAGCAAAGAATATGACACTGACACTATCCCTGCCTATCCTTCTCTCTCCCTGCACACAAGAATAGCACAAAGAATATCACACTGTCCCTGCCTATCCTTCTCTTTCCCTGCGCCGGAACACACTACACAAGGCCGCCGCGCTGGCGGCCTTTTATAGTGTGGGGCGTGTGCTAAACCCCCTGAGCTATAATTGGCCACAGGCAACCTGCCTTTGCCAATTATGGCTCTCCTAGCTGCCGGCGCTGTGATTGGCCAAGCATGCAGGGTCACAGTACATGCTTGGCCAATCACAGTCCTGGGATTGCACTGCGATGGCGCAGTGTATTGTGGGCCGTTCGCGTCACTCGAATTTGGCGGGAACGGCCCAAAGCGTTCGATGTTCGCCGAACGATCGAACAGCCGATGTTCGAGTCGAACGTATGTTCGACTCGAACACCGAGCTCATCCCTACTCTCTTGCCAGTTTTCTTGTCATTTTTGGACGAGAAAAACGATCGTGTGTACGAGGCTTCAAAGCGGGATTCCACCCGCAATTTTTTTTTATTTTTAAAGTCAGCAGCTACAAACACTTTAGCTACTGACTTTTAATAAGGACACTTACCTGTCCTAGGCGCCCACGATGTCAGCCCCCCGAGGCCGACCCCTCAATCGTGGAGGGTCCCGGTGCCGCTATCCTCAGTAGGGGTTCGCACCAGAACCTGCGAACGGACCGAAAGTTTGCGCAAACTTTAGAACCCTATTAAATACAATGGACGCGAACGTTCGAAATCAAAAGTGCTAAATATAATGGCTAATATGCAAGTTATTGTCCTAAAAAGGGTTTGGGAGCAGTGATTTTAATGATGCATAAAGTGAGAAAAAAAAGTAAAATATTCCTTTAAATATTGTACCTGGGGATGTCTAAAGAATGCCTGTGAAGTGGCACATGTTTCCCCTGTTTAGAATTGTCCCTGCACAAAATGACATTTCTAAAGGAAAAAAGTAATTTAAAACTGCTTGCGGCTTTAATTTAATGTCTGGTCCCGGGAATATGGATGAAAATCATTGAGAAAAATGACATGGGTACCCCCCCCCCACCCCCAGCCCATTACCAGCCCCTTTGGGTCTTGTATGGATATTAGGGGAACCCCGCACCCAAATTTAAAAAAGGCCCTATATACTCTGAACAGCAGTATATAGGCAGTGCAAACAAGACAGGGACTGTAGGTTTGTTCTTAAGCAGAATCTGTTTATAATTTGGAACAGGTACATTTTTTAAATGTAGCTCCAGCCAAAAAATCTATTTTTAAGCTTTTTGGAAAACATAGGGAAGGGTTATCACCCCTGTAACATTTGTTTTGCTGTCTGTGCACCTGTTCAGAACATTTCACCTCACTTTCCGTCCCAATGACAAATGTTTTTTGAAAATTTGGGGTTTTTATTGAAAAAAGGATTGGTGATAAAGCATCAGTGGAGAGGAGACTTTCCCTTCCTAGGGGTAGATTTCCTCTCACTTCCTGTTGTCTCCTTCCGTTTGCAAGTAGGAGTCGTTGGTAAGTTGGATGTTTGAAAGTAGGGGCCTGCCATATATACTCTGCAGAAATTTGGCCCTTAGGTGTTGGTGTTGCCACAACACTGTAAGCCCTCACAGTTACTCTTGGTGGATGCAGGAATGGGCCCTGCTGTGAATTATTAGATCAAGAATTGTAATTACATGCCCCTGTTGAACAGGGGCAGAAAAATTGGGCTTTTGGTGGTGGTGGTGGTGTTGCCACAACACTGTAAGCCCTCACAGTAACTCTTGGTGGGCGCAGGAATGGACCCAGCTGTAAATTATTAGATCAAGAATTGTAATTACATGCCCCTGTTGAGCAGGGGCATAAAAATTGTGCCTTAGGCACAGGTGCCACAACACTGCAACCCCTCACAGATACTGTACTTGGAGCGCAGCAATGAGCCCTGTTGCAAAGTATTGCATCAAAAATTGTAATTACACGCCCCTGTTAAACAGGGGCTGAAAAATTGGGCCTTAGCCACTGGTGGCGGTGCCCAGAACCAAAAATTTTCTTTCAAGCTATCAGCATGATTATTGAGAAGGAAGAGGATAGTCACTCAGCATAACAGGATAGTCACTCAGCATCAGCATAGGCAGTCTTGAAGGGATCTGACATTTGCAAAAAAATTATTCGGTTACATCAGCATCAGGTGCTTGGTAGCTGGTGGTGATCCAAGACTGATTCATTTTTATGAAGGTCAGTCGATCGACCGAGTCGGTGGACAGGCGCACCCTGTGATCGGTTACAAAGCCTCCTGCAGCACTGAATGTGCGTTCCGAAAGAACGCTGGATGCAGGACAGGCCAGTACCTCAATTGCATACTGTGCAAGCTTTGGCCAGTGATCCATCCTCAAGACCCAGTAAACCAGAGGATTTTCAGTGGGAAAGGTGTCCAAGTCTGATCTTTCCCCTAGGTATTCCTGCACCATGTAAACCAGACGCTGGCAATGGTTGTTGGATCATACCTTGGGGCTGCGTACTAAAAAATTGTCTGAACGCATCGGTCAGACGGCCACCTTCTCCCCCGCTCCTTCTTTGACTGACCAGAGCCTCAGCAACACGTTGTCCAGGACCAGAAATTTGTAACCTCCCAGTCTCTGGGAACGCGTTGCATAGACCTTTCTGCAAGGCCTCCCGAAGATGCTTCATCCTCTGCTCCCTCTGCGACGACAAGATAAGGTCCGCAACCTTACCCTTGTAACGTGGATCAAGGAGGGTTGCCAGCCAGTAATGATCCCTCTCTTTGATCGCACGAATACGAGGATCCTTGCGCAGGCTTTGCAGGATCAGGGAGGCCATGCAGCGTAGGTTTGCTGAGGCATTCGGTGCAGAGTCCTCTGGATCACTGAGGACGACATGATCCGCAGCCACCTCCTCCCAGCCACGTACAAGTCCATGGGTGTCTTGGGACTGTAATTGATCTCTTGAAGACTGCTGCTCCACCTCCATGCTGACACAATAATCCTCCTCCTCCTCCTCATCCTCTTCCGGTGTGATGGCCGGGCCAGCAGGAACACTGTCTGGATAAAGGGGGCCTTGAGAGGTAAGGAAGTCCTCCTCTTCCTGCCTCTGTTCTGCCTCAAGTGCCCTGTCCATTATTCCACGCAGCGTGTGCTCCAACAGGTGGACAAGAGGGACAGTGTCACTGATGCATGCACTGTCACTGCTCACCATCCTCGTGGCCTCCTCAAATGGTGCCAGGACAGTGCATGCATCCCTGATCATGGCCCACTGGCGTTGGGAAAAAATCCAAGCTCCCCTGACCCTGTCCTGGTGCCATATTGCAACAGATACTCATTGATGGCCCTCTGCTGCGTGTGCAGCCGCTGCAGCATGGCCAACGTAGAGTTCCACCTGGTGGGCATGTCACAGATTAGGCGGTTCTTGGGCAGGTTGTAATCCTTTTGCAGCTCAGCCAGCCGAGCACTGGCATTATATGACCGGCGGAAATGCCCACAGAGTTTCCTGGCCTTCTTCATGACCTCCTGTAAGCCCGGGTACCTGCCCAAGAACCGCTGCACCACCAAGTTAAGGACGTGAGCCAAACAAGGCACATGGGTCAGTTGTCCCTGTCGGAGGGCGGAGAAGAGGTTGGTGCCATTGTCGGAAACCACCTTTCCTGGCTTAAACTGGCGTGGCGTCAACCACCTCTGAGCCTGCTTCTGCAGAGCTGACAGAATCTCTGCCCCAGTGTGGCTCCTGTCCCCCAAGCACACCAGCTCAAGCACTGCATGGCATCTTTTTGCCTGCGTACTTGCGTAGCCCCTTGAACGCCTACGGAGCACTGCTGGTTCCAAGGAAAAAGCACAGGAAGAGGCCATGGAGGAAGAAGAAGAGGAGGGGGGGTGAAGGAGAGAGGTGTGTCAGAATCACCAGTAGTAACATTTTGGTGGCGTGGTGGCGGAACAACCTCCAACAGTACTGTACCTTGTCCTGCATCCTTCCCAGCTGCCAGCAGAGTAACCCAATGCGCCGTGAAAGATAGGTAACGTCCCTGTCCATGCCTGCTGGACCATGAGTCAGCGGTAATATGCACCTTACCGCTGACCGCCCTGTCCAGTGAGGCCAAGACATTGCCTTCCACATGCCGGTAGAGAGCCGGAATCGCCTTCCGTAAGAAAAAGTGGCATTTAGGAACCTGCCACTGAGGAACCGCACATTCAACAAACCCACAGAAGGGGGCAGAGTCTACCAACTGAAAAGGCAAAAGTTGAAGTGCTAGCAATTTAGCCAAGCTAGAATTCAACCGCTGGGCATGTGGATGGCTGGGAGCAAACTTCTTTTGGCGGTGCAGCAGCTGGGGCAGGGTAATTTGCCTGGTACAATCGGACGTCGGTGTACCGAAAGGAGATTTCCCATAAGTACTTGGCTGTGACTGTGACACACCTAATTCTACACCTTCATTCCTCTCAGTGCAGGTTTCAGAGAGGACTGAAGGTATAGTGGGGTTGGAGATCCCAGCTGATGAGGAGCGAGGAGAGGTCTGCTTTGTTCTTTGGTGTGGGTCTTTTCGGTACGCCTGCCAACGGACTGCATGGCAGGTCGACATATGTCTGGTCAAGCACGTGGTGCCCAAGCGGCTGATGTTTTGGCCACGTAAGATACGCTTCAGACATATGTTGCAAATGGCAACGGTGCGATCTGCTGCACATGTTTGAAAAAAGGCCCACACCAAAGAACTTTTGGAATAACGCGCAGAGACAGCAGCGCCCTGCACATGCGGAGCTCTGCGGTGTGATGCAGTCGGTGTGCTGCCCTTAAGCTGGCCCCTGGAGGGCATCCTGCCTCATTAGAGATGTGCCTCCTCCTCCTCTCTCCTATCAGGCACCCATGTGGAGTCAGTGACCTCATCATCCCCTCCCTCCTCATCACTGGAGCAAATCTGGCAGTATGCTGCAGCTGGGGGAACATGACTGCCAGATAGCTGTCCTTGTTGGGCACCCCCTCTCTCTGGGCTCACGTTACTACCCCCTCTCTCTGGGCTCATGTTACTGCCTTCCTCTAGCTGGGTTCCATCATCGGACCCTTCAAAACGCTGGTCATCCTCCTGCAGCATGTACCCAACACTGTGGTCAAACAGTTCGGGGGACTCCTCAGGAGGACATGGTGGGGCTAGGGAAGGAGTGACTGATGCCATTGAGCCAAGGGAATAGGCCGCTTTGGCAGCTGCTTTGCCAGACAAAGTACCCTGAGCCTGGGTGAGAGAGGATGAGGAGGATGAGGACGGCTTGGTCATCCACTCTACCAAATCATGGGCATGTTGCGGCTCAACATGGCCAGCTGCCGAAAAGAAGGACAAGCGTGTCCTACGGCCACATGCTGATGAGGATGCACCGTGTCCACGACCAGCACTGTTGCCTCTAGACACAGAGCCTGCTTGCCCTCCTTTATTGCCTCGTGACTGTCTGCCTCTCTCTGTTTGCTTTCCAGACATACCAATGGTCTGCAGTGAGATGTAGCTGCACAAAGGTGGGATGTGTATATATATATATATATATATATATATATATATATATATATATCTGTATATATATATATATATATATATATATATATATATATATATATATATATATATGTAGCGTAACCCCCAGTTCAGAGAGCCACTGGTTCTGTTTCAGGCCCTATACACAGCACCGCCAACCCCCGGCAATCTACTCGACCCTCCTTTGGCACAGTTAGTCTAGGGGATGTTTTAGTAATATAACTTTATAACTTTCTATATTTGGTTATGCACAATCTAACAGTAATATGAACAGTTAACCACTTAAGCCCCGGACCATTTGGTAGCTAGAGGACCAGAGGTGAATTCAGAATTTTGCACTGCGCTGTTTTAACTGTAAATTGTGCGGACATGCAATGTTGTACCCAAACGAAATTTGCGTCCTTTTCTTCCCACAAATAGAGCTTTATTTTAATGGTATTTGATTGCCTCTGCAATTTTTATTTTTTGCGATATAAACGGAAAAAGACCGAAAATTTTGAAAAAAAATGATATTTTCTACTTTTTGTTATAAGAAAAATCGAATAAACTCAATTTTAGTCATACATTTAGGCCAAAATGTATTCAGCCACATGTCTTTAGTAAAAAAAATGTCAATAAGCGTATATTTATCGGTTTGCGCAAAAGTTATAGCGTTTACAAACTAGGGTACATTTTCTGGAATTTACACAGCTTTTAATTTATGACTGCCTATCTCATTTCTTGAGGTGCTAAAATGACAGGGCAGTACAAAACCCCCCCAAATGACCCCATTTTAGAAAGTAGACACCCCAAGGAAATTGCTGAGAGGCATGTTGAGCCCATTGAATATTTTTTTTTTTTTGTCCCAAGTGATTGAATAATGACAAAAAAAAATAAAAAATTACAAAAAGTTGTCACTAAATGATATATTGCTCACACATGCCATGGTTATATGTGGAATTGCACCCCAAAATACATTTTGCTGCTTCTCCTGAGTACGGGGATACCACATGTGTGGGACTTTTTAGGAGCCTAGCCACGTACGGGACCCCGGAAACCAAGCACCGCCTTCAGGATTTCTAAGGGCGCAAATTTTTGATTTCACTCCTCACTACCTATCACAGTTTTGAAGGCCATAAAATGCCAAAATAGCACAAAACCCCCCCAAATGACCCCATTTTAGAAAGTAGACACCCCAAGGAAATTGCTGAGAGGCCTGTTGAGCCCATTGAATATTTTTTTTTTTTGTCCCAAGTGATTGAATAATGACAAAAAAAAAAATTACAAAAAGTTGTCACTAAATGATATATTGCTCACACATGCCATGGTTATATGTGGAATTGCACCCCAAAATACATTCTGCTGTTTCTCCTGAGTACGGGGATACCACATGTGTGGGACTTTTTAGGAGCCTAGCCACGTACGGGACCCCGGAAACCAAGCACCGCCTCCAGGATTTCTAAGGGCGCAAATTTTTGATTTCACTCCTCACTACCTATCACAGTTTTGAAGGCCATAAAATGCCAAAATAGCACAACCCCCCCCCCAAATGACCCCATTTTGGAAAGTAGACACCCCAAGCTGTTTGCTGAGAGGCATGGTGAGTATTTTACAGCTCTCATTTGTTTTTGAAAATGAAGAAAGAACTTTTTTTTTTTCTCTTTTTTTTTTCAATTTTCAAAACTTTGTGACAAAAAGCGAGATCTGCAAAATACTCACAATACCTCTCAGCAAATAGCTTGGGGTGTCTACTTTCCAAAATGGGGTCATTTGGGGGGTTTTGTGCCATCTGGGCATTCCATGGCCTCCGAAACTGTGATAGGCAGTGAGAAGTGAAATCAAAAATTGACACCCTTAGAAAGCCTGAAGGCGGTGCTTGGTTTTTGGGGTCCCGTACGCGGCTAGGCTCCCAAAAAGTCTCACACATGTGGTATCCCCGTACTCAGGAGAAGCAACAGAATGTATTTTGGGGTGTAATTCCACATATGCCCATGGCATGTTTGAGCAATATATCATTTAGTGACAACTTTGTGCAAAAAAAATAAAATAAATTGTATTTTTTCCGCAACTTGTGTCAACATATAAAATATTCCATGGACTCGACATGCCTCTCAGTATATAGCTTGGGGTGTCTACTTTCCAAAATGGGGTCATTTGGGGGGGTTTTGAACTGTTCTGGCATTTTATACACAACATTAGGAAGCTTACATCCACTCTTCTAACCACTTGAAGACAAAGCCCTTTTTGACACTTTTTGTTTACATGAAAACATATTTTTTTTTGCAAGAAAATTATGTTGAACCCCCAAACATTATATATATTTTTAAAGCAAAGGCCCTACAGTATTTGCGCAGTGATTTTTCAAACGCATTTTTTTGGGAAAAAATACACTTTTTTTAATTTTAATGCACTAAAACACACTATATTGCCCAAATGTTTGATGAAATAAAAAAGATGATCTTAGGCCGAGTACATAGATACCAAACACGACATGCTTTAAAATTTCGCACAAACGCGCATTGGCAACAAACTACATACATTTTTAAAAGCCTTTAAAAGCATTTACAGGTTACCCCGTTAGATTTACAGAGGAGGTCTACTGCTAAAATTACTGCCCTCGATCTGACCTTCGCGGTGATACCTCACATGCATGGTGCAATTGCTGTTTACATATGACGCCAGACCGACGCTTGCGTTCGCCATTGGGCAAGAGCAGGGCAGGACAGGGGTGCTTTTTTTTTCTTTTTTTTTTTTTTTATTATTAATTTTGCTTTTTTATTTTATTTTTAAATTGTTCCTTCCAAGTATTTTTTTTTTTTTATCATTTTTATTGTTATCTCAGGGAATGTAAATATCCCCTATGATAGCAATAGGTAGTGACAGGTACTCTTTTTTTGAAAAAACTGGGGTCTTCTAGACCCTAGATTTTTCCTCTGCCCTCAAAGCATCTGACCACACCAAGATCGGTGTGATAAAATGCTTTCCCAATTTCCCAATGGCGCTTTTTATATCCGGGGGGGCATTCCCTCCCACTGCTTGTAAAAGCAGTCCAGAGGCTAATTAGCCGCTAGGATTGCTTTTACATGAAAGCCGGCCGCAGGCTGAAAAGAATGATACCAAGATGATACCTAAACCCGCAGGCATCATTCTGGTATAAACATTCAAAGTCCAGCAACATACCAGTACGTTGCTGGTCCTTGTTGGACATGTATTGTAATCTTTTTTTTCATGCAGCCTGTTGGCTGAACGAAAAAAAAAGATTGATCGGTGGGTATGCCCACCATTAGAATACCGCCCTTCATCCACCCACTTCTAATGATGGGCATACATGCACCATTTATATATGCCGAAGCATGGGGGCATCTTCTCGCAAAAGTTATGCCGCGTACACATGGTCAGACTTTTCCACGGGCAAGCCTCCGTCGGAATTTGGACCGTATATACGCGGCATTAGGAGCAAAATCGCTCCTCTGCTCCTGCTGCCCCAATGCTTCGGCATATTTGCTTTTTTTTTTTAACTGTGGTGGTGAAATTACCTCCTACAGCACTGGAGTCGCAGGGATCAGGCCTGTCTCTGCGAACGCTGCAGTTATGTGTGTTGTGTTTTGTAAGTGACAGTGATCGATCGATACTGCACTTCGGTGGCCTGGGCTGGACGGAGGGGCAAAACGCAGGTGCTAGCAGGTATCTGGGCTGATCCCACTAACAGTGCGTTTTTGGGAACCCTAAACTGCTGGGGACGCTAGTATAGATCTGATCAGATCAGATATTGAGCTGATCAGATACTATACCACTAAGGGGGGTGTATGCTTCACGTGTGGGTGTTAGCGCTACTGGCACTAACCTGACGCTGCCTGGGGTGTGACGCAGACCCTCTCTGACGCTAAAACCTAACTGATATCACCCGCCGGGCGATCAGGGGGTTAAACCTTTATTGGGTTATATACGGCGGGTGCCCTGACACTATAAAAAGCAAACTAACTAACCAGCGTCACCCGTAACACTTATATGATGATCACTGGTGAAAGGGTTAACTAGGGGCAATTAGGGGGTTAAAACCTTTATTAGGTAATATATGGGGGTACCTGACGCTATATAAAAACCTGACGGCGAACCTAAAAAAAAATTACTGGCTACCTATCGGCATCACCGACACTAAGACAACGATCATAAAAACGATTGCTTAGCGACAGTGGTGATAGGGGGTGAAAGGGTTACCTGGGGGGGCGATCAAGGGGGTTAAACCTTTATTAGGTAATATATGGGGGTACCCGACGCTATAAAAACCTGCGGCGAACCTAAAAAAAATTACTGGCTACCGATCAGCATCCCCGACGCTAAGACATCGATCAGAAAAATGATCGCATAGCCACGGCGGTGCTAGGGGGTGAAAGGGTTACCTGGGGGGTGATCAAGGGGGTTAAACCTTTATTAGGTAATATATGGGGGTACCCGACGCTATAAAAACCTGCGGCGAACCTAAAAAAACCTTACTGGCTACCGATCAGCATCGCCGACGCTAAGACATCGATCAGAAAAATTATAACTTAGTGACAGTGGTGATAGGGGGTGAAAGGGTTACCTGGGGGGCGATCAAGGGGGTTAAACCTTCATTAGGTAATATATGGGGGTACCCGACGCTATAAAAACCTGCGGCGAACCTAAAAAAAATTACTGGCTACCGATCAGCATCACCGACGCTAAGACATCGATCAGAAAAATTATTGCTTAGTGACAGTGGTGATAGGGGGTGAAAGGGTTACCTGGGGGGCGATCAAGGGGGTTAAACCTTCATTAGGTAATATATGGGGGTACCCGACGCTATAAAAACCTGCGGCGAACCTAAAAAAAATTACTGGCTACCGATCAGCATCACCGACGCTAAGACATCGATCAGAAAAATGATTGCTTAGTGACAGTGGTGATAGGGGGTGAAAGGGTTATCTGGGGGGTGATCAGGGGGTTAAACCTTTATTAGGGGGGGTTAGGGGGCTACACTGGACCTAAAACTAAATGTAGTGACACTTTTACAGTCACAAATGTCACTGATTGCAGTGATCACTAAATAAATGGTCACTGCAATCAGTGACACTGTGACTGGGGGCTGGGGGGGGGGCTGGGGGGTGATCTGGGGGTGTCTGGGGGGGCCTGGGAGGGCGATTTATGTGCCTATGTGTCCTGGTGTCAGTGTGCTGTTTTGTGTACTAACCTGCATCTTCTCCTGTACGGCGCTCGGTATATGTGAGCGCCCCAGGAGAGATGACATCACTTCCTCCTTCCTGGCAGGCAGGGGAAGCTCTCTCATTCGCCGGGAGCGATCGAGAGGGGGTGGCCGGAATCGAACGGCCGTCCCCTCATGCCGGATCGCTCCCGAAGGTAAAACGACCACCCACTGTAAAGAAGGGGGGTCCGATCGGACCCCCCAACTATACAAAGGCAATCACGTACATATACGTGATTCTGCCTGTCGGTGCCATTCTGCTGACGTATATTTACAGTGGGCGGTCGTTAAGTGGTTAATATAGGCAATAATGAACACTGATACCGGAGTGATAAACCGTAAATGATTTACTTTGGTATAAAGGTAAATGATAACTTGTCACATAACATACATGCAGAGCCCTGCAGTAATAAACATACTAATCAGCGATAGTGCAGAGTGATCACACGCCACGTGCAGCTATCTTCTCTTTGCGCAATGTGGCGCACCAACAAAATCCTAATCCCTGGTCAGGCCTGACTCAGATAAACTCAGTCTCTGTGAGAACAATTCTTTGCATGCAAGATGAACGGTGGTGCACATTCAGGAACAGTATTTGTAATCCAATTATGGTTAATAAAGAAAGAACACTTCACCGGAGACTATACAACTCAGTTCCGCCACTAGTCTCCGGCGGGACAGTAAATATAGCACGGTGGGCCAAGGCAGTCACTAGGCCTAATCAAAGTACAAGTTAATGACGTGAGCAGGTGCTCGCTCACCCCTCCGGACGCAATCCCAGTCTGGGACTTCCACCACTGTGTCTCCACACACAGGGTCTGCAATGGCCGGGTCCCCGGTCCAACTGATGTCAGCAAACTCGAAAGAAATCAGGTGCCACCCAGGCTCAGCAGTGGGGTGGAAGGCTCTTTGGAAGGTGCGCAAGGCCCAGACCTCAGGCCTTGCACTGCAGCAGATCCGCACAGGGAGTCCTATTGATTGCAGCGCGGTGTCCAAAGAGGCCGAGCTTAGCCTCGCCCCTTCCCTTTATAGCCCCACCCATGAGTCTCTGCGGTGGCCAAATGCACCCTGGGTGCCAAACGGGGTTCTGGGTAATGTAGTACATAGGGCCTTAAAAGGAGACCCCGCTACACACTCCCCCCACTTAAACTCTTTGGTCCCCAAAGATAACTGTCAACAAACACTACGCACAACATTTGACAACGCTGCGTATGATGTCGGCAGAGGAAGTTCCCACCAAAAACAAGAGGGTGAACTTCCTCGCCCACAGGTCACACTGTCATAAGCGACCTGCCTAACTGTGCCAGGGGGTGAGTTGGGGTTGCCCTCCACTAAATGAACAGTGGAGGGATCAGGGTCTTCCACACTTCTCCTGGCAGTGACCACAGTGTCTTCCGAGCTCTCCCCCATTTGTGGGTAAGTCAATTTTCGGGGAGGCCTTATGGTCCTTCTCATCCTTTGTTCTCTTGGGATTTCTGATTCGGAAACTGTAGGTTCCTCTTCTGGAACAGACTTGGGAGTTTCCGCTGGTTTTGGAACACTTGACTCAAGAGCAGGGAGATACATGGAGTTTCTTGGATCCTCCTCTGAAAGTGAGTCGCAGGCATCCTTCCAAGAATCTGACAAAGGACTGGACGGGATGAACTCAGTAGCTTCTGCATTCAGTGTACTGTCTATGGTGTCTTCAGTAAGTGGAAGATCTATAGCAAAAAGCAAAAGTTTCTGGGGCCTGGGAAGGCCATAGCCAATCAAGTTCTTCTCTCTCATCCTCACTGAGTTCAGAGACATCTGTTTCTTCAGTCCGAGGGGCTTGGGACCGAGTGTTTGGCTTGGGGGTATCCAGGATGGAAGTTGGCTCAGGGGAATCCCTCACAGGGGGTATCCGGACTGCTTCGGCAAGTGGGAGTATGTGGTTCCGATGCCAAGTCTTCAATGGTCCCACCTTTCCTTCCGGCTTTAGCTTGTAAACAGGTAAGCCCAGCAGCTTCTTGCAAATAACATATGGTTCAGGTCTCCATCTGTCTGCAAGCTTGTGTTTTCCAGGGATCCCCAAGTTCCACAGCAGCACTCTGTCCCCAGGTTGTAGATCTTGAATCCGGACTTTCAGGTCAAAGTTTCTCTTGTTGCGTGCTCCCCTTTGATCTGAAGCTGCTTGGGCCAGGCTCATAGGCCAACTTTAAACTATGCCTCAGCCTGTCCACATATCCTTTGTAGGAAGTGGCTGAGGATTGGTCTATGGAAGTGCCAAAGGCCAGTTCTACAGGTAGTCTTGCTTCTCTCCCGAACATAAGTCGATAGGGTGAGTATCCTGTAGCATCACTTGTTGTGCTGTTGTAAGCATGCACAATTGCTGCTGTGTGCTTGCTCCAGTGCTGCTTCTTTTCACTACTTAACCACTTGCCGACCACGCCATGTACAAAAGACGTCCACAGCGCGGTCGAGTTATCCTGAGTGGACGTCCCAGGGACGTCCTCACAGAATCTTGCTCCAAGGAGCAATAACTTGTAAACAGACTGGAGTTATGTGATGACGCCGATTCCTCCCTCCCCTCTCTGTACCGATCGGTACAGTGTGAGAGGAGAGGGGAGGGAGCGGATCATGTCCGCTCCCTCCCCCATGTCAGCTGTGGGCTGGATCTGTGACAATTGCAGTCACAGATCCAGCCATCCATCCATCCCTGCTCAGCCATCCCTGTGCAATACTCTGCAATACACCCTGCCAATACTCTGCAAACCAATACTCTGCAATACCCTGGTGCAATACTCTGCAATACCCTGGTGCAATACTCTGCAATACCCTGGTGCAATACTCTGCAATACCCTGGTGCAATACTCTGCGCAATACTCTGCAATACCCTGCGCAATACTCTGCAATACCCTGCGCAATACTCTGCAATACCCTGTGCAATACTCTGCAATACCCTGTGCAATACTCTGTGCAATACCCTGTGCAATACTCTGCAATACCCTGTGCAATACTCTGCAATACCCTGCCCATACTGTGCAATACCCTGCCATACTGTGCAATACTCTGCCATATTCCGCAATACCCTGCCATACTCCGCAATACTCCTCAATACCCTGCAATACCCCACAATACCCGGCAATACTCCACAATACCCGGCAATACTCCACAATACCCTGCAATACTCCTCAATACCCGGCAATACCCCACAATACTCAGCAATACCCCGCAATACTCGGCAATACTCGGCAATACCCGGCAATACCCGGCAATACTCGGCAATACTCGGCAATACCCGGCAATACCCGGCAATACTCTGCAATACCCGGCAATACTCCTCAATACCCTGCAATACTCCTCAATACCCTGCAATACTCCTCAATACCCGGCAATACTCCTCAATACCCTGCAATACTCCTCAATACCCTGCAATACTCCTCAATACCCGGCAATACTCCTCAATACCTGGCAATACTCTGCAATAACCACTTCCCGCCCGCCGGCCGTCATATGACGGCCTTAAATTTATGCGGGGATATCTGAATGATGGGAGCAGCTACAGGCATCATTCAGATATTCGCTTTTTCAGCCGGCGATTCCCTGCACCATAAGAATGATCATAGCGGCTGTTCCACCGCTTGATCGCTCTTACGGAAGGTGAGAGGGGATGCCCCCCCTCCCGCTGCCCTCCGGTGCTTCTACCGACTCACCGCTACGATCAAAGCCAAGATTGTTTTTTTTTTTGGGTTTTTTTCAGGCTTCCCAGACTAGAGGTGGGATGTGGGGTCTTATTGACCCCATATCTCACTGTAAAGAGGACCTGTCATGCCATATTCCTATTACAAGGGATGTTTACATTCCTTGTAATAGAAATAAAAGTGATCAAAAAAAAAATTTGGGGCGGAAAAACATGTCAAACTAAAATAAATAAAGTAAAATGAACAATAAAATATATATATATTTTTTAAAGCGCCCCTGCCCCCGCGAGCTCGCATGCAGAAGTGAACGCATACGTAAGCCCCGCCCACATATGAAAACGGTGTTCAAACCACACATGTGAGGTATCGTTGCGAACATTAGAGCGAGAGCAATAATTTTGGCCCTAGACCTCCTCTGTAACTCAAAACATGTAACCAGTAAAAATATTTAAATCGTTGCCTATGGGGATTTTTAAGTAGCGAAGTTTGGCGCCATTCCACGAGCGTGTGCAATTTTGAAGGGTGACATGTTAGGTATCTATTTACTCGGCGTAACTTCATCTTTCACATTATGCAAAAACATTGGGCTAACTTTACTGTTTTTTTTTCTTTTAAGCACAAAACAGTTTTTTTCCGTAAAAAACGCGTTAGAAAAATTGCTGCGCAAATACCGTGCAAGATAAAAAGTTGCAATGACTACCATTATATTCTTTAAGGTCTTTGCTAAAAAAACATATATAATGTTTTGGGGTTCTATGTAATTTTCTAGCAAACAAATGATGATTTTTACATGTAGGAGAGAAATGTCAGAATTGGCCTGGGTGCTCCAGAACGCCTGAAGGTGCTCCCTGCATGTTGGGCCTCTGTATGTGGCCACGCTGTGTAAAAGTCTCACACATGTGGTATCGCTATACTCGGGAGGAATAGCAGAATGTGTTTTGGGGTGTAATTTGTGGTATGCATATGCTGTGTGTGAGAAATAACCTGCTAATATGACAATTTTGTGAAAAAAAAAAAAGAAAACAAAATCTTGATTTTTGCAAAGAATTGTGGGAAAAAATGACAACTTCAAAAAACTCACAATGACTCTTTCTAAATACCTTGGAATGTCTTCTTTCCAAAAAGGGGTCATTTGGGGGGTATTTGTACTTTTCTGGCATGTTAGGGTCTCAAGAAATTAGATAGGCCGTCAGTACTTCAGGTGTGATCAATTTTCAGATATTGGCACCATAGCTTGTGGACTCTATAACTTTCACAAAGACCAAAAAATATACACCAATTTGTACTTATTTTTACCAAAGATATATAGCAGTATAAATTTTGGCCAAAATTTATGAAGAAGAAATACTAATTTGCAAAATTCTATAACGGAAACAAAGAAAAATTCATTTTTTTACAAAATTTTCAGTCTTTTTTCTCTTATAGCGCAAAAAATAAAAAACCCAACAGTGATTAAATACCACCAAAAGAAAGCTCTATTTGTGTGGAAAAAAAGGACAAAAAATTCATATGGGTACAGTGTTGTATGACTGAGTAATTGTCATTCAAAATGTGAGAGCACCGAAAGCTGAAAATTCGTCTGGTTAGGAAGGGGGTTTAAGTGCCCAGATGTCAAGTGGTTAAAGTCCCCAGCATGTTGAGTAGGGTTCGATTGAACCTCTCCGGCTGAGCATCCCCTTGTGGATAGTAGGTGGTGGTTTGGGTCTTCTTGATCCCTAAGGAATCCAGGAGCTTCCGGATCAGACGACTTTCAAAGTCCCTCCCTTGATCCGAGTGGAGTCGCTGTGGTAGCCCATAGTGCACAAAGTATTTCTCCATGAGTACCTTGGCCACTGTAGAAGCCTTCTGGTCTTTGGTTGGGAAGGCCTGGGCATACCGGGTGAAATGATTGGTTACCACCAGAACATTTCCTAATCCACTCAAGTCGGGCTCGAGGCAGAGGAAATCAATGCATACCAAGTCCATTGGGCCTTGACCAGACAGAGGGTGACAGAGGGCCCACACCCCATCGGGGGTCACTTGGGTCCAGTCTTCTGGTCTTTTGTTGGTGGGGGCATGAGACCTTCTAGACAGGGCATCTGCATCTCGATTGCCAGCCCCAGGTCTGTATTTCAGGCAGAAGTTGAATCCAGATAGTGCAGCCAGCCATCTATGGCCTGTGGCATCCTTGTTTGCTGTGGTGAAAAGATAAGTAAGGGGATTGTTGTCGGTTTTCACCGTAAATTCTGCCCCATACAAATAGTCTTTAAGTTTATCAACTACGGCCCACTTGAGAGCCAGGAACTCCAGTTTGTGAGTGGGGTAGTCCTTCTCAGAGGGGGTCAAGCTTCTGCTCACATATGCGACGGGTCGCAGTTGCCCTCCATGCTCCTGGTAGAGCACTCCTCCCAGACCGTCATGACTGGCATCTACATGGAGTTCATAGGGTTTCTTTGGATCTGCATAGGCCCAAACAGGGGCAGTGGTTAAGCTTTTCTTCAACATCTGGAAGGCCTCTTCACACTTCCCATCCCACTAGTCTTCGACTGACTCCCCCGGCTTCCTGGGGCCCAAGTCATCCTCTTCTCCCTCTGTCTTCAACAGTTCATTTAGGGGTCTGGCAATCCATGTGAACCCCTCCACGAACCTCCTATAGTAGGAGCAGAATCCCAAAAAGGAACTGAGTTCTGTCACAGTGGTGGGCCTGGGCCAGGAGGTGACTGCTTACAGCTTCTCAGGGTCTGTGGCTACCCCTTCTTCAGACACTATGTGTCCTAGATAGTTAACTGACGACTGGTAGAACTGGCATTTTTCTGGCGAAAGCTTTAGCCCCTCTTCGCTGAGCCTTCTCAAGACTTTTTCCAGCCGTTCCTCATGTTCCTCCAGAGTCTTCCCAAAGACAATGACGTCGTCCAAGTACACGAGAACTTCGATGAGGTTCATGTCTCCTACTGTTTTCTCCATGAGGCGTTGAAAGTTGGCAGGGGCTCCTGACAGACCTTGGGGCATCCGGTCAAATTCAAAGAACCCCACTGGGGTTATGAAGGCGGTCTTCTCCTTATCTTCTGGATGCATAGGGATCTGGTAGTATCCACTCTTTAGGTCCATGACACTGAACCACCTGGCTCCAGACAAACTCTGTAGGGCATCTTCTATCCTCGGGGTGGTATACTGATCAGGTATCGTTCTCCTGTTGAGGGTCCGGTAGTCTATACACAACCTCAACGACCCATTCTTATTCCTGACCACCACTATCGGAGAGGCATAGGGGCTCCTAGATTTCTGGATAACACCGGTTCGCTTGAGCTCGGCGAGCTGTTCCCTCAGGTCTTCAAGGTCGGCTATAGGGACTCGCCTGACCCTCTCCCTGAAAGGCTTGTCTTCCTGGAGGCGGATTTGATGGGTGGCACTCTTTGCAAGTGATGGAATAAAGCACAATAGGGGATAATGAAAATTTGGGGGGCATATCAGTACCTGGTGCCCATAGATTGTATAAATAGGCGTTCTCCTTTGCTGTCCATGAGCCGATCATTCGCGGCGAGACGCCGCACACCATGCGGTGTGACATCACACGCCGCGTTTTGGCGGGTCAGGGGAGGATATAAAAACTCCAGACAGTCTCATTGAGCTGTCTGGAACATTGGTGGAGGCTCAGGCTGGCGGCATAGGTAATGGAAGGTAAATTTTTGGGCTTTCATGCCACTTATGGTATATAAGGAGAGGTGTTACATTGAACTTATGGTTACTATTTTATTTATATAGTTTCTGGTGATTTACTCTGGTTTGGAAGATACTTTACCAATGTGGAATGTTCACCTCAGATCTCTCTATATTAATGTAGGTCTGCGGGCGGGGGGCTTATCGGAATCTGGAAGACCCCTTTAACAAAGGGGACCCCCAGATCCCGGCCCTCCCCTATGTGAATTGGTAAGGGGTACATTGTACCCCTACCATTGTACCCCTACCATTTACCCCTACCTGATGGGGAACTTCCTTCACTGTGTAAAGTTAAATTACACAGTGAAGGGAGTTCCCCGCTCAGGCCAATGACGTAGGCGGGGTCTGACATACCAAGGGGGCGGACCTGATGGGGAACTTCCTTCACTGTGTAATACATGTATAAACCCGCCCCTTCTCATGTTCCGCATCAGGTCCTCAGCCTTACACCTAGTCATTGGCTGAGCGGACCTGATGGGGAACTTTAGAAGGGGCGGGTCTATACATGTAATAGACTGCGGAGGAAGTTCCCCATCAGGTCCGCTCAGGCTCAGCCAATGACGGACAGCGCTGGACATCGGATCGCCGCGAGACACTGGATTTCACCGCTGGAATGTTTTTTTTGTTTTTTTTTTAATAAAGGACTTTTCCAAGGTGTTTGTGTGTTTTTTTTTTACATTTTTGACACTTTCTTCGTGAAATGGTAGAGGTACAATGTACCCCTTACCAATTCACATGGGGGGGCCGGGATCTGGGGGTCCCCTTTGTTAAAGGGGTCTTCCAGATTCCGATAAGCCCCCCGCCCGCAGACCCCCACAACCACCGGGCAAGGGTTGTGGGGATGAGGCCCTTGTCCCCATCAACATGGGGACATCCTCCCCATGTTGAGGGCATGTGGCCTGGTACGGTTCAGGAGGGGGGGCGCTCTCTCGTCCCCCCTCTTTTCCTGCGGCCTGCCAGGTTGCGTGCTCGGATAAGGGTCTGGTATGGATTTTTGTGGGGACTCCACGCCATTTTTTTTATTTGGGGTGGAGTTCCCCTTAAAATCCATGCCAGATCTGAAGGGCCTGGTATGGATATTTGGGGGAACCGCACGCATTTTTTTTTAAATTTGCGGCGGGGTTCCACTTAATATCTATACCAGACCTGAAGGGCCTGGTAATTGAATTCTGGGGGACCCCCACGCTTTTTTTTTTATATCAATGACTTTTGTATGTATTGCCGGGAGTCGACAATTCATTAATAGCCGCGAGTGAGTTTTAAATGACTTTTTTTCCTTAAAAAATTACATTTTATGCAGGGACAGTTCTAAGCACGGGAAACATGCGCCACTTTACATGCATATCATACACACCCCCTAGGTACGAAATTTAAAAGGAATATTTCACTTTTATTTTTTCATTTTAAGCATTATTAAAATCACTGCTCCCGAAAAAACGGCAGTTTTTAAAACTTCTTTTTGCATTGATACATGTCCCCTGGGGCAGGATCCGAGTCCCCAAACACTTTTTAGGACAATAACTTGCATATAAACCTTTATAATTAGCACTTTAGATTTCGAACGTTCGAGTCCATTGTATTTAATAGGGTTCTAAAGTTCACGCGAACATTCTGTCTGTTCGCAGGTTCTGGTGCGAACCAAACAGGGGGGTGTTCGGCTCATCCCTGATGCTGAGTGACTGTCCTGTTATGTTGACTGACTATCCTCCTCCTCCTCAATGATCCGATTCTTGATGATAGCTTGGAAGAACTTTTTTGTTTCTGGGTGCCGCCACCAGTGGCTAAGGCCCAATTTTTCAGCCCCTGTTTAACAGGGGCGTGTAATTACAATTTTTGATGCAATTCTTTGCAACAGGGCTCATTGCTGTGCTCCAAGTACAGTATCTGTGAGGGGTTGCAGTGTTGTGGCACCAGTGCCTAAGGCCCAATTTTTCTGCCCCTGTTTAACAGGGGCGTGTAATTACAATTTTTGATGCAATACTTTGCAACAGGGCTCATTGCTGTGCTCCAAGTACAGTATCTGTGAGGGGTTGCCATGCCATTTTTCTCAAAGATTTTCATCCATATTACCGGGACCAGACATTACATTAAAGCCGCAAGCAGTTTTAAATGGCTTTTTTTCCTTTAGAAATTTCATTTTGTGCAAGGACAGTTCTAAACACGGGAAACACATGCCACTTCACAGGCATACTTTAGACACCCCCCAGGTATGATATTTAAAGGAATATTTCACTTTTTTTTTTCACTTTATGCATCATTAAAATGACTGCTCCCGAAAAACGTCAGTTTTTAAAACTTCGTTTTGCATTGATACATGTCCCCTGGGGCAGAACCCGGGTCCCCAAACCCTTTTTAGGACAATAACATGCATATTAGTCATTATAATTAGCACTTTAGATTTCAAATGTTCGCGTCCATTGTATTTAGTAGGGTTCTAACGTTCGTGCGAACTTTCGGTCCGTTCGAAGGTTCTGGTGCGAACCGAACCGGGGGGGTGTTCGGCTCATCCCTACTTCTGACATACTCTGACAGCTTTTCACCTGGTTGCTGAAAGGTGTGTTCGAACTGATACACCAGTTCCGTTACTTTCTCTAACTGATCAAACTCTTCTTGTAGCATGGCCAAGCAGTCATAAGCCGTGCAGGCAGCATTTCCAAACCGGAGACTCTTTACAGCTTCCGCAGCCGCGCCTTTCAGACTTTCCATCACGCGCTGCTTCTTCTGCGCTTCAGGCACCTCCCATGCCTCTACTGCTGACAAGGCCTGTTCGATCCAGGTATCAAAGTCTTCCTCCCCTACAGGGATGGGCAGCCTCCTTGAAAATGTTCTCAGCTTCCTATAGCTGGCCTCTATGTGTACCGTGTTTATTTGCTGACACTTTGTTAGCAGATCTCCCAAGGCATTCAAAAGTTCTGGCCCTATGGCTGTAATGGGCATCACCGGAGGTGTCTTCCCTCTCTGCCTCTCTGATGCATGGGGTATCCCTGGCGGTGGTCCCGTTGGGGATGGTGGGGTGACTCCGTCTTCACAGCTATTGCGTGCGCCAGACCATAAGTTTTATTATCCAGCGACTGCACACTTCGCCCTTTAAAGTTCCCCGGAACTCCATCCATCCACTCTATCAGTGCATACTGAAACGAGGTGTCTGGGTCTGATTTCAGGTCCATCACCCATGGTGTATTATTTGGGGATAGTGACACTGCGAGACGCTCCACCACGCTCACCGACCATTCTTCTCCTGGGAGACTGATGACCACTGACGTGTCTGGGTTTGTCTTGGCTGCTTCGCACCACGCTTTCACTTCTAGCGGGTCCATGCCGGTACTTTTGGCGTGTTTACTTGCCATATACAGGATCCTGGACTCGTAGCCCCTACGTGTAGCGATACCCCCAGTTAAGAGAGCCGCTGGTTCTGTTTCGGGCCCTATACACAGCACCGCCAACCCCCGGCAATCTACTCGACCCTCCTTTGGCACAGTTAGTCTAGGGGATGTTTTAGTAATATAACTTTCTATATTTGGTTATGCACAATCTAACAGTAATATGAACAGTTAATATAGGCAATAATGAACACTGATACCGGAGTGATAAACCGTAAATGATTTACTTTGGTATAAAGGTAAATGATAACTTGTCAAATAACATACATGCAGAGACCTGCAGTAATAAACATACTAATCAGCGATAGTGCAGAGTGATCACACGCCACGTGCAGATATCTTCTCTTTGCGCAATGTGGCGCACCAACAAAATCCTAATCCCTGGTCGGGCCTGACTCAGATAAACTCAGTCTCTGTGAGAACAATTCTTCGCATGCAAGATGAACGGTGGTGCACATTCAGGAACAGTATTTGTAATCCAATTATGGTTAATAAAGAAAGAACACTTCACCTGGAGACTATACAACTCAGTTCCGCCACTAGTCTCCAGCGGGACAGTAAATATAGCACGGTGGGCCAAGGCAGTCACTAGGCCTAATCAAAGTACAAGTTAATGACGTGAGCAGGTGCTCGCTCACCCCTCCGGACGCGATCCCACTCCGGGACTCCCACCACTGTGTCTCCGCACACAGGGTCTGCAACAGCCGGGTCCCCGGCCCAACTGATGTCAGCAAACTCGAAAGAAATCAGGTGCCACCCAGGCTCAGCAGTGGGGTGGAAGGCTCTTTGGAAGGTGCGCAAGGCCCAGACCTCAGGCCTTGCACTGCAGCAGATCCGCACAGGGAGTCCTATTGATTGCAACGCGGTGTCCAAAGAGGCCGAGCTTAGCCTTGCCCCTTCCCTTTATAGCCCCACCCATGAGTCTCTGCGGTGGCCAAATGCACCCTGGGTGCCAAACAGGGTTCTGGGTAACGTAGTCCATAGGGCCTTAAAGGAGACCCCGCTACATATATATATATATATATATATATATATATATATATATAATGCAGCTATCAGACTTCACTGCCTGCTGTGGTATTAGTATGAGAAAAGCTGCAAAGGTCTTCAGTTAGTTTTAGGTGAACACTGTGCAGAGGACACAGTACACTAACTGAAAATACTAGCAGCTCTCTGCCTGTGGTTTTATTACGAGAACACCACAAATTTAATTCAGGTTTCTTTAAGTGAACACTCTGCAAAGGACAGAAGTACTGCAGTACACTACATGAAATTAATGCAGCACTCTGCCTGTGGTTTTATTATGAGAACACCACTAACTGTATTCAGGTAAGCTTTAGGTGAACGCTATGCAAAGCACACAGTACACTAAGTGAAACTCTCCTGCAGCTAGCACAATCATCTGCCTGCCCGTCACAGTATAGAGAACAGCAGTAATGGATCTAGCTAAACTAAATACAGTGTATAAATATATATACAACACATAGGATGCATATATATCCTCTACACACTGTAACAGCAGCTAACTGACTCGCCTGCCTGCTCGATCTAACTCAATATAAATGACACTGTCTCTCTCTCTCTGTAACTCTCTCTTTCACAAACGCCAACACACTACACAAGGCCGACTTCCAGGCGGCCTTATATAGTGTGGGGCGTGTACCTACTCCTCTGAGCCATGATTGGCCAAAGCCACCCTGGCCAATTACGACTCTCCGTTATTACTGCGCTGTGATTGGCCAAAGCATGCGGGTCATAGTGCATGCTTGGCAAATCATCAGCCAGCAATGCACTGCGATGCCGCAGTGAATTATGGGCCGTGACACACCACTCGAATTTGGCACGAATGGCCCATAATGTTCAATCTTCGTCGAACGATCGAACAGCTGATGTTCGAGTCGAACATGGGTTCGACTCGAACATGAAGCTCATCCCTAATCCTCAGTATGGGAAACAGGCAGTGAAGCCTTGCGAGGGAACTCCAGGAGGTGGGTGAGAGAGTTAGGCAGATTGAAGATAAAATGGGAGAATATGCCTCCCTAGTGGATGCTCATGAGGCCCATAGAAATGAACTGCACTGGCTCAAAGCAAAAGTGGCGGATCTGAGGGATAGATGCCATTGGAATGATCTTAAAATAAGAGGGATTTCAGAATGAGTACAACAGGCCCAACTGGCCCATTATGTACAAGATCTCTTCCAATACATTGTTCCCACCTTAATGCAGGAAGACCTCACTATTGAGTGGATCCACAGGATCCCCAAGCCAACTCATCTGCCACAATCTGTCCCAAGAAATGTGCTATTGAGGATCCATTTCTTCCAGGCCAGGAGATAGGACATTCCACCTGATGAAACAACAACTTTACCTGGCTCTAATGACCCCACTCCAATTTCATCAGGTTGGTAAGTGGTCTGATACAAGCACCAGCCTAAGCAACATGTTATAGGTGAGTCCTAAATGGCCTCTTATGGGGTTCTACAATATGTAAGTTCCCAGCTGGGAGTTTGCTTTCTCCCTTTAATTTTCTCCCCCTTCTCAGTCATGCAGAGTTTTCTGCGTGTGGATCTCATTAGAACCTCTCTATCCTTAATGCTTAACGCTCCATTTACTGAACCTGAAATTGTTAAAATTATAGATTCTTTGCCAATCTGGAAAGCGCCAGGTCCTGACAGCTTTTCAAATGATTACTACAAACTGTTCAAGGCCTAATTGGCCCCCCACCTGTGCTCTGTATTTTAGGCAGCAGCCTCTATAGCAAGCTTTCCCCCTGAGATGCTGAAGATTTATGTGGTAACCATACCTAAACCTAGCAAGCAATCGATGTCGCCAGCCAATTTTAGGCCCATTTAATTGCTCAACTCTGACATTAAATTAGCGGATGGTTGCTACTAGTTACTAACATCCACCATATCACCCTGCTGCCAGACCTTCATCTATCACTTCAGAGACAATTAACAGTCATTTGCGTTGTTTTGTTTTTGTTTATTGGGGGATATAACTTGGTTGGGGAAAGGGGGATATGGGATGCCCATAGAACATTTTGCTTTGCCATCATATTTAGTAAACAATGGTAAATTGGTTTAGCCTTGAAGAACTGATGTACTTTTAACATTTACAGTCTCTTCCCCTGCATAACAACATGCAGACTATTGCTCCCCTTCCTCTGCATTAACTCCTGAAGACTGTTGCTCCCAGGACTTCTCTCCTCCTGCACAAAACCACTGTAAAACTATTAGATCACTAATCACTAGATCACTCTGAATAATCCAATAAGCTTGCTGGCTGTAACCAGATGCTGTTACTAGGCCAGAGGTCTGCAGTACCTCTCCCCGGCGGCCTAGTAATTTAGTAGAAAATTCTGGTTGGTGGACTACTGCTCCCAGCTAGTCTGGCCTGCAAATCCTGCGCCCGCAGGCCGCAGTGACTTCACACACTCCCCACAGTCTCTCCTCTGGCCTTGCACCCAGCTCCCCTGGCATGCCTCATCCAGAAATCCACTGTGATCCACTCACCGACCTTTTCCTGCCCCGAGTCCATGATGGAGAACTTTAACTGGACATACATTCCAACAGCTTCTCCAGCCCCCTCTGTTCCAGGACTCCTCATCTATGACTGTGTAAAGATGAAGACTTCCTCCATGACCGTGTAAGGATGAAGCTCCCTCCCAGCTCTCCCGGGCTCCTCCACAATCGGTGCACCCCCCCCCCCAGATGGTGTATTATTTGGGGATAGTGACACTGCGAGACGCTCCACCACGCTCACCGACCATTCTTCTCCTGGGAGACTGATGACCACTGACGTGTCTGGGTTTGTCTTGACTGCTTCGCACCACGCTTTCACTTCTAGCGGGTCCATGCCGGTACTTTTGGCGTGTTTACTTGCCATATACAGGATCCCGGACTCGTAGCCCCTACGTGTAGCGATACCCCCAGTTAAGAGAGCCGCTGGTTCTGTTTCGGGCCCTATACACAGCACCGCCAACCCCCGGCAATCTACTCGACCCTCCTTTGGCACAGTTAGTCTAGGGGATGTTTTAGTAATATAACTTTCTATATTTGGTTATGCACAATCTAACAGTAATATGAACAGTTAATATAGGCAATAATGAACACTGATACCGGAGTGATAAACCGTAAATGATTTACTTTGGTATAAAGGTAAATGATAACTTGTCAAATAACATACATGCAGAGACCTGCAGTAATAAACATACTAATCAGCGATAGTGCAGAGTGATCACACGCCACGTGCAGATATCTTCTCTTTGCGCAATGTGGCGCACCAACAAAATCCTAATCCCTGGTCGGGCCTGACTCAGATAAACTCAGTCTCTGTGAGAACAATTCTTCGCATGCAAGATGAACGGTGGTGCACATTCAGGAACAGTATTTGTAATCCAATTATGGTTAATAAAGAAAGAACACTTCACCTGGAGACTATACAACTCAGTTCCGCCACTAGTCTCCAGCGGGACAGTAAATATAGCACGGTGGGCCAAGGCAGTCACTAGGCCTAATCAAAGTACAAGTTAATGACGTGAGCAGGTGCTCGCTCACCCCTCCGGACGCGATCCCACTCCGGGACTCCCACCACTGTGTCTCCGCACACAGGGTCTGCAACAGCCGGGTCCCCGGCCCAACTGATGTCAGCAAACTCGAAAGAAATCAGGTGCCACCCAGGCTCAGCAGTGGGGTGGAAGGCTCTTTGGAAGGTGCGCAAGGCCCAGACCTCAGGCCTTGCACTGCAGCAGATCCGCACAGGGAGTCCTATTGATTGCAACGCGGTGTCCAAAGAGGCCGAGCTTAGCCTTGCCCCTTCCCTTTATAGCCCCACCCATGAGTCTCTGCGGTGGCCAAATGCACCCTGGGTGCCAAACAGGGTTCTGGGTAACGTAGTCCATAGGGCCTTAAAGGAGACCCCGCTACATATATATATATATATATATATATATATATATATATATATATATAATGCAGCTATCAGACTTCACTGCCTGCTGTGGTATTAGTATGAGAAAAGCTGCAAAGGTCTTCAGTTAGTTTTAGGTGAACACTGTGCAGAGGACACAGTACACTAACTGAAAATACTAGCAGCTCTCTGCCTGTGGTTTTATTACGAGAACACCACAAATTTAATTCAGGTTTCTTTAAGTGAACACTCTGCAAAGGACAGAAGTACTGCAGTACACTACATGAAATTAATGCAGCACTCTGCCTGTGGTTTTATTATGAGAACACCACTAACTGTATTCAGGTAAGCTTTAGGTGAACGCTATGCAAAGCACACAGTACACTAAGTGAAACTCTCCTGCAGCTAGCACAATCATCTGCCTGCCCGTCACAGTATAGAGAACAGCAGTAATGGATCTAGCTAAACTAAATACAGTGTATAAATATATATACAACACATAGGATGCATATATATCCTCTACACACTGTAACAGCAGCTAACTGACTCGCCTGCCTGCTCGATCTAACTCAATATAAATGACACTGTCTCTCTCTCTCTGTAACTCTCTCTTTCACAAACGCCAACACACTACACAAGGCCGACTTCCAGGCGGCCTTATATAGTGTGGGGCGTGTACCTACTCCTCTGAGCCATGATTGGCCAAAGCCACCCTGGCCAATTACGACTCTCCGTTATTACTGCGTTGTGATTGGCCAAAGCATGTGGGTCATAGTGCATGCTTGGCAAATCATCAGCCAGCAATGCACTGCGATGCCGCAGTGAATTATGGGCCGTGACACACCACTCGAATTTGGCACGAATGGCCCATAATGTTCAATCTTCGTCGAACGATCGAACAGCCGATGTTCGAGTCGAACATGGGTTCGACTCGAACATGAAGCTCATCCCTAATCCTCAGTATGGGAAACAGGCAGTGAAGCCTTGCGGCTTCACTGCCCGTTTCCTACTGCGCATGCGCAAGGCTCGCGCCGCTTTGTGAATGGGGGGCTGCTTTCTGGGATACACACAGTTCCCAGAAGGCAGCGCGCCACATTCCCCAGAAGACACCGCGAGAAGGAGGAGGAAGAAGACCTGCCGAGGTGGAGGAAGAGGCAGATTAGCAAGTTCCGCATAGCAACCGCCCTTTCTGGTGATTACATTTATTTGAATTTTTTCAATTTTTTTTGTGTATTTTTTTTTTTAGGGTGGAACACCACTTTAACACTGAACCTGGCCCTAACACTCAACCCTTACACTGAACATACCTTCTAAATTGAGGCCTGGAAGATGAACAGAGAAGGTTACATTTTTGGCTTGTCCAGAAATATTTATGCTTTTTGAAATTAGTATAATTAAGTGTAACTCTTGTTAATAGTAAAGGATGATACCTTTTTTAGGCATGGCAACTCAGTTGTGATTACTAGTCTGTAAGCATTTAAACTGGATCCTACAAGGAATGAAAATAAAGAGTGAGAATAACAGCAAGAACTATTTCTATGTATTTCACTGTCTGGAAAATAACACCAAAGGGGAATATATTTACCCCTTGAATGCAGTGGGAATATTACAATTTAAATAACATGATAGAGTGGTATGGAAGCTTCCCTTTAGGGACTAGTAGACTGTTAGCTGTCACAACAGATTTTGAAGATGGATAAGGCTGAAGGATGGGATTCTAATCATATTGATGAGGCAATCATATCAGCACAAGGCAGAATTCTCTAGAAATACAATTTAATTACAAAGAACACCTGAAACTTGTATGCTGCTATAACATTTGCACTTCCATACTACAGCCCATTTAAGAGCACATGCAACAACAGGAATGGCAAAATGTATGGACATAAGAAGAGTGCATTCACCCTGAGAACAGTTTCTTGCAACTGTGCTGTTTCAGGTGAAATATTGCATAATACCAACTATGAGTTGTAATAGGTTCCAAGCAGTAGTCTCATCAGAAAGTGATGCCTCGTACACACGACCGGTTTTCCCAGCAGGAAAAAAAAACTACGCTTTTCCCGATGGGATTCCTCTCAAGCCTGCCTTGCATACACGCGGGCACACAAAAGACCGCTGAACTTTTAACTGCCAAAAACGCGGTGACGTCAAAGACTATGACGAGCCGACAAAATTACGTTCTATGCTTCTACGCATGCGTCTAATTGTTTACGAGCATGCGTGTTTTTTTTCCCCTTGGGAAAGCATACACACAACGGTTTTCATGATGAGAAAAAGACTGTCGGGAATCCCGGCGGGAAAAAAGAGAACAAGATCTTTTTTTTTTCCCCGCAGTTTTCTCGTTGGGAAAACTGCGATGGAGCATACATACGGCCGGTTTTCCTGCCCAAAAGCTGTCATGGCAAAACCGATCGTGTGTACGAGGCATAAGACATTTGCCTGTAATCAAATGGGTCAAGACCATTCGCAATGTACCTTGTACCTCAACTGAGAGGTATATTTAACACAGGTTTTGTTACTATTTTTCTTCACATGAAAGAAAAGCATTGGTATATGTCCACATAGAAATTTTACAAGACGTTGGAAAGTTATGATAATGAGAAAATTTGACAGTCAGAAGAGCTCCTCATTGTCCCTTAGGGGAGTCTAATTTGGCCTGATCCTCACAAAGGTAAAAGCATAGGCAATGCTCAGTCTTGGCTTTTTATGGTGGCCCCCATATTATGAAACCATATACGGTGCAATGAACAAATTTATCAATACCATGTGCAATATGGCTTGTATTTATTTTAAATGATATCTCTATTGATCAAAAACTGCACCAACAATTGCACCAATTTATAACAGGCTACTGATCAGATATTAGACTTCATTTAAACTAGAAGTGCTGCAACTGTGTCTAGCAGGAAAAATGTATTAACTTTTTGCGCACATGTTAAAATATGCATTTTATTTGCTTTTACTTAAAAGTGATTCTAAATGTTCAAATTGTTTTAATTAAAATAACAAACATCTTATACTTAGCTGCTCTGTGCAATTGTTTTGCAAAGAGCAGCCCCAATCTGCCTCTTCTGGAGTCCGCCACAAGCACTACTGGCTCCCTCCCCCCACAGAGTGCCCCCATAGCAAGCCGCTTGCTATGGGTGCACTCGGGCATGCTCTCTCCTAAGTCCATTGACACACAGAATGGGGCTTGACCCAAGACAAATAGATGGCCCCTGCCCCCACCTATAACTGGCCTTCACAGCAAGGAGCACATGGAAGGGCAAACGCATGAAACACAAAACCATAGAAAATTACCAGCTCAACTCACCACCAGTCTGCTTACCAAACAAATTAACCTGTCCAACAGTATGCTTTAAAAACAGGGGTTTAGTTAGTACACATTTGAAAACACTTGCGTAAGCTGCAAAGCCTCTTTACGGGAACCCTGTATCACTTGCAGTCCTAACCCTTCTAAATTTAAGACAGTCTCCACAATGCGAGCACATGCATTCTAATGGATAGATAAGGGGCAGGTGGGCCTGGAGGTAGCCCAATTCTCCTTAAAGGCACAGGGGCACATTGGACGCCCAGCACATAGCACAATGGCAGCAAAGGTGCACAGTGTGTCCCCTGACCAAATTTACACCAGTAACAAAGATATGGCCCCTGCCCCCACCTTTAACTGGCCTTCACAGCAAGGAGCACATGGAAGGGCAAACGCATTAAAGACAAAACCAGAGAAATTTCCCAGCTCAACTTACCAACCAGTCTGCTTACCAACCAAATTAACCTGTCCAACAGTATGCTTTAAAAACAAGGGTTTAGTTAGCACACATTTGCAAACGCATGCGTAAGCTGCAAGGCCTCTTCATGGCATCCTGTATTACTAGCACAACTTACAATTTTTTATGTTGCACAATATTTCGCAGCTTACTTTCAGGAAAGAATACACTAAAATGTATTTTAGTGCAAACAAGCACAGTATTATACCAAGTTTTAGGAAAGAAAGAAAGAGAGGAAATACAGAGGTAGTAAAAACTATACAACTCACATTATAGCAGCAATATAGTCAGCAATGGGTACAAGTAAAATCCCAAAGTTCTTTTTTGTTGTAAACAAACAACTGATACCACTATATAATAGCATAGTCTGTGTAGTTTTGTTTGGCACCCAGTCTTGAAACAGCCCACCCTCCACATACCCACCACATACTAAAATATATAAATGTAATGGGGGAAGATGCCTGGAAGATCCAATGCCGCTGAACTGGAGGGATTCCTCCCGCTGCTGCCTCCCAGGCTACACCAAAATGGCCACTGCCACCCTGGCCAATTACGACTCTCCGTTATTACTGCGCTGTGATTGGCCAAAGCATGCGGGTCATAGTGCATGCTTGGCAAATCATCAGCCAGCAATGCACTGCGATGCCGCAGTGAATTATGGGCCGTGACACACCACTCGAATTTGGCACGAATGGCCCATAATGTTCAATCTTCGTCGAACGATCGAACAGCTGATGTTCGAGTCGAACATGGGTTCGACTCGAACATGAAGCTCATCCCTAATCCTCAGTATGGGAAACAGGCAGTGAAGCCTTGCGAGGGAACTCCAGGAGGTGGGTGAGAGAGTTAGGCAGATTGAAGATAAAATGGGAGAATATGCCTCCCTAGTGGATGCTCATGAGGCCCATAGAAATGAACTGCACTGGCTCAAAGCAAAAGTGGCGGATCTGAGGGATAGATGCCATTGGAATGATCTTAAAATAAGAGGGATTTCAGAATGAGTACAACAGGCCCAACTGGCCCATTATGTACAAGATCTCTTCCAATACATTGTTCCCACCTTAATGCAGGAAGACCTCACTATTGAGTGGATCCACAGGATCCCCAAGCCAACTCATCTGCCACAATCTGTCCCAAGAAATGTGCTATTGAGGATCCATTTCTTCCAGGCCAGGAGATAGGACATTCCACCTGATGAAACAACAACTTTACCTGGCTCTAATGACCCCACTCCAATTTCATCAGGTTGGTAAGTGGTCTGATACAAGCACCAGCCTAAGCAACATGTTATAGGTGAGTCCTAAATGGCCTCTTATGGGGTTCTACAATATGTAAGTTCCCAGCTGGGAGTTTGCTTTCTCCCTTTAATTTTCTCCCCCTTCTCAGTCATGCAGAGTTTTCTGCGTGTGGATCTCATTAGAACCTCTCTATCCTTAATGCTTAACGCTCCATTTACTGAACCTGAAATTGTTAAAATTATAGATTCTTTGCCAATCTGGAAAGCGCCAGGTCCTGACAGCTTTTCAAATGATTACTACAAACTGTTCAAGGCCTAATTGGCCCCCCACCTGTGCTCTGTATTTTAGGCAGCAGCCTCTATAGCAAGCTTTCCCCCTGAGATGCTGAAGATTTATGTGGTAACCATACCTAAACCTAGCAAGCAATCGATGTCGCCAGCCAATTTTAGGCCCATTTAATTGCTCAACTCTGACATTAAATTAGCGGATGGTTGCTACTAGTTACTAACATCCACCATATCACCCTGCTGCCAGACCTTCATCTATCACTTCAGAGACAATTAACAGTCATTTGCGTTGTTTTGTTTTTGTTTATTGGGGGATATAACTTGGTTGGGGAAAGGGGGATATGGGATGCCCATAGAACATTTTGCTTTGCCATCATATTTAGTAAACAATGGTAAATTGGTTTAGCCTTGAAGAACTGATGTACTTTTAACATTTACAGTCTCTTCCCCTGCATAACAACATGCAGACTATTGCTCCCCTTCCTCTGCATTAACTCCTGAAGACTGTTGCTCCCAGGACTTCTCTCCTCCTGCACAAAACCACTGTAAAACTATTAGATCACTAATCACTAGATCACTCTGAATAATCCAATAAGCTTGCTGGCTGTAACCAGATGCTGTTACTAGGCCAGAGGTCTGCAGTACCTCTCCCCGGCGGCCTAGTAATTTAGTAGAAAATTCTGGTTGGTGGACTACTGCTCCCAGCTAGTCTGGCCTGCAAATCCTGCGCCCGCAGGCCGCAGTGACTTCACACACTCCCCACAGTCTCTCCTCTGGCCTTGCACCCAGCTCCCCTGGCATGCCTCATCCAGAAATCCACTGTGATCCACTCACCGACCTTTTCCTGCCCCGAGTCCATGATGGAGAACTTTAACTGGACATACATTCCAACAGCTTCTCCAGCCCCCTCTGTTCCAGGACTCCTCATCTATGACTGTGTAAAGATGAAGACTTCCTCCATGACCGTATAAGGATGAAGCTCCCTCCCAGCTCTCCCGGGCTCCTCCACAATCGGTGCACCCCCCCCCCCAGATGGGGATGGCCTCCTGCTGCTGCCTAGTACTTCATTCTCCACTTTTCCCAGCCGACAACTCCCCCCAGTAGAATGTGACCTCAGCTTATATGGGAGGCCTGCCTCTGCCAATACCAAGTGGGGATTGGTCAGGGCTCCTCACATGAGCTGCCTGCCACTCCAGTCCCAGGCCCTGCCCCTCTCCCAGAATAATCTCCCTGGAAGCAGGAGAGGCGCCTCAGAACCAGAGCACAGGTGGTCACACCCACTGCTACACTAACCACTCTCTGCCTCCAGGTCAAATCAAGCAGGCCTAGCCTGAAGCATGGGCCTGCCTAAATTTACCTGCACTGACATTTTCCCTAGCAAAAATCCTATTCTAGCACCTACCTACAGTAGAGGGTGCTACATTCACCCCCACCAAAAATCACAGCTGTCCTCAGCTGTGGAAGAAAAATTAATTTACAAAATTACCTCCTGGGCCCAGGAGTAAAGGCATCCCATATCAGTTGGTTGGATGGGGGAAAGGGTGAAAACTTGGACGGGGCTATGCACAAATAAATAAGGTACAAAAATAGAATATGCACAATCTGTTCATATATTTACACTGTACATTTTTGCATAGACCTCCTAACTACAGGTCCCTGCAGCTAGTTTTACATACAAGTGAAGCCAGAGCACTGCTCCCTCAGGAGGAATACTCTGCCTATCACAGGTCTTCATCTGTTCCCGCGGTGGAGATGGACAGCCGTCGCATCCCTGGCATTCCTAAAAGAAGACATAGACAAACATACAACCTATCTATACAACTAACTATACATTATAATTTCACCAGGTAGAGGGGGTTACAGTCCTCTACGTGGTGACAGAAGAAATACATTTTTTCCATAATTTACAATTTTTCCCTGTTTCTCTGTCACTCCCTCAGGAGAGATCTAAGGGGACCTCCTGGTGGGCACAGCCAAAACATACATGCCAGTGACCAATAAAACCTTCTGATTGCTCTTGTGTGGAGGGCCCCCACCTGAAGGGTAGGTAGCAAAAAGGTTTGATAGGGACAGTACACCCTAGTGTCCATGATACTCTCTCTTATCAGGCACCCTGGGTGGCAGGCGATCACTGTCCTCTGTATGTCACAAATAAAAGCATGGATCCAGCAACCTCCTCCGGCAATCACCCTCTCCTCTGACAGACACTGAGGGGCTCCTAGTAGGCCGACCCGCCTTCACAACTAGGACCCTGTCTCGGTGGATTGCATGGCCAAGCTTCCATTCTTCCTGAATGTCCTTTAACCGGGCCCAGACCTCACTCTCTGGCACCCATAGCGGCTTGGGTACGTGCAGATAGTCCCAAAACAGGTCATCCTCCCACTCTCCCCGGGAGTCCTCAATAATGTCCATGATTTGGGGTGGGACATACGGGTAGTCTGTCACTCTTTCTCACAATCAATTAATTTTGACACTATGTTGCATATTCCTATTGAGACGCTTCATTATCTTATACCGCTTATAGCCCTCCGCCCTTGGTTAGCTAAAGGCATTCAGGTCTTGATAACATGTCGTACAAGGGTACAATATATAAATTATAGACCTTACAGAACAGATTTGGGCTGACGAATGAGAACTTTTATACATATTGTAGAATGCAGCAACTCCTGAAGAACTCCCCTTTCCTGGAGATAAGATAACCCAAACAGTTACTGAACTTTTATCTCTCACCAAACGTAAGGGCGTATCCCTCATTTACAACATTCTCCAGGAGAAGCTGATCTTTTTTAAATCCAAATCTTTCACACAATGAGAGGAGGACTTAGCCTCCACCTTCACCACCGCACAGTGAAGTAATGCACCTAAGGCAGTCTACAAGGCTACACACTGTGTGCAATATTGGGAGTTGACCCAAAAATCTTGCTCCGTTGGTATTTTACACCCCATCCTCTAGCCCAGATCTCTTCCTCTCATTCTCCCCTCTACTGGCAGGGTAGCGGTCAAATTGGAAATGTTCTCCACATCCTCTGGTCCTGCAAATTCATTGTAAGTTTTTGGAAGTAAATTTTTCAAATATTTTCAGATGTGACAGGCATACTAATAGTACCGAACCCGCACTTGGCCATTTTAAATCTGGACATTGATAGTATCCCTAGTTCTTTTCGCATGGTGATTACCCACCTTTTTAATCTCTGCCAGTCAAGATTGCCAAGCAATGGAAAGCCCAATATGCCCCTAACCCTTCAGAAGTAGTATTATTAGTATTATTAAACTCCACCTTTCATATGAGCGCATCTTAGCAGTGTGGAATGTTCGGGTAGTGAGCATTGATTCCATATGGTAACCCTGGTACACCTGGGCTAGTAGGTGACTGTACTTTGCCCTATACTTTAGACTTACTCAACCACTGAAGGCTGTATTTCATAGTTAACTCAACTGGTGAACCAACAGCTGTGTGTTTCTTTTTTCCTTTGTGTTTTGTTCTTTTACTTAACCTTGTTTGCTATGACATTGATATCTTTTCATGTGTATAGTATCTGCTCTCAGCTGAATATTTTGTATGCTATTTAAACTTCAATAAAAATCCATTGACAAAAAATATATATATAAATGCAATTATGACCATAAAAAAAGTAAAACAACCACAATAAAAAAACTAAAATCATCACGATTGTGGAAACAAAAATATAAGCTGTACTTTATATTCTTCTGGCCTTCCAGTAAACTGCATAGTAACACACTGTCTATATTTTTTAGTTCCAGACATTAATCAGAAATCTTTGAAGAAAAAAACACAATAGTATACACATCACTCTAATGGAATAAATACAAGGTACAATACAAAGTCTAATGCTAAATTCAGAAGTGCATAAGCAATATGAAATTATATTGTTACTGTACAAATCCCAAGAGTTTTTCAAACATATCATATTTCTTTTTGCAATCACAAGCTAAAGATACACAAAAGGAAAATTCTGCTCAGTGAAAGGATGGGAACAAAATAAACATTAACTGATCTGGAACATTCGCTGTGATAACCACTCTGAAAATCCATATCCATGACAAATCCCATGGAATTAGAAATTTGATTGTATTTTGTGCACAGTTCATAGGCGAAATGCCTTTAAAAAAGATATTTTCCTCTCCAAAGACAGTTGCATGTCAGTCATTTCGATATATATATATATATATCAGCATGAAAGGTAACAACATATCTTGCGGTATGACAATAGATGCCACTATACATTTATTCCCACAAGGATGTGAAAAAGTATTTGCTCCTTTGTTGTTGTTTTTTATTATTATTGTTATTATTTTTGCTACAAAAATTACACAAATTTTGTTTTCATGTCATTATCTTGGCGCGAAAGACAATGAAATTGACAATCGCTGATCTGAAAAGGTAATTGCCCTTTTACAGTCAATACTGACTGGTTGATCCAACTTTAGCTGCAATAATCACAATTAAATGATTCTTCTATATGTCAACCAGGATGCTACATGGCAGTGGAGAAAGTTTGTCCCAAGTCTTTATTTAGAACCGCTTGAGTTTTGAGCCATTTTTAAGACAAGGAAAAATGTAGATGTGTAGTCTAGGTTTAGATCTGAAGCAAATCTAACATGAATTGACTTATTTCACTGGGTGATATGACTGATAGGCCTATAACTAAGTCATTTGTGCCATCGCAATCCATTCACAATTAGGGCAAGCTGTGTCTGGAGTACTGCTAACCAGACCAACTTGTGTCAATGGAGAAAGGAAAGGTGGGAATTCATAACAAGAAGGTTGGGTTTGGCTTATTTTTTTCATATTTTATGTGTTTTATATGTTTTATGAAGCCTGTGCAATAAATACATTTTTTATGAAGAAATACTGCACCATGAGGATCTTTTCTTCTTCCTTCTCTTTGGTAATTGACTGCTGACTTCTGGATGCTGATCTCCACTTGCTGTATGTGGAAAACGTGAGTTATATAAAACACAATACTCACCTTACGGCAAGCGAAAGATTTTTGAAGTGCCCGCAGTCTGTGGGATTCAGCGCCAAAGTGAACGCCTCCAGATTTTCCAATCGATCCATGTGTGGTGAACACCGAGAACAGATTGAGTGAAGGCAGGTCGGCCTAGTCCTGAGCCCAATATCATCTTATATCTGGTAAGCAAGCCATTTACTTACTATTGGATGTGAAGCTTATACTATCAACCTGTCTGAGTATTACGCCTTCCGCCGCATAGGAATTCCTTCACGGCAACAATCCTATATATGTCATCTTTGGACTAATCTCCCATAGATATTACATCATATGGACTTTTATCAATTGAGAGTTTTATGTCAGAAGTTTTATTTTTATTTTGAGCAATTTATCTTTTTCCATTTATATATGTTTGTTTCACTTATATTCCAGCTTTGAGATATCGGTTGGGATATCGGTTGGAATTTCACATTGTTTCAGAGATTCACTGTTATCATTCACATTGGGTTGCGCTTTTTTGATTTATTTTTTCCATATGTTTTGAGTCCTTTTTCAGGCTAATTGAATAGCAGAACGAAACAAAATGTGTAGCGCTAAATTAGATAAGAACTGCACTATGACAAGTGTAGTATATAACAGTGATATAAAACAATCAAAAAGACAATAACAATTGAGTCAAAATATGCAAATAGTCCACCGTGATATAAACTATTCCATAGTGAAAGTGTTCAAATGATCTACAATAATGTGAACCATATACAAAATAACCCTAAAAAAACAAATAGGAAATTCATATGTGCATATAAATAAATGCTGATGAAATAAAATGGTGAATGATAATCCAAGGAATGGTGCTCCCAACAGAAACTTGACGTGAAGTGACCACCACCAATCGATTGTAAAAAGGCTTACCAGAGAAAGTGGACCCCAAAAACGTAAGTTCAGAGGGTCAACCAAGCATGGGTAAGCCACTGTAGACAGTGAATCCTCAACCGCAATTCAAACGGAAACTTCAAGCCTCAATCCAAGATGGAAACCAGGTTGTCGTTCGTGTCCAAACGTGCGATGAAGCTGGTGAACATTACTCAATACAGGCCAGGCAGTGTTAACCGATGAATGACGAAAAAGTAAAAGGAAAGAGAAGGCACATAGCGTGATACTGTATGTAAAGGTATTTTAATGTAGGTAAGAACACTTACATTTAGAAGGGTGTAACAGCGCTTATCAAATGATCAAAAATGGCAACAGTAGGGTCTCCCGACGCGTTTCGCATCCAAATGCATCATCTGGGGTCCCAGAAAAGGTAAGTGAACCAACAATGCACTAGCTTAAAGGAACCTATTTAGAAAATAAAAAAACGAACCTTTACAACCCCTTTAAGATGACAGTATAGGTCCTACTGACCCAATAAGTTCAATGCATTCTGAGTCACCGAAAAAGTATGCAGAATAGGAGTTCTGTGAATATTATGCTGTACAAAAGTTAGAGGCAGTCAGGCAACTAAAAATTTTCATAAGGAACCATCAATTTCCCATAAAGCCCCATAAAGCTCTAAGAATAGCTTTACTTTAAAGAGACTCCATGTTGAAGATCCACAACTGCTGAACTCCAGGTGTGTCAGATGCCTGGCTTTTGGCTGTATGCTGGGTTTTCTCTGCCAGCTACTTCTTTACTGAGTGACATAGGGGCTGGAAGATCAAACCACAGCACAGAGTTGGAGCCCAGGCATCTGACACATCAGGAAGTGAGTCAGAGTTTTCTTCAGGTGTAGATCTTCATCATATACACCAAGTCAGTGCTCACCTGGGCAGTAAGCGTGAACTCTTTTCTATTAAAAAGGTCCTTTTTTTTAAAAGAAAATCCTGGCAATTTATTAAAAAAGAAGATGTGATATGGCATTACCTTCAAAAGATTTTACAGGTTTTTGCCATTTTTCAGTGCAAAAATGCTGCAACAAAAAGATAAAAAGTACTCTAAAGCCTCGTACACACGATCGGATATCCTATGGATTCTAATCCGATGTTTTTTTCCATCGGAAATCCGATGAAGCTGACTTCCATCAGTCTTGCCTACACACCATCAGTCAAAAAACCGACCGTTCCAAACGCAGTGACGTTAAACACTCCGATGAGCCGAGAAAAATGAAGTTTAATGATTCTGAGCATGCGTCGACTTGATTCTGAGCATGCATGGGTTTTTTATCCAATGGACTTGCCCATAGACGATCGGTATTTGCTATCGGTTTTTGATCTATCGGAAAAATTTAAAACATGTTCTATTTTTTAAAACCGATGGAAAAAAGACTGACGGGTCCCATACACGATCGGTTTGTCCGATGAAAAAGTCCATCGGACTGTTATCATCGGTAAAACCGATCGTGTATACAGGGCTTGAAAGAGCTGCAAAAAAGCAAGGATGCATTTTATAATCTTAATTTCTAGTTTTTCCATGCTGAAAATAATTGTTTATAATTTGAAAACAGGTGAAAAGTTGAAAATAGGTGAATGATGTATAAGAAGCATGTTTTGCTTTTACCATTTGATAACAAGGCCCCTAAAGAAGGGTAAGACTAGCAATAGGGATTTATAAACCATTAAATGACGCATACTGGAATTCTAACATGCAGTGAAAAGATTTATTGAAATAACATAATTGGTGACAGTATGGTTCAAGGGATAAAGCAGTGCCCCATTGTCTGAAGGGAATTACAGTATGTAGCACAGCTTTATATTTATAGGAACCAGGTCAAGGACAAATCACAGATAAACAGCACAGTGAAAAAAATAAAAATAAAACAGTAAAAGCAGTAAAACACCAGTGGATTATAAGTGAAAAAAATAAAATAATTGTGATTAAAAAGAAAGCTATATCACCAACACCTCTGCCCTTTGTGCATATTTTAACTACACCTAAAGTAAGGCAAATTAAAGTGGAAGT
This sequence comes from Rana muscosa, assembly GCA_029206835.1. Classification (NCBI taxonomy): domain Eukaryota; kingdom Metazoa; phylum Chordata; class Amphibia; order Anura; family Ranidae; genus Rana; species Rana muscosa. The sequence continues at coordinate 140,950,497 of CM055122.1, forward strand.
TCAGCCACAACCTAACGATAAATTTACTCTTAGCCACATTCTAAACCTAATCTATCTAGCCCTGCAAAGAAGAGATTGCTATACTTACCTATTCTGCAGCCGCTCCGGTCCGGTCGCACGCTTAGCGCCGACTTCAGTGTGTGGGAGTGTGCAGGACAGGCAGCTGGAAACGGAAGCCCCATATTACCTCTATGGGTGAAGACACTTCCCAGGCATTTCACAGCCATTGTCGGCTTTCTCTCTCTACACAGCAGCCACCGCTGGAGACTGGACTGGATCGACTTCAAAAAAGGTAAGTGTAGCAAACACTTACAGCAAATACAGCAAAGATCTGTTGATCTTGCCAAAAAGGAAGTGTCCTTGTCACTTCCTGAGAGATACACTAAATCTTATCTTGCTCCCTAGTAGGGATGAGCTTTATGTTCGAGTCAAACTCATGTACGACTCGAACATTGGCTGTTCGCCCATTCGGCGAACAACAAACTATTTGGGATGTTCGCTGCAAATTCGAAAAGCCGTGGAACCCCCTTTAAAAGGCTATGGGAGAAATCTAAAGTGCTAATTTTAAAGGTTAATATGCAAGTTATTGTCATAAAAAGTGTTTGGGGACCTGGGTCCTGCCCCAGGGGACATGTATCAATGCAATAAAAAGTTTTAAAAACTCCTGTTTTTTCGGGAGCAATGATTTTAGTAATGCTTAAAGTGAAACAATAAAAGTGAAATATTCCTTTAGATTTCGTACCTGGGGGGTGTCTAGAGTATGCATTTAAAGTAGCGCATGTTTCCCGTGTTTATAACAGTCTCTGCACAAAATGTCATTTCTGAAGGAAAGAAAGTCATTTAAAACTACTCGCGGCTATAATGAATTGTTGGTCCCGGCAATACAAAGAAAAGACATTGAAAGTCATTGAAAAAAAAAAATGCGTGGGGGTCCCCCAAAATTCCATTAACAGGCCCTTCAGTTCGGGTATGGATATTAAGGGGAACTCCACGCCAAAATAAAAAAAAAAAAATTCTGATGCAAACCGAACTGGGGGGTGTTCGGCTCATCCCTACTCCCTAGCTATCTTCTGCAAACTACCAATTGTTCTGCCTCCTATGTAACCATGGACAATGGGGGAAGTTTTGGGACTTTATATGAGGCCATATGGTAGTTTGCCTCCATTCCTGTTAAGAAATACAAGAATATGGGGAAAAGCTGGGAATTTGTATGAGGTGTGTAATCAATGGTAAATATAGTACATATATAAGTATATATCCATATATAACAAAAAATTTGTACATAAAAACAAATGTTTATTTGTAGGGTTGTCCCGATACCGATACTAGTATCGGTATCGGGACCGATACCAAGCATTTGCGCGAGTACTTGTACTCGCGCAAATGCTCCCGATGCTTCAACCGATACTTTTTTTTTTTTTTGTGGCCGGAGAGGGCGGGAGGAGTCAGTGGCTAGGGAGGGCAGGAGAGAGGGCGGGGGAGTGCGGGCGGAGTCTGGCCAGAGAGGGCGGGAGGAGTCAGTGGCTGGGGAGGGCGGGAGAGGAAAGTGCGGGCGGAGTCTGGCTGAAGAGGGCGGGCACAGTCGGTGGACGGAGTCCGCGGGCGGAGAGGGAGTCCCTCACCTGCAGTTGAACCTGGTAAGCTGGCAGGGGTTCAGGGTGCAGCCGCATCAGGATCGGTGACCGGTGCTGTCACATTCGGTCGCCGTCAGCGGCTGAACGTCCCCACGCCCATCTTGGTACACTCTGCACTCGGCTGCAGTAAGCAGCAGCAGACATCTTGTTACACGCAGCCCGAGCTATATGGGCTGGGTGTAACAAGATGTCTGCTGTTGCTTACTGCAGCCGAGTGCAGAGTGTACCAAGATGGGCGTTGCAGCAGTTTTTTTTTTTCTTAAATCCTGTGTCATTTCCCCTCACCCCCCGCAGCATTTCAGTGCCAGCCACCTATCAGTACCCACAAGTGCTACCTATCAGTGGAATCAGTGCCATCTACCAGTGCCACCTATCAGGTGGCACTGGTAGATGCCACTGATTGCACTGATAGGTGGCACTTATGGGCACTGATTGCACTGATAGGTGGCACTTGTGGGCACTGATAGATGGCACTGATTGCACTGATAGATGGCACTGATTGCACTATCAGTGCAATCAGTGCCATCTATCAGTGCCCACAAGTGCCACCTATCAGTGCCACCTATCACTGCCCACAAGTGCCACCTATCAGTGCCCATAAGTGCCACCTATCAGTGCCCACAAGTGCCACCTATCACTGCCCACAAGTGCCACCTTTCTGTGCAATCAGTGCCACCTATCACTGCCCACAAGTGCCACCTATCAGTGCCCATAAGTGCCATCTATCAGTGCCATAAGTGCCACCTATCAGTGCCCATAAGTGCCACCTATCAGTGCCCACAAGTGTCACCTATCAGTGCCCACAAGTGCCACCTATCACTGCCCACAAGTGCCACCTTTCTGTGCAATCAGTGCCACCTATCACTGCCCACAAGTGCCACCTATCAGTGCCCATAAGTGCCATCTATCAGTGCCATAAGTGCCACCTATCAGTGCCCATAAGTGCCACCTATCAGTGCCCATAAGTGCCCACAAGTGCCACCTTTCTGTGCAATCAGTGCCACCTATCAGTGCCCACAAGTGCCCCCTATCACTGCCCACAAGTGCCATCTATCAGTGCCCATAAATGCCACCTATCAGTGCCCCCAAGTGCCACCTATCAGTGCCACCTATCACTGCCCACAAGTGCCACCTATCAGTGCCCATAAGTGCCATCGATCCATGCCCATAAGTGCCACCTATCAGTCCCCATCTTTCAAACTGTCACATGACATTGAAAAAAAGTATCGGTAATCGGTATCGGCGAGTACTTGAAAAAAAGTATCGGTACTTGTTCTCGGTCTTAAAAAAGTGGTATCGGGACAACCCTATTTATTTGTATAATACTGTACATGCCAGACAAAAATAGTACAGATTGAAAACTACATTTAATTTAATTACATTAAATCCATAGTAAAAATAGTAGTATATCGGTAGGGAGTGTTAGAGAGAAGAAAAAAACATAATGGAGATGACTGATAAATTTGTTATAAATGGTGAACAATAGTAGATAATAGTTGAATGAGCTCATGATAAAAGCGATAAAGATTGCATCCTATTACTCTACGTGTTTCGTGAAATATTCACTTCCTCTTCACTTCCATCCAAATCTAGATGGTTAATATTTTACAAAAACCAAAAAGTAAAAAATGAATAATATTACTATAAAAGACGAAAGACAAACAAGAAACAGTAACTTTCAGGGGTAAAATGACTGAGTTTAGCTGAGAAGAAACATCTGCCTGGTCAAGAATGCTGCTTCAGATGGCAGGATGGGGTTAGGAGACTTACCGTATATACTCGAGTATAAGCCGAGTTTTTCAGCACATTTTTTTGTGCTGAAAATGTCCCCCTCGGCTTATACTCGAGTCACCTTTTTGCGCCTGATCTCCCGGACTTTGGGGACCCGTACTGGCACACATGTAGCCTCACTCTTCCCTTACAAGTGTGCAATGTTTGTTGTCCAGGGGACCTGCGGTCGGGGAGCACCGTATTTTTCAAAGCCGGGCACCCCTTCCATAGACTCCCATGTTAAACGGTAATTTCTCTGGGAAATTTGGGGACCCGGTACCGGCCAGTCGTAGGTCCCCTGGACGCTAAACTTGGCACACATGTAGCCCCATTTCTCCTCTATAAGTGTACAAAGTTTTTTGTTTAGAGAACCTACGGCCGGGGAGCACCAACTTTGCAAAGCCGGGCAACCCTTCCATAGACTCCCATGTTAAACGTCAGTCTAGTCATGGGCACAGTGAGGCATGGGCACAGTGAGGCATGCACATGGACACAGTGAGGCATGCACATGGACACAGTGAGGCAAAGTGAGGCATAGTGAGGCATGCAGATGGACACCCTAGGCTTATACTCCAGTCAATACGTTTTCCCAGTTTTTTGTGGTAAAATTAGGTGCCTCGGCTTATATTCGGGTTGGCTTATACTCGATTATATACGGTACTCTAAAGCTTGATGTTTATGCTTGGCCCTACTCTAATTGGCCCCATGCTGACCATCATGCCTGCTTAATATGCCCTAAAAGAGGCTCCCATACCTCTTTTCAGACTTCTATCCTTATCTCTTGAGACCGCCTATTTTGCTGTTTATACATATACATATATTTTTTATAGATACATGGATTGCACATCTATCACGTCTCCTGAGGAAGTGAATATTTCACGAAACGCGTAGAGAAATAGGATGCAATCTTTATTGTTTTTATCATGAGCTCATTCAACTATTATCTACTATAGGTCACCATTTTTAACAAGTTTATCAGTCATCTCAAAAATGTTTTTTTTTCTCTAGCAGTCCCTACCAATATACTACGATTATTACTAAGGTTTTTGTGTAATACTGCTGTATGCATTTATCTGACCTACGTTTTCAATCTGTACTATTTTTGGCTGGCATGTATTATACAAATAAACATTTGTTTTTAGGTACTCATTTTTTGTTATGTATGGATTAGGGATGAGCCAAACTTCCCCCGGTTCGGTTCGCACCAGAACCTGCGAACGGACCGAAAGTTTGCGCGAACTTTAGAACCCTATTAAAGTCTATGGGACTCGAACGTTCAAAATCAAAAGTGCTAATTATGAAGGCTAATATGTAAGTTATTGTCCTAAAAAGGGTTTGGGGACCCGGGTCCTGCCCCAGGGTACATGTATCAATGCAAAAAAAAGTTTTAAAAAAGGCAGTTTTTTCGGGAGCAGTGATTTTAATGATTCTTAAAGTGGAAAAAAAAGTGAAATATTCCTTTAAATATCGTACCTGGGGGGTGTCTATAGTATGCCTGTGAAGTGGCAAGTGTTTCCCGTGTTTAGAACTGTCCCTGCACAAAATGACATTTCTAAAGGAAAAAAAGGAATTTAAAACTGCTTGCGGCTTTAATGTAATGTCTGGTCCCAGCAATATGGATAAAATCATTGAGAAAAATTGCATGGGTACCCCCCAGCCCATTACCAGCCCCTTTGGGTCTTGTTTGGATATTAAGGGGAACCCCACACCCAAATTAAAAAAGGGAAAGGTGTGGGGCCCCCAGGCCCTATATACTCTGAACAGCAGTATACAGGCGGTGCAAACAAGACAGGGACTGTAGGTTTGTTGTTACGTAGAATCTTTTTGTATATTTGAACTGGTACATTTTTAAAGTGTAGCTCCAGCCCAAAAATCTATTTTTAAGCTTTTTGGAAAACATAGGGAAGGGTTATCACCCCTGTAACATTTGTTTTGCTGTCTGTGCACCTCTTCAGAACATTTCACCTCACTTTCTGTCCCAATGACAAAAGTTTTTGAAAAGTGGGGTTTTTATTGAAACAAGGATTGGTGATAAAGCATCAGTAGAGAGGAGACACCTTTTCCCCATATTAACTCTTACAGGAGAGAATTTCCCTTCCTAGGGGTAGATTTCCTCTCACTTCCTGTTGTCTCATTCTGTTTGCAAGTAGGGGTTGTTTGTAAGTTGGATGTTTGAAAGTAGGGGCCTGCCGTATAAACTCTGCAGAAATTTGGCCCTTAGGTGTTGGTGTTGCCACAACACTGTAAGCCCTCACAGTTACTCTTGGTGAGTGCTGGAATGCTCTGCTGTGAACTATTATATCAAGAATTGTAATTACATGCCATATCCCAGATACTCTAGTTGGAGCGCAGGAATGAGCCCTGCTGCAAAGTATTGCATCAAAATTTTTATTTACATGCCCCTGTTAAACAGGGGCAGAAAAATTGGGCCTTAGGTACTGGTGCTGGTGCCACAACACTGCAACCCCTCACAGATACTGTAGTTGGAGCGCAGCAATGAGCCCTGCTGCAAAGTAATGTATCAAAAATTATAATTACACGCCCCTGTTAAACAGGGGCAGAAAGAGGGAGGACTTAGATGCACCTCTTACAGTGGAGGAAATGCAGGTGGCAGTGGGCCTGTTCCCTAATTGTAAGGCACCGGGGGAGGATGGGATTCCCATGGAAGTATACAAGCAACATGCGGAGGTACTGCTACCACGTTTATTAAAGGTGTTTAATGCAGCCTTGGAGGTGGGAGTCCTTCCACCTTCTATGGCAAAAGCCAATATTGTACTGCTCCTTAAACCGGGTAAGGAACCGGTTTACCCGGGATCATACAGGCCAATCTCCTTGTTACAATGCGATATTAAAATCCTTGCAAAAGTATTAGCAATGCGACTTAATAAGGTTATAGCCTCCCTCATACATGATGATCAGGCAGGGTTTATGCCAAATAAATCCACGGCCATTAACATACGGCGGTTATTTTTGAATATGCAATCAGAAGTTGATAATCCGGGAAGCAGGGCTTTACTGTCCCTGGATGCCACTAAGGCATTTAACAGTATTGATTGGACATACTTGTGGGCGGTGTTGGAGCGCTTTGGATTCGGTGATACGTATATAGCGTGGGTACGCCTCCTGTACAGCGGACCTGAGGCTGACATTCGGGCCTTTGGTTTTCTGTCACAGGACTTTGCATTGAGGAGGGGGACGAGGCAAGGCTGCCCGTTGTCCCCTCTGCTCTTTGCACTGGCTATTGAACCCCTGGCCATGGAGATAAGGGCTAATGAGCACATTGTGGGATTTTGCTATGGTCTCCTGCAGGAGAAGATAATGCTTTATGCTGATGACACCCTGCTTATGCTGGGAGATACTGACGAGTCCCTGCGGGAGGCCATGGCAACCATTACAAAATTTGGGGTCTACTTGGGTCCACAAATTAACTGGTCGAAGTCTGCCCTATTACTGTTAGACGGGGATGCCACACAGACAGTGGCCCCCTCGTGCCCTATCCCAGTCACTACCTCCTTTAAATACTTGGGGATCCAGATCACTTCCAACCCGAGGGATTTTGGCCGATTTAATATTTCGCCCCTGCTACAGAGGTTTAGAGAGAGGGTTAGGACATGGAACGGCCTTCACATGTCAGTGGCAGGCAAAGTAAATCTGGTGAAGATGATCCTTATGCCTCAATTACTCTACTGTCTTCACAATGCCCCTGTAGTGGTCCCTCTAAAAACGTTTAGAATGGTTAATTCCATCTTTTGCGCCTTAATATGGAAGAATAAACCCCCGAGGATAAAATTGGAATATCTTCAGCGGCCTAAGGACGATGGCGGGCTGGCACTGCCCAACCCGTGGTTGTACTACCTGGCAGCCCAACTACAGCACCTAGTGGGGTGCTTTGGAACCGAGCCGGCTGGCTCTTCCCAGGCACTCATGCTCCGCACAGTAGATGCGGGTCCCATTCCCCTGGCATTGGAGGCCCTGGCATTTGCCAAGCCAAATAAGAAGTATCCTACTTACAACCTAATTCAAAAAGTGTGGAACAAGTGCAAATATATACAACAGGCCGAGGGGTACACTGAATATAGTCTTCTTTGGCATAACGAGACGTACACGAAACTGGCCAAGCTGCAGGGAGGGGCTAGATGGATAGCACACGGGATCACACATGTTAAACAAGTCTTTGAGAATGGCACTCTTAGGACATTTGTGGATTTGCAGGCGGAGTTTGGCCTGCCATCCTCAATGTTCTTCCAGTATCTGCAACTTCAGCATGCGGTTAGAGCACAGAGTAGATCTTCTGAATGGCACTTGTCTCCTACCCCTGTGTTCGGCCTCATTAGGGATGCTGTGACCTCGAAGGGATTTATCTCTCAAAGTTACAATACCCTTCTACAATACTTCCTGGGGCGGCACCCCCTGAGGGTGAGGGAACGATGGGAGAGAGATGTGGGTCAAATGGATGGGGATGAGTGGGAGGAGATATTTCAGGGGGTGGGTATATGCTCTCTGAATGTGGCCCAATGGCTCACTCAATTGTATATAATTTTAAGGGTGTACCACACGCCGCACAGACTACAGTTGATGGGGTTGCAGACAGAGGGTACCTGTACTAGATGTAAGCGAGACCATGGGGACCTCATTCACCTCCTGTGGCATTGCCCCAAGTTACATCTATATTGGAATCAAGTGGTGAACGTGGTCAATTCTGTGTTCAAGATAGATCCCAAGGTATGCCTCTTGGGGGTGGTGGAGGAACATGTGATGGCAGTGCACACCACGGAGGCTGTTCAAAGGGTGATGTTCCAAGCCAGGAGTCTGATTATGTTGTACTGGAAATCTGAGACACCACCAGCTTCGAGGGAATGGATATGTAAGATAGGGGATATGCTATGTATGGAAAAACTCATTTACCAGCACAGGGGGAGCGTTCAGAAGTATGAAAATCTCTGGGCAAGGTGGCTAGATACACCGGGGCTTGCCCCGGTGGACCTGGTCGCGGACAGATTATCTGGCTAAATGTGGGAGTGTAGCTCTGCTCATAGTTGCAATATTGTGGAGGAAAAAAGGTACTGTGAAGTTGCTAATTTAACCCTGTTATGCATCACTTGGTCATGTACATGGAAGTGCTGATTATTGTTTTTGATGTTTATGGCTGTGTACCACCTTTGATCCAATAAACACATTTTTGTTGGTAAAAATAAATAAAAAAACAGGGGAAGAAAAATTGGGCCTTAGGAACTGGTGCTGGTGCCACAACACTGCAACCCCTCACAGATACTCTAGTTGGAGCGCAGGAATAAGTCCTGCTGCAAAGTATTGCATTAAAAATTGTAATTACACGCCCATGTTAAACAGGGGCTTAAAAATTGGGCCTTAGCCACTGGTGGCGGTGCCCAGAAACAAAAATGTTCTTCCATGCTATCAGCATGATCATTGAGGAGGAAGAGGATAGTCACTCAGCATAAGAGGATAGTCACTCTGCATCAGCATAGGCAGCCTTGAAGGGATCTGACATTTCAAAGAAAATTATTCTGTTACATCAGCATCAGGTGCTTGGTAGCTGGTGCAGATCCAAGACTGATTCATTTTTATGAAGGTCAGTCGATCGACCGAGTCGGTGGACAGGCGCACCCTGTGATCGGTTACAAAGCCTCTAGCAGCACTGAATGTGCGTTCCGAAAGAACGCAAGAAGCAGGACAGGCCAGTAGATCAATTGCATACTGTGCAAGCTCTGGCCAGTGATCCATCCTCAAGACCCAGTAACCCAGAGGATTTTCGGTGGGAAAGGTGTCCAAGTCTGATTTGCCCCTAGGTATTCCTGCACCATGTAAATCAGACGCTGGCGATGGTTGCTGGAACAGATCATACCTTGGGGCTACGGACTAAAAAAATGTCTGAATGCATCGGTCAGACGGCCACCTTCTCCACCGCTCCTTCTTTGACTGACCGAAGCCTCAGCAACACGTCCAGGACCAGGAATTTGTAACCTCCCAGTCTCTGTGAACGCGTTGCTCAGACGTTTCTGCAAGGCCTCCCGAAGATGTTTCATCCTCTGCTCTCTCTGCGATGCCACGATAAGGCCCGCAACCCTACCCTTGTAACGTGGATCAAGGAGGGTTGCCAGCCAGTAATGATCCCTCTCCTTGATAGCACGAATATGAGGATCCTTCCGCAGGCTTTGCAGGATCAGGGAGGCCATGCAGCGAAGGTTTGCTGAGGCATTCGGTGCGGAGTCCTCTGGGTCACTGAGGAAGACATGATTCGCAGCCACCTCCTTCCAGCCATGTACAAGTCCATGTGTTTCTTGGGACTGTAATTGATCCCTTGAAGACTGCTGCTGATGCTGAGTTCTAGGCTCCACCTCCATGCTGACACAATCCTCCTCCTCCTCCTCCTCTTCCTGTGTGATAGGCGGGCCAGCAGGATCACTGTCTGGATAAAAAGGGCCTTGAGAGGTAAGGAAGTCCTCCTCTTCCTCCCTCTGTTCTGCCTCAAGTGCCCTATCCATTATTCCATGCAGCGTGTGCTCCAACAGGTGGACAAGAGGTACAGTGTCACTGATGCATGCACTGTCCCTGCTCACCATCCTCGTGGCCTCCTCAAATGGTGACAGGACAGTGCATGCATCCCTAATCATGGCCCACTGGTGTGGGGAAAAAAATTCAAGCTCCCCTGACCCTGTCCTGGTGCCATATTGCAACAGATACTCATTGATGGCCCTCTGCTGCGTGTGCAGCCGCTGCAGCATGGCCAACGTAGAGTTCCACCTGGTGGGCATGTCACAGATTAGGCGGTTCTTGGGCAGGTTGTATTCCTTTTGGAGGTCAGCCAGCCGAGCACTGGTATTATATGACTGGCGGAAATGCACACAGAGTTTCCTGGCCTGCTTCAGGACCTCCTGTAAGCCCGGGTACCTGCCCAAGAACCGCTTCACCACCAAGTTAAGAACGTTAGCAAAACAGGGCACATGGGTCAGATTTCCCTGTCGGAGGGCGGAGAGGAAGTTGGTGCCATTGTCGGAAACCACCTTTCCTGGCTTAAGCTGACGTGGTGTCAACCACCTCTGAGCCTGCCCCTGCAGTGCTGACAGAATCTCTGCCCCAGTGTGGCTCCTGTCCCCCAAGCACACCAGCTCAAGCACAACATGGCATCTTTTTGCCTGCGTACTTTTTGCCGAGGACAAAGCACAGGAAGAGGCCATGGAGGAAGAATAAGAGGAGGAGGTGGAGGAGAGAGGTGTGTCAGAATCACCAGTAGTAGCATTTTGGAGGCGTGGTGGTGGAGCAACCTCCAACACTATTGCACCTTGTCCTGAATCCTTCCCAGCTGCCAGCAGAGTCACCCAATGCGCCGTGAAAGATAGGTAACGTCCCTGTCCATGCCTGCTGGACCATGAGTCTGCGGTAATATGCACCTTACCGCTGACCGCCCTGTCCAGCGAGGCCAAGACATTGCCTTCCACATGCTGGTAGAGAGCCGGAATCGCCTTCCGTGAGAAAAAGTGGAGTTTGGGAACCTGCCACCGAGGAACCGCACATTCCACAAACTCACGGAAGGGGGCAAAGTCTACCAACTGAAAAGTTGGAGTGCTAGCAATTTAGCCAAGCTAGCATTCAACCGCTGGGCATGTGGATGGCTGGGAGCAAACTTCTTTCGGCGGTGCAGCAGCTGGGGCAGGGAAATTTGCCTGCTACAATCTGACGTCAGTGTACCGATAGCAGATTGCCCGCAAGTACTTGGCTGTGACACACCTAATTCTACACCTCCATTCCTCTCAGTGCAGGTTTCAGAGAGGACTGAAGGTATAGTGGGGTTGGAGATCCCAGCTGATGAGGAGCAAGGAGAGGTCCGCTTTGTTCTTTGGTGTGGGTCTTTAAGGTACGCTTGCCAACGAGCTGCATGGCAGGTCAACATATGTCTGGTCAAGCAAGTGGTGCCCAAGCGGCTGATGTTTTGGCCACGCGAGATACGCTTCAGACATATGTTGCAAATAGCAACAGTGCAATCTGCTGCACACGTCTCAAAAATGGCCCACACCAAAGAATTTTTGGAATAACGTGCAGAGATAGCAGCGCCCTGAACATGCAGAACACTGCGGTGTGATGCAGTCGGTTGGCTGCCCTTAAGCTGGCCCCTGGAGGGCACACTGCCTCATTGGAGATGTGCCTCCTCCTTCTCTCTCCTATCAGGCACCCACGTGGAGTCAGTGACCTCATCATCCCCTCCTTCCTCATCACTGGAGCAAATCTGGCAGTATGCTGCAGCTGGGGGAACATGACTGCCAGATTGCTGTCCTTGTTGGGCATCCCCTCTCTTTGGGCTCACGTTACTGCCTTCCTCCTTCCTCTAGCTGGGTACCATCATCTGAGCATTCAAAACGCTGGGCATCCTCCTGGAGCATGGAGCCAACACTGTGGTCAAACAGTTTGGGGGACTCCTCAGGAGGACATTGTGGGGCTAGGGAAGGAGTGACTGATGCCATTGAACCGAGGGAAGAGGCCGCTTTGGCAGCTGCTTTGCCAAACAAAGTACCCTGAGCCTGGGTGAGAGAGGATGAGGAGGATGAGGACGGCTTGGTAATCCACTCTACCAAGTCTTGGGCATGTTGCGGCTCAACATGGCCAGCTGCCGAAAAGAAGGACAAGCGTGTCCCACGGCCACGTGCTAATGAGGATGCACCGTGTCCATGACCAGCACTGTTGCCTCTAGACACAGAGCCTGCTTGCCCTCTTTTATTGGCTCATGACTGTCTGCCTCTCCTTGTTTGCCTTCCAGACATACTAATGGCCTGCAGTGAAATGTAGCTGCACAAAGGTGGGATGTATATATATAGATCTATAGTGATTATACTGCAGCTAGCACAATCAACTGCCTGCTGTGGTATTAGTATGAGAAAAGCAGCAATTGTCTTCAGTTAGTTTTAGGTGCACATTGTGCAGAGGACACAGTACACTAATAGAAATACTTGCAGCTACCTGCCTGTGGTATTAGTTTGAGAACACCACCAATTGTATTCAGGTACCTTTAGGTGCACACTGTGCAAAGGACAGAAGTACACTAAATGAAATTAATGCAGCTCCCTGCCTGTGGTTTTAGTATGAGAACACCACAAATTGTATTGAGGTACCTTTAGGTGAATGCTGTGCAAAGGACACAGTACACTAAATGAAATTAATGCAGCTACCTGCCTGTGGTTTTAGTATGAGAACACCACTAATTGTATTGAGGTACCTTTAGGTGCACACTGTGCAAAGGATAGAAGTACACTAAATGAAATTAATTCAGCTCCCTGCCTGTGGTTTAAGTATGAGAACACCACTAATTGTATTGAGGTACCTTTAGGTAAACACTGTGCAAAGGACATAGTACACTAAATGAAATTAATGCAGCTCCCTGCCTGTGGTTTTAGTATGAGAACACCACCAATTGTATTGAGGTACGTTTAGGTGCACACTGTGCAAAGGACACAGTACACTAAATGAAAATACTGCAGCTAGCACAATCACCTGCCTGCCTGTCAGTATAGAGAATAACAGTAACAGATCTAGCTAAACTGAATACAGTGTGTAAATATATATACAACACCTAGGATGCATTTATCCTCTACACACTGTAACTGCAGCTAACTGACTCGCCTGCCTGCTCTATCTAACTCAAAATAAATGACACTGTCTCTCTCTCTCTTTAACCACCGCAACACACTACACAAGGCCGCTGTGATTGGCCAAACCATGCGGGTCATAGTGCATGCTTGGCCAATCATCAGCCAGCAATGCACTGCGATGCCGCAGTGAATTATGGGCCGTGACGTGCCACTCGAACGGCCCATAATGTTCGAAATTCCTCATCCCTAGTATGGATGTATACTTATACAGTATTTCACAAAAGTGAGTACACCCCTCACATTTTTGTAAATATTTTATTATATCTTGTGTGATAACACTGAAGAAATGTAAAGTAGTGAGTGCACAGCTTGTATAACAGTGTAAATTTGCTGTCCGCTCAAAATAACTCAACACACAGCCAATAATATCTAAACCACTGGCAACAAAAAATGAGTACACCCCTAAGTGAAAATGGCCAAATTGGGCCCAAAGTGTCAATATTTTGTGTGTCCACCATTATTTTTCAGCACTACCTTAACCCTCTTGAACATGGAGTTGACCAGAGCTTCACAGGTTGCCACTGGAGTCCTCTTCCACACCTCCATGATGACATGACGGAGCTGGTGGATGTTAGAGACCTTGCGCTCCTCCAATTTCCGTTCGAGGATGCCCCACAGATGCTCAATAGGGTTTAGGTCTGGGGACATGCTTGGCCAGTCCATCACCTTTACCCTCAGCTTCTCTAGCAAGGCAGTGGTCATCTTGGAGGTGTGTTTGGGGTCGTTATGCAGTTGGAATACTGCCCTGCAGCACAGTCTCCAAAGGGAGGGGATCATACTCTGCTTCAGTATGTCACAGTACATGTTGGCATTCGTGCTTCCCTCAATGAGCTGTAGCTCCCCAGTGCCGGCAGCGCTCATGCAGCCCCAGACCATGACAGCTCCAGACCATGACTGTAGGCAAGACACACTTCCGCCCCACATGCTTGACACTATCTGAACCAAATACGTTTATCTTGGTCATCAGACCACAGGACATGGTTCCAGTAATTCATGTCCTTCGTCTGCTTGTCTTCAGAAAACTTTTTGCGGGCTTTCTTGTGTATCATCTTTAGAAGAGGCTTCCTTCTGGGATGATAGCCATGCAGACCAATTTAATGCAGTGTGCATATGGTCTGAGCATTGACAGGCTGATCCCCTACCCCTTCAACCTCTGCAGCAATTCTGGCAGCACTCATACATGTATTTCCCAAAGACAATCTCTGGATATGATGCTGAGCACGTGCACTCAACTTCTTTGGTCGGCCATGGCGAGGTCTGTTCTGAGTAAAACCTGTCCTGTTAAACCGCTGTATGGTCTTGGCCACTGTTCTGCAGTTCAGTTTCAGGGTCTTGGCAATCTTCTTATAGCCTAGGCCATCTTTATGTAGAGCAACAATTCTTTTTTTCAGATGCTCTGAGAGTTCTTTGCCATGAGGCGCCATGTTGAGCTTCCAGTGACCAGTATGAGAGAGTGAGAGCGATAACACTAAATTTAAAACACCTGTTTCCCATTCACACCTGAGACCTTGTAACACTAACGAGTCACATGATGCCGGGGAGGGTAAATGGCTAATTGGGCCAAATTTGGACATTTTGACTTAGGGGTGTACTCACTTTTGTTGCCAGCGGTTTAGACATTAATGGCTGTGTGTTGCGTTATTTTCAGGGGACAGCATATTTACACTGTTATACAAACTGTACACTCACTACTTTACATTGTAGCAAAGTGTAATTTCTTCAGTGTTGTCACATGAAAATATTTACAAAAATGTAAGAGGTGTACTTACGTTTGTGAACTACTGTATATACCATGTATTCACCTTTTTGGCTGCATAAATCAACACCTCAATTCATGTACATAATTTTCTTCAAAAACCAAGGAACCATTTCAACCTTTTAGTTTTTACAGGATTTCAAAATTCAACTATAATTGTAAGTATATGTTTAGGCTTATATATTTTTTTTTTATAGTGACATTCCATATAATCTCCTACCCATTTCACCCTCAAGAAATGCACACATGGAAAAAGGAGACATAAAAAGGCGTTAGTTGGTGCTCTACATATGACTTGATGTTATGAGTCAAGCGGGTACATTAACACCTTAGATTTTGGTGGTGCCCACAGGCTTGACAAATTTCCTTTATCCTGCAGGAATATCAGACAGCACTTTTTGATGTCACAGATAATCATTTGGAAGCAGACTTCTGCCCTGTGGCTTTGTACATTCACCTAAAAATTTCAGATTTAGCTCTTAAAACTGCCTGTTTTGTCTGCTTAGATCAGATTTGTCTCTGCAGCTTTTGAAGCCCTTTAGGGATTTATACAGTGAAGGATCTAATTTTTTTATGGATTATATTTTACAATTTTGCAAACATTAGGGCATTTAATATGAACTTTCCACCTATCTCTGTGCTAGAACAGATACATAATTATTACATTTGCATAAAGTCCCACGTTCTGCAACTAAAACAATGTCTGTTCAAATCCAAATTTCTTAAATTTGTAAAACATATGAGTTAACACTCTCAATTAACCATTTGCAAATTACTTTTCATCTGTACATGCTTTTACAAAACTTGCCTATAAACAGAGAGTCTTGGCTTGAATGTTTTTTTATACGTGTTTAAAGGAACACTAAAGATAATATATATATATTTTTTTAAATAACAAACATGTTATACTTACCTCCACTGTACAGCTCGTTTTGCACAGAGTGGCCCCGAAACTGGTTTTCTGCGGTCCCTCGGCAGCTGTCTCGGCTCCTCCCTGCAAGAACTCATCACCTGCATGCAAGCGAGCTTGCATGATGGTGAGTGATTGTGGGCGCGCTCCAGTGATACAGCCGGCGGCCATAGCCGCTCACTGTATCACTCGGGCGCGCCCCCCGGCGCGCCGCGTCATTGGATGTGATTGACAGCAGTGCAAGCCAATGGCTGCGCTGCTTTCAATCAACCAATGAATGAGCCGAGAAGCCGGCCGAGATGCCTGCGCGCTCACGGCGCGGGACTTTCGAGGGGTCAGGTAAGTAAACGGGGGGCTCGGGGGGGCGCTAATCCAGAGATATTTTTTCACCTTAATGTATAGAATGCATTAAGGTGAAAAAACATTTGCCTTTACAACCCCTTTAAGCTGGCCAGCTGCATCAATGTGATTTTTCTCTAGCCGGCCCAAACTGTACTATTTAAAAGGCCAAATACTTACTTGCACATATCATTCTGTAATGGAAATTGAGTGCCTACACGGGGAGCATCATCCCCTGCCAAGTCCCTACCCACCTAATTTAATATGAATATTGCTTTAAGTTACAAAAGGAAAGAAGGTATATTATGACTATAATGAAAGCCATCAATAATAATAGTTGACACCCCCATCATCACTGGTAAATGTTTCTCCCTTATGTTGGTTTTGGCTTTTTGGCTCTATTTTATCCTTTTTCGTAAATGTTTTAAATATTGTTGGATTAGTCCCTTCAGTTATTAATTCTATTATAAAGCTTGTATATTGTGAATGTGCAGTTTTTATTTGTACAATTATGTTTATAGCTTTAAATGGAGGCTTACATGGTGCCCTGGATGAATTGACTAATCATGCCAGCTTTAAAGGATAGCTTTTGAAACTTTATTTTTTTCTATATAGTAATTATGAGTGTTCTTATTCATTTCCAACCACTAGATGGCACTTACAATATTCCATCTGAAGCAGATTTATATGACCGAGAGTTGTGAGCCATCTTGGCTTCAAAATGAAGCTTGGTTCCTCTCCTGCTATCCACAGCATCTAGAGGATATATAATTAGTGGTGACCCAATGTAGTGTCCGTGTCTCGAAACACATCAACTGTGATGAAATGTGTAGGGAGCAGTTATGTACGTGTAGCGCCCTGCTCCTGATGATCAGGCGCTATGTTAAATTTAGTGGGTGTCTGAGCTGGTAGTTAGCTCAGACTTTGTAATGATGAAGGCTAAATCAGCCTCTGTTCCGGCTATGGCTGTGTTTGGAAGGACTTCCCACTGTTCGCCTGTAGGTGGCGTTACCACCCCAGGCCAATGTTGGAACACAAGCAGGCCAAAGTTTATTGGGTGTCTTTCCCCGGGAACAACTCAGTGGGAGTGGTCTCCCCGCTGAGCATGCTGGGGAAGGATACTTAAGGGGCAGACGCCATTTCTCAGGGCTCTCTTCGCCCTGTGGCCCTCCTGGCTCGAGGTATGTGTTACTGGAATTTCAGCCTCAGAGCCACGCTGGCCCGAGGCTGCATCTATGCTAGGTAGGCCCAGTTGTCCTGACTGGGGCCTACACTTTGAAGGTGATCCTGTGCTGTCTGTCCTGCGGGAGGAAGCCACTCAATGGAGGAAACCAGGGGAGGACCTGTCCTGGAGAGGACCAAGCGGAAGGCTGGTGTCTTGAGAAAGGCCTGGTGACCCTATTGGAGCATAGCTAAAGTTACCTTATAGTCTGCCGGGTTGCCTTAAAGGCTCTTAAACTGTAAGGCTGGATATCCAGGTACTAAAATCCTGTGGCAGAGGATCAATGAACAGTTCAACTTAATCATTCTAAAGGTCTGTGGCAGAGACTGTTAATTCTTATCTGTTCGTGCATCATTCTGGCTGCTAGGTCAAGTGAGAGGGGCCTATCCGGGTGAGCAATACCCACTTGAAGGAGAGTGGTGAGTGTGACTTTGAAAGATTAGAAGTTTCCCCAGTGATCTGCTGTGTGTGCCTGAACCTTCCCCGTAACCCTCCATCCCTCTACCTATGCAAGTTGTTTGGAAATAAAACCTGACGAAAAGGATTCATAACTTGTGTGGACATTGAACTTCCTATAGACTCTCATTCCCTAGACAACGAACACTGAGGTAACGTGCAAGGCCCAAATTTAAACCAGCAGCTCCTACGGGGTTGTGCTACATACAGTGACGTCATTATGCAACAGAAGTGTTCCTGGAAGTGTGATTCAGGCATTTTTATCTTTATATACAGCCCCGTTGACCTTTTACAGATGCAATTACAATGATTTAGCATTTTTACTATATTGTGTTTTACACTTGTGGAATGCATGGTCTCTTTTTTTCTTTTCCCCTAAATGGTTCTTTATGAGATGCAGAACTGAGGAATAAGTGTTATATGGTGTTCCCTTTGGTGTTGCTTTTATGGAAGCCAGAGCTCTGTCTAAGAATGGTTGTTGCTACATATGACTTCTTTATAATTTAAGAGTCATATACTGTACATCTGGTAAGCCTTTTGCTGTACTCTTGAGGTGGTGGAGTCACTTGGAGCTGGATTCAAAATGATCGAATTTTGGATGTTTCTATGCACATTTGGCTTTGTGGGAAGACTCACAAGTCTGGACATTTGTTCTCTTTTCTTTATTGTGCAACATGTATGTTATAGGTGGTTATAAACTGTATATATACCCGATTAGCGTGGCACATTCAGCATACCAATTTTGATTACTTTGCTCTGTATCTCATAGTGTGCTGGCAGCTTTTAATTTCTTATGCTTTTCAGTACCAGCGCAGTTACACCTTTTTTATTGTATTTGATTTTTTTATAATTAGTTAGGTAGTTAGGTATAGCCTGGAATTCCACTTTAAGCCTCAAAGACGCGCCATTAATGGAATTGTTAAAGTGGTAGTAAACTCTCTTCTGAAAAAAAAAAACTTACATACAGGGTTTTTATAACAGAAGAGACCCTAGAGGTCTAAATCCCCCCTGCCTGTCAGTGAGTAATGCGATCTGACTGCATTTACGGCCCGCTTTGTGTGCCACAGCAAAGTGGCAACTGTGTGCATGCATGGGAGTGGCGTCACCACAGCAAGATTCGGAACCCAGAAGGGTTAGGATGGAAGCGCCGGGGACCAGGGGGAGCCTTGACAGCCCAGCGCTGGAGGATTTTGTTTGTAGGTAAGTCTCTTATAGTATACTAGTATGCTTTACATACTGAGCCTTATTATAGGCTTACCTGTTGGTAAAAATGTGCTAAAGGGTCTTAGGGGGACTTTACTATCACTTTAAGTATTTGAGCTGTACTTTGGTTCTAAGGTTGGTGATCACAACAAGGCCTGGAGGCCTGGGCTCCTCACATTTGCTGTGCAAGATGTGTTGTCAGTGTTAGAGCTTGGCTCAGAGGGAACATGGAAGCAATGCCATTTGCTCTCTCTATGATATGTCAAGAACATAACGATCATTGGATAGACCGTTACTTCTGTCTGACCAATGTTGCTGGTTTCTCTAGTAAAAGAAGATGCTGCAATGCACCAGCCAGGCAAGGACAGTGACAATGTCAGGATTTTGAGCTGTGTAGATTGGTGAGCCTCATTTCATAAAACATAACACAGTCAGAAAGGAATGGCCTAGTCAGGGATTTCGATTTTGTCAAAATCAAAAGCAGAACTACTGGGTTCAAGACTGCAGGAATGGTGTTTATCTCAAAACAAAAATCAAACAAATTCAAACAAACTCTTGGAGGGTGTGCACTGATCCAGCTTACTCACCACCAGTGGCGTAGCTAGCACTGGTACCCGGGGCTGGATTTTTTTTTTTGCACCCCCCAAGAAAAATGGCGTGTGTCAATATAGCGGCGCCACGCCAAAACTGCGGGTGTGGTCAGATGGCATCAACAGTGGGAAAGGCTGAAAGGGCCATATGCTTTAATGGCTGCGCCACAAGTGAGTATGTATCAGACAGTACAAACCTCAGTATACTAATTTTAATAAAATAAAACTGTTCTATTGCATATTCTTTACTACACACAGCTAACCATAAAGTGGTATTAAAGTCTTATTTTTTGTTTTTTCTAAATAATAAACATGTTATACGTAGACTCCATTCACACAGGGGCAACACGACTTCCAGCGCGACTTTGGGAGGCAACTTGGATACGACATGAGCATGAATCACAGCGCGACCTGGAGCTACTTACAAGGCAACTTCAAGTTGCCTCCAGGACAGGAGACATTCCAGTGGCCAATCAAACAAGAATCAGCTCTGTGGGAGGGAGGGGGAGGGAGAGGTTTGCCTGAGAAATGTATGTTCTCTTCCTGGAAAGTTGCTTCTATTAAGACTGGGGATCCGACTTCTGAGCGACTTCCATTGAAATCAATGGGTACAGGTCACCTAGCAGTTGCCTAGAAGTCGGATTGAAGTAGTACAGGAACCTTTTTTGAAGTCGGAGCTACTTTTTTGTAGTAGTGTGCATTAAGACGGCTCCATTCACTTACATTGATTTTCTCATGCAGCGCGACTTGAGGCGACTAGGGGCGACCTGGGGCGACTTGAAGTCAGATCCAAAGTTGCCCCTGTGTGAATGGGCTCTTACCTGCTTTGTGTAATGTTTTTTCACAGAGCAGCCTGGATCCTCCTCTTCTTGGGTCCCTCGCCTGCACCCGTGGCCCCTCCCTCTTTCTGGGTGCTCCCACAGCAAGCAGCTTGTGTCCATTCACACACAGAGACATGGCTCGACTCTGCTCCCTCTGTCTACTGATTGGCTCACTGGCTGTGATTGACAGCCAGGCTGCCAACAGCCAATCAAGAGTGCAAGTCCTCAGACAGCCAAGGCTCTTGTGGACATCGCTGGATCAAGAGGGGGCTCAGGTAAGACTTAGGTGGGGCTGGGGGGCTGCTGCAATCAGAAGGTTTTTTACCTTCATGTATAGAATGTTGTGCCTTTACAACTACTTCAACAAAGAATGTACTGTACTTAGAATGCAGTAGTCAAGAGTAAGAAAAGTAAAACACAGTGAGGGGAAATTATCAAAACTGTTGCAGTCAGAATTTGGAACAGCTGTGCATGGCAACCAATCAGCTTCTATCTTCAGCTTGTTTAGCTTTGAAAATGCTCTAGTTTTGAAGAATTCCTCTAAGGGCTAAGCAGACATGTCCTGTAATGCTGAGCCACTTTTCGCTGCATCTGCATCCACCAGAGAGCTTCACCTATAGAAGTGGGTGCACAGATATATGCATCCCTTCCTGTCTGCATGTCAAATTTTGATATTTGACTGTCCATGCAGCTGCTGCGTCCCAATTGACTTTGACTGGACTGCCTGCACAGGGATGCACAGAACACCATGTGAATGAGGCCTAATTGTCATGTGGGCCAGATAGCAGGAAAGAGAAGATGTCGGATAATTAAAGAAGAAGCATGGGAATTTTCATACTCACCTAGGTAGATGCTGCATCTGTCCCCCACCGGCTCTAAGGCTGAGAACCGAGTAATCAAACAGCCGATCGCTTAGTTCTCAGTGCTACCTAAGCAGAGAGCTGGTGGCTGTCAGTCTCTGGCTCGGCTCTGTTGGAGGCCCTAGCCAAGGGCCTCCAGACACCCCCTCTCCTAATCTGGGACCTCCAGGCACCCCCTCACCTAGTCCAGTATCTCCCTTGTCCCCCACCTATCCAGGGGCCTTTGCCACACCAACCACCATTTCCTAGTCAATGGCCTCCTCTGCACCCACCACCCTAGTCCAGGGCCTCCTCTGCACTCCTCTGCTAGTCCAAGGCCTCCTTTACAGCCCACCCCAAAATAAGAGCCTCCTCTGCACCCTGCTCTCCGAATCCAGGTCCTTTATCAACCCCGCTTTTCAAGTCCAGGGCCTCATCTACATCTCCCAGTCCAGGGCCTCCATTGTACTCCCCTCCTAGTCCAGGGCCTCCTCTGCATTCCCCAGTCCAGGGCCTCCTCTGCACCCCCCAGTCAAGGGCCTCCTCTGCACCCCCCAGTTAAGGGCCTCCTCTGCACCCCCCACTCCATCACCTCTTCTGCACCCCCCCACCTCCAGCACCTCCTCTGCACCCCCTAAGTCCAGGACCTCTTCTGCACCCCCAGCCCAGAACCTCCTCTGCACCCCCCAGCCCAGAACCTCCTCTGTATCCCCAAGTCTAGGGTCCCCTCTGTGCAAGCCCCCCCCCCGAGGTCAGGACCTCCTCTGCACTCCCCCAGCCCACCAGGACCTCCTCTGCATCCCCCAAGTCCAGGGCCTCCTCTGCGCCCCCTCCTCCAGGTCAGGGCCTTCTCTGCACCCCCAGCCCAGGGCCTCCTCCGCACTCCCCAGCCCAAGGACTCCTCCACACCCCCATCAGCCCAGGGCCTCCACTGCACTCTCCAGTCCAGGGCCTCCTTTAACCCCCCCAGTCTGGGGCCTCCTCTGCCCCTACCTAGCCCAGGGCCTTCACTGCACCCCCCTGCCCAGGGTCTCCTCTGCACCCCCCAGTCCAAGGCCTCCTCCGCACTCCCCCCAGTTCAGGGCCTTCTTTGAAGCCTCCCCTTCTCTGGGATGCAGAAAAGACATAGGCTGTTTGGGCACTGGGAAGGTCTAGGAGGGAGACCAGCCTGTCCATTACACTTGATCAGGTGGCAGTGACACCCTTAGAGCAGCGGTTCCCAGGGTGGGTGGGGGCAGCACCCCTGGCGGCACCCCCCTAGATGCGTCACCCGGGGCAGGCGCCCCCCCCCTAGTTTTGGCCGTGCTCAGCACTTCTAGGTAACCTCTACTGTACCGGTCCTGAGGAAAGTCACAATCCTCTCATTCACCTCCTAGTCACAAGCCCCTCATTTACCTTTCCCTGCTATCTTCACCTTGCTGACCCTTAGTAAAAGGTCAAGCTGAAGCAAGAAAATCTTGAACAAATTAAGCTTTAAATTGAAGTCATAAAAGAAAACTAAGATAAGTTACACATGTATGAGCAACCTCCAACCCACAACCAGGTATGTCAGTGGGGACTGAGCAGCTTAAAGAGTCTTGGCAGAACAGAGAACCATCATACCAAGAGGCTGCTGTGGGCAAGGTCATCTAAAGCCTCTACCCCTCAAATTCCCCCCTCCCGGCACAAATTCCCCACAATCCCCCCCTTCCCCCAACACCCCCCCCCCATTTCCCTTCCTAGCACAAATACACCTCATTCATCTCTACTAGTTCAAATAACCTCCCCCCCCAAAACAAATTTCCCCTCCTAGAATAATTCCCCTCCCCTCCCCTTCTACCACATCATCTCTTCTAGCACAAACCCCCCAAATCCCCCCTCCTAGCAGAAGGTCTCTCCCCCCTCCCAACACAAATCCCTTTAAATAACCACTCCTAGCAACCCCCTTCTCCACAAGTTTCTCCTCCTAGACCAATTCTTACCCCCTGCCACCCCCCAAAAGACCCCCTTCCAACACAAATCCCCCAAAATCTACTTGTGGCGCCCCCTGCATGCCCACCCCTTGTCCCGGCCCTGACTGCCAGGATTTCCGCTGTGTACGGAGGGAACTGCAGAGTTTCACGGATATCGCCAGGTTAGTTCTTCACAAGGTGGGTAGCTGTTGGAATACATTGTTCATGTATTTTGTGCAATAACTACATCAGCCAGTAGATGGCAGTGTTTACAAGTTTGTAGCTGCATCTATGGTAATGTCTTTTCCCTGAATAAAGTTTTTTGTTCCTGTCTGCAGTTAAGAAGCAAAGCCCATGTGGACTGTGCACTGTCTGTTCTGTAGGACTATATACAGAATTCATAACAGGTTATGGGCCTAGACATAGCCCAGACACCCAATCATTGCCAGCTACAGCATATAAGTGCAAGATACAGTAACAGAAAGAAAACTGCAAAAGAATAACAGAAAATGGCCAGTAATCTGTGTAAAACTGTTAAAGAAATGTGGGAAGGGTTACAAAAGGTGCATGGAAGGGCTAATCTCAGCAATAAACTGTATTTGATTAGAAAGCCATACCAAACTAAGCTGATGAAAGGCCAGGATATGCAGGATTACATAAGGCACCTTGGAAATAGCTGAACGCCATAGAGGTTTAGGAGAAGAAATAAGGATTCTCGTGTCGCAGCACTATTACTCTGTGGCTTACCAAAAAGTTATTAAACACTTCTCACAGTACTTGATGCACATCCAGATGAAGAATTGACATTGGAAAATGTTAAGGGCAAGCTTGTGGATGAATATAAGCGTAAAAGAGAAAACATTAATAGTGACGGTGCTTCTGTTGCAGAGTCTGCTTTAGAGACGAAAATTAGGCATAAAAACAGTAACATGCAACAAGAAACGCATGAATGTTTTGGGTGCAAGAAACAAGGTCATTTAAGCAGATTGTCGAATTTGGAAAGCTAGGATGCAAAAACAAACTTTTTCTTCGGATAATGAATATGTTTTTCAATTCAAAAATTGCACCTCGTCTTTGCAGACATGGTGTGTTGATTCATGAGCTACAAGTCACATGACAAATTACATGCATTTCTTTAAACACCTTGACCAGAGTAAAACAGAAAAAAAATCATCACAGCTAATAGGCAAATAATGGATTTAGAAGGAATTTTCTTTACTGTCCTATTTCACAAAGTGTCACCAGAAATATACCTGTGAAAAATGTCCTCTATGTCCCTGCTCTTGAGACTAATCTTTTGTCAGTGAAGAAGCTCAGAAAACAAGGTAATATAGCGACCTTCAAAGATGACAGTTGTGCCATCACAAACGAGGATATCTTACTTGCAAAGGCTAAAATTACAGATGAACTGTATTAGAGCAAAATGGGGTTGCAGAAAGAATGAACCGTACTCTGTGAGAGTGGAAGAACCATGATTTTTGATGCAGATACAGTAAGCCAACACCCACACAAGGGGGAGGCAGTTATGTCCGTATGCTATCTCCAAAATCGACTCCAGAATCGCTATCTCCAGAATCAAAAACTCAATATGAACTGTGGAATGGAAGAACCCTGAATTTGTACCATCTAAAAAATTTTGGAAGCAAAGCCTATGTGCACATACAAAAGAAAAACGTACAAAATGGGATGCTTGTGCAAAGGAAGGTGTACTTGTGGGATACAGTGAATCTCAAAAGGGATACAGAATTCTACACCAAGACACACACAAGGTAACCATCAGTAGAAGGGTAATTGTTGATCAAACTTCAGTGTGTTCAAAACTTCATAAACTCACAAAAACACTTCAGACTGAGAGAAATTCCACATCAGTGTCACAAGAAGATAAGCAACAAAGTGACACAGAAATAAAAAATTAATGCAGACAATCCAAATATTGTAAAAGACGAAACCAGGCCACAAGAGGCTTCAATTACGAAATCCACCAGAAGCAATAAAGGCACCCCTTTACCAGAGTCTCACTGTCACAAAGGTGTAAATTCAAATACAATTGTCAGTATAGTTGTGACTTACCTACCTAACTTCACAGCAGTGTATAGTGTAGTGGTCCCTTCCCTTCCTACAATAGTACTGACCTACCCAATTCCTACATTGGCCACTACTAGGCTTGTGCACAACGGAAAAATTCGTTCCGTTTCGGTTCGTTTCTTTCCGGTCTTGTTGATTCGTAATCATTCGTAATTTTGCTAGACGGGATTTTTCGTGTTCGGACTCATTCGTATTTTTGCAAGCGACATTTTTCGTTGAATTTTTTGTTGCTTTATAATTCGTACTTTTGGTAGAGTACGTTGTTTTTCGTTGATTCTGGACACAACTCCTACTTTCGTAACTTTTTTTGGGTTCGTTGATTCGTAATTTTCTGTGTCTCTCTCACGACGACGCTGACTATTATGCCTAATGTGCTTCGAATGGATTTGTACTTTTCGAAATACATAGCGGTTATTTGTAACGATTCGAAATCTCGTATTTTACTTTCGTTTTTTACATGCGGCTATAGCCTCCGCCCCTGTACACCATTTTGAGAGGGTTCAGCACGGTGAGGGAGAAGCAGAGAGCAGAGCAGAGTGTTATTGTGCTTCGAATGGATTAGAAATCTCGTATTTTACTTTCGTTTTTTACATGCGGCTATAGCCTCCGCCCCTGTACACCATTTTGAGAGGGAGTTCAGCACGGTGAAGGAGAAGCAGAGAGCAGAGCAGAGTGAGTGTTATTGTGTTTCCAATGGATTTGTACATTCGTAAGTTTTTTCATAACAAATTATGCCGAAGACATTCGGGCATTCGCTATTTTGCGGTATAATTTATTTCGGATTCGGTTTTATTCGTAATTGCTTTGTTCGGAAATTCGAATGCTTCCGAATGTCCGAAAGTTGCTAAATTCGGACGAATTTCGATTCGTTACGAAATGAATTGCACAAGCCTAGCCACTACACTATCCTGCACACCACACTGACCACTACACACTGAAGATAACACTACACACTGACCGCTACACTACACACTGACCACTAAACTACACACTGACTGCTACACTACACATTACACTCTGACCACTACACTGCACACTGACTACTGACCACTACACTGCACACTGACCGCTACACTACACACTGACCACTACACTACACACTGACCACTACACTACACACTGACTACTACACTGCACACTGACCGCTACACTACACACTGACCACTACACTACACACTGACCACTACACTACACACTGACTACTGACCACTACACTGCACACTGACCGCTACACTACACACTGACCACTACACTACACACTGACCACTACACTACACACTACACTCTGACCACTACACTACACACTGACTGCTGACCACTACACTGCACACTAACCGCTACACTACACACTACACTCTGACCACTACACTACACACTGACCGCTACACTACACACTACACTCTGACCACTACACTACAGACTGACCGCTACACTACACACTACACACTGACCACTACACACTACACTCTGACCACTACACTATACACTGCCCGCTACACTACACATTACACACTGACCACTACACACTACACTACACACTGACCGCTACTGTTATTGGCCCAGGAGCGGCGATGACGTCACACGCATGCGTGCCCGGGCCGGCTAACTCCATTCAGAAATCCGGCTACTAAGCTGGCCCGCTAGTGCGCATGCGCATGACGTCAGCGGCGCCGGTTTTAAATGCAAATATCTCCTTAACCGTGTAGGTTAAGGAGATATATCATGCACCTACAGGTAAGCCTTAATCTAGGCTTACCTGTAGGTGCATGTTGTCAAAGTGGGTTTACAACCCCTTTAAAGGGTCTGTAAACCCTCTTGTGTTTTCTCACCTTAATGCATCCTATGCATTAAGGTGAAAAAGCACCTGGTATTGACTGGCCCCCCCGTTTTGCTTACCTGAGCCCTGGAATTTCACCCGGCGGAGACGCACGCTTCCTCTTTCCGAGGTTCTCTGCTCTTGATTGGATAGATTGATAGCAGCACAGCCATTGACTCCCGCTGCTGTCATTCAAATCCAATGACGCGGGCGCCGGGGGTGGGGATGAGTCTTACATACAGCGTCTATGGACGCCAAATGATGGACTCGGAGCGCGCCCGCAAGGTAACCCCATGTAAATTGTCTTTGTACGACCCTGTGATCAACTAAAAATGCCAGAAGTGCTTGTTTATAAATTTACAGTAATTTATTTTATATGCATAGAGCAGTTTCAGGCAATTTAGCCCTCATCACTGCATTACTGTATCAAGGTATTAAAGTGGAACTAAACACTTAATATCCAAATCTGAGAACAGGCAGCTCTTTATGGAAGAGGCATGCTGTGTCTCTTATACAATAGCTTACTTATTTGCATGTTCACAGCCTTCTATTGAAAGTAAACTGAGCTGTGCATATGTAGCTCAGCATGCATTCCTGGTACACTTTGGCTGTGCCAGAATGACTGATTCCCATG
The DNA here is from genome assembly GCA_029206835.1 of Rana muscosa. Taxonomy (NCBI): domain Eukaryota; kingdom Metazoa; phylum Chordata; class Amphibia; order Anura; family Ranidae; genus Rana; species Rana muscosa. The sequence continues at coordinate 140,978,162 of CM055122.1, forward strand.
CACTTCAGAATCCCCTGCTAGCCAGTCACTGTCCCATTGCTGGAAGGAAAAAAATTGTATTTTGCAGAGTTTAGCTCCACTTTCAGTAGATGATGCAATGAAGTGGGTCTTGAAAGGCACCCACATGAAACAGTTCCTTAAAGCGGATCTCCCGCGGCCCCTTGATTTTTTTTTTTTTGTTTGCATTAAAATATTCAAAGCATCTCAAAAGATTACTCACGTCTCTGCAGGTTTTAATCATCCGATTAACGATTTGGTCAGTAATTCAAACTTATATTTTCTCAGGAACGGCGTTTCCATTTTGCTTGTGGGCATGAGAAGCCCACAAGCACTTATTTCCTTGTTTTGGTGAATGCTGAACTCCCAGCATTCACCGCCGCTTGTTCCCGCGCATGCTCAGTTCCGTCGCCGCCATCTTACTACACCCCACACTCCTGCACAGTAATGATAGAGTGAGAAGGGGGCAAGCGGACATATTGTTACACTGACCGGAGTTTTAGACTTCAGTTATTTTCAACACAAAACGGATACTATATTTCAGCATATAAGCTCTGTTTTGTGTTGAAAATAACAGTGAAATCTAAAACTCCGGTGGGTGTAACAAGATGTCCGCTTGCCCCCTTCTCACTCTATCATTACTGTGCAGGAGGGCGGGGTGTAGCAAGATGGCGGCGAGGCTCCGCAATGACTCCTGGGAGCAATGACAAAAGCTCCCAGGACACAGTGCGGGTGAAGGATATGATGAAATACCCGCAGAATACCCGTAGAAGAGGGACACAGGAAGCCAAGTGACAGATGGCGAAAACACAGGTACTGTCACAAAAAAAAAATTGACCGTCCGTTTTGTAATGCATAGGAGTTTGCCTTTTGATTAAGTTAATGTATAAAAATAGGGTGGAGCTCCGCTTTAAGCCTCTTACACACGACCGGTTTTCTCGGCAAGAAAGCTGCTGGGAGAGCTTTTAGCCGAGAAAACCGTTCGTGTGTATGATTTCTCGTCTGGAAAAATGCCGGGAATCTCGACGAGAAAAATAGAGAACCTGCTCTCTATTTTTCTCGTCGGGATTCTCGGCAGTGTTTCCTGCCAAGAAAACCGTGAGTGTGTATGCTTACCTGTTCATGGTAAACCCGCGCATGCTCGAAAAGACTTTGGCGAATGCGCGGTAGCATACAAGTGTAGTGTAGGGTGTAGCAAGATGGCGGCGATGGCATCGAATGTGACGAGCGCAGGCTCATCGTAGTCAATGACGTCACCGCGTTCTTGCCATTCAAAAGAACGGCGGTTCTTTTGAATGGCCGTGTGTACACTCGGCGTGCAAGGCAAGCTTGCCGGGAATCCCGTCGGGAAAACCAACGTTTTTTTTCCCGACGGGATTCCCGCCCTTGTGTACGAGGCTTGACACTGGTGTTTGATAGAAATAAATTCCACTGCTAGCTCTGAATTCACCCTCTAATCTTTTGGCATTGGGTGCAGGCTCACTGCAGTCATGAGCCAATCCATTTGTACAACATTATCTTTAGAAACGAAGGAAGAAAAGGGGAGCCATTCACCATTAAAAACCAATATGACCATTTATTAAAGGATCAAGGGCAAAAACTGTAGCCCCTGGCATTAGAACGCATTGGAACAGCTAGTGCCAGGAGGTACAGTTTGTTTACTGGATCTTTTAATAAAAGGTGATATCGGTTTTTAAGGGTAAGCAGCTCCCCTTCTCTTCTTTGGTTTCTAAGGACAATATTGTACATATGGAGCAGTTCCCTAAACAGAGATGTTGATTGGAGCATTGTGTGCAAGAAATGGCATGGCTCTCCAGCGTGCTGCTGGCTCAGGGTAGGTTGCTGCAGCACTTAGTAATTAAAAGACAACACATAAAGTATAGCAAATGTATTACTGTATACACAGGGCTGGTGCAAGGATTTTTGACACCCTAGGCGAAACCTAATTTTTCCGTCCCCCCTGGCCCCTCCCCTGACCCCACCCCCTTTTACCTGTCCATGTAAACCCCACCTTTTCAATGAAGCGCCCATCAAAGCAGCCTCACCAGCGCCCATCAATGCAGCCTCACCAGCGGCCATCAATGCAGCCTCACCAGCGCCCATCAAATGCAGCCTACCAGTGCCCATCAAATGCAGCCTACCAGCACCCATAAAATGCAGCCTCACCAGCACCCATCAAATGCAGCCTCACCAGCGCCCATCAAATGCAGCCTGCCTCACCAGCGCCCATCAAACGCAGCCTCACCAGCGCCCATCAAATGTAGCCTCACCAGCGCCCATCAAATGTAGCCTCACCAGCGCCCATCAAATGTAGCCTCACCAGCGCCCATCAAATGCAGTCTCACCAGCGCCCATCAAATGCAGCCTCAGAAGCGCCCATCAAATGCAGCCTCAGAAGCGCCCATCAAATGCAGCCTCACCAGCGCCCATCAAATGCAGCCTCACCAGCGCCCATTAAATGTAGCCTCACCAGCACCCATCAAATGCAGCCTCACCAGCGCCCATCAATGCAGCCTCACAAGTGCCCATCAATGGCAGCCTCACCAGCGCCCATTAAATGCAGCCTGCCTCATTAGCGCCCATCAAATGCAGCCTACCAGCGCCCATCAAATGCAGCCTTACCAGCACCTATCTAATGCAGCCTACCAGTGCCCATCAATGCAGCCTCACCAGCACCCATCAATGCAGCCTCACCAGCGCCCATCAAATGCAGCCTTACCAGCGCCCATCAAATGTAGCCTCACCAGCGCCAATCAAATATAGCCTCACCAGCGCCCATCAAATGCAGTCTCACCAGCGCCCATCAAATGCACCCTCACCAGCGCCCATCAAATGCAGCCTCACCAGCGCCCATAAATGTAGCCTCACCAGCGCCCATCAAATGCAGCCTCACCAGCGCCCATCAAATGCAGCTTCACCAGGAAAAGCTTTGTAGTATAGAAAAACCCTTGAAACATGGCATATCCCAAACCTATGAAATATTAACAGAATTAGAAACACAGGGAACACTAGCATGTATAGAAAAATGGGGACAGGATGTGGGCAAAAAGCTTGAAGAATCACAAATGATCGGGGCAGTATTCAATTCCACATCCGATATAGCGACAATTGAAGCAAACTACAAGTGTATGGTACGCTGGCACTTGACCCCAGAGAGAATGAATAAATTCCACCCAAACAATTCTTCGTTATGTTGGAGGAACTGTAAACAAAAGGGAACGACCATGCATATATGGTGGGATTGCCCGAAAATAAAAGAGTACTGGGAGTAAGTTCTAGAGTACATAGAAGAAATAACTGGAGAGAAGATCCCACAAAACTCCTGGACATGTCTGTTCCATGGTACAAACAAAACAAAAAAACAATATAAAAAACTTTGGTCCCGTCACTGCTCAACGCGACAAAGTGACTAATCCCCAAAAAATGGTTACATACAACAAAACCAACCATAAAAGAGTGGATACAACGAGTAGATCACATAGCCAAAATTGAAAACCTCCCTTGCGGTGAGCAGGGTAGGGACGAAACGAAAGATATAGAGCAACATGGGAGAAATGGAGAGCCTTTAAATTAGCAGAAAAATTTGCGCAGGGAATGACCAAAATAGACAGATGAAAAAGTAGAAAAAGAAGAGAGGATGGCAGATAGGGGGAGGGTAGGGGGGCGGAGGGTAACGGGAAAGGGGGGATCAAGGGAAATGGGTAACGGGAAAATTTATGAAATATGCATGTTCCTATATTAATCTTTTTTACACCAATGTGTTTTGTACTTGAACAATTTTCTAATAAAGAATAAATAAAAAAATTACAAATGCAGCCTCACCAGCGCCCATCAATGCAGCCTCACCAGCACCCATCTAATGCAGCCTACCAGCGCCCATCAAATGCAGCCTCACCAGCACCCATCAAATGCAGCCTCACCAGTGCCCATCAAATGCAGCCTCACCGGTGCCCATCAAATGCAGCCTGCCTCACCAGCGCCCATCAAATGCAGCCTGCCTTAACCAGCGGCCATCAAATGCAGCCTGCCTCACCAGCACCCATCAAATGTAGCCTCACCAGCGGCCATCAAATTTAGCCTCACCAGCGCCCATCAAATTTAGTTTTACCAGCGCCCATCAATTGTAGCCTCACCAGCGCACATTAAATGCAGCCTCACCAGCGCCCATCAATGCAGCCTCACCAGCACCCATCAAATGCAGCCTGCCTCACCAGCGCCCCTCAAATGCAGCCTACCAGTGGCCATTAACAAATGTTTGCTTGATTCCATTCATTCGGGAGTCAGGACACAGACACAGTCCTCCGCCACTGCTGCACCTCTGACACTATGTACGAACAGGGCGGCAGCTGCCTGCTGATGCTGAGACTTAGTTCCTTGCTGCAGAGAGAAGAGAGTAGGAAAAACAGTGGTCGGCAACCCTAGGCAGCAGGGCGCCCTAGGCGGCTGCCTAGTTTGCCTAGTGGTAGCACCCTGTGTATACAGTATTATATATCAAGATGCTCTATAAAATGCATAATTTAAAACAATATAAAAAAAAAAGTCAAATGCCATGACGGAACATGTCATGAACCCAAAAGAAGAGAGTACATTGAAAAGCCTGTCTTCAGAAGAGGTTTTGCTTGAACATGTTTACCTTCACAAAATTATACAAAAATTACTGGAAAATTTCCCCAGAGCATATTTATAAATTGGTGAAAAAAACATCAAACATGAAAATTTGTATTGCTTATTAAAAGATTATAAAATCAAATGTTTTACCTTTAATAACTAGACCTCATGTGTTATCACAAATAACCACTGGGGGTCAGGCTTGTGCCTCTGTAAAATATCTGTCCCTAGGCAGCTATAATTCTTATTGTAGTTTACTCAAGTGTCCAAGAATATTTTTACAAAGTGAACTTTTGGAAGACAGTTATAAAGCAGACAGCAAGTTATTTTTTCCTGATCTGTTACAGAATTTAGCATAGATTAGAATCATTGGTGACTATTGTAATGACATTAGATTGAATGACATTTAAGTATTGATCCATCATTACTATTTTTATTAGTAGCAAAAGCGGCTGTAACATCATTGTGTTGAGACAGAATGCCTATATTGCCTCAAGGCTGAAATGTATGGAGGATGGATTTACTGTTTCTATACATGCTTTCATTGCTACAATAAAACAGGCCATAGATTTCAAAATACATTTCTTAAGAAAAGAATATTCTAAGAAAGTCAGTCCGTTTTTCTAATCATTAGTGGGTCAGATCGACAAACTTTTTCTACCACAGTGATAAGAAAATTCGTAGAAGCAAGATGAAAAATGTTTTTCGAACAAAGGAATTTCTAAAAGTATACAGTATGTGGCTTTTGTTCAGTAAAGTCCATTCATTCCAAAAATCAAATGTTAAAAGAAAATGAAATCTCGAACAACGAACACATTTTTCATACAAATTTTCCTAATGCCGCGTACACACGACCATTTTTCTCGTCGGGAAAAATTAAATTTTTTCTCTTTGACGAGAAAAACGACCGTGTGTGGGCTTTTGGTCATTTTTCCAGACGAGAAAAACGGCATTAATCACGACGAGAAAAATTAGAACATGCTCTAATTTTTCTCGTGATTCACGGCATTTTTTTCCGCGGCAGTTTTCCCATAGGGAAACACTGCCGGGGAGCCTACACATGGTCGTTTTTCTCTCGACCAAGAGAAAAAATGACGGGAAAAACGGCAGTGTGTAGGGAAACAAGCCGTTCCTCGTTTTTCCCGTCGATTTTCTCGACGGTGTTTCCTAAGAATTTTCATTAGAATATCTATTCATCTACAGTGCCTTGAAAAAGTATTCATACCCCTTGAAATTTTCCACATTTTGTCATGTTATAACCAAAAACGTAAATGTATTTTATTGGGATTTTATGTGATAGACCAACACAAAGTGGCACATAATTTTTAGGTGGAAGGAAAATGATAAATGATTTTCAAAATTTTTTACAAAGACATTTTTGAAAAGTGTGGCATTCATTTGTATTTAGCCCCGCTGAGTCAATACTTTGTAGAACCACCTTTCGCTGCAAGTCTTTTTGGGGATGTCTCTACCAGCTTTGCACATCTAGAGAGTGACATTTTTGCCCATTCCTCTTTCCGAAATAGCTCAATCTCTGTCAGCTTGGATGGAGAGCATCTGTGAACAGCAATTTTCAAGTCTTGCCACAGATTCTCAATTGGATTTAGGTCTGGACTTTGACTGGGCCATTCTAACACATGAAAATGCTTTGATCTAAACCATTCCATTGTAACTCTGGCTGTATGTTTAGGGTTGTTGTCCTGCTGAAAGGTGAATCTCCACCCCAGTCTCTAGTCTTTTGCAGACTCTAACAGGTTTTCTTCTAAGATTGCCCTGTATTTGACTCCATCCATCTTCCCATCAACTCTGAGCATCTTCCCTGTTGTAGAAAAGCATCACCACAACATGATGCTGCCACCACTATGTTTCATGGTGAGGATGGTGTGTTCAGGGTGATGTGCAGTGTTAGTTTTCTGCCACACATGCTTTCCGCTACACATTGCTTTTAGGCTAAAAAGTTCAATTTTGGTCTCATCTGACCAGAGCACCTTCTTCCACATGTTTGCTTTGTCCCTCACATGGCTTCTCGCAAACAGCAAACGGGACTTCTTATGGCTTTCTTATTACCACTCTTCCATAAAGGCTAGATTTGTGGAGTGCACAACTAATAGTTGTCTTGTGTACAGATTCTCCCATCTGAGGTGTGGATCTTTGCAGCTCCTCCAGAGTTACCATGGCTGCTTCTCTGATTAATGCTTTCCTTGCCCGGCCTGTCAGTTTAGGTGGACAGCCATGTCTCGGTAGGTTTGCAGTCGTGCCATACTCTTTCTATTTTCGGATGATGGATTGACCAGTGCTCCGTGAGATGTTCAAAGCTTGGGATATTTTTTTATAACCTAACCCTGCTTTAAACTTCTCCACAACTTTATTCCTGAACTGTCTGGTGTGTTTCTTGGCCTACATGAGCTGTTTGTTCACTAAGGTTCTTTAACAAACTTCTGAGGGCTTCACAAAACAGCTGTATTAATACTGAGATTAAATTACACACAGGTGGACTCCATTTATTAATTAGGTGACTTCTAAAGGCAATTGGTTCCACTAGATTTTAGATTTTAGTTAGGGGTATCAGAGTAAAAGGGGCTGAATACAAATGCACACCACACTTTTCAGATATTTATTTGTAAAAAATGTTGAAAAACATTTATCATTTTCCTTCCACTTCACAATTATGTGCCACTTTGTGTTGGTCTATCACATAAAATCCCAATAAAACACATTTACGTTTTTGGTTGTAACAAACTTTCAAGGGGTGTGAATACTTTTTCAAGGCACTGTATAGCCAGCTTAACCACTTCAATACAGGGCATTTTCACCCCCTTCCTGCCCAGACCAATTTTTAGTTTTCAGCAATTTGAATGACAATTGCCCGGTCATGCAACACTGTACCCAAATGAAATCTTTATGTTTTTTTCCCCCCACAAATAGAGCTTTCTTTTGGTGGTATTTGATCACCTCTGCAGTCTTTATTTTTTGCGCTATAAACAAAAGAAGAGTGACAATTTTAAAAAAACACAATATTTTCTACTTTTTGATTTAATTAATATCACAATTTTAAAAAATAAATAAAAAAATTTCCTCAGTTTAGACTGATACGTATTCTTCTACATATCTTTGGTAAAAAATATCGCAATAAGCGTATATTGATTGGTTTGCACAAAAGTTATAGCGTCTACAAAATAGGGGATGGATTTATGGCATTTTAATTTTTTTATTTCTTTTTACTAGTAATGGTGGCGATCTGCATTTTTGGAACCATTCACATTTATACAGCGATTACTGCTATAAAACTGCACTGATTACTGTGTAAATGTAACTGTCAGGGAAGGGGTTAACACTAGGGGGCGATCAAGGGGTTAATATGTTCCCTAGTGAATGATTCTAACTGTAGGGGGAGGTGACTCACAAGGGGAGGAGACTGATCAGTGTTCCTCTGTAGACATGTGCACACTGAAATATTTCTTTTCGGAAATTCGTTGTCGTTTGAAAAATAAATTTATTTAGTTACTCCCGAAAATCGTTTTTATTTATTTCGTTTTTCGTTAAAAATTGCATTCGTCCGAAAATCCGAAATAATTTAGGTCGAATCTGTCATTGAAGGCTTATATGGTGTGTGTGTGTTCTAAGAAGATTCGACGGAGCAGCTAAACTATTCGACGCAGCAATCGTACATTTTCGGTCGAATGTTCCGCCTACAAGCTAGCTATAGTAGAATTCTAATGTTGTATGACTAGTAATAATTATATTTATTAATTATTATTACTAGTCATTCAACATTAGAATTTTTCTATAGCCCATGAGCGGATGCATTTAACCGGAAATGTACGATTGCAGGAAGCATCGTACAGTGAGTTTAACTGCACCGTCGAATCAACTTAGAACTTTTGACAGACACCATAAGCCACAGATTCGACGTTTGTATTTTTTTCGATGCTGTGTCGAATCTTCGTCGAATCTTCGTCGTTCATGTGGAATGGATGGTCTATCCCAACAGTCAGCTAACTACTTTCACATTCGTTTGTGCACGTGCTCCAACGTTCTGTCAGTGTCGGATAATATGGAGACCCATTTCGACGACATGGAGGACGTTCCTGGGCCTTCTATGGAGGAAGCAGCAGCAACATCCCATTCCCCATCATCCAAAAAGCGTCGCTTGGGGACACAAGCTGCAACCAGCAGGAAGCGTAACCGTATGTGGACTCACATTGAGTCCCAGGTCCTTGTAAAGGAAACGCTTCCTTACTGGATACAGCTGTGTGGCCCCCGCTCCAGGGATACCACTCAGGAGTGGAAGCGTGAGAAGTGGGAGGAGATCTCCAAAAAAGTTGAGGGGATGTATCGCCATCGGCGTGACCCGACTGCCTGTCGGAAAAAATTCAGCGACATTAAGCGGTAAGTAACATGTCTGATTATTATTTTTTTTACATTTTAACCACTTCAGCCCCGGAGGATTTGGCTGCCAAATGACCAGGCCACTTTTTGCGATTCGGCACTGCGTTCTTTTTTTCCCCACAAATAGAGATTTCTTTTGGTGGTATTTGATAATCTCTGCGTTTTTTTTTTGCGCTATAAACAAAAAAAGAGCGACAATTGTGAAAAAAAACACAATTTTTTTTTACTTTTTGCTATAATAAATATCCCCAAAAAATATATAAAAAAACAAATTATTTCCTCAGTTTAGGCCGATACGTATTCTTCTACATATTTTTGGTAACAAAAATTGCAATAAGCGTTTATTGATTGGTTTGCGCAAAAGTTATAGCGTCTACAAAATAGGGATAGTTTTATAGCATTTTTATTATTATTATTTTTTACTAGTAATGGCGGCGATAAGCTATTTTTTTTTTTTCATAAATTTTTTATTGTATAGTCACATATACAGGTTACATAACAGGTACAGTAAGGTATACAAGAATTCCACGATAAGTCAAGCACAGCGATATAAAGTACATAGTTCACTCGTAGAATATACCAACAACATTGATCAAACTAATACAGGCAATGTTTGTTATTAACTCTGTTACACCAGAGAAGAGTGGTGTCTTCCGAAACCCTCCCCTCACTTTACTAGCAATATATGCTCTACTCTAAGGGTTGTGGGAGGTGATCAAGTTCCCATTTGAGGGGGATATTCAGGGCAGGTTGAAGTGGCTAGGTGGCCTTTCATCAGTGGGATCATTCCCGCCCGCGCACCCCAAACAGGGTACTTGCTGTACGCGGGCAGGGATTCTTGTCAGACCCCAAGGGGTCAGGTTGTGTCTGGGCCAATAGTACAGTAATCTCTCCCTAACAGTTCGAGGGATGGTTTCGGATCAGATGAATACCCTTGTGCAACTTTCATAGGTGAACGTAGGTACAGAATGGCGTTCAGATAGTGTCACAATGTAGGAATATGTAATCTATATATTTCTGAGATGTAGGGGAAGGGAGGGAGAGTAGGGGGGAGGGTAGAGACGGAAGTTTCATGTTTCTGTGGCCAGAGTGGTCTCGTGATTCCCTGCACGCCCCCTCGGCGATCAGCGATTTTTATCGTGACTGCGACATTATGGCGGACACATCGGACACTTTTGATGCCATTTTGTGACCATTGTCATTTATACAACAATCAGTGCTCTAAAAATGTACTATTTTACACCATACACAGTTCAAACAAGCGCATAATTAGAAAGGTGGACTGGACATCTATATTTTATCAGCACAATCCCAATCCTTTCTTTTATATTTTATTGCACACCAAAAAAGCATACGTTTTTCTTAAAATAAATTTGGTTAATAAAAAAAATGTGCAAATCTTGTGCTACGTGAAAAAATGCGCCTAATCCAAAAATTCCATTTGCATTGTTTCATTCTACGGGTTCATTCTACATTTGTTTCATGTGTTGATGTAATTTTCAGATTACTATTGTAGTTTAATTATGGAACCTGTTTCTCTTCTCTTTTTGTTTTGCAGTTCCATAGCGCGTAAACGCAGGCAGACGGGGCGCAGAGGGAAGCAGGTGCCTCTCCTCACCCATGAGGCAGAGCTGTTAGCTGGTATAGGGGAGGATGAGATCACCCATCTCCTGGCTCATCAGGGTTGGTGTCAGCATTGCATTGTGCAGGACATTTTTTTTGTCAAGCATCCGTCATTTACCATATTGTGTTTGATTTTATTTAAAGATCGCATCCAGTCCCAGCGCCGCCGGAGGAGGAGGGCGGAGGAGCAGGAGTCCTCCACGTCATCAACGCCCAGTAAGTAGTGTAGTAGTGACACTAATACAGTGGGTCCTTTTCCATTTGTCTAGCCTTCCATTGTCGATTCCAGTGTCATTGCTTCTCGCTCAAGCAGTGACAGGTAGAGCCTCTGCAACCTTCTGTCAGGTAACGCAACCGCTTGCGTAACTTACGCAATCTGACAGAACGTCGCTGCTCTGAACTGAGGCACCTAATCAGTGGCGGTGCACCTAGCACTCGCCGCTGGAACCAGGACAGGTAAGTGCCTCTTTTTTTTTTTAGAGAGATTTTTTCTAAATGGTTGAATGCATGTCCCTGCCTTGTAGATAAACGTTAGTGACCTGACCTGTATTGCCATGCTAATGGATAATTAATTTTATCTATATACAGTATTTATTTATAGTAATTTGAAGCTTGAACATTGTAACGTTCATCATTTCTCCTTTATATTAAATAGGTGTCATCCAATCAGAGTGGGAGACTCAGGAGGAGGAGGCTGAGGCGGCAACGCCCACATGTAAGTTAGTATAATCTTGCTGGTGTCTGCTGAGTGATCATACATGTTTCAATGTTCTTGTACTAATGTGTGAGATTGTTGTACACTGCAGATTGTAATGTTCTTTTCTATATTAATCATAATCAACAGCTGCTGAGGCTGAGCAGGAGGTGGAGGAGACCTGCACTGTAGAGGCTGCTGGGGATGCGGAAGCTGGTGAACAGCCAGACGCGGCAGATCCAGGGAGTAAGTATAACTTTTTTTGTATTTTCCAGGCAAATATAGTATTTTAAATATGAAATGCTGATGGCAAACCTTGTCTAGAAATGGTTGTGATTTATTCTCCAAGGCTTCGGTTTAGCTGGAATTATTAATTATTAGTCCCCCTTTGCAGCTGATTCCAGTCTTCCCGTTAGCGTGACCTGTGCTTGTTATTTCCTCAATGTCACTTCCCTGATCACGCCAGCTTCTTGCTGCAGTTCAGGTTCCCAGTCTGAGCCAATCACTGTTAATCATCGTGAATAACACAGCAGGCTGGAAGGGGTGTGTCAGACAAGAATCTCCAGCTATTGCCTGGCAGTCCCTGGACATGGTCAATCTCCGGCATGCCCCTAATTCATGCATTAACACTTTCCTCATGATGTCTGGTGCCTCCTCTTTGGCATCATCTAAAGCAGGGGTCTCCAAACTGCGGCCCGAGGGCCAGATGTGGCCCTTTGGTAGCTTTTATCCGGCCCTTGGGGCACTAATTCTCCCACTCACACCAACAATGGGGCATTTTTTTCTTCTATGTATACTAATGATGGGATACTATTCCTCCTACTAATAGGGGCACCACTCCTATTGACCACCAACCCTGAGGCCATATTTATTCTCACTGATGATGGGCCCATGACATTTTCTGCCCCTGTTGGCCACAATCCGGCCCCCCTAGAGTCTGAAGGAAAATAAACTGGCCCTTTTTTTGAAAAGTTTAGAGACCCCTGATATAAAGCAAAAAATTGTAAATGACCTCGTAGATCTTTGTGCAGGCAAATATCTATAAGAAGTTGAGTCTTGCATAGGTCTTGAAGGCTCAGGGAGAGACCAGACCACTGCAGTAGCAGAGGGGAGCAGATGAAGCACCGGATATCGAAGGTTCAGTAATTGTAAATTCTCTGTTATACCTCCTAGCCTAGACCAGGAGTGAGTAACCTACCTAGCCTAGAACAGAAGTGGGGCTTATTCAATCAGTGGCTATATAAAATTATCAACTTTAAAAAGTAGCCTGCTATATTTTATTAAACAACTTTTTGTTAGGTCATCCCTAATGCAATGGCTTGAATGGCTTCTCTTTGGTGAGTGTAATGTTAATAGCTGGTATAGCTGATATGTTTTTCTGCAAGTGCAACTGATCTTCCATATTTGCGACAGTCAATCAGTCTGGATGAGGTAGAGTAGTTAGTGGTCAGTGTGACGGATCTCAGATACCCCAGGTGGGAACATCTGCCAGACCTGTGTCTCCTGTCCTCCAAATGCACATGCAGCCTGCAGATTCACCATAACCAGCCCTTAACCCCTCAATCACGAGACAATCCACACAGGTGTTCAGGGTTAAACATGCAGAGCATCAACAGTTTATTAAATCCAAAACATACACTTTTACACACAGTTATGGACACTCCCCTTAGCCTTGTCATAGAGGGGGGTAGGGGACAAGGAAGAACCAATGGTAACTGAACATTGAAACAGAGACTACAGTTAAACATAAAGGGATTATGGTAAGCAGGCAGCCCTTCAATACACATCCCCTGCGGAGAGATGTCTGCAGTCCAGACCATTGTCTATGTGCCATGAACCAACACAATTAAGCACAGCAACAAGAGGGGGGAATCGGGGGGGGGAGAAGGGATGTAGCATTACATTACATTTTCTCAATACCAGCTTTCCCCAAGTCTCTCAGTGTCTTCTGGGCCATAATCTGTGGGTAAGAGGCCAGCCCTCAGTCCCTTCCAAAACACACAGTGACAGTGGGTTCTGTCACAGTCAGCACTTAGGCATCCATTACACCTTAAGATTTTCTCAAGCCGGCCGTGCGACCAAGCGGATAAAATCTTTGGGAGATTCTCCTTTACACTGCTCGATGTGTAGAGGGGAATCCCTTTTTTACTATGGCCGGGGAGGACACTCAGCTCCGCCCCGGTAAGAGTACAGTAAAGTACTACACCTTCCTGCACAGCTCAGCAAACCTGGGATGACGCAGCAAATTGACACAGACACCACTATCTCCTACACACAAATTGATTAGGTGCATCTCACTGAATATCAAAAATGGAAAACTGGTATGTAGAAGTGAAAACATCTCAAGATGTTACATGATTGTCTACAAGCGTTTTGAGATAATTGTCTTTATATAATGTTAGGGTGAAGAAGTCATGTGTATTGTATTATCTATCTAATGTATTTTCTTTTCTTCACAGGTGAAGTCTTCATCCTTCACCTCCACCCGGTGGACGAAGGCCTGTACCTGCCCGCGTCTGGTGATTGTCCTTCCTCCCCAGCGGTTTCTACGGCGCATGTTATCCTCCGCCCTTCACTATCCCCCCACCTGGACACACCCATTACTGCCTCCTCCCCAGTGCGTCCTGGTGAGGATTCTCCAGCCGCTACAGTACACATCTCCCCTCCAGAGCCACATGTGAATGTGTATCTGCGACGCATTGTGGAGGTCCAAGAGAGACAATATGCCGAAACCAGGAGGCTATGTCACTCTTTGGCCCTCCACAATCGCCGGCAGCTCCGTCACTATGTGGCTCTGGAGAGGTACCAACGCAGCCTTAGGAGCCAACTGGAGGCTACTAGGTACCTCGGTGAACAAATGGCTGGCATAAATATGTCCCTACAGCGACTGGTCACCAGGTTGGGGGAGAATCTTTTTTCCTAATTTTTTTTTTTTTATTTTTTTTTATGTTAAAAATAAAAATGTTTTTGTTCAGAACTAATTGTTTTCTTGAATCTTGCTTTCCTTGTTAGGTTCATTAATCATTATGTGATGTTTATCTAAATGAACTAGTCCATTTATTGTTACTAACTTACTAGAGGCCTTATAATTGTCTTTTCTACATTTAACCATCAGGCTGAACTTAGAAAATTTAAGAGATTTCTTTCTACACTATTTCAATGTGCAAAGGGTAATTCCATTTATCTTGTGTCCAGTCACGCCGTTCAGCTTTCCCCCCACCAGAATACTAGGGATGAGCCGAACACCCCCCGGTTCGGTTCGCACCAGAACCCGCGAACGGACCGAAAGTTCGCACGAACGTTAGAACCCTATTAAATACAATGGATGCGAATGTTCTAAATCTAAAGTGCTAATTATAATGACTAATATGCATGTTATTGTCCTAAAAAGGGGTTGGGAACCCGGGTTCTCCCCCAGGGGACATGTATCAATGGAAAACGAAGTTTTAAAAACGGCCGTTTTTCGGGAGCAGTCATTTTAATGATGCATAAAGTGAGAATAAAAAAGTCAAATATTCCTTTATATATCGTACCTGGGGGGTGTCTAAAGTATGCCTGTGAAGTGGCATGTGTTTCCCGTGTTTAGAACTGTCCCTGCACAAAATGACATTTGTAAAGGAAAAAAATCCATTTAAAACTGCTTGCGGCTTTAATGTAATGTCTGGTCCCGGTAATATGGATGAAAATCTTTAAGAAAAATGGCATGGCTACCCCATCACCCCCCCCCCCCTACCCCAGCCCATTACCAGCCCCTTTGGGTCTTGTATGGATATTAAGGGGAACCCCGCACACAAAATAAAAAAGGCCCTATATACTCTGAACAAGTAGAATCTGTTTGTAATTTTGAACAGTAATATTATAGAACAGCAATGACGGGTATATACAGGTGTATACTGTGCCACTAACTCCTGCAGATGCCTGTATTTGAGAACAGCAATGACGGATATACAGGTGTATACTGTGCAGAAGGCTCAGCAAAAATGACACTGACACTGTCCCCTGCCTATCCTTCTCTGTCCCTGTACCAACACACTGTAAATGCACAAGGTTTAGCAAAGAATATCACTGACACTGTCCCTGCCTATCCTTCTCTGTCCCTGTACCAACACACTGTAAATGCACAAGGTTTAGCAAAGAATATCACTGACACTGTCCCTGCCTATCCTTCTCTGTCCCTGTACCAACACACTGTAAATGCACAAGGTTTAGCAAAGAATATCACTGACACTGTCCCTGCCTATCCTTCTCTCTCCCTGCACGCCAACACACTACACAAGGCCGCCGCGCTGGCGGGCTTTTATAGTGTGGGGCGTGTACTAAACCCCCCTGAGCTATAATTGGGCACAGGCATCCTGCCTGTGGCCAATTATGCCTCTCCTCACTGCCGGCGCTGTGATTGGCCAAGCATGCGGGGTCACAGTGCATGCTTGGCCAATCACAGCGCCGGGATTGCACTGCGATGGCGCAGTGTATTGTGGGCCGTTCGCGTCACTCGAATTTGTCGTGAACGGCCCAAAACGTTCTATCTTCGGCGAACGATCGAACAGCCGATGTTCGAGTCAAACGTATGTTCGACTCGAACACGAACCTCATCCCTTCAAAATACACAGCAGATAGTAACAGCAGGGGTTAACCATACAGTCCTCAACAGTTCACAGGGCATAGGTTGCAGGCTTGCAATCATGAGGGCAACAGTTAACCGGACAGAGGTTCCCAGGCGAGTGCAATCACAAGGGGCAACAGTTCAAAGGGCAGTCATCATTTCCAGGGCTTGAGTAACATGGCAGCAGGGTAGATTACTCACACTGGTGACTTCGGACAATTGCAGATGGTCATGAAACAGGTGGAGGATCAGAGAGGGCCCTGGTGTCCCCAGGGTCAGAGATGGCAAATGGGAGGGGTCCTGGGCATATGGATGCAGTTGAGCAGTGACCAACTAGTCTATCTTGCATAGAGTCACGTTTCCAGCTGTATGCTTCTTTGTTCTATGTTGTGTTGGTAACAAATTCTGATCCTTGAGTTGACAGTCTCTCCATCAAGAGGAACTGTCATGCTGTTGAGGTCATCTTTAATCATTGTCTCTTATTTCCAGACCATCATACAAAAATGGTTAAATTAGCACACGTTGCTATTTGTATTTACTAAGACAGCAACACGTGAGCAGTAGCGCCACGTCAAGGCTTCAACCCTTGCTACTGTCCATTCACACAACATTCATTCATACAATCACGCACGCTCTAGTCACTCTACACAACACTCATTACAAAAAAGGGTGATGGAAGGAATAAAGGGAAAAATTTGGATTGCTTAAAACAATATAATTCTATTTAAATCTTGGGGTCACACTAAAGACAACTGCTATTGTCAAGTGGTAAGAAAAAAAAAATGCATTTTCCTCAACATTTGGATGGTTCCTCTGAGTCCCATCTATCTTCACATGGTGATAATGATTCAGGTCTCACAAGTTAAGGGTAGGGTAACCAAGCTTGGGGAGGTTAAATTTCAGGAAAGTTATTTGTTCCATCAAATGGGGTGTCAGTTGTGCACGGTGTGGATTAAGGATGTTCCCAGTAATAGAGAAAACTCTCTCACTTTGCACAGTGGTTGGAGGACAGGATAGTAGTTGCTGGGCAACCAGACAAAGACCAGGCCACAAACTTTTCTTACTATCCCAATAGGTCAAAGGGTCCTCTGAAGGAAGCAAAGGTGCTTCATATAGGTAGGCCCTGACCATTTCAGAGGCACTGCTCTCTTCTCGATTACCTGCTGCTTGACCTGCATCCACCAGATTGTCAAGTGCCTCTACCCAACATGCAGATGCTCCACTTGGTTGTTTTTGAGTGATGGTGCCAGGTCTTGGAATAGCAGACATGGCAGGTGAATCTTCCAAACTGGCCTCATCCGGCATACATCTCTGTTGCTGCAAATTACGGACCCTTTCAATCAATTTTTCTTTCCAGTAGGAGAGGCTGTTGTCTCTGAGTGCCAGTTTACCTTTGATCCTGGGATCACATAGGGAAGCCAGCATGAGTTCAGGGCTTTTGCGGACACGATCATTTAGCCGATCTTTTAAGTTGGCTTGTAGTTTTCTGATGAAAGACGCTACATCGGCATGAAGTGGGCTGCCACAAAGAGGCTCACTGTTTTCTAGGAACGATCCCATCTTATCTATGAGATAGGTAAACAAGGGTATGACCTGTCCTAGGCTGGCATTGCTCTGACTCAAGTTTTCCGTCACATTCCGAAAGGGTTTTAAGACAGAAACGAGCTGCCCAATTATACACCAGTCATCACGTCCCAGTGTGGAATCAATCCCAATGCTGTGGCGGGATGATAGATTGTGGATGGCTGTCTTTTGCTCCAAAATGCGTTCCAGCATTTCCAGGGTATAGTTCCACCGGGTGCTGACATCTTGTTTCAGTCGATGTATGGGGAGCCCTGATTGTTCTTGCTCCTCCCTCAACAGTTGACTAGCCCGTACACTGCGGTGGAAATGCCCTGCAATCTTCCTGCAAAGGTCCAAGATTTGAGCAATCTTGTTGTTTTTCTCCACTGGGATTGCACCCTTGACCACTAAATGCAGTATGTGTGCAGAACAGCGGACACCGACAAAAGATCCATCTTGGAGCGCTTTAACCATGTTTGAACCTCCGTCTGTCACTATGAACCCAACAGAAACATTGGTGACTGCCAGCTCTCCAAACCAATTGGCCAACATTGATCTAATTGCTCGCAATATGTTGGCAGAGCTGTGTTTGTCATCACGGACTTCTGTGTGGAGCAGGAAAGCTTGATAACCCTGCTGGTCTTGCGCTGCAGACCGTCCTGATGAAGTTTGAACACTTACACTAGTGCCACCACCAACAGGCACAGTGGCCTGCCACCAGTGTGCAGTCAAAGACAGGAAAGCGTGTTGACCGCTGGGAGCTGTCCACAAATCAGTGGTCAAATGAATTGTCTGACCCTCGGCTTTGGCCATTCTTTCCTTTAATACTGCAACGCACGAATGGTATAGTGCTGGAATAATCTTTCTGCTGAAAGTTGTTCGTGCAGGAACAACGTATCGTGGAGCAAGGGCATGCATGAGCTGTTTAAACGGCTCCCCTTCAATCATGTGAAAAGAGGCTCCTCCAACAGCAATGAATTGGCCAATGAGGCGGGTGATCTTGTTGGCCTGCTGTTTTGACATGCCCTTGGAACTAAAGCCAACAAAACTATCTAGGGTAGGCTGATGATGTCCTTGGGAGGATGAGGAGCCTGATTGGGTCTGCAGTGGAACTACTGCACGTGTATGGCTTGTCTTAAACAAACCCTCTCTATTGGCTGTGCTCTGAGTAAGTGGTGTGGTTGAAGAGGTACCACCAGTACATTCAGAGTCCGTTATGCTGCTTCCTGTGCTACCATCTTCTTTTTCTGCCTCTGCCCGCAGTAAAGTAGAGTGGTGGTAATTTTTAATGTGTAGGTTCATACCAGCATTGGTTAAATGTCCCAACTTTTTACCCCTACTCACTTGCTTCCCACACAATTTGCACTTTGCAAAGAACCCGCCTTCCAATGTTTGAAAGTATTTCCAAACGTTGCTGCGGCGGGATGAAGCCCCTTGACCCTGTTGATCTCTAGTATGGGCTGATATAGCTGCAGCAGGTAGCACACCAGTGGTGGAAGCTGTTGCCACTACAGTTACACTTGGTGAACTAGTGCTAATGGCAGGGGTGCTGGGGAGGTCGGTGTTATCATCACAGGATTCTTCCTCTATAATAACAGAGGGAGAAGGGGAGTTAGCAGCAGATGAAAAAAGTGAACTGCTCCCTGTCCTACTCCTCACAGAAAATCCCTCTTGCACTTTCTCTAAGTCATGCTGTAACTCTTGTGGGGTAAGACTGTATAAAACGTCTGCAGTGGTTGGGGAAAGAGGAGCATCACATTCAAAATCATTCTCTTGGGGCAATGAAGAAAACGTCTCACACTCTGTCTCTGCTGATGTCTCCCTCAATTGCTTCTTTGGGGAGCTGGGCAGTGGCACTGGCACTGGCAGTGTCATTGGTGGTGGTGATTGTATCGGCAACTCCACTTGTTTTATAGTATGTTTCTTGCCTATCCCATAAAAATAGGAAGCCATGACAACTGTAGAAGAAGGCGCTGCACTGGCAGTGGAAGCGGCAGCAGATGTTGGTGGTCTGGCAGGAGGAAAACTAATAGTAGAACTGGTGGTGGTGGAACTAGCTTTGCTGGTGGCAGTGGTGGTGACATCCACTGTTGTGGATAGCATGTTTGTGGCGGCAGAAGTGTCAGAGACACTAGTAGCAGAGACCTTGCCACTTTTTTTAGCAAGGCGTCCACCACGACCGCGACCATTACCTCTACCTGCCTTCACTTTTCTCTTAGAATGGTACATTGCTGTTGCTGTATATAGTTCAAATAGAAAATGGACTGGTGATAGTGATCACTGATCAGACAGGTAACAAGATAGGGTATATAGAACTTATATAGAATCTCAATCTATAATATAGAATCTATAATAATAAACCCCCTCCCCCTCCACAACACGGGCAGCCTCTGAGGCTATCACAATACTAGCAAGTTCACTAGTAGTTCACAACACTAACACAATAGCAGCAGATTATTATGAAAAAGTGAACTTGATCTGTAGCTTGTGCTTATGCTTAATTGCTAATAATTCAGGTTCTCTGAAAAACGGACCAGCAAGATTAACTGTCTTCTGAAATGATTCAGCGTGTGTGTCTCTCTCTGCTAGCAATCGTAAGTGAAAGTAAGTTGGCTGTACATGTGTACTTAGTTCCAGCTATTTTACTGCTCCTCCTCTTTGGTTACAATCAGCCAATAACATTCATCATCATCATTATTTTTAGTTTACTTCCCCCACCCAATTCCAGCAGCAAATTATCTTTTTTCCCTATATCGAATCTATTCTCTCTACAATGTCGAATCTATTCTCTATAATGTCGAATCTATTCTCTCTATAATGTTGAATCCTTTCTCTCTATGTCGAATCTTTTCTCTCTATAATGTCGAATCTATTCTCTATAATGTTGAATCTATTCTCTCTATAATGTCGAATCCTTTCTCTCTATGTCGAATCTTTTCTCTCTATAATGTCGAATCTATTCTCTATAATGTTGAATCTATTCTCTCTATAATGTCGAATCCTTTCTCTCTATGTCGAATCTTTTCTCTCTATAATGTCGAATCTATTCTCTATAATGTCGAATCCTTTCTCTCTATGTCGAATCTTTTCTCTCTATGTCGAATCTTTTCTCTCTATGTAGATTAATCTTGGAAGTTAAGGTTAGGCACATTCGACCACAGTTTCGATAGATACAGATTGTTATTGTTAGCGTCGTGTCGAATCTCCTATCTATATCGAACTGTTGTCGCAACGAAAACGAAAATAAAGCATTTGTTTATGTCGGATCTTTCGGTTTTCGTATTCTGTGCTTTCGTTTTCGTTTGTTAAAACGATAACGAAAATACCTGAAAATCGGACGAAAATGCATTCGGACGAAAACGAATGCACATGTCTACTCTGTACTGGGAGCACACATTGGTCTCCTCTCCTCTGATAGGACCTGCTGTGATCGCGGGAAATCGCGGGTGCCCAGCGGACATCGCGGTCACCGGGCACGCGCACTGGGTCCCGAGCGATGCGGCGGCTGCGCGCGCCCCCTAGACGGCCGGGAAGCAGGGCCGTCATATGACGTCCACCCAGAGGGAGAGAAGGTTCCTGCCAGCGTCATATTACTATGGCCCGGTAAGGAAGTGGTTAAAGCAAGGCAAAACATTATGTATTCTCATATGTATGTAGCACTACCCCCGAAGGAGCTGCTGGTTTAAGATTTGGGCAAGACCGCGTATGACCATCCCTGGACTAGTAGGCGCCAGAAATTCCTGGGCCTACTTCTCAGTTGCAAAGCCTCGGACCAGCAGGCCCCGAGGCCGGAAAAGGCTCACACATCCCTGAGGCCAGGAGGGCCCTCAGGTCAGGATCCAGCAACGAACCCCGATAGCATGGTCTCTGTCCCTTAAGTACCCTCTCCCAGAATGCACAGCGGGTTGACCATGCCCCCTGAGCCACTTTTGGGAAAGGAATACCCAATTCATCCAGCCTGCTGCATTTCCAACCTTGACCTGTTGTGACAGTGACACCTACTGTCAAGTGGAAAACATGCAACCCAGCTAGACTGAAACAGAGCCAACAATTTAGCATAATCCTTCTGAGCTAAACTACAGCTCAGATAACTAAATTTAACACATAGCGCCTACCCAACAGGAGTAGGGCGCTACACACTTCCCCCACCGCAAAAAAGACAATGTCCTCATCGTCGAGAAAAAAATATGACTCTCACTACCTGAAGTACCTGAAATCCCAAAAAAAAACTTGGACGGGAAGGGAGGGGGTGAAACAGTACAAGGAAGCATAAGTTTAACATACACACACAATAAAACCACATCAATATACATTACAGTATTCCTATCTCTCTCTATCTAACCCACCCATTCTCCGGTGTTTTTTGTTTTTTTTGATAGAAGATTCCAATGCACCTGAAACAGACATAGGCAATAATATAAAATATCTCTTGGGAAGCAAAGCCTCACTTCCTGAAGAAATGAGCCTCTCTTTCTCCACATATATATATACATTAATAGGTGTAGGTAGTTAAGGATAAAAGTACAAGAGTCCAGTTTTGCTGAGCAAACTCCCACCACCTAGTGGCAGAAATATAACATAACAAAGTCCTCAGTGTTAAGTACTGGACCCATAGACGAGATCTTGACTTCAACATCTTCCGGTAACCTAGCACTACCTAGCTATACACCCACAGTCCTTTCAAAAAGAAAATCTTCCTCTCTTTTGGCAAGGTGTAAAACAAAGAACCAGGACAGTCATCGTAACTTTTTCACCAGTAAATATGTGGATCAGGTAAAGTCAGAGATTTTCCCTGCTTATCAATGGTAGTGATGAAGTAGACCACATCATCCTTCCCTGGTCGGCAAATGACCACTTTGTCTCCATGAATATGTATACCATAGCTCCAGTGTAGCATGCACCCCTTGAAGCGATCATCCATGGCAAGGGAGAAGCCCATTTTCCGGAACGGTTTTGGCACTGAGAGATAGTCCCAAACAGCCTCGTGGTACCACTGTTCTCTGTGAGACTCAATTTCTTGCATAATTTCCCTGGGTACATAGGGAAATTCCAGTCCATATTCTTTTTCCAGCCGTTTGTTAAGTAACCTTTGTGACCGGGCAAGCCTTGGCAGGGATCTGGTACTTCCATATCCAGAAGGTACACACGAATTTGTGGACTTGTGCACCATAACACTTGCAAAAAGTTTTCCTGAACCAAGCAAACTGGTACCGCGGGCCAGGATTTCATCAGTAACAGTTGAGCGTTCCACCCGGGGTGTTGTCTCCCCCGAGTCCATAGCTGCGTAATTGGAGAAAGTAAAAGCAGAGGCAACATCATCACTATTTGCCCATAATAGTTCTTGCGACATAGTCTCAAACAAATCATCATCCCCGGATATGTCTGACAAAGAGTCTATCTCCGAATCTCCCAGCTCCTCTGCCGGCAGATAATTACACACAGTCCCCAACATAATCCCCTTAGATTTCTCACTCGTTCTTGTCGTGGACTTCTCAGAAATCAGACTTTTCTCCGGGTGTGATTCGGGTAGTCTCTGGGGTAGGCCTTGACCACGGCCGCGGGAGGCCTTCACGTATTCCCACCTTCCTTCGGACAGTTGCAGCAAGAACAGGTGTAGCAGAGGTAGATACGGTTGAGGTAACAACAGTGGCTATGTCCGCTGATGACTTTCCCATGCAGTAACAGCACCATCCCCCTCGGGATTACTCACGACAGCAGATGCGGTAGATGTAGGCCTAACCACTGGATCGAAGGCAGCAACTTCTTCTGTTACATTGCCCGTAGTCCAGTCCACTCTGTAGGCACGAGGCGGCATGGTGGGTTGCTCCACAGCAAACAGGTTCTCCCCGCAACGTAGACATCGAACAAATGGACGGGGGCATGAATAGCCAGTCCTTCGCACCTGTTGCACAGCATCCCCAAAGCATCCACATCACCGATTGTGTAGAGTACGAACCGCCCATGCGGCTTTAGATGAATACCAGTGTCTGTCAGTACAGTCCCCGGCAGTATGACACTTGTAGGGGTAGCCACAGGAAACATCCTGGGCCCCATAGCAGACTGCGTTGACAGGGTTGAAGACATGATGGTGTTCCGTCTCTTTCTGAATGCTGGACACACACGCAGCGTCTCACGCGGCAAGTAGGTGGGAACTCCTCCCACTTGTTCTTTTTTGCACGTAGCTCGCAGGCTTTCTTACTTTCTTGGCTCCGCCCACAGCCCACGCGGCCTAGAAGTGATCGCAAAGTTCTCCCCCTTTTCCTTGACGGGAAAATAAATGACACAGTCCAGAGCCCTCTGTAGCATAAGTCCCAGATGAACAGTTTACTTTAGTTGCGATAGGTAACGGCAAATACCGGTCTCGAGCCCCCACGTGTAGCACTACCCCTGAAGGAGCTGCTGGTTTAAGATTTAGGCCTGCCGTTACCTTTCTGTTCACCACACTCGTCTTAGGGGTCCCTCTTGAAGAGCTTACATTAATGTCCACACCAACACTGGGTTTCTTTTTTTTCAAGAGTTTAATTTATAAACAGTTCCAACAGAGGGGTAGAGGGATAAGGGGAGGTTCAGGTACCTTGCTTTGCGGGTCACGGGCACAATCTAGATCCAGAGGACAAATCAGTTCCAAGCTGGATTCAGCAACCACCGGATAGGCCTATTCTCACTGACCCAGCAACCGGTGCGAAGCTTGCTCAACGTCTCTGCCTCAGACTTGATGAGTGCCGTCTAGTCGTTCCACAATCTTCTGCCACAAGATCGTGTAACCACACTGACACTTTGCACAAGTTCATTCAAAAAGTACACAGCTCACGGTGCCAGAATCTTTCAGCCAGCCGGTAGCACCGTGAGGCAAACTGGCCAGGATGCGTCCTTCAATTGAGTCCCCAATTGTTCCGCTTCTTCCCGCAGGCAAGACCGCGTAGGACCATCCCTGGACTAGTAGGCCCCAGAAACTCCTGGGCCTACTTCTCAGTTGCAAAGCCTTGGGCCAGCAGGCCCCGAGGCTGGAAACGGCTTGCACATCCCTGAGGCCAGGAGGGCCCTCAGGTCAGGATCCAGCAACAAACCCCGATAGCGCGGTCTCTGTCCCTTCAGTACCCTCTCCCAGAATGCACAGCGGGTTGACCACACCCCCTGAGCCACTTCTGGGAAAGGAATACCCAATTCATCCAGCCTGCTGCATTTCCAACCTTGACCTGTGGTGACAGTGACACCTACTGTCAAGTGGAAAACGTGCAACCCAGCTAGACTGAAACAGAGCCAACGATTTAGGATAATCCTTCTGAGCTAAACTACAGCTCAGATAACTAAATTTAATACATAGCACCTACCCAACAGGAGTAGAGCGCTACATGTCCATAGTCATTTCATTTTACAACTTATTTAAGTCTAATTTCCAGCACAATTTGTTTTAGTTTTGGACAGAGTGAGGGAGAGTTTGAATCTCTGTTTAAAATTCTATCCCTGTCCATTTGTCCATTTGGAAAAATGTCTCTTCACTTCCTGTCTATTTGATGGGTGTCAAAACAAGAAGTGGGAGGATATCTCTTCTACTTGGACAAAGCCAGGATTTAAAGACCAGAGAAGAACATCTTAACAGATGCAGACAGCATTTTTTTGACCATGCTTTATTTTTTAAAACATTTTAGAAATATTAACAATCATAGAAGAGAAGGTATACAGGGTTATCTGATGGAAATGGGATGCAGTCAATACACAGCCGCATTCGCACATTTATACACTTAACCGCTTGCCGACCAGCCACTGTCATTATACTGCTGTACGTTGGCACAGCTGCGCGAATCGCCGTGGATGCACGTCGGCCGCTTTAAGAGCGATAGGGGGAGTGTGTACGCCTGCGGTGCGATGCCAGAGCGGATGCGTTTGGCCAGCGGCCGCAATGTCTGCCGGCCACCCACGATCGCTCCATTAGAGAGCCAGAACAGGAATCTATCAATGTAAACAGACAGATCCCCGATCTGAAAGGGGAGTAGAGAGAGATCTGCTGTTCCTAGTGATCAGGAACAGCAATCTCTCTTCTCCTCCAGCCAGTACCCTGCCCCCACAGTTAGAAACACCTCCCTAGGGAACACTTAACCTATTGATCGCCCCCTGGTGTTAACCCCTTCCCTGCCAGTGACATTTACACAGTAATCAGTGGCTATTTTTAACTCTGATCGCTGTACAAATGTTAATGGTTTCAAAAAAGTGTCAAAAGTGCCAGATTTGTCCGCCGCAATGTCACAGTCCCGCTAAAAATCGCAGATCGCCGCCATTACTAGTAAAAAATAAATAAATAATAAAAATGGCATAAATCTATTTGTAGACGCTATAACTTTTGCGCAAACCAAACAATATACGCTTATTGCGATTTTTTTACCAAAAATATGTAGAAGAATACATATTGGCCTAAACTGATGAAGACATTTTTTTATTTTTTTATTTTTTGGGGATATTTATTATAGCAGAAAGTAAAAAAAAATATGATCAAATACCACCAAAAGAAATCTCTATTTGTGGGAAAAAATTGCACGACCTCGCAATTGTCAGTTAAAGCAGCGCAGTGCCGTATCGCAATTTTTTTTTATTAAGGGTGAAAATCCTTCCTGTCCTTAAGTGGTTAAAGTATAAATAAAGGCAAAACTAATCTAATTGTCCTGTATCCAATTGAAAGTGAAAGTAAAAGAAAATCCCAAATTTTGGGTTGCCCCCAGAAAAGTATTAGAGGGGAATCTTCCAATGGGGACCTGGGGGTCCCAACATAATTCCCTTAATTTCCAGGGATTTCCTCTTACTTCTTGTTTGGCTATTGGATAGGAAGTGAAGGGAAATCTCTGCAATGGGACACAGATGGCAAAAAAGAAAAAAAAAACTGACGGGGGTTATAACCCTCCCTTGCTCTATCCAAAATGAAAAAAAAGTTTTGCCTACAGTTCTACTTTAATAGAATTGTTTACAGGAAGAAAGGGGGTAAACAATATATTCAACAATATGACTATGCACTTAAAAATAAAACATATATGTACTTAGGATATTATCAAAAAATATCAAAAAATTTCTTAACCAGCCTCAGGCCTCTGAAGTTATCCTTCTCATAGTTTGTCCTATTTGGAGGCAGTGGCGGCCGGTGTGGTGGAATGTTTTTTGGGGGGTTGGCAAACAGTTTGCCACACCCCCATCCCAAGGTTGGTCGGTCGGTCGGCAGAGCCCGGGCGCCCCTAATGGACGGGCCGCCACTGTTTGGAGACCAACTCCAATTTATGCGCAGATCTCAGTTGTTGCTCACAGCCAAGTGCAGGATCCAAGAGGCAGAACCCATGTGAAGTGGAAAAGTGCCCAGGTAAGGGAGTAATAATGGCTATACACTAGCAGAATTTAGTTAGGCTGCTTTCACACTAAGGCGCTTCACAGACGCTATAACGCTAAAAATAGCGCCTGCAAAGCACCTTGAATGAGCCTCTCCTCTCACTCTCCTCTCACTCCAATGTGAAAGCCTGAGGACTTTCATACTGGAGCGGTGCGCTGGCAGGACGGTAAAAGGACTGTAAAAAAAGTCCTGCAAGCCGCATCTTTGCAGCGCTGTAGGAGTGGTGTATACACCGCTCCTAAAGCGCCCCTGCCCATTGAAATCAATGGGCAGCACCGCCGAACCGCCGGCAAATCACTGCTTGCGGGCGGTTTTAACCCTTTTTCGGCCGCTAGAGGGGGTTAAAAGCGCCCTGCTATCGGCCGAAAACCTCTGCAAAAACGACGGTAAAGAGCCGCTCAAAATAGCAGCGCTTTACCGCCGACGCCTCAGTCTGAAAGTAGCCTTAATAATTTTTTGTTTTACGAATATTCAGTCCATTTTCTAATTATTAATGGGGTCAAAAAAAAAAATTTTTTCAACCAAAGTGACAAGAAAATTCAAAGGAGTGGAATGGAAAAATTTTCGGCTGTTATCAAGAGCTTTTATTGCCTGCTTATTGCTAATGCTAACTTTGCTAATTCATAAATTAATTCCAGTCTAGTGGTACAGAACTCTATTCTAAGTTACCTTGGCATATTGAGTTTTCTGCCACAGGTGTCAAACTGGCGCCCATCCAGCTGTTGGAACTACAAGTCCCATGAGGCATGGCAAGGCTGACAGTTATAAGTATGACTCTCACAGGCAGAGTCATGATAAGACTTTAGTTTTGCAAGAGCTGGTGGGTCGCCAGTTTGACACCCCTGGTCTAGCAGAATGTGTCTGAACCTACCTATCTGTGTGTTAATTTATGCTCAAACCATTGTTCTAAACCGTACAATACATTGAGTTCATTTACCACTAACTGTCTATTTTCTGGTGCTAATTCACAGCCGAATTAAAGTTATCTATACTTGTGTTCTTTTGGATGCTTGCAGTAACTTCCACTCAACCAGGTGTGTCAGAGGGCCTGAGGTTCTTCTTGGAGTTGAGGTGCAGAACAGATAACCCAAATTTCCAAGAAGCTCCTATGGGTGCAGCGCTATGCTTACGTAAGGAGATAAGTGATCCCATAAATGGAAATACGACTCTATGCTGGATTACCATGATTACCGTGATGATTCTCAGATTTTCACATGAAAACAAAAAGAAGTGCTCCAACAGTGTAAAATTGTATCACCAGTTTAATTTAAAAAAACACAATCACACTACATTCATTGAACTCACATGTGAACCATTAAAAACCAGCATTAAAAAATTCACAGCAAACATCAAATGTTAAATTGGCTTTGCGGTGCTAAACAGCCACGGCGGGCCTGAGGTGTGTGCTTGATGGGAATAAGCTCACCACAGTCCAGATTTCCGGCTTCCAGTAGCGGTAAGTGATCTTAAACAGCAGCGGCGTCTCTAGTCAGTGAAGCTGTAGCCACGTTCCCGACATATTTTGCAAAAATGCTTAATCATGGGCTTGGATACTGAGCTCTCCCTCACTTCCTTTATAGGATCATTATGCTAATCACATGGGTGATCATCCCATCACTATGCTAATCATGTGAGTGATCGTCCCACACATGCGCACACGTCAGAGACGCCGCTGCTGTTTAAGATCACTTACTGCTACTGGAAGCCGGGAATCTGGAGTGTGGGGAGCTTATTCCCATCAAGCACACACCTCAGGCCCGCCGTGGCCATTTAGCACCGCAAAACCAATTTAACATTTGATGTTTGCTGTGGATTTTTTAATGTTGGTTTTTAATGGTTCACACGTGAGTTCAATGAATGAAGTGTGATTGTGTTTTTTTAAATTAAACTGGTGATACAATTTTACACTATTGGAGCACTTCTTTTTGTTTTGATGTGAAAATCTGAGAATCATCACGGTAATCATGGTAATCCAGCAGAGAGTCGTATTTCCATTTATGGGATCATACACAAGGGATTCAGCCCAACACGTGAAAGGCAAATCTATTTGGTGAGTGCGTTTTTCAGAGGGGAGGTTTCACAGCACGGTGATGTGGTGGAAGATACACAGAATCAAGATATTTTTCATCAATATTTTCTCTATCAGTTTCTTCACATTATGGACTTTATTTCACTTATCACATGGTGTTATTGAGTTTATACGTTACTGATTATTATATTTTTAGCACCATTTTGTAGCGCTGCTATTGTCTTATCTCATTTAGGTGTTTTGGGTTAAGATTTTTATGCTTTCAAGATTTACACATTTAGGCCCCTTTCACACTGGGGCGTTTTTCATGCGGTTTAGCGCTAATATTAGCGCTATTATACCGCATGAAAAAATCCTGCCCTTTAGCCTTCAATGTGAAAGCCCGAAGGCTTTCACACTGAAGCGGTGCGCTAGCAGGACCGCTCCAAAAGTCCTGCTAGCCGCTTCTTTACAGCGGTAAAGGAGCGGTGTGTTCACCGCTCCTTTACCGCGGTCTCCCATTGAAATCAATGGGACACCGTGGTAATACCGCCCGCAAACCGCGGCAATAGCCGCGGTTTGCGGGCGGTATTAACCCTTTTTCGGCCGCTAGCGGGGGTTAAATTCACCCCCCTAGCGACCGCATACCGCGGTAAGAACGACGGTATAGCAGCGCTGAAAATCGCGCTGCTATACCATCACCGCACCTGCCCGCCCCAGTGTGAAAGGGGCCTAAGCGGCAGCTTTAGTTATTTTTATTTTTTATTTTATTGTTTATTCTTTGGCGCAGCGGTGATAGAGGTTACTCAGGGCGTTTGTATCCTATATCAGCAACATATTATAATAAAAACTAATTTATCTTTAATCAGTTTTTAAAACATTTGTCAACGCAAAAGAAGAAGAAAAATATTTAGTACATGCTGCAATTCCATTGTACAAAAAAAAAAAAAAATGATTGTTGATATGCCAGAAATATAGTATAGTAAGCTTCTACCTTCCTCATCGACATAACATTTTAAACTCTGAATTTCTAAGCATGTGGTGGAAGCCCTGCATATTTCATTTCTGATGGATTACAAAGAACACACAGACCTCTCCTCTTCTCTATAACCCATCATTGTGCACAGGTAGAATGCACATGATGTTTTTATTGCACAGGATTTCCAGAAAAATCAACAAGTATTTTGTTTCAGTTTTTGAACATATGTAACAAAACATTTTTGTATATTTAGTAGACCAAAATAGAAGTGAATTGTTAGGGTTTACAAACATTTGAATTTTGTGAATATTTTTTTTAGTTTACAAAAAACTGTAACACTGGTGGTTAGCGCAGAAGGACCCCCTAAATTGGCAGTCAATGGAGAGGTGTGCTCTTGCATTGTTGGTCAGTGGAGAGGACAACTTAAGAGGACACCTTACATTGTTGGTCAGTGGAGAAGGCGCCCTTACATTTTTGGTTAGTAGAGAAGGCACTCTTATATTGTTGGTCAGGAATCTGGTTACAAAATTGTAACACACTGGTACTGACCTCCAGCCCACCATATATACACCATATGTACCCTTCAGTGCCTGAGACCTGTTGGTGATGTGTAGAGTGAAGGTGTGACATGATACACATTTTTGTGTCTTGTCTGGCACTTTAAGCCTTCTGGAAACAGGTCTATTCCATAGTACAAAAGTTCACCAATCAACTCATACCATAAACACTAGCATTTTTCCCTCTACACCATTTCACTATTCCGTTGAAGGCATACAAAAAATCTGTGGCGAGAAATTTAATCAACATTGCATGCTCTTGTATCCCCACATTATGGAATTCATACACTACACGCTCCCTGTTGCTTTGGTTTGCACCAAAGAAATATAGTAATTTCTTTTGGACTAATAGCCTTCTAAATCTCATACACTGAAGCGCCCGGTACTTTCTGTAGCTGTGCATAGCATCAGCGCAGCAGTAGAACACTTGCGTAATGTGTCCAGTGCTGGGTAGTGTATTAGGGCAACCCCTCCCCTCCATTCCTTTAATTATCTATTTTCTCACAGTTTCTCTTTACTATTGTCTCCCCCTTCTCCCCCCTTCCCCCTTTTTTTCTGAAAAGGCATCTAACAAGTAACAAGTAGTATGTGGCATTCCACACAATAAACATTTTCTTAATGAAAATGCAAAATGTTAAGTACAACACTTTTTTGTACAATAAAATCGGAGACTGGTGTCCAGCCAAATAAGCAGCCACCAAGCGACAGAACTCTTATGCCGTGTACACACGGTCAGAATTTCTGACAACTAATGTTCGATGGTAGCTCTTTGTCGGAAATTCCAACCGTGTGTAGGCTCCATCGGACATTTGCTGTTGGAATTTCCGACAACAAAAATTTGAGAGCTGGTTCTCAAATTTTCCAACAACAAAATCCGTTCTCGTAAATTACGATCGTGTGTGGACAATTCCGACGCACAAAATTCCACGCATGCTCTGAATCAAGTACGAGACGGAAGCGCTCGGTCTGGTAAAACTAGAGTTCATAATGGAGATAGCACATTCGTCACGCTGTAATGGACTGAAAAGCAAACTTCTACTAACACGACTGGTATTGAACTTCTTTTTAATAGAGCCGTCATACATCTTGTATGTCACCGCGTTCTTGGTGTTCGGAATTTCCGACAACATTTGTGTGACCGTGTGTATGTAAGACAAGTTTGAGCCAACATCCGTCGGAAAAAAATGCACGATTTTGTTGTCGGTTTTTTCGATCGTCTGTACGCGGCATTACAGTAAGATTTACCTATAAACACATATACATACAGTACATTAGCCAGCTTATCTAAGTAGAGTTCTACTGCTAGCTAATATCAGATGGTTAGTACATCAATATTTCTAACATGTCATACTTTAGCCGAAGTGTAGATCTCTTATCACTTAGGAAAGAACAGAGTTAGCACATACAACATAAACATCACAGTCCAAGCTTCAAGCATTATCCCCACGGGAATAATCCTCCAACAAATCAAAATCACAGCAAACTAATATCCTAAATGTAATATTCTAGTGTAGCGGGTGTCAAATTTAGTGGGGTGTATCTGGGCCATAGATGGCCCAGATACATTGATTTTTAGGGATTCATGGACACTTTGGAGTGTGGGAGGTATGAATGGTGTCATGTTCCCTGCGGTCCCTAGGTGGAGCTGTCACCTGGGACCGGGGTTGAACTGCCATTCTAGAGCCGTGCCCTTTTTGTCCTCTTGCGGCAGTAGTACGGCAGGGCGGGGAACCCGCTGTGCCTGCTGGGAGAGGATATAAAAGGGGCGGACATCTTGCGCACGAGGTCCATTCCCCAGGCACCTTCAGCCTGGGGTGAGGTACTTTACAAGGAGGCCTGGGGCCCAGTACCTTCGATTGGGTCCTGCGAGGGCGAAGCATTCCTAAGGTGCCCCCGGTATTGGGTCCCTGATCAAATATGACATACAATGTGATTTACATAGAGTCACTTATATACATTGAAACTTCCAATAAAAAATGTATGCAACTGATGGGAGAGAAAGAAAAAAAAACACAAACATTTAGCAAGCTGTAGACTTGTGGAGAAGGTTCCCCCTCCTCTTGAGGGCATCAATACAGCAAGTGTGGCCCATCCTCTACTTAACAGCTGATTTGCCCCTTGCCTTAGGTAACAGTTCAGTTCCGTTGTAAACTTCTTTTGAGTATAGCCAGTATACTGCAGCAACAAGTACAAACAATAACCTTAAAGGCTTGAAGTATTATTTGTAATAACCAAGGTTGGGTATTTGTACCATTTTCCCATCTGGACCCCAAATTTTTATGGACTGCTCCAGTACTCTGTGACCAGATTTATAAACCACTATCTGATCCATATGAATATATCTTCCCAAGCTTCAATTGTTCTTGATGTCCAAGAACCTCTGCCAGAAGGTAGTGGAATTTTAAGTTTGGAAGAGGTCAGAGACGCTAAGGAAATCCCAGATCTCGTCCTCACATCAGCTCTGATGTTTTACTTTGATTTCTTCCATTAACTTGGAGGGCACTTATGGGTAACAGGTACTTGTATCTATTCTCTAGAACCACATAACTTTGCACAATTCTCTGCAACCTAGAGAAACTGGGCAACTTGGCAATGTCCCCTTTCCCCCCTCTCTCAAAATAATATAGTGTTTTTTGGCTCTCCTAAGAAATTCCCTGTAAGCTTCATCCTAGGCTAGGGCTCTTCACTTCAATCCCTAGTTCCCTGAGCATGTGACCCAAGGGTAAGCTCTCAGCATCCTACATCAATGGATAGTCTTGTTCCTGCTTTTCCTCCTCAGGGGCAATCACAGGTGTCAGCTTTGCTTCTTCTCTCTTTGTCCTGTCCCCCCCAAGACTGGGACCCATCAAGACTGCCCCTTTCAGTAATCCCATCACTACTGAGTTCCCAATTAAACTTAGACTCGGTCTCTCCTGTTTCTCTTGGTGGGCTCACCTTTCCTCTCAGAACTCTCGATCTCCTGGAATCGCTGCAGATGCTGGCTTTCCCAAAGCCACGACCTCCAAGCCCTAGAAGTCAATTAAATGTGCTACATGCATATTTTCTGACTTTGAACATTCTGACGGGAGGAAAGTGAAGGGAGATGGGATCATGCTACTACCTTCATTGTCCAATCACAGGCCTGGTGCAGGGAACTGACCTAGCTGTATTGCATACCTGGAGAAAAGAAAGGTAAAAAAAGTCAGTCAGCAACCTGGCTATACTACCTAACAGAACTGTGAATTTCAGGTTTAGATGGATAGAAGTATAACAGTTCACACATATGCATTTCAAATGTGAATTTAGATGTTCTGCTTGAGTTAAAGTAGCTGAGCAATGGAGGCAGCCAAGTTATACAGATCCTGTGGAGAATTAGATTCCGTCAGTGCCTTACCTACATTTACTCTTCCATAGAATCTATGTACAGTGATTCATGCACGTCAGCAATTAAAGGGATGAGTTGGCAACCCTGAGCAAAGAGGAATTTTAAATGAAATGTCTAAATATATAACATCATTGCACAATAATCTAAAAAAAAATTACACTTGTACGGAGCTGATAGTTATAAAATTATTGTTACAAATGGCTGATTGTTAATGGGTATTAATCTAATCTTATCCTAATAAGCATTAATAGCCCATCATGAAAATATTTTTTGTAATTATATGATATCAAAATGTTTGCTTGGCAAAATTAAAAAGGTATAATCATTCATATTAAAAACAGGCCAAGGATCAAGTCATTAAAGTATATTTTTGTACCAAGCAGGACTCATGGTTAGATGAAACAGCGCCAAGCTGCAGACGTTACAAATGATAAAACTTTCCTTATATTGTTTGACAAGCTTCAAAAACTTTACAAATGATAACCTTTTCCTTATTTTCTTTGCCTCTTTTGTCCAACTCTCCAACTTTTAGAGATAAATTCAGTAAACGCTGTACAGAAAAAGGGGACATTCACACTTCAGTATAAGCAATGTTAGGCGATTTTTTGTGGTTTTTTTTGGTCTTTTTTTTAGTCAATAAAAACCTACAGTAGTTACTAGGAGGAGAAGCAAGAAATCACACACAAAAAAAAAAACATATTTTGTATAAGTTTTCATGCAGTTTTCTGTTGTTTTTCATGCACACCTGGTGGAGTCTATACGGGACAAAAACATGCCTCAAAGGAGCCCATGTACTTTTTTGTAGCTTTGAGTGATAAGTTTAAGAGACAACACTTTGGGGTTGATTTACTAAAGGTAAATCCACTCTGCACTGCAAGTGCACTTGGAAGTGCAGTCGCTGTAGATCTCAGGGAAAGATCTGAAATTAGAGGAAGCTCTGCTGATTTTATCATCCAATCATGTACAAGCAAAAATGCTGTTTTTTATTTTCCTTGCATGTCCCCCTCGGATCTACAGCGACTGCACTTCCAAGTGTACTTGTAGTGCACTTGTAGTGCAAAGTGGATTTACCTTTAGTAAATAAACCCCCTTGTGTTCTGAACTGTTTTACTGAAATCATGATTCCCAGCTAGATTTTCTGTTGTTAGTCTTATGGCCACATGATCCGAAAATCGGATGACAGATCGTCATTTGTTTTTTTGCACGCTAGTCGCATATTGCAAATGGAGAGGTTACTAAAGTCACAAAAATTCTCGTACGACAGAATAAAAAATTGGAATTGATGTCATGTGTTGCGGTGTATTTCTATTGTATTTTCGGATGACAACTGTACTGATTGAACGAAAATCAATGGAAGGAACATTTTCGTGCTTGCACCGTCGGATAATATTGGATGAACTGTCGTGATCGGCTCTTAAAAGCTCTGTACTAACGGTCAGATTATTGTACGATTGCTTCGAAAGTGGTATTTTTCGTCTGATTTTTGGATTGTGTGTATGGGCCATTAGGGAGACTATATTATGTAGCTAAATATTACCCTGACTGAGTCACACAGACGTTGCTGTGATGGAGTCCATATTTGTGCAGGTTTCATAATCTGTTTTGTGTTATTATTCAGGAATATGGACTCCATGCACACTATAGTTTTTCAATCGTCTAGAAACTATTATAATTTTTTTCTGCTCCTAGTAGCTAAAAAGCGTTATCCTATGTGTCCATACACACTGCGTTTTTTGAGCTTCAGCATCTAGGAGCAGGAAAAAAAAAATTGTATAGTTTTTTGGGAGCACTTTCCCAGCCGAAAAAAACCGCTAATGCTCCATGCACACACTCAAAAAATGTTGGGAAAAAACCACTGATAATAGCATTTTTGTGCCAGCTGCTAGTAGCGTGTTAGTAGCTTTTAGGAGCATTTAGGAGAGTTAGCGTTTTATTGGCCTTTTTACAGTACATGAAGAAAAAAAGCTGTATTTGCCCCGTCAACCGACAGGATTCCTAAACCAAAGATCACAGAAGATAGAGAAGCAGGCTCTATACAAAGCCACCATACCCCTGGTGGAACAAGCTGTCACCACCTCCGGAGGAGCCCAGCCCTATCGCTGAAAAGGTCTGCTGGACGGTTTGGACAAACTGGGCAGCAATCAATCTGATCGACGCTCGCTCTCTTGTTATTGCCAGAGTGCAAGATAAACAGATAGACAGAAAATCAAAAGAAGAATTGACCTGCAGGTACTTCTACCGAAACTTCCCTATCTCCGGAGGGATGGAGCCTGGGGCCCTGAATGTAAGTAGGACAATTCCTTGGATCTTTGTGATAAACAATGATCCAAGCTTGAGCCAAGCATAGGAATAAGGACCCTCCGGTCTGGGAAGAAGCCAGAAAGTGTTCTTAAGGGCCTAAGGACCCGAGCTCAGAGACCCTCTTTTGCCTAAGTAGTGGCAACTGGAACAGGTAACTTTGCAGAAAAGCCTTGATAGACAGCGAAGCAGAGCCCGCGGTACTGAATCGAGCCAATGAGTCAAGGACAAGCGGAAGATTCCACATGGGGAACCTTGGCCTTCTTCGGGGCCTGAGTCTTGCTGCCCACGGAAAAGACTGCCGAATTAAAGGGCGCTCAGTCCACGATACTTCGGAGAAGGCTGAAAGGGCTGAAACTTGAATCCTGAGAAGGCTGATGGATAGAGACCGACCTAAGCGGGCAGAAGGAAACAGGAGATATCCTGGACTCCTGTCCCGAACCTCTGCACGATCTGCCCGTAGGATGATAATCCAACGAAGTTAGCCAAAGAATTCTCCCGAAGACCTTAACCGTGTTTGCCCTTCTCAAGCTCATGAGGGAGGAATTCATCCTTGACGCGTACCCGAAAGTTTCCAGCCCCTCCCTCTCACAAACCAGACCCCCCCGTTCCAGAAATGCTGGAAGGGGTCCAAGGCTGTTCTCTGAGAGATAAGGCCCGGTCCAAGAGGAAGAGGAACCGGGACCAGAAGCGTGGCTGGGTCCAGAGGGGAAACCATGGCCTGTTCAGCCACTAAAGGTGCCACTCCACACCCCCGACTGCTTCCGCTAGGAGCCTCAGAAAGAACCCGAGGACGATCGGGAATGGGAGAAAGGTATATACCTTTGCTAAAACTCAGTCAATCTGTCAGAGCATCTATTCCAAAGACCTGGCGGTGACGACCCTGGTCTTCCTAACCTCGAAGTCGTCGGGAAAGCAAGTGGGTTTATTCTGAGACCGACTCCCACAGCCATAACCACTCGAACGTCACCACATGAAGAGACCACTCGCTGTTGTCTAACTGTGCGTGAGACAGTAAGTTCGCTTGGTCGATTTTGACTCAGGAACTGAAGAGTGCCGAGATCCTGGCCAGGTATTCCTGGATCCATGACATGATGGGCTCGATTTCTTGAGGCAAGGTGGCGCTCCCAGAGTCCTCTTGATTCCTCACAAAGGGGACCTTTTTGGCTCCAACCGGCCGAGGGCTGCCCCTCCAGCACCGCTGGACTGCGACCCATAAAAGGGGAATGATGGAGTGGCACATGAGTAGATTCATGTACTAAACCCACCAGAAGAGCCTGTCCTTCTTCATCGTTGGTGTTATGTAAACGGCTTGATCATTGTCTCCTGGATTCCACTGCTGGAGAAGAAAAGGGGTGTAGCCTTCAAAGAGACTGTTACACCCTGGGGGTATACAGACAATTGAGCCAAAAATGTTTAGGCACTTTGAGGCCATCAGGCGTGAGGAGCTCAGGAACCGTGAAAAATTCTTCCTCATATGACTAGGATCTCTTCTCCCGGAAGAGAGATTTATAGTACTTTTCGTAGTGACGGGCTAGATGACCAGACATCCAAGGCGCTGAACTGGATCCAGATGGCTTATTTCCAAGTTTTAGGAGCCAGACAAATTCAGGCGGTGTGATAATAACCTGCTCTCTCTGTGGATCAACAGTTGCTCATTGACTTAGGACAGTAGCGGGAAGTCGTCAGGAAAGTGGTATGAGCGTATCCCTTGTGTTCTGATGAGTGCAAGCGCGGCCGGGAACTTTAGAAAGAACTCGGGGCGACGATGTCAACCCGAATGGAGGCAGGAGAACTATAAATGTTCTTGCCCGACCATGACCCAAAATAAATTGTTTTTTTTTTGTTTGTTTTTTTACAGGCTCGTGGAAACAAGCATCCTTTGCGTCAATTGAAATTAGCCATTCACCTGGCTGTCCTGCTTGTAAGATGGTAGACAGAGCTTTAATTGAACCCATCGTATTTTCTAAACTTGTTTAGGTAGGTTAGGCGTGTCAAAGAACACCATAAGTGTTTATCTTCAGCACCAAAAAAGAAGGGAGAAAAAACCCTCTTGGTAATTCTTCCCCCATCGAGACAGGCACCCCGGCTCCCTGTGCTTTCAGTGAATCCACATAGGACAATGATACCTGCTCCTTTTCTTCTAACCGCTGTAGCCCCTCCTGGGGTGGAAGCCTAGTCGTGCCTGAGGACAGCACAGTCCAGGCCCGCGAATGAATCAGGTCAACAGAAACTTCCCCCAGGAAGACCACTGCCAGCTTCAAATTCTGGACTGCCAAGCCTCTGGAAAATTCTTCCAAGAAGCCTTTAAGTACGGAGTCCACATATCCTATGCCAGTATCTATCATCTTGGGCATGGCCATGTAGGTAAAAGTGGGTTTACATGCCACTCCGATTAGCCCGTAATCCATTAAGGATTTGATCTATTCTTTTAAGCACGTCTTTAGAGGAAACAGAGTCCTCTTAAAAGAAGAGTTACATGTTTAGCTAACCGTATCAATGCTGCATCTACCAGAGGAGCGTTTTCCAGAAGGTTCACTTTGCCTGCTTCAAAGGGGAATAATCCGAATGTTTTACATGACAAATAAGTTTTAGTGCCCACTTTCCTTCTCCAATGATACCTTTTGACTCTAAAGCCCTGTACACACGATCGGATTTCCTATGGATTCTAATCCGATGGTTTTTTCCATCGGAAATCCGATGAAGCTGACTTCCATCAGTCTTGCCTACACACCATCAGTCAAAAATCCGACCGTCCCAAACGCTGTGATGTAAAACACTCCGACAAGCCGAGAAAAATTAAGTTCAAAGCTTCTGAGCATGCGTCGACTTGATTCTGAGCATGCGTGGGTTTTTTGTCCGAAGGAGTTCCACACAGACGATTGGAATTTGCTATTGTTTTTTTTCCCATCGGATAAATTTAAAACATGTTCTATTTTTTCTCACCGATGGAAAAAAGACCGATGGGGCCCATACACGATCGGTTTGTCCGATGAGAAAAGTCCATCTTGCTGTTTTCATCTGTAAAACCGATCGTGTGTACACGGCATAACAGAAAGGGAATCGGAGCATAACTTTCCCCAAATGTTTAACCGGGGGAGTGGAAGTGTCTTCCTACTCAAAAAAGGCCTTCTTTTGGCCGTCTCAATTAGTGGAGGAACTAAGGCTAAGTCGAAGTCTCTGAAAAACTCATCTCTCCCCCATCTCGCCATGCGAGGAATCAGGGGAGGCATCATAAGGCTGGAAAGGGCCTGGATCCTCATGGGCCTCATCAGCCAGGGAGCCAGACAAAGTGGTGGACTGGCCCCATGTGCAGAATGTACCCAACTTCTTTAGGGATTGCTGCATCATCTGTTTAACTAGAGATTCCATCTGTAGGATCTCAGTTTCCTTTTCTCCGACCACCTGGGCATAGCATGGGTTTCATAGCGATTTTACCCTCCAGGACTTGTGTCAAGTATCCCCGACATGCTCCGTGATTGGAGCGGCTGTCATGGCGGTAGGTGCGGAGTCAGAAGGAGGAATGGGAACACTTCCTCTGATTATAAAGGAGGAATGGGAACATTTCCTTTGTATGGAGGATGAATGGAAACATCTCCTATGTTTGGGGAGGAGTGGAAACACCTCCTATGTGTGAGGAGAAATGGAAACATCTCCTATGTTTGAGGAGGAATTGAAACATCTCCTATGTTTGAGGAGGAATGGAAACATCTCCTATGTTTGAGGAGGAATGGAAACACCTCCTATGTTTGAGGAGGAATGGAAACATCTCCTATGTTTGAGGAGGAATGGAACATCTCCTATGTTTGAGGAGGAATGGAAACACCTCCTATGTTTGAGGAGGAATGGAAACATCTCCTATGTTTGAGGAGGAATGGAAACATCTCCTATGTTTGAGGAGGAATGGAACATCTCCTATGTTTGAGGAGGAATGGAAATAACTCCTATGTTTGAGGAGGAATGGAAACATCTCCTATGTTTGAGGAAGAATGGAAACATCTCCTATGTTTGAGGAGGAATGGAAACATCTACTATGTTCGAGGAGGAATGGGAACATCTCCTGTGTTTGAGGAGAAATGGGAACATCTCCTGTGTTTGAGGAGGAATGGGAACTTCTCCTTTGTTTGGAGGAGGAATGTGACTATCTCCTCTCGTTGTTGGGTCTCAGACGGGAAGTTATGTGTGTCTGGACCTGGATGAAGAGAGGTAACACCGTAGCCTGGCAAGGTCTTTAATGTCTCGAGCTACTAGCTGGCGATAGTGACCTGGACACACAAAGATAAAAAGGAGAAAGGGGAAGAGACATGCCATTAGAACACATGTCCATAGGCAAGCTCACAAGCCTTTCTGGCCCCACCGCCTCGCCTACACACACACTGTGCATGAGGGCTGGCCGCAGAGGGCGGCGACTTGACCATGGCCCCGCA
This sequence comes from Rana muscosa, assembly GCA_029206835.1. Classification (NCBI taxonomy): domain Eukaryota; kingdom Metazoa; phylum Chordata; class Amphibia; order Anura; family Ranidae; genus Rana; species Rana muscosa. The sequence goes on from CM055122.1 coordinate 141,018,639, forward strand.
GGGATACCAAGGCACATTCCACCCCCTGTAGTGCCAGTAGTCATATGAAATAGCAGGATGGGGAGGGTGAGGGATTAGGATAAACCACAAGGAGTACTTCCTCTTTAAGAGGTTTCCTTTTTCACTTGATGCTCAGGTATAGGAAGACCCAGCTAATGCAGGAATGCACTTCTAAGCACGGGCCTAAGCAAAAGAAAAATCTGCACACTGCCCAAAAGGAGCTTGGCAGCAGCCGGCTGAAAGCTCAGTTTCAAATTCCCCACCTAATGACGTCACCGCGGTGCCCCCAGCGCCGAAGAGACCAACGGCCGGGTGCCTGCGCGGCCGCCGGGTCCCCCGACGCACTGCGCATGGGCCAACCAAGCCTCGGTTTCACCCAAGGCCTCGCGAATGCGCAGAGACACCCCAAGGCCTCGGCCAGAAGAGCCGAGGCGTCCTGAAACGCAGAGCGCTCCAGGCGCCATTAGAGGCTAAAATTAAAACAAAAAGAGGGCAAGACAATACACAAACAAATACAAACTACTGCCATGGAACTTTACAATAATCTGAGATTGTACCGTCTTCGCCTTGCCAGGCAAGACGCTGAATCTCAAAAAACGCTTAGGCCTGGTTCACACCAATGCATTTTTTAGTGCATTTTCAGTTTTGCAGAAACACACTACAGTCCATTTAACATGGTTTCCTACGGATGTAGTTTACATCTGTGCATTTTATGGAAAGGGCCAGGGTTTTTTTTCTTCTGGTTTTTGGTTCTATAGACTTCAATGGTTTAAAGATGTGTATTGAAAAAACGCAAAATGCACCTGCAATATGGAAACTGCAACCTGCACAAGTGTGAATCATGCCGAATAGCCTAAAGTAGTGTGCGTGGACACATAGGATAACACTATTTAGCTTGCAGGAGCAGAAGACAATAATAACGGCTTCTAGGTGCTTACTAAAAATACTAGTGTGCATGGAGCCTTTTTTTGACACCATTTTGACAAGCATTGCTTTCAGCTGTGTTTAAATGAACATAGTTGTGTTCACATTAGGAGCTCATCTACACAAGCTCTACAGCATGCTGTGCTATTCAAGAGCCTAAACTTTGGCCTTATAAGCAAATTAGTTCTAATCTACCAGATTGATATTAGCAGATAGAAAACATAGGTTTGTACAATGGTTTCTATAACTGCTTTTACAGGACTCTACTACACAATTCAGAATTTTTACTTCAATGTCAAAGTCCTGAACTTTTACAATTTCTTCAGGTGCAGAAAAATACCTGTTGATAATGTCACAAATACAGTGTCCTTGTAAATTTCTGGGGACTGAACTTAAATTTCACATGACGTTATTAGCTATCCTCTGTCAACTATAAAGCAAAGCCCCTCCATGTAATAGAGGGAGAGGAGGAAGAGTTTGTAGTCCAATTCAGCATGAAACCTAAAGCCTCATACACACGATCAGATTTTCAGTGGACAAAGCGTAGGACTTTTGTCTGAAGGGCATTGGCCAGGAACTTGTATTCCATATGTAGCGCACAAACCCCTGTCTTTACCTGCATTTAATTAGGCTCCTCATAGGCAGAAAGAGGCACACCGCACCATAAGCCCGTACCCTCCTGTGTGAAGAGGTTGAGTGGTGTTAGTTTCGGGCCTGCCTGCGGTTGGAGTTGAATCCTCCCGAGGATGATTCTCACCTCTACCTTGAATAGATGCGAGTCTTTATTTTTCCCCAGTAATGTAACTGTCCACACCAACTGAAAGTCCAAATTCTATATTTATTTCACACTGGATAACAAATAGTCTCTTTAACAGCAGACAGGTTGGAACAAGACACAGGACAGCTTAGGTGGGAGGAGGTCCAGGCACAAACTCAAATGATTTCTTCAGACTGTTCAGGTTTCACGAACAGTTTTGGCGCACGATCTCTGCCACAGACCGTGAGGTTGGTCTCTGCCACAGACCTGGTGAATAAAAGTCACTGCCACTGACTTGGTGAACGGGTCACTGCCACTGACCTGGTGAATAGGGCCTTGCTCTATGAAGTCACTGCCACTGACTTGGTGAACTACCTTCTTGAAGCATTTGGCCCATGTAAAGGAGAAAACCATCCCTCCGGAGAGTTACCAGAGGCCTTCACCGTCACCACGACTCTGCGTTGGGTCTTCGGAAAGGGTTACCTCCCTGGCCTCCTCATCTCAGATACGGGTCCCCTCGCAAGGCGGCACCCTGGGAGCTCTCAATTCCTGGCGGACCCCAGCCGAAGGTTGCTGGGCCCCGGGCCTTCGAAATAGTACCTCACCCCAGGCTGAAGGTGTCTGAGATGGAACAGGAAATAGGCCTCCGGGCCTAGGGCACCCGGAGATAACATACGCACCCAGGCTGAAGGTGCCTGGGCGCGGCTCCACAAAAGACGACCCCAATGGAAGATGGCCGCCCCCTTTTATACCCTCTCCCGACAGGCACGGCAGGTTCCCACCCCGCCGTACTACTGCCGAGAGGGGACAAAAAAGGCACAGCCTTGTATCAGTGGTTCAACCCTGGCCCAGGGCAACAGCGCCACCTGTAGGCCACATGGAACTGCACACCAACACCATCTCCCATGGACAGAAACGGTCCAATAATCCTAACAATCAGTGTGTCTGATTCTAATTACCACTCAGACACTTCCCCTAATTTTAACACCCCGCTACACATCCCCCCCACTAAATTGACACTGGTCCCCAGTGTCTGGAACAAACCTATGCCTCTCAAGCCTGAGTCAGCATAGGCTCAATCCAGAGACTGAACTACAAAAAAAAGGACAATTTAAAAAAAAAACTGCCTGTTTGTGCCGCAACCTAACATGGGGAAAGGAGGTGAGACATAGAAGGGAAAGAAGAAATCACACATGTGCACATTAAAACGTTAAATGTCACATAAAATACTTTCAATAGATATTTACATTTCCCTCCCGCCTGCAATAACTAAGATCCACCCCATACTCAGTAGTCTTGCTTGGCGTCCGCCTGCAGGGGAAGAAAAACACATACACATCTAAAATGACATAAGTTGGAATGAACAGATTCTCCCCGAGAGGAAAATCCCTTCCTTCCAAAAGTAAACTGCATCATCACTAGCAATGTAATAGTTACACAACACCGCCACCTAGTGGTAGTGCTGTGGTTAAGACACTGATGTTGGCCAATTCTTTTCTCCTTGACTGTGGCCCTGAACTATCTACAACCCCAAAGTCATTGTATCTTTGGGGTAGGGAGAGAGGGGAGAACAAAAAAAAACAACAGCTCCCACTCCTCCAATGAGTAGAATACCCCTTTTGTTAGGGCAAAGTTCCTGGGTTTTAAAGAGTGCACTCCTTGTCTCTTAAAGGTAATAGTGTGGGTCAGGCAACACCAACGGCTTCCAATGCTTGTCAAAGGTATCAATGTGGTACTCAACATTGTCTTTGTCCTTCCTGCAAATAAATACCTTGTCCGCATAAATGTGCCGACCCAACATCCAGGCAGCCTTACAGTCTTTGTATCTCTGGGTAGCTGCAGGTGAACATGAAAAGTATCTTCGGGCCTGGGGTACTTTAATGTGTGTCCATATAAAGTCTGCGTACCACCGGTGTCTACAGGCCTCCACTTCAAATAATAGCTCTTTGGGCAGGTATGGGTACTCCCACCCATACTCGCTGGCAACTTTCTGATTGAAAAGTCTCTGTAATTGGGACAATGGTGGCATGGTAGCACGGTCTCCCGTGCCAGGCAAGACGATGGCATCCGGGTGCCGAGGTACTTTAACTACCTCAGGACCAGTCACAGGGGCGCGCAGCGACACCCGTCTCATCTCAGTAGCTGATGCAGGCATCTCCAACGGTGAAAGGGCAGACAAGGGGACAGATCCCTCCTCAGGCCTTGAGGCCTCTACCCGGGGCGTACTATCCCCAATAGACATGGGTGAGTCCCTAGCACTACGGGACAAGAACAGGGGCATCTTATCCCAACCCTTCCGTTCAAAAAGTTAATCTATAGCGGCGTCATCTCCCGCATCAGAGATGGACTCCAGATAGGAGGTATCACACTCCTCCGCAGGCAGGTAACTCTTGGTAGAGGACGAGTCACCGCCTACAAATAATTTACGGGCATGTGAATGCCCAACACTTTGGACCTTGGACAGAGTCTCTTCCCCCGGCTTGCCTCGGCTTGTAGCTGAACCAGGACGTCTGGGACTTTTCTCTTCGGATGCATCCGTTCCGGGTAAGCGCTGGGGCGTAGCTCCACCACGGCCACGGGAAGCTTTCACAAACCCGATCTTCCTCTTGGGTGGTGGGAGAAAGGACTCTGTGGTGACCGAAGCAGCATCCTCCGGTCTCTCATTTACTTCCAGAGTGGTGGCGCCCGTAAGACAATTGAGGTGGAAAGCCCGAGGCTTTTCTGTAGGTTGCTCGACCTCAAACAAGAACTCCTTACATTGCTCACATCTGCATAAAGATCCATAATTCACAGCCGTAAAAAAAAAAATTGATAATTTTACGTTTGACTGTAGTAATTTACTCATATGTGCAAGTACATATATGTGTATACAAATGAAACACTAGGAGCTAGAAGAGGATGAAAATTAATTTTACATATATTTATGTATCTGCCTTTACATGTCTATATGCAGGGTTTTTATGGAACATAACTGGCATTTTTCACTCAGGATCTTTCGGCCAACTTCTGCTAGCATGATCCTGTGTATAAGTGTCAGTAAATGATTACATCCGTGCGCAAGAGGTAATTCTCAGAGGCTGACCCCTGCAAAGCAGTGTAGAAACTGCTGCAATGAACAGGTGTTTTCTTGGGCGAATGAAATGAGACTACAAAGGGTGGGCAGGGTTGTATTTACCATAATGGATTTGTTGGCCTGTGCCTGGGGCAACAGGATTACAAGGGGCTAGAAAAACCTAAAAAATTGTGGTAGTCTTTTGGTTTATCCATTCCTCCTCTCTCACTACCTCTGGTACCTTTGCTGGTAACTTCAGCAAAATAAATAAATGGAGGGGGATTGTTGCCGCAGGGTTTACAAGCCAAGGTTTCGTAGGGAAAAAAATTAATAAATGCCATCTCTCCTTTTCACAGTTGAATAGCTCTGCATATAAATATGCCAGCACATTCTTGTTCTATTTTTTTTCAGAAATAGTAAGACAAAAGGATGGAATCTGTACAATGTGTGTCATCATTCACAGTCCAGAGGATAGAAATAAGAGGTCATCACAGAGGATGGGTTGTGTGTGTGGCTAACAGATGCATCTGAGACTTGGGTTAGAGGTTTCACCCCTGCTCACATTTTATTCAATTGCTAATTTTGTGTGCTTACATACAATTCAATAGAAAAAATGTCACCTGGTATTAAAAATGTTTCAGCACGCGGCTTTTATGAAAACTGATGGGATTACCACCCTTCTAAAAAAATATAATTGGACTTGGTCATCTACTGTATGATTTCAGTAGACATAAAAACTTTGTGGAGGTGAAATATCCAAAACATCAAGGCCTAAAGATTTTACTGTATGATAGGATCCATGACTAAAGCCTAGTACACACGACCGAGAATCTCGCCGGGAAAAAAACAGTCGTTTTTCCCTGACGAGATTCTTGACAAGAATCTTGTCCAGGCCGACTGTACACACGCTCGATTCAAAGAACCGCCGTTCTTTTGAATGGAACGAACGCGGTGACGTCATCGATTACGACAAGCGTGCGCTCGTCACATTCGATGCTGTCGCCGCCATCTTGCGTCAAAGTCATTTCGAGCATGTGCTGGTTTCTAGGGCGACAGGTAAGCGTACACACTCTCGGGTTTCTCGTCGGGAAACAGGCCGACGAGAATCCCGACAAGAAAATAGAGAGCAGGTTCTCTATTTTTCTCGTCGAGATTCTGGTCAGTTTTCTTGACGAGAAACCTGAAAGCCGCACGGTTTACTCTGCAAGAAAGCTCTCCCAACAGTTTTCTTGTCGTTTCTTGCCTTTAGGCTTTAGGCCTCGTACACACGACCGGTTTTCTCGGCAAGAACCAGCAAGAAAATTGCTGGCAGAGCTGTGTATGGTTTTTCGTTGACAAAACTGCAGTTTTTCGTCGAGAAAACTGCCGGGAATCTCGACAAGAAAAATAGAGAAACTGCTCTCTATTTTCTCATCAGGATTCTCGTTTTTCTAGTCGGGATTCTCGTCGGCCTGTTTCCCGATGAGAAAACTGGTCGTGTGTATGCTTTTCCGAGTCTTAAAAAATCGCGCATGCTCAAAATTCAAGTATGAGACGGGAGCGCTCCTTCTGGTAAAACTAGCGTTCGTAATGGAGATAGCACATTCGTCACGCTGTAACGGACTGAAAGCACGAAGATTGAAAAGCACAAATCGTCTCTCCCCAAACTTTTACTAACACGCGGTAACACGAGATCAGCAAAAGCAGCCCAAGGGGTGGCGTCATTGGAATCAAACTTCCCCTTTATACTGCCATCATACGTGTTGTACGTGACCGCGCTTTACAACAACGATATTTGGAATTGACAGTGTGTAAGCAAGGAAAGCTTGACAAGAATTTCGTCAAGCTTGACAAGAATCTCGTCGAGAAAAACGACAGATTTTTTTACGACGAGATTCTCGGTCGTGTGTACTAGGCTTAAGATTTTGAAAGGCAGGTACATTGCTGCAGGTTAGAGAAAACAGTCAGTATTTGGAACACAATTCCTCACTCAGTTGTGACCTTCTATTACTCTGAAAATAGTCACAGCCACAGGCTATCAAATGGGCACTATGCCTAATCAAATGCATGTATATGTAACCTTTACATGTGTATAAACTTTCCAAATTGACTCACATAAGAAGAGAAGTCAACAAAAAGAGCTAACAAGGTTAAGCCTTGTACACACGATCGGATATCCTATGGATTCTAATCCGATGGTTTTGTCCATCTGAAATCCGATGAAGCTGACTTCCATCAGTCTTGCCTACACACCATCAGTCAAAAAAACGACCCTTTCGAAATGCGGTGACGTAAAACTCTCCGATGCGCCGAGAAAAATTAAGTTTAATGCTTCTGAGCATGCGTCGACTTGATTCTGAGAATGCGTGGGTTTTTTATCCGATGGACTTGCTCATAGACGATCGGAATTTGCTATCGGCTTTTGATCCATCGTAAAAATTTAAAACATGTTCTATTTTTTAAAACTGATGGGAAAAAGACCGATGGGTCCCATACACGATCGGTTTGTCCGATGAAAAAAGTCCATCGGACTGTTTTCATCTGTAAAACCGATCGTGTGTACAGGGCTTTATTATTTTGAGAGCTTCAGTGGATGCAATCAAAATGCTCCGATTGCTAAAAAATAAACGTATCATTATACAAACATGCATATTTGCATAGGGTGGACTTGCACTTTGGTGCTTATGAAGTAAGAAAAAGGAGTGCTGTATGCAACATCCGCATTGGGGAAAAGCTTAAAGTGTTACTAAACCCACAACAGTAAAATCCACAACAGTAAAATCAGTCTATATATGCAGTATATCAGTCTATATATGCAGTCTATATATGTTATACTCACTGTGGAACCTAAGAGGTTAATCCTCTGCATTGTGTAAAAAGAATGTTTGATCCTGTCTACTCTGATCTTCCCCTTATTCCACAGTCCCCAATCCATCTACTGATAGTACAGAGTATTAGGGGTACTCTGCACATGATCAGTTTGGTGTGTGTGTATTACTTCCCAGATAGCAAGCATAACTTGCCACAAATTTGTGGCAGCGTTGAATTGTAAGGCCTCGTACACACGGCCGAGATTCTCGTCGAAAAAAACATGTCGTTTTTTTCGACGAGATTCTTGGACAAGAAAATTGTCCCGGCCGAGTGTACACGCGCTCGATTCAAAGAACCCGCGGTTCTTTGAATGGAGCGTACGCGGTGACGTCATCGACTACGACGAGCATGCGCTCGTCACATTCGATGCCGTCGCCGCCATCTTGGTATACCCTACGTATGCCTAGGAAGCTACCGCGCATGCGTCTAATTCATTTTGAACATGCGCGGGCTTCCGGGAGGACAGGTAAGTGTACACACACTCACTTTTCTCGTCGAGAAACATGCCGACGAGAATCTCGACGAGAAAATAGAGAGCAGGTTCTCTATTTTCTCGTCGAGATACTTGTCGCTTTTCTTGACGAGAAACCATACACACGAACGAGTTTCTCGGCAAAAAATCTGTGCCAGCAAGATTCTTGCTGGTTTTTGCCGAGAAACTAGTTCGTGTGTACGAGGCCTCAGTCTGTTAACTTGCTGCATATTTTCACTAACAAGTTCTACACTTGCAGAGCACTTGAAACACAAGTGCTAGCTGACACTTTTCCAATTTGTAGCAAATTTGCATGGCAAGTTGCTAGCAAGAGCAAAGTTGCAGTGGTGAGTCTGCAGCAAGAGCTCTGCAAGTCTACAGCATGAAAATTCAGCCACAGTGACCCCTGTTGTAGGATGACTATTGCACAACATAACTGAACCAGAACTTGCAAAAGGGACATGGGAATGCCCAAAGGATAAAATGGTACTTTTGAAAAACATAGTAACTGCATCACACTTCTCAAAAAGAACAAGATGGCTGACCCTAAACTTGACAGTCTTTTACCTCAGAACACTTCTTCCTCCAGCACACTGCTTGACCGACTTTTACCTCAGAACACTTCTTCCTCCAGCACACTGCTTGACCGACTTTTACCTCAGAACACTTCTTCCTCCAGCACACTGCTTGACCGACTTTTACCTCAGAACACTTCTTCCTCCAGCACACTGCTTGACCGACTTTTACGTCAGAACACTTCTTCCTCCAGCACACTGCTTGACCGACTTTTACCTCAGAACACTTCTTCCTCCAGCATACTACTTCCTGTCACAGTCTTAGTAATCCTGTCACACCATCAGAACATGACTAGGCCTCACTCTGAATAAGTCCCAGTTAATTTACTTGACCCTTTGTAGGCCAGGGCCTGCAATACCCCTTTATGGCAGCAACCGTTTTTTTTTCACAAGAAATGGCAGAAACCGTTTACTTGAGAAGATTAAATGGTGGTGGACTACTGATCTCAGCAAGTCCGACTTGCAAATCCTGCATCAATTTAACACAAACTCCACAGTCTCTCCCTCTGGCTCTACATCCAGCTCCCCTGGCATGCCTCTTCCAGATCTCTCACACACGACACCTGCCCTGGGTCCTTCCTGAAGGACGTGCGGACCAACTGCCCCTTCCAGCTCCTGTTCCAGGACAACTCTCCAAGGAGAGGCTCCCTCCCAGCTCCTGAACTCCCCCCCCCAGATGGAGGTTCCCCCAGGCTGCTTTCACATTGAGGTGCTTTACAGGCGCTATAGCGCTAAAAATAGCGCCTGCACAGCGACTGTAAAGCGCCTCTCCTCTCACTCCAATGTGAAAGCCAGAGGGCTTTCACACTGGAGCGGTGCCCTGGCAGGACGCTAAAAAAAGTCCTGCAAGCCGCATCTTTGCACCACTCCTAAAGTGCCCCTGTCCATTGAAATCGATGGGCAGCGCCGCCGAACCGTCGGGAAAGAGCTACTGCAGCAGCGATTTGTGGGCGATTTTAACTTTTTTTCGGCCACTAGCGGGGGTTAAAAGCACAGCACTAGCGGCCGAAAAGCGCCGCAAAAAAGACGGTAAACTGCTGCTAAAAGTAGCGGCGCTTTACCGCCGACACCCGGCGCTGCTCAGTGTGAAAGCAGCTTTAGGCACAACAGTCTAAAGCCCTGTACACACGATCGGATAACCTATGGATTTTCGTCCGATGGATTTGACCATCGGAAATCCGATGAAACTGTTTTTCATCAGTCTTGGCCACACACCATCAGTCAAAAAACCGACCGTTCCAAACGTGGTGACGTAAAACACTCCGATGAGCCGAGAAAAATGAAGTTTAATGCTTCTGAGCATGCGTCGACTTGATTCTGAGCATGCGTGGGTTTTTTAACCGATGGACTTGCCCATAGACGATTGCAAATTACCATCGGTTCTTGATCCATCGGAAAATTTTAAAACAAGTTCTATTTTTTACATCCGATGGAAAAAAGACCGATGGGTACCATACACGAGCGGTTTGTCTGATGAAAACCATCCATCGGACGGTTTTCATCAGTTAAACTGATCGTGTGTACGGGGCTTAACACTTCATCCTTCAGTTTACCCAGCTGACAAATCCTCCCCCAGCAGGCTGACCATGGGTAAATGTAGGAGGCCTGCCCCCTGCAAATCCTAGATGGGGATTGGTCAGAGCTCCTATCATGCACCCCATGTCACTCCAGCTCTCTGCCCTGCCCCTTTTCCAGAACATTCTCCCTGGAAAGAGGAGGCACCCAAGAGCTGAAGTACATGTCAGTCACCTACTGCTACACTAAACCACTCCCTTGCCCCGAGATCAAAACAAACAGGCCCAGCTCGCAGCATAGGCCTGCTTAAATTTACCTGCACTGGCAGCTTACACAAAAACCCTTACACTTAGCACCTACCTAAGGTAGAGGGTGCTACACTTGCTATCTGGGTAGAGAGTTTTTTTATTTTCTTGGGAGGGTGCATGTGATCGGCAAACAGGGCCAATCAGCACTGTCCAAACAGAGGGTCAGGGGTCCTGCAGCCTCATAGGACAGTCAGAGTAGAATGAAAACTCCTCCTACAAGCTTTAACCAGACACTGATAGAAGTCCCAAGACTGCTATATACTGCTTTTGAGAAAAGGTATTTAGCAGTTTATATTTACTAAATTAATTGCATTTCTATGTGCTGTGTACTGTGAGAGACCAGATATAGTGAATGCAGGGTCCTGAGTTTAGTAACACTTTAACATATTGGACAGCCAAGATGAATAATATTTTAACATTTCCCCTCAAACTGGTGGTAAGTGGTGAGTTGACTCTTAATGCCCTGTACACACGATAGGATTTTCCATCAAAAAAAGTTGGATGTGAGCTTTTGGTCGGAAATTCCGACAGTGTGTATGCTCCATCCAACTTTTTCTGTCAGAATTTCCTCCAAAAAAAGATTGAGAGCAGGTTCTCTATTTTTCAGACGGAAAAAGTTCTTGTCGGAAATTTCGATCGTCTGTATACAATTCCGACGCGCAAAAAAACACGCATGCTCAGAATCAAGCAGAAGAGCCTAACTGCCTATGTAACTTCATTGATCTCGGCTCGTCGTACGTCTTGTACGTCACCGTGTTCTTGATGTTCAGAATTTCAGACAAGATTTGTGTGACCGTGTGTATGCAACACAATTTTGAGCCAACATTCCGTCGAAAAAAAATCCACGGTTTTCTTGTCAGAATTTCCGATCGTGTGTACAGGGTATTACACTGATGGTTCCTTGGATAACATTGGTGTCAGTGTTGAGCCCCACTTATATTAGCGGTCAGCATGTGGTTACATTCTGTTTCTTTATAGCCAGCAATGCACACCTTCATTTTTGGCATCTTGGGCACTTGTTACCTGGCCCTTCATACGCCTCTAGTCTCTAGGCACTTTTAGCCACAAGCAGCTCTTGAGTTAAATTGATGGTTTTGGCTTTAAAACCTATTGCTTTGGGTGAACCTTAACCACTTCCTTACAGGGCCATAGTAATATGACGCCGGCAGGAACCCTCCCTCCCTCCAGGTGGACGTCATAAGACGTCCCTGCTTCCCGGCCGTCTAGGAGGCACGCGTGCGACGCCGGCGGCACGCGCCCGCCGCATCGCTCTGGACCTGGTGCGCGTGCCCGGCGGCCGCGATGTCCGCCGGGCACCCGCGATCATGGCAGGAGTGTGGATCTGTGTGTAAACACACAGATCCACCTCCTGTCAGAGGTGAGGAGAGCGATGTGTGTTCCATCGGTCTCCTCCCCTTGTGAGTCCCCTCCCCCTACAGTTAGACTCACTCAATAAGGGAACATATTAACCCCTTCAGTGCCCCCTAGTTTTAACCCCTTCCCTGCCAGTCACATTTACACAGTAATCCGTGCAGTTTTATAGCACTAATCGCTGTATAAATGTGAATGGTCCCAAAAACGTGTCAAAAGTGTCAGATATGTCCGCCGCAATGTCACGGTCACAATAAAAATCGCAGATCGCCGCCATTACTAGTAAAAAAAAAAAAATGCCATAAATCTATCCCCTATTTTGTAGACGCTATAACTTTTGCGCAAACCAATCAATATACGCTTATTGCGATTTTTTTTTTTTACCAAAAATATGTAAAAGAATACATCTCGGTCTAAACTGAGGAAAAAAATTGTTTTTTTAAAAAAAAATTGTGATATTTATAAAATCAAAAAGATTATAAATATTGTGTTTTTTTCAAAATTGTCGCTCTTCTTTTGTTTATAGCGCAAAAAATAAAAACTGCAGAGATGATCAAATACCACCAAAAGAAAGCTCTATTTGTGGGGGGAAAAAAACATAGATTTCATTTGGGTACAGTGTTGCATGACCGCGCAATTGTCATTCAAAGTGCAACAGTGCTGAAAACTAAAAATTGGTCTGGGCAGGAAGGGAGTGAAAATGCCCTGCATTGAAGTGGTTAAGCTACACCTCAGCCAATGCATGTACACAAATACAGCCCATGAAAAGAGTAGCGCACTGTGAGGCTTTATTCAAAACAGTACATACAGCAGCAACAAAATGCCTTGACGCACTTTGCGCTACTGCACGTAGTTGTAAGGCTCAGCCTTACTACAACAAAACTTAAAAGTTTGCATTTCAGTTGACAATGAGTGTCATCATATAATCTGGAATTGAATTAAAGTGATTGTAAAATCTCTTTTTTTTTTAATTAACCACTTAAGGACCGGACCATTACGCAGCTTAATGACCAGAGGTGTTTTCACAATTTGGCACTGCGCTGCTTTAACTGGAAATTGTGCGGACATGCAAGGTTGTACCCAAATGAAATTTGCGTCCTTTTCTTCCCACAAATAGAGCTTTCTTTTAATGGTATTTGATTGCCTCTGCAATTTTTATTTTTTGCGATATAAACGGAAAAAGACCGAAAATTTTGAAAAAAAAAACATATTTTCTACTTTTTGTTATAAGAAAATCGAAAAAACTAAATTTTAGTCATACATTTAGGCCAAGATGTATTAAGTCACATGTCTTTAGTAAAAATGTCAATAAGCGTATATTTATTGGTTTGCGCAAAAGTTATAGCGTCTACAAACTAGGGTACGTTTTCTGGAATTTACACAGCTTTTAATTTATGACTGCCTATCTCATTTCTTGAGGTGCTAAAATGGCAGGGCAGTACAAACCCCCCCAAATGACCCCATTTTGGAAAGTAGACACCCCAAGGAAATTGCTGAGAGGCATGTTGATCCCATTGAATATTTTATTTTTTTGTCCCAAGTGATTGAATAATGACAAAAAAATAAAATTACAAAAAGTTGTCACTAAATGATATATTGCTCACACATTCCATGGTTATATGTGGAATTGCACCCCAAAATACATTTTGCTGCTTCTCCTGAGTACAGGGATACCACATGTGTGGGACTTTTTAGGAGCCTAGCCGTGTACGGGACCCCAAAAACCAAGCACCGCCTTCAGGATTTCTAAGGGCACAAATTTTTGATTTCACTCCTCACTACCAATCACAGTTTCGAAGGCCATAAAATGCCAAAATAGCACAAAACCCCCCCAAATGACCCTATTTTGGAAAGTAGACACCCCAAGCTGTTTGCTGAGAGGCATGGTGAGTATTTTACAGCTCTCATTTGTTTTTGAAAATGAAGAAAGAAAATATATATTTTTTTTTTTCAATTTTCAAAACTTTGTGACAAAAAGCGAGATCTGCAAAATGCTTACCCTACCTCTCAGCAAATAGCTTGGGGTGTCTACTTTCCAAAATGGGGTCATTTGGGGGGGTTTGTGCCATCTGGGCATTCCATGGCCTCCGAAACTGTGATAGGCAGTGAGGAGTGAAATCAAACATTTACACCCTTAGAAAGCCTGAAGGCGGTGCTTGCTTTTTGGGGTCCCCGTACGCGGCTAGGCTCCCAAAAAGTCTCACACATGTGGTATCCCCGTACTCAGGAGAAGCAGCAGAATGTATTTTGGGGTGTAATTCCACATATGCCCATGCCATGTTTGAGCAATATATCATTTAGTGACAACTTTGTGCAAAAAAAATAAAAATTAAAAATAAATTGTCTATTTTCCGCAACTTGTGTCAACATATAAAATATTCCATGGACTCGACATGCCTCTCAGTATATAGCTTGGGGTGTCTACTTTTCAAAATGGGGTCATTTGTGGGGGTTTTGAACTGTCCTGGCATTTTATACACAACATTAGGAAGCTTACATCCACTCTTCTAACCACTTAAAGACAAAGCCCTTTCTGACACTTTTTGTTTACATGAAAACATTTTTTTTTTTTGCAAGAAAATTATGTTGAACCCCCAAACATTATATTTTTTTAAAAGCAAAGGCCCTACAGATTAAAATGGTGGGTGTTGCATTTTTTTTTCCACACAGTATTTGCGCAGCGATTTTTCAAACGCATTTTTGGGGGAAAAAATACACTTTTTTAAATTTGAATGCACTAAAACACACTATATTGCCCAAATTTTTGATGAAATAAAAAAGATGATCTTAGGCCGAGTACATAGATACCAAACACGTCTTGCTTTAAAATTTCGCACAAACGCGCAGTGGCGACAAACTACATACATTTTTAAAAGCCTTTAAAAGCCTTTACAGGATACCACGTTAGATTTACAGAGGAGGTCTACTGCTAAAATGACTGCCCTCGATCTGACCTTCGCGGTGATACCTCACATGCATGATGCAATTGCGGTTTACATATGACGCTAGACCGACGCTTGCGTTCGCCATTGCGCAAGAGCAGGGCGGGACAGGGGTGCTTTTTTTTTTATTATTAATTTTGCTTTTTTATTTTATTTTTAAACTGTTCCTTCCATATATATTTTTTTTAATCATTTTTATTGTTATCTCAGGGAATGTAAATATCCCCTAGGATAGCAATAGGTAGTGACAGGTACTCTTTTTTTGAAAAAAAAATGGGGTCTATTGGACCCTAGATCTTTCCTCTGCCCTCAAAGCATCTGACCACACCAAGATCGGTGTGATAAAATGCTTTCCCAATTTCCCAATGGCGCTTTTTATATCCGGGGGGGGACATTCCCTCCCACTGCTTGTAAAAGCAGCCCAGAGGCTAATCAGCCGCTAGGATTGCTTTTACATGAAAGCCGGCCGCTGGCTGAAAAGAATGATACCAAGATGATACCTAAACCCGCAGGCATCAATCTGGTATAACCATTCAAAGTCCAGCAACATACCAGTACGTTGCTGGTCCTTGTTGGACATGTATTGTAATCTTTTTTTTCATGCAGCCTGTTGGCTGAAGGAAAAAAAGAGGTTGATCGGTGGGTATGCCCACCATTAGAATACCTCCCTTCATCCACCCACTTCTAATGATG
Organism: Rana muscosa; assembly: GCA_029206835.1. Lineage (NCBI taxonomy): Eukaryota > Metazoa > Chordata > Amphibia > Anura > Ranidae > Rana > Rana muscosa. The sequence goes on from CM055122.1 coordinate 141,034,098, forward strand.
GGCATACATGCACCATTTATATATGCCGACGCATGGGGGCATCCTCCCGCAAAAGTTTTGCCGCACGGACATGATCAGACTTTTCCACGGGCAAGCCGCCGTCGAAATTTCGACCGTATGTACGCGGCATTAGGAGCAAAATCGCTCCTCCGCCCCTGCTGCCCCCATGCTTCGGCATATATGCTTTTTTTTTTTAACTGTGGTGGTGAAATCACCTCCTACAGCACTGGAGTCACAGGGATCAGGCCTGTCTCTGCGAACGCTGCAGTTATGTGTGTTGTGTTTTGTAAGTGACAGTGATCGATCGATACTGCACTTGGGTGGCCTGGGCTTGACGGAGGGGCAAAACGCAGGTGCTAGCAGGTATCTGGGCTGATCCCGCTAACACTGCGTTTTTGGGAACCCTAAACTGCTGGGGACGCTAGTATAGATCTGATCAGATCAGATATTGATCTGTTCAGATACTATACCACTAAGGGAGGTGTATGCTTCACGCGTGGGTGTTAGCGTTACTGGCACTAACCTGACGCTGCCTGGGGCAACCCAGACCCTCTCTGACGCTAAAACCTAATTGATATCACCCGCCGGGCGATCAGGGGGTTAAACCTTTATTGGGTTATATACGGCGGGTGCCCTGACACTATAAAAATCAAACTAACTAACCAGCGTCACCCATAACACTTATATGGTGATCACTGGTGAAAGGGTTAACTAGGGGCAATCAGGGGGTTAAACCTTTATTAGGTAATATATGGGGGTACCTGACGCTATATAAAAACCTGACGGGGAACCTAAATAACAAAATAACTAACTGGCTAACCAGTGTCACCAGTAACACTTATACGGTGATCACTGGTGAAAGGGTTAACTAGGGGCAATTAGGGGGTTAAAACCTTTATTAGATAATATATGGGGGTACCTGACGCTATAAAAACCTGCAGCGAACCTAAAAAAAATAACTGACTACCTAGCGGCACCAGCATAACTAATACAGCGATCAGAAAAACGATCGCTTAGTGACACTGGCAAAAGGGGGTGAAAGGGTTACCTGGGGGGCGATCAAGGGGTTAAACCTTTATTGGGTAATATATGGGGGTACCTAATGCTATAAAAACCTGCGGCGAACCTAAAAAAAATAACTGGCAACCTATCGGCACCACCGACACTAAGACAGCGATCAGAAAAATGATTGCTTAGTGACACTGGCAAAAGGGGGTGAAAGGGTTACCTGGGGGGGCGGTCAAGGGGTTAAACCTTTATTAGGTAATATATGGGGGTACCTGACGCTATAAAAACCTGCGGCGAACCTAAAAAAAATAACTGGCTACCTATCGGCACCACCGACACTAAGACAGCGATCAGAAAAACGATCACTTAGTGACAGTGGTGCTAGGGTGTGAAAGGGTTACCTGGGGGGCGGTCAAGGGGTTAAACCTTTATTAGGGGGGGTTAGGGGGCTACACTGGACCTAAAACTAACTGCCCTGACACTTTTACAGTCACAAATGTCACTGATTGCAGTGATCAGTGACACTGTGACTGGGGGCTGGGGGGTGATCTGGGGGTGTCTGGGGGGGGCGATCGTTTGCCTATGTGTGCTAGTGTCAGTGTGCTGTTTAGTCTTCTCTCCACGGCACTCGGTATATGTGAGCGCCGCAGGAGAGATGACATCACTTCCTCCTGCCTGTGTAAACATTACACAGGCAGAGGAAGATTCTCATTCGCCGGGAGCGATCGCGAGGGGGTGGCCAGAAACGAATGGCCGTCCCCTCATCACGGATCGCTCCCGGAACGATAACCACCGCTCACTGTATGGAAGGGGGGTCCAATGGGACCCCCCAACTATACAAAGGCAGTCACGTACAGGTACGTGATTGTGCCTGTCCGTGTCATTCTGCCGACGTATATATACAGTGAGAGGTCGTTAAGGGGTTAAAATAACAACCATGTTATACTTAACTGCTCTGTGCACTTGGTTTTGCACAGAGCACCCCAGATCCTGTTCTTCTCGGGTTCCTGGCTGTAGCTCCTGGCCCCTCCCTTCTGATGAGTGCCCCCACAGCAGTCAGCTTTCTTTGGGGTCACCTGAGACAATCTGCAGCTCCCTGTGTCCATTCAGACACGGAGCCACGATTTGGCCCGCCCCCTCTCTCTCCTGATTGGCTGACTGAGATTGATTGACAGCAGTGGGAGCAAATGGTGCCGCTGCTGTGTCTCAGCCAATCAGGAGGGAGAGTCCCAGACTGAAAAGGTATTCGTGGACATCGCTGGACAGAGAGGGGGCTCAGCTAAGTATTAGGGGAGCAGAGGGGAGCTGCTGCACACAGAAGACTTTTTATCTTAATGCAGGGAATGCAATAAGATAAAAAACCTTCCAACTTTACAACCACTTTAACCACTTGACCACTGGGCACTTAAACCCCCTTAATAACCAGACCAATTTTCAGCTTTCGGTGCTCTCACATTTTGAATGACAATTACTCAGTCATACAACACTGTACCCATATGAAATTTTTGTCCTTTTTTTCACACAAATAGAGCTTTCTTTTGGTGGTATTTAATCACTGTTGGGTTTTTTATTTTTTGCGCTATAAGAGAAAAAAGACTGAAAATTTTGTAAAAAAATGATTTTTTTTTTCGTTTCTGTTATAAAATTTTGCAAATTACTATTTTTTCTTCATAAATTTTGGCCAAAATTTATACTGCTACATATCTTTGGTAAAAATAAGTACAAATTGGTGTATATTATTTGGTCTTTGTGAAAGTTATAGAGTCCACAAGCTATGGTGCCAATATCTGAAAATTGATCACACCTGAAGTACTGACGGCCTATCTCAATTCTTGAGACCCTAACATGCCAGAAAAGTACAAATACCCCCCAAATGACCCCTTTTTGGAAAGAAGACATTCCAAGGTATTCAGAAAGAGGCATTGTGAGTTTTTTGAAGTTGTCATTTTTTCCCACAATTCTTTGCAAAATCAAGATTTTTTTTTCTCTTTTTTTTTTTCACAAAATTGTCATATTAGCAGGTTATTTCTCACACACAGCATATGCATTCCACAAATTACACCCCAAAACACATTCTGCTATTACTCCCGAGTATGGCGATACCACATGTGTGAGACTTTTACACAGCGTGGCCACATACAGAGGCCCAACATGCAGGGAGCACCTTCAGGCGTTCTGGAGCACCCAGGCCAATTCTGACATTTCTCTCCTACATGTAAAAATGATCATTTATTTGCTAGAAAATTACATAGAACCCCAAAACATTATATATGTTTTTTTAGCAAAGACCTTAGAGAATATAATGGTGGTTGTTGCAACTTTTTATCTCGCACGATATTTGCGCAGCAATTTTTTTAACGCGTTTTTTACGGAAAAAAAATGTTTTGTGCTTAAAAAAAAAAAAAACAGTAAAGTTAGCCCAATGTTTTTGCATAATGTGAAAGATGAAGTTACGCCGAGTAAATAGATACCTAACATGTCGCCCTTAAAAATTGCACACACTCGTGGAATGGCGCCAAACTTCGCTACTTAAAAAATCCCCATAGGCGACGCTTTAAATATTTTTACTGGTTACATGTTTTGAGTTACAGAGGAGGTCTAGGGCCAAAATGATTGCTCTCGCTCTAACGTTCGCAAAGATACCTCACATGTGTGGTTTGAAAACCGTTTTCATATGTGGGCGGGACTTACGTATGCGTTCGCTTCTGTATGCGAGCTCACGGGGACAGGGGCGCTTTAAAAAAAAAAAAAAATGTTATTCTTCATTTTACTTTATTTATTTTAGTTTGACATGTTTTTCCGCCCTAAACATTTTTTTGATCACTTTTATACCTATTACAAGGAACGTAAACATCCCTTGTAATAGGAATATGGCATGACAGGTCCTCTTTACAGTGAGATATGAGGGGGGGGGGGTGTCAATAAGACCCCACATCTCACCTCTAGGCTGGGAAGCCTGAAAAAAATACAAAAAAAAAACAACAATCCTGGCTTTGATCGTAGCGGTGAGTCGGTAGAAGCACCGGAGGGCGGCGGGGGGGGGACATCCCCTCTTGCCTCCCGTAAGAATGATCAAGCGGCGGAACAGCCGCTATGATTGTTCTTATGGTGTAGGGAATCGCCGGCTGAAAAAGCCGATATCTGAATGATGCCTGTAGCTGCAGGCATCATTCAGATATCCCCGCACAAAGTCAAGGACGTCATATGACGGCCGGAGGGCGGGAAGTGGTTATTGCAGAGTATTGCCGGGCATTGCGGAGTATTGCCGGGCATTGCGGAGTATAGCCGGGAATTGCGGAGTATTGCAGGGCATTGCGGAGTATTGCGGTGTATGGCAGGGTATTGCGGTGTATGGCAGGGTATTGCACGGGTATTGCACAGGGTATTGTGGAGGGTATTGCAGAGTATTGTGGAGGGTATTGCAGAGTATTGTGGAGGGTATTGCAGAGTATTGTGCAGGGTATTGCAGAGTATTGTGCAGGGTATTGCAGAGTATTGTGCAGGGTATTGCAGAGTATTTTGCAGAGTATTGCGCAGGGTATTGCAGAGTATTTTGCAGGGTATTGCAGAGTATTTTGCAGGGTATTGCAGAGTATTGTGCAGGGTATTGCAGAGTATTGTGCAGGGTATTGCAGAGTATTGCACCAGGGTATTGCAGAGTATTGCACCAGGGTATTGCAGAGTATTGCACCAGGGTATTGCAGAGTATTGCACCAGGGTATTGCAGAGTATTGCACCAGGGTATTGCAGAGTATTTCGCAGGGTATTGCAGAGTATTGCACCAGGGTATTGCAGAGTATTGCACCAGGGTATTGCAGAGTATTGCACCAGGGTATTTTGCAGAGTATTGGCAGGGTGTATTGCAGAGTATTGGCAGGGTATAGCACAGGGATGGCTGAGCAGGGATGGATGGATGGATGGATGGATCTGTGACTGCAATTGTCACAGATCCAGCCCACAGTGCTGCTGCTGCCATCCGCTCCCTCCCCCTCCCCTCTCACACTGTACCGATCGGTACAGAGAGGGGAGGGAGGAACCGGCGTCATCAAATGACGCCGGTCTGTTTACAAGTGATTGCTCCGTCATTTGACGGAGCGATCACGTGGTAAACAGCCGCTATCAGCGGCGATTTACCGCGATTCGTGATCCGCCGGGTCCTCTGGACCCGGCGGTCACGGAGTTTCCCGTGTGCGCGCCCCAGGGGGCGCGCGGGAGCGCGATTCTGGGAGGACGTTATATAACGTCCTCCCAGAGTTAAGCAACCACCCTGCCGCCGTTATTTGTCGGCAGGTGGTTGTTAAGTGGTTAAAGTGGTTGTAAACCCACTTTTTCAACTTGCACCTACAGGTAAGCCTAGATTAAGGCTTACCTGTAGGTGCAAGAAATATCTCCTAAACCTACACGGTTTAGGAGATATTTACTAAAATGACAAGCGCCGCTGTCTACGGCGCATGCGCGCCGTAGACAACGGCGCATTTATGGGGTTAATCCCATTCACATACTCGGCTACTTCCCAGCAATCGCTGGGCGTAGCCGAGTGGGACGCCTCCGGCGCACATGCGCAGAGTGACGTCTCCGCCGCTCCGGCCAATCACAGCGCCGGAGCGGCGCTGTGATTGGCTGGTGCGGCGATACCCGGAAGTAACATTCCGGCTATCGCCGCAGTGATGTCTGCGTCTGCAGTGAGGGACGAGGACGGCTTCGGGGGCCCCGATCTAAGGTAAGTGGAACATAATGAGCTATTATGCTAGTCATAATAGCTCATTATGCCTTTCTCTTGCAGGGGGGCCAAAAAATAAAAAAAATAAAAGTGGGTTTACAACCACTTTAACTCTGGTGCTTACCCCATCTGGCAGCAAGGCATCTTCAAGTAAGGCAAAACATGACTAACCTACATCTAACTATAGGTTTTTAGTGGAACACACCACTTTACTTAAAATAAAATTATATATGCATATTTGCTACACAATACATTTTGTAATTTAAAGTGGTAGTAAGCTGGAAGATAAAAAAAAATGTTTCCCCTGCAAGGCAATGTTATAATGTGCTACTATGCATTGCATACAAGCACATTGTATGAAACTTACCGTAAAACGAAGCCCTCCAGCGGTACGCTGTCACCACTGACAGGGCTTCCATCTTCACCCGGGTCTTCCAACCGGGTTTGCAGGCTCTGGTCCTTTGAATGGCTGAGCCACGATGACGTCACTCCCATGCATGTCCGCGGGAGTCATTAGTATGCCATTCCTTTAGAGCGCATGTGCCGGTGACTTCACCAGCTGCTACAGGTGATACTCGAAAAATTTGAATATTGTGCAAAAGTTCATTTATTTCACTAATGCAACTTAAAAGGTGAATCTAATATATGAGATAGATTCATTACATGCAAAGCAAGATAGTTCAAGCTGTGATTTGTCATAATTGTGATGATTATGGCTTACAGCTCATGAAAACCCCAAATCCACAATCTCAGAAAATTAGAATATTGTGAAAAGGTGCAATATTCTTGGCTCAAAGTGTCCAACTCTAATCAGCTAATTAAGCCATAACACCTGCAAAAGGTTCCTGAGCCTTCAAATGGTCTCTAAGTCTGGTTCAGTGGGAATCACAATCATGGGAAAGACTGTTGACCTGACAGTTGTGCAGAAAACCATCATTGACACCCTCCATAAGGAGAGAAAGCCTCAAAAGGTAATTGTAAAAGAAGTTGGATGTTCCCAAAGTGCTGTATCAACGCACATTAATAGAAAGTTCTGTGGAAGGGAAAAGTGTGGAAGAAAAAGGTGCACAAGCAGCAGGGATGACCGCAGCCTGGAGAGGATTGTCAGGAAAAGGCCATTCAAAAGTGTTGGGGACTTTCACAAGGAGTATACTGAGGCTGGAATCAGTGCATCAAGAGCCACCACACACAGACAGATCCTGGACATGAGCATCAAATGTCGTATTCCTCTTGTCAAGCCACTCCTGAACAACAAACAACGTCATAAGCGTCTTACCTAGGCTAAAGAAAAACAGACCTGGTCTGTTGCTCAGTGGTCCAAAGTCCTCTTTTCTGATGAGAGCAAATTTTGCATCTCATTTGGAATCCAAGGACCCAGAGTATGGAGGAAGAATGGAGAGGCACACACTGCAAGATGCTTGAAGTCCAGTGTGAAGTTTCCACAGTCTGTGATGATTTGGGGAGCCATGTCATCTGTTGGTGTTGGTCCACTGTGTTTCATTAAGTCCAGGGTCAACGCAGCCATCTACCAGGAGATTTTGGAGCACTTCATGCTTCCGTCCGCAGATGAGCTCTATGGGGATGCTGATTTTATTTTCCAGCAGAACTTGGCACCTGTCCACACTGCGAAAAGCACCAAAACCTGGTTCAATGACCGTGGGATTACTGTGTTTGATTGGCCAGCAAACTCGCCTGACCTGAACCCCATAGAGAATCTATGGGGCATTGCCAAGAGAGAGATGAGAGACATGAGACTGAACAATGCAGAAGAGCTGAAGGCCGCTATTGAAGCATCCTGGTCTTCCATAACACCTCAGCAGTGCCACAGGCTGATATCTTCCATGCCACGCCGCATTGAGGCAGTAATTGCTGCAAAAGGGGCCCAAACCAAGTACTGAGTACATATGCATGCTTATACTTTTCAGAGGTCTGATATTGTTCTATGTACAATCCTTGTTTTATTGATTGCATGTAATATTCTAATTTTCTGAGATTGTGGATTTGGGGTTTTCATGAGCTGTAAGCCATAATCATCACAATTATGACAAATCACGGCTTGAACTATCTTGCTTTGCATCTAATAAGTCTATCTCATATATTAGTTTCACCTTTTAAATTGCATTAGTGAAATAAATGAACTTTTGCACGATATTCAAATTTTTCGAGTATCACCTGTATGCAAGTAAATATCTCATCTCCTAAACGGTGCACATTTAGGAGATATTTTACAGTATCTACAGGTAAGCCTTGTTATAGGCTTACCTGTAGGTAAAACATTAACAATAGGACTTTACTACCACTTTAATGGTAAAGTAGGCAAAACTTTTCTCCCCATTTTGGATAGAGTAAGGGAAGGTTATAACTCCTGTCATTTTTCCAGGGTCAAAGAAACTAGTTTCCCCATTGGAAGATTTTACCTCTATTCCTATTCTGTTTACAAACCCAAAGTTTGGGATTTTTTAAAATGTTATTTTAGGCCCCTTTCACACAAAGGGTCCGATCAGGTCTGCCTGTGAGTCTTTCAGGCAGACCTGATCGGAGGTCGATTCTCCCCTATGGACTGCCCTCTGAACTGATCCACCTAGATGGAGGAGGATAAATCCCCTTACATTTTTTTTTTTTAGAGGACCAGATCAGACTGCAGCTAGGCCTACCTCCGGTCAGATCCGCTAAAAATAAACGGAAGGGTATCCATCCTACTACGTCTAGGCAAATTGGAGAGCAGTAGGGTGTAAACAGACAAGGGAGTCCATTTACTTCCAGCTGTAGACAGAACAGAGAGCTGAGTGGACATAGTTGTTTTATCCATCACTCTGCTCCGATCAGCAGGGAATCAGCAGACAGATCCCCTGCTGATCTCAACAAAGTCTGCCCCGTGTCAAAGGGGTGTAAAGCCTGGTACACACGGGCCAAATTCCAGGAGACATTGGCCGCTAGAAAAAAAAACAGCCAACATTTGGCCCGTGTGTATGACGGCTTCTCTTGGACGTGCATGCTGGAAAACCAGCAGCCGACCGACTCCCGATCACCGCTCTCAGCCAATGGCAGAGAACACTGATCGGCGTGTTCTGGCAGGGGACGTCCCCCTGTCAGAACACAACATCTCAGCGGGGGAGATCGCTGCACTAACTTCGCATAGCTGACAGTTTTTTTTTGTTCAACCGGATGGGTTGAATGAAAAAAACTCATAATATGTACCAGGCTTTATTTTAACTTAGTGATAAAGGTAAACAGGACAAATAGATGGGGTGAATCTCCCTAATAGATGCATAGACAATGATAAAATCTGACAGGTGTTCTAATCCCTCTCCACTCTATCCAAAATAAAATAAAAAAGCCTTTAGTTATACTATAATAAAATTACCTTTCCATAAAATCTGCAGGCAGCAAAATTTCCTGAAACTGACAAAAATTAAATGTTTCCTTATGACCCTGGCAGAAATGACGTTTATGTACAGAACACTGCCAGAAATGCCATTTTCTGCTCATGTGGTTGGCTCGCTGCTTTTACCACTGAAACTAAGCTATGACTAAGCACTGTTTGTTAGTGTGAAACGCATCAGCTCTTCTGTCCGTTCTGTTCTGCTGTGGCATGTATTTTTGACGTCCATTTTTGAATAAAAGGCAAAAACTTTTTTGGAGTGAGGCTGTCCAGAATTTCTTCCTATTTTGCATCAAAATCTAACAAGTCGGACTTCAACTACTCATGATTTGAAATCAATAGGGCCAAAAGAACAAATTACTGTATATTCACATATTCTCATGTGTACATAAACTATTAGCAACATTTTGAATTTCCTGCTTTAATGTCATTTATTCATATTTTGATGGCTCTAGATGCCATGAGATTAGTTAACTGTGGTGTATATTCCCCTGAGAGAGCGTGATGACGTTCATCAGGGACAGCGTTCCAAGCTTTGCCTTTTGACAATCTCTATATGAACATGCCAATTACACTCTTTGCCATGTGCATATTGGGTTATTTAAAGCAAACCCTGCGATTTGTCAATGCAGATTCACTTTAATGGCCACTCCTGGATCTGCTTTTACTACATAATTACCTTCCTTTCTCTGCTCCTTTTGTTAATGGGAGTGAGGGGGAGCAGACCTTCTAGCAATGTGAAGTTTACACAGGGCTGAGGACTCCAAATGTGACACTCCTTGCCTTGGTGCCTATGTAGCCAATTAGCAAGAACCAAATCTGTCACGTGGGATGAAGGGTAGCGATTAGCATGTTCCCCAATACTTGGAAAGTACAAGGTATTTCCCTTTGCCTCCCTAGGCAAATGAAGCAGAAGGGAAGGTAAGTATAAGCAGCTGTTACCCGTAGCTGGACCATACAATAAAGTGAAAATATTTATTTAATCTCATATTATATTAATCCAGTTTTAATATAATAAGGTACAACAAACTGCAACGATAAAATGCAGGGCACGGTAACTTGAAACACGGTAAGTTGAAACCACATCTGTGTTAATTTTTTCTTGTCATGAAAGGTCTCAAGGTCCAGCAACAAAAGAACCAGATCCATAAAAATTAAGAAAAAGCATAATTGAGTTCTTAGTGAATGCAAACAGAAGTCATAGTGAAGCCCTGGATCAAGGGTTGCCACCTCATCCCTTTAAAACCAAACACATATTAACCACTTCAGCCCCGGAAGAATTTACCCCCTTCCTGACCAGAGCTCTTTTTGTGATTCTGTACTGCGTCGCTTTAACTGACAATTGCGCGGTCGTGCGACGTTGTACCAAAACAAAATTGACAATTTTTTTCTCCACAAATAGAGCTTTCTTTTGGTGGTATTTGATCACGCATTTGATCAAGCATTTTTGTTTTAATTTTTGCTATAATAAATATCCCCAAAAATATATAAAAAAACTGATTTCTTTCTCAGTTTAGGCCGATACGTATTCTTCTACATATTTTTGGTAAAAAAAAAATCGCAATAAGGGTATATTGATTGGTTTGAGCAAAAGTGTTATAGTGTCTACAAAATAGGGGATAGTTTTATGGCATTTTTATTATTAGTATTTTTTTATTAGTAATGGCGGCGATTTGCGATTTTTATCGTGACTGTGACATTATGGCGGACACATTGGACACTTTTGACACTATTTTGGGACCATTGTCATTCATACACCAATCAGTGCTATAAAAATGCACTGATTACTGTGTAAATGACACTGGCAGGGAAGGGGTTAAAAACTATTGGGCGATCAAGGGGTTAAGTTTGTCCTAGGGAGTAATTCTAACTGTGGGGGGGATGGGCTACCACTAACATGACAGAGATCACTGCTCCAGATGACAGGGAGCAGTGGATCTCTGTCATGTTGCTAGGTAGAACAGGGAAATGCCTTGTTTACATGGGCATCTCCCGGTTCTGCCTCTCCGTGGTCGCCTGCGGGACCCGCGGGCACGCTCACGGAGTACGTTGCTTTGCGCAGCTGTGCCATTCTGCCGACGTATATCGGCGTTAGCCGGTCGGCAAGTGGTTAATTACACAGGTTCTGTGGCTGATTAAGGTGGTAATTAAACTCACTTGGTGCCTTATCTGCATTAAATTAGCCTTTAGAACCTGTGTAAGGTCCCTTTCACAGGGGCTGTCCAATCAGGTCCACCTGTCAGTTTTTCAGGCGGACCTGATTGGAGCCTCCATTCACTCCAATGGAGCAGCAGATGTCAGTGGTGACATGTCCGCTGACATCCGCGATATCCGATCCAATCCTGTCTGTGAAATCCAGATGGACGGTGAAACTATTTTCCATCCGTCTGGAGGATCGGATCAGATGAAAACGGACAAGCTGTCCGTTTTCATCCAATCTCTCCATAGAGGAGAGCAGGACTGTGTCTGTCTCCACTCTGCACAGTGAGCAAAGACAGACCTGTTATACCTTTCTGCTCAGCGGGGATCAGCGGATCGATCCCCTGCTGAGCAAAGCGGAGTCCTTTGGACGGACATAGGTTTGCCACCTCATCCCTTTAAACCTAAACACATTTGAATTACAAAGAGGCTAATTTAATGCAGGTAAGGCACCAAGTGAGCTTAATTACCAGCTTAATCAGCCACAGAACCTGTGTAATTAATACATGTTCGGTTTTAAAGGGATGAGATGGCAACCCTACTCTGGATCGGGTAAAGGAAATTGCCCTGTTCAGTACACTGTTCCCATAACTCATAAAGAGATAAAAGTGATGGTAAAAGGCCAATAGGCCTCCTCAGCTAGAGTTCTTTTAACCACCTCGCGCCCGCCGTACGAGAATATACGGCCGCAAGGTGGTTGTCAAATGCCGGGAGGCCGTTATTATACGGCCTCCGCTATTTGGCCACTGGGGGGCGCGCGAGCGCCGCCTCCGGCACGCGCGCGCGCCCGGCGCATCACTGAGATGCCGATGCGCGTGCCTGGCGGCCGCGATGTCCGCCAGGCACCCGCGATCGGCGGTTACAGAGACAAGGACATGGATCTGTGTGTGTAAACACACAGATCCATGTCCTGTCAGGGAGAGGGGACCGATGCTGTGTCCCTTGTACATAGGGACACAGATCGGTCACCTCCCCCAGTCAGTCCCCTCCCCCCACAGTAACAATCACACATAGGGAACACATTTAACCCCTTCCTCGCCCCCTAGTGTTAACCCCTTCCCTGCCAGTCACATTTATACAGTAATCAGTGCATATTTATAGCACTGTTCGCTGTATAAATGTGAATGGTCCCAAATTAGTGTCAAAAGTGTCCGATGTGTCCGCCATAATGTCGCAGTCACGAAAAAAATCACTGATCGCCGCCATTACTAATAAAAAAAATATATATATAAAAATGCCATAAAACTACCCCCTATTTTGGTTTGCGCAAAAGTTATAGCGTTTACAATCAATAAGCGCTGATTGCGATTTTTTTTTTACCAAAAATATGTAGAAGAATACGTATCAGCCTAAACTGAGGAAAAAAATATATAAAAGTAAAAAATTGGGATATTTATTATAGCAAAAATCAAAAAATATTGCTTTTTTTTCAAAATTGTCGCTCTATTTTTGTTTATAGCGCAAAAAATAAAAACCGCCGAGGTGATCAAATACCACCAAAAGAAAGCTCTATTTGTGCGAAAAAAAGGACGTCAATTTTGTTTGGGAGCCACGTCGCACGACCGCGCAATTGTCATTCAAAGCGTGACAGTGCTGAAAGCTGAAATTTCGCCTGGGCAGGAAGGGGGTATATGTGCCCAGTAAGGAAGGGGTTAAACAGCTATCTTGTCTGTTTTTAAAAAAAATTGAGGTTCATAACATTAAGGTAACCCACAGAGACTAGAAAGGGAAATATTATCTTCTATATGTATTTGAAACTGTTATAAACATTGGTTTCTGGTGCCAATGAGTTCTATCTGTTGTGAAAATGCACCATGCAAAATATCTTGATTTCATATGTAGCGCACCCACCCCTCTCTTTACCTGCCTTGTTCGGCTCCTCGCAGGAATAGAGGGGCACACCGCACCACAAGCCCGTACCCTCCTGTGTGAAGAGGTTGAGCGGTGTTGTTGATGGGTCTCCCACAGTCAGACAGCCAGAGAATGTTTCTCACCTCTATGTTAAATAAAGACAAGTCCTTGTATCCCCACAGTAACTTGAATGTCCACACCAGCTGCAACTCCAACGTAGAGTTTATTCTCTTGTAAAACACAGTCTCTGACAGAAAAGGTTGGAGGGAGGACAGAACAGCTTAAGGTGTGGAAAAGGTCCAGGCACAAACGTAACCCAATTCAAGGCTCCGATTCTCAAGCAGACTCAGCCCATTCGGATAGTCTCCTTAGCTTGGGACTAGCAGCCGATATGGTACCCAAACTTTACCCAAGGTCTCTGCCACAGACCTGGTGAACTTGGTCTCTGCCACATACCTGCTGAACTTGGTCTCTGCCACAGACCTGGTGAACTTGGCCTCTATTAAGGAGAAGACATCCCTCCAGAGAGTTACCGGGACCCTTCCTTCACCGTGACTTCTGCATCAGTCCCTCGGAATGGTTCCTCCCCCGGCCTCCTCATCTAGGATACGGGTCCCCTCGCAAGGCGGCACCCTGAGACTCCTCGATCCTTGGTGGGCTCCAGCTGAAGATGCTGGGCCCAGGCCTCTGTTGCAGCCCCAGGACTAAAGGTGCCTGGGACTGATCCACGACCTCCGCCCCTGGGCCAAAGGTGCCCAGGATGGACAGGAACACACACCTCCCTGGGGTAGGACCCCCGACAACGAACCCTGAACAGGCAGCGTCTTCCCCGTTTATATCCTCTCCCAGCATGCACAGCAGGCCTACCACACCCACCGTACGTCTGCTGAGAGGGGACACACAAGGGACAGCACTGGATTAGCGGTTCGTCCCTGGCCTACTATGGCAGCGCCACCTGCAGGCCACAGGAAACTATACACCAATGCTCTCCTTGCAGACAAAAATGGTTGCAAGAACTCTAACAATTAGGGTGTTTGGGCACAACTACCACCCAACACTTCCCCTAAATTGAGCACCCCGCTACATACTCCCCCCACTAAATAGACACTGGTCCCCAGTGTCTGGAGCAAACCTATGTCTCTCAAGCCTGAGTCAACATAGACCTATTCCAGAAACGAAGAAAAAAAAACACAAAATTGAAAAATATGTTTGTTTGTGCCGGAACCTGAACATGGGGAAAGGGAGTTAAATGCAGAAGTGAAAGAAGAGCAGAGAAACACATGTGCACATCACATTCTCAATGTCACATAAACTACATTTTCAATGTACATTTCTATTTCCCTCCCCTCTGCAATAGCTAAATCCACCCCATACTCAGTGATTTGCTTGGTGTCCACCTGCAGAGGGAAGAGAAGAGAAGAGAAAAAAAACACACAACCAATAATTTCTAACATCCTAACTTATATACATTAGAAGAAAAAAGATTCTCCCCGAAGGAAAAATCCTTTCCTTCTAAAAAGTAAGACACACTTCAAATGGAGTGCAAAAGTTTCGCAACACTGCCACCTAGTGGAAGTGCCACTGTCAAAACACTTGTCCTGAAAAAAAAACTTTCTTTCTTTCTCTTGGAGATGAATCCTCTTCTTTCTTGAACCTTACTGTGGCCCTGAACTATTACTACCCCAAAAGTCACTGTCTTTTTGGCGCTGTGAGAGGAGAAAAAAAAACACAACAGCTCCTGCTCTTCCAGCAAGTAGAATACCCCATCTGTAAGGGCTAAAGTTTTTGGGCTCCAGGAGAGTATACTCCGGAATATAACAAAAGGCAAACACAAAAGAGTCCAGTCTGTCAAATATAGTACTGTGGATGCGACAGCACTAATGGTTTCCAGTTCTTGTCAAAAGTGTCTATGTGATACTCAACATTGTCCTTATCCTTCCAATGGATAACCACTCTGTCAGCATGAATATGCCTGCCAAGCATCCAGGACTCTCTACAATCTTTGTGCCGCTTAGTAACTGTGGCGGAAAAGGAGTAATACCTACGGGCCTGTGGTACCTTTAGATAAGTCCAAAGGAAGTCCGCGTACCACCGATATCTACAGGCCTCCACTTCAAACAATGACTTCTTTGGCAAGTACGGGTATTCCCACCCATACTCAGCCGCAACTTTCTGGTTGAACAACAGCTGCATCCTGGATAATGGAGGCATGGTTGCATGATCTCCCATCCCTGGTAGAATTATGGTATCCGGGTGTCGAGGCACTTTCACTGCCTCTGGACCAGACATAGGGGATTCGCAATGATACTCGTCCCATCCCGACAACAGGTGCAGGTATCTCAAGTGGTGGAAGGGCAGACAACGGGACAGATTCCTCCTCAGGCTCCTGGGCCTCCACCCGGGGTGTAGCATCCCCAGTGACTATGGGTGAGTCCCTTTTTCTACGGGACGAGGACAGGGGCATCTTATCCCAACCCTTCCGCTCAAACAGTTCGTCTATGGCCACATCATCTCCTGGGTCGGAGACTGACTCCAGGTCAGAGGTATCACATTCCTCCGCCGGCAGGTAACTCCGGGTGGATGACGAAGTTCAAGGGGCGTGGGGTCCCTGACCAACACATCCCCGACACTTCGGACCTTAGCTAAGGTCCCTTTCCCCGGCTTATCTCAGCTAGTAGCTGAAGCAGGATGTCCGGAACTTTTTCCTATGGATGCATCCGATCCGGGCAAGCGCTGGGGTGTGACTCCACCATGGCCGCAGGAAGCTGTAACATAGCCGACCTTCCTCTTGGGCAGTGAGAGCGAGGACTCCGTAAAGACCGAAGCAGCATCCTTCGGTCTCTCCGACTCTTGTTCCTCAATGACCGGAACACTTTTAACCGCGACTTCCCCAGAAGTCTCAACAGTGCGCGTAGGGGTGACTGCGGAAGCTCTGGTTCCTTCTTCCAAAGTGGTGGCGCCCGTAAGGCAGTTCAAACGGAAGGCCCAAGGCTTTTTAATTGGCTGCTCAACCTCAAATAAAAATTCCTTGCACTGCTCACATCTTCCAAAGGGCCTAAGATGCACCACCAGTCCCTGGCATCCGGGACAAACCACTCCAAGGGCCTCCGCCTCTCTGCAGACATAGAGAGTGAAGCGACCTCGAGGCTTCAGTCGGATCCCTGTATCGGTCACAGAAGCAGCAAAGGAGGTAACGTTCATGGTAGTTGAACTCGGAATCCATGCGGCATTAGACGCCATGTTACCCGCTTGCCGATCCATTGCGCACTGTCTCTCTGGCGCCAAAGTCACCACATGCAACTCCTCACATGGCGAGGCTCCTCCCATTTTCTGCAATGTTCGCAGGTTTTCTCACCTTGGGCCCGCCCACCAACTACGCAGCTTGAGCTCTCCTCATGGCGCAGTTACTTTCTTCAAAGATGGCCGACCTCCACGGAGCTTCACAGGGGGAACAAAGTCCAAACTCTGGGCTTCTTCTGCTGTGGAAATCCGGGACTCGAGCCCCCACGTGTAGCGCACCCACCCCTCTCTTTACCTGCCTTGTTCGGCTCCTCGCAGGAATAGAGGGGCACACCGCACCACAAGCCCGTACCCTCCTGTGTGAAGAGGTTGAGCGGTGTTGTTGATGGGTCTCCCACAGTCAGACAGCCAGAGAATGTTTCTAGCCTCTATGTTAAATAAAGACAAGTCCTTGTATCCCCACAGTAACTTGAATGTCCACACCAGCTGCAACTCCAACGTAGAGTTTATTCTCTTGTAAAACACAGTCTCTGACAGAAAAGGTTGGAGGGAGGACAGGACAGCTTAAGGTGTGGAAGAGGTCCAGGCACAAATGTAACCCAATTGACTGCTCCGATTCTCAAGCAGACTCAGCCCATTCGGATAGTCTCCCTAGCTTGGGACTAGCAGCCGATATGGTACCCAAACTTTACCCAAGGTCTCTGCCACAGACCTGGTGAACTTGGACTCTGCCACAGACCTTGTGAACTTGGTCTCTGCCACAGACCTGGTGAACTTGGCCTCTGTTAAGGAGAAGACATCCCTCCAGAGAGTTACCGGGACCCTTCCTTCACCGTGACTTCTGCACCAGTCCCTCGGAACGGTTCCTCCCCCGGCCTCCTCATCTAGGATACGGGTCCCCTCGCAAGGCGGCACCCTGAGACTCCTCGATCCTTGGTGGGCTCCAGCCGAAGATTCTGGGCCCAGGCCTCTGTTGCAGCCCCAGGACTAAAGGTGCCTGGGACTGATCCACCGACCTCTGCCCCTGGGCCAAAAGTGCCCAGGACGGACAGGAACACACACCTCCCTGGGGTAGGACCCCCGACAACGAACCCTGAACAGGCAGCGTCTGCCCCTTTTATATCCTCTCCCAGCATGCACAGCAGGCCTACCACACCCACCGTATGGCTGCTGAGAGGGGACACACAAGGGACAGCACTGTATTAGCGGTTCGACCCTGGCCTACTATGGCAGCGCCACCTGCAGGCCACACCAATGCAAAAATGGTTGCAAGAACTCTAACAATTAGGGTGTTTGGGCACAACTACCACCCAACACTTCCCCTAAATTGAGCACCCCGCTACACATACGAATCAAGAATATTAGCGTACTTGTCTGTGATACTTTTTTATTTGCACTAACATCCACATTTTCAGGACAAGCTTTTGAAGGGTACCCCCTTGTTCAAGGTCCAAGCAGTACGAATACACAAAGTTTTAGCACAAGTAAGGCTGGCCATACCATATAAAATTTTGTTGCTCAATTTCCTTTAGACGTACCTTTAACTATGTAGTTCAAGGGCCTGCCTGATTGCATACAAAGTGAAAGTGTTTATGTTTGACCTTATATTATATGGTTTTGGTAAATCTAAAGGAAAGTTGTACAAGGAAATTTTATAATGTATGGCCAGTGTGAAAAAGAATTGTCATACTGAGTAGTTTTGAAGTTACTTACATTAGTGATAGCTGAACCAATGAAACCATGTAAAATGTCAGCATTAATGAAATCCCCAAAAATATGAGCAAGCATAGCAAAATATGAAAGATTCCTTTAACCACTTCCCTACCCAGCTATAGTCAAATGACAGAGGCAGGAACCCTCTGTCTCTCCGGGCCGCCGTCATATAAGGTCCTCGGCTTCCCGGGCCTCTAGGGGGCGCGCGTGCCCGCCGGGTCACTCGGAAGCCGATGCGCGTGCCCAGCGTCCGCGATGTCCGCCGGGCACCCACGATTGCCTGTCACACAGCAGGGACATGGATCTGTGTGTGTAAACACACAGATCCACGTCCTGTTAGGTGAGAGGAGACCGATAGTGTGTTCCCAGTACAGAGGAACACCGATCGGTCTCCTACCCTTGCGGGTCCCCTCCCCCTACAGTTAGAATCACTCTCTAGGTAACACATTTAACCCTTTGATCGCCCCCTAGTGTTAACCCCTTCCCTGCCAGTGACATTTACACAGTAATCAGTGCATTTTCATAGCACTGATCGCTGTATAAATGTGAATGGTCCCAAAATAGTGTCAAAAGTGTCCGATATGTCTGCCCGTAATGTCACAGTTATGATAAAAATCGCAGATCGCCGCTATTACTAGTAAAAAAAAAATAACAATAAAAATTCCATAAATCTATCCCCTATTTTGTAGGCGCTATAACTTTTGCGCAAACCAATCAATATACGCTTATTGAGATTTTTTTTGTTACCAAAAATATGTAGAAGAATACATATCGGCCTAAACTGAGAAAGAAATTATTATTATTTTTTTTTAAATGGGATATTTATTATAGCAAAAAGTAAAAAATATTATGTTTTTTTTCAAAATTGTCGCTCTTTTTTTGTTTATAGCGCAAAAAAAAAAAACGCAGAGGTGATCAAATACACCCAAAAGAAAGCTCTATTTGTGGGGAACAAAATTATCAAAATTATCATTCAAAATGTTACAGCACTGAAAGCTGAAAATTGGCCTGGGCAGGAAGGGAGTGAAAATGCCCTGTATTATAGTGGTTAAGACCTAAAACATTCAGGTCTTCCATAGTGTGGTCTGTAGGGATGAGCTTCGTGTTCGAGTCGAACATACGTTCGACTCGAACATCGGCTGTTCGATCGTTCGACGAAGATCGAACGATTTGGGCCGTTCGCGCCAAATTCGAGTGACGCGAGCGGCCCACAATGCACTACGCCATTGCAGTGTCATCCAGGCGCTGTGATTGGCCAAGCATGCACTGTGACCCCGCATGCTTGGCCAATCACAGCGCCGGCAGCGAGGAGAGCAATGATTGGCCACAGGCAGGATGCCTGTGGCCAATTATTGCTGAGGGGGTTTAGTACACGCCCCACACTATAAAAGGCCGCCAGTGCGGCGGCCTTGTGTAGTGTGTTCCAGAGCAGGGAAAGAGAAGCATAGGCAGGGGCAGTGTCATTATTTTTCCTTTACTAATCCTGGATTCCTTGTGTTTAGGGACAGATAAGGATAGGTAGGGAGAGTGTCAGTGACAGTGTGCTATTCTGTGCTAATCCTTGTTTGTAGGGACAGAGAGGTACAGTGAGGGAAAGTGTCAGTGTGCTATTCTGTTCTAAACCAATCTTGCTGAACCATATTTTCAATCCTTGAGTTTAGGGACAGAGAGGTACAGTGAGGGAAAGTGTCAGTGTGCTATTCTGTTCTAAACCAATTTTGCTGTTCCACATTTTCAATCCTTGAGTTTAGGGACAGAGAAGAACACTCGTGGCAATTTTCAGTGTGCTATTCTGTGCTAAATCTTGTTTGTACGGAGGGACAGTGTAGGACAGTGAGGGAAAGTGTCAGTGTGCTATTCTGTTCTAAACCAATTTTGCTGTTCCATATTTTCAATCCTTGAGTTTAGGGACAGAGAAGGACACTCGTGGCAATTTTCAGTGTGCTATTCTGTGCTAAATCTTGTTTGTACGGAGGGACAGTGTAGGACAGTGAGGGAAAGTGTCAGTGTGCTATTCTGTTCTAAACCAATTTTGCTGTTCCATATTTTCAATCCTTGAGTTTAGGGACAGAGAAGGACACTCGTGGCAATTTTCAGTGTGCTATTCTGTGCTAAATCTTGTTTGTAGGGAGGGACAGAGTAGGACAGTGAGGGAAAGTGTCAGTGTGCTATTCTGTTCTAAACCAATTTTGCTGTTCCATATTTCAAATCCTTGAGTTTAGGGACAGAGAGGTACAGTGAGTGAAACTGACAGTGTGCTATTCTGTTCTAAACCAATTTTGCTGTTCCATATTTTCAATCCTTGAGTTTAGGGACAGAGAAGGACACTCGTGGCAATTTTCAGTGTGCTATTCTGTGCTAAATCTTGTTTGTAGGGAGGGACAGAGTAGGACAGTGAGGGAAAGTGTCAGTGTGCTATTCTGTTCTAAACCAATTTTGCTGAACCATATTTCAAATCCTTGAGTTTAGGGACAGAGAGGTACAGTGAGTGAAACTGACAGTGTGCTATTCTGTTCTAAACCAATTTTGCTGTTCCATATTTCAAATCCTTGAGTTTAGGGACAGAGAAGGACACTCGTGCAAATTATCAGTGTGCTATTCTGTGCTAAATCTTGTTTGTACGGAGGGACAGAGTAGGACAGTGAGGGAAAGTGTCAGTGTGCTATTCTGTTCTAAACCAATTTTGCTGTTCCATATTTTCAATCCTTGAGTTTAGGGACAGAGAAGGACACTCGTGGCAATTTTCAGTGTGCTATTCTGTGCTAAATCTTGTTTGTAGGGAGGGACAGAGTAGGACAGTGAGGGAAAGTGTCAGTGTGCTATTCTGTTCTAAACCAATTTTGCTGAACCATATTTTCAATCCTTGAGTTTAGGGACAGAGAGGTACAGTGAGTGAAACTGACAGTGTGCTATTCTGTTCTAAACCAATTTTGCTGTTCCATATTTCAAATCCTTGAGTTTAGGGACAGAGAAGGACACTCGTGGCAATTTTCAGTGTGCTATTCTGCGCTAAATCTTGTTTGTAGGGATGGACAGAGTAGGACAGTGAGGGAAAGTGTCAGTGTGCTATTCTGTTCTAAACCAATTTTGCTGTTCCATATTTTCAATCCTTGAGTTTAGGGACAGAGAAGGACACTCGTGGCAATTTTCAGTGTGCTATTCTGTGCTAAATCTTGTTTGTAGGGAGGGACAGAGTAGGACAGTGAGGGAAAGTGTCAGTGTGCTATTCTGTTCTAAACCAATTTTGCTGTTCCATATTTTCAATCCTTGAGTTTAGGGACAGAGAAGGACACTCGTGGCAATTTTCAGTGTGCTATTCTGTGCTAAATCTTGTTTGTAGGGAGGGACAGAGTAGGACAGTGAGGGAAAGTGTCAGTGTGCTATTCTGTTCTAAACCAATTTTGCTGTTCCATATTTTCAATCCTTGAGTTTAGGGACAGAGAAGGACACTCGTGGCAATTTTCAGTGTGCTATTCTGTGCTAAATCTTGTTTGTAGGGAGGGACAGAGTAGGACAGTGAGGGAAAGTGTCAGTGTGCTATTCTGTTCTAAACCAATTTTGCTGTTCCATATTTTCAATCCTTGAGTTTAGGGACAGAGAGGTACAGTGAGTGAAACTGACAGTGTGCTATTCTGTTCTAAACCAATTTTGCTGTTCCATATTTCAAATCCTTGAGTTTAGGGACAGAGAGGTACAGTGAGTGAAACTGACAGTGTGCTATTCTGTTCTAAACCAATTTTGCTGTTCCATATTTCAAATCCTTGAGTTTAGGGACAGAGAAGGACACTCGTGCAAATTATCAGTGTGCTATTCTGTGCTAAATCTTGTTTGTAGGGAGGGACAGAGTAGGACAGTGAGGGAAAGTGTCAGTGTGCTATTCTGTTCTAAACCAATTTTGCTGTTCCATATTTCAAATCCTTGAGTTTAGGGACAGAGAGGTACAGTGAGTGAAACTGACAGTGTGCTATTCTGTTCTAAACCAATTTTGCTGTTCCATATTTCAAATCCTTGAGTTTAGGGACAGAGAAGGACACTCGTGCAAATTATCAGTGTGCTATTCTGTGCTAAATCTTGTTTGTAGGGAGGGACTAGTGATGAGCCGAACACCCCCGGGTTCGGTTCGCACCAGAACCCGCGAACGGACCGAAAGTTCGTACGAACATTAGAACCCTATTAAATACAATGGATGCGAACGTTCGAATTCTAAAGTGCTAATTATAACAACTATTATGCATGTTATTGTCCTAAAAAGGGTTTGGGAACCCAGGTTCTGCACCAGGGGACATGTATCAATGCAAAAAGAAGTTTTAAAAACGGTCGTTTTTCGGGAGCAGTCATTTTAATGATGCATAAAGTGAAAAAAAAAAAGTCAAATATTCCTTTAAATATCGTACCTGGGGGGTGTCTAAAGTATGCCTGTGAAGTGCCACATGTTTCCCGTGTTTAGAACTGTCCCTGCACAAAATGACACTTCTAAAGGAAAAAAAAGCCATTTAAAACTGCTTGCGGCTTTAATGTAATGTCTGGTCCCGGTAATATGGATGAAAATCTTTAAGAAAAATGGCATAGCTACCCCATGACCCCCCCCCCCCCCCTACCCCAGCCCATTACCAGCCCCTTTGGGTCTTGTATGGATATTAAGGGGAACCCCGCACATAAAATAAAAAAGGCCCTATATACTCTGAACAGCCGTATACAGGCGGTGCATACAAGACAGGGACTGTAGGTTTGTTCTTATGTAGAATCTGTTTGTAATTTTGAACAGGTACATTGTTTAAGTGTAGCTCCAGCCCAAAAATCTATTTTTAAACTTTTTGGAAAACATAGGTAAGGGTTATCACCCCTGTAACATTTGTTTTGCTGTCTGTGCCCCTGTTCAGAACATTTCACCTCACTTTCCGTCCCAATGACAACTGTTTTTGAAATGTGGTGTTTTTCTTGAAACAAGGATTGCTGATAAAGCATCAGTACAGAGGAGACACCTTTCTCCCATATTAATTCTTACAGGAGAGAATTTTCCTTCCTTGGGGTAGATTTCCTCTCACTTCCTGTTGTCTTCTTGCGTTTGCAAGTAGGAGTCGTTTGTAAGTTGGATGTTTGAAAGTAGGGACCTGCCGTAGATACTCTGCAGAAATAGGCCCCTTAGTTGTTGGTGTTGGCACAACACTGTAAGCACTCACAGTTACTCTTGGTTGGTGCTGGAACGCCCTGCTGTCAACTATTATATCAGGAATTGTAATTACATATAATTGTTGAACAGTGGTAGTAAAAATTGGGCCTTTGATGGTGGTGCTGGTGCCACAACACTGTAAGCCCTGACAGTTACTCTTGGTGGGTGCAGCAATGGGCCCTGCTGTGAATTATTAGATCAAGAATTGTAATTGCATGCCCCTGTTGAACAGGGGCTGAAAAATTGGGCCTTTGGTGGTGGTGGTGGTGTTGACACAACACTGTAAGCCCTCAGAGTTACTCTTGGTGGGTGCAGGAATGGGCCCTGCTGTGAATTATTAGATCAAGAATTGTAATTACATGCCCCTGTTGAACAGGGGCTGAAAAATTGGGCCTTAGGCACTGGTGGCACAACACTACAACCCCACACAGATACTGTACTTGGAGCACAGCAATGAGCCCTTTTGCAAAGTATTGCTTCAAAAATTGTAATGACACGCCCCTGTTAAACAGGGGCTGAAAAATTGGGCCTTAGGCACTGGTGCCACAACACTCCAACCCCTCACAGATACTGTACTTGGAGCACAGCAATGAGCCCTATGGCAAATTATTGCTAAAAAAATTGTAATTACACGCCCCTGTAAAACAGGGGCTGAAAAATTGGGCCTTAGCCACTGGTGGCGGCACCCATAAACAAAAATGATCTTCCAAGCTATCATCATCAATCGTATCATTGAGGACTCGGAGGAGGAGGATAGCCAGTCAACATAACAGCACAGACACTCAGCATCAGCATCAGTCTTGAAGGGATGTGACATGTTAAAATCAATTAGTCTGTTATATCAGCATCAGGTGTGTGGTAGCTGGTGGTGATCCAAGACTGGTTCATCTTGATGAAAGTCAGTCGATCAACCGAGTCGGTGGACAGGCGCACCCTGTGATCCGTGACAAATCCTCCAGCAGCACTGAATGTGCGTTCCGAAAGAACGCTGGATGCAGGACAGGCCAGTAGCTCAATTGCATACTGTGCAAGCTCTGGCCAGTGATCCATCCTCAAGACCCAGTAAGCCAGAGGATTTTCGGTGGGGAAGGTGTCCAAGTCTGACCTTGCCCCTAGATATTCCTGCACCATGTTTATCAGACGCTGGCGATGGTTGCTGGAACCAATCATACTTTGGGGCTGCGGACTAAAGAATTGTCTGAACGCATCGGTCAGACGGCCACCTTCCCCACCGCTCCTTCTTTGACTGGCCGAAGCCTCAGCAACTCGTTGTCCTGGACCAGGAGTTTGTAACCTCCCAGTCTCTGGGAACGCGTTGCACAGACCTTTCTGCAAGGCCTCCCGGAGTTGTCTCATCCTCTGCTCCCTCTGCGACGGTAACATAAGGTCCGCAACCTTACCCTTGTACCGTGGATCAAGGAGAGTGGCCAGCCAGTAATGGTCCCTCTCCTTGATCCGAAGAATACGAGGATCCTTCCGCAGACTTTGCAGGATCAGGGAGGCCATGCAGCGTAGGTTTGCTGAGGCATTCGCTCCGGAGTCCTCTGGGTCACTAAGGACGACATGATCCGCAGTCACCTCCTCCCAGCCACGTACAAGTCCACTGGTTTCTTGGGACTGTAAATCATCCCTAAAAGACTGCTGCTGATGATGCTGAGTGCCAGCCTCCACCTCCATGCTGACACAATCCTCCTCCTCCTCCTCCTCCTCTTCCTCTTCCTGTGCGATGGGTGGGACAGAAGGAACACTGTCTGGGTAAAGGGGGCCTTGAGAGGCAAGGAAGTCCTCCTCTTCCTGCCTCTGTTCTGCCTCAAGTGCCCTGTCCATTATTCCACGCAGCGTGTGCTCCAACAGGTGGACAAGAGGTACAGTGTCACTGATGCATGCACTGTCACTGCTCACCATCCTCGTGGCCTCCTCAAATGGTGCCAGGACAGTGCATGCATCCCTGATCATGCCCCACTGGCGTGGAGAAAAAAAACCAAGCTCCCCTGACCCTGTCCTGGTGCCGTAGTCGCACAGGTACTCATTGATGGCCCTCTGCTGCGTGTGCAGCCGCTGCAGCATGGCCAACGTTGAGTTCCACCTGGTGGGCATGTCACATATAAGGCGGTTCTTGGGCAGGTTCAACTCCTTTTGCAGCTCAGCCAGGCGAGCACTGGCATTATAAGATCTGCGGAAATGCACACAGACTTTCCTGGCCTGCCTCAGGACATCCTGTAAGCCCGGGTACCTGCCCAAGAACCGCTGCACCACCAGGTTAAGGACGTGAGCCACACAGGGCACATGGGTCAGTTGTCCCTGTCGGAGGGCGGAGAGGAGGTTGGTGCCATTGTCGCAAACCACCATTCCTGGCTTAAGCTGGCGTGGCGTCAACCACCTCTCGGCCTGGCCCTGCAGAGCAGACAGGACCTCTGCCCCAGTGTGGCTTCTGTCCCTCAAACACACCAGCGCAAGCACGGCATGGCATCTTTTTGCCTGCGTACTTGCGTAGCCCCGTGAACGGCTACGGAGCACCGCTGGTTCATAGGACAAACCACAGGAAGAGGCCATGGAGGAAGAAGAAGAGGAGGGGGTGGAGGAGAGAGGTGTGTCACAACCAGTAGTAGCATTTTGGAGGCGTGGCGGTGGGACAACCTCCAACACTACTGCACCTTGTCCTGCATCCTTCCCAGCTGCCAAAAGAGTGACCCAATGGGCCGTGAAAGAAAGGTAACGTCCCTGTCCATGCCTGCTGGACCATGAGTCAGCGGTAATATGCACCTTACCGCTGACCGCCCTGTCCAGCGAGGCCAAGACATTGCCTTCCACATGCCGGTAGAGAGCCGGAATAGCCTTCCGTGAGAAAAAGTGGCGTTTGGGAACCTGCCACTGAGGAACCGCACATTGCACAAACTCACGGAAGGGGGCCGAGTCTACCAACTGAAAAGGCAGCAGTTGAAGCGCTAGCAATTTAGCCAAGCTAGCATTCAACCGCTGGGCATGTGGATGGCTGGGAGTGAACTTCTTTCGACGGTCCAGCAGCTGGGGCAGGGAAATTTGCCTGCTAGAATCGGACGTCGGTGTACTGCTAGCAGAGTGGCCGCAAGTACTTGGCTGTGACACACCTAATTCTACACCTTCATTCCTCTCAGTGCATGTTTCAGAGAGGACTGAAGTTATAGTGGGGTTGGAAATCCCAGCTGATGCGGTGCAAGGAGAGGTCCGCTTTGTTCTTTGGTGTGGGTCTTTGAGGTAGGCTTGCCAACGAGCTGCATGGCAGGTCAACATATGTCTGGTCAGGCATGTGGTACCCAAGCGGCTGATGTTTTGGCCACGCGATATACGCTTGAGACATATGTTGCAAACAGCAGCTGTGCGATCTGATGCACTAGCCTCAAAAAAGGCCCACACCAAGGAACTTTTTGAATGACGGGCAGAGGCAGCGCCCTGCACAGGCGGAGCTCTGCGGTGTGATTCCGTCGTGTACTGCCCTTACGCTGGCCACCAAAGGGCATCCTGTCTCGTTGGAGATGTGCCTCCTCCTCATCCTCCTCCTCCTCTCTCCTATTAGGCACCCACGTGGAGTCAGTGACCTCATCATCCCCTCCCTCCTCATCACTGGAGCCAATCTGGCAGTATGCTGCAGCTGCTGGAACATGACTGCCAGATTGGTGTCCTTCTTGAGCATCCCCTCTGTCTGCTCTCACCCTACTGCCTTCCTGTAGCTGGGTTTCATCATCAGACCCTTCGAAACGCTGGGCATCCTCCTGGAGCATGTACCCAACACTGTGCTCAAACAGTTCGGGGGACTCCTCAGGAGGAGGACATGGTGGGTCTAGGGAAGGAGTGACTGATGATGAGTCTGACATTGATACCAGGGAAGAGGACGCTTTGGCAGCTGCTTTGCCAGTACCCTGAGCCTGGGTGAGAGAGGATGAGGAGGAGGAGGAGGGCTTGGTCATCCACTCTACCAAGTCTTCGGCATGATGTGGCTCAACATGTCCAGCTGCGGAAAAGAAGGACAAGCGTGTCCCATGGCCATGTGCTGATGACAATGCACCGCGTCCACGACCAGCACTGTTGCCCCCAGACACAGAGCCTGCTTGCCCTCTTTTATTGCCTCCTGACTGTCTGCCTCTCCTTGTTTGCCTTCCAGACATTCTAATAGATGGCCTGCAGGGAGATGGGAAAAAAGCAATAAGGGCTACCTTCAGGTGTCCTTCTCTGTCCCTTGAAACAAGGACTTGCACAGTGAAAGAAACTGACACTCTCCCTACCTACAGTTTTCTGTCCCTAGAAAAAATGTTTTTTTTAAGCACAATATAGCACAAGGAGAATTCACTCACTGTCCTTCCAGGTCCCTAGAAACAAGGACTTACACAGTGAAAGAAACTGACACTCTCCCTACCTACAGTTTTCTGTCCCTAGAAAAAATGTTTTTTTTAAGCACAATATAGCACAAGGAGAATTCACTCACTGTCCTTCCAGGTCCCTGGAAACAAGGACTTGCACAGTGAAAGAAACTGACACTCTCCCTACCTACAGTTTTCTGTCCCTAGAAAAAATGTTTTTTTTAAGCACAATATAGCACAAGGAGAATTCACTCACTGTCCTTCCAGGTCCCTAGAAACAAGGACTTGCACAGTGAAAGAAACTGACACTCTCCCTACCTACAGTTTTCTGTCCCTAGAAAAAATGTTTTTTTTAAGCACAATATAGCACAAGGAGAATTCACTCACTGTCCTTCCAGGTCCCTAGAAACAAGGACTTGCACAGTGAAAGAAACTGACACTCTCCCTACTGTGAGGGGGTTAGCTCGGCAGCGGGTGTGTGTGACCCCCGGGATGGGCTCCCCACACAAAACAGGCCCAGCAAACGGAGGTTGTGGTTTTCAAAATCAAAAAAAAGTGCGGTTTATTTTCTATTTACAGTGACAAAACACAGCAAAGCAAAAGAAACATAACCAAAATAAATCCTGGTCAAGTTGACCTCTGACTAAACATACAGGTTTCCTAACTAACAACTGGGATCAGCCTAGTGCTGTCCTAGTCCCTAAGTCCCTGGTTTAGTAAAAGTCCAAACAAATAG
Organism: Rana muscosa; assembly: GCA_029206835.1. NCBI lineage: Eukaryota > Metazoa > Chordata > Amphibia > Anura > Ranidae > Rana > Rana muscosa. Next base: position 141,062,451 of record CM055122.1, read on the forward strand.
CCACACAGGCTTTGCCTCACCGCACAGGGGTTCACTCTCCCTAGACAGTCCACACAGGTCTGGTTCCAGGCATGAGCTAACACCTAATGAATCTGGGAGTTCTTATAGAGGCCTAAATGAGCTGACAAGCTTCAGCTGGCCTCATCAACTCCCTGTCTGTACGACGCCCCACACTCTCCCTAGAGGTATGAGTCATCCATGAGCCCACTAGCCTTATACAACTCTCCACCTAGTTGTATAAGTCGGCGTAAAGCCTGAATCTGGGCGAAATATATCTACCCCCCTGGATGCAACCAGGTGACTTTACCTTCCTGCTGTCACATACCCCCCCCTCTTGTTTTAACCTCGGGGTTGGAACACCAGCAATCAGGCATTCATGTACTCGAGACAAAGCATCCACATTCCCCACTTGAACGCCAGGGCGATGCTTTACTGTGAAGTTGAATTCCTGGAGGGCCAGGAACCACCTATTCACTCTTCTATTTGTTTCCTTGTTTTGAGCCATCCACTTTAACGGAGCGTGATCCGTAACCATGTCAAAGTGCCTACCTAGCAGGTAGTACCGAAGGGAATCTAGAGCCCACTTCACCGCTAAACACTCCTTTTCAACGGTGGCGTAATTTACCTCATGGGACTTCAACTTCCTGCTGAGGTAAATGACTGGGTGCTCTTCCCCGTTCCAGACCTGGGACAATACTGCTCCTAACCCCACATCTGACGCATCACTTTGTACGACAAAGTCTTTAGAGAAGTCGGGTGAGTACAACACTGGCTGGCTACATAAGGCTTGTTTCAAGAATTGGAATGCTGCCTCAGCCTCGGGGGTCCATTTAATCATGACCGACCCTTTCCCCTTCGTCAGGTTGGTTAGGGGCACAGCCTTAGAAGCAAAGTGGGGAATGAATCGCCGATAATACCCAGCGATTCCCAGAAAGGCTCGTACCTGCTTCTTGCTGTTGGGACGTGGCCAACTCTGGATGGCCTCGACTTTGTTGAGTTGGGGTTTTATTACTCCCCTCCCAATGGTGTACCCAAGATATTTGGCCTCCTCCTGCCCAATGGTACACTTCTTGGGGTTAGCCGTAAACCCCGCTTCCCGAACAGAGTCCAGGACTGCTTGCACTTTTGGCAGATGTGAGGCCCAATCTGTGCTATGGACAATTACGTCATCCAGGTAAGCCGCAGCATACTTCCGATGGGGCCTCAGCATCTGGTCCATTTTCCGCTGGAATGTGGCCGGCGCATTCTGTAACCCGAACGGCATTCTTTTATATTGGAACGCCCCGTCTGGGGTTACAAATGCGGTTTTCTCTTTGGCCGACTTGGCCAGGGGGATTTGCCAATACCCTTTTGTGAGGTCAAGAGTCGTCATGTATCGGGCTGTTCCCAGCCGGTCGATCAACTCATCTATACGTGGCATGGGGTAGGTGTCAAATTTTGTAACTTTGTTCAACTGACGAAAATCGTTACAAAATCGCCAGCTCCCATCCGGTTTAGGCACCAACACGATGGGACTAGACCAATCACTTTGGGACTCCTCTATCACCCCTAAGTTCAGCATTTTCTGTACTTCCTCCCGTATTGCCTCCCGTCGAGCCTCTGGGATCCGATAGGGTTTTAACTTCACCCTTTCACCGGGCGGGGTAATGATGTCATGCTCTACCCCAGATGTTTGTCCCGGCAGCTCAGAGAATACCTCCTTGTTGCGAAGCACAAACTCCTTAACCTCCTGTTGTTGGGGTTGTGACAAGGTGGCTGCTATTCCAACCTCAGGAATCACGCAACCAGTTTGAGCTGGTGACCAAGTGTCTGCGACTAGGGACTCTCTATCCCTCCAGGCTTTCAACAGATTAACGTGATAGATCTGTTCGGGCTTTCGCCTTCCTGGTTGTCTGACCTTGTAATTCACTTCGCTCACTTTTTCCATTATCTCGTAGGGGCCTTGCCATTTGGCAAGGAATTTACTTTCAACCGTAGGGACAAGTACCAATATCCTATCCCCCGGGGAAAAGGTACGGGTCTTGGCTCCACGGTTGTACACTCTCTGCTGTGCCAACTGCGCTTGGGCCAAATGTTCCTTCACGATGGGCATTACCTGTGCAATTCGATCTTGCATCAGGGCGACATGCTCAATCACACTCCTGTGGGGAGAACTCTCACTTTCCCAAGTTTCCTTGGCAATATCCAACAGCCCTCTTGGGTGTCTCCCATACAGTAACTCAAAGGGGGAGAATCCCGTAGAGGATTGGGGCACCTCCCTAATAGCAAACATCAAATAAGGAAGTAAACAGTCCCAATCCTTTCCATCTCTATCCACCACTTTCTTCAACATTTGTTTTAGGGTTTTGTTGAATCTTTCAACCAGCCCATCGGTTTGGGGGTGATACACAGACGTACGCAATTGCGTCACTTTGAACAATTTACACAGCTCTTTCATAACCCGGGACATAAAGGGTGTACCTTGGTCCGTAAGCAGTTCTTTACAAATACCCACCCGGCTAAAAACAAGAGATAGCTCTTTGGCTATGGTTTTGGCCGAGGTATTTCGGAGAGGGATCGCTTCTGGATAACGGGTGGCATAGTCCATTATAACTAATATGTACTGGTGCCCCCTAGCGGACTTGATTATAGGACCTACCAAATCCATGGCGATCCTCTCAAACGGGACCTCAATGATGGGTAGAGGGACCAGCGGGCTACGGAAATGTGGCATCGGGGCCAACCTCTGACACACAGGGCAGGAGGAACAATAATTTTCTACGTCCTTCATCACCCCCGGCCAATAGAATCTCTGTAATACCCTCTCTCGGGTTTTCTCTGTCCCCAGATGACCTCCAAGAATGTGCCCATGGGCCAACTCCAACACCAACTTCCTGTAAGGTTTGGGCACCACAAGCTGCTCAACGGTTTCTTCTGCCCTTTTTGCCACCCGATACAGTAGGTCCTTCTCTACGCTGAAGTATGGGTAAGTGCAGGTATTATCTGGGTTCACTAACTCACCATCTATTTTCACTACGTTTTCCCGTGCCTTTATTAGGGCGGGGTCTTTCAACTGTTCTGTGGCAAAGTTTTCCCTGTGAACCTCAAGATCAGAAAACTCCACAGACGGTAGGTTTTCGTCTGAGGAGGTGGGCTCCTCTCCAGTTTCTTGAGTCTCCCCTGCCAATACTGATAAGGGAAATTCCGGAGAGTCCTCACCACTCTCAGGGGAGTTCTGGCTATCACATTCCTGGTACATAGGGGCACCAGTGAGGGGCTCAGGATCATCCCACAGTTCCCAGAACTTCGGAAAATCCCTTCCCACAATGGCGTCATGCGGTAACTGAGATACTAAGCCCACTGCTCCTCAGGCCACTTTTCTCTTTCAGCGGTCCTTTCAAATGTGGTCAAAAATACCTCTGGATCATCCTCTCCAGTCATTTTTGTCAATAAACGACTCACCCCAAAGGACGCGGTATTAGTGGGACGGCTTTCCTCACTGGTCTGCGGACGTTGCTGCATTACTGCTTCCATCTGTTGTTGTAGTCTCTGCTCTTGCTTCTGCAACAGGTCTATGAAGCGGGCCTCAGATTGCTGCTGGGCTCGTTGCTGAGCCTCCAGACTCTGTTGCAAAGTTGCGTTTGTCTGCTGCTGGGCTGCAAGGCTCCTTTGCAAACCTGCATTTGTCTGCTGTTGATTGGCATTTGCTAGAGCCAGCTGCTTCAGTATCTCCTCCATGCTGGCTTAAAAAAAACTGCCTGCATTCTCCACCAACTGTGAGGGGGTTAGCTCGGCAGCGGGTGTGTGTGACCCCCGGGATGGGCTCCCCACACAAAACAGGCCCAGCAAACGGAGGTTGTGGTTTTCAAAATAAAAAAAAAGTGCGGTTTATTTTCTATTTACAGTGACAAAACACAGCAAAGCAAAAGAAACATAACCAAAATAAATCCTGGTCAAGTTGACCTCTGACTAAACATACAGGTTTCCTAACTAACAACTGGGATCAGCCTAGTGCTGTCCTAGTCCCTAAGTCCCTGGTTTAGTAAAAGTCCAAACAAATAGCCACACAGGCTTTGCCTCACCGCACAGGGGTTCACTCTCCCTAGACAGTCCACACAGGTCTGGTTCCAGGCATGAGCTAACACCTAATGAATCTGGGAGTTCTTATAGAGGCCTAAATGAGCTGACAAGCTTCAGCTGGCCTCATCAACTCCCTGTCTGTACGACGCCCCACACTCTCCCTAGAGGTATGAGTCATCCATGAGCCCACTAGCCTTATACAACTCTCCACCTAGTTGTATAAGTCGGCGTAAAGCCTGAATCTGGGCGAAATATATCTACCCCCCTGGATGCAACCAGGTGACTTTACCTTCCTGCTGTCACACTACCTACAGTTTTCTGTCCCTAGAAAAAATGTTTTTTTTAAGCACAATATAGCACAAGGAGAATTCACTCACTGTCCTTCCAGGTCCCTAGAAACAAGGACTTACACAGTGAAAGAAACTGACACTCTCCCTACCTACAGTTTTCTGTCCCTAGAAAAAATGTTTTTTTTAAGCACACTATAGCACAAGCACAAAACACACTGACACTCTCCCTACCTATCCTTCTCTTTCCCTAAACTAAAGGAATCCAGGTTAAGCAAGAAAGAAATAAAAGTCACTGTCCCTGCCTATGCTGCTCTATCCCTGCTCCGGAACACACTACACTAGGCCGCCGTGCTGGCGGCCTTTTATAGTGTGGGGCGTGTACTAAACACCCTCAGCAATAATTGGCCACAGGCATCCTGCCTGTGGCCAATCATTGCTCTCCTCGCTGCCGGCGCTGTGATTGGCCAAGCATGCGGGGTCACAGTGCATGCTTGGCCAATCACAGCGCCTGGATGACACTGCGATGGCGTAGTGCATTGTGGGCCGTTCGCGTCACTCGAATTTGGCGCGAACGGCCCAAATCGTTCGATCTTCGTCGAACGATCGAACAGCCGATGTTCGAGTCGAACGTATGTTTGATTCGAACACGAAGCTCATCCCTAGGAGGGACAGAGTAGGACAGTGAGGGAAAGTGTCAGTGTGCTATTCTGTTCTAAACCAATTTTGCTGTTCCATATTTTCAATCCTTGAGTTTAGGGACAGAGAAGGACACTCGTGGCAATTTTCAGTGTGCTATTCTGTGCTAAATCTTGTTTGTAGGGAGGGACAGAGTAGGACAGTGAGGGAAAGTGTCAGTGTGCTATTCTGTTCTAAACCAATTTTGCTGTTCCATATTTTCAATCCTTGAGTTTAGGGACAGAGAAGGACACTCGTGGCAATTTTCAGTGTGCTATTCTGTGCTAAATCTTGTTTGTAGGGAGGGACAGAGTAGGACAGTGAGGGAAAGTGTCAGTGTGCTATTCTGTTCTAAACCAATTTTGCTGTTCCATATTTTCAATCCTTGTGTTTAGGGACAGAGAAGGATAGGCAGGGGACAGTGTCAGTGTCATTGTTGCTAAGCCTCCTGCACAGTATACACCTGAAGGTAGCCCTTATTGCTCTTTTTCCCATCTCCCTGCAGGCCATCCATTAAAATGTCTGGAAGGCAAACAAGGAGAGGCAGACAGTCAGGAGGCAAAAAAAGAGGGCAAGCAGGCTCTGTGTCTGGGGGCAACAGTGCTGGTCGTGGACGCGGTGCATTGTCATCAGCACATGGCCATGGGACATGCTTGTCCTTCTTTTCGGCAGCTGGACATGTTGAGCCACATCATGCTGAAGACTTGGTAGAGTGGATGACCAAGCCCACCTCATCCTCCTCATCCTCTCTCACCCAGGCTCAGGGTACTGGCAAAGCAGCTGCCAAAGCGTCCTCTTCTCTGGTATCATTATCTTCATTAGTCAATCCTTCCCTAGACCCACCATGTCCTCCTCCTGAGGAGTCCCCCGAACTGTTTGAGCACAGTGTTGGGTACATGCTCCAGGAGGATGCCCAACGTTTGGAAGGATCTGATGATGATACCCAGCTAGAGGAAGGCAGCAGCGTGAGAGCAGAGAGAGGGGATGCTCAAGAAGGACACCAATCTGGCAGTCATGCTCCAGCAGCTGCAGCATACTGCCAGATTGGCTCCAGTGATGAGGAGGGAGGGGATGATGAGGTCACTGACTCCACGTGGGTGCCTAATAGGAGAGAGGAGGAGGAGGAGGAGGATGAGGAGGAGGCACATCTCCAACGAGGCAGGATGCCCTTGAGTGGCCAGCGTATGGGCAGCACACCGACGGAATCACACCGCAGAGCTCCGCCTGTGCAGGGCGCTGCCTCTGCCCGTCATTCAAAAAGTTCTTTGGTGTGGGCCTTTTTTGAGGCGAGTGCTTTAGATCGCACAGCTGCTGTTTGCAACATATGTCTCAAGCGTATATCGCGTGGCCAAAACATCAGCCGCTTGGGCACCACATGCTTGATCAGACATATGTTGACCTGCCATGCAGCTCGTTGGCAAGCCTACCTTAAAGACCCACACCAAAGAACAAAGCTGACCTCTTCTTGCACCGCATCAGCTGGGATCTCCAACCCCACTATACCTTCACTCCTCTCTGAAACCTGCTCTGAGAGGAATGAAGGTGTAGAATTAGGTGTGTCACAGGCATGTACTTGCGGGCACTCTGCTAGCAGTACACCAACGTCCGATTCTAGCAGGCAAATTTCCCTGCCCCAGCTGCTGGACCGTCGAAAGAAGTTCACTCCCAGCCATCCACATGCCCAGCGGTTGAATGCTAGCTTGGCTAAATTGCTAGCGCTTCAACTGCTGCCTTTTCAGTTGGTAGACTCGGCCCCCTTCCGTGAGTTTGTGCAATGTGCGGTTCCTCAGTGGCAGGTTCCCAAACGCCACTTTTTCGCACGGAAGGAGATTCCGGCTCTCTACAGGCATGTGGAAGGCAATGTCTTGGCCTCGCTGGACAGGGCGGTCAGCGGTAAGGTGCATATTACCGCTGACTCATGGTCCAGCAGGCATGGACAGGGACGTTACCTTTCTTTCACGGCCCATTGGGTCACTCTTTTGGCAGCTGGGAAGGATGCAGGACAAGGTGCAGTAGTGTTGGAGGTTGTTCCACCGCCACGCCTCCAAAATGCTACTACTGGTTGTGACACACCTCTCTCCTCCACCCCCTCCTCTTCTTCTTCCTCCATGGCCTCTTCCTGTGGTTTGTCCTCGGAACCAGCGGTGCTCCGTAGGCGTTCAAGGGGCTACGCAAGTACGCAGGCAAAAAGATGCCATGCCGTGCTTGCGCTGGTGTGTTTGGGGGACAGAAGCCACACTGGGGCAGAGGTCCTGTCTGCTCTGCAGGGGCAGGCCGAGAGGTGGTTGACGCCACGCCAGCTTAAGCCAGGAATGGTGGTTTGCGACAATGGCACCAACCTCCTCTCCGCCCTCCGACAGGGACAACTGACCCATGTGCCCTGTATGGCTCACGTCCTTAACCTGGTGGTGCAGCGGTTCTTGGGCAGGTACCCGGGCTTACAGGATGTCCTGAGGCAGGCCAGGAAAGTCTGTGTGCATTTCCGCAGATCTTATAATGCCAGTGCTCGCCTGGCTGAGCTGCAAAAAGGAGTTGAACCTGCCCAAGAACCGCCTTATATGTGACATGCCCACCAGGTGGAACTCAACGTTGGCCATGCTGCAGCGGCTGCACACGCAGCAGAGGGCCATCAATGAGTACCTGTGCGACTACGGCACCAGGACAGGGTCAGGGGAGCTCGGGTTTTTTTCACCACGCCAGTGGGGCATGATCAGGGATGCATGCACTGTCCTGGCACCATTTGAGGAGGCCACGAGGATGGTGAGCAGTGACAGTGCATGCATCAGTGACACTGTACCTCTTGTCCACCTGTTGGAGCACACGCTGCGTGGAATAATGGACAGGGCACTTGAGGCAGAACAGAGGCAGGAAGAGGAGGACTTCCTTGCCTCTCAAGGCCCCCTTTACCCAGACAGTGTTCCTTCTGTCCCACCCATCGCACAGGAAGAGGAGGAGGAGGAGGAGGAGGAGGATTGTGTCAGCATGGAGGTGGAGGCTGGCACTCAGCATCATCAGCAGCAGTCTTTTAGGGATGATTTACAGTCCCAAGAAACCAGTGGACTTGTACGTGGCTGGGAGGAGGTGGCTGCGGATCATGTCGTCCTTAGTGACCCAGAGGACTCCGGACTGAATGCCTCAGCTAACCTACGCTGCATGGCCTCCCTGATCCTGCAAAGTCTGCGGAAGGATCCTCGTATTCTTCGGATCAAGGAGAGGGACCATTACTGGCTGGCCACTCTCCTTGATCCACGGTACAAGGGTAAGGTTGCGGACCTTATCGTACCGTCGCAGAGGGAGCAGAGGATGAGACAACTCCGGGAGGCCTTGCAGAAAGGTCTGTGCAACGCGTTCCCAGAGACTGGGAGGTTACAAACTCCTGGTCCTGGACAACGAGTTGCTGAGGCTTCGGGCAGTCAAAGAAGGAGCGGTGGGGAAGGTGGCCGTCTGACCGATGCGTTCAGACAATTCTTTAGTCCGCAGCCCCAAAGTATGATCGGTTCCAGCAACCATCGCCAGCGTCTGATATACATGGTCCAGGAATACCTAGGGGCAAGGTCAGACTTGGACACCTTCCCCACCGAAAATCCTCTGGCTTACTGGGTCTTGAGGATGGATCACTGGCCAGAGCTTACACAGTATGCAATTGAGCTACTGGCCTGTCCTGCATCCAGCGTTCTTTCAGAACGCACATTCAGTGCTGCTGGAGGATTTGTCACGGATCACAGGGTGCGCCTGTCCACCGACTCAGTTGATCGACTGACTTTCATCAAGATGAACCAGTCTTGGATCACCACCAGCTACCACACACCAGATGCTGATATAACAGACTAATTGATTTTAAAATGTCACATCCCTTCAAGACTGATGCTGATGCTGAGTGCCTGTGCTGTTATGTTGACTGGCTATCCTCCTCCTCCTCCTCAATGATACGATTAATGATGATAGCTTGGAAGATCATTTTGGTTTATGGGTGACGCCACCAGTGGCTAAGGCCCAATTTTTCAGCCCCTGTTTAACAGGGGCGTGTAATTAAAATTTTTGATGCAATACTTTGCAACAGGCCTCATTGCTGTGCTCCAAGTACAGTATCTGTGAGGGGTTGCAGTGTTGTGCCACCAGTGCCTAAGGCCCAATTTTTCAGCCCCTGTTCAACAGGGGCATGCAATTATAATTATTGATCTAATAATTAACAGCAGGGCCCATTGCTGCGCCCACCAAGAGTAACTGTCAGGCCTTACAGTGTTGTGGCACCAGCACCACCATCACCACCACCACCACCACCAAAGGCCCAATTTTTCAGCCCCTATTCAACAGGGGCATGCAATTATAATTATTGATCTAATAATTCACAGCAGGGCCCATTGGTGCGCCCACCAAGAGTAACTGTCAGGCCTTACAGTGTTGTGGCACCAGCACCACCACCACCACCATCAAAGGCCCAATTTTTACTACCACTGATCAACAATTATATGTTATTACAATTCCTGATATAATAGTTGACAGCAGGGCGTTCCAGCACCCACCAAGAATAACTGTGAGTGTTTTCAGTGTTGTGCCAACACCAACACCTATATACGGCAGGTCCCTACTTTCAAACATCCAACTTACAAACTACTACTACTTGCAAACAGAAGAAGACAACAGGAAGTGAGAGGAAATCTACCCCTTGGAAGGAAAATTCTCTCCTGTAAGAATTAATATGGGAGAAAGGTGTCTCCTCTCTACTGATGCTTTATCACCAATCCTTGTTTCAATAAAAACACCACATTTCAAAAACAGTTGTCATTGGGACGCAAAGTGAGGTGAAATGTTCTGAACAGGGGCACAGACAGCAAAAAAAATGTGACAGGGGTGATAACCATTCCCTATGTTTTCCAAAAAGCTAAAAAAAAGGAATTTGGCATGGAGCTACACTTAAACAATGCAGCTGTTCAAAATTACAAACAGATTCTACATAAGAACAAACCTACAGTCCCTGTCTTGTATGCACCGCCTGTATACGGCTGTTCAGAGTATATAGGGCCTTTTTTATTTTGTGTGCGGGGTTCCCCTTAATATCCATACAAGACCCAAAGGGGCTGGTAATGGGCTGGGGTAGGGGGGGGGGGGTTTGATGGGGTAGCTATGCCATTTTTCCTAAAGATTTTCATCCATATTACCGGGACCAGACATTGCATTAACCACTTAAGCCCCGGACCATTTCGGGCCATTAGGACCAAGCCTGTTTTTGGGATTCGGCACTGCGCTGCTTTAACTGTAAATTGTGCGGACATGCAATGTTGTACCCAAATGAAATTTGCGTCCTTTTCTTCCCACAAATAGAGCTTTCTTTTAATGGTATTTGATTGCCTCTGCGATTTTTATTTTTTGCAATATAAATGGAAAAAGAACGAAAATTTTGAAAAAAAAAGATATTTTCTACTTTTTGTTATAAGAAAAATCGAATAAACTCAATTTTAGTCATACATTTAGGCCAAAATGTATTCAGCCACATGTCTTTAGTAAAAAAAAATGTCAATAAGCGTATATTTATTGGTTTGCGCAAAAGTTATAGCGTTTACAAACTAGGGTACATTTTCTGAAATTTACACAGCTTTAAATTTATGACTGCCTATCTCATTTCTTGAGGTGCTAAAATGGCAGGGCAGTACAAAACCCCCCAAATGACCCCATTTTGGAAAGTAGACACCCCAGGGAAATTGCTGAGAGGCATGTTGAGCCCATTGAATATTTTTTTTTTTGTCCCAAGTGATTGAATAATGACAAAAAAAAAAAAAAAAAATTACAAAAAGTTGTCACTAAATGATATATTGCTCACACATGCCATGGTTATATGTGGAATTGCACCCCAAAATACATTCTGCTGCTTCTCCTGAGTACGGGGATACCACATGTGTGGGACTTTTTAGGAGCCTAGCCACGTACGGGACCCCGGAAACCAAGCACCGCCTTCAGGATTTCTAAGGGCGCAAATTTTTGATTTCACTCCTCACTACCTATCACAGTTTCGAAGGCCATAAAATGCCAAAATAGCACAAAACCCCCCCAAATGACCCCATTTTGGAAAGTAGACACCCCAAGCTATTTACTGAGAGGCATGTTCAGTCCATGGAATATTTTATATTTTGCCACAAGTTGCGGGAATATGACAAACTTTTTTTTTTTTGCACAAAGTTGTCACTAAATGATATATTGCTCACACATGCCATGGGCATATGTGAAATTACACCCCAAAATACATTCTGCTGCCTCTCCTGAGTACGGGGATACCACATGTGTGGGACTTATTGGGAGCCTAGCCGCGTACGGGACCCCAAAAAACCAAGCACCGCCTTCAAGGTTTCTAAGGGCATAAATTTTTGATTTCACTCCTCACTACCTATCACAGTTTTGAAGGCCATAAAATGCCAAGATGGCACAAAACCCCCCCAAATGACCCCATTTTGGAAAGTAGACACCCCAAGCTATTTGCTGAGAGGCATGTTGACCCCATTGAATATTTTTTTTTTTTTGTCCCAAATGATTGAATAATGACAAAAAGAAAAAAAAAATGTACAAAAAGTTGTCACTAAATGATATATTGCTCACACATGCCATGGTTATATGTGGAATTGCACCCCAAAATACATTCTGCTGCTTTTCCTGAGTACGGGGATACCACATGTGTGGGACTTTTTGGGAGCCTAGCCGCGTACAGGGCCCCAAAAACCAAGCACTGCGAACGCTGCAGTTATGTGTGTTGTGTTTGGTAAGTGACAGTGATCGATCGATACTGCACTTGGGTGGGCTGGGCTGGGCTGGGCTGGGCGGAGGGGCTAAACGCAGGCGCTAGCAGGTATCTGGGCTGATCCCGCTAACACTGCGTTTTTGGGAACCCTAAACCGCTGGGGATGCTAGTATAGATCTGATCAGATCTGATCAGATACTATACCACTAAGGGGGGTGTATGCTTTGCGCGTGGGTGTTAGCGTTACTGTCACTAACCTAACACTGCCTGGGGCGACGCAGACCCTCTCTGGCGCTAAAACCTAATTGATCTCACCCGCCGGGCGATCAGGGGGGTTAAACCTTTATTGGGTTATATACGGCGGGTGCCCTGATGCTATAAAAAGCAAACTAATCAACCAGCGTCACCCGTAACCTTTATATGGTGATCACTGGTGAAAGGGTTAACTAGGGGCAATCAGGGGGTTAAAATCTTTATTAGGTTAAATATGGGGGTACCTGACACTATATAAAAACCTGACGGGTAACCTAAATAACTAAATAACTTACTGGCTAACCAGTGACACCAGTGACGCTTATACGGCGATCACTGGTGAAAGGGTTAACTCTAGGGGCAATCAGGGGGTTAAAATAATATATGGGGGTACCTGACACTAATAAAAACCTGCGGCGAACCTAAAAAAAAATAACTGCCTATCTAAAACACCAGCGACACGAATACAGCGATCGGAAAAACAATCGCTTAGTGACGCTGAAGTTAGGGGGTGAAAGGGTTACCTGGGGGGTGATCAAGGGGTTAAACCTTTATTAGGGGGGGTTAGGGGGCTACCCTGGACCTAAAGGGGCCTAATCCTAACTGCCCTGCAACTTTTTACAATCACAGATGACACTAAATGCAGTGATCAGTAAAATAAATGATCACTGCAATCAGTGACACTGTGATTGGGGGCTTTGGGGTGACCTGGGGGGTGATCTGGGGGTGACTGGGGGGTGATTTGTGTGCCTATGTGTACCTACGTGTCAGTGGACTGTTAGTGCACTAACCTGCTTCCTCTCTGCTCGGCGCCGGGAACGGAAAGACCGCGGCGAGGGAGATGACATCACTTCCTCCAGCCTTGTTTACATCACATGGCGGAGGAAGCATTTTCATTGGCCGGGAGCGATCGCGAGGGGGGGGGCGGAATCGAGCGCCCCCCCCCTCATGCCTGATCGCTCCCGAACACTTAACGGCCGCTCACTGCAGTGAAGGGGGGTCCGGATGGACCCCCCAACTGCACAAAGGCGATCACGTAGATCTACGTGATTCTGCCTGTCCGTGCCATTCTGCCGACGTAAATCGGCGGTGGGCGGTCGTTAAGTGGTTAAAGCCGCAAGCAGTTTTAAATGGCTTTTTTTCCTTTAGAAATGTAATTTTGTGCAGGGACAGTTCTAAACACGGGAAACACGTGGCACTTCACAGGCATACTTTAGACACCCCCCAGGTACAATATTTAAAGGAATATTTGACTTTTTTTTTCACTTTATGCATCATTAAAATGACTGCTCCCGAAAAACGTCCGTTTTTAAAACTTCTTTTTGCATTGATACATGTCCCCTGGTGCAGAACCCGGGTTTCCAAACTCTGTTTCGGACAATAACATGGATAATAGTCGTTATAATTAGCACTTTAGAATCCGAACGTTCGCATCCATTGTATTTAATAGGGTTCTAATGTTCGTGCAAACTTTCGGTCCGTTCGCGGGTTCTGGTGCGAACCGAACCCGGGGGTGTTCGGCTCATCACTAGTGGTCTGGTTGTGAGAAGTGTTTTTTCACAGGTGTGCAGAATCTTCCTTATGTTCCTTAATGGTGTGGTTCTGTAAATCAATCCTTTTTTGCAATTTGTGTCCTGTTTTGCCAACATAAGATCCTTTGCAGATTTATTTTGCATTGAATGAAGTATACAACATTACTGGAGGTGCAGCTGTAGGATCACACAGATGTACCTCCATTAATGTTGTGTACCTCATCCAATGCAAAAAAAAAAATGCAGCAAAGGATCTTAGCCCTGGTTCACAGTTCACACTGGTGCGATTTGACATGCGATTTGACATGTCAAATCGCATGTCAAAACGGCGATATTTGCAGCAAATTGCCGGCAATGGCACCGTCCTAATCGGTTTCAAAAAGAAGTTTCTGTACTACTTTTTGCGATTTCAGCCGCGATTTACATTGACATCTGTAGTGGCCTCACCCCATCTCCTTTCTCTAGGGGTATGTCACACGACAGGGTGAGATGTGCTACGGCCCATGTCCTCCCCATAGCTGTGGGTGAGGTGAAGGCCAGCACCAGTATCTTCCTCGGGCCAATGTGTGTTAGTTATGAAACTCAGTCCTGCTATGCTGGCACCCTCCTTTGCTCCCATTAACCAGAGTCCACACACCGATCACGGTCCAACTTTTGCTTTATTGTAAGCTCCACAATAAACAATGCTTCTGTAGCCAACTGGTTGGAATGTTTTAACAGCCTGATACGGTGGGATGAGCAGGTCGAGGCACTATCCTAATTTCAACCTAAACCACTGTGATTTCACCAGCGGTTATCATAGCCTTGATTAGCACAGAACATGGAACTTGTGAGTCTCTACCAGCAACTCAAGAGAACGTATTTAGGAGTACCTTCGCTGCGCTGTGGCCCCTATCAGGGGAAGATGTCCCTCTAAGGGAGTTACCGGAGGCCCATCCGTCACCGGGTTGATGCTGCTCCGGGTCTCCGGACGGGTGACCTCCCCGGCCTCCTCACCTCAGATGCGGGTCCCGTCCACCTCGGGGACCCTCGGATCACCTCGCCCTTGCGGGACCCAGTTGAAGTTACTGGGCCCCAGGCCTACGATCTAGTACCTCACCCCAGGCTGAGGGTGCCTGGGATGGACTCCAACTCCATTCCGGTCAGGCCTAGGGCGCCTAGGCCGGAACACCGAACCGCCCGCACCCAGGCCTAAGGTGCCTGGGTGCGTGAAGAGAAGATCCTCCAAGACCTCGTGGCGAGGGCGTCTCCCCCTTTTATCTCCTCCCATCGACACCACGGCGGGTTCCCCGCCCCAGCCGTACCATCTCCGGAAAGGGACAAAAAGGGTAGCACTGTGGCAGTGATTCTACCTTGAGCCTGTAGGTACACCGCCACCCACAGGCCAAGGAGAATAAATACATCACCCAATCCTCCACGAATACAAAGGCGTCCAAAACCTCTCACAATTACACACCTGGGTCATACTACCACCCAGGTGTACCCCAACTAAATTTAAAGACCCCGCTACATACTCCCCCTGTGATTTGACGCTGGTCCCCAGCGTCAGGTGCACACCCATGTCTCCCAAGGAGTGGTGACATAAAGTGAGCCCCAGAGGCTATCCCTAAAAATTTTAAACCCTGTTTGTGCCAAGACCTGCTCAAGGGGAAGGGGAATATAACAAAAAAACTTTTTCATAAAACCATCTGAACATTTACACATATACAATCCCTCCCGTCACTGTCTAAGAACCACCCCATACTCAGTAGTCTTAACAGACGAATCTCCTGCATGAGGGAAATAAAAAAAAAACACAGAGAAACATCCTAACATTGTGTGTTGACTTGAAACGAATGAGTCTATCAGCCGAGAAACCCATTTGCTTCAATGGCAAAGTAATGCAAGTGTAGAATTCCAACAACTGTTGCGCAACACTGCCACCTGGTGACAGTGCCGCGGTAATGACACTTGGTGAAGTCTTCCTTCTTCCTGCGTCCCTACACTGAATCTACCCCCAAAAAGTCTCTGTCCTTGATGTCTGGAAGAAGAGAGAACGAACAACAAAAACTGTTCTCATTCCTCCAAAGAGTAGAAAAACAAACCCAAATAAAAACCCAGGGTACAGTTCAAATGTTCCGGCAAGGACATTTCCAGAAACTGCAGGGAAAACAAGTGAGTCTCTTCTCACAGATAGAACTTCGGGTCAGGCAAGAACAAAGGCTTTAGGTGCTTATCGAAAACCTCAATCGAATAGTTACTGTCCTCTTTATCCTTCCGGCAGATAAGCACCTTGTCCGCATAAATGTGGCGCCCCAACATCCAGTCTGCTCTGCAGTCTTTGAACTTTTTCGACACTGGTGGCGAACAGGACAAGTATCGCCGGGCATGAGGCACTTTGAGTTTTTCCCAAACGAATTCGTCGTACCATCTCTGTCGCAGGACCTCAACTTCGTAAAGTAAGTCCCGAGGCAAGTAGGGATATTCCCATCCGTACTCACGGGCGACTTTCTGGGATAAAAGTCTTTGCAATCTGGCCAAAGGAGGCATGGCATCCCGCTCACCTTCTCCTGGTTGAACAATGGCCTCCGGGTGCCGAGGTACTTTCACTACCTCGGGCAGCTTCGCTCTTGGTGCCCGCAATGAAGCACGCTGCATCCCCGCTACCAAAACAGGTGATGTTGTGGAATGTGGAAGGTTGGCTGGAGGACTAGACTTCCTCGTAAGCTCCGGGGCCTGCACCCGGGGCGTGCTGTCTCCTATAGACATAGGGGAATCCTGCGGTTCACGTAGCACGGGTAACGGGCGTTTGTCCCAA
The DNA here is from genome assembly GCA_029206835.1 of Rana muscosa. NCBI lineage: Eukaryota > Metazoa > Chordata > Amphibia > Anura > Ranidae > Rana > Rana muscosa. The sequence goes on from CM055122.1 coordinate 141,078,783, forward strand.
CCCTTCCGGTGAAACAGTTCATCTATTTCCCCATCATCCCCGCAGTCTGACAGCGATTCTAGGTCGGAGGTGTCATACATCTCGGTGGGATGGTAGTCTCTAGTAGACGTGGAACTACCCTCCCTTGCGGGCTCCACCAACTGCGGACTCCCGACACCTCCAACCACCACCACAGTCCCAGCCCCTGGCTCACCTTGACCTTTTGTAGAACTGGGATGTCCAGGACTCTTCCAACCGGACCCATCCAGGCCCGGCAAGTGACGGGGTGAAACTCGACCACGACCATAGGAGGCCTGCACCAGGCCAACTTTCCTCTTCGGAGGTGGGAGCAGGGAATCTGTGGTGACCGAAGCAGCATCCTCTGATTTTTTTCTCTCAGTCTCTGGTTGGGCAGTCACGTCGCCCTGGTCAGTGCGTACGGAGACCTCCGCAAAGGCCTGGATCTCCCCTTCCGGAGTAGCGGTACCTGTGAGGCTGTTGAGGCGAAGGGCCCGGGGCCTTACTGTGGATGGCTCAACCTCGAACAGGAACTCCTTGCATGCTTCGCAACGCCCAAATGGCTTCAGGTGGACCACCAGTCCAGAGCATCCGGGACAGATCACGCCGAGGGCCTCCGTGTCTCTGCATGAGTACAGAGCCAACTGCCCTCGGGGCCTGAGTCTTATCCCCGTGTCTGTAAGGGGAGCAGCAAAAGCAGTCATCTTCGTGGGGTAGGGAACCGGAATCCACGAGGAGCTTGAGGCCATCCCGACTATCTGCTGCTCCATCACGCACTGACCACGCGCCGGAGTCTCCATGTGTATCTCCTCACATGGCCAGACTCCTCCCATGACTTGCACGTTTTCGCGGGCTTCCTTCAGTCTCCGCCCACGAATTGCGCAGTCACGGGGTGCCTCATGGCGCAGTGCAGCAAAAGTTCCCACATGTAGTACTTCACACGGCTGGACTTCTCCCTCTTCCCGCTCTTTCTGCATGGGCCTTTCCCATTTGGGGTCATTTCCACGACTTCGAGCACAGGGACGCACTTTGGCCAATCACATGGCCAACCTGCTCGGCACTCCTCCGGGCAGCAAAGTCCAGACACAGCCATTTCAAATTTCAAAGTCAATACACATTTCATCCCGGACTCACGAGCCCCCACGTGTAGCGGCCTCACCCCATCTCCTTTCTCTAGGGGTATGTCACACGACAGGGTGAGATGCGCTACGGCCCATGTCCTCCCCATAGCTGTGGGTGAGGTGAAGGCCAGCACCAGTATCTTCCTCGGGCCAATGTGTGTTAGTTATGAAACTCAGTCCTGCTATGCTGGCACCCTCCTTTGCTCCCATTAACCAGAGTCCACACACCGATCACGGTCCAACTTTTGCTTTATTGTAAGCTCCACAATAAACAATGCTTCTGTAGCCAACTGGTTGGAACGTTTTAACAGCCTGATACGGTGGGATGAGCAGGTCGAGGCACTATCCTAATTTCAACCTAAACCACTGTGATTTCACCAGCGGTTATCATAGCCTTGATTAGCACAGAACATGGAACTTGTGAGTCTCTACCAGCAACTCAAGAGAACGTATTTAGGAGTACCTTCGCTGCGCTGTGGCCCCTATCAGGGGAAGATGTCCCTCTAAGGGAGTTACCGGAGGCCCATCCGTCACCGGGTTGATGCTGCTCCGGGTCTCCGGACGGGTGACCTCCCCGGCCTCCTCACCTCAGATGCGGGTCCCGTCCACCTCGAGGACCCTCGGATCACTTCGCCCTTGCGGGACCCAGTTGAAGTTACTGGGCCCCAGGCCTACGATCTAGTACCTCACCCCAGGCTGAAGGTGCCTGGGATGGACTCCAACTCCATTCCGGTCAGGCCTAGGGCGCCTAGGCCGGAACACCGAACCGCCCGCACCCAGGCCTAAGGTGCCTGGGTGCGCGAAGAGAAGATCCTCCAAGACCTCGTGGCGAGGGCGTCTCCCCCTTTTATCTCCTCCCATCGACACCACGGCGGGTTCCCCGCCCCAGCCGTACCATCTCCGGAAAGGGACAAAAGGGGTAGCACTGTGGCAGTGATTCTATCTTGAGCCTGTAGGTACACCGCCACCCACAGGCCAAGGAGAATAATACACCACCCAATCCTCCACGAATACAAAGGGGTCCAAAACCTCTCACAATTACACACCTGGGTCATACTACCACCCAGGTGTACCCCAACTAAATTTAAAGACCCCGCTACACATCTGTTTCAGATGTCTTTGAAATCGTGGCTGAAATCAGGACTGCCAGCGGGAGTGAAATCGTGCGAGTTCAGCTGAACTCGCAGGCTTCACTCACGCAGCCCCAGTGTGAATGTGGGCTTATGTTGTCAAAACAGGACAGAAATTGCAAACAAGGATGAATTTACGTAATCACACTATTAAAGGGGTTGTAAAGGTTAGATTTTTTTTTTTTAAATAACAAACATGTCATACTTACCTCATACTTACCTCCACTGTGCAGTTCGTTTACTGTTCTGGGCTTCTCCGGCGGCTCTCTCGGCTCCTCCCCACTTCAGATAACCCCCTCTGGGAAGCGCTCTCCCAAGGGGGTTACCTTGCGGGCGTGCTCCCGAGTCCTGCACTCCACTGGTTACTCACTTTATCTCTCGCTCTCAGGTAAGGTGCAAAAAAGAAAAAAATTTACGCTTTCCTGCCTCGTGCTTTTCAGTCCGTTACAGCGTGATGAATGTGCTATCTCCATTACGAACGCTAGTTTTACCAGAACGAGCGCTCCCGTCTCATAACTTGCTTCTGAGCATGAGCGTTTTTTTCCCATCATTAAACCGTACACACGGCTGTTTTTCACGACGAGAATAACGACGACGTGAAAAACGACGAGAAAAAATAGAGCATGTTCTAAATTTTTAATGGCCATTTTTCTCATCAAGAAAAATGCTCTGGAGCCTACACACCTAATAGCAATCTCCCCGTCAGTGGATAGCATCAAGGTGCATATGGGTAAAAAAAAGCTCCGATGGTGCTTATACCATTTAGACATAGACTTTATTAAAACATATTCAAAAATGAATACTCACATACTCCTGATGCTTCCAGCACACCAGGCAATTGTATATTAAAATTCCCCCAAAGGAAGACACGTGACCCTATGTCGACACGTGTAGGGGAGGGGCAAGGACGGTACCCGGACTCTTACAAGGGGAAAGTAGTCAGTTATAAGACAGCAGTTGTGTGGCTTTGGGGGAATTTTAATATACAATATGGAATGTGATTTGTTGAATGGTTCACGTCACATGGGAATTTTATGAACTGTACATCATAAGACTTTACTTAAGCACTATGAACTGCATGTTATTTTGTTTAACACTGTGATATTTATTTGGTATTATAAGCAGTGGTGGACGTTCATTAGGGGAGCACGGTGCTGCCCCCCCCCTGACTAATCTATATTATTTTAGAAGCAGATGATTAAAGCCTGAGGCTCTAATTGGCTTCATAAAGGGTGGCCAATCAGAAAGCGGGTCCTGAGACCTCATTGGCCGGGAGTCCTGAGACCCCATTGGCCGGGAGTCCGAAGACCCCATTGGCCGGGAGGAGAAGTGACGGCCGGGACACAGAGGAGACAGAGGGGGGAAGCCGCCACGGCAGCAAGCAGATCCCTCTTGTCTTCCACTGCATACAGCTTTGGTGTTGCCGACTCAGTCTAGGAGCAGGGAAGACAGTGGGATCAGTGTTCCAGGAGAAGCATGAGCTGAAGGACACCCACACCTCTGAGATAAATAATCCACTGCTGCTGGATTCTCTTGTTTGTCATTATTTGACAGTTTTGCATTTGCCACGATGGGGGGGGGGTTAGTGTGGGGTGGTGAGCTGGCAGGATGAATCGACGAGGGGGGGTCTGTGGTCAAGTCTGTCTGCCACCCCCCCTGACCGATGGAGCACCAGCCGTCACTGATTATAAGAGTTGACACTCAATTTGTTAGCACGTATTAATTATATATGTCAGGATAGGTAGACACACTGCAGCACATTTATTGATTCTATATTTCTATACAGTGGAACCTCGGATTGCGAGTAACGTGGTTAACGAGCGTTTCGCAATAAAGCACTGTATTTTTAAAAATCCTGACTCGGTTTGCGAGTGTTGTCTCGCAAAACGAGCAGGATTCAAGCCACAGCGGTGTGCAGTACCACGATTGGCCTGAGGTGGGGGGGCACCGGAGTCGAAAGGTTGGGCATTGGTGCCGTTCGGAAAGACTCGGAAATACTCCTTTCCCGAGCCTTTCCGAGGTTTTCCAAGGTCAGCCGAGCTGTCCTCAGGCCTTTCCGTGTGTTTCCGACAGTGTTAATTTTGGCAGCAAATTTCGATTTAATTTTAGTCTTAGTCCTTAGGACTAAAATGGCGTGTAGCGGGGTCTCTAAATTTAGGTAGGACACTCAGGTGTGTAAGTATGGGAATAATGGACCATTTGTGTTCGTGGAGGATTGGACGGTGTAATAATCTCCTTGGCCTCTGGGTGGCGGGGTACCCGTAGGCTCAAGGTAGATTGGCCGTCACAGTGCTACCCTTTTTGTCCCTTTCCGGAGATGGTACGGCGAGGGCGGGAAACCTACCGTGGTGTCGATGGGAGGAGATAAAAGGGGGAGACGCCCTAACCACAAGGTCTTTTGGAGGATCTTCTTCACGCGCCCAGGCACCTTAGGCCTGGGTGCGGGCGGTTCCGGATTCCGGCCCAGGCGCCCTAGGCCTGACCGGAATGGAGTTGGAGTCCATCCCAGGCACCTTCAGCCTGGGGTGAGGTACTAAACCAGGAGGCCTGGGGCCCAGTGACTTTGACTGGGTCCCGCGAGGGTGGAGAAGTCTGAGGGTCCCTGAAGTGGATGGGGCTCATGTCTGAGGTGAGGAGGCCGGGGAGGTTACCCATCTGGAGAGTCTGGAGCAGCATCAACCCAGTGACGGATGGGCCTCTGGTAACTCCCTTGGAGGGACATCTTCCCCTGACAGGGGCCGCAGCGCAGCGAAGGTACTCCTATCTATGTTCTCTTGAGTCGCTGGTAGAGACTCTCAAGTTCTAAGTCCTTTCTAGCTAAGGCTATAGTAACCGCTGGCGAGATCGCAGTGGTTTAGCTGACAACCAGGATAGTGCCTCGACCTGCTCATCCCCCGTATCAGAATGTTATCAAGTCGCAACCGGTTGGCTACTGAAGCACTGTTTATTGTGAGATATGCAATAAAACAAGAGTTGGACTTTGATCGGTGTGTGGAACTCTGGTTAATGGGAGCAGAGGGAAGTGTTGGCACAGCAGGACTTGATTCTAGACAAAAGCACACAGGCCCGAGGAAATATCTGGTACTGGCCTTCACCTCACCCACAGCTATGGGGAGGACATGGGCCGTAGCGCATCTCACCCTGTCGTGTGACATACCCCTAGACAAAAGAGATGGGGTGAGGCCGCTACAGGCGTTTTAGTTTTAGTCCCATTTTAGTCTTCTGCAATTGTTTTAGTTTTAGTCGTATTTAGTCGACTATAAATCTCCAGTACATTTTAATCGACTAAAATGTTCTACGTTTTATTCGACTAAAATTTCCAGTACATTTTAGTCAACTAAAACTCATTTTAGTCGTCTAAAATCGAATGAGTGTAATTAAATTGTAATGCATTAGTTAACATTTTTCTACAATTTCCAAACTCCATTATATACTGCTGGAGTGAAAAATGTAATATATTATTATTTATGTATTGAGGTATGAACATGCACTACAGACCAGTGTTAATTTTGAATTTAGTTTTAGTCTTAGTCTTTTGACTAAACTGGCATTTTAGTTTTAGTCCCATTTTAGTCTTTTGACTAAAATGGAATTTTAGTTTTAGTCGTATTTTACTCATCTCAATTGTTTTAGTTTTAGTCATATTTTAGTCAACTAAAATAGTATTCATTTAGTCAACTAAAATGTTTTAGTTGTTTTAGCCGACAAAATCAACACTGGTTTCCGAGGCTCTCCGGCACGCTCCACCTCTGGCAACATGCGGTATTGCATGCCATTGAAGTTAATGCGGAACAAATTATTTTCGTTTCCATTGACTTCAATGGGGAAACTCACTTTGATATGCAAGTACTTTGGATTACGAGCATTCTCCTGGAACCGATTATGCTCATAATCTGAGATTCCACTGTATTGGGAATGCGAAATCTTATCAGTGTTATCTTGAAGGAACATAATCTATAAGGTTTAGGGAAAACACTGAAAAAGTTTACATAGGAGTCTATTTAAAGCTAGCACAAACGTGCGCTGTGCTTCTCATATGCAATAACAATTTTGGTAACTAACGTGTGTTTTTAAATAAACAGCAGAAGTCAATTTGAATTTGTGGAAATTCCAAATGAGGAAGAAGGACGTGCCATGACCTGGTTCATACTTTTCATCCCAGAGCTACAGGTAGTGTAGAGAACAAGGTACAGTAAGTATGTGTTGGGAACAGTGACTCAATGTGTAGTCGTGATCGTTCGTGAACAACAAAGCAATAGCAAACGTTAATTAATCATGCACAGTCACGTAATTAATTGTAGTTCTCTGCTATCATGAAATACACAGTACAAATTCAATTATTCCATAGATAGCGATCAGAAATGCATGCAATCAAACTCTTTCAAAATCGAGTAAGATGTGTTAATTTTCAATCTGTTAAGACTGCGCCCTGTTTAGCAGTTATGAAAAGTGATGGAAAGCACTTTTCAGCGGGATTGATAACATTCAGGAGGCAGGTAGCCAAGGCACTAGTTAGCACAAGAAGATGATACCTGGCTGGCAGCTTTCTGAACTTTGTGTGTTGACGTCAAGTGTGGAGCACATTCTGTAATTCCTTAAATCAGGGGTTTTGAGTTAAAATTCAGGTCCGAATACCATGTTTGTGCTACAATGCATCACAATCCACCCTGTACATCAGTGTCTTCAGCCTACCATTCAAAACACAGCCCCCTCTTTACATCAGTGTCCTAAGTCCCGCTTTCACATCACAACCCCCCTTAAGATCACAGCCCCCCTTAACATTAGTGTCCACAGACCCCCTTTACATCACAGACCACCTTCACTTTAGAGTCCCCCTTTACAGCACTACCACTGTGTCCTCAGTTCCTCTTTACATGACAGCACCCCTTTACATTGCAGTCCTTTTCACATCACAGTCCCCCTTTACATCGCAGTGTCCCTTTACATCACAGTCCCCCCTGTACATGAGTGTCTTCAGCCGACCCTTCACATCACAGTCCCCTATTTACATCAGTGTCCTAAGTCCCTCTTTCACTTCACAACCCCCCTTAAAGGAGAAATCCAGCCTGAGCTTGTTTGGCTGGACTTCTCCTATGCAAAACAAATTGCACTACTGTGACCTATTTTCAGCTGAGAGCAGAATAAAGTCCGCTCTCTGCGGATGTCACAGAAATCAGTCCAGGCACTGCATCATCCTGATAATGGGAGTCTGGATCTGCCAGGTGCCTGGACTGATACCCGTCTCAGCCTCTCACTAAGCTGCTGAGAGCCTGAGACGGCAGCTCCCCGCCCTTCCACAGCTCAGCGCTCCAGTAAGTGGGGAGAGAGCAGAGCAGAGAGATGCTGATTGACAGTCAGCAGCTCTCCTCTCGGGGATCTGTGAGAAAGCAGCCATCGGTGGTGTCCGGTTGCTCGGTTCTCAGTGTAGAGGCGCCAGCGCACTTGCTGAAGTTTTCCCACTTCTTCACCGTCCCCGGCTGGCGAGAAGTCTGCTTTGGTACTGGCCTCAGCTTACTCACGGTGGTCTCAGGAAGCAAGGTGAATGGTCCTTTAGTGGCGACAGCTTCCCCTCCAGCCCCAACCACCACTGGTTCCCCGGCTGGCGGAACTGTTACTTCTGTTTTGACTACAAGCCCACAGTCCCAACCATACGCAGCTTTTCCTGCTTCTGGATAGACCCTTAGACAGCCTAGCAGTCAGATGTCCCTGGGATAGGCCTTAGGTTTCTGGCCAAGCAGCCTGGGGCACTACAATACACGTCCACGAAGACAGCCGTCCAGGTGGCACAAAACCCTGATCACCTGACTCCACCCAAATAAATAGGCTCTCTCAGAAGGCCAAGGGACCCAAGAAAATGCATGCCTATTGGCTGAGATACCCCATTCATTCCTAATCTGTCCTTGCTATGCCCTTGTCTTATCTAGTGTCACCAGCTACAATGCCACCTAGTGACAGAAGAGAAAAGTGCAGCAATTCCAGAATTAGGGGAAAATCAATTGATCTCCTAACATTTGGCCAAGGTCACAAAAAAACTACCTATGCAGATAGGCATTTGTAGATAAAAACAAAACTGTGCAGCTTTGACTAAAGTTGAATAACACCCTTGCTATAGTTGTAGGCCATTTACATACCTCCTAAAGTCTGACCGGAAAACTCCCAAGATGTTGCTAAGTGAGGCCTAGCTATTAATGTTCACCTTCGCCATCACAGGAGTGAGCTGTCAAACACTCATCTCAGAGCTACTGCATCAGGAAAGAGCATGTGATTAGGAACAGCGATCTCTCTCCTCCTCCACTCAGTCCCATCCCCCCACAGTTAGAAACACCTCCCAGGGAACACATTTAACCCCTTGATCACCCCCTGGTGTTAACCCCTTCCCTGCCAGTGACATTTACACAGTAAGCAGTGCATTTTTAGTTCTGCTAAAAATCGCCGCCATTACTAGTAAAAAAAAAAATAGCCATAAATCTATCCCCTATTTTGTAGACGATATAACCTTTGCGCAATCCAATTCAATATACGCATATTGCGATTCTTTTTTACCAAATATATGTAGAAGAATACATGTTGGCCTAAAATGATCAAGAAATAATTTTTTATTTTTTGGGGATTTATTTATTATAGCAAAATGTAAAAAATAATTTTTTCTTTTTTTTTTTTCGCTCTTTTTTGGGTTTATAGTGCAAAAAATAAAGACCGCAGGGGTGATCAAATAACACCAAAATAAAGCTGTATTTGTGGGGAAAAAAAGGACATCAATTTTGTTTGGGTGCAATGTCGCAGTTGCGTATCGCATAAATGGCCCGGTCATTAAGGGGGCAAATCCTTCCGGTCCTTAGGTGGTTAAAGCTGCAAGAATTCACCTTATATTTGCTAATAACAAGCAATTAGATCAAGTATTCTTTTCTGGCACGGTTATAGGGTAGTACCACGCATGTTTTCAGGCCAGCAATCTCATGCTTGAACTTCTATCAGACAAAGGGATCTTCTCTCAAAAAGAGAAAATGGAGAAAACGGAAAAAATCTGAGCTGACCATGAACTTTCTCGTGGATCTCATGCCCAGGGTGATTTTCAGTTACATGATCACTGGTGTGAACACAACCATTTATGTATCCCTTGAACATGGAAGAGGACATGTAATTTGTTACCATACAAGGTCGCCCTGCTCTTATACCCAGATTATTCAGAACACTTCTTTGTTCACTTTCCATAAAACCAAGTTTCTATTTTATTTATATTTGCATAAAAACGAAGGCCTTGTTTACATTTGCGCAGCAGTTTTACCGTCCACCCTAACCTTACATGCTGGCTGGTTGGGATCGCAGATCAACCACCTGTTTTTACCACCCCTGTGCTACCCGTATGGAATGGCCCTGTTTGTTTACCAAGAGACAACTAGCATACCTCCCAACTTTTTGAGATAGGAACAAAGGACACCTATTAGCAAAGTATGTAGGCACAGGACACACCCCCTGTCACGCCCACTCAAACAAAAATTATTGTAGCGGCCTCCACTCTCTCCCTCTATGTATCAATTCTTGTGGCTCTGGCTTTTGTCTAGAGGTACTCAGAAGGAGAGAGTGAGGGGTCACCACGCCAAGTCCCCCTGCAGATGTATGTGCAGTGAGAGACAATCCTCTTTTACCTTCGGGTCGGTGTTCTGCATCTGGAGCCTCCTCCTGATGGTTTCTTGAACAATGTCTGCCAGAAAATGAGCCCCACACCAATAAAGTCCAACACTCCTTTATTCTTCCGATAACAGAGTAATGCACAGACAGTTGGACTCCCTCAATGAGTAGAACAGACAGAGGGGTGTGGATACGAGTAGGCCCAGACACAATGAACTCTCCACTTTCCTTCCTGAAAGTGGGTTGCGGTCTCCAATCGAGGGGAAATATCCTTCCAGGCGGTCTCCGGTGAAGGCTCACCCGTCACTGGCAATATGCTGCACCAGGTCTTCAAGCAAGTACCCCCTCCCGGTCCATTACGCCTTTGGATTCGGGTACCCACTCCCGGGGTTCCCTAGGATCTCCTTCCCTCGCAGAACTCAGTGGTGGGCACTGAGCTCCAGACCTCCATCCGAGTACCTCACCCCAGGCTAAAGGTGCCTGAGATGGAACACGACCTCCGAACGTCCTTTAGGCCTAGGCCGCCTAGGACCTTCACACGACCACCGCCCTCAGGCTGAAGGTGCCTGGGACTCCGACCTTGTGACAAAGATGGCCGGCCCCTTTATACCCTCCCCCAGCAAGCACGGCGGGTTCCCTGCCCCACCATACCACTGCCGAGGGAGGACAAAAAGGGGTACGGCATACAGCAATGGTTCAACCCCAGCCCAAGGCGACAGCACCACCCGCTGGGCTGCAGGGAACTGCACATTACTGGTGTCTCTGCCAGTTTTAAATACACAGGGAAGGTGCATGCCTGCTACACTCTCCCCCTGGTGGTTTGACACTGGTCCCCAGTGTCTGGAATATACTATGCCCTCAACGGCTGACATAGCCCAGTCCAGAAACCAACTATAAATTGTACAAAAATAAACCTTTTGGAAACTTACTAACTGGAGCAATTGTGTCTGAGCCTTACAAGAAAGGGAAGGGAAGGGAAAGGAAGGGAAACAACAACACTTAACCATAACACTGAAAATCACATTTTCACATTACACTTTTCCCCCTCCATCCTGACTAAGACCCACCCCATTCTCAGTGGTCTTGATGGGATGCTCTCCTGCAGAGGGGAAAAGAAAGTTAACACACATAAACCCTGACACATGTATTCGTGTGAGAATGAAAAAACTTCTCCGTAGAGAAATCCTTTCCTTCATAAAGTGGGTGTATGAAAAGTGATATCGATGCACAACACTGCCACCTGGTGACAGCATCGCGGTAACTACACTCGTTGAACTTTCCTTCTTCTTTGGGCCCTATCTACCCCAGAGTCCAAGATTACTTGCTGGACAATTGAAGAACAAAACAGGAACAGTCCTCCAACTCCTTTGGGTAACAAGAACAACAACTCTGGAAAGTTCAGCAGTGTAAAGACTACAAGAATGGAGTCTCTTTTCTCCTACAGATAGAAGCGAGGGTGCGGCAGAACAAGTGGCTTGAAGCGCTGATCCATGGTCTCCAGATGGTACTCAAGATCCTCCCCTTCTTTGCGTCGAATCAGCACCTTGTCCGCGTGGATATGTCGTCCCAGCATCCATTCTGCTTTGCAGTCTTTGAAGCGCTGAGAGGCCTTGGGGGAGCATGTAAGGTACCTGCGGGCATGTGGAACCTGAAGGTGGGTCCACACAAAGTCATTGTACCAGCGCTCCCGGCAAACTTCCACTTCATACAATAACTCCTTGGACAAGTATGGGTACTCCCATCCATACTCAGCAGCAACCTTCTGGCCAAATAGGCGTTGCATTCTCGCCAGAGGAGGCATAGTGGCTTTGTCCCCTTCGCCAGGCAAAACTATTGAGTCCGGGTGGCGAGGGACCTTGATCACATCTGGTCTAGGCATAGGTGCCCGCAACAACAGTCTCTTTTCCCCGGTACTGGGTGTAGGTGGCACCGGGGATGTAAGGGCAGGCTGGGAACGGGATCCCTTCTCAGGCGCTGGTGCCTCCACCCGGGGTGTACTATCCCCTGTAGATATGGGTGGGTCCCTTGTTCTGCAGGACAAGGCGAGAGGTATCTTATCCCAGCCCTTTTGCACAAAGAGTTTGTCTATGGCGACATCGTCTCCCAGATCGGAGAGCGACTCCAGGTCGGAGGTGTCACACTCCTCCGTGGGCAGGTAGCCTGTAGTGGAGACTGAATTTCCACCTCCGCCCACACACCAAGTCTCTCCGCCCGGCTTACCTTGGCCTTTACTTGAGAAGGAATGTCCAGAACTTTTCTCAACGGTACCATCCGGGCTGGGCGTAGGCGGGCGGGATGGTCCACCACAACCGCTGGTCGGGGCTACCATGCCGGTCTTCTCTTCGGTGGTGGACGCTGTGAGACAGTGGTGACCGAGTCAGCATCCTCGGATTTCTCCGGTTGAGTACTCGCGACCTCCTCCGTGGTCGCTGCAGTGCGCACAAGGATGGCTGTCAAAGCAGTGATTCCTCCTCTGAGTGGTGTTGCCTGCAGCACGGCCGGGGTAGATGGTTCTTGGCTTCTCAATTACTGAATCCACCTCGAAAGAGAACTCCCCACAGGCCTCACATCTCCCGAATGGCTTCAGATGACACACCAGTCCCGAGCAGCCGGGACAAATCACACCCAGGGCCTCAACGTCCATGCATGAATACAGGGCGAATCGTCCCCTTGGCTTTAGCCGAATCCCTGTATCGGTCACCAGAGCAGAAGCAGTCAGGGTCGTGGTAAAAGGGTGAACCGGAATCCACGATGTATGTCCGAACATGGTGACTTGCTGCTGGTCCATTGCGCACTGCAAGTTTTTTCGCCAATGTCCCACGTGTAGTCCTTCACACGTATTGGACTCCTCCCCTCTGCACTCTAGTTCGCGGGCTTTTCTTCTTTCCTGAGTCACGCCCACGAACTAAGCAGTGAGGGTGTGCCTGATGGCGCAGTGCAAATAGAAGCCCCCCACATGTAGTCCTTCACACGGCTGAGCTCCCCCCTCTTCTCGCTCTTCTGCGCGGGCCTTTCCCTTCACTGGGTCATGTCCACGACTTCGAGCAGGGATGCACTTTGGCCAATAATATGGCCACCCTACTCGGAACTCCTCCGGGCAGACATGTTCAAACTCCGTAGTAGCACGAACACCATACCGGACCCGAGCCCCCACGTGTAGCGGCCTCCCCTCTCTCCCTCTATGTATCACTTCTTCTGGCTCTGGCTTTTGTCTAGGGGTACCCTGAAGGAGAGAGTGCGGGGTCACCATGCAAAGTCCCCCTGCAGATGTATGTGCAGTGAGAGACAATCCTCTTTTACCTTCGGGTCGGTGTTCTGCATCTGTAGCCTCCTCCTTGTGGTTTCTTGAACAATGTCTGCCAGAAAATGAGCCCCACACCAATAAAGTCCAACACTCCTTTATTCTTCTGATAACAGAGTAATGCACAGACAGTTGGACTCTCTCAACGAGTAGAACAGACAGAGGGGTGTGGATACGAGTAGGCCCAGACACAATGAACTCTCCACTTTCCTTCCTGAAAGTGGGTTGCGGTCTCCAATCGAGGGGAAATATCCTTCCAGGCGGTCTCCGGTGGAGGCTCACCCGTCACTGGCAATATGCTGCACCAGGTCTTCAAGCAAGTACCCCCTCCCGGTCCATTATGCCTCTGGATTCGGGTACCCACTCCCGGGGTTCCCTAGGATCTCCTTCCCTTGCGGAACTCAGTGGTGGGCACTGAGCTCCAGACCTCCATCCGAGTACCTCACCCCAGGCTAAAGGTGCCTGAGATGGAACACGACCTCCGAACGTCCTTTAGGCCTAGGCCGCCTAGGACCTCCACACGACCACCGCCCTCAGGCTGAAGGTGCCTGGGACTCCGACCCCGTGACAAAGATGGCCGGCCCCTTTATACCCTCCCCCAGCAAGCACGGCGGGTTCCCTGCCCCACCATACCACTGCCGAGGGAGGACAAAAAAGGGGTACGGCACACAGCAATGGTTCAACCCCAGCCCAAGGCGACAGCGCCACCCGCTGGGCTGCAGGGAACTGCACATTTCTGGTGTCTCTGCCAGTTTTAAATACACAGGGAAAGTGCATGCCTGATACATTATAAAAGAAAAATGATTAGTTAAAGTTAAGTCCTTTTTTTACCACTATTATTCCTTTATACTTTTGCAATTTACAAAAGCAGCAGTTTAGAAATTGGATAAAAGGTTTAGTACTGGGAAACCCTTTTTGAAAGATAAAAGGTGCATTTTATATACAACTATTTAGATCAGACCAAAATTAGGCACAAATGAGGAAAAAAGAGGGAGAGAGGGATTTTGTTCCAAATCAGGGACAGTCCCTCGAAATCAGAGACAGGTGGGAGCTTTGAACTAATCTAATGTACAGTAACACTATTCGACATTCCAAGCATAGTTCCACACATACATAGGGCCCTAAGGCCTGATTCACACCTACTGTATACATTTTTAGTGCTTTTTGCATTTTGCAGATTTATACTACAGAACGTGTTCCATAGGAAACCATGTTAAATGGACTGTAGTGCAAATCTGCAAAATGCAAAAAGCACTAAAAATGCATAGGTGTGAATCAGGCTCAAATATCTAGTGATACAAAAAGGTAATAACTGTGAGGGATGAGCTGATGCAGAAAATAAAAGTGCAGTTATTAGGTGGAGGCAGGATAGGCTTCTCTGAAGAAAAACGTTTTCAGGGATAGCCTAAAAATGGACAGAGAAAGAGGTAGTCGGACAGATTGGGGTAGGGTATTCTTTGGATAGGAGAGGCTCGGGAGAAGTCCTGGAGGCGAGCATGGGTGGAGGTGACAAGGGAACTAGAGAGCAGGAGGTCTTGGGAGGAACAAAGAAAGTTGGTTGGTATTTAAAGACTAGGTTAGTGATATACAGTAGCTGAGGGCCAAGTTGTGGATGACTTTGTAAGGTTTTGTTAGTATTTTGAATTTAAAAGAGAAGTACAGCCAAAGCTTGTAAGCCGCTAAGAGCCTGAGCTGGCCACTTCCACCTCCTCCACAGCCCAGCGCTCCAGTGAGCATTGGAGGGGCAGAGCAGAGAGCGGTGAATGACAGTCACCAGCTCTCTGCTCAGGTAGCTTTTGGGAACCGAGTATTCGGCGGTGTTTGATCGCTCGGTTCTCAGCCTTAGAGCCCGTGGGGGACTGATGCAATGTCCACCTTGTATGATTCTAAAATGTAAAAAAATCCCATACTTCTTTTTTAGATCATTGGGTCATAGTAACAATAATGCCGCGTATACACGACCGTTTTTCATGACGAGAAAAATGCCATTTTTTTATTTGGTCATTAAAAACGATCGTGTGTGGGCTCCAGAGCATTTTTCACGACGTGAAAAATGGCCATTAAAAATTTGGAACATGCTCTAATTTTTCTCGAGTTTTTCACGTTGTCGTTTTTCTCGTCATGAAAAACGGCCGTGTGTAGGCTTTAACGACGTGAAAAAAATGCGCATGCTCAGAAGCAAGTGATGAGACGGGAGCGCTCGTTCTGGTAAAACTAGCGTTCGTAATGGAGATAGCACATTCGTCACGCTGTAACGGACTGAAGAGCACGAGGCTGAAAAGCGCGAATCGTCTCTCACCAAACTTTACTAACACAAGGATCAGCAAAAGCAGCCCAAAGGGTGGCGCCATCCGAATGGAACTTCCCCTTTATAGTGCCGTCGTCCATTTCGTACGTCACTGCGCTTTACTCAAGCATTTTTTTTCATGATCGTGTGTAGGCAAGGCAGGCTTGAGAAGAATCACGTCGAGAAAAACTTCGTTTTTTTCAATGACATTAAAAACGGTTGTGTGTACGCGGCATAATAATTAGTAGTAGTAGTGTATTTAGTGCCAGCATCTTCTACACTACTGTACTATATGAGGACTGCACGCCTATAAAGAAGCCATAGACAGGATTTGGACAGAAATTGAAACACTATATGCATAAGCCTGGAATCTAGGGTCTCCCTGGGAACATAAAGACTAAGGTGTCCGTTTATGAAGCAGTGAAAAAACTTAACTGCTACATTCTCCAACATTCACAGAGGAGATCGTTCTCCTCTGGATGCCAGTTTATGAAGCGGTGTAGATCGCTTCTCCTTTGGAGGAGTGAAGTGATCTACAAATGCTTCAAACAGTGGAGAACGGCCCCTGATACTGGAATCTCGTGAGATGTTACGAGATTACAGTACCAGAAATTCACTAAAACACAGAGATGTCCGTTTATTAAGCAGTGATAAATTATCACTGCTCAGTACCAACGCTGTATCCTGGCCTAGGCCAACAAGGCCCAGGCCTAGGGCAGCACGGAAAGAGTCCCCGCTGGCTTGCTCTACACTGTTAGTGTAGCGCCAGTCTTATGGGGCAGACTGGGCTGAGAGGCAAATTAGTCTAGCGCCCCCATAAAGTGGCCACACTGCTTCCGGTATGTGGGCGGCCGGCATTCCGCAACTGTGGGGGGGGGGGGGGGCGCTGCTTCTAATTTTGACTGTCCTATCATCCTGGACCACAAACCTTCCTCACTGTGCTATATGTTTTCTGCTGTATGGTTATATCTTCTTAGTCCTATCCATAAAATTATCAGAAATTTGTGCTTAAAGTAGAACTATAGGCAACACTTTTTTTTCTTTTTTCATTTTGGAGTAAGGGAGGGTTATAGCCTCTGTCAGTTTATTTTTTACCATCCCTGTCCCATTTCAGAGATTTCCCATCACTTCCTCCCCCATAGCCAAATAGGAAGTGAGAGGAAATCTATGCAAATTAAGGGAATCCATTGGCCCCCCCAGAACTAGTGTCCTCACTCGAAAATGTCAGGGCGGGTCTTAGACTGAAAGGGGTGTGGCCTTGACAGGAAGGGGTGGGTCACATTTAAATTAGGGGGTGCATTGGTTTAGTCAGGCCTAGGGCAGCACTAAACCTAAATACACTACTGCTCAGTACTCTGACATTCCTGGAGGAGACCGCCCACCTAGTAATAAAATATTTTATATACTTATACTTATATATATATATATATATATATATATATACACACACATATAATATATACAAATATATATGTAGCATTACCCCCAGTTAAGAGGGCTGCCTGTATGATTTTGGGCCCTGTAGTGCACCGCTGTCAACCCCTGGCAATCGGCTCTAACCTCCCTTGGCACAGTTAGTAAGGGATGATAGGATTGTGAGGCCTGTAACTCGCAGCGGCACAATCCTATGGCAAGAACACACAGTGATATTTGAAAACTTCCTTTACCTCTTCTGTAAAGTAAAGAACACAGACACCAATATACTTAACCCTTGTACGTTTACTTAGATTAGTGGGTAAGCAGTAAAACAGGTGGGTACATGTCATATGCAGAGCCCTGCAATAAACAGTGTTAAACAAACAGGCAAGTATTCAATGCTATGTAACTCTAACTGTCCCCTTTGCAGCTACTTCCCCTCGTGGACAATATGGTGCCCAGGAATGTCTACGATAACCAGTCAGGCCTGACTGAACTAAAATGGAAGTTCTGTAGGGAAATCTTCGCTAGCAACAGTGGTGCACTTGAAGAACAGAATTTGTAATCCACCAAGGTAACAAAGGTATTGTGTCTGTCTATGAGCAGGTGCTCTCTCACCCAACCGGACCAGTCCGTGTCCGTATTTTCCGCTGCGGTGTCTAAGTACACCGATCCATCGACATCCGGGTCTTCGGTCCTCCTGGCAAAAGGTGCAGTATCAAGGAGAGACGTCCCTCAGGTTCCTCGGTGTGCGCGGAAGGCTCTTTAGAGAAAAGGGCCAGGCTTCTGGCCTAAAGTCACAGGAACTCAAGCAGCAGTTCAGCTTGCTGGGCGGGCGGTGTCCAAAGAGAGAGAACTGGGCTCCGCCTCTCCCTTATAAAGTCCACCTCAGCAGTCCTTGCACGGGGCAATGCACCCTGGGTGCCTAAAAATGTACTGGGTAATGTAGTCTCTGAGGGATTTAAAAAGGCAATACCCCGCTACACACTCCCCCAAATTAGAATCTTTGGTCCTCAAAGACGACATTAACAATATGTACAGGCAAAGTCATTGAGGGCTGCAAGGGAGGTCGGCAGGGGAAGCTCCCACAAAAAATGGGGAGGGGGATTGCCCTGCCCACAGGTCACGTCAGTGATGGTGGCCTGCCTAACTGTGCCAGAAAGCGAGCTGGGGTTGCCCTCCACCAAATGCACAATGGAGGGATCAGTCTTTTGTATTGTCCTTCTTGCAGTAGTTACAGTGTCCTCAGAGCTTTCTCCCATCTGTGCGTATGTCAACTTCCGAGGAGGGCGGATAATCCTTTTTACTCTTTGCCCCCTGGTACAATGGGACCTTCTGGTACAATGGGAACTTCTTCTTCAAAGACATCCGATTCAGGTGCAGGGAGGTATAGAGAGTTTCTTGGATCTTCATCTGGGACTGATTCCAGTGCATCTTCCCATTCATCACTCTGTGCATTAGAAGGAATAAACTCTGCAGCTTCTGCATTCAAATTGTAATTTATGGGGGATTCAGGTAACAAAGGGACCACTGTTAGAGGTTCAGGCGCCTGAGACGGCCACAGCCAACTGAGCTCTATTTCCTCTTCCTCACTTTGGTCTGAAGTTTCTTCCTCCCTTGATAAAGTTGTCTGAGACCTGGTGTTGGGTCTAGGAGTACAAGGAGTGGAAGGTAACTCAGAGGAATCCAGCGTAGGGAGCATCCTGACTGCTTCAGAAAGGGGCAGCAGATGGTTTCTGTGCCAGGTCTTCAGTGGTCCCACTCTTCCTTCAGGCTTCAACTGGTACACGGGCAACCCAGGCAGCTTCTTACAAATCACATAATGTTCTGACCTCCATCTGTCTGCCAGCTTGTGCTTCCCTGGGACTCCTAAATTCCTCAGCAACACTCTGTCTCCAGGTTGTAAGTCTTGAATACGGACCCTAAGGTCAAAGTTCCGTTTGTTCCAGGCTCCTCTCTGATCAGAAGTTGATTGGGCCTTCTCATAGGCCAGTCTTAAGCTCTTCCGCAGTCTGTCCACGTATCCTTTGTGTGAGGCGACAGATGTATGGTCCATGGAGGTGCCAAAGGCTAAGTCCACTGGTAGTCTGGCCTCTCTTTCAAACATAAGTCTGTAAGGGGAATCTTCTGTGACATCGCTGGCTGTACTATTATAGGCGTGCACTATGGCAGCTATGTGCTTGCCCCAATGTTGCTTCTCTTCACTGTTCAGAGTCCCCAACATATTTAACAGAGTCCTGTTGAATCTTTCTGGTTGAGCATCACCTTGAGGGTGATAAGGGGTAGTACGAGTTTTTTTATGCGTAAAGAGTCCACTAACTTCCGAATCAGTCGGCTCTCAAAGTCTCTCCCCTGGTCTGAGTGAAGGCGTTGAGGTAACCCGTAATGCACAAAGTACTTCTCCACCAAGATTTTGGCTACAGTGGAGGCCTTCTGGTCTTTAGTTGGAAAGGCCTGGGCATAACGGGTGAAATGGTCGGTTATCACCAGAACATTTCCATGTCCACTCGAGTCAGGTTCCAGACAGAGAAAGTCGATGCATACCAAGTCCAAGGGCCCTTGACTCTGCAGATGGCCCATTGGGGCAGCTTGACGTGGCAATGTCTTCCTCTGTATGCAGCGAGCACATGAGTGACAGTACTCCTCCACTTCAGCTGGCATACAAGGCCAGTAGAATCTATTCCTTACAAGCTGGTTCGTTCGGCCCCTAAGTGGCCATGGTTATCATGTAGGGCAGCCAAGACAGTTCTTCTGTGTTTTTCCGGCAGAAACAGTTGCCACTTCTCTTCCTGGTCATCAGAGGGGCCCCTTCGGTAGACCACCCCTTGATGCACCTGTAACTTGTCCCATTCTTTGTGGATTAATCGAGCCTCCTTTGAGGGATTTTTCAAGAGCCTGTCCAGATCCTGGTCTTCTAGAGCTTCCAAAGCCAATCTTCCCCAGGGGTCTTCCAACTGATCCCTTCTTATGTCCTTCTTGGATAATTTTGGCAAGTCATCTTCGCCAATCTGGGTAATGCCACAATAGCATTTGGGCACCCCCACTACCGAAACTCCAATTTCTTCTGCCCTGGATCCACCACTAGCTTGAAGTTGTGCTCCTTGACACAAAGCCCGCACCCCATCTGGGGTTACCTGGGTCCAGTCTTCTGTATGGTAAGTGGGAGCATGAGACCTTCTGGATAATGCATCCGCATCTCTGTTTCCAGTTCCCAGCCTATACTTGAGGCTAAAGTTGAATCCAGAGAGGGCGGCCAACCAACGGTGGCCAGTGGCATCCAGCTTGGCTGTGGTGAAAAGGTAGGTGAGTGGGTTATTATCTGTCTTTACTGTAAAGTCCGCTCCATACAGGTAGCCTTTGAGTTTATCCACCACTGCCCACTTCAGGTCCAGGAACTCCAATTTGTGGGTGGGGTAATTCTTTTCCGCTGGTGTTAGACTCCTACTTACATAGGCGACTGGCTTGAGTTGTTCTTCATACTCCTGGTACAGTACACCTCCCAGACCATCATGGCTGGCGTCCACATGTAGTTCATATGGTCTCTTGGTGTCAGCCAGGGGAGGGCTGGCAGCCTTGGGCCTGGGGGGCAAGTCCAGTCAAGTGGCCCATTAAACCACCGAATCAGCTCACCATCACCAGTGGCCATCAATGCAGCCTCACCAGTGCCCATCCAAAGCAGCCTCACCAGTGCCCATCCAAAGCAGCCTCACCAGTGCCCATCCAAAGCAGCCTCACCAATGCCGATTCAAATCCATCCTCATCAGTGCCCATCCAAAGCAGCCTCACCAGTACCCATCAGTGCAGCCTCACCAGTGCCTATCAGTGACCATCAATGCAGCCTCACCAGTGATCATCAATGCAGTCTGATCAGTGCCTATCAATGCAGCCTCACCAGTGTCTATCAATGCAGCCTCTTTAGTGCCCATCAATGCAGCCTCACCAGTGCCCATTAATGCAGTCTGTTCAGTGCATGGGGATTAGAGAGAGAAGAGCTGCCAGATTACACAGAGCGGAGATCTTCCGCTTACCCGGTCTAGCTGCTGTCATACGAAGTCTCACCTCCTCACCAGTGTGCTGTCTATCATAGGAGCTAGTCCAGGAGGCGGAACTTCGTATGACAGCGGCCGCTGGGTAAGCGGGAGACCCCCACTCTGTGTAATCTGGCGCGCTTGCCCCTCCTTCCCCTCCGAGGCAGCCCAATGGGCCCATTGGGACCCATGGTAGGGCCGGCCCTGGGCACTCTCCCTCTGCCCCAGCTTACGGTGCACCCGCCCAGGATCAGCCCTGTAAAGTGGGGACAAAATCGGGCACAGACTTGGTCCGGAGACAGTGTCAGCAGTTTCGGGCAGCAGGACCCACAGGTCAGCGGCCAGCAGGACCCACAGGTCAGTGGCCAGCAGGACCCACAGGTCAGGGGCCAGCTTCCAGCAGAACCCACAGCATGTGGGTTCTGCTGGGAGCTAGCCACTAACCTTTGGGTCCTGCTGACCGCTGACCTGTGGGTCCTGTTGGCCGCTGACCATGGCCAGCTCCCAGCAGGACCTACAGGCCAGCTCCAAGCAGGACCCAAAGGCTATGGCCAGCTCTCAGCAGGACCCAAAGTGATGAGAGCTATTTTGAGATTACTGGGAGGACATTGGGGCAGGGTAAATAGTGTATTTGGGGGGGGTAGATGGGATGTGGGGTTCAGCTGGAAGTGTCAGGGTCTCTCACCTCATCTCAGCAGGTCATGACATCACTTTCAGTTTACTGAAGCCTTAAAGGTGCCAGATTTTAAAAAATGACAGTATTTAAAGCAGCCAAACTTAGCGTTTTGAATGCTTTTAAATGCAAAGGAGAGATTTGTGGTCTTATAGACTCCCAATCCCTCCATTAAAATGACCTGTCACTGCCTATTACTGTCACAAGGGATGTTTACATTGCTTGCTTACTGGCCACTTAAACCCCCTTCCTGCCCAGGCCAATTGTCAGCTTTCAGCGCTGTCGTACTTTGAATGACAATATATATGACATTTTTAAAAAAAAATTCACACAAATAGAACTTTCTTTTGGTGGTATTTACTCACCACTGGGTTTTCTATTTTTTGCTAAACAAACAAAAAAATACCAAAAATTTTGAAAAAAAAACAACAATTTTCATAGTTTGTTATAAAATTTTGCAAATGGGTAATTTTTCTCCTTCATTGATGTGCGCTGATGAGGCTGCACTGATGGGCACTAAAGGCCGCACTGATAGACACTGCTAGGTGACAACGATAGGCAGCACTGATAGATGGCACTGATTGGCAGCACTGATGAGCACTGTTAGCAGCAGTGGGTCTGGAGTGTGCGGGACTGATGTCCTATTTACACAAGACGATAATCTGCTTTTTTTTTTCCTCATCACACTGTCAGCATGAGGGAAAAAAAAAAATACCAGCTTTTGTTTACATCACATGATCAGCTGTCATTGGCTGACAGGTGATCGATCACGTGATAGGGGGCCGGGATCTGCCCCTTACTCTGATCTGTGATCAGCCGAGTCTCATGGACTCACTGATTACAGAGCGTGCCGCTGTACGTCCTGCCGGCAATTTAGGCCCGCGCTGTATCCATCTTTCAGCTATAGCGCAGGCGACAAGAGGTTCAGTATCGTAGTTTGTCGCCATTCCACGAGTGTACGCAATTTTAAAGCATGACATGTTAGGTATCTATTTACTCTGCATAATATCATCTTTCACATTATACAAAAAAATTGGGCTAACTTTAGTGTTTTTTTTTTTTTTTTAATTCATGAAAGTGTATTTCTTCCAAATAAAATTGCATTTGAAAAACCACTTCGCAAATACAGTGTGACATAAAATATTGCAACAATCGCCATTTTATTCTCTAGGGTCTCTGCTTAAAAAAAATATGTAATGTTTGGGGGTTCTAAGTAATTTTCTAACAAAAATACTGATTTTAACTTGTAAACAACAAATGTCAAAAAAAGGTTTAGGCAGTGGTGGCTGGTGCTCAAAATTTTTGGGGGAGCGCAAACAAACTGAAAAATACTGAAAAAAAACATCAGTTGCAGCCTCACTGTGCCCCATAAAATTCAGCCACTGTGCCCATCATTCATATGCAGCCACTGTGCCCATCAATCATATGCAGCCACTGTGCCCATCAATCATATGCAGCCACTGTGCCCATCAATCATATGCAGCCACTGTGCCCATCATATGCAGCCACTGTGCCCATCAATCATATTCAGCCACTGTGCCCATCATTCATATGCAGCCACTGTGCCCATCAATCATATGCAGCCACTGTGTCCATCATATGCAGCCACTGTGCCCATCATATGCAGCCACTGTGCCCATAAAATTCAGCCACTGTGCCCATAATAGGCAGCCACTGTGACGCCCCCCCGCCTGCCCACTGTCTGGCCGCCACTTACCCAATCTTGGTGGCGGGTCAGGCAGCGAGTGAGGCCGGCGAGCTGTGGAACATGCAGCGGGTCAGGCGACGGCTCCTGCGTCCTCCATGGTTCCCGTGCGTCTCTTCTTCCATTCTGCTAGGCGTCCAATAGAGATGCCTGTGCCTCCAGCCTATGGCTCTAATCAGGTGCTTCAAAAATACAACCCGCCGCTGTAATTCAGGCGCCCCGCATCTGAAAAGGGTCTGCACGCCTGAATAGGGGGTGGCTACAGCGGCCGTGGATAGATTCATGCAATGCATGAATCTATCCACTCTAAACAGATGGGGCGGCGCCCGAGCGCCCCTAATGGACGCACCGCCACTAGGCATGAAAGGGTTAAGGGGTTAATTTAAAAAAAAAACAAACATTCACCAACAAACTTACATTATCTCAGCTCTGCCCTCTCTCCTTAATGGAGTGACAGTCCGCTCCCCCGCCGCCTTTTGTCCATCCTCCTGTGGGCAGGCTGGGGAGTTTATGCCACCAGGTATTGCTAATGGGACCGCTAGCAAAAGGAACTACATGTCCCATGATGCTTTGCAGCTACTGGAGGCTGATAGGCTCCCTCCCCCTATCAATGAGGAAGCAGGGGAAGGAACAGAGTGGGCGGCCGGGCTCTGCAAGCGGAGCTCACACATGCTGCAGTGTTCGGAGGAGAGGGGGGGGGGGGAAATCCCCCGCAGGAGCTGACAGGCTGTCTCTCACTCCACTGTCAGTGGATTAGTGTGAGCGCGACCAGCGGCAGGTGCGGCCCCTGCTACATAAGTGAGTGGCACTTGAGCTTCGGCGCCCCTCCCTCTGCCTCAGCTCGCGGCCCCTGCTCTGACATGACTTCCTCCGAAAGAAAAAGAAAATCATGAGCGGGTGTCCGCCGGCCGTTATGCATATAAATTAGCGCAGCCTGGGGGGAAATTTCCACCCTGCCCCCCAGCCCAGCCCGCCCCTGGTGTCAGCATAGGCCAAGACCGGGGCAGTGGTCAGATTTTTTTTTTACCATTTCGAAGGCCTCTTCACACTTCTCTGTCCACTGGTCTTCCACGGACTCTCCGGGCTTCCTGGGGCCAGTATCATCCTCCTCTCCTTCTGTCTTCAGTAACTCATTCAGAGGTTTGGCAATTTTTGCAAACCCTTCCACAAACCTGCGGTAGTAGGAGCAAAACCCCAGGAAGGATCTGAGCTCAGTCACTGTAGTTGGTCGGGGCCAGGAGGTAACTGCTTCCAGTTTGTCAGGGTCTGTAGACACTCCTTCTTCAGACACTATGTGTCCCAGATCGTGAACTGAGGACCGGTAAAACTGACACTTCTCCCTGGATAGTTTAAGTCCCTCTTCACTGAGTCTCTTCAGGACTTTCTCCAGCCTTTCTTCGTGCTCCTCCAGAGTCTTCCCAAAGACAATGATGTCATCAAGGTACACTAAGACTTCAATAAGATTCATGTCCCCCCACTGTCTTCTCCATAAACCTCTGGAAAGTGGCAGGGGCCCCTTACATATATATATTATAGAATCCTACTGGGGTGATGAATGCTGTCTTCTCTCTGTCATCAGGGTGCATTGGGATTTGGTAATACCCACTCTTCAGGTCCATGTTGCTGAACCACTTGGCTCCAGACAGACTCTGTAAGGCATCTTCTATCCTGGGGGTGGTATACTGGCCGGATATGGTCCTTCTATTGAGAGTCCTGTAGTCTATGCAAAGTCTCAGCGACCCATTCTTTTACCTGACTACCACGATAGGGGAGGCATATGGGCTTCTGGACTCCCGAATAACCCCAGTTCTCTTAAGCTCCGTCAACTGTTCACGTAAGTCTTCCAAGTCAGCCAGGGGGACTCGCCGGATCCTCTCCCGGAAAGGTTTGTCTTCCTGTAGACGGATCTTTTGGGTGGCACTCCTCGCACACCCTACGTCGAACTCGTCCTTTGAGAATATTTTTCTCCATCTAGTCAGCTGGGCCTTGGCTCTCTCCTTCCACACTGGTGGCAGGGTGGTGGTCTCCAGGTAGAGATTCTCCAGAGTGTGTTCTCCTCCTTCAGCCTTTCCCAAGTCGGACAGGGCCACTGAGGTGGCAGGGTTTACTCTCCCCAGCAACATCCAGGCCGGAATCTTCATGGGAGAACTAGTGACATTCCTGATGCTCACTGGGATTTGGCCCTTCGCCTTCTGCAATGCCCTCAACGGGACCACTTCAGGGATCACTTCCAACCCTGGGTGGGTGTCTTGGGGGTCTGGTTCCAAGACCACAAAGGGGCCAGGCTGCTCCCACGAGAGTTTCACAGTAGCCTGCAGGCAGGTCATCTCACCAGGCTGCAACATCTTCTCCTTCCTTGACAGTCTCCAGACTTTCCCCACCCCCTCTTCTGGGGCCTTCTGTTCCAGTACCAACTTCTGGTAGACCTGCTGCAGCATGGGGTGGATCCTGTCTCCTGAAGTACCCTGCTCTTGTGCTAGAGGAGTCAGCAGTCTCCTGACCAGATCAGTGTTGGTCCCTATGATCAGAGAACTCGTGTTGGCTCCTGGTGGGCAAGGGCAAACTACTGCCAGGGTGTCAAAGACTTCTCTTTTTTTTACCATTTCGAAGGCCTCTTCACACTTTTCTGCCTTTCCTGTCACAGAGGGGTCGAAGGCCAGCCTGATTGAAACATAAGCGTCATATGGAAACCTGTGAGTACCAATTCCCCATATCTCTAAGTCTTCCAGCTTTTGTAGGGGCACGTGACTCAGGTGTTTCTGGTAAAAGTCTTTATACAAAAGGGTCACTTGGGCTCCTGTGTCCAGGATGGCTTTGGTGTAGACTCCCTCGACTTGAATGGGGACTAGGGGGGAGGACCTTATTAACTTTGCTGGAAAACTCTTCTAAGGGGTCTTTTTCTTTTAACTCTTGGACTTTCCTTTTGAGGTTTTCTTTTTCTTCCATTTCTTTCTCGATCTCAACCCTTGTTGGGTCTGGTATGCATTGATTTCCCCTAGATTGTTAAATTTCAACTCCTGACTAGTGGCATCGAGTATTTTAGGAGGGGCATCGTTTCTCTTTCCATCTTCTGGCTTTTGGATCTTTTTGGAGCTTTCTGTAAATAGTGGGCGCCTGGCTGACTCCTTCACCGGGGCCCTCTGAAGTTTTCCGACGGCTGGCGGTAAGTGCCTCGGTTCTTCCTTGGAGTAGGGCACACTCTTCCAAAATGGCAGACTCCTCCACAGTTGAAACAGACAGTTTCTCTTCTTCCCTGTGGGGATGTTGGAGTGGAAACACTCTGGCGTTCTTGATCTCCTCTTGCTCTTTGGCTCCAGAGTTCTTGGCCAGTAGAGAGGTCAATAAGTCCAGCACTTGAGTCATCTGGGACTTTAAGGTCTCCACTTCTAAGTCCCGTTCAGTGGTTACTGCTGCTCTGACTCCTACTGAGGGGAGGGGAGTGGTCTTCTCAACCGCCTGTTGGTCCTTCAACAGGGCTTCTTCGTCCCTTATGATCCGCACAAGGTCTGGGTAACTCAAATCCATGACTCCTGCAGAGGTGTTCAAGTGGAGCAGAACTGGATCTGAGCACAAGGCTCCCCTCAGGATCTGCTTCATCCTAGTTGCATCTATGACTTGGGGCAGCATTCCCTTTTTGAGTACAATTTGGCACAGCATCCTGTTTAACCTCCGGACATATTCGGATAATTTCTCTCCCGGCTGTTGGAGGGTATGCTCGAATTGGTACATTCGTTCAGTCACCTTCTCCAGCTGGCCAAATTCCTCCTGCAACATAGCCAGATAGTCATATGCAGTACAAGCAGCATTGCTGAACCTAAGGTTCTTCACAGCCTCAGCAGCAGCGCCCCTTCAAACTCTCACTGATGCGCTGCTTCTTCTGCGCTTCTGGTACTTCCCATCCTTCTACTGCCTGCATTGCCTGTTCAATCCAGGTGTCGAAGTCTTCTTCCCCGGAAGGCACAGGTAGCTTTCCTGAAAAAATCCGGAGCTTCCAGTACCCGGCTTCCACATGTACTGTGTTGCTCTTCTGGCACTTAGTGACAAAGTCTCCCAGAGCATTCAATAGTTCCGGCCCTATAGCTGCCAGTGGTGTCCCCGGGACTATCGTATCCCGACTGCTTTCCATTCTGGGGAAGAGTAGCGGGGATGATGGCGGAGAGATTTTTGGAGATTCCTTCTTCACAGCCCTCGTATGTACTAATCGGTATATCTGGTTATCTGTGGCTTTTATGTTCTGACCTCTAAAATCCTCCGGAACTTCTCCTCTCCATTCCACTAGTGCGTACGTGCACGAGATATCTGGCCTTATGTCCATCACCCATGCCTTTTGATTCAGGGACAACGACATTATGAGCTGCTTTATTTCGTTTTCTTGCCAGATCCCCCCCGGGAGTTCAATAACTACCGCTTCGATTGAATCTGCGCCAACCGCTGCGCACCACTGTGTCATTGCTGGCGGGTCCATGCTGGTACTTCTGACCGGCTTGATTTCAGCGTGCAACACGTGTAACAGGAATCCCGGACCCGAGCCCCCATGTGTAGCGATACCCCCAGTTAAGAGGGCTGCCTGTATGATTTTGGACCCTGTAGTGCACCGCTGTCAACCCCTGGCAATCGGCTCTAACCTCCCTTGGCACAGTTAGTAAGGGATGATAGGATTGTGAGGCCTGTAACTCGCAGCGGCACAATCCTATGGCAAGAGCACACAGTGATATTTTAAAACTTCCTTTACCTATCTCTTCTGTAAAGTAAAGAACACAGACATCAATATACTTAACCCTTGTACGTTTACTTAGATTAGTGGGTAAGCAGTAAAACAGGTGGGTACATGTCATACGCAGAGCCCTGCAATAAACAGTGTTAAACAAACAGGCAAGTATTCAATGCTATGTAACTCTAACTGTCCCCTTTGCAGCTACTTCCCCTCGTGGACAATATGGTGCCCAGGAATGTCTACGATAACCAGTCAGGCCTGACTGAACTAAAATGGAAGTTCTGTAGGGAAATCTTCGCTAGCAACAGTGGTGCACTTGAAGAACAGAATTTGTAATCCACCAAGGTAACAAAGGTATTGTGTCTGTCTATGAGCAGGTGCTCTCTCACCCAACCGGACCAGAGTCCGCGTCCATTTCTTCTGCTGCGGTGTCTAAGTACACCGATCCATGGACATCCGGGTCTTCGGTCCTCCTGGCAAAGGTGCAGTATCAAGGAGAGACGTCCCTCAGGTTCCTCGGTGCGCGCAGAAGGCTCTTTGGAGAAAAGGGCCAGGCTTCTGGACTAAAGTCACAGGAACTCAAGCAGCAGTTCCGCTTGCTGGGCGGGTGGTGTCCAAAGAGAGAGAACTGGGCTCCGCCTCTCCCTTATAAAGTCCACCCCAGCAGTCCTTGCATGGGGCAATGCACCCTGAGTGCCTAAAAGTGTGCTGGGTAATGTAGTCTCTGAGGGATTTAAAAGGCAATACACCGCTATATATATATATATATATATATATATTGTGAGGGGGTTAACTCGGTAGCGGGTGTGTGTGACCCCCTGGTTGGGCTCCCCACACAAAAACAGGGCCAGCAGACGGAGGTTGTGGTTTTCAAAATCAAAAGGTGCGGTTTATTTCTCTATGTACAGTGACAAAAACACAGCAAAGCCAAAAAGAAACAAACAAAATAAATCCTGGTCAGTTTGACCTCTGACTAAACATGCAGGTTTCCTAAACTAACAACTGGGATCAGCCTGGTGCTGTCCTAGTCCCTAAGTCCCTGGTTTAGTAAAAGTCCAAACAAATAGCCAGACAGGCTTTGCCTCACCGCACAGGGGTTCACTCTCCCTAGACAGTCCACACAGGTCTGGTTCCAGGCATGAGCTAACACCTAATGAATCTGGGAGTTCTTATAGAGGCCTAAATGAGCTGACAAGCTTCAGCTGGCCTCATCAACTCCCTGTCTGTACGACGCCCCACACTCTCCCTAGAGGTATGAGTCATCCATGAGCCTACTAGCCTCAGCTGGGCTTATACAACTCTCCACCCTAGTTGTATAAGTCAGCATAAAGCCTGAATCTGGGAGAAATATATCTACCCCCCTGGATGCAACCAGGTGACTTTACCTTCCTGCTGTCACATACCCCCCCCCTCTTGTTTTAACCTTGGGGTTGGAACACCAGCAATCAGGCATTCATGTACTCGAGACAAAGCATCCACATTCCCCATTTGAACGCCAGGGCGATGCTTTACTGTGAAGTTGAATTCCTGTAGGGCCAGGAACCACCTATTCACTCTTCTATTTGTCTCCTTGTTTTGAGCCATCCACTTTAACGGAGCGTGATCCGTAACCATGTCAAAGTGCCTACCTAGCAGATAGTACCGAAGGGAATCTAGAGCCCACTTCACCGCTAAACACTCCTTTTCAACCGTGGCGTAATTTACCTCATGGGACTTCAACTTCCTGCTGAGGTAAATGACCGGGTGCTCTTCCCCGTTCCAGACCTGGGACAATACTGCTCCTAACCCCACATCTGACGCATCACTTTGTACGACAAAGTCTTTAGAGAAGTCGGGTGAGTACAACACTGGCTGGCTACATAAGGCTTGTTTCAAGAATTGGAATGCTGCCTCAGCCTCGGGGGTCCATTTAATCATGACCGACCCTTTCCCTTTCGTCAGGTTGGTTAGGGGCACAGCCTTAGAAGCAAAGTGGGGAATGAAGCGCCGATAATAACCCGCGATTCCCAGAAAGGCCCGTACCTGCTTCTTGCTGTTGGGACGTGGCCAACTCTGGATGGCCTCGACTTTGTTGAGTTGGGGTTTTATCACTCCCCTGCCAATGGTGTACCCAAGATATTTGGCCTCCTCCTGCCCAATGGTACACTTCTTGGGGTTAGCCGTAAACCCCGCTTCCCGGATAGAGTCTAGGACTGCTTGCACTTTTGGCAGATGTGAGGCCCAATCTGTGCTATGGACAATTACGTCATCCAGGTAAGCCGCAGCATACTTCCGATGGGGCCTCAGTATCTGGTCCATTTTCCGCTGGAATGTGGCCGGCGCATTCTGTAACCCGAACGGCATTCTCTTATATTGGAACGCCCCGTCTGGGGTTACAAATGCGGTTTTCTCTTTGGCCGACTTGGCCAGGGGAATTTGCCAATACCCTTTTGTGAGGTCAAGAGTCGTCATGTATCGGGCTGTTCCCAGCCGGTCGATCAACTCATCTATACGTGGCATGGGGTAGGTGTCAAATTTTGTAACTTTGTTCAACTGACGAAAATCGTTACAAAATCGCCAGCTCCCATCCGGTTTAGGCACCAACACAATGGGACTAGACCAATCACTTTGGGACTCCTCTATCACCCCTAAGTTCAGCATTTTCTGTACTTCCTCCCGTATTGCCTCCCGTCGGGCCTCTGGGATCCGATAGGGTTTTAACTTCACCCTTTCACCGGGCGGGGTAATAATATCATGCTCTACCCCAGATGTTTGTCCCGGCAGCTCAGAGAACACCTCCTTGTTGCGAAGCACAAACTCCTTAACCTCCTGTTGTTGGGGTTGTGACAAGGTGGCTGCTATTCCAACCTCCGGAATCACGCAACCAGTTTGAGCTGGTGACCAAGTTTCTGCGACTAGGGACTCTCTATCCCTCCAGGCTTTCAACAGATTAACGTGATATATCTGTTCGGGCTTTCGCCTTCCTGGTTGTCTGACCTTGTAATTCACTTCGCTCACTTTTTCCATTATCTCGTAGGGGCCTTGCCATTTGGCAAGGAATTTACTTTCAACCGTAGGGACAAGTACCAATATCCTATCCCCCGGGGAAAAGGTACGGGTCTTTGCTCCACGGTTGTACACTCTCTGCTGTGCCAACTGCGCTTGGGCCAAATGTTCCTTCACGATGGGCATTACCTGTGCAATTCGATCTTGCATCAGGGCGACATGCTCAATCACACTCCTGTGGGGAGAACTCTCACTTTCCCAAGTTTCCTTGGCAATATCCAACAGCCCTCTTGGGTGTCTCCCATACAGTAACTCAAAGGGGGAGAATTCCGTAGAGGATTGGGGCACCTCCCTAATAGCAAACATCAAATAAGGAAGTAGACAGTCCCAATCCTTTCCATCTCTATCCACCACTTTCTTCAACATTTGTTTTAGGGTTTTGTTGAATCTTTCAACCAGCCCATCGGTTTGGGGGTGATACACAGATGTACGCAATTGCGTCACTTTGAGCAATTTACACAGCTCTTTCATAACCCGGGACATAAAGGGTGTACCTTGGTCCGTAAGCAGTTCTTTACAAATACCCACCCGGCTAAAAACAAGAGATAGCTCTTTGGCTATGGTTTTGGCCGAGGTATTTCTGAGAGGGATCGCTTCTGGATAACGGGTGGCATAGTCCATTATAACCAATATGTACTGGTGCCCCCTAGCGGACTTGATTATAGGACCTACCAAATCCATTGCGATTCTCTCAAACGGGACCTCAATGATGGGTAGAGGGACCAGCGGGCTACGGAAATGTGGCATCGGGGCCGACCTCTGACACACAGGGCAGGAGGAACAATAATTTTCTATGTCCTTCATCACCCCAGGCCAATAGAATCTCTGTAATACCCTCTCTCGGGTTTTCTCTGTCCCCAGATGACCTCCAAGAATGTGCCCATGGGCCAACTCCAACACCAACTTCCTGTAAGGTTTGGGCACCACCAGCTGCTCAACGGTTTCTTCTGCCCTTTTTGCCACCCGATACAGTAGGTCCTTCTCTACGCTGAAGTATGGGTAAGTGCAGGTATTATCTGGGTTCACTAACTCGCCATCTATTTCCACTACGTTTTCCCATGCCTTTATTAGGGCGGGGTCTTTTAACTGTTCTGTGGCAAAATTCCTCACCACTCTCAGAGGAGTTCTGGCTATCACATTCCTGGTACATAGGGGCACCAGTGGGGGGCTCAGGATCATCCCACAGTTCCCAGAACTTCGGAAAATCCCTTCCCACAAGGGCGTCATGCGGTAACTGAGATACTAAGCCCACTGGATGAGAGAGGGTACCTTTGGGGGTCTCGAAACACACTGTAGTCACTGGATACTCTCGGGTGTCCCCATGCACACAAATAACAGCTACCTTGCTATTCCCAGAGACCTCTGTTTTAACTAATTCAGTCTTTATCAGGGTCACAAGGCTACCTGAATCCAGTAATACCACAACATTTCTACCATTAATACACATTTTGCATAAATGTTTCTCAGTTCCTCGAATGGCAGTGCATGCGACTGTCGCACACAGCGACTGACGTCTGCCCGTCAGAAAGTCACACTGCCTGCATTCTCCACCAACTGTGAGGGGGTTAACTCGGTAGCGGGTGTGTGTGACCCCCTGGTTGGGCTCCCCACACAAAAACAGGGCCAGCAGACGGAGGTTGTGGTTTTCAAAATCAAAAGGTGCGGTTTATTTCTCTATGTACAGTGACAAAAACACAGCAAAGCCAAAAAGAAACAAACAAAATAAATCCTGGTCAGTTTGACCTCTGACTAAACATGCAGGTTTCCTAAACTAACAACTGGGATCAGCCTGGTGCTGTCCTAGTCCCTAAGTCCCTGGTTTAGTAAAAGTCCAAACAAATAGCCAGACAGGCTTTGCCTCACCGCACAGGGGTTCACTCTCCCTAGACAGTCCACACAGGTCTGGTTCCAGGCATGAGCTAACACCTAATGAATCTGGGAGTTCTTATAGAGGCCTAAATGAGCTGACAAGCTTCAGCTGGCCTCATCAACTCCCTGTCTGTACGACGCCCCACACTCTCCCTAGAGGTATGAGTCATCCATGAGCCTACTAGCCTCAGCTGGGCTTATACAACTCTCCACCCTAGTTGTATAAGTCAGCATAAAGCCTGAATCTGGGAGAAATATATCTACCCCCCTGGATGCAACCAGGTGACTTTACCTTCCTGCTGTCACAATATATATATATATATATAAAATTTGTGTATAATATACACTGCTCAAAAAGATTAAAGGAACACTTTGAAAACACATCAGATCTCAACGGGCAAAAATCTCATGCTGGATATCTATACTGATATGGACTGGGTAATGTGTTAAGAATGAAAGGATGGGACATCATTTGATGGAAATGAAAATTATCCACCTACAAAGGGCTGAATTCAAAGACACCCCGAAAATCAAAGTGAAAAAATTATGCAGCAAGCTAGTCCATTTTGCTGAAATTTAATTGCAACAACTCAAAATGGTCCTCAGTAATTTGTATGGCCTCCAAGTGGAACCAGTGGTGGACCTGCCAATTCTGCTGTTCAATGAAAAATGCCAATCGAGCTCCACAGTGTATGGCAGTGAGCACAGAGCACACTAGAGGACGTCGGGCCCTTAGGCCACCCCATGAAGTCTGTTTCTGATTGTTTGGTCAGAGACATTCACACCAGTGGCCTGCCGGAGGTCATTTTGTAGGGCTCTGGCAGTGCTCATCCTGTTCATCCTTGCACAAAGGAGCAGATACCGGTCCTGCTGATGGGTTAAGGGCCTTCTACAGCTCTGTCCAGCTCTCCTAGAGTAACTGTCTCCTGGAATCTCCTCCATGCTCTTGAGACTGTGCAGGGAGACACGGCAAACCTTTTGCCAATGACACGTATTGATGTGCCATCCTGGAGGAGTTGGACTGCCTGTGCAACCTTTATAGGGTCCAAGTATCGCCCCGTGCTACCAGTAGTGACACTGACCCTAGCCAAAAGCAAAGATAGTGAAAAACAGTCAGAAAAGATGAGTAAGGAAAAAAAATGTCAGACACCTCCACCTAAAAAAACATTCCTGTTTTGGAGGTCGTCTTATTGTTGCCCATCTAGTGCACCTGTTGTTAATTTCAATTAACAGCAAAGCAGCTGAAACTGATTAACAACCCCCTCTGCTACTTAACTTACCAGATCAATACCCCAGGAGTTCTGATTCAAAAGTGTTCCTTTTAATTTTTTTGAGCAGTGTATATATATATATATATATATATTGTGACAGCAGGAAGGTAAAGTCACCTGGTTGCATCCAGGGGGGTAGATATATTTCTCCCAGATTCAGGCTTTATGCCGACTTATACAACTAGGGAGTTGATGAAGCCCAGCTGAGGCTAGTGGGCTCATGAATGACTCATACCTCTAGGGAGAGTGCTGGGCGTCGTGAGACAGGGAGTTGATGAGACCAGCTGAAGCTTGTCAGCTCATTTAGGCCTCTATAAGAACTCCCAGCTTCATTAGATGTTAGCTCATGCCTGGAACCAGACCTGTGTGGACTGTCTAGGGAGAGTGAACCCCTGTGCGGTGAGGCAAAGCCTGTGTGGCTATTTGTTTGGACTTTTACTAAACCAGGGACTTAGGGACTAGGACAGCACCAGGCTGATCCCAGTTGTTAGTTTAGGAAACCTGCATGTTTAGTCAGAGGTCAAACTGACCAGGATTTATTTTGTTTGTTTCTTTTTGGCTTTGCTGTGTTTTTGTCACTGTACATAGAGAAATAAACCGCACCTTTTGATTTTGAAAACCACAACCTCCGTCTGCTGGCCCTGTTTTTGTGTGGGGAGCCCAACCAGGGGGTCACACACACCCGCTACCGAGTTAACCCCCTCACAGTTGGTGGAGAACCAGTGGCAGTTTTTTTTAAGCCAGCATGGAGGAGATACTGAAACAGCTGGCTCTAGCAAATGCCAATCAACAGCAGACAAATGCAGGTTTGCAAAGGAGCCTTGCAGCCCAGCAGCAAGCTCATCAACAAGCCCAGCAGCAATCTGAGGCCCGCTTCATAGACCTGTTACAGAAGCAAGAGCAGAGACTACAACAAGTGGAAGCAGTAATGCAGCAACGTCCGCAGACCAGTGAGGAAAGCCGTCCCACTAATACCGCGTCCTTTGGGGTGAGTCGTTTATTGACAAAAATGACTGGAGAGGATGATCCAGAGGTATTTTTGACCACATTTGAAAGGACTGCTGAAAGAGAAAAGTGGCCTGAGGAGCAGTGGGCTGGACTGGTGGCTCCTCTGTTAACTGGTGAATCGCAGAAGGCTTACTATGACCTAGAGCCTGACCAAGCAAAAGACTATGTGATGCTAAAAGCTGAAATATTGGCAAGGCTGGGTGTCACCCTGGCTGTCCGGGCTCAGCGTGTGCATAACTGGACTTTCCAGCTTGGAAAACCCCCCAGGTCTCAAATGTATGATCTCATTCACCTGAGCAGGAAGTGGCTACAGCCAGAGACTTTGTCCGCACCAGAGATTGTGGAACGTGTTGTAATGGATCGGTTTTTGAGAGCTCTTCCTACTGCCATCCAAAAGTGGGTAAGCCATGGAGACCCAGAGACGGCCGGTGGTCTTGTGGATCGTGTAGAGAAATACTTGGCTACAGAGAACCTGACGGCCTCTTCCAGAGACACTCGGACTTTCCACCCTAAGACCAGACCATCCCCAGGGGCGGATAAGAGGATTCCAAGGGGTGAGGGTGGAGAGAGTGAGAGGGTGGGAGCTCTACCCCAAGTTTGGCGAGAACAGCCTGGGAAATCAGCGGCTCAAGAGGCCGCAAGAAGGATCGTTTGCTACCGCTGCCGGCAAGCGGGACATATTGCAGCCAATTGCCCGGTTGTGGAGGAACCCATGCAGTGTGACTTTCTGACGGGCAGACGTCAGTCGCTGTGTGCGACAGTCGCATGCACTGCCATTCGAGGAACTGAGAAACATTTATGCAAAATGTGTATTAATGGTAGAAATGTTGTGGTATTACTGGATTCAGGTAGCCTTGTGACCCTGATAAAGGCTGAATTAGTTAAAACAGAGGTCTCTGGGAATAGCAAGGTAGCTGTTATTTGTGTGCATGGGGACACCCGAGAGTATCCAGTGACTACAGTGTGTTTCGAGACCCCCAAAGGTACCCTCTCTCATCCAGTGGGCTTAGTATCTCAGTTACCGCATGACGCCATTGTGGGAAGGGATTTTCCGAAGTTCTGGGAACTGTGGGATGATCCTGAGCCCCCCACTGGTGCCCCTATGTACCAGGAATGTGATAGCCAGAACTCCTCTGAGAGTGGTGAGGACTCTCCAGAATTTCCCTTGTCAGTATTTGCAGGGGAGACTCAAGAAACTGGAGAGGAGCCCACCTCCTCAGACGAAAACCTACCGTCTGTGGAGTTTTCTGATCTGGAGGTTCACAGGGAAAATTTTGCCACAGAACAGTTAAAAGACCCCGCCCTAATAAAGGCACGGGAAAACGTAGTGGAAATAGATGGCGAGTTAGTGAACCCAGATAATACCTGCACTTACCCATACTTCAGCGTAGAGAAGGACCTACTGTATCGGGTGGCAAAAAGGGCAGAAGAAACCGTTGAGCAGCTGGTGGTGCCCAAACCTTACAGGAAGTTGGTGTTGGAGTTGGCCCATGGGCACATTCTTGGAGGTCATCTGGGGACAGAGAAAACCCGAGAGAGGGTATTACAGAGATTCTATTGGCCTGGGGTGATGAAGGACATAGAAAATTATTGTTCCTCCTGCCCTGTGTGTCAGAGGTCGGCCCCGATGCCACATTTCCGTAGCCCGCTGGTCCCTCTACCCATCATTGAGGTCCCGTTTGAGAGAATTGCAATGGATTTGGTAGGTCCTATAATCAAGTCCGCTAGGGGGCACCAGTACATATTGGTTATAATGGACTATGCCACCCGATATCCAGAAGCGATCCCTCTCAGAAATACCTCGGCCAAAACCATAGCCAAAGAGCTATCTCTTGTTTTTAGCCGGGTGGGTATTTGTAAAGAACTGCTTACGGACCAAGGTACACCCTTTATGTCCCGGGTTATGAAAGAGCTGTGTAAATTGCTCAAAGTGACGCAATTGCGTACATCTGTGTATCACTCCCAAACCGATGGGCTGGTTGAAAGATTCAACAAAACCCTAAAACAAATG
Organism: Rana muscosa; assembly: GCA_029206835.1. Taxonomy (NCBI): domain Eukaryota; kingdom Metazoa; phylum Chordata; class Amphibia; order Anura; family Ranidae; genus Rana; species Rana muscosa. Next base: position 141,115,988 of record CM055122.1, read on the forward strand.
TTGAAGAAAGTGGTGGATAGAGATGGAAAGGATTGGGACTGTCTACTTCCTTATTTGATGTTTGCTATTAGGGAGGTGCCCCAATCCTCTACGGGATTCTCCCCCTTTGAGTTACTGTATGGGAGACACCCAAGAGGGCTGTTGGATATTGCCAAGGAAACTTGGGAAAGTGAGAGTTCTCCCCACAGGAGTGTGATTGAGCATGTCGCCCTGATGCAAGATCGAATTGCACAGGTAATGCCCATCGTGAAGGAACATTTGGCCCAAGCGCAGTTGGCACAGCAGAGAGTGTACAACCGTGGAGCAAAGACCCGTACCTTTTCCCCGGGGGATAGGATATTGGTACTTGTCCCTACGGTTGAAAGTAAATTCCTTGCCAAATGGCAAGGCCCCTACGAGATAATGGAAAAAGTGAGCGAAGTGAATTACAAGGTCAGACAACCAGGAAGGCGAAAGCCCGAACAGATATATCACGTTAATCTGTTGAAAGCCTGGAGGAATAGAGAGTCCCTAGTCGCAGAAACTTGGTCACCAGCTCAAACTGGTTGCGTGATTCCGGAGGTTGGAATAGCAGCCACCTTGTCACAACCCCAACAACAGGAGGTTAAGGAGTTTGTGCTTCGCAACAAGGAGGTGTTCTCTGAGCTGCCGGGACAAACATCTGGGGTAGAGCATGATATTATTACCCCGCCCGGTGAAAGGGTGAAGTTAAAACCCTATCGGATCCCAGAGGCCCGACGGGAGGCAATACGGGAGGAAGTACAGAAAATGCTGAACTTAGGGGTGATAGAGGAGTCCCAAAGTGATTGGTCTAGTCCCATTGTGTTGGTGCCTAAACCGGATGGGAGCTGGCGATTTTGTAACGATTTTCGTCAGTTGAACAAAGTTACAAAATTTGACACCTACCCCATGCCACGTATAGATGAGTTGATCGACCGGCTGGGAACAGCCCGATACATGACGACTCTTGACCTCACAAAAGGGTATTGGCAAATTCCCCTGGCCAAGTCGGCCAAAGAGAAAACCGCATTTGTAACCCCAGACGGGGCGTTCCAATATAAGAGAATGCCGTTCGGGTTACAGAATGCGCCGGCCACATTCCAGCGGAAAATGGACCAGATACTGAGGCCCCATCGGAAGTATGCTGCGGCTTACCTGGATGACGTAATTGTCCATAGCACAGATTGGGCATCACATCTGCCAAAAGTGCAAGCAGTCCTAGACTCTATCCGGGAAGCGGGGTTTACGGCTAACCCCAAGAAGTGTACCATTGGGCAGGAGGAGGCCAAATATCTTGGGTACACCATTGGCAGGGGAGTAATAAAACCCCAACTCAACAAAGTCGAGGCCATCCAGAGTTGGCCACGTCCCAACAGCAAGAAGCAGGTACGAGCCTTTCTGGGAATCGCGGGTTATTATCGGCGCTTCATTCCCCACTTTGCTTCTAAGGCTGTGCCCCTAACCAACCTGACGAAAGGGAAAGGGTCGGTCATGATTAAATGGACCCCCGAGGCTGAGGCAGCATTCCAATTCTTGAAACAAGCCTTATGTAGCCAGCCAGTGTTGTACTCACCCGACTTCTCTAAAGACTTTGTCGTACAAAGTGATGCGTCAGATGTGGGGTTAGGAGCAGTATTGTCCCAGGTCTGGAACGGGGAAGAGCACCCGGTCATTTACCTCAGCAGGAAGTTGAAGTCCCATGAGGTAAATTACGCCACGGTTGAAAAGGAGTGTTTAGCGGTGAAGTGGGCTCTAGATTCCCTTCGGTACTATCTGCTAGGTAGGCACTTTGACATGGTTACGGATCACGCTCCGTTAAAGTGGATGGCTCAAAACAAGGAGACAAATAGAAGAGTGAATAGGTGGTTCCTGGCCCTACAGGAATTCAACTTCACAGTAAAGCATCGCCCTGGCGTTCAAATGGGGAATGTGGATGCTTTGTCTCGAGTACATGAATGCCTGATTGCTGGTGTTCCAACCCCAAGGTTAAAACAAGAGGGGGGGGTATGTGACAGCAGGAAGGTAAAGTCACCTGGTTGCATCCAGGGGGGTAGATATATTTCTCCCAGATTCAGGCTTTATGCCGACTTATACAACTAGGGAGTTGATGAAGCCCAGCTGAGGCTAGTGGGCTCATGAATGACTCATACCTCTAGGGAGAGTGCTGGGCGTTGTGAGACAGGGAGTTGATGAGACCAGCTGAAGCTTGTCAGCTCATTTAGGCCTCTATAAGAACTCCCAGCTTCATTAGATGTTAGCTCATGCCTGGAACCAGACCTGTGTGGACTGTCTAGGGAGAGTGAACCCCTGTGCGGTGAGGCAAAGCCTGTGTGGCTATTTGTTTGGACTTTTACTAAACCAGGGACTTAGGGACTAGGACAGCACCAGGCTGATCCCAGTTGTTAGTTTAGGAAACCTGCATGTTTAGTCAGAGGTCAAACTGACCAGGATTTATTTTGTTTGTTTCTTTTTGGCTTTGCTGTGTTTTTGTCACTGTACATAGAGAAATAAACCGCACCTTTTGATTTTGAAAACCACAACCTCCGTCTGCTGGCCCTGTTTTTGTGTGGGGAGCCCAACCAGGGGGTCACACACACCCGCTACCGAGTTACCCCCCTCACAATATATATATATACACATATACACACACACACACATAGACATGGCAGGGGGATATGATAGTGGTTTGGGGGGTCTGAACGAGGAAGGAGTAAGTTCAAAAATCTTCCTCCTTCCCCTGGGATTCTCTCTTCACTCCCTGATTCTCCACCTCTGAGCTGGTGAATCGGGGAGGGTGAATTCTGACCGAGATCGCCAGTGAAGTGCTGAGATCACACCTTCATAAACTGTCCATTTCTGTGTCAGTCAATCACAGCTTCTCTGTGTGTGGAGATCAGTGGAGACATGTTCTCCCCCGATCATCTTTGTATCATAAACTGTTAATGGACTGGTATCACCGCTGATCACAGTTTCATAACCGGACACCAAAATTGAATATTATCACAGATACCACTTTAGTGGTATTGTTAGCTAGTTTTTAGGACATCTTCACTGGTGAAGATTTTGGGTGCTGCTACTTGTTCTGAACCCTTGTTCCTGAATGTACAGGGCCCTAAACAGGGGTACCACTCGGTACAGTGCACAGCCCTGTCCAGCTGCAGTTTGCCATAGACTTTGACAGGCTGCAGGCAGTGGTGCTGAATGCTGAACCTGTCCATCCTGGGAAGAGCAGAAAGGCGCACTGCGCCTAGAATGACCCAGAGTGCAAGGAGCCTTACTGCTTATGCAGAAAAAAACTATAAACTTAACTGCAGCAAACTCTCTAAAATCACTAGTCTTCTTTCTGTTTCATTTGTAAAGGTCTATTAGTGGTTAATTTTATATAACAAACTATACAGTATATATCAAGAGTAACATACATGTGTGCTGATGAAAAAAAGACTTCCATTGGCTTTCTGGCAGACTAATACCGTACACAGCAACACAATGATAGCACTGACAACTATGATAACAAAATGTCTGTTTTTGATTTAGCTGTAAAACATTTATATGTTGTGGTAACGCATTCTGGGTGTGTCACCGGTGCAAATGTTTTTATCTTAACTGACCATTAACTTTAAAGTAGAACTAAAGACAAACTTTATGTAGCGCTACCCCAGAAGGAACCACTTAAAGTGACACTAAAGGTTCCCGTTTAAAAAAAAACAAACATGTTATACTTACCTCCACTGTGCAGCTTGTTTTGCACACAGTGTACCCGATCCTGGTCTTCTGGGGTCCCTCGGCGGCTGTCTCAGATCTTCCCCGCAAGGACTCCACACCTTCATGCGAGCGAGCTCGCATGGTGTGGCGTTATTGCAGGTGCGCTCCCGTGATACAGCGGCGGCCATAGCCGCCGACTGTATCACTCGGCCCCGCCCCCCGGCGCGCTGCGTCATTGGATGTGATTGACAGCAGCGCCAGCCAATGGCTGCGCTGCTTTCAATCCATCCACTGTAGCCAATCAACGGCCAGGCTCAGGAACGAGGAGGATGACGGGGGCGAGCGCGGGACTTTCGAGGGGTCAGGTAAGTAAAATGGGGGCTCAGGGGGGGCCGGTATTGTCGGATGTTTTTTCACCTTAATGCATAGTATGCATTAAGGTGAAAAAAAAATTACCTTTACAACCCCTTTAAGTATGTTTGTGTCTGCCTGTCAACCCTAAGAACAGCCTCAGCCCCCTCTGGCACACCTGGCAATAGTGTAACTACAAGGACCAATAGGAAACACACACGTTATGATAAAACACAGAAATAATCTTTACTGCAATATTTCTGTGAAAAAGAGTAACAAACAGTAATCATATATATTCAAGTAATGCAATTGGAGAGCAATAACTGAGATTAAGAGCAATATAACTAAATACCATATTCAGGCTGCTTTCAGGGGATTCAAAACCTGAGAATAACCCCAAGAGCAGAGGCAAACACTTCAAAACCATATGGCAACAAACATGTACCAGATTGGTTACCTTTACTCAGGTCGGCTCTATGAGTCCGGGTAGGAGGAGAGCAGAGGAATGACCCTCTTTGTGTCAGACCTCTCTCTTCTGTCCCCTGACACCACAGGCCCAACTTTAAACACTTTATTTAATTCAACATGTAATGGCTTAACTTCCTAGATAAACTGTCCCACACACCCACTGCATATACAGAGCCCTAAATATGTGTGTGCATGTCAGTATGGCACTAGTAGCTTCAGTCCTTGTATCTTCAGCTAGCCACTTTCGGTGGTGCACTTAAACTCCTGAATAGCAGAGCCAAACAAAACAACTGGCCCAGATTATCAAGTGAGGAAGGCAGGATCTTTCTCTGAAAGGTGAAAGGACAATGGTGTCTGTATACAGTGTCCCTGGGAATGGATGACCTTATGATTTAGCCCTGTGGCAATACAAGTGTCAGCAAGATGACTAACATAAATGATGTCTATATACAGTGTCCATTTAACTTCTTCTGTGGTGCAGTGTCCCTGTTTCCTGCAAAGGGGCAAAAGCCCTCTCACCCAATCCTGCAGTCAAGGCCCAAATGAATGTCCTGGAATAAGCAGGCTCTACTAGTGACCCAACTGATCACCTCACACTGAAACGCTTCACCGTCGGTGCAGGTGCGCCTGGACGTGCACCTGGGATCCCCCTCTCTAAAGCTAGATGTCCCGACTGGCGGCGGAAGCCTAAATCGTGCAGTAAAATCACCTAGGAGGCAGTACCTCTCCCTTAGGTCTGATCTCTTCCTCCGCATTGTGCTGTCTGAAAATCCCTCAGCAAAGCAAGGTGGAGTCTTTAGTTCCTCTTCTGCAAAGTATGCTGGCTCTTGCAGTTCCATACAGTTCAATCTGTATGGGTCCTGGAACTACAATTCTCTTTATGCTTTGCTCAATGGTGATAATCACTCTGCTGACAGGTTGTGATGATGCAGTGTCTTAGCTGGCACTAGAGGGAAACAGTCTCACTGCAACAATGTTGCAGAGTGTCTTCTGATACTGCAGGTAAGATAGCCAGCTTCCTGCTACATCTATTTTTCATTTTGGATACAGTAAGAGCCCATTCACACAGGGGCGTCTTTGGATCCGACTCCAAATCGCCCCAGGTCGCCCCTAGTCGCCTCAGGTCGCGCTGGCTGAAGAAATCAATGCAAGTTAATGGAGCCGTCCTTATGCACACTACTGCAGTCGCTCCGACTTCAAAAAAGGTCCCTGTACTACTTCAATCCGACTCCTAGGCGACCTGTAACCATTCATTTCAATGGGAGTCGCCTCTCACTGTCTTAATAGGAGCAACTCTCCAGGAAGATAACATACATTTATCAGGCAAAGCTCTCCCTCCCCCTCCCTCCCACAGAGCTGATTCTTGTTTGATTGGCCACTGGAATGTCTCCTGTCCTGCAGGCAACTTGGAGTTGCCTTGTAAATAGCTCCAGGTTGCGCTGAGTTGCCTCATAAAATCGTGTCTGAGTTGCCTCATAAAATCGCGCTGGAAGTCGTGTTGCCCCAGTGTGAATGGGCTCTAAGAGCCCATTCACACAGGGGCAACACAACTTCCAACGCGATTTTATGAGGCAACTCAGACACGACCTGAGTATGAATCACAGCACGACCTGGAGCTATTTACAAGGCAACTCCAAGTTGCCTGCAGGACAAGAGACATTCCAGTGGCCAATCAAACAAGAATCAGCTCTGTGGGAGGGAGGGGGGAGGGAGAGGTTTGCCTGAGAAATGTATGTTTTCTTCCTGGAAAGTTGCTTCTATTAAGACAGTGAGAGGCGACTCCCATTGAAATGAATGGTTACAGGTCGCCTAGGAGTCGGATTGAAGTAGTACAGGGACCTTTTTTGAAGTCGGAGCGACTGCAGTAGTGTGCATAAGGACGGCTCCATTAACTTACATTGATTTCTTCAGCCAGCGCGACCTGAGGCGACTAGGGGCGGCCTGGGGCGATTTGGAGTCGGATCCAAAGACGCCCCAGTGTGAATGGGCTCTAAGGGAGGGTTATAACCCGTCAGATTTTTTTTTTTGCCATCTGTGTCCCAATCAGGAAGTGAGAGTAAATCCCTCCAAAGCAAGGAATTACTGGTTGCCACCAGAGAGAATGTCCCCACTGGAAGATTTTCCTTCTATTCCTGTTCTGGTGACAGCCAAAAATTCGTGATTTTCTTTCACTTTCAGTCTTGCTGATATCAGTTAAAAAAGGCAAATAGAGAGGGTGAATCTTCCTAATGCCAGAATACAACTGCGCCGCTGAACAGCAACTTCATCTAATAGGATGCAGTCACTGTTTGCATGATCATTTATCACCCAGCTCAGTTTATTTTTTTGTCAGCTTTTGTCAAGACGGATGGTTCTTCCAGAGGCAACCACAGATTGCATTTCAGACGATTCAACATTATTCTTCCAAAACTAGAGCCATCTATGGGCAGCTGAACGTTTCACTTTTTATTTAATTTTGTTAAGCCGGCCATACATAAATCAAAATTCGGCCAGTTCAGCAGCAGGGACCAGTTGATTTCGATCCATGTATGGACAGACTGATTGTACACAAGTCAATCTATTGATCAACTTGTGTACAACCAGCCTGTTGGAAAATGTTCCCTTGATCAGCGCTGCCGGCTATAGCTGGTGGTGCTGATGAGTGTATTCTGACGGCAGGGAAATCTCCAGACAGTCAAAATATAAAGGCTCAATAGGAGAAATTCCCCATCCATATTGAGTGTGTGGTTGAGGGAATCTAGTCATTTTCTTTTGTTCAGCCAGCGGGCTGGAAAAGAAAATGACTTGTGCATGGCCAGCTTTAGTTCTATATGTAGGTGGTCCCCACTCAGCACACCCATTTATAGACTGTCCATCACTCCTTAGCAGCCTCACACCTACTGTATTGTTGCAGCATTACGCCCATAGGAGCTGCTTGGTAATTTGGGTTCTCTAAGTTCTGCTCCTCGACTCCAAGAACAACCTCAGGCCCTCTGACACAACTGGTAAATATAAGTGCTTGCAGTAACTTTCATGAACACAAGGATAGATACCTTTAACTCAGCTGTGAATTAGTACCAGGAAATAGACACAAGACCATTTAGTGGTAAATTAACTTAATCTATTGGTAAGGTTTAGAAAAAGTATTCTTTTTACAGGAATTTATATAGCACCAACAATTTTACACAACACTTTACTTGTACATTCACATCAGTCCCTGCCCTCAAGGAACTTACAATCTAAGGTCCGTAACTCACATACATACATACACATAATGGGACCAATTTATGCCCGCTGGTCGCTCGGAAACCTGGGCTGATTGGCGGGAGGGGGGGGGGACGTCCCCTCCTACTACGTGTAATAATGTGGCTGCTTAGCCGCATCGGTTGTTATTACAAGAAAACTAACTGTCTGCTCTAAAGAATGGCACCAGGGTGATGCTTGCAGCTGCAGGCATCACCCTGGTACAACCACTTAAAGCAATATCGGTAACATCGGTAAGTTGCTTACCGATACCGATTCTTCAAAGAAAGTGGATATCAGATATTGCATAATAGGTGAAGGTCTCTGTGTAGCAGCTGTAAAGGGACAGTCTTTAGTCCTAACTCTTCAGTCAACTAGCATTGGGGCCCACTTGTACCTTTGGTGAGAATAGTCCCAGTTAAGCCTGCAGGCAGCAATAAGACTACTAGATGGCTGTACGGTCAGTTCCAAAAGGGCTCAATCTCTCCAGCAGCAGATAGTAATTCCCTGCAGCAGCAGCTTGCCAGTTCCAGTGATTTTGCAGCTCATCATCCAGTCACACAAAGTGATTAGTCCACTCTCTGCTCTGCACCCAGGTAATTCTGGCTGTCGGCACCCCCAAACTCAGTGATCCAAACCCCGCTCCCACTTCTTGCTGATATAGCTGTTAACCACCTGGCTACAATGTATATCTGTATAATAATATATTTAATATTTTTGTGTTGTGTATTCTTAGTTTTGTATGACATCATGGGAGAGGGGAACAAACTAGTGAGGGGAGAAAAACATTGGAAAAGGCATTGGCTGCGAGCGCTAATCAGATGCTAGTTTTTTTAGCATGTCCTTTTGACAAAAGCCAGTCATTAGATCTGCTTCTGCAGGAAAGACAGCTGTGCACACTGACCGAACGTCATCAGGTTCCTGTTGAACCAGCGGATACTGGCTGATATTCACCCAGTGTGTACCCAGCCTTACCCATCAAATGCAGTCTTCCAGCACTGCACTGTCGCTGCTCCCCCTGGTCCCCAGAACTTCCATCTTCGTCCAGTCTTCTTTCTGGTTTCCTTCTCTTCAGTCGATTAACTGGTTAGGCTTCGGTGACGTTACTCCTGCACATGCGCATGGGAGTCACATCAGCACGACACAGCAAGGGAGCTGTGAATGGGATTTGAGCTGCATATGTGTGGCTCAAACCACATTACCGCTGACAGGCGGGGGGATTTATGACACAAGAGACCACCTGGATCCCTTCTGGTATAAAAACCCTGCCTATAAAATGGACTTCAAAACCAATCACCTTCAATAACAATACACCAATATGAGACTTAGTAAAAATAATTGAATAATAATAATAATAATAATAATCACACAGCCAGATCAAACTAAATCGATCAGCCAGGGGGGAATATTATCAATTGTTTTGCATCAAGCGGCTGCACTAGGATACTTTGTTCACGAATATGATTTTATTTTGATCGATCAGATTATGAGATTGCATTGTGGAAACAGAAATATGAACAATATTGTAAGCCCCTTTTACATGAAGTCTGCTTTGGGGTACTGCAAAACCCACAAGAGTTAAAGTGGTTGTAAAGCCTAAACATTTACCTTAATGCATTCCTTGAATAAAGGAAAAAAATGTTTAGGTGTCAGCATCGCCCCCTCCTTTTACTTACCTGAGCCCTCATTTGATCCAGGGCTGTGCACGTCTGCAGTTCTTCTCTCCCCTCACTTCCGGGTCCTGTTGGCTTTGCTGGGGCCTTGGTAGCCATTGGCTCCCAGTGCTGTCAATCCAAACCAGTGACGAAGGGGTGGGGCTGAGTCCCGCTGTCTGCTTCAATGGATGCAGCAGCAGGGCTCAGGTATGAGGACGCACGAGTGCCCCCATGGGAAGCGGCTTCCCATGGGGGCACTGGACAGAGGGGAGGGGCCAAAAGTTCCGGTGGGGGCCCAATAGGAGGATTGTGGCCGCTCTGTGCGATTCTATTGCACAGAGCAGGTAAGTATAACATGTTTGTTATTTTAAAAAAAAAGAAGAAAAAAAAGTTTACCTTTATAAGGGCTAGTTTACACTTGCTTCAAAACATGGCTTCAGACACGATTTGGTAAAGCTCTCTGAACGCCAGTCAAAGCCCCTGTCACTAAATAAAATGGCTAGTTTACAGTCCTGTGTACACCTTGCTTTTGTTTGGTCCTTCGATGAGGCTTCGGTGGGACTTCTATGAGGCTTTGGTGGATTTTCAACGGGGCTTTGATGAGCCTTTGGTGGTGCTTCAAGCGAGCTTTTCCATAGACATCTATGGAGGCTTTGTATACGCTTTCAAGAACAACTAAGGGCTAGTTTACACTTGCTTCAAAACATGGCTTCAGACACATTTTGTTAAAGCTCTCTGAACACCAGTCAAAGCCCCCGTCACTAAATAAAATGGTTAGCTTATAGTCCTGTTTACACCTTGCTTTTGCTTGGTGCTTCGATGAGGCTTCGATAAACCTTTGGTGGGGCTTCAGGTGAGCTTTGCCATAGACTTCTATGGAAGCTTTGAAGATGCTTTGAAGCACCACTAAAGCTACATGGGGTATAATTTTTGAAGCAAAGCCGAAGCAAAGCAAAAGCAAGGTGTAAACAAGACTGTAAGCTAACCATTTTATTTAGTGATAGGAGCTTTGACTAGCATTCAGAGAGCTTTAACAAAGCGTGTCCGAAGCCTTGTTTTGAAGCAAGTGTAAACTAGCCTCTAATGTGTGTTGAAGCCGAAGCAAGTGTAATTGAGCCCTTGCAATCACTTTAAGCAAACAATGTTTTAGTCTCCAGACAGTCCATACTTTCTCACAGCTGTCAACAGCTCCACTCCACCTCACAGACCTTTTTTCCCTTTTCAGGTCTTCCCGGCAGGGGGGTTAACCCTTTCAGGGCCAGGTTCCTTGTAATCAGAGTTGAAGGCTCTTTTCCACACAAAATCTGGCCAAGCCTCTACATTCTGAGTCACAAATGAGGACTTACCAATCCTGAAAGAAGCGCAACTCAGTCTTCTCCTCTTTTACCCCTGGAACCCCTCACCCTGGACAGGTAAGAATCCCGGAGACCTTAAAATTATTATTATACAGGATTTATATGGTGCAAACAGTTTACGCAGCTCTTTACAATATAAAAGGGAGACAATACAGTTATAATACAATAAAATACAAGAGGATTAAAAGGGTGACCTGCTCAAAAGAGTTTACAATCTAATAGGGTGGGGCAGGTGCTATAAAAGGTTGTAAATGTGGGGAATGAGCTGATGGAAGTGGTAAAAGATTAGTTGGAGGTGTGATAGGCTTCCCTGAAGAGATGAGTTTTCAGGGATCGCCTGAAGGTAGCAAGAGTAGGGGATAGCCAGACAGGTTTAGGTAGCGGGTTCCAGAGGATGGGAGAGGCTCTGGAGAAATCCTGGAGAAGAGCATAGGAGGAGGAGACGAGGGAGCTGGAGAGTAGGAGGTCTTGGGAGGAGTGGAGAGGGCGGTTTGGGTGATATTTGGAGACAAGATTGGTGATGTAGCTTGGGGCAGAGTTGTAAATGGCTTTGTATGTTGTGGTTAGTATTGGGAGCCAGTGTAGGGATTGGAGGAGAGGGTTGGCGGACGCTAAACGTGGTTAAGTCTGGCAGCAGCATTCATGATAGACTGAAGAAGGGATAGCCTATGGAGAGGCAGGCCAATAAGAAGGGAGTTGCAATAGTCAAGGCGAGAGATAACAAGGGAGTGAGTGAGAAGTTTGGTGGTTTCATTTGTTAAAAAGGGGCAAATTTTGGAGATGTTACGGAGGTGAAGTCTACAAACTTTTGACAACGATTGGATTTGGGGCTGAAAGGACAAGTCAGAGTCTTAGTATTACACCGAGTACCCTGGCGTGAGGGGAGAGACTGATTGTTGCATTGTTGATTTTGATGGAAAAGTCATGGAGGGGGGAACAGGTGGGGAATATTAATAGCTTGATTTTAGAGAGATTTAGTTTGAGGAAATGGTGCGACATCCAAGCTGATATGTCAGTTAGTAAGTTAGTAATGTGAGAGGAGACTGAAGGAGTGAGGTGAGGAGTAGACAGATTTGGGTGTCATTGGAGTATAAGTGGTATTGGAAGCCGTGGGTGGTTATCAAGTGACCAAGGGAGGAGGTGTAGAGAAGAGAAGGGGTCCAAGAACAGAGCCTTGGGGGACCCCCACAGAAAGGGGCAATGGAGAGGAGGAGACAGTTGTAGGTAACACTGAAGGAGCGCTGTGATAGATGGGCAGAGAACCAGGATAGAGCATAATCTTGGAGGCCAAGTGAATGGAGTTTATTGAGAAGGAGTGGGTGGTGAATGGTGTCAAAGGCCGCAGAGAGATCAAGTAATAGGACGGAGTAATAGTGGCTGTTGGTTTCAGCAGTTAGTAAATCGTTGGTGAGTTTAAGGCCCCTTTCACACTGAGGCGCTTTGCAGGCGCTATTGCGCTCTAAATAGCGCCTGCAATGCGCCCCAAAAAAGCCTCTCAATACTATCCAATGTGAAAGCCCGAGGGCTTTCACACTGGAGCGTTGCGCTTGCAGGAGGCTCAAAAAACTCCTGCAAGCCGCATCTTTGAGGCGCAATAGGAGCGCTAAAAATAGCGCTCCTGTAGCGCCCCTGCCCATTGAAATCAATGGGGTAGCGCCTCTAATACGCCCGCAAAACGCCTCAAAGAGGCGTTATTGCGGGTGTTTTTAACCCTTTTTCGGCCGCTAGCGGGGGTTAAAATACCCCCGCTAGCGCCCGCAAATCGCGGCAAAAAAAACGGTATAGCGGCGCTAAAAATAGCGCCGCTATACCGCCAGCGCATCCAGCGCCTCAGTGTGAAAGTAGCCTAAGTAAGGCAGTTTCCATGGAGTGCTGTGAGCGAAAGCCAGACTGTAAGGGGTCAAGAAGGTTATTTACACTGAGGTAGGAGCTAAGACGGTTGTAGTTCTAGAAGGTTAGAGGTGAACGGGAGCAATGAGATGGGTCTTAAGTTGTTCAGGTTGGTGGAGTCCAGTGAGGGCTTTTTAAGTATAGGAGTGATCTGCGTGTGTTTTAGAGGGGAGGGGAAGGTACCACTAGAGAGGGAGAGATTGAAGATGTGAGTGAGGGAGCATAGGATAAAAGAAGAGGGTGACCGTAGTAGTTGTGAGGGAACAGGGTCCAAGGGACATTTGGTTCGGTGGGCATCTGAGAAAAGTTTTGGAACCTCTTCAGTAGTAAGTAGCCAGTTCAAAAGAGGAGAGTGTTGAATGTGCTGTTAGGCAAGGTATGTTGGGTGGGGAAGATGTAAAATGCCTCTCAAATTGTTCCCCTTAAAAGGGACCACAACCCAAATAGTGGTAAACCATACCTGCTGTGTAGGACCCATCCCCACCATCCTGTACAGTTGTTACAATGCGTTTTTGGTAGCTTTATTGAAGTGTCACAAAATAACACATCTGCATTTTTAAGCAACGCACTGCAATCTGCCTCCACCTAGCGTTATGGAGCGGTCAGTTTTCTGTGTACCTTTACCTTGATCAATGCGGATCAACACAATTCAGTGGACACGGTGTGAATGGGCCCTAAGTGCCAAAGGGCCACATGTTGATCTCCAGTGAGAAAGTTTGCTTTGTTTGTGCACCTGGATAAAGCCCCTGGAAGGGTTTCCATATAAAAGGAGACATTGATGAGAAGTAGAATGGATTTTGCAATGCAGTCTGATCAGAGGCCAGCCATGAGATGTGGACCCTAGAGATGACACACAATGCTGATCAGAGGCCAGCCATGAGATGTGGACCCTAGAGAGATGACACACAATGCTGATCAGAGGCCAGCCATGACATGTGGACCCTAGAGATGACACACAATGCTGATCAGAGGCCAGCCATGAGATGTGGATCCTAGAGATGACACACAATGCTGATCAGAGGCCAGCCATGAGATGTGGACCCTAGAGAGATGACACACAATGCTGATCAGAGACCAGCCATGACATGTGGATCCTAGAGATGACACACAATGCTGATCAGAGACCAGCCATGACATGTGGATCCTAGAGATGACACACAATGCTGATCAGAGGCCAGCCATGACATGTGGACCCTAGAGATGACACACAATGCTGATCAGAGGCCAGCCATGAGATGTGGATCCTAGAGATGACACACAATGCTGATCAGAGGCCAGCCATGAGATGTGGACCCTAGAGAGATGACACACAATGCTGATCAGAGACCAGCCATGACATGTGGATCCTAGAGATGACACACAATGCTGATCAGAGACCAGCCATGACATGTGGATCCTAGAGATGACACACAATGCTGATCAGAGACCAGCCATGACATGTGGATCCTAGAGATGACACACAATGCTGATCAGAGACCAGCCATGACATGTGGACCCTAGAGATGACACACAATGCTGATCAGAGGCCAGCCATGACATGTGGACCCTAGAGAGATGACACACAATGCTGATCAGAGACCAGCCATGACATGTGGATCCTAGAGATGACACACAATGCTGATCAGAGACCAGCCATGACATGTGGATCCTAGAGATGACACACAATGCTGATCAGAGGCCAGCCATGACATGTGGATCCTAGAGATGACACACAATGCTGATCAGAGACCAGCCATGACATGTGGACCCTAGAGATGACACACAATGCTGATCAGAGACCAGCCATGACATGTGGATCCTAGAGATGACACACAATGCTGATCAGAGGCCAGCCATGACATGTGGATCCTAGAGATGACACACAATGCTGATCAGAGGCCAGCCATGACATGTGGATCCTAGAGATGACACACAATGCTGATCAGAGACCAGCCATGACATGTGGATCCTAGAGATGACACACAATGCTGATCAGAGGCCAGCCATGACATGTGGATCCTAGAGATGACACACAATGCTGATCAGAGGCCAGCCATGACATGTGGATCCTAGAGATGACACACAATGCTGATCAGAGACCAGCCATGACATGTGGACCCTAGAGATGACACACAATGCTGATCAGAGACCAGCCATGACATGTGGATCCTAGAGATGACACACAATGCTGATCAGAGACCAGCCATGACATGTGGATCCTAGAGATGACACACAATGCTGATCAGAGGCCAGCCATGACATGTGGACCCTAGAGATGACACACAATGCTGATCAGAGGCCAGCCATGAGATGTGGATCCTAGAGATGACACACAATGCTGATCAGAGGCCAGCCATGAGATGTGGACCCTAGAGAGATGACACACAATGCTGATCAGAGACCAGCCATGACATGTGGATCCTAGAGATGACACACAATGCTGATCAGAGACCAGCCATGACATGTGGATCCTAGAGATGACACACAATGCTGATCAGAGACCAGCCATGACATGTGGACCCTAGAGATGACACACAATGCTGATCAGAGGCCAGCCATGACATGTGGACCCTAGAGAGATGACACACAATGCTGATCAGAGACCAGCCATGACATGTGGATCCTAGAGATGACACACAATGCTGATCAGAGACCAGCCATGACATGTGGATCCTAGAGATGACACACAATGCTGATCAGAGGCCAGCCATGACATGTGGATCCTAGAGATGACACACAATGCTGATCAGAGGCCAGCCATGACATGTGGATCCTAGAGATGACACACAATGCTGATCAGAGACCAGCCATGACATGTGGATCCTAGAGATGACACACAATGCTGATCAGAGGCCAGCCATGACATGTGGATCCTAGAGATGACACACAATGCTGATCAGAGACCAGCCATGACATGTGGACCCTAGAGATGACACACAATGCTGATCAGAGACCAGCCATGACATGTGGATCCTAGAGATGACACACAATGCTGATCAGAGACCAGCCATGACATGTGGATCCTAGAGATGACACACAATGCTGATCAGAGACCAGCCATGACATGTGGACCCTAGAGATGACACACAATGCTGATCAGAGACCAGCCATGACATGTGGATCCTAGAGATGACACACAATGCTGATCAGAGACCAGCCATGACATGTGGATCCTAGAGAGATGACACACAATGCTGATCAGAGACCAGCCATGACATGTGGATCCTAGAGAGATGACACACAATGCTGATCAGAGACCAGCCATGACATGTGGACCCTAGAGATGACACACAATGCTGATCAGAGGCCAGCCATGACATGTGGACCCTAGAGATGACACACAATGCTGATCAGAGACCAGCCATGACATGTGGATCCTAGAGAGATGACACACAATGCTGATCAGAGACCAGCCATGACATGTGGATCCTAGAGATGACACACAATGCTGATCAGAGACCAGCCATGACATGTGGATCCTAGAGATGACACACAATGCTGATCAGAGACCAGCCATGACATGTGGATCCTAGAGAGATGACACACAATGCTGATCAGAGACCAGCCATGACATGTGGATCCTAGAGATGACACACAATGCTGATCAGAGACCAGCCATGACATGTGGACCCTAGAGATGACACACAATGCTGATCAGAGGCCAGCCATGACATGTGGACCCTAGAGATGACACACAATGCTGATCAGAGACCAGCCATGACATGTGGATCCTAGAGAGATGACACACAATGCTGATCAGAGACCAGCCATGACATGTGGACCCTAGAGATGACACACAATGCTGATCAGAGACCAGCCATGACATGTGGATCCTAGAGATGACACACAATGCTGATCAGAGGCCATCCATAGAGATGAGTGAGCCATATACACACACATATATACACACATATACATATATACATATACACAAATATATACATATACACACACATATATACACACACACACACAGATCCCAGAGCCATCACTCTACCTCCAGGGATCGAGCACAAAGCACGGAGGGGGATGGGAGGCAGACAGAGGGAAGGGGAGGGCCCGGCCAATGGAAGAGATAGAAGAGGCCATGCAAAAAGAAAGAGTGAGCTCCACACAAGGAGGAGGGGGAGGGGCAGGGGAGGGGCAGGGGCGGAGCCAACGAGCAACGACACCGCTTTCCTTTCCGATAAAGAAGCAGCCGTGCGATCGTCTGTGAGTGGATCGGATGGTGTGCTTCTTGCGATGAGAGCTGCCGATCAGTGGGGGGTCATGGACGAGGATCGTGCCGGGGAGCAGATGAGACCTCTGCTGACTACGGTATGGAGTGTGGGGGTGCAGGGGGGAGGTGTGAGGTGTCTGCCATGGCACAGTGATGTTCTGTATAAAGTTGTAGGAGAGGAGAGGGGGGCACAGCACAGGGCACACAGGGCAGCTGTTGCATGCAGATGCCACGTAAATGAGGAGATCGGGCTGAGTGATGATCGCCGTGTACATCTCTTATTGGAGAACTGTCACCTGGTTGACAATACGGCCCTCTGTCCGGAGGGGGGCAGTGGTACCCAGCCGGGGTTGCCATGGGTTACAGATGATCGGCGTCTTCTGTACGATCACCGTGTCCCGGCCGGGGGACTCACATGGCCGGGGGACCGGGGACACACATGGGACGGATGTTCTCATATCTCCTCGTAGTTGGTGGAAATGAGTCAGACGGAAGTGTCGTCCTCCTCCGATGTGTGTACAGGACGGGGCTGGATGTGCACATGGCTGGCAGTCGGCATTGTACTCAGCACAGCTTTGTCTCCTCTCTATACTGTATAGAGGCGGATGGGGGACTTCTCACTATACTATCCATGATCGAAGATCCGATTTATAAATGAAAAGCTTCAGTGATCAGGAATACAAAGACATTCCAAATACCTTCAGTCAATCGCAACCTTATATGACCCTGTCAGAGCCCCCCTATACATCAGGGCAGGGCCCCAAGACAGTCACCCCTTTACATTAGAGTCTCACCCACATCATCCTCCCTACATCAAAGTCCCCCTTTACATGACCTGATCAGTGTCCCCATTGGAGTCACCCCTTTACATGAAGGCCTCCTCTCCCTACATCAGGGTCCTCATTAGAAGTCCCCCTTTACATCATGGTCCCCATCAGAGTCCCCCCTTTACATCATGGCTCGATCAGTGTCCCCCCTCACATCTGGGTCCAAATTCAGTCACCTTTTTTACATGAAGGCCTCCTCTCCCTACATCAGGGTCCCTATCAGAATTCTCTCTCTCTCCCCCCCCCCCCCAAACCTCGCATCAGGGTCCCCATCAGTCACCCCCCCTTACATAAGGGTCCCTATCAGAATTCCCCCCCCCCAAACCTCACATCAGGGTCCCCATCAGAGTATCCTCCCTACATCAAAGCCCCCCTCCCCCTCGCATCAGGGTCCTCTTTACATCATGGCCCAATCCGGTGTCCCCATTAAAGTCACCCCCTTTACATGAAGGCCTCCTCCCCCTACATCAGGGTCCCCATAAAAATTCCCTAATACATCAAAGTCCCCCCCCCCCCTTTACATCAGGGTACCCATCACAATTCCCCCTTACATCAAAGGTCCCCATCAGAGTTTCCCCACCCTTTTACATCGTGGCTCGATCAGTGTCCCAATCAGTCACCCTTGACATGAATGCCTCCTCCCCTTACATCAGGGTCCCCTCTTTAGATTTCTCCCTTACATCAAAGTCTCTTTCTCCTCCTCTCCTCAACCTCACATCATGGTCCCCATCAGTCACCCCCCCCCCCCCACTCTTACATCAGGGTCCCCCTTTACATGACTTGATCAGGGTTCCCATCCGAATCCCCCATCTCCTTACAGCAAGGTCCCCCCTTACATCAGAGTGCCCCCCCCTTTACATCAGAGTAAAGTTCCTGCGGAACTGGCTGACAATCACACAGCGCTTGGGCAGCTTTCCGTGTAGTTGTCCTATATCTTAACTGCTGAGGTTACAGTATTTATTGGCAACATAGAAAAGTTGATTGTTTTCTAGTATTTGGCTGATTTTGTGGGCTTCTATTATGTGAGAAGAGTAAGGACATGGTGACACTGATACACATGCAGGAACATGCTTTGTGACGCTTGTCATTTCATGTGTTCATCCACTTTCAAAACACCTATATTTTTTTGTTTTGTTCACACCTTATGAACATGAGAGATCTTTTCAGAATAGAGATTTTTCTACAGTACAGATGAATGGACAAATGTGTTGGTACCCTTACAGCTCATTGAAACAAGTCTTTAATTTCTCTAAGAAGTGATGGCGTGAAAAACAAGCGTCTCGTCTATAACTGCATGTCTTTGGTATGGCACACCGTAAACGAAAGAGTAAAAGCGCTACATTTATTATAAGGGAAATATTCTAAAATGGCCTGGGCAAATTCTGTTGGTTTTCTCTCTTGTAGTATTTAGGGTTATAAATAGGGATGAGCTCAGGCGTGTTCGCATTGAACACGTGCAGAGCACGCCAAGGAAGTCCGCACCGTCGGAACCGCGCTGCGCTAATCGCAGGCAGGGAGACATTTCCCGATCTCTGCAGCCGAGCATCGGGACAATGTCTCCCTGCCTGTGATTGGTGCAGCGTGGTTCCGACGGTGCCGACTTCCTTGGCTGGGGCTCTGCACGTGTTCAATGCGAACACGCCTGAGCTCATGCCTAGTTATAAATAATTTGGATCATGGCAAATGCATTGCTGGGTGGCCAGTGTCAAAGATGGCTCCTGGCCCCTACTGCTCGCACGCAAAGGCGAATGCACGTGTCAGTCCTGCACACACGCAAACAGCGATCCTCCCACACGTGAGGTTTCACGTGAACTTCAAATCATGGGCAGGAATTATAGCACCAGACCTCCTGTGTAAATCTAAGGCTCCATGTACACGGGACGTTTTTACAACTGCTCCTGAACAATTTAACTTGACTGATGGTAACCCACATTTAAAACGTGTGTGTGTGTGTGTGTGTGTGTTTGTTTTTTTGTTTTTTTGGGTACAGTGTTGCATGACCATGCAACTGTCATTTTAAAGCGGAGATCCACCAGAATTATTATTATTATTATTATTATATATTTTTTTTAATGCCAGCAACTACAAATACTGCAGCTGCTGACTTTTTTAATAAATGGACACTTACCTGTCCAGCGTGCCCGCGATGTTGGCAGCCGAGGTCGAGCAATTGCTCGTCTCTCGGCTGCCCCCGCCGCCATCATCTGTGAGGGAATCAGGAAGTGAAGTGTTTTCACTGCCCGGTTCCCTACTGCGCATGCGTGAGCCGCGCGGCGCGTCCTCACTGGTCGTTGCTGTCTCCTGGGACTAGTGTGTTTCCCAGAAGACAGCTAGGGGGGGTGGAGTCACTGGGAGCCTATTCCCAGAAGTGGGTGCAAATACCTGTATTAATATCTGCAACCCCCCCCGAAAGGTGCCAAATGTGACACCGGAGGGGGGGAGGGTTCCAAAAAGCGGAGGTTCACTTTTGTGTGGACCTCTGCTTTAAAGAGTGACGGTGCTGAAAATTGGTCTGAACAGGAAGGGGGTTTAAGTGCCCGGTAAGCAAGTATTTAAAGGACCCGGAGACAGCAAGGAGGGGTTACCTGCTCCAATTTTTGACAATACCCATGCAGTCCTAATGAAATTTTTCTTTTGTAGGCTCCATCCTAAATATGTTCCCCCTCCCCCCTCCTTTTTTTTTTTTTTTTTTTTTTGTATATGTACTTCTCTCCTTGTGAAGTATTTTGTAGTAGTGGGGCATAACACAGCCATATTGTTTTGTAATGGCATATGATATGTTAACGGTTTGTTCACTTTGCATGGTGTTAAATTGCAAACTTTCAAGGCTTATTTGTTTTGAAACAAGACAGGCGCTAACTTCTAGCAATAATGTGGCGTAACGAGTCCTTTAACTTTCCAAATCTCACCACCTAGCAATGTCTATCCTAATCGGAATAGGTAATTAAAGAGACCCTGTCGCAAGATCATTGCTGTTAAAAATTAAGAAATAAATATCAATCTTTCCATGGGGAAATACAGTATATGTGCATTTAGGCTCCATTTACACTTGTGTGATTTATCATGCGACCTCAAACAAAAGGGAATGCATCGCAGTACAGGCGGTCCCCTAGTTACAAACATCCGACTCTTACTTCAAACGGAGGGAGACAACAGGAAGTGAGAGGAAATCTACTCACAGGAGAGAATTTCCCTTCCTAGGAGAGCTATTAGGGGGAAAAGGTGTCTCCACTGATGCTTTATCACCAAGGCTTGTTTCCACAACAACCCAAAATTTTCAAAATCCAATTGTCATTGTTTACCCGTTTGTTAATACTATTTACATGCTCAATAAACGCCGTTTTTTGATTTAAAAAAAATCCAATTGTCATTGGGACAGAAAGGGCTCTTTCACACGGAGGGTCCGTTCAGGTCCGCCTGTCTTTAGGCGGGCCTGAACGGATGCTCCATGTCCTCCTATGGAGCCGCGGTGACTAGGGCTGGGAAAAAAATCGATTTTAATCTTGAATCGAGTTTTGAGCTCAAATCGATTCAGTTTTGAAGAAAATCGATTTTTTTTTTTTTTTAGATTTTTTTTATTTTTTATTTTTTTTGAATTTGAAAAAAAAAAAAAAAATATATATATATATTTTTTTTTTCCTTCAAAGTTTCCGGAGCAGGACTGCAGGGGGCGTATCCGGAATGGCACTGGGCAGCGTTACCCCAATTACATCTACTCGCTGCAGCCGCCGTCTGCCTACCTGATCAGCGTGTCATGCAGACAGACGGCGGCCATTGCAGTGTTCAAAAGCCGCGCCTCCCGAGTCCTCGTCGTCTGTGATAGGCGGAACACTCAATTTCACAGCAGGCAGTATTCAGCCTATCACGGACATCCTCTCATCCTCGTCTAAGTTATGAGGATGGCCATGATAGGCGGAACACTGAATGCTGGGAAATTGAGTGTTCCGCCTATCAGACGAGGAGGAGGCGCGGCTTTTGAATACTGGAATGGCCACCGGTGTAGCAGTAAAATCCGTATACCATGAAAATCTGCATCAGGTACGGGCACAGTGATTGAAGCACGGGCACAGTGATTGAAGCACGGGCACAGTGAGACACGGGCACAGTGAGGCATGGACACAGTTCAATTCAACTAAGAGTAACCTCAGGATTTTTTGTTGTTTTATTAGCTAAATCCAAATACAGTATTAATAATTTGGATGTTTAACAATCTTTGTTGCACACTGCAAAAAACAACAAAAGGTCACAAGCGCTAAATTGGTGGATAAAGAAAAAAAAATAATGGATGATAATAATAATAATAAGAAAAAAATCCCAAATATTTTGGGAAGTACAAAGTATCCAAAAGGGGGAAAAATCTGGATCCAGCGCAGCAAGAAAAAATCCGTACCCAGAAGTACAAAATACACAACATACACACACAATATAATCCAGCGCTCATGGAACATACATTATTAACTATTAAACTCTTGAAGAATTGATAAAAAAAGCTTAGTCCATTTATCACAATAAAGAGAGGGATCCAATCCCAAATGTGCAGAGGGCAAATTAATCTTAACTCTCCAGTTGCCAGTGGTGACAAACTTGTTAAACTTGCAGTGACATCCGTGGAGCAAGGAGGGGTTAAAGTCAAAACAAAGCCTGTGGCATGATCTCCGTGTGAGCACAGTACCTTGAATGATGGACAACAGGCAGACCAGCGTGTGGAGGGCCCTCCAACCCAAAAGGATGCAGAGCCAGGATCGCAGCAAGGCTGGGACAGAAGGAATCACACACAGAGTTTCAAGAGTTTTCAATAGTTAATAATGTATGTTCCATGAGCGCTGGAATATATTGTGTGTTTGTTGCACACTGACTTTGCAGTTAGAGAAAGGGTTTGCCTTTGCAATTTTGTTTGTTGATGCACTTTAATATAATAAAAAAAAAAATAATCGAATCGTAAATCGAGTTTTTTATAAAAAAATCGCAGATTTTTTTTTTTGGGGGAAAATCGCCCAGCCCTAGCGGTGACATGTCCGCTGACATTCGATCCGCAAAAGTGTGACGGAGGAAAACCCAATTTTTTTCCTTCCATCATCGGATGGCAACGGACTCTACGGTCCGTCGTCATCCGATTACCCCCCCCCCCCCCATAAGGGAGAGCGGCACTCTGACAGGGCGGTCCCTGCACAGTGTGCGGGGACCGCCCAGTCATCCGCCAGCTCAGCGGGGATTGACGGAGCGATCCCTGCGGAGCTTCACGGGGCGGATCTTCACGGATCCATCCCGTGTGAAAGAGCCCAAAGTGAGGTGAAATCTTCTGAACAGGGGCACAGACAGCAAAACAAACATTACAGGGGTGATCACCCTTCCTTATGCAATCCAAAAAGCTTAAACGTTTTTTTTGGGCTGGAGCTACACTTAAATGTACCTGTTCTGACTTACAAACAGATTTAACTTCAGAACAAACCTACAGACCCTATCTTGTTTGTAACCCGGGGGCCGCCTGTAGAATGAGGGTCCAATGTACTAATCCCGGCGCACACGTTCCTGTAGGAGTGGCTGTGCATAAAAATGGGTGCTGCATCGACCAACGGCTGGAACCGTGTCAAGTCAAGGAAAACCAAATGTCACCAGCACACCAAGGATCTCCAGAGTAGGTCCAGAGCTTTAATCGGTGATCCCATCGTTCCAGCAGATTGCAACGTTTCGGAGCCATGCGGGACCCCTTCATCAGGCATGCGTAGAAAAAGAAGGTGCAACGATAGCTGGGATTTTTAGTTTGGAGACAGTGGTGTATATGATCATTGGTTTTTATATGCACGCTACTCGCAGTTTAAAAGGAAGGTGTGCGGGGACAGGCTTTATTACCCCAAAAGCCAGTATTTGAAAGTTGCTTTTAAAATGTACTGATTGGCAATGGGACTTTACTTCAACATGGAGCATTTTGTAACGCTTTTAGGCCTCATGCCCACGGACTTTTTTACAGCTTAAAAACGCCTGTCCATGTTAGTCTATAGCTTCATGCCCACCTAGACGTTTTTAAGCTGTAAAAAAAACCCAGGACCAGTGCGTTCCTCAGCGTCGGAGTTAGGCAGAAAAAACGCGAGCGTCAAAAACGCGCGATCGCGCTTTTTAGCTCCGACCTCTTCTTTTTTTTTTTTTTTTTTTTTTTTTAATGTAATAAAAAATTTACAATAACATGGACAGGCGTTTTTAAGCTGTAAAAAACGCAGCTGTAAAAACGTCCGTGGGCATGAAGCCTTAAGATTACAGAACTTTTTGTATCCCCCTGGAATTCTGCTTTAATGTAGTGACCACCATGTAAATGTATGTGTAGTAGGAGCTAACTACATGATGTGAGCTTAGGTATGGGATTTCACATGGCCTTGTTTAACTACCGGACAATTTTTATGTCTAAAATAAGGTCACAAAGAAGTTAAGAAGGATCATCTTATGTGGATTGGGATTACAGTGTTTGTTGGGCATTTTAGGATATTGTTACTGACTTTTAAAATGCATTAGAAGGATTACCTGCTTGTTTAATGACCTTTTTGCTTTAAGAAATAAAAGATCAACTGTGTTTTGATTATATACTGTACATTTAACATGGTTCATATATACAAGGGAGTGACCCTATAGAACTCAAGCAAGATGTATCCTACACATACCTCCATCCCCGTGTGTATGAGAGAGGAAAAGGGTTTTGGGACTTTGAATGAAGTATGTGTATGTGACATGATCTATGAAATGATGCCTGTTATTTCGATGGGTCACATGTTGTGGTTCCCGATGAAGGCAACGTGTGACCCTTTGATAATTAGGTATAGTTAATAGAATTTGATCAATTAAGGGTCATTAATAAATAAAGTACTCAATATGATGTATGGTGTGTCATGTAAATAATGCATGACACATAACTTCATCAAAAAGAAACATAATAAATATATAAAAACATAATCATATTGACAAATTTAATGGTTGATAGACATGATTGTTACAGAAAAGAACAGCTGAATGATTGGTTAAATACATATACAGGTCCAATGATGTAAAATGGTCACGAAAAATATAATCATACAATAAATTATGCATTTTATTATATGATTATATTTTTCGTAACTATTTTACGATATGATTGTTTTATATATTATGTTTCTTTTTGATGAAATTATGTGTCATGCATTATTTCCTTTTTTTTTTTTTTTCCAACATACGTTGCATACATAAATACAAAAACACATATACATAGAAACATTTACACGGTCTCACTTCATCCCCTACCTTTTGCCTTATATCATTAACAATAGTTATACTATTGGAAAAGTCTGGTCTTCCTATATGAGATATGCCCAACCTTATAGCCACCATATTCTACCCCTACTTGGTAGAGGAGTCTGCCAAATATCGGAGGGGGAGGGAGAGAGAGGGGGAGAGAGGGAGGGACGGGGGGTGAGAGAGCGAAAAAAAAGAGAAGAAAATCCTTTTCCTTCCCCCTTCCCCTCCCCCCCCCCCCCTCCCCCTCATGCATTATTTACACGACACACTATACATCATATTGGGTACTTTATTAATGACCCTTAATTCATCAAATGCTAACTATACCTAATTATCAAAGGGTCACACGTTTCCCTCATCAGGAACCACAACATGTGACCCATCAAAGTAACAGGTATCCTTTCATATATCATGACACATACTTCATTCAAAGTCCTAATATTAAAAATAATTACACTATCTCAAGAGGTCAAGGCACCTCATCCCAATTGAAGAGTTTAGGAAAAGGATAGGAAGAGGGTGGGGGGGGGGGGGGTTGTGGTGCCACAGGCAGATAACTACGGTAAATGATTTATATTTTAAATCAAAATATAAAAAGAGGTAAATCCAGTTGACTCTTTGGATACAGAAATATACATATAAAATCATCACAATGTTAGTTTAAGCGTATAGGGCTAAATGTAGCTATAAAATGACTATTTTGACTCTACAGGTTTCACTGTGTGCTTCTTCAGGCATGACACGGCAAATCTTCACTACAAACAAATTTTTTTACAAATGAGGCATACAGATCTATAACAATCAAATACAGAATCATAAGACATCAATTCAAAACAAACCAACCATATAAAGTGAGAACATCAGAATACTTTATTTAAATGGTAATGCTAAAAATCAAATTCCAGAGCACCATAATATAAGCCCTGTTTAAATAATCTCAGGCTTGGTGGTTCTCACCGAGAGGGGGGAAAAAGGTGTAATGGCAATAGGGAACTTACCCAACATATACTAAATAAAGGGTTTTAGACTCCTGTTATATAGATGGACAAGGGCAGATAGATAGGGGAACGTCAAAATCCAACAATGGACATCGCAGGATGAGCACCAAAAAGAGCAGAATACTAAAAAAATTATTGAATATATATTTCTGTGTCACCACAAATTGCCCCTTCCTATCTATCCCATGCTTTTCAGAGAACACTGAACAATATACCTCATTTACAGAAGGGGCTTACAGTCAAATTTTTCTAGCAGTTTCCCTCTCGTGTGCGCTTGTCTACCATGCACGCACAATTTTTTTTTTGCGCTCCTTCTCTCTCGCATACACTTCTTTTTTTTTTTTTTTTTTTTCTTTTTCCGCTTTCGAAGCAATCATATGATAATCTGAGTACACAGCTTTTGAGAACCAACCATGACGGTTCATCTGAAATAATCTGAGGAAACAAACCCCAAAATGTTTCTCATACGATACCAGATTGTATTGTATGCATCCGAAAAAAAAAAAGGGCAAGACCACACGTGCTCAGAAACGAAAGAATACATTACTTCTGGAGTTGTATTCGGTCGTATGAGATCTTCTTCTTCTTTTTTTTTTTTTTTTTTTTTTTTTTTGAGTAACCTGTTAATTTTCAATGAGACTAGCAAACTATCATTTGTCCAATATTGTCATTGTGTGTACAAGGCTTTAGTTTTGACCAATGGCTGTGAGGGTTGGCCTTACAAACTTATAATGAATTTCTGCATTGGTCAGGGTCATACCGACTTCCTATCTGGAGTTGGTATGTGTGTAACAGAGTGGTCTGCCTCTTGAGCCTGTTCTTTAGACCCCTTTCACACTGTCGGCGGTAAAACGCTGCTATTTTACCGTCGGATTTGCAGTGCATTTTGGCCGCTAGCGGGGTGATTTTTAACCCCAGCTAGCGGCTGAGAAAGGGGTTAAAACCGCCCGCAATGCGCCGCTACAGTGGCGTATTGCCGGCGGCGCTGCCCATTGATTTCAATGGGCAGGAGCTGTGAGTTCACAGCTCCAAAGAAGCTGCTGGCAGGACTTTTTCTGACGCCCTGCCAGCGCACCGCTCCAGTGTGAAAGCCCCATACACACGGGCCGAATCCGAATGTCGGGCAGCATCGGACAGTTTATTTTTGGTCCGTGTGTACTGCAGTCGGCCCAGCAGAAGACACACTGGCGTGTAATTCCTGAGCAGACAGGACTTTTTTTTTTTTTGTGTGGAGATCAGTGAGCTGTGGCAGTCAGGACATCCGAGGTGTGCTGGAGAGGGGGAGGAGCTGGAGAATATGGAGCCGCCTACTGACCCTGGTCAGTCAGCCCTGGCTGGAAAAAACATCTTCCGGGCAGTACGATGGGCTCCATTGATGACAGGACCGCTGGCCTGACACCCCCCACCCACACACGGGGTGGGCCGCCTATCCCGTTGGTAACACAGTGCCGCGCAACACGACTTCAGCCAGGGACTGTCTGTGTGCGGAACTCGGGAGACAGAGCACTGGCGTACCCTCTGCCCTTGGTGCACGTACCCCCAGGGGTACGCATACTGCGGGTTTAAAAAACCTGACATAGTGTAAAACTTTTTTTTTTTTGTTTAATCCAAGTATAGCATAAAATGCTTACCTTCCATTCTGCTGCTCATGGCCACAGGTATCAAATCAAGTGGGGTTAAAACTTTAAACTGGGCAAAAGACGCACCCTGACCTCTCCTCCTTTTTGCAGAGGCTTCTTTACATTTAATGTCAGCACTTTTCTGCCTACTAGTGGACACATGATGTGATTACTATTGTTGGACTTGCCCCTTCATCAACCTGGTACAATTGCATATGGTTGTAGTGTGGAAAGCAAGGGGGTTTTGGGCTAACATGCTCCTCCATCTCTAAATCAGAAATAAGAAAGGGGTTTTTGGGACATTGAGTGAGGCACAAGACACGTGGTAGGAGAAATGTAAAATTGTTTAACCACTTAAGCCCCGGACCAATACGCAGCATAAAGACCAGGCCCCTTTTTGTGATTTGGCACTGCGTCGCTTTAACTGACAATTGCGCGGTCATGCAACGTGGCTCCCAAACAAAATTGACTATTTTTTTTTCCCCACAAATAGCTTGTTTTTTTGGTGGTATTTGATCACCTCAGCCATTTTTTTTTATTTTTTGCGCTATAAACAAAAATAGAGCAGCAATTTTGAGAAAAATGCAATATTTTTTTACTTTTTGCTATAATAAATATCCCCCAAAAATATAGGGTTTTTTTTTTTTTTTTTTTTTTTTTTCCTCCGTTTAGGCCGATACGTATTCTTCTACATATTTTTGGTAAAAATCGCAATCAGCGTTTTATTGATTGGTTTGTGCAAAAGTTATAGCGTTTACAAAATAGGGGGGTAGTTAGTTTTATGGCATTTTTATTTATATATTTTAAAAAATTCCGTGACTGCGACATTATGGCGGATACATTGGACACTTATTTGGGACCATTTGTCATTTTTACAGCGATCAGTGCAATAAAAATGCACTGGTTACTGTAAAAAAAATGGCAGTGAAGGGGTTAAGTGTGCCTAAGGGCGTGATTCTAACGGAGGGGGGCATGGCTACGAGTGACACGTCACCGATCTCCGCTCTGATTACACAGAGCGGAGACCGGTGTCAGTAGGCAAGCGGGGAGATGTTGTGTTTACACTGACATCTCCCTGCTCCATCCCTCCGTGAGACGAATCACGGGGAATCCCCGTGGTGATCGAGTCCGCGGGACCCGCGGTCTGACTCGCGGGGATGACTGCAGGGTCGCGCGCCACCTAAGGGCAGGCAGTTAAAGGGCCACCTACAGGTACGTGATTGTGCCTGTACGAGCCATTCTGCCGACGTATATATGCTGTGAGTGGTCGTTAAGCGGTTAATTGGCATAAACAAAGCATTGAACATGAGAGTTTTTATCTATACAGTCATGGTCGAAATTGTTGGCACCCCAGAAATTTTAACAAAAAAATCAAGTATTTCTCACAAAAGTATTGCAGTAACGCATGTTTTTCCACTTTGTGTGTACTGGAACAAAACAAAAAAAGGAGGGGGGGGAAAAAAGCAAATTGGACATAATGTCACACAAAATTTAAAAAATGGGATGGTCAAAATTCTTGGCACCCTTTCAAAATTGTGGATAAATAAGATTGTTTCAAGCATGTGATGCTCCTTTAAACTCACCTGGGGCAAGTAACAGGTGTGGGCAATATAAAAATCACACCTGAAAGCAGATAAAAAGGAGAGAAGTTCACTTAGTCTTTGCATTGTGTGTCTGTGTGTGCCACACTAAGCATGGACAACAGAAAGAGGAGAAGAGAACTGTCTGAGGACTTGAGAACCAAAATTGTGAAAAAATATCAACAATCTCAAGGTTACAAGTCCATCTCCAGAGATCTAGATTTGCCTTTGTCCACAGTGCACAACATTATCAAGAAGTTTGCAACCCATAGCACTGTAACTAATCTCTCTGGACGTGGACGGAAGAGAACAATTGATGAAAGGCTGCAACACAAGATAGTCCGGATGGTGGATAAGCAGCCCCCAAACAAGTTCCAAAGAAGTTCAAGCTGTCCTGCAGGCTCAGGGAGCATCAGTGTCAGCGCAAACTATCCGTCGACCTTTAAATGAAATGAAACGCTATGGCAGGAGACCCAGGAGGACCCCACTGCTGACAGAGACATAAAAAAGCAAGACTACAGTTTGCCAAAATGTACTTGAGTAAGCCAAAATCCTTCTGGGAAAACGTCTTGTGGACAGATGAGACCAAGATAGAGCTTTTTGGTAAAGCACATCATTCTACTGTTTACCGAAAACGGAATGAGGCCTACAAAAAGAAAAGAACACAGTACCTACAGTGAAATATGGTGGAGGTTCAATGATGTTTTGGGGTTGTTTTGCTGCCTCTGGCACTGGGTGCCTTGAATGTGTGCAAGGCATCATGAAATCTGAGGATTACCAAAGGATTTTGGGTCGCATTGTAGAGCCCAATGTCAGAAATCTGGGTTTGCGTCCGAGATCTTGGGCCTTCCAGCAGGACAATGACCCCAAACATACGTCAAAAAGCACCCAGAAATGGATGGCAACAAAGCGCTGGAGAGTTCTAAAGTGGCCAGCAATGAGTGCAGATCTAAATCCCATTGAACACCTGTGGAGAGATCTTAAAATTGCTGTTGGGAAAAGGCGCCCTTCCAATAAGAGACCTGGAGGAGTTTGCAAAGGAAGAGTGGTCCAAAATTCCGGGTGAGAGGTATAGAAAGCGACTGATTTCAGTTATTTTCCAAAGGGTGTGCAACCAAATATTAAGTTAAGGGTGCCAAGAATTTTGACCAGCCCATTTTTTGGAGTTTTGTGTGACATTATGTCCAATTTTTTGTTTTGTTTTGTTCCAATACACACAAAGGAAATAAACATGTGTATAGCAAAACGTGTTACTGCAATACTTTTCTGTGAGAAATACTTGATTTTCTGGAAAAAAATTCTGGGGTGCCAACAATTTCGGCCATGACTGTATACACAAGACTATGGCATACACAAAGAGAATTCATGTATGTACATGCACGCATCTGAAATCGCATAGTATCCAATGGAACTAACTAGTATAAAAAGCCAGAGTAATGGATGCAAATAAATCAGTTGGGAACATGATGATATAGGCTCGCTGCGTTTCGTGGCTAGTTGCCACTTTTCAGGAGAAAACTCATAGCGTATATATAAATGGTTCTAAATGAGCAGTGTTGCAAGTCAGGCTTTGCAAGCAAATCTATCACGGGAGCTGAGGGAATTAACCCAAGGAGGAAGCGAGTGCACCGACACACCCCAGGAGTAGGGCTGGGAAAAAAATCGATTTTAATCTTGAATCGAGTTTTGAGCTCAAATCGATTCGGTTTTGAAGAAAATCGATTTTTTTTTTTTTGGAAAAAAAATAAATAAATAAAAAAAATTTTTTTGACTTTTTTTTTTTTTTCCCTTCAAAGTTTCCGTAGCAGGACTGCAGGGGGCGTAGCCGGAATGGCACTGGGCAGCATTACCCCAATTACATCTACTCGCTGCAGCCGCCCTCTGCCTACCTGATCAGCATGTCATGCAGACAGACGGCGGCCATTGCAGTGTTCAAAAGCCGCGCCTCCCGAGTCCTCGTCGTCTGTGATAGGCGGAACACTCAATTTCACAGCAGGCAGTATTCAGCCTATCACGGACATCCTCTCATCCTCGTCTGTGTTATGAGGATGACCATGATAGGCGGAACACTGAATGCTGGGAAATTGAGTGTTCCGCCTATCACAGACGAGGAGGAGGCGCGGCTTTTGAATACTGGAATGGCCACCGGTGTAGCAGTAAAATCCGTATACCATGAAAATCTGCATTAGGTACGGGCACAGTGATTGAAGCATGGGCACAGTGAGACACGGGCACAGTGAGACAAGGGTACAGTGAGGCATGGACACAGTTCAATTCAACTAAGAGTAACCTCAGGATTTTTTGTTGTTTTATTAGCTAAATCCAAATACAGTATTAATAATTTGGATGTTTAACAAGCTTTGTTGCACACTGCAAAAAACAACAAAAGGTCACAAGCGCTAAATTGGTGGATAAAGAAAAAAATAATGGATGATAATAATAATAATAATAAGAAAAAAATCCCAAATATTTTGGGAAGTACAAAGTATCCAAAAGGGGGAAAAAACAGGATCCAGCGCAGCAAGAAAAAATCCGTACCCAGAAGTACAAAATACACAACATGCACACAATATAATCCAGCGCTCATGGAACATACATTATTAACTATTAAACTCTTGAAGAATTGATAAAAAAAGCTTAGTCCATTTATCACAATAAAGAGAGGGATCCAATCCCAAATGTGCAGAGGGCAAATGAATCTTAACTCTCCAGTTGCCAGTGGTGACAAACTTGTTAAACTTGCAGTGACATCCGTGGAGCAAGGAGGGGTTAAAAAAGTCAAAACAAAGCCTGTGGCATGATCTCCGTGTGAGCACAGTACCTTGAATGATGGACAACAGGCAGACCAGCGTGTGGAGGGCCCTCCAACCCAAAAGGATGCAGAGCCAGGATCGCAGCAAGGCTGGGACAGAAGGAATCACACACAGTTTCAAGAGTTTTCAATAGTTAATAATGTATGTTTCATGAGCGCTGGATTATATTGTGTGTTTGTTGCACACTGACTTTGCAGTTAGAGAAAGGGTTTGCCTTTGCAATTTTGTTTGTTGATGCACTTTAATTAATATGATTAAAAAAAAATCGAATCGTAAATCGAGTTTTTTATAAAAAAATCGCAGATTTTTTTTTTGGGGGGAAAATCGCCCAGCCCTACCCAGGAGCACCCTCCAAACGCAATAGGCAAAGGTGAGAAAATTACGATATGTCTGGTGATCTTGCTCTGAGACATGATGTGTAAGGAGAAAATGCATATGGTTGTAGTGTGGTGATGCAGCATTTTGAGGGTTAAAACAGGCAATGAGGTGAAATATCGCCTGCCAACTGCAAAGGCAGCCATGTGTGAGCAAAAACCCTAAGTGACTTTTTTTATAGTACAGGGGTTGGACAAAAATATGCAAACGCTACATGATTTGCGGGCGTGACGACATGTTTCGTGCTTACTGAGTTTCAAAGAGGGCTAATTGTTGGTGCCCACTTAGCTGGTACCTCTGACTGAAGTTTCCAATTTCATTTGGGGTGTCGTGAGGTACTCTATCAAAGGTTATGATGGCATATACAGTTTCCGGGAAAACGTTGTCTCATGAGCACGGTCGACATGGTCAACTGACCAAAAGACATTGCACATGATTGTGGCCCAGAGTTTTGCATGATGATCGGTATCATATTTCATTATCCACCATCCAAGACAAATTTTTATATATCCCCCCCCCAGGAGAATTCAGGCCATCTTGGATGCGGAAGGTGGTCCAACACAATATTGGATTGTCTAACTATTGTTCCTTTACCATACTTGTTTCCATTATTTTCTCCAACCCCTGTAAGTCTAGGTTCATGCTAGCCAGTGCTTTGAAAAGCTATCCATGGTGGATCGCTGTCAAGTGTTCAGGAGGGGATCCTGCCGTGTGCGGGTGTGTTTTGGTTTAAAAAAAAAAAAAAAAAAAAATTACATTTTATAATGAGCTAATATTCCACGAGCAAAATGTCAGACGTGCCCCCATTGACTTATTGACTCAAATGGGATGAGTTTGACAGACTGCCACCTGTCAACACGGCTCTCTAAATTTGCCATGGATGTGGCACAAAGCATCGTGACTGCTGCATGTGAACAGCCTCCTCCAGCTGTATTTTGCTTTTTTTTTTTTTTTTGGTCTCTTTCAGGCAGGACACAACTACTGTGTCCCAATATGACATGCGCGTGGGTGCAGGTCCCTGAACTCGCCCTGTGTGTGTTTAGGGGCCTGCACCCACATGGATGTTGTATTGGGACACAGCACATGCTGTGTCCCAATAGACAACAATGGAGCTGGCAGCACATGGACGCACGCAAAACCTGCACGGCACTCAGATAATCGCCCTGTGTATATGAGGCCTTTAGGTGGACAGCCAGGGGGTGGTAAAACCATGGCTCGGCTGCCTGTTTTTACCACCTTCCCCAGAAAGCGACCTAAGATGGGTAGATGGCTTTAATGGTGTGCTATGCTTTCTAAGGAAAGTAGGGTATATTTTTCTGTGCCTTTTAATAGCAATGTAAAAAACCTGTCTAAACCAAATAAAGCTCTATTTAATCTGCTGGTTTATGAAAAAGCAACATACAGGCAAAAACTGCAGATCCATGGGGATCAGTAGGGAGAGAGTGTCTGTATTACCTAATCAGCGCTTAACTTGTGGCTTTGAAGTGCGCGGGGTGGCTGGGAACTCTGAGTTTGCTGTCTGTCAGATTGCTGACCCACCTTTTGCTTTGAGTCACTTTGTATATGGGGATTAGTATCCTAAAGATCAAGCAAATCCTTTATTGAAGCTAGAAAATTAGAAGTCTCAGACCTGTAGATCAAGGGGCTGCATTGGCCTGCTTCCTGATGCCTACGTGTAACTGATCACTCTTCTGTGCCCTTTCAAGTCCAATTGAGCAATAGAAACATTTGCTTCCTTTTGTAGCTTTGAGTGGCCACACAGGCTTGGGTTTTTTTTTTATTTTTTTTATCAAAACTGCAAAATATAGAAAAGCAATTTTCTATTCCACTTCCAATTGATTTTAGATTTACTATTACATCAAACTGAGTTGATCGGCTACTGCAGAAAATGATTGGTCATTTTGCATCAATCGGCAGCACTGAGATATTATGAAAGATCTTATTTTCAGTGATTAAGAATATATTCTGGAAATGGATGTGATCGATTATGATTGTAAGCTACAGTCAAGTCATGTCTTGGCTATTGACTGACCTACACATTCTCACGTGGGGTCTATTGATCAAATGGGGGGGGGGGGGTGTCGACTGAAGTTCAGTTCTTCTTCTTATTGGAAAAGATCATTTACCTGAGGGTGTATGCCCAACATAAGATTGCATGATTTTCCTAAACCTAACCGCGGGTGGGGGGGGGCGGCTATGGATGAAATTGAATCATCCCACCCCAAACTTTTTTTTTTTTTTTTTTGGATAGACGTTCAAGCCCCACTCCTAAATCACCCCTCTACCTGGTTGCTGGATCAAAAAAATCTATCTAAAGGTGTGGGGGTGTCCTTCTTTTTTTTTTTTTTTTTTTTTTTTTTTTCTCCCCCATGATCGTGTGTAGGCAAGGCAGGCTTGAAGAATCGCGTCGAAAAACTTTGTTTTTTTTTTTAATGACATTAAAAACGGTCTTGTGTACGCGGCATTAGAAGCACTTTAAAGCGTATCTATGATCAAATGTAAAATTGTATATTAATATCCCCATTGTATGTCAGTTACTTCTATCCTACTTCTTCTATTCATTTGAATGAACTTGACATTTTGTAAACTTGCTTTTTGTGAAGCATACCCACCCCTTTACTTTCTAGAATTCTGTGACCTGTATTGACTATGCCCTATGGATGGGCACCTCTGTCACAATTTCAGAGTCTGCCTTCTGAACTGCAGATGGGCCGAGGAGGATTTTCAGGAGGCGGAGTCAGTACTGGAATGGCAGCTTGCAGGCAGCACAGTAACATGGGATATGTAGTCCTTCAAATCAAAAGTAAACACCAGAGTAGACTCTGCAAAGCATGCAGGGAATCCTGGAAGTCGTGGAGAGATGGCCAGCAGACAGGCAGCACTCTCGTCATGGTAAGCTTGCTTGAAAAATAACTTATATTGGATTGTAAAAAAAAATACTGTTTGTGTTGCTATTACAATGGTGATGTTCTACACAGTGAAGTGTCTGCTGTGACCATAGATTTCTTTTAGTCACGGGATGCAGCAGTCTTCCTATCTTCTGTTTTATTTATTTTCTGTTTTATTTCCTTCTTGGGGTTGCCATGTCAATGCCTGCATATAGAATGTCCAGTGGCAAGGTCCCATCACGATCCGAAAGAGGACATCTGCACAGGGGGGCAGGACAGGACTGGACTGGGGGGGGGGGGGGGGGAATAGAAGGGTAATAGAAAAAATATAGTTCTACCCCTGAGTGGATCTTTAAACAACCTGGAAGTTTGCATGTCTCCAGAAGTATGTTTGAAGGGTACATCAGAACTACGAAAATATCAAAAGCTAAAACAAAACCAGCTTTTGCTGCAATATCCGACATAAATACAGATATTGATACTCTGCAGTCCTCCATTCAAGTAGGGAAAGGTAGTCAAAGTCACACATCATGACAAAACCCTGCAGGCCATGCCTCCTGGTTTTTGCTTAGTCTGTCATATACCACTCTTTTCAGGGTTTTGCTGTGATGGGCGACTAATAGCAATTCCTTTTCTCTACTAGATGTTTTGAGCTCTGTCCTTGTCGGCACTCTTAGCGGTTCCTCATGCAAGAGGACCTGGTGGAACCGTGAGCGGCACATGTCATTATTTTTTTTTTGTGTGGGTCACAGCACCATTCAACCTACCTTCTCTGACCCATGAAAGCTGAAGCAGCACATACATGTCACTCTGGTTCCCCTCTTAGTAGCATGTTTCTTGTCAGCACATGAACTGAATTGCTTTGTACTGTTTCTTCCCCTCTGACTTCAGCCCTGCTGTACAAGGACTGCAGGAGGTGGTTCAGATAGTGTGGTTTTTTTTAATTTTTATATTAATTAAATTATATCTGCAATAATGGGGTGTGTTATATATATATATATATATATATATATATATATATATATATATATATATATTTATGAGTTCAGATCTAACACTATTTCATTACGACCTGATTTTGGGACTCTCAGAAGGCCACATGCACTGGACAAGTCAAGGGGATTGCAATAGAAACTTTAAAGCTTGACTGTTTCTAGTGGTACTTTATCCTGCAATCTTCTTCAATAGAGACTTTTTTTTTTTTTTTTTTTTTTTTTTTTTTAGCACTCGGTGTGCAGTGTACACTGTGCTGATCACCTAACACATCGAATGTGTTCATATGGAGAACCTGGCTTGTACACCTGTTGGTAAAGAGTTGTCTTGTACTCTATATGTCTTTCTTTGGACTTTAGGCTGGGTTCACACTTGTACGACACGACAGTCCTACAACTTTCATCCTACTTTGCTCTGCGACCTCAGTCCTACATTGATCCTACATTGGTCCGACATCCATCCAACTTTCATGAACAGGATACTACTTTGATCCGACTTTGTGCTAGTCTGACTTGTCCTTTTGACCAATCAAAACAATCCCAGGGTGGGATATTCCTTTTTACTGCTGCTGTAATCACCATGTCGGATGGTTAGGACAAGGATCCTACTTTGATCCGACTTCAATGATATTCAATGGGCTGAAGTAGGATCAAAGTCGGACCAAAGTAGTACATTTTCAAAGTCGGACCGACATGTGTCGGACCAGTTAAGACGGCTCTCATAGGGAAACATTGATTTTCACACGTCATGCGACATGAGCTCCCAATGTCGGAGCGTTTGTCGGACCAGTGTGAACCCAGCCCATTTTCCACTGTTAGGCCTGGTTCACACTGGTCCGACAAACGCTCCGACATTAGGAGCTCATGTCGCATGACGTGTGAAAATCAATGTTTCCCTATGAGAGCCGTCTTAACTGGTCCGACACAAGTCGGTCCGACTTTGAAAATGCTCCCTGTACTACTTTGGTCCGACTTTGATCCTACTTCAGCCCATTGAATATCATTGAAGTCGGATCAAAGTAGGATCCTTGTCCTAACCATCCACATTTGACATCCGACATGGTGATTACAGCAGCAGTAAAAGGAATTTATCTCACCCTGGGATTGTTTTGATTGGTCAAAGGACAAGTCGGATCAAAGTAGTATCCTGTTCATGGATGTCGGACCAATGTAGGATCAATGTAGGACTGATGTCGCAGAGCAAAGTAGGATGAAAGTCGGATGAATGTCGTGTCGTATCAGTGTGAACCCAGCCTAAGTTTCCATAGTTCAGAGCAGATGTTTGGAGTTGTGTGTGTGTGTTTTTTGTGAATTCATATTCTGAACAAGATGCTGTTTGTGGCTTCCCTGAGAAGGAACTGGACCTTCAGAGAAATATTTCCCCTGAGAGATCACAAAGCACAGGAATAGCTCCTCGGGAATGCTGCTGGCATAACCTCCCTTTTCTTAACTTTTTCTGGAACCGTTTATAAAAAATGGTAAAACATTCATCAGAATGGAAGAAACCTTTTTATGAACGTGTGTGTGTGTGTGTGTATATATATGTGTATGTGTAAAATATATATATATATATATATATATATATATATATATATATATATTGAATCTATGGTAAAATGACTACTGGAGAGCAAAATATTAATTCTAATTTGGCCCACATCCAAGTTGCGCTACATAAGTCAAACTGAAAATCAGATTGCAGGCAGACTTGCACACCATATTTCTTCTACAAAGACCAGGCACCCTTGGCCAATGCCAGGATAAGGTCACCCAGCACCCACTGCAAAGATGCCAAACTTTGCTCCCCCCCCCCCCCGGTCCCTTAAGGTGCCCTATCCCTGCAATAAACCATTTTGCCCAAGGCAGATGCCCCTCCTGCCCACTCCTTGTCCTGGCTCTGCCTCATCCAGGAAGTAACATTGCGGTTTGCTGAAGCGGAGGGGTAACCCCTGGACTCGTAGCTTTCTTACTAAACCTCAAAGATATTGAAGCAGTGGTCACTAGTTGGCTTACCATTACTGAAGTTGCCATGTACAGGTTATGGGATTTATATTCCTGAAATGCGTCTATTAAAGCGGAGCTCCACCCTAAAGTGGAACTTCCGCTCATCGGAACCCTCCCCCCTCCGGTGTCATATTTGGCACCTTTCAGGGGGGAGGGGGGTGCAGATGCCTGTCTAAGACAGGTATTTGCACTCACTTTCTGGAGTCCTCTCTGCGGGTAGTACGTCACTTACCGCAGAATACCCGTTGTGTTCTGGGAGCCGAGTGTCTCCCAGAACACAACAGGGACCAGTGAGGACGGCGCTGCGCGACTCACGCATGTGCCGTAGGGATCCGGGCAGTGAAGCCGCAAGGCTTCACTTCCTGGTTCCCTCACCGAGGATGGCGGTGGGGGCAGCAGAGTGACGAGCGATTGCTCGTCTTCTGCTGCCGACATTGCTGGACTCCAGGACAGGTAAGTGTCCTAGAATAAAAAGTCAGCAGCTGCAGTATTTGTAGCTGCTGGCTTTTAAAAAAAAAAAAAAAGGGGGTGTATATATATTTTATTTTTTATTTTTTTTTTTTTTTTTTTTTTTTTTTTTTCAGGGGAGCTCCGCTTTAAGTACCGTATAAGCTGAGATTTTCAGCCCTTTTTTGGGGGCTGAAGGTCCCCCCCTCGGCTTATACTCGAGTCATATAAATTTTTACATTGTAAATATTACCTGTAAAGAAGTTGCGGCTGTGGCGTCCATCGTTCAAATTCCGCGGTCTCTTCCTGTTCCTTCCTTGATAGGCGAGTCTCAGCAGACACTCTCCGCCTATCACGAACGTTCTCTCATCCTCAGTTATCCAGCAGACGTCTGTGATTGGCGGAATACCCAACACAGTGTCTGCTGGGAAAACTAAGGATGAGAGAATGATCGTGATAGGCGGAGAGTGTCTGCTGAGACTCGCCTATCAAGTAAGGAACAGGAAGAGACCGCGGAATTCGAATGATGGACGCCGCAACTTCTTTACAGGTAATAATTACACAATGTAAAAATTTCTATTTACAGGGAACAGCGAGCTAGGGAACAGTGGGGCATCGGCTTATACTCGAGTCAGTGAGGTTTCCCAGTTTTTTGGGGCAACATTAGGTACCTCGGCTTATACTCGAGTATATACGGTACTTTCTGCCCCAGTGGCTTTCTTGCTTTTGACACTAAATTACTTTAACGTTTCATTTATTTGGCACTCAATGATACAAATATGCTCACCATTGGATACTGTTGTTTTTTGTTTTTTTTGTTTTTTCTTTTACTATTTTTTATTTTTTTTCCTGAAAGGATAATGCCGCGTACACACGATCGGAATTTGCAACAACAAATGTTCAATGTGAGCTTTTGGTCGGATATTCTGACCGTGTGTAGGCAACAAATGTTTGAGAGCTGGTTCTCAATTTTTCCGACGACAAAAGTTCTTGTCGGAAATTCCGATCATGTGTATCCAATTCCGACGCACAAAAATTCTAAGCATGCTCGGAATCATTGTACTTAATCTTTCTCGGCTCGTTGTGCGTCACCGCGTTGTTGACGTTCGGAGCAACATTTGTGGGACCGTGTGTATGCAAAACAATTTTGAGCCAACATCCGTCGGAAAAAAATCTACGGTTTTATTGTGGGACTGTCCGATCGTGTGTACGCGGCATAAGTTCAACTTTTTGCAGGTAAAAAAATGTGCATTATTTTTTGTATTTGGAGCCTATAGTGCATTACACCTGCGATCAGTAGTTCACAGGTGCCATGCAGGACTCCTGCATGCATGTCAGTGTATCTGTCTGCTCGTACCTCATATGGGCAGGCAGATGCACACTGACCGGAAGAGACAACAACCTAGAGTGCTCAACAGCGCCGTGGTAGTTCATTGAGAACTACAAGCTGACAGCCGCAAAGGTTGTCCGTTTTTTGTAGTTTCCAATTCACAGAAAAGTGACAGCGGGTGTCAAGAGAAGCTGGGCGAGGGAGAGGCTGCAGCTGCTGAAACATGTTACATGTTCCACCCTAAATCTATGAACTCTTACTTTTTTTATTTTTAAAAATGGGATCGCATCCGTGTGAACCTAGGCTTGGGCAATGTCCGCAATTGTTCTACAGTGGGGTAGAAGACATGACTTGTTGACTCCTCTTGGGGGTTTTTTAAGCATTGGCTGTAATCCTAAACCTTCTGGACAGGAGGGCAATCTTGGACAATCTTGTTATACGGGTATGCATGTTTGTATGCACTGTAGACACTCCTGTAATTCTTTAGGTTATCTATCAAATTGGTTCCAATTTTCCTAAGAGCCGGTTCACACCAGGGCGACTCGTCAGGCGACTCAGTCGCCTGACAAGTCGCGTCCCACGCTTTTCAATGGAACCGTTCTAAGTAAGAGCGACTCAGGTCGCTCCGACTTAGAAAAAGGTTCCTGTACTACTTTTGGGGGCGACCCAAGGCGACCTGCATTGACTTCTATACAGAAGTCTTATGCAAATCGCCTCGACGGGCGTCTCAAGTCGTCTTGAGATCGCGCCACCGAGGTCGCCCCCACAAGTCGTGCCGCGTCGCCCTGGTGTGAACCGGGTCTAATGGTCTTTCCTTATCAATTGATTTTATTTTGCATTATTCTAAATGTGTCCCCAACTGTAACCAATACATCTCACTTGTATTGGACAAAAATTTCTCTGTAAAGCCCCGTACACACGGTCTGACTTTTTGCCAACAAACTTCAAAATAAGCAAGTTTTCCCCAAAAATCCGACTGTGTGTACGCTCCATCGGACAAACTTTTTCGGTTTTCATCGGACAAAAGTTCGCTCTGCAAACAGACAAACTTTTCGGCAACAAAAGTCCGATGGTGCAAAGTCCGACCGTGTGTACAGAAATCCATCGGACTTTTGTCCGAAGTACAAATACGCATGCTCAGAACCAATGTTAAAATCAACCAACAATGGCAGAAGTTGACCAAAGGGTGGAGGAAAAGAGCAGAAAAACCACGTGATGTTGGGAAAGTTTGCAGAAAAGTCCTGCCGTGTGTATGCTATGGGTGTGCCCGGCCAACTCCCTTCGGACAAAAATCCACAGAAATGTTTGTTTGAAGTCCGACCGTGTGTATGAGGCTTTAGAAGGTATACTTTTTAGTTCACTTAAAAGCTGAGCTAGCAGTCTAAGACATAGTGTGCTAATATGCATGCATACTAGCACATTATGACACCCCTACCTGCACACGGAGCCCTCTAGCGCTGTCACAGATTCCCACCCCCGGTCTTCCTTCTGGGTTTGCGGTCTCTGATCTTTTAAATTTCTGGAGCTGTGATGTCGCTCCCGCATGCATGTGCATGCAGCCGTGGACAGCGCTCTGCATCCAACGGCGTACTGTGTGCCTTGCAGAGCATCACTGGGCATGCGTTGGTGACGTCATAGGCTATTGCCAAAGTGAATATCTTCTAAACTGTGCATCCTACAGGTAAGACTGATTGTAAAGCCTCATACACACGATCGGACTTCTATCGGACTTTTCCATAGGTTTCTGCCCGAAGGGCCTTGTCCGTGAACTTGGTATGCATACACACAGCAGGACTTTTTCAGCCAACAAACACGAACGTAGTGACGTAATAGATGTACTATGTGTTTTTTCTGCTCTTTACCGCCACCCTTTGGGCAACTTTTGCTATTGATGTCTGATCTTTAGCATTGGTTGTGAGCATGCGTATTTGTACTTTGGACTTGTGTACACACGATCAGATTAGCCGACGTAGGACATTTGTTGCCGGAAAGTTTGTCTGTTCTCACAGCGAACATTTGTCTGATGAAAAAGTTTGTTCCGATGGAGCGTACACGCAGTCTGATTGTCCGCTAAAACCGGTCCATCAGACAATTGTTAAAGTCTGATCGTCTGTACGGGCCTTAAGCTTACCTGTAGGTACAAGTGAAGAGAAAGGACTTTACTACAACTTTAAGCTGAGCCATACACTGATCGATATTGGTCAGTTTAGCAGGGACCAGCCAAATTTTCAGTGTGGCTGTCCCTGCTCAACAAAAGTCTCTATCATTTGACCAACTTTTGTAAAAGGGACATGTTGGTATACCGTAATTTCCCTTGATCAGCAGCTACAGCGAATCGGCTGCACCTGCTGACCAGTGTATTGTGGCAGCGTTTGGTGCCATTGTTGGAATACAATGTCCTGGCAGGGTGGATTCCTCCAGTCGCCTTGTTTGTGTGGCTGGAGGTATCTGTTTAGCCCTGGTTCACATTGCAGCGATTGTCAAATCAGCGGCTATTGCCTGCAACTGCACCGTCCGAATCGGTGCGACGCCACATTTGCCACATTATTCCAAAAAATAGTTTCTGTACTACTTTTGGTGACTTAAGGGTGTGATTTCAATAGATGTCTCTGAAATCGCCCCCCCAAAGTCAAGACTGACATGCAGGAATGAAACCAATTTTTGTTCCCGCTGTCAGTGTGAACCAGGGCTTAACCATGCTTTTTATATAAATTGTCCTATGCTGATACCATCAGTGCAGTTGTGATGGGGTATACGGCGCTTAAAAGGATCATGGGATGGTGAAGGTCGTACTTTACCACATGCGAATGATGCCCATTGGTGCTTTTGTCAAACTGCAAGGTAATCGTGAAACTTCTGAAATGGTTTTTTTTTTTTTAACCAGCCTATGCCCAGGTTCACACTGGGCTGCAGGAGTGAAGCCGTGCGAGTTCAGCTGAACTCGCACAATTTCACTCTCGCTGGCAGTCCCGATTTCAGCCGCGATTACAGAGACATCTGACACAGATGTCAATATAAATCGCGGGCCGAAATCGCAAAAAGTAGTACAGAAACTACTTTTTGAAATCGATGCGGCGTCGCACCAATTAGGACGGTGCCATTGCCGGCAATTTGCGGCAAATATTGGCGTTTTGACATGCCAAATCGCATGTGTGAAACTGACAGGCGGACCTGAACGGACCGCCGTGTGAAAGACTCTTTCACACGGAGGTCCGTTCAGGTCCGCCTGTCAGTTTTTTAGGCGGACCTGAAACGGATCCTCCATGTACCCCTATGGAGGCACGGATGTCAGCGGAGACATGTCCGCTGACATCCGCTCCGCTCCGCCAAAGTGTGACGGAGGAAAACCCTATTTTTTCCTTCCGTCGGCGGAGCGGATCGGATGACAACGGACTCTACGGTCCGTCGTCATCCGATTCCCCATAGGGGAGAGCGGCGCTCTGACAGGGCGGTCCCAGCACAGTGTGCGGGGACCGCCCAGTCATCCGTCGGCTCAGCGGGGATCAACGGAGCGATCCCCGCTGAGCAAGTGGAGCTTCACGGGGCGGATCTGCACGGATCCGCCCCGTGTAAAAGGACCCTTATGCAAACACTTCTTCAACCTCACTGTGAACCCATCGCTACGGA
The DNA here is from genome assembly GCA_029206835.1 of Rana muscosa. Classification (NCBI taxonomy): domain Eukaryota; kingdom Metazoa; phylum Chordata; class Amphibia; order Anura; family Ranidae; genus Rana; species Rana muscosa. The sequence goes on from CM055122.1 coordinate 141,159,586, forward strand.
GATCAGAAACAAATCCTTGTGCCACAGAAACATTTGTAGATAGAACTTTGCTAAATTTAGCATGGAAAATTGCAATAAATGGACTTAGTTTTTATATGTAACATTTTCTTGCTCAGAAAATGCTATTCTGGTTGATTATACACACAAATTTAAAGCTTGAAGCTTTGCACAAATCGAACAGGAGTTGGATATTCTGTATACTAGATGGGCTATACTCTTATCACTGTAGATTGAGTACAAGTTTAATCAATCGTGTGTGTGTGTGTGTGTGTGTTAAATAAAAAATAAAATAAAAATTTTATATATATATATATATATATTACACACGATTAAAAAAAAACTGTCACAAGTCCCTAGGTAGGTAATTGTCAGTTTTCTATAGCAGCGCTAAATAGTCAACCACCAACGGTGACCTGTCTTTCTTAAAGTAAAATGACAGGCAAAAAAACAGGTACCAAATAAATCGTCAGGTGTCTTCTATAATCAAATGTGCAATCCACTAATGATCCTTATGTTTCCCTTTCGGGTTGGTACTCACCACAAAGTGGATTTTCACAGGCACTGATAGACTAGTTGGATCCCATCATCCGATCATCCATATACTGGTCCTGCTCGATCCCTCAAATCCCTCAGGAGATCCTCCGATATCCCCAGGTTTGTTTTGCAGGTAAAGAGAGAGACAGGCAATAGTGTAATCCCGTAAAAATTGTCTTTAATCAGCAGGCCATTAAAATCTTCCAAACGTTTCTTTCATAAAACTAGAATAGCAGTAAACAGCTGTGTTGTTCCTAGCACCCAAAAGCGTAATGTGTCAGCTGGTCACGTTCGTCATTACCAGCCTCACATTACTTCCTTGTTCCGGAGCGCATCTGGAATGCACAGCGTCCCTTCCTTTCAGCCGCAAAGTCACGCCCTGACGTTTCGTCCTTCCGACTTCCTCTGAGGGCGTGACTTTGCGGCACGGCTCTCTGAATTAATTACACCTATGTAATTGGACAGCGAGTTGACCCCCCCACTGTGTGCATCTCAGTGACTCCAGTTCATCCCGGTGGGCAGACAGCATAATATTCACAGGGGACTGTATGTATGTGTGCAATGTTTAATTGTGAGATCTGGATTGTCACAGCATGCACTTGTAGCATCAGCATTGTCATAACAAAATACATGTAGCGGGTGCTAAATTTAGTGGGGGTGTATCTGGGCAGTAGATGGCCCAGATACATTGATTTTAGGGATTTATGGACATTTTGGAGTGTGGGAGGTATGAATGGTGTCGTGGTCCCTGGGTGGCGCTATCTCCTGGGACCGGGGTTCAACTACCATTCTAGAGCCGTGCCCTTTTTGTCCTCTCTCGGCAGTAGTGCGGCGGGGAACCCGCTGTGCCTGCTGGGAGAGGATATAAAAGGGGGTGGACACCTTGCGCACAAGGTCCATTCCCCAGGCACCTTCGGCCTGGGGGCTGCTGTGGGTCGTCTGTGCCTGGGCGCGTGGAGTCGAGTTCCATCCCAGGCACCTTCAGCCTGGGGTGAGGTACTACATTAGGAGGCCTGGGGCCCAGTACCTTCGACTGGGTCCCGCAAGGGCGAAGCATTCCTAAGGTGCCCCCGGTATTGGGTGCCTGAATCCTGGGCGTAAGGGACCGGAAACGTGACCTCCCCGTAGAGCCAGCGCAGCATTTGCTGGTGCCGGTGGAGGCCTCTGGTGACCGTCCGGATGGATGTCTTCTTTTGACAGAGGTCGTTTGTTCTAAAGGAGGTACTTCATGTTCTCATGGTCTGTGGCAGGGACCCATCTTTCTCAGGTCAGTGGCAGGCCTCATCCAAGGCCTGTGGCAGGGGCCTCAACGTTCACCCAGGTCAGTGGCAGTGACCAAACTCACGGTCGGTGGCAGCGACTGTGCGCCAAGCCTGTTTGCACTGAACTGAACAGGAGAAACTTTATTCTTTAGTTGTGCCTGGACCTACTCTTCCCTACACCTGGTCTGTTCTATTAAAGTCAACCAGTTCAAGTCAATAAAACAGAGTTGGACTTTTCTTGGTGTGGAACTCGTGTTACTGGAAGCTAAATGTCCCTGTCAGTGACAATCATCCTCCATAGGAGAAGCGGAGGTTCCGGCCTAAAACGCAGACCCGATGGTTAACAGTTAGCTCATATCTCTGCATCCTACATCAGAGAGCCGAGCTGGTGGTGTGCATATTTCCCCCTTCTCCCAGATACCCCTCGACAAGCAGAGCCAGCCGTAAAGAGAGGGGAGAAGCTGGGGAAGGACCGCTACATACAAACTGTTTTACAATCCAGTATAAGCTTACTTGAAAAATCTCCTTTCATGTTGTGGGTTCTGACTATCTGCTGGCCATCTTTCTGCAACTCAGCATCTCCTCTGATGTTTTTATTTCCTATTTCTAAGGACTACACATCCCATGGTACTTTGCCTGCAAGCAGTGATTCCTGTACCTCCTCCGCTTCCTTATGGGTGTGACTTGGATATACCGGCAGCACCCGGACCCCCAGGGCCCAGATGACTGTGCGGATAGTGTGGGTGTACCATGTGTGTGAACACCACCACCCCTCCTTCCCTCTCACCAGCTCCTTCACAGCTTCCTCTGCTCTTGCCACACCAGAACCCCAACTTCCTCACAAGGGAGGCATTGCCCTACGCTCTCATCCCAATCCACTAAATGAGCTGCCCAGCTCATGCGTATGCAAATAATGCTGCCATTCATTCATAGGTGCCAAATGTGGCACTGGAAGGGGGAGGAGGAAAATAAGCGGAGGTTCCACTTCTGGGTGGAACTCAACTTTTAAGGTAAAAAAAAAAATCGCCCCCTTTCTGCACCATCCCAGACTGTTGGGAGATTGGATACAGTAGATTAAGGTGAGGCAGATTGAGTAGAAAAGAGGTGCCATGCACTGCGTAGGAAAAACCTTTTATACTGAACCCCCCCCTATGTTGGACTAGTAGGCCGAGGATGGCATGTGAGTGTAGCTTTAGGTTGTCCCAAAATGAATTTTGTGTAAAGACAGTGTGGGAGGGTTTTTTTTTTTTTTTCTCTTCAGTTTACATGACTGATCCTGCTACATGTGGAGGGTAGTGTTGGCTTGAAGCTACAGTCATATAAGCATCCTACGTGGTGGGTGTGAACAAAGTTTCTGCTTTCCAGATCAAAAGGCCTGAAATAACGAATCGATAAATCGACAACTAATCGCTTATGAAATTAAAAGATTACTTTTTTCATAATCTATTAATCGGCCAGTAACATAATGGGTTTAAAAAAAACGAAAATTATCCCTTTTATAGTAAAAAGAGCAAATAATCACTACTGTTAATATTATATTAATACGAAAAATCTTTGTACATTCGCTGAATGAAAGCATGTTGTTTGAAATGTTCACTTTCTTTTAACATTCAGTTTTAAATTGAATGAAATTTCTGAACGAAAACCACAAGCACGGTCTGAAAATTCCTTTGATCAAGAAGTTTTTTTTCTATTTCTAAACTTTCCCGTCACTAGTTGAAAACTAACGTCGATTTGACCCCACTGACGATTAGAAAATCGAACGAACGTTCTTAAAATTATATTTTATTTTTGAAGGAAGACGTTGTATGGCCAGCATATAATATATTACAGTTCTGTTTGAAAAAACAGACTAACTTTTTTTTTTTTTTTTGTTTTTCTTTAAATAAAAAAATTTGATCCGAGTCTGATATTTACCAGATTCACCCTCTAAGAGCCGGTTCACACCAAGGCGACTCAGGATCAGGTCGCCCCGAGACGCCCCAAGTCGCGCTGTAATGTTAGTCTATGGAGCCGTCTTTATGCACACTACAGAAGTCGCTCCGACTTCAAAAAAGGTTCCTGTACTACTTGAAAATGACTTCTAGGCGACTTGTACCCATTGATTTCAATGGAAGTCACCTCTAAAGTCAGATCAGTGTCTTAACTGAAGCAACTTTACAGGAAGAAAAAATAGTTTTCTCAGGCAAACCCCTCCCTTCCACAGAGCTGATTATTGTTTGATTGGCCACTGGCAAAGTCGCCTGTCCTGGAGGAAACTCGAAGTTGCCCTGGAAGTCGTGTTGCCCCAGTGTGAACCGGCTCTAATAGTATATACAGTAGATCTCCTCTAATAGTATATACAGTAGATCTAATCTGTCAGTTATTCTCAGAGTGGATTAGAGATTTTGCTCCCTAACCATATAGTTGGTTATTTATATTTACCACTTCATAGGGATATTAAGAATACAATTCTTTTTTTTTTTTTTAAACTTTACATATTAACTAAATTATACACCACACTTTTTTTTAAGGTTATTAATCGAAACAATAATCAGCCAACTAATCGATTATGAAAATAATCGTTAGTTGCAGCCCTACAGATCAAGTTCTCCAGCATTTGCATGTATTTGGCTTTACATGCATTCAGAGTTTTTAAACTGACCCTGGATGCATATACCGGTAATCCTATTTTCTCCACCCTCTTCTAACCCATCTTGACAGACCTTTTGTTCCCCCCCCCCCCCTTGCCCGGTGGTGCCACAAATGCACACCAATATGCCCCGGTCATGCTCCTCATCGCTGGTTCTGGTGCATGCTATGGATAACTGACAAAGGACCCTCCCGGGAAGGAAGCAAATGAAGGAAGGGGCTCAAGCCGGTGATGCCACATCAACTCCACATTGGGATGGTTTTTTTTTTTTTTTTTATACTTAAAAATTAAGATCCGCCTTTAGAAATTTCCTATAAATGTAATTGCAGGATTGGCAATGCCAGCGTGAATGAAGCCTTGAGCCCCCATAGTTTGCCATTAATACGAGATGAAACATTTGTTCCTGTTTACAAATGACAACATGTTACTAATTTATGTAACAGCGTTTCTTTGGTTGCTTCCATCCATCGTCTAAGGACCTGACTACAGCAACCAGGGACTGTCAGACTGCTATGTTCCTATGCAGAATTCCTAGGGGGAAATGCATGTTTTTCCTCTTGTCCACTTTTCCTGCAGTTTAAATATATAGGATGTCTCCCTGTTCTCTCTATTTGTGGACAGTACTAGTCTGTGATCTGATGCGCCTGTACATCCTGCATCTGGCAAGTTGGTGTGAACAAGTTCTTGGCAATTAGAATTTTACAGACAAAACTTTTACTACACTTCCCCTTTCCAATGATCTCATTTTATGGAAACGTAATAGACTGGTACGCGCCCAATTTCTAAAGATTACCAGGTGTAGCCAAACGGATCCTGTTTTTTTACAATAACTTTTTTTATTTGAAGGTCATGCTATTTCCATCACGTGACCTGATAAAAAATAGTTGATGATAAAAATGTAGCTTGATTCACACTCAGTTTTGCAGTGACTTGGAGATGTAATGGGATGTCATACTGTATAAAGCTGAAGCCCTAGTATGCCCTTCTTTTTTTTATACATGGTTGCTGAACAAATGTAAGTATGGATGTGCTATACTTGTGGAAGCTGGAAATCACTGCAGTAGGCACCGCTACAGTGATCACCACTAACTTCTGGGTCCTGTGCCAAGTGACTTTTAGAGGGATCCAAAGGGGGGGGGGGGGGAATGTACATACTTCGGTTAAGATTGGATCAGTGAACGATGTAAAAAAAAAAAATATTGTCATTCCTGGAATTTAGCTCTAAATTGGTTGTACACCATCACATATACCCAGTGAAGTGAACAGCCTCAGATGATACACAGAGGAAATAAATCCTCTTTACTGTAGGTTTACTTGTTTGTCTGCAGTCTTCTCCTCCCCCTTTTTAAAAGTGTTAATCTTTCTTTTATCTGTCAGGAGCACAGAGGAGGGGGTGGAGAGGCTGCAGTAACAGTGTGTGAGAGCTGATTGGAGGAAAAGCACACCCCCTCACACAGCTGTGGTCTGACCAGCTCTGTTCTGAGCTCACCCTCCCAACACAAATTTATCTCCTGTATCTGGAAAACTTCTCAGAAGTGGCTCATGAACACAAGATGTTTTAAAAACGCCAGCGCTACAGCAGCACAAAAAAAAAAAAAAAAAAAAATATAAGTAAATATTAAATAAATATAAAATATATATATTCTTATTTTTTTGTACATTGGCGTTATTGCGTGTTTTTTTTTTTTTTGGCTTTTTTAATGAAAAAAACAAAATGCTCTTTATAATGTAAAAAATGTCAAATGCGGCTTGACTTTTTTTTTTTTTTTCTACTGCCCCTAAACACCTATGCCTTGGACAGTTTGTGTGCATGGAGACATAGGCTAACATTAAGGGCTTTTAGAGGCAGTTAAAAAAAAATAAAAAAATCAAACGCTCCTAAAAGCCGCTGTAAAAACATCCTGTGTGCATGAGCCCTCAGGCCAGGCCTCATGTACACTGCTGCTGGTAAACGGAGCAGTTGGGCATTTTTTTTTTTTCTTCATCTGCCTCTGAACTCTCTCCTGTTATCTTACCAGTACATGTACACAGGGTCATTTATAGTTTCTAGGCAGTTGCGTTTAGAAGAATTTTTTTGGAACGCAAAAGGGGTTCAGACGGATGTTCAGAGACATTTGAAATGCCAAATGCCCGTAACCACGTGTGTATGCGGTAACTCGCATTTAGCAGCGTTTAATTTACAGACCTTTTTCATTGTAACAAAAAAAAAAAAAAAAAATTCTAATCTTTGGAAACGTTGTGGCTAAACGGACGTTTTTAGATGCTGGGTGTACATTAAGCCTCACAGAGGAACAAAGCACCATAGAGAAACAACACTTAGCAGGCACAGTGAGCTGTGTTAAAGAACCAAAGCATGCACACTTCTATGGTAAGCATCTGCAGGCACATGTAACCTCTGCAGTGTTGCCACCAGTGTTCAGTCTCCGACACCTGTGAGGGTGGAAAACAAGTGTGTGTGTGTGTGTGTGTGTGTGTTCGCACAACTTTCTATATGTCTTGGCTGCCTATTTACATATGAATGGACACAGGAAGCTGCGGCTCGGGTGCCCCCATAGCAAGCTACTTGCTGTGGGGGGCACTCAAAAGGAGGGAGGAGCCAGGATCACTGAAGTGAGACCCGAGAAGAGGATCTGGACTGCTCTGTGCAAAACCACTGCACAGAGAAGATAAGTATAACAGGTTTGTAAAGTCTGTCATTTTTTCTTGGAGAAAATAAAATTAAATAAATCAATTTAGGTTACTGGGAAGATCAACAGGTGTTTTCTAAAGAAGTGTGTGTGTGTGGTGGTTTTTTTTTTTTTTTTTTTTTTTTTAATACATACTTTTTTTTTTCCCAGTGACAGTGAAAATGGTAAAAGCCCGTTCAACAGAAACCGCCCCGTGTGGCCACCAGGCTGCCCGAGTGGCTGGCATTCTGGAAAACCCAGTATTCACTCAACGCTGGCAGCCAATGGCTGAGAGTTCTTTACTGGTGTGTTTTGGTGGGGGGGTCCCCACTGTCAGAACACAATAGCTCAGTGGGGAGATGGCTGTACAGCAAGCTCCTCAGTTCTTTCGTTCAGATCGCTGGGTTGCACGAAAAAACAAAAGCTGATGGTGTGTACCTAGCTTAAAACTCCCAGCTTCTTCAGCTCGTAGGATTTCTAAAACCACTCTTGGCTGGAAACTGGTTACCGATCAGAGGTTTTCTGAGATGGATCTCTGAAGATGTCTCCTTTTTTTTATAAAGGTTAACACCATATAACACTTTTGGATCCTTCCTGTCCTGACTCTCTTTCATTTCCTGTCCTGATATCAGAGATAAACTGTAGGGAAATTTCCCCTCTGAAGTCCGACAAATAAATAACAGCCTGATGGAGTTTATAACTCCCCCCCCCCCCCCACTCTATCCAAAAAAATAATAGTTTGGAGTTGATCATTAAACTAAAAAGCAAATCCATCTTTTTTTTTTTTTTTGGGATAGTGTCTCTGTTCCTGTTAAGGAGATTCACGCTCTTTGTCCTGGTGACTGTTATCGCCAAGACTGAAAATGAAAAAGAAAATCGCACATTTTCAGTTGTCCTCAAAACTGGAATAGAGGGGAAATCTTCCAATGGAGACACTAGTTCAGATGACAACCAGGAATTTCCCTTAATTTGGAAATATTTCCTTGTGTGGCTATGGGACAGGCAGTGAAGGGAAATCTCCCCAATGGGACACAATAGCAACAAAACTGGGTTCTAATCCTCCATTACTCTATTGGAAGGTTTTTGCTTTAGTTCCACTTTTATCTTTTGACTACTTTCTAAGCCAGGGATCTCCAAACTTTCTAAACAAAGAGCCACTTTACTGTTTGTTGGACTTTAGGGTGGCCAGTAGGAGTAGAAATGTCCTGGCAATTAGGGGGTAAACTATGCCCCATCTTTGGTACTAAGGGGAGGAATAGTGCCCCATCACTGGTGTCAGTGTAAGAAATGGTGCCCCATCAGATTCAGTGGGAGGAATTGTTCTCCATTGCTGGTGTCAGGGAGATGAATAGTGCCCCACGGGCCAAAAAAAGGCAAGCAAAGGGCCCCATCAGGTCCTCCAGGCCGCAGTTTAGATAGAGACCCCTGTTCTAAGCTATTTACTTTCTGCTTTATAACCTGACAAATATAGGTCATTCTTTGATTTGGCCACAGTAAAATGTGCTTATGCCAGTTCTTTTATCCGATTTTATAAACCATTATTTTTCATGTGGTGTTCAGTTCTTTGTATGGTGTTAACCTATTTAATTTTGTTTCTGTGACCTAAGGCCCAGTTCACACTTGTGCGATGCGAATCTACTGCGGGTTCCCGTATTGCACAGACTGCCGTTCACACTGCCACATGCGAACTGCTGGGAAGTGTCATATCTTAACGACACCCCTATTTCAGCTTGCGTATCGCACTGCGATTGACAGTTCGGACATGAATCGGATTGCATATGTGTGAACACACGTGCGATCCGATTCTGGTCCGAACAGAAAAAAGGGTCCTGTGCGTGTTTGGACCCAATGCGGTGCAATATCAGCCATACTATCTGTATGGCTGAAATTGCACCACACAGACATTGCATGTAATGTGAACAGCAGTGTGCTGCGGATTACATCCAAATTGCATGCAATGTCTGGCATCGCACAAGTGTGAACCGGGCCTTAGGCCTCATGTACACTGCTGCTGGTAAACAGATGTTTAGGAGCAGTTGGGCATTTTTTTTTCAGCCGCTCCTGAACTCTCCTCTGTTATCTTATCAGTCCATGTACGCAGGGTCGTTTATAGTCGCTTCTAGGCAGTTGAGTTTAGAGACTTTTTTTTCTGGAACCCAAAAAAATGCGTTCAGAAGCTGAGTTTAGAGGCATTTCAAGCGGCAACTTGTGTTTAGCAGCATTTCGTTTACAGATGTTTTCATTTTTGTCTCGAGTACATGCATGCCTGATTGCTTGTGTTCCAACCCCAAGGTTAAAACGAGGGGGGGGGGGGTATGTGACAGCAGGCAGGTAAAATCACCAGGTTGCATCCAGGATGGAAGGTATAGATGTCCTAGATTCAGGCTTTATGCCGATTTATACCACTAGGGGGAGTGCTGGGAGTCTTGCAGGGGAAGAGTTAATGAGCCCAGCTGAAGTAAGTGGGCTCATTAGGGCCTCTACAAGAACTCCCAGCATGCTAAGGGAGATGCTCCAACCTGGAACCAGATCTGTGTGGATAGTCTGGGGAGTGTGATCTCTGTGCGGTGAGCCAAAGCCTGTGTGGTTATTGCTAGAACTTCTAAAAGCAGGGAGCTAGGGACTGGGACAGCACAAGGCTGTACTCAGTTGTTAGTTAGGGACACCAACGTGTGTAGTGAGCGGTCAAGTTGACCAGGATTTCTTTTCCTGTTTCTTTTTGTTTTTTGCTGTATTTTTTTTGTCTGTATATAGTTCAAATAAAACCACACCCTTTTGTTTTCTCCTACCACTCTCTGGTGTGCCTGTTTGTGTGGTGAACCCATCCAGGGGGTCACACACACCCGCTGCCGAGTTAACCCCCTCACTCATAATTTTTTTAAATGCTCCTAGACGTAAACGTGGCTAAACAGCCGTTTTTAGACGCAGGTTTCTAGCTGTCAAGTTAATTCGCTCAGGAGAGGTTGAACAACGTCCCGTGTACATGAAGCCTAATTGTGGGCCTTGGGTAACGTCTGACCTTGACCCAAGAAGTTTATTCTGTTCAGCATGTTCTGTTCATATTTAAGTGCACTGAATGAAATGCAAGAGATTCATCTGGGAGATAATGAGTAGACCTTGTGATCACAACGCATTTTAATTTGTCTGTTTTGTTTTCACTCTGATGGTGGAAGTTGTCTGATGGCTGTATTGACTGATTACACCGTGCGACTAAATATAACATAGCAAGGAGCTAAAATGTTGATAAGTTCTTGTAGGAAGAATGTTTTACGTCAGATGAAGCAGTTATTGTCCCTCCTCCCCATTTGTTTCCAAGGAAAATGTCATCTGGCATGGTTTATGTCTTAGTTTGTGGAAGCAAATGAGGAGTAGGCTGAGAGCACTTGTCTAACTGAGCTGAGAAAATATTCTGATACATTTTTAGCTGAAAATGTGTGCAGAACATAGAGAAGCATTCCTAGACAATTCCTTCTGCAGTAGTGTACAGCGGAAAGGGTTTTGGTAATCAAGTCCAGCGGAACCTCTGGGGCAGGGGTGCCCAACCTTTTTGAGGAGCGAGGGCCACTTTATCAACTTTGTGAGGGCCACAATGAGCATCAGTGGCGTAGCGTGGGTTGTTAGCGCCCGGGGCAAGGCAAGTGATTTGCGCCCCCTAACCTGTGGACTTTTAGCACTCCCTGAGTCCCTTCCCTTCCTACAATAGTACTGACCAGCCTGATGACCACACTGACCACTACACTAACCTACCTGATACCTACACTGACCACTACACTTGTCACGGAACTAGTAGACCAGACTGTGCGACTGCACAGAGGAGACCAAACGGATGTAGGTGAAAATATAATTTATTAAAAAGGGTGACAAACAAGTGATAACAACCAGTGCAGCAACCAACAACAAATAGTGTATATACAAATAAAGGGGAGATACCATAATTGTAAACAAGCCAGGCCGAGGTCATACACAAGGGATATCAACAGATGGGTATGGATGGGAGAACAGGACAGGGAGAGGATGGATGGACAGGCTGCAGGGCAGGGATCAAAGGCAAACGGGTAACAGGAGGGACAGGTCCAGGATGGGCTCGGGATAGGGATCAGGTCGGTGTGGGTCAGGATGAGAGCTACCAGGGCAAGGTGTGTTTTGTACTTGTCGGGTATAAATAGGAATGCCTGTAATTGGCTTCAAGTCACACCTGAGCGCAGGAAGAGCAGTTCGCTCCACACTGCCAGGATCCATCCGCTGGTGGAGACCAGTACTGCGTCCAAAAGATAATATAATACCAGCAGGGAGACATTCTCCTGGCAGTTCCACACTGCCAGGAGACACCTGCTGGTGGACCACAGTACTGCAAGCCAAATAAAAATATCACCAGCGGATGGAACCTTTCCTGACAACACTAACCTACCTGCTTCCTATATTACACTACACTGACCTACCTGACCACGGCACTGACCACGGCACTTCACTGCACTGACCACGGCACTTCACTGCACTGACCACGGCACTTCACTGCACTGACCACGGCACTTCACTGCACTGACCACGGCACTACATTACACTACACTTATACTGACACCAGACTTTTTATTTATTTATACTGACTCTAACTCTGGCTTCCTCTCCCCAGACCGTATCCACCCCCTCACCTGCAACTTGTATCTTCCATCAGCCTGGAGGAGGTGAAGGCAGCGGTGTACACAATGCGATGGAGGCTGGACTCCAGGAGCAAGCGCGATCACTGATGGGCCAGCCCGGCTGCGATCGCGTGTGTGTGTTTTTAGTTTTTTTTCCCATTACTTCCTGGTTTCTGGCCTAGGAAAATGATGTCCTACATCCCCAGGATTCTTCAGGAGAGGTTTTCTCCGCTAAGCACACCGTTCTGCCTGAGCTAAGGGTGGATGATTCCAGGAAGTAAATGCTACATGAATCTGCCCCTACTCAAGATGGCCATGGCCAGGAATGCTAAAGGGCATTTTTCAAAGTGTTTTCTAAGGAAAATATATCAGACATGGATGGGTGATTTTGCTTTAAATATTAAAAATGAATCCGCGTTTTTTGTTTGTAGTACTCGGATGCATTGTAGTTCCGGTGTAAGTATTGCTGAACTGCAGTAAAAATAAACAGATTGCATAGTTGCCAACATTGCAAAAAAAACATCTGGGACACTTTTTTTGTATTGAGGCGGAGCCTTGCTATAATCAGGGGGCGGGGCATTCGTTTGTAGGAGTGTCATGCTGGAGTGAAAAATGCGGCGCGCGTCGCGGTTGAAAAATGGGCGTGGTTTACGCACGATAGTGGGTGTGGTTTAAATGGGCGTGGTTCAAAGGGGTGTGGCTAGAGTCCGAGGTGAGAGAAAGAGAGAGAAAGAAATAGAAAGAAGCCAGATCCTACACCACAATAGTAATGTGTATCAAAATTGGCAGATAAGGATACTCCAAAACACCTGTTGGCGCTTCAATCATCCCGGCACCATGGTTGTTACGGTGTCAGGATGATTGAAGTGCATTATTTCTATTTTTACATTGTAATATAAAATGAAATCATTCAACTCACCATAATGCCGAATCAGTGGAAGCCCTGAGCGTGTTACCTGCCACGTCGCCTGCCACCAGATGGCCTCCCCAGCAGTCCGTCCTTGCATCAGGTGCCTCCCCAGCAGTCCGTCCTTGCATCAGGTGCCTCCCCAGCAGTCCGTCCTTGCATCAGGTGCCTCCCCAGCAGTCCGTCCTTGCATCAGGTGCCTCCCCAGCAGAGCCCCCTCCACACTTGTGGACAAGGGTCCAAAAATCATGATTGTCCCGGGAAATTCGGGACTGTTGGTAACTATACAGGCGTCCCCAGTGGAGTCCCCCCTTACATCAGGCGTCCCCAGCGGAGTCCCCCCTTACATCAGGCGTCCCCAGCGGAGTCCCCCCTTACATCAGGCGTCCCCAGCGGAGTCCCCCCTTACATCAGGCGTCCCCAGCGGAGTCCCCCCTTACATCAGGCGTCCCCAGCGGAGTCCCCCCTTACCTCAGGCGTCCCCAGCGGAGTCCCCCCTTACCTCAGGCGTCCCCAGCGGAGTCCCCCCCTTACCTCAGGCGTCCCCAGCGGAGTCCCCCCCTTACCTCAGGCGTCCCCAGCGGAGTCCCCCCCTTACCTCAGGCGTCCCCAGCGGAGTCCCCCCCTTACCTCAGGCGTCCCCAGCGGAGTCCCCCCCTTACCTCAGGCGTCCCCAGCGGAGTCCCCCCCTTACCTCAGGCGTCCCCAGCGGAGTCCCCCCCTTACCTCAGGCGTCCCCAGCGGAGTCCCCCCCTTACCTCAGGCGTCCCCAGCGGAGTCCCCCCTTACCTCAGGCGTCCCCAGCGGAGTCCCCCCTTACCTCAGGCGTCCCCAGCGGAGTCCCCCCTTACCTCAGGCGTCCCCAGCGGAGTCCCCCCCCCCCCCCCCTTACCTCAGGCGTCTCCTGTCTCGGCCGCCATTATTGTTTCCCCTTCCCCGAAGGGGAACAAAATAGAGGCGGAGCCGACAGTGTGGCTGAAAAAAAAAAAATTAAGCTGTGGCGCTGCCGACCCCCGCCCCTTTCCATTACAGACAGACCTGCAGCGGGGCGGGGGGGGGTGGCCTGCCGGCCAGCCAAAACACAGATGTAGTACAATAGAAGATAAAGCTGCTGCGGCGCCGCCCACCCCCGGGGAGGTGCGGGGTGTGGGCGGCGCCACAGCGGCTTTATTTTCTATTGTACTACATCCGTGTTTTGGTCTTCTTGAACATGGCGGCCGGCGGAGACATTGTCTCCACCAGCCGTGGACCTCTAGCGGCCTGCGGCGTCCAAATTCGGGGAAAACGGGAAAAATCGGATTGGCCGGGACAAAATAAATCCGGGAAAAGGGTTTGAATCCCGGGAATGTCCCGGCCAATCCGTGACTGTTGGCAACTATGAGATTGGGTCTCCTGCCTTGTCAGATAAGACTGTATGAATGGTGTGGCAGAGCTGTGTATCTCAAAAGTGCATGGATAAAATTGCATTTTTTGCTGTAAGCACTGCTCGATTGTTCTCATAGCCATTTGGTAATGTGCATTTAAAATGAGACTTTGAAAAAACATGTTCATGTTTTTCAGCCTTGTGGTTGTTTTTTTTTATTTTTTTAAAATAATGGCAATGATCGAGGTTTTTTATTTTTTTTATGTATTGTGAACTCTTATGGGGAATATGCAAAATAGACATCTGCTTATTGACTGTGTATTCAAGTTGTTGTTCAAATCCTGTGTTCTGAATATAGAAGTGGAATTTCTAATTAGAATCTTGTTTTTCCTGGCTTTCGCAAACTCCCCTATCTGCTTTAATGTCCATAGAGAGGGATTCTACAGCCGTGGACAAAAGTTTTGAGAATTGCACAAATCTTATTTTTCACAAAGTCTGCTGCCTCAGTTTTTATGATGGAAAGTTGCATATACTCCAGAATGTTATGAAGAGTGATCAGATGAATTGCAGTATATTGCAAAGTCCCTCTTTGGCATGAAAATGAACTTAATCCTATAAAAAAAACTTCCACTGCATCTGAAGAAGGCTTCAGGGCGCCCAAGAAAGTTTAGCAAGCTCCAGGACCATCTCCTACGGTTGATTTAGCTGTGGGATCGTGGCACCACCAGTGCATAGCGTGCTCAGGAATGGCAGCAGACAGGTGTGGGTACATCTGCACACACAGTGAGGAGAAGACTTTTGATGGCCTGGTGTCAAGAAGGGCAGCAAAGAAGCCACTTCTCTCCAGGGAAAACATCAGGGACAGACTGCTTCTGCAAAAGGTACAGGGATTGGACTGCTGAGGACTGGGGTAAAGCCATTTTCTTTGCTAAATTCCCCCTTCTGATTTGGGCATCCGCAAGAAAAGGTGAGCACTACCATCAGTCCTTTGTCATGCCAAGAGTAAAGCATCCTGAGACCATTCACGTGTGGGGTTACTTCTCAGCCAAGGGAGTGGGCTCACGCACAATTTTGCCTAACACAGCCATGAATAAAGAATGAAAACATCCTACAACTTCTTCCAACCATCCAAGAACAGTTTGGTGCGGAACAATGCCTTTTCCAGCATGATGGAGCACCTTGCCATAAGGCAAAATTGATAACCAAGTGGCTTGGGAAACAAAACCTCAAAATTTTGGGTCCGTGGCCAGGAGACTTTCCTGACCTTAATCCTATTGAACTTGTGGTCAATCCTCAAGAATGGGCTGCCATCAGTCAGGCTTTAGCCCAGAAGTCGATTGACAGCATGCCAGGGCGAATTGCAGAGGTCTTGAAAAAGAAGGGTCAACCACTGCAAACATTGAGAGCCCATTCAAACAGGGGCAACTTTGGATCCGACTTCAAGTCGCGCTGCATGAGAAAATCAATGTAAGTGAATGGAGCCGTCTTAATGCACACTACTGAAGTCGCTCCGACTTCAAAAGTTCCTGTACTACTTCAATCCGACTGCTAGGCGACCTGTACCCATTGATTTCAATGGAAGTCGCCTCAGAAGTCTGATTCCCTGTCTTAATAGAAGCAACTTTCCAGGAAGAGAACATTTCTCAGGCAAACCCCTCCCTCCCCCTCCCTCCCACAGAGCTGATTTTTGTTTGATTGGCCACTGGAATGTCTCCTGTTCTGGAGGCAACTTGAAGTTGCCTCATGTCGCACCGTGATTCATACTCAAGTCGTGTCCAAGTTGCCTCCCAAAGTCGTGCTGGAAGTCGTGTCGCCCCCTGTGTGAATTGGAGTCTGAGTCTATGCATAAACTTCATGTACTTGTCAATAAAAGCCTTTGACACTTATGAAATCCTTGTAATTTATACTTCAGTATACCGTAGTAACATCTGACAAAAAGATCTAAAACGCTGAAGCAGTTGTGTAAACTAATTGCTTCATTCTCAAAACTTTTGGCCACGGCTGTAATTATTATTACCACAGCAGAATACCACTGATGCAATTTGTCATAAGTTTATGAAATTCTAAGGAGCTGTGAAACCACTCATTTGGTCAGTCCACGGAAATGTGACCTTTTGTGATAGCGCCGTACACATGGGCTGGATATTAGCCGGTACTGGCCAACTTTGGGCACGTGTGTATACAGCTGTCTGTCCGACAGAAGCCCATCTTACGACCAGCTTCTGTCAAACGAGCATTAGTGGTCTGGTTTCTTATACATTACTCCTAACAGTGAGATCCCACTTCGATCCTGATTTTGATTTGGTTCACCTGGAGGCTTTGGGTGTCTCATGTACCTTCCTAAGGGATCCTGTAATGATCCGCCCCGTGAACGTCCGCTTGCTCAGCGGGGATCGCTCCGTTGATTCCCCCCCCCCCCCGAGCCGGCGGATGACAGGGCGGTCCCTGCACACTGTGCAGGGACCGCCCTGTCAGATCTCCGCTCTCCTCTATGGCCCCTTTCACACTGGGCAGGTGCGGTGGCAGTATAGCAGCGCGATTTTTAGCGCCGCTATACCGTCGTATTTACCGCGATATTCGGCCGCTAGCGGTGCGCTTTTAGCCCCCGCTAGCGGATGAAAAAGGGTTAATACCGCCCGCAAACCGCAGCTATGCGCCTTGAGGACGAGTTGAGAAACACTGCTGTACATTGCTGCATTCATCTTTCCATCGATCCTGACTAATCTCCCAGTTCCTGCCACTGAAAAACATCCCCACAGCATGATGCTGCCACCACCATGCTTCACTGCAGGGATGGTATTGGCCAGGTGATGAGCGGTGCCTGGTTTTCTCCAGACATGACTAGTGCCATTCAGGCCAAAGAGTTCAATCTTTGTTTCTTCAGACCAGAGAATTTTGTTTCTCATGGTCTTAGTCCTTCAGGTGGGCTATCGTGTGCCTTTTTTTTATTTTTTTATTTATTTTTTTTTACACTGAGGAGTGGCTTCCATCTGGCCACTCTACCATACAGGCCTGATTGGTGGAGTGCTGAAGAGATGGTTGTATTCCCGGAAGGTTCTCGTCTCTCCACAGTGAATTGCTGGAGCTCTGTCAGAGTGACCATTGGGTGGTTGGTCACCTCCCTGACTAAGGCCCTTCTCCCCCGATCACTCAGTTTGGCCGGGCGGCCCACTCTAGGACCCCTGGTGAATATGGATGATGGAAGCCACTGTACTCATCGGGACCTTCAATGCTGCAGACTTTTTTTTTTTTTTGTGCCTCAATACAATCCTGTCTCGGCAGTCTACAGACAATTCCTTGGACTTCATGGCTGGATTTGTGCTCTTACATGCACTGTTATCTGTGGGACCATTTTATATAGACAGGTGTGTGCCTTTCCAAATCATGTCCAATCAACTGAATTTACCACAGGTGGACTCCAATCAAGTTGTAGAAACCTCTCCAAGGATGACCAGTGGAAACAGGATGCATCTGAGCTCAATTTTGAGTGTCATTGCAAAGATTGTTAATACTTATCTCCATGGGATTTTTTTTATTTTTTATAAATTTGCAAAGATTTCAAACCTTTCACGTTGTCATTTATGGAGTATTGTTTGTAGAATTTTGAGCAAAATAACAAATTTTAATTCATTTTGGAATACGGTTATAACATAACCAAATGTAGAAAAAGTGAAGCGCTGTGAATACTTTCTGGATGCTTTGTATAAGATGCTGGAGCGTTAAACCATCTGACAGTTCTACCAAAATGCTAAGTGATCAGTTTTGGGTGGAGTGACCACTTTAATAGTAGATTGCAGGGGGAAGGCCATCTGCTCCATTACACAGGGCTTGTAACTCCCCAGCAGGCAAACCGGGTGGTGTGGAAATGTGAGAAAGGCCAGTATGGATGGATGGGAGGGTGGGCTGCCAAGAGAACCCACCTGGCACTCTGCCCTGAAAGGGAAAAGTGTCAGAATCCCTTGTATTCACATATTGTAACGGGACATACTTGCTGTGCATTCCTTTTAGCTGCAATGAAAAGCTGATGCATCCCATATAAATGAGCATTTTTAGCAATTTCACCCCCTGCTAATATGTATCAGGATGTTAACATTTGAGAAGTTTACTGTAAGCTTCTTTTTATTCCACTTAAAAAGCCTCCAATTTTGGAATACTGTGTAACCATCTGATAATGTCTATGTTCTGGCCATACCCCATACTGTGTGATCTCAGTATAAACAGATTGGTGACCACCATTAGTGTACATAGCAGCACTGCACTATGGAGAGGTTGCACATTTTACAGCCGTACAGATTGGAGCATGGAAGGATATTGGAGCCTCTGTCTGGTTTTTATTGGTTATGACTAAAGCCTTATAGGCTGAAACGCGTCAGCCATTCCTATTTGCGTTTGTCCACTGTGGCTTGTTAATAAATACTACAGATTTTTAAGAGCAATGACCGGAGTGCGGATCATCTCTTCCTCATTACTCTACTCAGCCAGCGACTGGATCGAGCACCCGGGAGCCTTGCTTTCTATGATGTATGGGTAGTAGCACTGACTTTTTGTTTTTATATTTTGGGTTTTTATTGTGTCTGTATTAGGAATATTTCCCCCTTATTTCTTATCCGAACAGAAAGTGCTCGGAAATGTGGGACTCCGCCAAACTTTTTTTTTTTTGCAGAGTGGAACAGGTCCACTTCTGATAATGTTTTCTTATTGCTGTCTGTGCCTTCGGCTGGATTCACACATATGCATTTTTTTTTTTTTTTTTTTTTTTTTGTGCATTTTGCAGATTTGCACTACAGAATGTGTTCCATAGGAAACCATGTTAAATGGGCTGTAGTGCAAAAAGCACTAAACATGCATAGGTGTGAATCAAGCCTTGCTGTCCCAGGGATGACCACACTTGGCATATGGGGGTCACAGCAAAAAATAACATATAATCCGATAGAAAAATGAATGTATAAATATATGAAATTAAAACTGAGAACAAATTATTATTATTATTATTATTATTATTATTATTATTTTACCCGTAAAAGCCTCCATTATGTAGACATGCAAAAGTCCTGAGACTGCTGATGGGTGCTGCCATCTTGGATGTGATGTTGGTGGTCTAAACAGACTGACTGCGGTTACTCAAGTGATGCTCAATTTTATTCCCCTTCCCTCTTCCCTCGGAAGCTACATAAAGTCTTTATTTGTGTATCTGCGATGGGCAATTTGAGGCACTGCTGCCACTGACTGCTGGTCTCAGGAGATCGTGAGTGGAATTTTGGTGATGTTGCTGCTCAATGTTCTCCTTGCTGGAGGCCCTGACATTAAAAACCCATCTCTGTACAAATAAGGCATGGTAAGTCACTAATCCGAAAATGATCAGCTGCAGGGAGCTCATAGGCTATACTGGTCACTACTCATTTGACCTCTGCTGACCTCCCCCTTTTTTTTTTTTTCCCCTTTTGGGCACATCATCCAGAGTTCAATATTCTCATTAAAGCACAACTCCGGGAAAAGGAAAAACCCTAACTTGCTGTGGGGACTGCGCCTGTATTGCAAGGGTTAAATGCTTTTGTTTTCTCTATGGGGCTGGAAAAACACTCTTCCTTACTTGATCCTCCACTCTCCTGGCAGACGGTGCTTTCTCATGTTCTAGCAGTGGTCTGTTCCTTGGTGTACTCCATGTCTAGTGAGAAGTGTCGTGGAAATATATGTTCCATGCAGAGCATACAGCCTATATTTCCTGTGCTAAATAAGCACACACTTTAGATTCCATCTTTTTGCAATAATGCTATCTTTAGCTAAGTTTCACTCACCATCATTCGTCCCATCATTCATTCAAGGAAAGTAGCATCATCAGACAGCTCTGTTCTCATCTCAGCTTACCAGCATGACTGCCGGCTCGAGCCTCACGGCTCCTTTTTATTATCAAAAGATCTCACCAGCAGATAATCACCTCCCCCATGGGAGTGGTCATCACAGCATGTGACCTCCATGGGAGTGGTCATCACATGATGTCCTCTTTACACAGCAAAAGTCCATATGAGGACATCCCTCTAACAAGATGTCCCATATAATCCAGTACACGAATTTCACACAAGAAATATAGCTTAAAGGATACAATGAATACAATAACGCATGATGGCTAAAGTCCTATGGGTGTGTCCAGGCAGGGAGAGTGCGCATGCTCCCAGCAAACAAAGCCGTATTGCTTTAAAACATGGATGCTCTGCCCGGCTCTGACAACGCTCACAAGCTCTCATATTACCGTTGATAGGAATCCTTATTCTGCGCTATTCCATAGAATAACGCATATTCAGATTATACTATTATTGAATGGGGGAGGGAGGCTATCTGCAGACGCGCGCTACGAATCCTGATCAATGTTGATCAGACACAGCAGAGACCAGAGCATGCATCTGCCTATAACCAATGATGTCGTTGCAGAGCGAGCATATCCCCTCCTCCAAAGATCGTCCGTGCTAATGCACAGAGGGCCCTTGTCAGCGGACATATCCGCACCCTGCAAACATCACACTCCAACCTCAAGACATCCCCTACCAGATGGGATTCAACCAGCCTCAGACTGCCCCAGCCAGCTCTTTAGAGCGGGTTGCGTAAGTACTAACACTGGGTGACACTATGACAATACATGTTAAATACATCTTCATAAAAATCTCCAACAGGAGCTATGGTTTCTGCATCAGTCTTGATGTCAGAGGACCTTAGGCTGTTAGGCCCCTTTCACACGGGCGGACCGTATGTCCTTTTTTTTAAATTTATTTTTATCCATCCGTTTACGGATGAAAAACGGACATGCGATATATATATATATATATATATATATATATATATATATATATATATATATATAGAGAGGCGATCTGGAAAAAGGGGCGGAGCGGGTGGATGACGCTCGGTGTGCGGCGCTACTGCGCAGGTGCGGGCGTCCAGCGTGTTTTAAAGCACAATCATAGCTGGCTATTGAAGTGCACAGACAGAGCAAGCAACAGTATAAAGGCACACAGAGGCGGTTGATGCAGGCATCCCCTAGAAAAGGCACTTTAGTAGGCACCAACTGTTATATAGCAGCAATTGTGCTAGACTATTCTCAGTAAAAGTGGTGTATTACGGCTGGAATACCTCAGATTTAGGCTTAGAAATATGCCGTCCAGAAGCTCCGGAACTGAATCTTCCAGGAAGCGAAGGGGGTCTCATCGGGCTCTGAGGATCTTGGGCATGCTTCTGCTGCACCAGTCTCCCCTGAAGTTCAGAGGTAAGTGACCATAGAGACCCCGCAGGGGTACTTGGTACTGTGGCTGTCCTCAGTTCACCTGCTCCTGTGTATGTAACAGAGGAGGTTTTTTCCTCAGCTCTGGGAGGATTAGAGAGGCTGCCTCCCTGTCAGGGAAAGCACGCCCGATCTCCGTCTCCTCCTTCAGAGTGCCTGTTAGCAGAGCAACAGTCCCATACAGGGATCGACCTGCCTGAAGGGGATCAGGAGGAGGTTGATTCTGTTATAGAGGAATCAACAGTGGAGGAACCTTTTCTCAGCATCTCAAGCTGAAAGATTATGGGTTCAGTCTCTGACTAACATGGTCCGATCAGCATTTAAAAATGCACCTTGCGGACCCATCAACCACTACTGTATCCTCGTTGGTCGCTAGAAGCCCCCAGACTGTCTGTTCTTTTCCACTTCACCCTTTACTGAAAGGGCTTATTTACCAGGATTGGGAACGTCCTGAGAAAATATTTATTCCCCCAAGAGATTTCCGGTGGTCTATCCCATGGAGGATAAGTTCATCAAAAAATGGAAGGTCCCTACAGTGGACGCAGCCATCTCTTGTGTGTATAAATCACGGACTTGTCCAGTGGATAATGTCCAAATGTTCAAGAACCCAATAGATAAAAGATTGGAGTCCTTATGAAAATCTGCTTCTTTCTACAGCAAGCTTGGTGACACAACCAGCAGTGGGGTCTGCTAAGCAGTGAAGGATCAGTTGAAACAGGTCTTGAGGGACTTGACAGATCAGCAGGCCCTTGCCCTAGCTGATCTACCTAGAGCCTTAGGCTTTGCGGTTGACGCCATAAAGGATTCAATCCATCAGGCCTCCCGCCTTACGCTGTCTGTAGTACATATGCGTAGGCTTCTATGGCTCAAAAAACTGGTCTGCTGAAGCTCCCTGTAAAGAATGGCTGGTTAGCGTCCCATTTCATGGTGAACGCTTATTCAGGGAAGACCTGGACAAATATATCCAGAAAATTTCCAGCGGTAAAAATACACTCTTGCCGGTTAAAAACAGAGTTAGAGGTCCCTCTTTAAGAGGCCTGCTTCTCCAGTCCCTGGGGCATCGGCTGTGTAACAGTTCCGACGGCCTCCTCGGTCAATTCCCGGGGGTAAAAAACAGGGACAATCACAGGGTAATGAGAAACCCTGGGTCAGGGGAGGTACAAAACCTCCCCCAAAGTTAAATTCATTGAAGGGTTGCCCCCACTCAGTCGGGTGGGGGGAGGACTCCAGTTGTTCGCAAGAGACCTGGCGGGACACTATCAAAACAGGTGCTCTCCGCAGTGTGTTTGGGATACAGATTGGAGTTAAAAGACTCTCCTCCTTCCCATTTTTGAGGTCAAACGTGCCAAGGGATCCCCGGAAGAGAGAGTCCCTCCTGTTGGCACTAGAACAACTATTGCTCCAAGGAGTAATTATGGAGGTTCCCCTGGAAGAATGGGGGTTCGGGTTTTACTCAAACCTCTTTACAGTCCCGAAGCAAACGGGGACGGGAGGCCCATATTAATTCTAAAAGGGCTAAACAAATTCCTGTAGATCAGGACTTTCCGATGGAGTCGATCCGAGCGGTGGCCACTGCCCTACAAGGGGAGGATTGGTTAGCCGCGATCGACATCAAAGATGCTTATTTGCACATTCCCATCTTTCCAGTCCACCAAAAATTTCTACGCTTTGCAGTAGAAGGGCGCCATTTTCAGTTCAGAGCCTTGCCCTTCGGTCTGGCCACAGCACCACGAGTGTTTACAAAGATTCTGGCCCTTTATTGGCCAATCTAAGAACACAAGGTGTAATGATAATGGCATATCTAGATGACTTGTTGCTGATAGACCACTCAGTGAAAAAGCTAGACGGTGTCGTTCACAAGACAATCAAGTATCTGGAATCTCACGGTTGGATTATCAACCGAGGAGCCTGTAGGAGTGGAGGATCAGGTAAGTCGTTTTTCCACGTCCCCAGACATAAACTAGAATTTAACCCTTGCAGTGCAAGCAACGCTCCACTACCAGTAGGGTTTTTCTCTTTCCCTGGAGTTCAGCCCTAAAGGCCAGTAATATTTTCCATTTTATATTTTGTGTGTGTGTGTGTGTGTGTGTGTTCTTTTCTATATCAGGTACACAAGACCTGGCATACAGTAGATTAACATGATCTCAGTCAGCTGGTTGACTGTCCATCCATCCAGATGCACATTGTTGGGTGATCTCAGCTTGCTTGCTCCATATTTAGCTGAAGTTTGCATCAATGGAAACCACTCAGGAAGAAAACGTTGATATTATTTCTCATGATAAATCTGCTCTTGTGTATTTATTTCAAGAGATTAAAACTGAAAATGCATGCTGAAACCTCCCACCGGCAGACTTCTATCCTTTTTGTTTGGGGGAGCATCTCCAGATGTTCAGATGGTTCAGTGTTTAATCTTTGTTTAGTCGCCAGCCACAGATGTGATCTGCTCCTGTCACACGGCGGAGGAACACCTGTCAATTGCTGGTGTCAGCGGTTTAAGCAGAAACTTCACAAAGTAGTCTTAAAATACAGACATCCTGTGAATGTTGTCAGACTAGCTGGTAATGAAATGCAGTTTCAGGAAGCCACGGTATTTGTGTAGTTACTGCAAGGGCATAGGTTGTGGGGGGGGGGATGTAACAAGTTTTTTGAAACACTTAAAAGCCATGTATGGGGTGTGGGTGTTTTTTTTTTTTTTTTTTTATATAAGAATACTTCCCTAGGTGAATGCAGCATTGGAGCGATGCTGTATCTGTCCCTCAGTGCCTCAAACATTGAGAAACGAGCGATTGAACACTGCCGATTGCTCGGTTCTCTCTGCTCTGCCAAGACCTGCTTAGGCTCTCAGTGGATCCTGACTTCATTGTCACAATCTTGCCCAAGCCTGGACCGACACTTTTGATGTTGGCTGACAGCGGGCTTCAGCCTGCTGTCTGCGAAAACTGGGTCACAGGAGAACAGAATGAACCGCACCCCTGTGATCCACAGGAAAAGTACAGCCAAAACGAGCTTTGGCTGTACTTCTTTAAATGTATTTTTATAGAATTGTTGTACATTTAAAATTCCAGGAAGAACTTGGATTTGGTGTTTCCAGAACCGTGTACAGCCATTCACTTGTCTGACCAGCTATATTGTGTGTGTGTGTGTGTGTGTGTGTGTGTGTGTGTGTTTGGATAAAATAAACTTTAATGTATTAGGAAAAAAAGTGTGTGTGTGTGTGTGGGCGTCTCGGCAACGCTTTAAAGTTGCTCATGGAATGGCGACAAACTATGGTAATTTTTAGAGTTACTGAAGAGGTCTAGCGCTAGAATTATTGCTCTCACCCTAACGTTTGTGGCAATACTTCACATGTTGTAAAAATATATATATATATATATATATATATATATATATATATATATATATATATATATATATATATATATATATATATAATATAATTTATTATAAATAGGATTACGCAGTTTTTTTTTTTTTTTGTTCTCCCATGATCTTCTTTGAAAATAATGTGGTGCCACTCATTTCTGGTAACGCACCGCACAAGAAGGTCTTCCCATTAGCACCAAAAATGTATCATTATTATTTATTTATTTTTAAAATAATATTTGTAAAATAAAAACCCATATGCAGTGGCCAATTATTGTCAGAGAAGGTTAAAAACAATCCTATAAGATGATTTGGGTGTCTTTACTGTACATCAGCGTCTCTGCGTGCAATGCTTTTTTTTAATAACTGGTATTCTACAGTATAACAATAATTGAAAGACTTCTAAATGGTCACACACTGACTGGAAGCCCTTTGTGGACTACGTCTTTCCTCGCAGCATGCACAGCCGGTGGCCTCGGTCTTTATCTCACTGCTGGATACACTCAGGCATTTGAGTGACAGTGGCGTCATTTGCAGAGTACTGAGACCTGAGTAATGATCATTACAAATACACTGCTCTAAATTTAGATACAGTATTGCAAAATGAAAAAAAAAAAAAGCCAGCTATAACCTTGGTTTACTAAAATACAATATTCTACCTATCAATATTTTAAATCTGCGTATAGACAGTCACATGACACTTTTAGTGACAAAGTGGAATGAGTTTAGATCTGTTATGTTGCATGCATACATTAATCCAATCTATTACTGGCTTTACAGTGTAAAGTGTGTGTGTGTGTGTGTGTTCAAATGTACGGGGAAGGAATACTTCCAGTCAACCTAAAAAAAATTCAGTCAATGTAGACAGACTATGTAAGAACTTCTTTTAACCACTTCAGCCCCGGACCATTTGGCTGGCCAAAGACCAGGCCACTTTTTCCGATTTGGCACTGCGTCGCTTTAACTGACAATTGCACGGTCGTGCGGCGTGGCTCCTAAACAAAATTGACATGCTTTTTTTTTTCCCCCACAAGTAGAGCTTTTCTTTTGGTGGTATTTGATCACCTCCGCGCTTTTTTTATTTTTTGCGCTATAAACAAAAATAGAGCGACAATTTTGAAAAAAATGCAATATTAACTTTTTGCTATAATAAATATCCCCCAAAAAACTAAATTTTTCCACAGTTTAGGCCGATACGTATTCTACATATTTTTGGTAAAAAAAATCGCAATAAGCGTTTATTGATTGGTTTGCGCAAAAGTTATATCATCTACAAAATAGGGGATAGTTTTATGGCATTTACTTTTTTACTAGTAATGGCGGCAATCAGCAATTTTTTATTTATTTTTTTTTAGATTGTGACTGCGACTTTATGGCGGACACATTGGACACTTTTGACACATTTTTTGGGACCATTGTAATTTTTACAGCGATCAGTGCTATAAATATGCACTGATTACTGTGAAAATTACACTGGCAGTGAAGGGGTTAACCACTAGGTGGCGGTGAAGGGGGTTAAGTGTGTCCTAGGGAGTGATTCTAACTGTTAGGGGGCGTGGCTACGAGTGACACATCACTGATCGCTGCTCCCGACGAGAGGGCGCATAAGATCAATGACTGTCACTAGGCAGAACGGGGAGAGGCTTGTTTACACTTGCCTCTCCCCGGTCTGCAGCTCTGTGACCCGATCGCGGGACATCGAGTCCACGGGTCCCGTGGGCACGGTCACAGAGCTCGCGGCAGGGGCGCCCGCACGGCGGGAATCTCAAAATGACGTGTGTGTGTGTGTGTGTGTGTGTGTGTGTGTGTGTATATATATATATATATACGTTACTTTGTCCAGCCATTCTGCGGACGTATATGTACAGGAGCCGGTCCTTAGCCGGTTAAATGTCTGATTTTTAGACTGAATTTTCACAGCTGCTATCGTGTGTGTGTGTGTGTGTGTGTGTGTCATGAGGGAACAATAAGCACGTCCATACAGAGGTATTGCAGGATGGATTTCTAAAAGCAAAGCCATAGTTGGCTTAAAGCAGTAGTAAAGCTTGCTTTTTTTTTTTTTTTTTTTTTTTTTACTACAGGTAAGCCTATACTGTAATGGGGCTTACCTGTAGGTAAAGTCAACCTCTCCTAAACATGCCCCGTTTAGGAGATATTTACCCTGGGTGCATGAGCTCTGAAGGTCCATCATACTGTGCCAGTGTTCTGCCGAAAACTCGCCAAAATCTCCAAACACATCTCTCCCGTTTGACTCCAGCAGCAATAACTGGAGATTTCAACGATTTTTCACAGAACAGCGGCGCAGTGTATACAGTACGGTACACGCCGAGTTGGCTATTTTGACAGAACAGCCGGTAAGGAGGACAAAGGTCACCCCCCCCCCCCCCTAGGAGAAGGCCATGCTGTTGGGTAGTATTGGGCAGACTAACAATGTCCATTGATTATATGATGTACCGTAGTGTACACACTGCCGCTGTTCTGTGAAAACAGCCATCGTCCATCTCCAATTATCGATGCTGTAGAGTCCCCAGAAGTGACGTGGTTGGAGATTTTGGTGAGTTGGAGTTTTTGGCAGAACACTGGACCATCGGAGCTTCTTGCCTGAACTGAGAGCTCCCGCGTGCATGCACAGGAGTGACGTCATTGCGGCTTCAGCCACTCACCGCGCCGGAGCCCGTGAACCCGGAAGAAAGATCGGGGGAAGATGTCAACCCTCTGTGTGCCACTGGTAGGGCTTCGTTCTAAGGTAAGCATTTCATAATGTGCTAGTATGCGATACATTCTAGCCCACTATGCCATTGTCTTGTCTCGCAGGTTTTTCCTTAATTCTGCAGCGGTTTACTACCGCTTTAAATGATTAAATGCAGACCCCTCAAGATCCACTTCACTTCAGATCAACATTATACAGCAATATTTTTAGCACGTTTTTAGGCTTGGTTCACACTAGTGCGATGCGGGAACCACCTGTGCAGGTTTCCACATTGCATCGGACTTTCAGGCTGTTCACACTGACCTGCGAACTGCTACAAGTGTCCATATAAAATTAATGACCCCCTCAAATCGGTTTGCAGAATGCAGTGTGAACTGTGGAATCGGATTGCATGGGTCTGAACGCTCATGTGATTTGATTCCAGTATGGATCAAAAAAAGGGTTCTGAACCATTTTGGTGCGAATGCGATGCGATTTCAGTCATATAAACTTAATGGCTGAATTTGCATCGCACAGACCTCACATGTGATGTGCACAGCAATGCAAATCACATGCCATGTCTGGCATTGCATAAGCTTATCACATAAATGTATTTAGGGCTGAAAGGATTAATCGATAAAATCGCTAATGAAATTTGTCAAAGATTTTCATTATCGATTAGTTAGTCTGCTAACGGCACGCACCTTCCTTCTTCTTTTTTTTTTTTTGCATTTCAGTACCGCCTCCGTCCGAGTGTTACAATCCCCTGTGTAAAAAGCCGGCGCCGCTGTATACCTCATGTGACCAGGCACGTTCATCTCTCCCCTCTCTGCTGACGTCAGCATGGTATTCTCGGCCCTGCTCGCTTTGCTGCCTCGAGGGGAAAGAGAGAGGAGAGAAGCAACCGGTCACGTGAGCGCCGAGCTGCGATAAGGTAGAAGCTTGCTTTTACAATACAGGGAACTTGGCAAAGCATTCATCTTGGTATTTATATGAGGACAAGTGCCCCATCATTGGTGCTTCTGGGGGTGGGAGTTGCCCAATCATTGGTGTTCATGGGGGGAAGTTGCCCCATCGGTGTTCCTGGGGGGGGGGGGGTTGCTCCATCATTGGTGTTCCTGGGGGGGGGTTGCTCCATCATTGGTGTTCATGGGGGGGGGGGGGGGAGTTGCTCCATCATTGGTGTTCATGGGGGGGGGAGTTGCTCCATCATTGGTGTTCATGGGGGGGGGGAGTTGCTCCATCATTGGTGTTCATGGGGGGGGGTTAATGCCCCATCATTGGTGTTCCATGGGGGGGGTTAATGCCCCATCATTGGTGTTCCATGGGGGGGGTTAATGCCCCATCATTGGTGTTCCTGGGGGGGGGGGGGTTAATGCCCCATCATTGGTGTTCCTGGGGGGGGGGGTTAATGCCCCATCATTGGTGTTCCTGGGGGGGGGGATAGTGCCCCATCATTGCTGTTCCTGGGGGGGTTAATGCCCCATCATTTGTGTTCCGGGGGGGGGGTTAATGCCCCATCATTGGTGTTCCTGGGGGGGAATAGTGCCCCCCATCATTGGTGTCAGTTTGAGGCATACACACACCTCTCCCACCCACACTCCGGTCCAGTTCCTCCAGCCTGCTTTGGTGTCCGGTCCCTTGAAATATGAAAAGTATGGGTAAAATATCTGCAATTCTAATCAAGCACCCCCCCCCCTTATGATCCACCTGTTAAAAACGGTATACTGCTATGAACTTTGGAGGCATTTTGTATAATGGTAGAAAAAATGTGTAATATAATATTCAGGTAGAGTGTGAGTATAAAACAGTGGAAAGAATGACACCTCTTTACATGTTGCTGAACATTGGTTTATGTTACAGGAAATTTACATTTTGTTAGAGGAAGTTAAAAATGCAACCTGTGAAGGACTAGCGTCAAGTGTAGAGCTTGAAGGACACCGCTACTCGCTGGTTCTTCTTTTTAAGGGCTTTGTTTGCCCATTTTTATTAAAAGAAGTTCAAACAAAATCAAAGGTTTCCCTCGCAGGGGTTCCAACACTCCTTTTCATCAACAAAATGACATTTAGGCTCGGTTCACACAGGGGCAACACAACTTCCAGCGTGACTTTGAGAGGCAACTCAGACACAACTTGAGCATGAATCACAGGGCGACCTCAGCGCGACTTGTGGTGATTTACAACACGACTTGAAGACGCTTCCAGGACAGGAGACATTCCAGTGGCCAATAAAACAAGAATCAGCTCTGTGGGAGGGAGGGGTTTGCCTGAAAAATATGTGTTCTCTTCCTGGAAAGTTGCTCCTGTTAAGACAGGGAATACGACTTCTGAGCGACTTCCATTGAAATCAATGGGTACAGGTCGCCTAGGAGTCGGATTGAAGTAGAATAGGGACCTTTTTTGAAGTCGGAGCGACCGCAGTCGTGTACATTAAAACTTCTCCATTGACTTCAATTAGTTTTAAAAATAGCGTGACTTGGGGCGACCTGAAGTCGCGTCCGGAGTCTCCCCTGTGTGAACCGAGCCTTAGCCTCCTGGCTTATACATACAGCAGTGCTGCTCAGGCCTTCCACTTCAGGCTTTTGTCTGACTCCTACAGACTATTCCATTGGCAACACCGTCCATTTATCCATTTAGATAGCAGCCCCTCACTGCTCTGATCCTCAGACTTGGGTCTATGGCTTCCCCAGTGCACACCTGCACTCGTCGGAAGGGTGGAGCCCAGAATGCTGGTCCTGACTCTACTATCAGGCCCACACACACCTGAACAATCAGTGTGCCGGTGAGTCTCAAAACCCGGATCCAGGACTGGGGATTTCATCCCACCCGGATCTCTAAGAAATCCCCAAGCTCCAGGTCCCAAAGTGGACTTTAGTAAATCATGAGGAAAATGAAAAGCCAGTTTCCTCCAAAACAAGCAAATACCCTGGAGCCCCTCAACCTGCCTGGTTGAGAATCTTGTATTCTTCCACTGGTGGGATACCACAAACCCAAGAACTGAACAAAACACATTTTGGTGCTTTCACTTAAGTGATTGTAAAGTCTTTGTTATATTTATAAGAAAAAAAATAAGTTATACTTGCCTGCTCTTTTGAAGTGGATTTGCACAGAGCAGCCCAGATCCTCCTCTTCTTGGGTCCCTCTTCGGTGATCCTGGCCCCTCCCTGTTCAGTGCCTCCGACAGCAAGCAGCTTCCTATGGGGGCACCGAGTCACAGCTCCCTGTGTCCATTCAGACATGCAGCCCCACCCCCTCTCCTGATTGGCTGCTGTTAAAGTCAGCTAGCCAATGGCGCCGCTGCGTCTCAGCCAACCAGGAGGGAGAATCTCGACCAGCTGAGACACTCGTGGATATCGCTGGACAGAAAGGGACCTCGGGTAAGTCTGAGGGGGGGGGGCTGCACACTTAAGGCTTCTCTTAATGCATTAAGATTTAAAAAAAAAAAATCTGACTTTGCAACACATTTTAAAGCGATGTAAAACCCCCCAAAAAATGTATTCTGTTGCACCTTAACAGTTCTTAGATTTGGTGGTTGCATTGCTTCCCCTTTTTTTTTTTTTTTTTAACCTAGTGAGCCAGCCAGTAAGTCTGTTACAGGCATACCCCACTTTTAAGTACACAATGGGGTTTATTTACTATAGCTGGAGAGTGCAAAATCAGGCTCACTTCTGCATAGAAACCAATGAGCTTAAAGGATTTAGTATCAAATTTCTTGACCAGATCAAGCTGTCTAGCAAAAGTCTCATTTAGAGGGTAGAGACAAACCCATTTAACACTGAGCGGGGTGTTTGCAATAGTCAACTTTTATTCATTTATATAAAAGTTTTACCCCCAATAGGAAATAACCATTCTTGTAACTGCTTAAATTGTGTTGGCTGGAGTTCAGCTTTAATTTTTAAGCCAAGTTCATCTTAATCTGCTAGTGCATCTAGCGCTACCCTTTCCCCGTATTGACAATGTTGGTGTATCTGTTGCTCCTCCAGTGAAGTGGAGACACCCTAAGGCCCCGTTCACGTGAGCGATTTCCTGCTTGTAGCTTTAAAACTCAAGCCAAATCCCATTCATTTCAATGGACCCTGTTCACATTTGAGCATTTTGCCGCCTGAAGCAAGATGCTTGTTGCTCAAAAAGTACCTAAGCTTCTTTTTGACAGAATACAAGCAATTGTGCCCCATATACTTCAATAGAAATGCCTGAGCGTTTTGTCGCTTGTTTTCTGCAAAAACTGCAGCTTTCCAACCCTAATATCACCCCCCCCCCTCCCCAAGTGCTTTCTATTGGCTAAATCGGGGGTCTCCAAACTTTCTAAACAAAGGGCCAGTTTACTGTCCTTCAGATTTTAGGAGAGCCAGACTGTGGCCATCGGTAGTACAAAATGTCAGAGCATCAGTGGCAGTAAACAATCCCCCCCCATCATTGGTGTCATTGGGAGTAATTGTGCCCCACCATTGGAGTCACTGGGAGGAACTGTGCCCTGTCATTGGTGGGAATTGTGCCCCACTGTTGGTGTCATTGGGTGAAATTGTGCCCTTCATTGGTATCCGTGAAAAAAATGGTGCTCCAATGGCCACTTGAGAGCAAGCAAAGGGCCACACCTGGCCCTGGGGCCATAGTTTGGAGACCACTGGGCTAAATAAAAATGCCTGAAGCTGTAATACACTTCTACAAAACTCAAATAAAAACGCCAGTAACTCTACACTCGGGTGTAAATGCAACCTACAGCCGAGTACACACTAACCGTTTTTGCTGGGTTGCACGAAAAAAACTGACCGCTCTGGTTGGAGACACTATAATAACCATGCAAGGTTAGTCCAGCGATCTCCCTGCTGAGCTGTTGTGTTCTGACAAAGGGGACAGCCCCCCCTACCTGCCAGAACAATGATTAGCGCTCTCGGCCATTGGCTGAGATGGCTGATCGGGAGTCGGTCGGCTGCTGGTTTTCAACATGCACGTCGGACAGAAGCCAGCCAAACGGCCAGCTTCTGTCTGACAGACTAACATACACACAGGTGTTTTTGTTTTGTTTTTTAAACCGGCAAATGTCTCTGGACATTCTGCACGTGTGTACGGGGCTTAAGACAGGAAGTTTATATTACTGGCCATATCACCAGGGACAAAGCAACCCCAACGTTTCATATATGTAGTCTGCTTGGTGGCTGTATTGGTTTTACTTTCAGCAAGTACAGAAAATACCTGTTACAGTGATGGCCATGATCGTGATGTCACCAACCTTTCTCTCCACCTCATCCAATCAGAAAACACCTTGTATTTATTGAAAAAATACAAGGCGCTCTGTGAATAGAAACCTTGCCAAGTGAGCGAACCCCCCCCCCCCCCCGTGTTTTTGGTGTGCAGAAAGGAAGCTGCTTGCACAGGACCTTAGTAGAATGTGGAAGACTGGCTATCTTTGTAGTAGCATTGACTACTACAGTCATTTTCAGCAGTCCTTCAGATATGAGATATGCAGACTTGCATTGGTCTAAGGCTACTTTCACACCGAAGCGCTGGCAGTAAAACGCTACTATTTTTAGCAACGTTTTACCGTCCTGTTTGCTGCGATTTGCAGGCGATAGCAGGGTGATTTTAACCCCCCGCTCGCGTCTGAAAAAGGGTTAAACCCGCCTGCAAAAACGCTGCTTTGCGGGCGTTTTGGAGGCGGTACCCCATTGATTTCAATGGGCAGGAGCGGTATTTTTACAGCGCCTTAAAGATGCGGCTGGCAGGAGTTTTTTTACCCTCCTGCCAGCGCACCGCTCCAGTGTGAAAGCCATCGGGCTTTCACACTGGATATAAAGGAGCGGCTCTTTCATGGCTCATTACAGGTGCTATTTTTAGCGCCAAAGCGCCTCCAGTGTGAAAGCAGCCTAAGCTGGACCAATGTAAGTCTATAATAATGATAATTCATAGAGTTCAGCTTTTAAGATTCCATACATTTGCAACTATCATTTTTATGCCTTTTTTGTCTACAGTATTCCATTTATAAACGGCCCAATTTTTTGAAGGTTATTATACCCTTGGGCGTGGATTTATAAGTAATGGCCTCAGTACCCCTGTCAAAGCCTCCCACCCCACCCAGCCAGCCAAAATCTATATGCAGCAACATAGACAAGTATATGTGTCCTTTGCAGCTCTTGGGTCATACTATGCACCTGCTGCCTTCATACGGCTTGTATCTTCCAACATGTCACTATTGACTTCTGAAACGTTTAGGTAGCGACAGCTGATTACTGTGCGTGTGAGCATGCAAAACCATTTTAGGGACAGTGAAGCATTAAAGGTCGCACAAAGCTTACCTTTAAAGCTGAACACTAGCAGTGTATTTTAGTACACCATTTATGATTATTTATTATTATTATTATTATTATACTACAGGCTTTATATAGCGCCAACAGTTTGCGCAGCGCTTTACATCAGGGAGTATTGCATAGATCTGCGGAGAACACTGTATAGTGACGATGTTGTCAATCACTAGTGCAAACCTTGCCACTGAAAGCAAACCTCCTGGCTGGAGACGGTCATTTTTTCCTATGTATTGTATTGCTCACCCTAAGGATGTAATGATGGGCGGTCTCGCTGAACAAAGATTGGGACTAGGTGCGTCTTCACACAGGAAAAGTGTATACACCTTCCCTTTTTTTTTTTTTTTTTTTTTATCTGGATCAACTGATTGCACTACTGACACAACTTCTCCAAGCACCAGCGCTATCAGAGGAAGGGAGTGGATCAATAGCCTATCTAACTCTAACTCTAGAAGCACTGGATATTGAATCGCTTCTGATATCTCTGTTTTTACTAACCTGACAGCTTATTATTCTAAATGGGAAACCTTAATTTTGTTTGCAAATATTTTAAGATTCTAGCTACCAGCGAGAATAATGCCGTGTAAACACGACCAATTTTAATGACGAGAAAAATGACATTTTAAAATGGTCATTAAAAATGATCGTGTGTGGGCTTTAGAGCATTTTTCACGACGTGAAAAATGGCCATGAAAAAATTGGAACATGCTCTAATTTTTCACAGGACAACGACCAGAGCTACAATGGAATGGTTTAGATCAAAGCATATTCATGTGTTAGAATGGCCCAGTTAAAGTTCAGACCTAAATCCAATTGAGAATCTGTGGTAAGACTTGAAAATTGCTGTTCAGACGCTCTCCATCCAATATGACAGAGCTTGAGCTATTTTGCAAAGAATGGGCAAAAATGTCACTCTAGAGCAAAGCTGGTAGAGACATCCCAAAAAAGACTTGCAGCTGTAATTGCAGCAAAAGGTGGTTCTAC
This sequence comes from Rana muscosa, assembly GCA_029206835.1. Classification (NCBI taxonomy): domain Eukaryota; kingdom Metazoa; phylum Chordata; class Amphibia; order Anura; family Ranidae; genus Rana; species Rana muscosa. Next base: position 141,194,191 of record CM055122.1, read on the forward strand.
AAAGTTTTTACTGGGGGGGGAGGGAGGGGGGCTGTATACAAATGCGCGCCACACTTTTTTCAGATATTTGTAAAGAAATTTTCCTTCCACTTCACAATTATGTGCCACTTTTGTGTTTTTGGTAAATCACAATCTTAATAAAATACTTTTTGTTTTGTAACATGGAAAAATGTGGACAATTTTAAGGGGGTATGCATACTTTTTCAAGGCACTGTAACTTGCATTTTTCACTTCTTTTTTTTTTTTTTTTTTCTTTCTTCCCTTTTTTCTTTTTCTTTTTCTTCTTTTTCTTTGTCCCTCAGTCACGCTGCTAAACTCCCATTCTCTCAGTGCCCCCTTTGCTGCCAAAAGGCAGAACAGGAATATAGCAGCATGGCAAGGGGACAATTGAAAAAGCTCTGAAGAGGAATTGCCAAAAAAAATAAAAAATCAATACATGTGTTTGTCTTAAATATAATTATTATTTTTTTAATCTGATTTAGGGCCCTTTCACACTGACGTGTCCATGTACGGGCTCCGCTTTGCTCAGCAGGGATTGCTGTCGATCCCCGCTGAGCAGGCAGGTGACAGATCGGTCTCTGCACACTGTGCAGGGACCGACCTGTCAGAGCGCCGCTCTCCTCTATGAGGGATCGGATGAAGACGGACTGTAGAGTCCGTTTTCATCCAATCCGCCAGACGGATGGAAAATAGGGTTGCCATCCGTCACACTTTAGCGGGTCGGATGTCAGCGGACATGTCACCGCTGACATCCGTCGCTCCATAGACCTGCATGGAGCGTCCGTTCAGGTCCACATAAAAAACTGACAGGCAGACCTGAACAGTCCGTCCGTGTGAAAAGGGCCTTTGAAAAAAAACTCTTCTTGTGCATACCCCTTTTTATCGTCTGTTTTTGAATATATTGCACCAAAGTTTGTGTCTGTGATGGAGATGAAAGCTGCTGATCTTCAGTAGAGATGTTACAAAAATTGGGCATCCTTCCTTTTTTTTCCGCTTCTGATATGTACAGGATACATAGAACAAAACGGCAAACTAATTTCCATGGCCAACACCTACATTTTTTTTTCTTTCCATTTGCTCTTTAACACTACTGAGTATTTGCAGTATATAAAACCCAGATGATGACTCCCTCAAGCAGCTGTGAAATGATGAAAAGAAGAGATCAGACAGCTGTAATTCTAGTATAACATAAGATTATAGTTGTAGAATGGGATTTAACATATTTACAGTAACTGAGAGCTGTCGCCTAAAGCAACAATTCAGGCACTGGTGCTCACCGTCTGACCGGCGACAGTCTGGTGTTATGGGGAACAGATCCGTAATTGGATAGTTTTTCAAGATGGACAGCGACGATGAATTTTAGAAAAAAAATTGTCATTGTCCATAGCAATCGTACAGATTTTCTTCTTTTATAGGCAGATTAGAAAATTCTAGAAGTAGTAGTAACTTCCATTTCCTCCCAGTTTTCAAGTGTATCTACAGCCGAAACTTTATTTGTTAGAAACACGTGTTGGGCTTTACTGCTTTCCATGGCTCCGTTGGAGAGATTTTTCCTTATTTTCTGTTCTGGGGATGACGGTTACCAGACAGGAAATAAGGTCAAATCTGGAAATGGACAACAATAAAAAGCTGATGGGGGGGGGGGGGGTTCTAGCTTTCCCCTATTTAACGTAAAAACATTTTTCGCTTCAGTCTGCCATTGCAGATCTTCCTTTTCCTGTCCGGGACAGTAAGTAGGGTAAAATCCGGAGTCCCAGACAGCCGTAAGACCAGGTTCTAGTCCTTCTCCACTCTATTCGAAACTAAAGTCTTGGCTGTAGATGTAGGTAACTGTGCCAAGACATGGTTATAATGCAACGTTTTTTAAAACCCAAAACATTCATTAATGCTCGTGTTTTGGCTGAACTCTCAACCACATTACTGTATCCTGCATACAGTGCTAGTGCTGCATGCAGGCAGTGTATTAAAGGCCCCGAGGATGGACGTCTGCATGGGAAAACATCCCAGAGCGCACACTGTCTGTGTTTTGGAGCTGTGCCCCACACAACTGTCACATTGGGACAAGTAGCTGTGTCCGTGCAGTCTCTGCTTCATCATAGGCTTGAATGGGCTGCCTACACGCAGCACCTGCCAGCTAGGGACACATAAATGGTCCCTTCACCGTGTACAGGCCTCAGCGCACATGTGAATGAGACCTTAATGTATGTAAGAGATTATATCCTTCTATAAGCCTTTTGTAATTGTTCGTTTTGACTACAGACTTGGCGTCTGCACCAGAACAGACAAAAACAAAATGTATCATTTGTTCAAAGTAAGCACCTCAATGCAACGTATTTGTGGTGTGCTGCAGTGCAGGTGTCAAAGGCCAATTTGGTACCACAACATACTAACACCCCCTAACGTGCACATTAATGTAATTCATTGAAACTGATAAGTGTTAGGTGGTCCTTCAGCATCCTCTACACCAGGCTTGCGCAACCTGTGGCCCTCCAGCTGTTGTAGAACTACAAGTCCCCATCATGCCTCTGCCTTTGGGTGTCATGCTTGTAACTGTCAGCCTTGCAAAGCCTCACTTCAAGGGTCTGGTAATATTTCAATTCTAAGTAGATGCTGAGAAGTAGAATCGGATGTTTTTTTTTGGTTTTTGTATCTCTCTGGGACTTTGATGTTCAAATCGGAGTTTGTAGCTCTGTCCTTTGCCATTCAGACTCATGTTGGAGTGTGGAAATGTGAGTATTCATCTATTACGTAAGGGGAGTAGCGTTGGGTTTTTAGGATAGATTCCCTAGAGATGGAAGTCTACAGTCATAAAAAAAGAAATCAATTTAAGTGGACTAATTGATTATCAGTTCAAAGGGTCAATTGTAATTTTTCTAACAAAGATCTACCATATATTCTCGCGTATAAGCCAAGTTTTTCAGCCCCTTTTTTTTTTTTTTTTATTTTTTTTAGGGCTGAAAATAGCCCCCTCCAGCTTATACTTGAGTCAGTGTACCTAAAGGACTGCGGGCGTCCATTTTATCAAAAGTCGCGGCTTCCTCCTGGTTCCGTTCCGTGATAGGCGTTTGACACTGTTCCGTTACCGCCTATCACGGAGGTCCTCTCATCCTTGGAATTTCCCAGCAGGCACTGTTCAGTGTTCCGCCTATCATCATGGACGTCCTCTTGTCCGAGGATAAAAGAAGGTCTGTGATTGGTGGAACACTGAACACAATGTCTGCTGGGAAACTGAGTCCACGGATGAGAGGACCTCCGTGATAGGCGGTAGCGGAACAGTGTCAAACTCCTATCACAGGACCAGGAAAAAGCTGCGACTTTTGAAAAATGGGTGCCCGCAGTCCTTCAGGTACACTGCAAATGGGCATTGTTGACCCTCTTTTCCGCTTACAATAACTGCTGCATTCTTACCCTAGGCTTATACTCGAGTCAATATGTTTTCCCAGTTTTTGTTTTTTTTTGTGGTAAAAATAGGGCCTCGGGTCGGGTTATACTCGAGTATATACGGTAACTACTCTTGGCTTCACAATTATGTATACATATAACACGGCACATAATGCACAGTACAATTTGCTTTGCAATGCCATCAATTTATAATGGCTTCCAAATGCACATATGCCAAAGATGCTAACACATCTGTTCTTCTCAAACTCCCATTGTGTGCAGATTTATATATTCTTCCACGTAACACCGGTGACTTTTTTTCTTAAAGCAGTAGTAAAGTCCAAAATAAAAATAAATAACTTTTTCGCTGTAATATCATAATGCGCTAGTATTGCCTTTAAAACAAAGCCCTCCAGCGGCACCCTGTCACAGTTTCCAGGGCTTCCATTCTTTACCCAGTCTGCTTTCTGGGTTCGTGATCTCCAGCCATTTTAATGGCTGAGCCACGATCGCAGCACAGCACTCTGAAGGGATGGCATAGTAATCAAGTGGTGTTTACTACCGCTTTTAACTTTAGCAATAAAGTTTACACTTCATTCAACACTCTGCACTGCAACATTACAAAACACTACGGTGCATTGATATGTATCGCTGTGACCTGCTCTGTAATAAAATGCCTACATAAAAAGGGGAAAAGACTACGGCGCTGCTGTAGCCACCCAGAGAAACGATAAGTGTTGGGCAAATAGAAAGTCTTACAGTCATTCAAATGACAAGGTCTTGAGTCAACCTAGTATACTTCTAAAACAGAAAAGAGCAGAGGGCACCTCCATCTGAGTCTAAACTGTGCAAACCGACAAATATTGTTAATAATGCACTCTCATATAGTAGAGGAAGAATCTGCAAGTCTGCCATTGATAAATCCTCCATGGATGAGATCGGCAGGCAAGTGGCTGGTGTTATGCAGAGTTCGGCCAGGAAGCTGCCGGGTGGATGGGAAGAGATGTAGCTCGGGAAGCTGGAACACAAGCAGTGCGACGTATTCCGGGTGTCCTCAGCTTGCTCGGCAGTCCTCTGCTCAGATCGATGATGACGGCACTCCGTAAGGGGGAGCAGTTGCGTGTTTCAGAGCTCTGCCCCTTTGTCAAACTATAGGGAATCCGCCACTTGCCTGCCAATCTCTGCCATTGATGAGTCCTCCATGGATGACATGCTGATTCTTCCTCTACTATATGTGAGTGCATTACTATAATACTAGATGTCGGTTTGCACAGTTTACACTCAGATGGAGGCGCCCTCTGCTCTTTTCTGTTTTATAAAAATGTCTACATGCTGCTGTTTTCTGTGGGGAAGATTTATTAAAACTGGTGCACACAGAATCTGGTGTAACTGTGCATAGTAACCAATGGCTTCTAGGTTTTAGGCTCCAGTCACACTGTTACCACTCCAAAGTTGCGCCGACTTTAGAGTGCAACTTTGACGCACCTTGGGATAGGTACAGCTTGGATAGGACTTTGGTTTTGACCAGTTATAAGTAACAACTGTTGCATTGTAGTATAACATTCAGGTGTGTGTGTGTGTGTGTGTGTGTGTATAATATATTATAAATGGTAGTCTTGCAAGCAAATAAAATGCAATCCTGAGTTGTATATGCAAGTAGCACGTAACACACTCCCACTATAAATGTGCGAAAAAAAATGTTGCAAAGTGATAATGTATCAATTCTCCTGTGCCAACATAATAACATGTGAATATACATTTATTATTATTATTATTATTATTATTATTATACGGGATTTATTTAGCTCCAACAGTTTACTCAGTGCTTTACAATATAAAAAGGGAGACAATACAGTTATAATACAAGATGATTAAGAGGGCCCTGCACAGAAGAGCTTACAATCTAATAGTGTGGGGCAGGTGGTACAAAAGGTTGTAAGTGTGGAGAATGAGCTGATGGAAGTGGTAAGATTAGTTGGAGGCGTGATATGCTTCCCTGAGAGATGAGTTTTCAGGGATCGCCTCAAGGTAGCAAGAGTAGGGGATAGCCTGACAAGTTGCGGTAGCGAGTTCCAGAGGATGGGAGAGGCTCTGGAGAAGCGCATGGGAGGAGGAGACCAGGGAGCTTGAGAGTAGGAGGTATTGAGCTGAGAGGACAATTTGGGTGATATTTGGAGACAAGATTGGTGATGTAGCTCAGGGCAGAGTTTTGAATGGCTTTATATGTTGTGGTTAGTATATTAAATTTAATTTGCTGGATGATTGGGAGCCAGTGTAGGGATTGGAGGAGAGGGTTGGCAGACACTGAGCGATTGGTAAGGTGGATAAGTCTGGCAGCAGCATTCATGATAGACTGAAGAGGGGATAGCCTATGGAGAGGCAGGCCAATGAGAAGGGAGTTGCAATAGTCAAGGCGAGAGATAACAAGGGAGTGAATGAGGAGCTTGGTGGTTTCATTTGTTAAAGGGGCGAATTTTAGAGACGTTGCGGAGGTGAATTCTACAAACTTTTGACAAGTCAGAATCTAGGATTACACCTAGAACCCTGGCGTGAGGGGAGGAACTGATGGTTGCATTGTTGATTTTGATGGAAAAGTCCATGGAGGGGAGCACGGGGGGGAGGGAGGGAGAAGATTTAAAAGCTCGGTTTTAGAGAGATTTAGTTTAAGGAAATGGTGCGACATCCAAGCTGATATGTAAGTTAGTAATGTGAGAGGAGACTGAAGGAGTGAGGTGAGGAGTAGACCGATTTGGGTGTCATTGGAGTATAAGTGGTATTGGAAGCCGTGGGTGGTTATCAAGTGACCAAGGGAGGAGATGTAGATAGAGAAGAGAAGGGGTCCAAGAACAGAGCCTTGGGGGACCCCCACAGAAAGGGGCAATGGAGAGGAGGAGACAGAGTTGTAGGTAACACTGAAGGAGCGCTGTGATAGATGGGCAGAGAACCAGGATGGAGCAGAATCTTGGAGGCCAAGGGAATGAAGTTTATTGAGAAGGAGTGGGTGGGCAACAGTATCAAAGGCCGCAGAGAGGTCAAGTAGTAGGAGTATGGAGTAGTGGCTGTTGGTTTTAGCAGTTAGTAAATCGTTGGTGAGTTTTATTAAGGCAGTTTCCATGGAGTGCTGTGAGCGAAAGCCAGACTGTAAGGGGTCAAGAAGGTTATTTACACTGAGGTAGGAGCTAAGACTGTTGTAGTTCTAGAAGGTTAGAGGTGAACGGGAGCAATGAGATGGGTCTTAAGTTGCTCAGGTTGGTGGGGTCCAGTGAGGGCTTTTTAAGTATGGGAGTGATCTGCGTGTGTTTTTCATGTATATTTATTCTTGTAATAATCGAAATCCCGTGCTTGAGAGCGGTCAAATGATTGTAAATATCAGAAAAGTTGTAACTTGTTGAGTCTTCACAAATTCTCAAACATCCGTGCTTTATATCTATTCAACTCCGTGCTCCCCTATAAGAAATGCACTCACCTCAGAGTGTGACCTCACACTTAAGTTTGGTCAAAGCTTTTTAGTTACCCCGACCTAACAGATAATGCTTTCCTCCTCGTTGCTCCATTGATGTGCCTCCATTATGACTCGACATATATGAGAGAAAAAAAGCTCCAAATAGTGCTTATATCGTTTTCAACCAATATTCAATATATTAAAACAATGTGCATAGAACTCGCATTTAAAAGGTGCTCCAGTGCACCAACTGTATACAGCGTATATCATATAAAACCACGATGCTGCAGCTACTTCGTGCCTCTCCATGAGAGATGAAAAAGCGTCTTGTCAAACCAATCTGCTCCTCCCCTACGCGTTACATCACAGGGTCTCGTGACTCATCAGGGGGATACATTTATTATCCCTAGAGCAGCATTATTTGTTTTGAGTGATCACATTCAGGTATGACTTTCATTCAACTTTTGAGAGTTAAAGTGGAGTTCCACCCAAAAATGGAACTTGCGCTTATCGTGAGCCCCCCCCCCCCCTCCGGTGTCACATTTTGGCACCTTTTCAGGGGGGAGCAGATACCTAATTCAAGTATTTGCTCCCACTTCCGGCAAAAGATCGCTGCAGTATTTGTGGCGATCTACGCCATGTCCGGCCCCTCCTCTCTCCCCCCTCCCCGCTGTCTTCTGGGAGACACAGGTCCCAAAAGATAGCAGGGACCAGTCAGTGCAAATCGTGCATGCGCAGTAGGGAAACAGGCTGTGAAGCCGCAAGGCTTCCCTTCCTGATTCCCTTAAGATGCCCGTGCCTCCACCTGGAGCCAAGGGACGGGTCAGCTTTGGGTGAGGACATCGCGGGCGCCCTGGACAGGTAAGTGTCCTTTTATTTTAAAAGTCAGCTGCTGCTGTATTTGTAGCTGCTGACTTTTAATTTTTTATTTATTTTTTTGCAGGCGGAACTCGGCTTTAACATTGAAGTCCTATAGTTCTCAAGTTGCATGAAAGTAGGACAAAAGTACTGCATGAACTACTTTGAAGTTGCTGCAACTTAAGTCACACATATGAGTGCTTATCCTTGGAAAACATGGAACAACTTGTCATGCGACTTTGATGTCCAAAGTCGCATGACAAGTGTGAATGGAGCTTAATTGAGCAAGCTGAAGTTAGAAGCGGATTGGTTACTATGCAGAGCTGCACCAGATTCTGAGTGCACCAGTTTTAGTAAATCTCCCCCTCTGTGTCCTTGTGTTGCGCCTGCATTGATCTATGCATCTCAGCGAACATGGTGTTAACAAACCCTAAATCCAACTTCTCATATTTGTTACTTTTTAAAATGGGTCACGTTTACACACTTGCACAAATGACTCAAACAGACTATATATTCCCTTTAAAATATAGGAAAGGCTTTTTTTTTTGTGTTTTTGTAACATTACATTTTCAGTTCTGGGAGTGTCATTTAGCAGATATCTGGTCTTTCCTGGCTCCTATTTGGAATTCTCAATGGTTGAAAGCTGGCCATATCCCTTGAATCTTCAGTAGTGTATGTGTGATGCAGAATGTGTGCCTGCCCTCCTGCTTTCATTGGATGAAGATTCCAAGTGTAACAGCACCATCATAAAGCAGTCACGTACTCTGCTTCACAGTCCTACCCGGGCTGGATTTCATTACACAGCTTCAAGCCAAGGACATGCTCCACACTTAGGAAACCAGCATGGATCGAAGCCGCCCTCGTAAGGATATGATCTCCGTAAGGCTTGGGCACTTTTTATTTTTATTTCTAAAAGCTAAGAAATTGTGATTGGAGGGCATGCTTGCCCAAAGATTGCATCCTCTGCTTCTTGATTGCAGTCACTCCTATGTTACTTTGTAGAGTATTATTAGACATAGTGCTTTTCCTTTAAAAATATTGCTTTTTTTTTTTTTTTTTTTTTTTTTTACTAGGATAATTTTTGTTGGGTGGGGGGGGGGGGGGTTATTTTTCTTATTTTTTTCGGTTTGATAGACAAAGGGTATTTGTGATGTATTATGTGCTGTAAGACTAGTTAAACAAACAAGTTTGCTGCTATCCAGCTCTGTCTTGAGGCTTAAATCCCACAGCTAGAAGTGTTATTTCCAGTAACTGTCATTATATTCAGCGGCTCCGATTGGCTGCCTTTGCTGAAAAGAACAGTTCCAGCAAATCGCCATCGTTGTAGTGTAATGAATTGGTCTGTTTCTGAATGGAGTCCATTTTGCCGGTAGTGTCTTCGGGATGTTCTTCGGCATTCTTTTCAAACTGACACAGGCAAATAAAAAGTGCAACAAAATGCCCCTGATCCGCTTTAGGTTTAAGCTAAGCTGATTCTGTGCTTCGAGGTAATCAGTTTACAGCTAAACGTCTGTTTTTTACCAAGTGCGAGATGCTGGCGACTTCCCCATTTGATGTTTTTTCTTTGTGCAAATGTTTAATTTAATACCACGATTAGCATGTTTTTTATTGTTGCCGGGCCTTTTCCTCCTTTTTAACGGTCACATGAATTACATTTTGCTGATGGAATGTTTTGCAGGTGGTTGTCTGGCGGTGGTGCTGTGCTTGTGTGTTTGGGAAGTCTAGTACGTGCGTCAGAAAGATAAATAAATAAATGGAAGTTCAAGGAACTCATTGGTGTTCACACATGCCCCATTCTTAAATATTCCCTGCCTGTTTTGTAGAACGAGAGCTAACTTCTTTTTATTATTTTACACCAAAGCAGGCCATAGAGTCAAAAATTCTTGCCAATCGTCAGGTCGTTTTTGTTTTTTTGCTTTATTCGTGTGCCAACTGCGACACGCGAGTTTCGTACCTCACAAGTGCCTATTCTGATGATGATGATTATTATTATTTATTATTATTATTATTGTTTGTTTTATATAATTTTTTTTTTTTTTTAGAACATTTTGGTTTTCGACAACTCTCTATGGCCGGCCTTGGGGCTTGTTCACAGACAGGGGGCATTTAAAAATGGGCAATTAAGTCCTGGTTTACTGACCCTTAAAGTGGATGTAAACCTGAGTAATTAATTATTATTATTATTATTATTTTTATTTTTTTTGCTGTCACAATGTAGTGTATAAGATTTCCTAGCATCTGTGCCCAGTCTTGCCACAAAGAGAGTTAATCCAGCTCTGAGCAATCCTCTTTTTTCTCTTTTCAGTAAGATAAACAAACAGGAGAACTTTTGTCCGTTCCGCCCCCTTGCTATGAATGACAGGTTATTTACATATCTCATGCACTAAGCCTGATACGGGCATTATTTTTTTAATTCCCACCCCCACTCCTTTTCTGAAGTCATGTGGTTACTTTTCTGGATTTTGACTGGATGTTGGTGATCATAGCAGAAGTTCAGTGTAAGGAATACACAGGAGAAAATGCATGCTGACAAGGGAAGTGTAGAGGTGGGCAGGGAATCTACTGGCATCACGACTCCACCGAGCTCCAGACAACAGATCCACCCACAGAATCTGCAGTTTTTCAGTTCTTATAACAGACAGAGGGGAGACCTTTGACAGATAAGGATACACGCAGGAGGCATCTATATCCTTATAGATCAGCACTATGGCAGTAGTTTAGCAAGGATGAGAGTGGGTTTACATCCACTTTAACTGGTCCCCCAAGCTGTAATATCTGACAAACGGGATTGTACACATGCCACGGCAGCGATGCCTTGGTTCGTGCCCACGAAACACCTTTAAAATCTATCTTATTCGGTGCATGGTCATGAAGAGCCTTTGTTTCCATCATGGCAAAATTATTTTTCAATGTCTTGTTTAGCGCACAGTACTGCCACTGAACAGAACACATTCAAGTGAATGAGGCCTTGCCGCAATTGCATGTAATGTATGTGATTGCGGCATGGTGGTGCAGGCTTTTTAGTGAAGTAAAGAGCCAACGTTTCTCCTCCCCAGTCAATTTTGTTTTTCGGAGGGACGGCAGCCCTTGCTGCAAGTGTGAGTGAACACTTTAACCTTTTCCTATGGCCTTATGGAGCCATCCTTTCATGTCCGTTGCTGGGAAAAGAAATACTGGTGATCTAAACATGCTGCCTGCGCCAACAAGCACAGACAGCCCCAATCAAATGGTTGCTAAGACACTCTTCTTTGTCTCTAAAAGTGGCTTGCTAGGACCACGCATGTTTTATTTTATAAAACAAACAATAAATAATAATAATAATAATAATAATAAAAATAAATAAATAAAAAAATAATAATAAAATAATAATAAAATAAATAATAATCATCATCAGAATAGGCACTTGTGAGGTACGAAACTCGCGTGTCGCAGTTGGCACACGAATAAAGCAAAAAAACAAAAACGACCTGACGATTGGCAAGAATTTTTGATGTAGGTAAATATCTCCTAAACATGCACCGTTTAGGAAATATTTACTTTAGCAGCTGCCGGTGCACATTGGGCTCTGAATGGATTGTGCCGTCCATTCAGAACTCTATGCCGCAGCCGTAACTCATGCATGGGAGTGAACGTCATTGCGGCTCTGCCATTCATATGTGGCTAAAGCATGCAAACCCGAAAGGAGGACCGGGTGAAGTTGACAGCGTACTGCTGGAGGGCTTTGTTTTCACGCAAGTCGGTCATAATGCGCTAGTATGCGATGCATACTAGCACATTATGACAAAGTGGTTGTAAAGGCAGAAGGTTTTTTTTTTTTTTTTTTTTATCCTAATGCATTCTATCCATTTAAGATAAAAAGCCCTCTGTGTGTAGCAGCCATCCCAAGAACCCCCTAACACTTACCGGAGGTCCCTCTCTGTCCAGCGATGGCCACGAGTGTCTCAGCTGTCCGATTCTCACTCTTGATTGGCTGAGATACAGCAGTGGTGCCATTAGCTGGCACTGCTGTTAATCAAAGTCAGCTATCCAAACAGGGGAGAAGGGACAGGGCTGTGTCGGGACTTTGTCTGAATGGACACAGAGCTAGGACTCAGCTCGGGTGCCCCCATAGCAAGCGGCTTTCTGTGGGGGCACTAAACAGGAGGGAGAGGCCAGGAGCACAGAAAAGGGACCTGAGAAGAGAAGGATCCAGGCTGCTCTGTTTGTTATTTACAATCACTTTAACTGCTCAGGGCCGATTTTGTTTGTTTTTATAATTTTTTTTGGTGCAGTTTACTACGGCTTTAAGCTAGCCATACTTCTTTCTTTTAACGCTGAACTAAAGTACTTCTCTTTTCTTCAAAAGTCTGACATCATCATTAGGCGCCGGCATTTGAGCATGCTGAGCAGCAGCTGTTTTCTTTGTCCAGTGTTGGATGATGTCACTCCTGCACATGTGCAGGAGTTCAGTCTTCTGGTACACAGAATCTGTGCCAGAATCTAATCTGGGCTGTGCTTGCACAGACAGGTGGGTTTATTTTACTGCAGAAAAGACCTTGCGTGTTTTTTGTGCAATAAAGCGCCCGCTTGCTTGCAGTTTTTAAATAAGACATTAGTTCTGCTTTAAGGGGTTACCATTCCTGTTTTAGATTTCTCTGGTTTAATCCTGATGGGCTGAACAAAAGGAATCGCTTGATTCCTCCATCCATGCTAAATGGCGCGGATGGAGGAATCTTCCCTGCTGACTATTGTATATAGATAGCCACAGCACCTGCAGCTGTCTGAATCCCAAACAAAGGCTGCATTTGTTTTGAATGCAGTCGCTGTTGAGCTGACAAATTTACCAACCGGCTCCTTAGATTTTTTTTCATTGAAGTTTGTATAGCTGAAACGGCCACCCAAAGCTCAAATTTAGTCCAATTCAACTTTATGTATTGAGCTGTTCATGCCAGAAACAAATGCAGCCTACACTGTTTTTGGTCACGTGGTGCACCACAAATGCACGGATGGGATTAGACTGTGTTACTAAAAATGGCTCAGGGGCCTTTTTTGTACACTCAGGTTTGTCGACAGCCCATTCACTAAGTTGTCCTAATGTGACGCCTGTCAATGCATGAATAAAGCATAATAACACTCTACAATGGTGTGAATGGGCACAAAAAAAATTAATAATAATAATAATAATAATAATAATAATACACAGACTATGATATGGTGTTAGCTTACTGGTGGGGTTCTCCTTTTAAGCACCATTAATCAACCGTCTCTTCAGGATAATCCTAGCTGATCCTATATTCCCTCTTTTATCCCACAGTGGGTTTTATTTACTAAGCAGTGCAAAATTTCAGTACTATGTAGAAACTAATTGCAACCAAAGGTGAGCGTTCATTTGCCTGCAGAGTACTTGTGCATGTTAAGCCTAGTACACAAGATCCGAAAATCTGATAAAAATACCGCTTTCAAATCGATCGTATGATCTGATCGTTCGTACTGTACAGAGCTTTCGAGAGCTGATCATGACAGTTCATCCGAAATTATCCAAAGGGGAAAACATGAATTTCTTGTACGATACCAGATTGTACGATTTTTGTTAAATCCATACAGTATTTGTCAAAAAAAGACCTGAAGAGCAAGAATACAATACTATACAATACATTATTTCTAAAGTTGTATTCTGCGAGAATTTTTGTAAGTTTAGTAACCGCCTTGCTTTTTCCATATACTAGCATGCAAAAAAACAGATCATTCGTCCACTATTCGTATACTGTGTGTCTTGCTTTAAAGTGGTTGTAAACCCACTTATGCAACTTGCACCTACAGGTAATCCTAGATTAAGGCTTACCTGTAGGTATTTGCAATATCTCCTAAACCTACACCGTTTAGGAGATCTTTTCCAAAAAAATAATGCACCGTTGTCTACGGCGCATGCACGCCATAGACAACGGCGCTGCCGCACTGTAAACGCCGGTTTTATCAATGGATAATGCTGGCTTTGACGGCTCCCGTGCACATGCGCGGTGACGTCATCGTCGCTCTGGCCAATCGGAGCAGCGATACCTGGAAGTAACCTTCCGGAGCGATGTCTGCGGCCGGAGGGGGAGACGAGGATGGCTTCGATCTAAGGTAAGTAATGCATAATGAGCTAGTATGCTAGTCATACTAGCTCATTATGCTTTTCTCTTGCAGGTTATTCTTCTAAAAAAATATATATAATTGTGTTTACAACCACTTAAACTTATGGACTGATACTATCTGTTGAGATAACATGTCTTCCTAATAGCAATAAAACTTTTGCCTTCCCCTTTTAAAGTGATGGATATGTCTTAAAAATCACTTGCAATGAATGCTGCTCCTTGTTGCTGTAATTGTTTCCTTCCGAATAAGCTGGCCTTAATATCCGGTTTTGCGGGTGACTCCTTTTCCCTGCAGGGTCCCAGTAAAGTATAACTAAAGGCAAAACTTATTTTTTTTTAGATAGTGGAGAGGGATTAGAACACTTCAGTTTTTATTGTCTGTGATTCCCCCTCCTATTTGTCCTGTTTACAATTTATCAGTGAAAGTAAAAAAAAAAAAAAAAATTTGGGTTGCCCCCAGAAAAGTAATAGAGGGGAGATCTTCAGTTATTTCAAGGTACAGTGACTCGGTTTGCCAGTGTCTTGCAAAACGAGCAGCATTCAAGCTAATGGGGTGTGCAGTACCACATTTGGCCAGAGGTGCGAGGGCGCCGGTGATACTTGAAACGGTTCGGAAATACTCGGAATCACTCGGAAATGCTCAGTTTCCGAGATCAGCCGAGCTGTCCCCGAGTATTTTGAGGCTCTCCGGCGCCCCCCCCCCACCTCTGGCCACATGCGCTATTGCATGCCATAGAAGTCAATGCAAATTATCTTTGTTTACATTGACTTCTATGGGGAAACTCGCTTTGATATGCGAGTGCTTTGGATTACAAGCATTCTCCTGGAAAGTATTATGCTCGTAATCCAAGGTTCCACTTTATTTACTCTCACTTCCTGTTTGACTATGGGACAGGAAGTGAAGGCAGATCTCCGCAATGGGACATTGATGGTGAAAAAAACTTGACGGGGGGGTTACAACCCTCCCTTGCTCTATCCAAGATGAAGAAAAAAAAAATTGCCTAAAGTTTTTTTATTTATTTATTTTTTTACTTTAGCCACTTTTTTGCATAATTGGCATATCGGGGATATGCTGATGTTTGTTGGCTGTGCCAAAAGGCACATGCAGCCCAAGATTCCAAAGAAACACAAGACCTACCTCTGACCCCTTTTTTTATAAGTGATGTGATTGCCAGCGGCTCTTAGCAGGGTTCTAAGATCAGCAAAACTGTCTGAATGTCCATGTACGCTGTCACAAGGCACAATAAGACATTTAGATCTCATTAATGTAGTGAACGAAAATTGTTAGAATTGGTGTGCAATCTCCAACCGCAAGTTCAGAGCAGTACGCGCAGGAAGAAGGAGGCGGCTATAGACTGGCAATAAAGCAAGTGTTTGTTTTTATAAAAATCTTTTACTATACGGCCAATGGCCACCTCCTGCCGGACATCCTTTTAATCAGATGGAAAATTGTCAGGTTAACAGCTGCTGCAACCAATATTATGCAGCCACTGTTTGGGTATTCTGCCAGGTACTGTCAAAATACAATGGCCAGAGCAGCCGATTCCTCCATCTGTACTGTATACCTTGGATGGGGAATTTTTTGTTTAGATTATTTTTGTTTAGCCTGCAGGTTGACCAAATATGATTGTGTGTATGTGTGTATATATACCCAGCTTAAGAAAATTTACTGTATATCTGTGTTCGTATTAAAGGAAAGCGCTTTAATCAGCTGCAGGTTAAACTTGGCTACCGTATTTCCACAATTTATTAGTGTTTGCATAATAACCATGAATTGGTCATCCGTTTTTTCTATATGAATTCCAGTAAACTCTTACCAGCAGTTCGCCCTATAGTTTCCTGTTTGATTTGTCCCAGTTCGCCCATGTTGCTCATGTTCTTGTGTGTTATGATTACATGGTTGGGGAAGGACACGTCTGAGACCGTGCGGGTGTGTTCTGATGTCTCAATGCAGACAGTTGTAATGAGTGCTAGTTAGCTGAAATTCTAGGTGCATGTGATCATCCACCCCCCCCCCTCTCCTAGGGTGACCACATTTTTAAACTACCATTCAGGGACACCCCCCTCCCTTCCCAAAAATCAGCATGTGCTGTAACGAATCACAGCACAGTGATTGTACACAAGTGGTGGGATTTATGATTTCTCCAATCACAAGCAGGGGGCGGGGATTGTGCTCCTCCAGGCATTCCCGGGCCAGGACAAGTACTGTCGGTGAGTAAAGCGGTGATGTGGCAGACTTTTTTGGGGGGGACATCAGATTGTCCTGGGGGGTGGCTGTGTCAGTTTCATTACGGGACACTGTATTGTCCTGGAATGAAGGTGCCCGGGACAGATCTGCAAAATGCGGGGCAATCCGGGACATGTGGTCACCCTACCCCTACCATGTTCTGTACTGAAAGCCTTCTTTTAGTTCTTTAGTGCAGCCTTTCATGGAACTCTAAACCTGGTCATAGATGGTTCAAATCAGATTTGAACCATGTATGGACAGGCTGATTGTACCTAAGTCGATCCATCAACCGACTTGGGTACAGCCAGCATGTCAGATTATTGCTAGCTGCTATGGCTAGTGGCAGAAAAGAAAATAGTATCATCTATATGGCCAGCTAGGGGTTTCTCAAGTGTGTGTGTGTGTGTGTGTGTGTGTGTGTGTGTGTGTGTGTGTGTTGTTGCCTTTAGTCTGTTGGGAGATGTCTCTAATAACTTGGCACATCTAGACTTTGCAATATTTGTCCACTCTTCTTTGTAGAACTGCTCAGGTTTAGTTTAAATTTTGAGGGTGACCATTTGTGGACTGCAAGTCATTCTGTGGTCTTAAAGTCCATTCCACAGCTTTTCAATTGGGTTTAAGTCTGGCCTCTGACTAGGCCATGCAAGGGACATTCACCTTTTACCTCTTCAACCACTGTCTGTCTGGTCTTTTTTGATGTGTGCTTTGGGTTATTGTCATGTTGAAAGGCAAACCTCCTTCCCATTGACAACTTTTTGACAGAAGGCAGCAGATTTTCCTTAAGAATTTGATCTTATTTTGCCCTATGCATTTTTCCTTCTATCCTGACAAGTGCTCCAGTCCCTGTTGCAGAAAAACAACCCCATAAAAGGATATCGCCACCTTCATGCTTTACTGTAGGAATGGTGCTATTTGGATGGTGAGCTGTATTAGATTTCCACATTTTTTTTAAATTTATTTTTCTGCCTTTTTATAGCTCTGATTGCTGTATAAATGACTGGTCCCAAAATGGCGTCAAGTGTTCGTTGTGTCTACCATAATGTCGTAGTCACGATAAAAATCGCTGATCGCCGCCATTACTAATAAAAAAAAATTGTAATAAAAATGCCATAAAACTATCCCATATTTTGTAGATGCTATAACTTTTTTGCACAAACCAATCAATATACGCTTATTGTCTGCAGGGAATTTTTTTCTTATTTGTTGCCTGTGTGGCAAGGAGTAAATGGAAATGTCCTCAATGGGAGATGGCAAAAAAATACATTAGGATTTTAACCCTCCACTAACTTTATACAAAGCGCAAAAAGATTTTTAATTTTTTTTCCACATATTTTTGAGGGGACTATCATAGTATTTTTATTTATTTTTTGTTAATTCATGAACATTAGGGGTTAATTTCCATAGGACCTAAATACATCTCCCAGTCCTTGTATTTCTTGGAATTGTTTCATCATGTCACCTGTTAAGGGACTGTCCGCAGGGTAGACACACATGACGGGGTATTCCATCAGCATACCGTACTTGGACTTTGCACTGTTTTTTTTACTTTTAGTATTTCTTGTCTTTGTTTCCTTGATCAGCAGAATATAAATAACGGTATACTTGAACAGACCTGGACAAATGTCACTAAACAGTACTTGTACAAGTATTGTGTGTGTGTGTGTGGTGTATATAAAGATTTTTATTTATTTATATATATATATATATAATTATATTTGCTTTGTGCAGTATTTAGTGTACCTGACCAGACTTGCTTCAGATGTATAGCTAGTTTTAGGTTACCGGACAAAATATCCTGAAGCGTGAGAACCGGTATCCAGTTCACAGGCTTGTGTGAAATGTGCTGTGGTCATAAATTCTGGTAGGACAGCATGCTACAATGTTGTGCCTATGTACTGTATGCAAGTCTAAACTTTTGTCAGTTTTATGCCCTAAAATGCTTCATCTCGTGTAAATTGGTAAGTTACTTAAAGGACAGCTGTAGCAACGTGTAGTTGTCCTTTAAAGTAAACTCTACTACTTAAATATCAGTTACATGGTTGGTAAGGTTGAATAAAGACGTGTGTGTGTGTGTGTGTGTGTGTGTCGCCCCTTTCACACGGCACGGATCCATGAGGACCTCCGCTGAGCCGGCGGATGACAGGGCGGTCCCCGCACACTGTGCAGGGACCGCCCTGTCAGATCTCCGCTCTCACCTATGGGGGGATCGGATGAACATGGACCATCTGTCCGTGTTCATCCGATCCGCTCTGCAGACGGATAGAAAAATAGGATTTTCCTCCGTCTGCAGAATCGGGATTGCGGACACGGAGGAGATCGGGTGTCAGCGGATGTTCATCCGCTGACACCCGCGATCTCATAGGGACCAATGTATGTCCCTTTTTTCATCCGTAAACGGATGGATGAAAAAGCGAACATGCGGGGTCCGCTGGTGTGAAAGGGGCCTAAATCATTTCCTATATCCCCTGATTGTTTTCGCTAAGATGCACATCTAAGAGTCTTTTAAAACTATCCATATTTCCTGCCAACACCTCAGATTGTGGAAGAGCGTTCCACATCCTTACCGCCCTGACAGTGACAACCCCCCTACATGGCTTAAAGCGGAGCTCCACTCAAAAGTAGAACTTCTGCTTATCCATCTACTCCCCCCTTCCCTCTGGTGCCATCTTGACAGGTACTGTTCCCCACTCCTAGCTGTGGCCCCATCTCACGGAAATTCGAAATCCGAAGATTGGCTGCGGTGCTGACATTGGTAAGTGTCCATGGTTTTTTTTTTTTTTCTACTATAAGCTTTAACATGCTAAAGTTATTTCAAAAAGATCTTTTCAATATTCAAAAATCTGCATATTTTCTTAAAATGGTATTTAGCTGATATTTACAAAAAATGCTGACAGGCAGGGTTTTTATACAGAAGAGACCCTAGTGTTCATAAATGTTAAAGGGGGCCCCCACACACTTCATTCCTCCATCTCCCCCCCCCCCCCCCACTATGTGCCCTGGTGATGTGACTCCCGTGCGCATGCATGGGAGTGACGTCCTTACAGCCCAGCCATTCAAGTGGCTGAAGAGGCCCTACTTTCTATTTTCTCATCTAGGCAAGTATGACATAACCCCCACTGTGTGCAGGCATCGGCACATTGAGGCCGATTTCGACAGACTGACAGGCAGGGTTTTTATAACAAGAGACTGTAGTGTTCATGAATATTAATGCCCCCCCCCCCATCCCCACCGTGTGCCCTGGTGATGTGACTCTCGTGTGGGAGTGAAGAAACAAAGTCGATATTTGCCAGCACACCTAGGATCAGCACAAAGTAGCGTTCAAATGGGTAGTTTTATTTCATAATCACAACACAAGAAAGGTGCAACGTTTCGGAGTCACACCGGGCCCTTCGTCAGGCATGGGAGTGAAGTCCCCATAGCCCAGCCATTCAAGTGGCTAAAGAGGCCCTACTTCCTCTTTTCTCATCTAGGCAACGATGGCATTGCTCCCCCTGGGTCCACTTCCAATTAAATTTTTTGGTGCCAAAAACACTTGCCGTTTGTAGCTCATGTACTTTTTCATGTTGTAAGCTTTAATGGGCACAATGGGAAACCATTGAATTTTGGATGTTGAGCATTTTGAAGCTTCAAGCTGAGATCTAAGCGGTTTCTTGCGGTTCTGGACAGATGTGCTACCTTGGATGCAGACAGATGTGTTCAGAGTTGTATATCTGTCCCTAAACTGCAGGTAACGGATGGATGTGTGGAATGCATGTGCAGAACGAGGACTCCGCTTAGCCTGTCATTGCTTTGTACAGGCGGGATGGCCACAGCTGTTTGCATACACCTGTAATCCCAGCCCCAGGAATCCACTGTATGCCCCAATGACCCATCTGAATGAGGCCTACAATTCCTATGAACTTTGACTTTCTGGTATTTCTGTAATGTACACCCCTCCTAAATGTTCCGAGCACTAAGAAGTTTGTTCAGTCTGCCAGTTACAACCATGCTTTTCACCATCTGTTTTTTACCTTGTTAGCGTCGGTCTGATCACATACTATACTTATCAATCGTAGTTGGTTTTAGATCTTCGTGTGGAGGATTAGATGATGACCCCCCAAACCTTGGCACACGCCGTGAATGGCTTAAGGTGTAAAGCTTTACTCACATTGAGTCATAGCTGACGGAGTGTGAATTTTTCTTTGTCCCCTTTTCTGCCTCCTTGACAACTGTTAAGACTTATAAAATTAGATATGTGTCGCCTTCCAATGAAAAATAGAGATCAGTACTTTCATGAATCTCGCAGTTCTGGAACATAAAACTTAGCAGCTCATATTTGTGTGTAGCCAAAATATGCAAAATTCACACTTGACTTCGTGTCGGAGACATCTGGTTATTAAAGTGGTTGTAACCCTAAAAAAAAAAAAATGTATATCCTGATCCTTTAAAGCAGGATACACAGCATAGTGCTTGTGCTCTCATTTGTCCCTATCTGTTTGTTTTAAAACCTGGTTGATCCTGCCAGTTCCTGTGTCTGCCCCCTGTCTGTGCTGACCATGATAATCATGGCTGCTGATCCCTGATTACCGTGGTCAGTTTACGTGCCTCTGTCAGCCCGCCGCTCTCCTCTCCTCCTCCCCCCTTCCTTCTTGTCAGCTCGGGAGTCTGTAACGTAACTGGTGCGAAATCATGTCATCTGCTCTGTCACAGGATAGTGTGTGTGTGTGTGTGTGTGTGTGTGTGTGTGTGTGTGTAAAATTATTGCAGAAAATACCTTATTTACAGTGCCACTGGGCGCTCACATGACCTCCCGCTGCTCTTCTCCTGGCTGACAATGGGGAAATCTCGGCCCCTCCCACTAGTTCTCGGTGTGGGGAAAGAGGGCTCCAGCAGGTCACATGAGTGACCAGAGGCGCTGTAAATAAGGTATTTTCCACAATTTCAAGCAAACCCACACTGCACATTATATTATCCAGTGACAGAGCGGATTACAGGATTTCTCTCTAGATTTACAACCAAAAACAAAATGTAAAACCAATATAACACAAAAACAAAAAATGTAATCTATTGCAGTTTACCAGTTCTTAGATGTGGTGGCTGCATTGGTTTTCTTTTATCAGTCTTTTCATGTTACCTGATTCTGCAAATAAGACTCTTGTTGTCCTAGAGTAGCAACACTTCCTCCCCCACTGTGTCTGTGGGGGAAACCATTGTTCAAGTTGGACTGCAAATTTGTCCGCTTATCTTCATCTCTAATAAATTGGGGTTGGGGATTAGTAGTCTACAGAAGGAAGATAAAATGGTTTGTGCTTACTGTTCAGCCATTGGTTCCTGCTGCCGTTAATCAGATCCTGTAATGATGGAGGGGGGGTGGGGCCGAGCCTTGCTTGTCTGTCTATGGACACGCACATCCCTGCTTGGGATGGATCCTGCCCTGAGTGCCCCCATAACAAGTGGCTTGCTGTGGGGGCACTCATTGAAGAGAAACCAGGAGCGCTGGGGGTGGACCCTAAAAGGAGGATCAGGGCTGCTCTGTGCAAAACGATTGTACATGGCAGGTAAGCATGAGATATAGATATATAGATATAGATTAGAATCACTTTAACCATTTGCCGACTGTATGTATACGGCGGCAAAGCAGCTCCTCTGCACAGGATCCTGTACCTGTACATAAACCTGCACTTCCGGGTCTGGGGCACGCATGCGCACCACCGGCAACACTCACGCTGTGGTTGGACACAGTGGAAGCCAATTAGCGGGTCGGGCGTACCAGATGTCCACCGGACCCGCCTTCCCGAGAGAGACAGAATGGCGGTCTACCTATGCAAACAAGGCAGATTGCCTTTCTGTGAGAAGGGGAGGTAGTAATCCTGTGTTTCTGCTAAGCAGGAACACAGATCTCTGCCTTCCCTCAGTACAAACACTCCCCACACAGTTGGTAAGCTCTCCCTAGGAACACATTTAACCCTTTAATCGCCTGGTCATAAAGGAACATCCACATGGGGAAAAAAAACATAGGGCTATCAGGAAAAAACTGAAGACCCACCTGTTCTGAAGGATCTCAACGACACTGGATGCAAGCGCCTTGAGGCGATTTAGTTTGCATTTGCAGCGCTATACAAGTTACTCACTCGCTCAAAGGGGGGTTAAACCTGACTATAAAAGTGATATAAAATATAAACCATATGGCAAATAAACCGCTCCCTCATATGCATTTTTTTTCTGTGTATTTGGTGGTTTGCCTGGAGTTCAGCTTTAAATGCCATCCTATTATTCGCTGCTCAGAGGCAGGTTCTCTTTAAGATTGGTACACAAACTGCCTATATTTTTTCGCATGGGTCTTGCATATGCATATAGAAATGCATGGTATGAATAGTATTGGTAATAGCTAAGCTATTTTTTTACTTGGTGGAAAAAGCCATGCTTTGGTTTTCTAATGAAATTTTTGTTCCAGCTTTAGAGATGGGATTTTTTGGGCTGTGCGTCACTACTCCTCCATACAATACTGTACTGTGCTGACAGTCCAAAGTGTTTAGCGCAAAGCCCGCGAGGCAATATTGTTTTTATTATTACACTTAGAGAACAGATCTCATCCAATCATATGCCAGTTATGAATGGTCTCATTTGTTAAGCTATACTTGGCGGTTGCCAGTGGTTTATTCTTGGAAGGTCTCCTGCGTTCCTTTCATTAAGTGCAATATAAAGTAACATCAAGATTTACAAGGGCATGCCTGTCTGTAATGTTATCTTAGTAGACATGCAGCTTCCACGTGAATGGAGGTTTTTTTTTTTTGCCTGGATGCTGGCACATGGGTCACCATTCTGCAAATCTGAAGTGTAAATGAATTGATGTCTGCAAGGTATAACGGCTGGGTCATTACAGGTGCAGAAAGCCATGTTGGCCTCAAATGTAAAAGAAAATGAGCTAGAACATTGCAATGGATTGAGTAATCATGGCGTAGAAAGACTAGCAAGCCACAGTAGCCATTGTATAACCTCAATGAACGACATTACTAGTTTGTGCAGGGCCAGATTTCCATGGCCGTAGGCTAACCCAACCCATGTTTCTTGTGCTCTTGTTTACAGAATGTTTGTTTCTCTTCAGCTTATTGAAGAACACAGCGAAGATCTAAAAACTTGACTGTTGGGAGGTCAAGATCTAAAGATCGCTGCTGTGGGCTTCAATGAACGCAGAGAAGGTTTTTTTGGCGAGTATTACAATCCCAACCTGTCTTAGCTTTTAGATTTCTGCATTATTACTTATGATGAAGTGTGGCCAATGGTTTTACGGGGGGGGAAAAAGTGCCTCGGCCACCTAATAGGTGCAGGCTTACTGTGCGTAATATAAGAATTCCGGTGATGGCCCATACTTTAACTTCCTTTTAAAAAACCTCACTAGAAAATGCACGCTATTTGAAGTTGGGTGGCTTCTAAGGAACAAAACGGGTGCACTTTGCTAAATTAGACCTATTATGCACACTGCATGGTTCTATGGGTTCCCAGGCAATGCTCAAATTCCTTTCCACAAAGGAAAAACATATGATATCGAAGATTGGGTGAATGTATTTGGGTGTATTGCATGCAATCCCAAACCAGTTTTCGTTATTTTTGGCCCTTCTGAGAGGAGTTGTCTATTCACCAGAGGAAAACTTTGCATTCTTTTACTCTAGACCAGGGGTATCAAACTCCAGTTTATTGTGGGCCGCATCATGGTTGTCCTTCAAAGGGCCAGTTTTTTCTGTAGAGAAATTTATGCAGAGCTTTTTTTATTTTATTTCTCACTTAAGTTTAGAAACTCAACCAAGCGCCCCCACCCCACCGAACCTGCATTGAACGGTGGTTGTGGCCAAATGTGCACTTACAGTGGGAGGATCTTATCCACTTCAAGACCAGGCCTAATTCTGCCATTTGTTTACAAGTTAAACAATTTTTTTTATTTATTTTTTTGTATAATGTGAAAGATGTTACAAGTAAATAGATACCTAATAGATCACGCTTTAAAATTGCGCACACCCGTGGAATGGCGACAAACTAAAAGCGGTTGTATACCCAAATTTGACACTTTTACCTACAGGTAAGCCTATAATAAGGCGTACCTGTAGGTAAAATGTAATATCTCCTAAACCTGTACGTCATCGCGGCTCCGGCCACTCGCAGCGCCGGAGTCGCGAAACCCGGAAGACACGCCGAGGGCAAGATCCGGGCTCCAATACGGGGGCTTCGTTCTGAGGCTCATTATGCCTTTGCCTTGCAGGTTTTTTTTTTTTTTCTTCGTGTATGGGTATACAACCGCTTTAAAGTGGAGTTCCACCCTGATTTATTTTTTTTCCCCCAAAAGTTTATTGAAAAATAAATAGATATTTATACTCGCCAGAAAGGGCGGTTGCTATGCAGAACTAGCTCTTCTGCCTATTCCTCGACCGCGGTGGTCTTCTTCCTCGTCCTCTGTCAGTGTCTTCTGGTGAATGGGGCGCGCTGCCTTCTGGGAACTGTGTGTATCCCAGGAGGCAGTCGCCCATTCACAAAGCGTCGCGCATGCGCAGTAGGAAATGGGCAGTGAAGCCATAAGGCTTCACTGCCTGTTTCCCTTAGTCAGGATGGAGGAGCTGGGACCTGCCAGGACAGAGCGATCGCCGTCGGGGGCCCAGTATCGCAGGCGCCTAGAACAGGTAAGTGTCCTTATTAAAAGTCAGTAGCTACAGTGTTAGTAGCTGCTGGCTTTAAAAAAAATAAAAAATTGCGGGTGGAGCTTCGCTTTAAATATCTAGGGGATGCTTTAAAAATGTAACGGCTATCTGTTTAGAGTTTGAGGAGGTCTTCTAGAATTCTTTTCTCTCGCTCTAATGCAGGGCTTGACAAATTTGCTTTGATCCTAGGAGTTAGATAAAGTTAGGAGCCAGGCTTTTTTTTTTTTTTTGTAGTGTTGTGTGGGTTGTCAGCGCCGGGGGTAAGGCAAGTAATTTGCGCCCCCTAACCCAACTTGCTCACAGCAGAGCAGCCAGTCAATAACCTGTTTATAAGGGGGAAACTCCTTTTTATTATGCCTAATGCATCGTGATTGCGGCATGTAAAACGCCCTCATCTGCTGCCTAATGGAGCTTAAGGGTGGCCGTTGGTGGGTGGCAAAAACCTTTCTCTACCGCACATTTTTACCAACCAACTGCACATCTAAATCAAGCCTTAGTGACACTTTAAATAAAATACAAAAAAAAAGGTGAAAAGTATTCCAGTGCTACTGATCTTCTGCTGCCTCTTTGCAGCAACTTCCTGCCCACGTGTGTCCCCCATGGTGACTATTAATTACTCTGGTGATTTATTTATTTTTTGGTCACCATGAAATAGTGGAGCCCAGCTGCACATAGAGTGGTAATTGATGGTACACAGGGCTTTATCAGAGGACATAGAAAGACTTTACTGTTTTTAGTATTGTTTTTTAATTCGTTAAAGTGTGTGTGTGTGTTTGTTTGTTTTTGTTTTTTTTGCACAAAAAATGCGTTTTGAAAGACCGCTGCGCAAATACCGTGTTACATAAAATATAGCAACAACCACCATTTTATTCTCTAGGGTCTCTGCTAAAAAAAAAATATTTCTCTTGTCATCCATGGACTGACACAGCGTGTCTTATACACCTTTACACGTGGGGTTATGTCCCTGCTTGCAGGAGAAGACCTAGGCAGAATGTGAGATGTTATACATACATTCTAAACAGCCAGAGCTGAACAGCCCCGCCCAGGGGGGCGGTCCCTCCGGCATAACCCTCCCACTGCAGTCAGCAGACCTCAGTTTTTTTCTGCCTAGCAGAAGGAGAAGACGTGGCTCTTTCAGGAGCCAGTCTCCTGACCTATGTTTATTCCTTTGGGAATTTTTTCCTATTATTTTCTTTTTTTTTTTTTTCTTTTGAGATCTATCAACTGTCGGCTGGGCAACAGGTTGGGTACAAGATATCCTCGTAGTCTTCCCTGTCCGACCATCGAGCGTGCTGATCCTCGCCTTGTGTGCGTGAGACTCAGTTCACGACATGCCCCACGACTCCAGGGGTGGCCGGTGGGCTTCCAGCTCCGCGGTCCTCTCAAGATAGAACAGTCCGGCTGTATCTTTCGCGGTGGACCGGGCCGACAGCTACTCAGTACCGCACTGTGATAGTTCTGTCAGAAACACACCAGTGGGTCCCTCAGGGGACGGGTAAGTAGTCTCTCCTGGCTGCAGGTGAGTACATGCTGTGTGTTTCTTATGTGGGGGATTTCCCTGTCTCCCCCTGTGTTTTTTAATGTCACTCTCTGTGCACTTCGCTGGCGCTGTACTGTGTGGGGTGCCTGGGGGCCATACTGTCCTGGGGGGGGGGCTCATGCTGCTCTGCATTTCGCTGGGGCTGTTTATTTGAGAGTGAGGGGCCTGGGCGCCGTTCGGCGCCATGTTTGGTGACTGTGCTGTTTTTTACATTGGCGGCCATCTTGCCGTGGCCGCCAGAGGACAATGCGGCGGCCATTTTCTTGTTGCCGCACCTTCTTTTAGCTCTAGTTTGGCCTCTAGCGCCGCTCCAGGAACGGTGCGAATCTCCTCAGTCTCTCTCCTCTCAGCTCACTCACGCTGAGCAGCGCCGCGCGGAGAGACAGGGCAGCGGAACCGAGCGGTCCTGGTCAGGTTGGTGGGTCCCCTGGGCATTCCCCTACTTCAGTCAGCACAGCCTGTGGGTGGTCTCAGAGGGGGACATTATGGAGTCAGAGTCACCAGCTTCCCCTAACATGCCAGAGGCAGCAGCCAGTGCTCCAGCACCTGCGGTCCCTATGGACCAGTTGTCGGCAGTCCTGGAATCATTTCTGACCAGGATGGAAGCTGTGTGTGAGCACAAGGGAGCAAAAAAGCGCCCTCTCCCCACTTTATCTCCACAAGGGGAGTGCTCTGATTCAGATATGGGCCTAGCTATTGCTGCTCAGGACCCTAGCTCTGAATATTTGGATGGTTTTGAACAGGACATTCCTTGTGAGGAAGACTCCAGTTCTGAGTCAGTAAATGACAGGGCGCTTGTTAGTGAACTCATTGATGCTGTGAGGGACACTCTCAAGCTAAATGCTGCGACTGCAGAACCTCAGGCGGATACAGTCTCCTTTGGTTCTTTTAAGACCAAGCCTTCTAAAAAGGTTTTTCCATATGTACCTTTCTTTGACCAGCTCATTGACCAGGTCTGGGAAAAGCCGCAGAAGACTTTCATGGTCCCGCGGCGTTTGTCTATTAGATACCCCTTTGAAGACGCCCTGCTTAAAAAGTGGGCTTCTCCCCCGGTGGTCGACCCTCCAGTCGCCCGTTTAAACAAGGCCACCACTCTCCCGATGGAGGGGACTCCTGCGTTTAAGGACCCCACTGACAGGAGGTCAGAAGTGGTGAGTAGAGCCATGTTTGCCTTGTTGGGATCCGCCCTACGGCCAGTAGTAGCGGCGACCCTTGTGTCTCAGACACTCACGGAATGGGCAAAAATTTTGCAACAAACTGTGCAGGAGTATAACCTTCCTCCAGACACTATTGCTCTGGCCCACCAGATGGTGCAGGGTCTGATATATGTGTGCGACGCCACGTTGGACGCGGCCCCTTTAATATCCAGGGCCTCTGTCTCGGCGGTGGTATTGCGTCGTCTCATCTGGTTGAAATGCTGGTCTGCTGACCTAGCCTCTAAGAAGCTCCTGACGGATCTACCTTTTAAGGGTGGTAGACTTTTTGGTGCTGCTCTGGATGACATCAAGGATGTCACGGGAGGTAAAAGCACTCTCCTTCCTCAAACTATCAAGGGTAAGGAGGCCCGACGTAAACCGGGTCCTTCCTTTCCAGCAAAAAAGGGTTTTTTTCGTCCGTCAGAGTCCACGGGTAAGCCATCCCAGACTGACAACAGTGCGGCTGGCGGGCACAAGCGCCCCTGGGTGCGTAAGCCGAACAAGCCGGCTCCCAAGCCCGCCTCCGCGTGAAGTCTTGCCCCCGCCCGTCTGTGGGGTGGGGGGACGACTTTGCAGGTTCACGGATCGGTGGACCTCCTGGTTCTCCGACCGGTGGGTGTGCGAGGTGGTCACCTCAGGATACAGAATAGAGTTCCGCTCATGGCCCCCAGACAGATTCTTTCCCTCAAATCTCCCTCTCCTTCCTGCCCGTCGGGCAGCCCTCTTGGGGGCTGTACAGGATTTGATCGGGTCCGGAGTAATTGTGCCGGTTCCGTCCCAGGAGAGGTTTCAGGGGTTCTACTCGAATCTGTTTGTTCCAAAAAAGGACGGGGTTCGGCCAATCCTGGACCTCAAGGCCCTGAATGCCTTTGTGAAGGTGCAAAAATTCCGCATGGAATCCATTCGCACAGTGATCGCGACACTCCAAGGGGATTTTCTGGCATCCTTGGACATCAAGGACGCCTACTTGCATGTTCCGATCTGCGCCAGCCACCAGAAGTTTCTGCGCTTTGCGGTCGGCGAAGTCCACTAACAATTTGTGGCTCTTCCAAGGTGCTTGCTCCGGTCCTAGCTTTGCTGAGACAGCGAGGCATTGCTATCGTGAGCTATCTGGACGATTTTCTTCTAAGAGCAGACAGTGGCTCAGAATTGGAAGAAAGTGTGACTATCGTCAGTCAGACCCTCAGGGAGTTTGGGTGGCTCCTGAACGTTCAGAAGTCGGTTCTAGTCCCGACTCAGCGTCTGGAGTATCTAGGTCTGATTCTGGACTCCTTGGAGGCAAGAGTCTTCCTACCTCCAGACAAACTACTGACACTTCAGTCTGCAGTACGGGTGCTGACGTCCCGAAAATGATCGTCAATCCGCTTTTGCATGAGAGTCCTGGGACTCATGGTGGCCTCCTTCGAGGCCGTTCCTTATGCCCAAGCGCACACCAGGGCTATACAGAAAGAGATCTTGTCCACTTGGGACAAATCCCTGTTGTCCTTGGATCTTCAGATCCAGGTGAGTCACCTGGTCAGGGCGTCCCTGACGTGGTGGTTGAGGTCCCCGGCTCTTCGGTCCGGGAAGTCGTTCCTCCCCATCCAATGGATGGTGATCACGACGGACACCAGCCTGACGGGCTGGGGGGGAGTCTGGGGAGTCCTGTCGGCCCAAGGGCTTTGGACTCCGGACGTAGCCCTCTTACCGGTCAATGTGCTGGAGATGCGGGCAATCAGACTGTGCCTCTCCTCATGGTCGGAGAAACTACAGGGTCACTCCATCAGGATCCAATCGGACAACGCCACAGCAGTGGCGTATGTCAACCATCAAGGGGGGACTCGGAGCTCAGCTGTGGCTTCCGAGGTCGCCCGTATCCTGAGGTGGGCCGAAAGAAGCGTGCCGGCTCTGTCGGCCGTCTACATTCCGGGCGTAGACAATTGGCAGGCGGACTATCTAAGTCGCCAGACGCTGGACCAGGGAGAGTGGTCCTTGCACCCGGAGGTCTTTCAACTCCTTTGCAGACGGTGGGGCACGCCGGATGTGGACCTGATGGCCTCTCGACTCAATCGCAAGGGGTCGAGGTTTGTGGCCAGATCCAGGGATCCCTGGGCGGATGCCTCGGATGCGTTGGTGGCCCCATGGGGTCAGTATCACCTGATATACGTTTATCCTCCGCTGCAGTTGCTGCCTCGCCTGCTCCGCAGGG
This sequence comes from Rana muscosa, assembly GCA_029206835.1. NCBI lineage: Eukaryota > Metazoa > Chordata > Amphibia > Anura > Ranidae > Rana > Rana muscosa. Next base: position 141,223,802 of record CM055122.1, read on the forward strand.
TAGTGACCGAGGGAATTCCGGTGATCCTCGTTGCTCCGGATTGGCCTCGGCGTCACTGGTACGCCGATCTGGTACGTCTCGTCGCAGACGTTCCCTGGCGGTTACCAATACGGGGGGACCTTCTGTCTCAAGGTCCTATATTTCATCCTGCTTTAGTCTCTGGCTTTAACGGCATGGTTATTGAAAGCCAGGTGCTGAGAGACCGAGGTCTCTCGGATTCGGTCATTTCGACCATGTTAAGGGCACGGAAGTCTTCCTCCAGAAAGATCTATCACCGTACTTGGAGAGCTTACATCGCCATTTGCGAAGAGCTGGACTGGCGCCCACGAACGTATTCCGTTCCCAGAATCCTGCATTTTCTGCAGCGTGGCGTGACCCAAAAGCTTGCTTTGAGTACCATTAAGGGACATATTTCGGCCTTGGCCATCTTCTTTCAGCGACCGCTGGCGGGTCATCCCTTGGTTAGCACCTTTGTGCAGGGGGTTCGCCATGTGCTCCCCCCTGTCAAGCCTCCTCTCCCCCTGTGGGATCTGAATTTGGTGCTCTCGGTTCTCCAGGAACCTCCCTTTGAGAATATTAGAGATATTCCCCTCTTGACTTTGTCTCAGAAGGTGGCCTTCTTGGTGGCCATTACTTCCATTAGACGAGTGTCTGAGTTGGCGGCCTTGTCCTGCAAGTCGCCCTTTTTGGTCATCCATAAGGATAAGGCGGTGTTACGTCCGCGACCTTCTTTTCTGCCAAAGGTGGTCTCGGCCTTCCACTTAAATGAGGACATTGTCCTCCCGTCCTTGTGTCCTCACCCATCGCATCCCAGAGAGTTTGCGCTTCACACTTTGGATGTGGTACGAGCCTTGCGGGTGTACCTGTCTGCTACTGCCTCTATTCGGAAGTCTGACTCACTATTTGTGGCTGTCTCTGGTCCAAAACAGGGCCAAGCGGTTTCGTCTGCCACCATTTCTAGGTGGATCAGACAAACCGTCATTCAAGCTTATGCTCTCAAGGGGCGGGCGCCTCCCTTTCCGGTTACGGCACATTCCACCAGGGCAATTGGTGCTTCCTGGGCTTTCCGACATCAAGCGTCGGTTGCACAAGTGTGCAAGGCGGCGACCTGGTCGTCTGTTCATACCTTTTCTAAGTTTTATAAGGTTGATGTGGCTGCATCTTCGGATGCTTCCTTCGGCCGCAAGGTGTTGCAGGCCGCTGTTTGATGTTGCAACTCCTCCATTGAGGAGCTCTGCCTTGTTTGGAGTGAAGTTTTTGGTTTTCCATTTATACTGCTCCCATCCCTCTTGACACTGCTTTGGGACATCCCACGTGTAAAGGTGTATAAGACACGCTGTGTCAGTCCATGGATGACAAGAGAAAATAGGATTTTTGTACTCACCGTAAAATCCGTTTCTCTGGCATCCATGGACTGACACAGCACCCACCCTTCTTTTCGAGTTTGTACTGCTTTGTTACGAACTGAGGTCTGCTGACTGCAGTGGGAGGGTTATGCCGGAGGGACCGCCCCGCTGGGCGGGGCTGTTCAGCTCTGGCTGTTTAGAATGTATGTATAACATCTCACATTCTGCCTAGGTCTTCTCCTGCAAGCAGGGACATAACCCCACGTGTAAAGGTGTATAAGACACGCTGTGTCAGTCCATGGATGCCAGAGAAACGGATTTTACGGTGAGTACAAAAATCCTATTTAATGTTTGGCGGCTCTAAGTAGTTTTCTAGCAAGAAAAAAAATTTGAAATCAGGAAAAACAGGCAGGGGAAGCTCCATTAGCAATGCTGGTTGTCTTGTCATACCAACGGAATCCTAGGACTGCAGAAGGCCGCAAAGCCGCGGCCTCCATTGCCAACGCAATCGTGTGGGGGTTGCATGGAGACAGGATACCCCAGCTGTGCTGCCCCAGGTCGCTAATTCTAGTCGCAATTGCAACCTGGTGCCTGGGGTTTGTCGAGCCCTGCCCCTGCTCGAGCGATTGCGGCGATACCTTACACGTGTGATTTGAACACTGTTTACATTTTCTGATGTTTGCGTTTGCATTTGTCTTTGGCACGTGAGCACTAATGCCGTGTACACACGACCGTTTTTAATGTCATTAAAAAAAACTACATTTTTCTCGACGTGATTCTTCTCAAGCCTGCCTTGCCTACACACGATCATGAAAAAAAATGCTAGAGCAAAGCGCGGTGACGTACGAAATGTACGACGGCACTATAAAGGGGAAGTTCCATTCGGATGGCGCCACCCTTTGGGCTGCTTTTGCTGATCCTTGTGTTAGTAAAGTTTAGTGAGAGACGATTTGCGCTTTTCAGCCTCGTGCTCTTCAGTCCGTTACAGCGTGACAAATGTGCTATCTCCATTACAAACGCTAGTTTTACCAGAACGAGCGCTGCCGTCTCATCACTTCTGAGCATGCGCGTTTTTTTTTCACGTCGTTAAAGCATACACACGGCCGTTTTTCATGACGAGAAAAACGATGAGAAAAAATAGCGCATGTTCCAAATTTTTAATGCCCATTTTTTCACGTCGTGAAAAATGCTCTGGAGCTACACACGATCATTTTTAATGACCAAATGAAAAAATTTGCATTTTTCTCGTCATGAAAAACGGTCGTGTGTATGCGGCATAAGGGATATGGCCCTTTAAAAATTTAGAGCCTTTACTCCCATTTACAATGCGTTTTTTTTTTTAAGGTGCCGTTGTGGTGCGTTTTCAATAGAAGTGAGTGGAGACAGTTGCAAAGCATCAACGCTTACTAAACTCCGCAGACAGCGCTATTTTTGCCCAGCCGTAACGCAAAGCATCGCTAGTGCTGCAGTGTGAACACCTCCATCCTCTCCCCATTGTAACAATTTTGTGTGGATCGATAGGTGGTTGGGTCGTGTTTTTACTGAACCCCTATGGCCAACGCCTGTGTGATAGAGCCCTAATACAAGTAGACCAAACCTGTTGACTTTTTTTTTTTTTTTTATATACAAATCAAGATTGTGCAGATTTTCTCTTTATCGATCCCTAAATGGGCATTTGCTATTTTTTTGTAATCTCATTGATCAGCAGTATTTGCAGAGGACAATTAAATGTTTATACAAAAACCTGAATGTGGGAAGTTCATGCAGTTTATGCTGACTTGGCGTTGGGAGTACGTGCTGAGCATAACATTTTTACATCCGAACGCCTACTGAGTGTTCTCTAATGACATGGCCAGAAAAAATTGTGAAGAAATGCACCAAAAAAAGTGTTTACACAAAATAAAAATGAGTGTAGCCTTGTTTTTTCCTGGTACCCTTCAAGTTGTTTTAATTCCCACTGAATAGCCCCAAGTCGTGTCGTTCCCCCCCCCCCCCCCAAATTCAAATGGATACTATTAGAAAAAGTGACTTTCAATCAGATGTGCATGGATGTCTTGGAATTAACTATGGGACATTTGACTGTTGGCTCCTCTGAGCTGAGACTTGAAGCAGAAGTAAACCCATCGATTTGATAGTTTAAAAAAATGGTTAACATTTCCGGCATGCCGGAAATGCTAGCTGTCACATTGGTTGTGCTCTCAACCAAACTGTCAAACCATCCAATGGCTGGTGTCATAACAGATCACATGTGCAGCATCATGGCAGTTGCAAATTAAACAGAGGCTAAGATGGCAGCTTCCTTGGCTGAAAACGATAGGAGGGTTTACTTCTTCCACTTTAAGCCTCGTACACACGACCGGTTTTCTCGTCAAACGACAAAACTGCTGGGAGAGCTTTCTTGCAGAGAAAACCGTTCGTGTGTATGGTTTCTCGTCAAGAAAACTGCCGGGAATCTCGACGAGAAAAATAGAGAACCTGCTTTCTATTTTCTTGTCGGGATTCTCGTTTTTCTAGTCGGAATTCTCGTCGGCCTATTTCCCGACGAGAAAACCGGTCGTGTGTATGCTTTTCCGAGTCTTAAAAAAAATCGCACATGCTCAGAATCAAGAATAAGACGGGAGCGCTCCTTCTGGTAAAACTAGCGTTCGTAATGGAGATAGCACGAAGACCTGAAAAGCACGAATCGTCTCTCCCCAAACTTTTACTAACACGAGATCAACAAAAGCAGCCCGAGGGGTGGCGCCATTGGAATTGAACTTCCCCTTTATACTGCCATCGTACGTGACCGTGCTTTACAATGACGAGATTTGGAATTGACAGTGTGTATGCAAGGAAAGCTTGACCAGAATCTCGTCCAGGAAAAACGGGGTTTTTTACGACAAGATTCTCGGTCGTGTGTACGAGTCTTTACTGTATATCAAGCTACAGATAGAACAGCACTGGCATGGTTTCATAGTACCAATATGTCTGAAGGTTCTCATTCATCCAGGTCATGGTATAGCTAGTAGTTGATCATTCAACTGGGCTTGTTATGTAACCTATCCAATGTATAAATGTTGGGAGTTTTTTTCTAGAACTGATGAAGTGACTTGGATAAGCCATGCAACGTCTTCAACATTCGAGAACCAATTGAATGTAAGTCCAGTTGATTGCAACTAAGGCCGGCCATAGAAAATTTGAATCTTTGGCCAGCTCAGCCGGAACCTGCTGATATTCGAACCAAGTTGATCAATCAACTTGGGTATAACCAGCCTAAAGATCTTGCATGCAAATATTGCTAGCAGCTGGTATAGCCACTAGCCATAATCGTGGTCTTCTCCTGGCGAGGATGGCTTGGATGAACTGTACATATTCAGTTGTGCTCATAAGTTTGCATACCCTGACAGAATTTTTCTGAGAATATGAATGATAAAACAAAAGCATTTCTTTAACTCATGGTTAGTGTTTGGCTGAATACATTTATTATCTATCCAACTGTGTTTTACTCTTTTTAAATCATAATGGCAACAGAAACTACCCAAATGACCCTGATCAAAAGTTTACATACCCCAGTTCTTAATACCGTGTATTGCCCCCTTTAACACCAATGACAGCTTGAAGTCTTTTGTGGTATTTGTGGATGAGGCTCTTTATCTCCTCAGATGGTAAAGCTGCCCATTCCTCTTGGCAAAAAGCCTCCAGTTCCTGTAAATTCTTGGGCCCTCTTGCATGAACTGCACGTTGGAGATCTCCCCAGAGTGGCTCAATGATATTGAGGTCAGGTGACTGAAATGGCCACTCTAGAACCTTCACTCTGGGGAGATCTCCAACGTGCAGTTCATGCAAGACAGCCCAAGAATTTACAGGAACTGGAGGCTTTTTGCCAAGAGGAATGGGCAGCTTTACCATCTGAGGAGATAAAGAGCCTCATCCACAAATACCACAAAAGTCTTCAAGCTGTCATTGGTGTTAAAGGGGGCAATACACGGTATTAAGAACTGGGGTATGTAAACTTTTGATCAGGGTCATTTGGGTAGCTTCTGTCATTATGATTTAAAAAGAGTAAACACAGTTGATTGATAATAAATGGCTTCAGCCAAACACTAACCATGAGTGAAAAAAGTTTTTGTGTTTTTATAATTCATATTCTCTGAAAAATGGCCAAGAAATCTAATTCTGCCAGGGTATGTAAACTTTATTATACACGATTTATATAGCGCCAACAGTTTACGCAGCGCTTTACAATGTAGAGGGGGGACAGCACAGTTGCAGTACAGTTCAATACAGAAGGTACAGGAGGGCCCGGCTCGTAGAGCTTGCATGCTAAAGAGGTGGGGTGGTACAAAAGGTAATGGCTGCAAAGAATGATTTGATGGGGGTGGCTCGGACAGTTTTTAGGTGGGTGTGGGATAGGCTTCCCTGAATAAATGAGTTTTCAGGGATCTCCTAAAGGTGGTCAGACTAGGGGCTGATCGGCCATACCGGGGCAGGGAGTTCCAGAGGATGGGGGAGGCTCTGGAGAAGTCCTGAAGGCGAGCATGGGAGGAGGTAACAAGGGAGCTAGTGAGCAGGAGGTCCTGGGAGAAGTGGAGGGGACGATTTGAGCTTATAAGCACAACTGTATCTGTTTGATTATATAGATGTTTAAATGCTAGAATGCAATTATGATCAAAGCATCAATAAAAAGCCAAATATATATAATGTGTACTTTATCTGTCTGATGCCTTGGAGGCCAGAAAAAGCGGTACAATATTATATCTTTCTAGAATTAGTTTTAGGAACCATGGTTATAACCCCTACTTTACAATACGGGGCCACCTTCACTGGCTAGAATGGTAAAGAATCCTTGGGTTGGGTTATGTGGAAATTTCCCTTCTCTGATTATGAGCTTGCAAATGTCTTGTGCTTGTTCACCAAGCATGCTATCAGATGTGTGCTATATTTGTATTAATTGGCTGCACATTCTCCCAGTAACAGTATGACTTGTGACTATGTTACTACACGTGGTAGCAACTGGTGCAAAGCGCTCTGTTTAAACCCTATTTCACCAGGATTGACCTGCTGCTGACCATATGTTCAAGGTGACTTGCAGAATCCGGCTTTGGTTTCTTATGTAGTTAAATCGGAGTTCCAACTATATTAACCAATTTTCAGAATATATATATATATTTCATTAGGCAATCACATTGTTCATCTATGTTCACCTACTTTTGTTTAAATCTGCTGCCGATCTCCCGAGTATTAGCAAAAAGACACATTTAAAAACGGTTCTCGGATGTTCTCATTTTGCTTGTGGGCATGTGAAGCCCACAAGCACTTTTTTTTTTTTTTTTCTTGCGGTACACTGTGCAGATCAGCGACCATCATGCACCGATCCGTACCGCCCGTTCTCGCACATGCGCACTATAACCTCACCGCTGCACCGATTCTAACCCTCGGAAGCCCACTAACTCCTGGGAAATGATGACACGCATCTCCCAGGAGCAGTAGCGAGTGGAGGCGCCAACGGAAGGGACGACAGGAACCGAGGCGATGAAGGAGGCAGATTTCGAGGGACCACATAGCAACAGCTATTTACAGGTGAGTAAAAAAAAAAAAAAATATCCAAATGTTTTTTTATTTCAAGCACATTAATGCCTTTTTTTTTTTTTTTTTTTTTCTTGGGGCGGAACTCCACTTTAATGAAGCCATACTTGTGTCTCTGTGAAAAGCAATTCATGAACAGGGTTTTATGTAAGAAGAACCCCATGGTTTATGGAATGGTGTCAAAGGGGAGATTTACTAAAACTGGAGCACACAGAATCTGGTGCAGCTGTGCATGGTAGCCAATCTGCTTCTAACTTCAGTTTGTTCAGTTAAGCGTTGACAATAAAACCTAGAAGCTGATTGGTTACTGTGCATTCTGTATGCTGCAGTTGTGGTAAATACCCCCCCCCCCCCCCCTTGCTCCAAAATTTGGATCTATAGACAAAGACCTATATGATGCAGTGGGGGTTATTTACCAAAACTGGAATGCTTTCTATGCAGAGATGCACCACATTTTGCAATCCGCTTCCAGGTTTTATTGCCAACAAGCTAAGGTCAGAAGCTGATTGGCTACCAAGCACAGTTGCACCAGTTTTAGTAAATCTCCCCCAGTGTGTCACTAGCATTAAAGCAAAACTCTGGTTAAAGTGTGTGGATAGTTGGATGTATCTATATCTCCTTTTTTAAAAGATAAAACAAACCCAGCCTGTTTGCTGCTATGCTAGAGATTTCTCTCATAGAATAAAGACACTGAGTGGCAGAAAAAAAAAAAAAAAATACTGATGGCCATCCATATTCAACCCACTTCCTTTGAGCCCAGGTCCAAGCTTGTGATTGGACAGTAAAGTAGGATGGTGATGGGCTTATCTCACTCGGTTTTCTCTACCTATCGGCATGCTTCTTGTCAGCACATGGTTTTACTTTTGGACTTTTTTCGTCCTGCATCAATCTAAGCTGTAAACTAAAATGGATAGTTACATTTAGAGGAAGTCCCTGCCTCAGCTGCTAAATGGTCCTGTTGGTTGTGAATAAATAAGGTCCATTGAATGAAATCAAAAGGTGACTACTGTTCTGCAGATGTGGGGCCCTGAGATCATCCTTTAAAAAAAAAAAAGCTTAGAGAGGGCAGTACCTGTCGGGAACAATGGGTATTTATTGTGCAAAGCAAAATTTGGCTATTTACACAACTTTAGTATTTGGGTGTACATACACTTTAAGACCCCTTTCACACTGGCACCGCTCTGCGTTAGCGGTAAAGTGTCGCTTTACCATAATTTTTAGAGGCGCTTTTTGGCCGATAGCGGGCAGCTTTTAACCTTCGCTAGCAGCCGAAGAAGCTGCTGAATTGCTTTGCAGGCGCTTCTGGTGCCCATTCATTTCAATGTGCAGGGACGGTGGAGGAGTGGTGTATACACCGCTCCAAAGATGCTGCCTGCAGGACTTTTATCTAACGTCCTGCAAGCGCACTGCCCCAGTGTGAAAGCACTCAGGCTTTCACACTGGGGTGTCAGGAGGCGTTTTTCAGGTGCTTTACAGGTGCAATTTTTTAGCCCTTTAGTGCCTGGGGGGAAAAAAAGCCTCCTAAAGGAGAAGCCCAGCTTGAGCTCATTCAGCTTGGCTTCTCCTACGGGTCACAGGAGTGCAATTCATTTTGCACTCCTTTGACCCGTTTTTCAACAGAGTGGTGTCAACAAGTCTGCTCTCTGCTGATGTCACCAAGATCAGTCCAGGCATAACGTCATCCCAACTCTGGATCCGTCATGGGCGGCTCAGCCTCTCAGTGAGCCGCTGAGACGGCCTCTCCCCACCCCTCCAGAGCTCCAATGAGGGTGGAGCAGAGCAGGAGAGATGCTGATTAACAGGCAGCAGCTCTCTGCTCGGGGAGCTGTGAGAACCGAGCCATCGGTGGTGTTCGGTTGCTCGGTTCTCAGTGAAGAGGGGGCAGGGGACAGATTCAGCATCCACCTAGTCAAGTCGTTATTATTTATTTTTTTACTGAGCTAAAATACAGCCCATTAATTGTAATGTGCCTATGCACAGGCATGTAAACGAGCCGTGCATTCTTCAGTAAAAAAAATCTGCATTTTTGGTCAGTAACTTCTACCTCGTGCATGCAAATACATGTCCATAGCTGTCAATTGGAATACAATGGCTGCTCAGACCTTTGTGACTGAAGCCATAGTCCGATCATAAACTTTAACCAACGTATGTTTTTACCTATTCCTGCAATAGGAGCGCTATTGTGTAACTTGAGAGTTCTGTAACACCTGACACCTGTGCAAACTGTTCTTTAGTGATCCTCTATTTGGTGATTTGAGGTGTGTGTGTGTGTGTGTGTGTGTGTGTGTTGGCTTTATTTTTTAGTTTAGAATGACAGGCTTTGTACGTGTGTGTGCCCCAGTGCATGTTTATATAATAAAAAATAAAAAAAAGCAGCTTCATACCTAATTTCAGAGCGGCGCTAACAGGGGCCTGGGGGGCCAAGTCCAGTCAAGTGGCCCATTGAACCGCAGGATCAGCTCACCATCCATGGTCCACCTGGTTTTTCAATGCAGCCTCACCAGTGCCCATCAGTGCAGCCAACTCTAGTGCCCATCACTGGGGCAGGTTGTATGGGGGGTCAGCTAGGGGTGTCAGGGTCTCTCACCTCAGCGATCTCGGCTCAGCAGGTCCTTGCACACCACGGTTTCCTGGGGGGGGGTAACGCTCCTGATCCTGGGGTCAAGTTGCAGCCAGCGCCCAGCCCTGCGTCCCGACTCCCTGGCATGCCCTGCCTCGGCCTACTTTCAAGAATCCAGTCCCAGGGAGTTGTAGTTTCCTCTGCGCTGCTGTGTTTTCCACCCACCAGAAGCTTGAGTGCGGACTACAACTCCCGGAATGCAACAGCTAGTGGTCGGCCGCCATGGCCATGCCCCTGGCCCAACTTCCTAGACCAGAATAAAAAATAAAATGGAAAATGGTAGCGGGCAGCGGCTGACGGCCATTTTGAACATAAGTTAGGACGGCCTGGGAGGCAATTGCCACCCTGCCCCCTGGCCCAGCCCTCCCCTGGGCGCTAACATGACTGCTCACCACTGTCTTCCCCGATTCTACAGCGGGCTGAGATTACCCGGTTGACGTCAGCCGGGAGGAGGGTAGGAGAGCTTTGAAATTGGATAGGAAGCAGCATTTTTGTGCAACTGGAAGGGCGGGCACTGACACAGCTGACGGCGAGGGGGGAGAAGGAAGAGACAGTGGATGACAGACACGTAAACTGACCACTGTGTGAGGGATCAGCAGCCATGATAAACCATGGTCCGTTTACAGGGGGGGGGGGGGCGGGACCAGGTATTTCAGGTGATACAGGGGGCCCATTATGTTCTATGGCAGGGATATGCAATTAGCGGACCTCCAGCTGTTGCCAAACTACAAGTCCCATGAGGCATAGCAAGACTGACAGCAGCAAGCATGACACCCAGAGGCAGAGGCATGATGGGACTTGTAGTTTTGCAACAGCTGGAGGTCCGCTAATTGCATATCCATGTTCTATGGGCACGCATCTGATTCGCACATGTGTTGCGTTCTGAACAGGGATCTTGAGAGGGGAACTCCAAGCCAAATTTTAAATTAAAAAAAACGGCATATGTTCCCCTCTAGGAGCATACCAGGCCCTTAGGTCTGATATAGACTTTAACGGGAACCCCTACGCCGAAAAAAAAACACGGCGTGGGGGGTCCTCCCAAAATCCATAGCAGACCCTTATCCGAGCATGCAGCCCGGCCGGTCAGGAAAAGAGGGTGGGGACGAGTGAGCGCCCCCCCCTCCTGAACCGTACCAGGCCGCATGCCCTCAACATGGGGGGGGGGGGGGGGCTGTTGGTTGTCGGGGTATGCGGGCGGGGGGCTTATCGGAATTTGGGAACCCCCTTTAATAGGGTGGGGGGCCGGGATCTGGGGGCCCCTTATGTGAATGAGTATGGGGTACATTGTACCCCTACACATTCACCTTGTGGGAAAAAAAATGGCAATAAAAACACTACACAGGTTTTTAAAGTAATTAATTTATTAGGCAGCTCCGGGGGTGTTCCAACTTCAGGGGTCTCCGGTGTCTCAGCGCTCTCTGGTTCTTTCTTCCTTCTGCCGGGCCTCCGCTATCATCTTCCAGCTCTTTTGCTAGCAGGGGCCCGGTCTTCTTCGTTGCCTTCTTCCCTTTTCTCTCCTGGAGATGTTGACTCATCGCTGTCATTCACTTATATAGACATGGACGTGGTCACCGGGTGATGCCACCCGGTGACCCGCCCCCATATGACGTGACAGTCCCGGGGAATAATGGGAATGTTTTTAAAGTCGGCAGCTACAAATACACTGTCACTTTAAGAGCGCTGTGACTAATTTAGTGTATGATTTTGCTTTTAACAAGGTGGATTTCAGCTTTGTAGGGCTTCCTTGGATAGGAAAAAGCCATGTATCATCTGATTCTCATCTTTTCTATGGAGAAAAGGGAAAGAAAGGGTTGACAGATCAGTGTTGGCAATCTAGTGCAAACACAAAAAGTGCCTGGAGCTCAATTGGAAGCAGCAACTCTTCTGCAAACATCAAAACCTGTGAACAAAATATAGTTGCGCTAAACCTGAAATATAAACCCTATGTGTGGGTATTATATAGTGATCAAAAAACTGTGAAATCGCATATGAATTATCGCAAGTGACCCTAAAATCAACTTCATGTCATGCAAACACAAAAAAATACAAGAATCACAATCCAAAAATGGGATTTTTGTACTCACCGTAAAATCCATTTCTCTGACATCCATGGACCGACACGGCGTCTCTTACACTTTACACGTGGGTATATGTCCCTGCTTGCAGGAGAAGACCTAGGCAGAATGTTAAAACATTCCAGAACAAACCAGAGCTGAACAGCCCCGCCCAGGGGGGCGGTCCCTCCGGACATTACCCTCACACCTGCAGCTAGCAGGCCTCAGTTCGTAACAAAGCAGCACAAACTTAAAGGAAGGGTGGGTGCCGTGTCGGTCCATGGATGTCAGAGAAATGGATTTTACGGTGAGTACAAAAATCCCATTTTCTCTCATCATCCATGGACCGACACGGCGTCTCTTACACTTTACACGTGGGATGTCCCAAAGCAGTGTCAAGAGGGATGGGAGCAGTATAAATGCAGTATAAAACCAAAAAACTTCACTCCAAACAAGGCCGAGCTCCTCAACGGAGGAGTTGCCACTTTAAACAGCGGCCTGCAACACCTTGCGGCCGAAGGAAGCATCCGGAGATGCAGCCTCATCAACCCTATAAAAACATAGAAAAGGTATGAACAGACGACCAGGTCGCCGCCTTGCACACTTGTGCAACCGACGCTTGATGTCGGAAAACCCAGGAAGCACCAATTGCCCTGGTGGAATGCGCCGTAACCGGGAAGGGAGGCGCCCGCCCCATGAGAGTATAGGCTTGAAAGCCGGTTTGTCCGATCCACCTAGAAAAAGGTGGCAGACGAAGCCGCTTGACCCTGTATCTGACCAGAGACAGTCAAACAGAGAGTAGACTTCCGAATAGAAGCAGCAGACAGGCACACCTGCAAGGCACGTACCACATTCAAAGTGTGCCGCGCGCACTCTGGGATGCGACGGGGGAGGACAATGTCCTCATTTTAGGTGAAAGGTCAAGATCACCCTTGACAAAAGAGAAAGTCGCGGATGCAACACCGATTATCCTTATGGATGACTAAATATGGCGACTTGCAGTACAAGGTCGCCAATTCAGATACTCGTCTAACAGAAGTGATTGCCACTAAAAAGAGCCACCCACTGAGACAAAGCGAAGAGGGGAATATCCCTGATATTCTCAAAAGGAGGTTCCTGGAGAACCGAGAGTACCAATTCCGATCCCACGGGGGGAAAGGAGACACGACAGGAGGGAGCCCATGGCGAACCCCCCTGTACAAGGGTGCCAACCAAGGAATGACCCACTAGTGGTCACCGAAAGAAGACGGCCAAGGCCGAAACTGACCCTAAATGATACTCAAAGCGAGCCTTTGGGCCACGCCATGCTGTAGGAAGCGCAGGATTCTAAGGACGGAATACGTCCGAGGATGTCAGTCCAGCTCTTCGCACATGGCGATGTAAGCTATTCCAGGTACAGAGACAGTTCTGGAGGAAGACTTCCGTGTCCTTCATATGGACGAAATGACCGAGTCCGAGAGCCTCGGTCTCTCAACACCTGGCTTATAACAGCCATGCCGTTAAGGCCCGAGACTGTAAAGGCAGGATGAAATATATGACTTTGAGACAGAAAGTCCTCCCTATTGGCAACCATCAGGGAACGGCCTCGACGAGACGTACCAGATCGGCGTACCAGTGAAGCCGAGGTCGATCCGGAGCAATGAGGATCACCGGAATTCCCTCGGTCGCCACCCTGCGCAGCAGGCGAGGAAGCAACTGCAGCGGAGGATAAACATGTATCAGGTGATCATGACCCCATGGGCCACTGATGCCTCTGATGCATCCGCCCAAGGATCCCTGGATCTGGCCACAAATCGACAACTTACAATTGAGTCGAGAAGCCATCGGGTCCACCTCCGGCGTGCCCCACCGTTTGTGTGGCAAAGGAGTTGAAATACCTCCGGGTGCAAGGACCACTCTCCCCGGTCCAACGTCTGGCAACTCAATAGTCTGCCAGTTCTATGCCCGGAATGTAAACGGCTGACAGAGCCGGCACGCTTCCTTTAGCCCACTTCAGGGTACGGGGGACCTCGGAAGCCTCAGCTGAGCTTCGAGGTGGTCGACATACGCCACCACCGTGACTTGTCCGACAGGATCCTAATGGAACGATCCTGCAATCTCTGACCACAAGGAGAGGCACAGTCTGATGGCCCGTATTTCCAGAACATTAATCGGCAAACGGGCTTCGTCCGGAGTCCAAGCCCTTGGCCCAACAGGACCCCCCAGATTACACCCCAGCCCTTCAGGCTGGCGTCTGTAGTGAACACCGTCCATTGGACGGGGAGGAACGACTTCCCGGACCGAAGAGCCGGGGACCCAAACTCCATGTCAGGGACGCCCTGACCAGGTGGCTCACCTGGATCGGAAAATCCAAAGACAACGGGGATTTGTCCCAAGGGAACAAGATCTCCTTCTGCAATGCCCTGGTGTGTGATTGGGCATACGGAATGGCCTCGAAAGAGGTCACCATGAGTCCCAGGATTCCCATGCAAAAATGGATTGACGACCATTTTTTGGGATGTCAGCATCCGTACTGCAGACTGAAGTGTCAGTAGCCTCCCCGGAGGTAGGAATACCTTTTGCCTCCAAGGAGTCCAGAATCAGACCGAGATACTCCAAATCTCGAGTCGTGACCCGGACTGACTCCTGAATGTTTAGGAGCCACCCGAAGTCCCTGAGGGTCTGACTGATGATAGTCACACTGTCTTCTAATACTGAGCCATTTCCTGCTCTGAGAAGATCGTCCAGATAGCCGACAGCAATGCCTTGCTGTCTCAGCAAGCTAGAACCGGCACAAGCACCTTTAGTGAACACCCTCGGCGCCGGGGCTAGGCCGAAAGGAAGAGCCACAAATTGATAGTGGACTTTGTCGATCGCAAGCGCAGATCGGAACATACAAGTAGGCGTCCTTGAATTCCAAGTTCGCCAGAAAATCCCCTTGACGGAGTGCACTGACCACCGTGCGAATGGATTCCATGCGGAACTTTTGCACCTTCACAAAGGCATCCAGGACCTGGAGGTCCAAGATAGGCCAGTAGAATCCCTGAAACCTCTCCTGTGACGGAACCGGCACAATCACTCCGGACCTCAAACCTGAATAGGCCCCATAGGGCCACCCGACGGGCAGGAAGGAGAGGAAGATTCGAGGGAAGAATCTGTCTGGTATTAGGAACGGAACCTATCCTGTAACCTGAGGGGATCACCTCGCACACCCACCAGTAGGAGATCCGGGAGGTCCATTGATCCGTGGACCTGCAAAGTTGTCCCCCCTACCCCAGAGTTGGGAGGGGGCAAGACTTCACGCGGAGGCGGGCTAGGGAGCCGGCTTGTTCGGCATACGCACTCAGGGGCGCTCGTGTCCACCAGCCGTACCGCTGTCAGTCTGGGGGGCCTCCCCGTTGACTGACGAAAATATCCCCTTTTTTCTGGAAAGGAAGGACCCTGCTTATAGCGGCCTCCTTGCCAGCCTGAGGAAGAACAGTGCTTTTACCTCCCGTGACATCCTTGATGTCATCCAGCGCAGCACCGAAAAAACCTACCACCTTTTAATCGTAAACCCTTCCGAGGCTTTTTAGAAGCTAGGTCAGCAGACCAGCATTTCAACCAGATCAGACCACGCAATACCCTGAGTTATAAGGGGCCGCGTCAAACGTGGTGTCGCCACATAAACCAGGCCCTGCACCATTTGTGGGCCAGAGCAATAGTGTCTGGAGGAAGATCATGCTCCTGTACAGTTGCCCATCCCGCAAGTGTTGGAGACACAAGGGTCGCCGCTACCACAAGCCGTAGGGCGGACCCCAACAAGGCAAACATGGCTCTACTCACCACTTCTGACCTCCTGTGAGTGGGGTCCTTAAATGCAGGAGTCCCCTCCACCGGGAGAATGGTGGCCTTGTTCAACCGGGCGACTGGAGGGTCGACCACTGGGGGAGAAGCCCACATTTTTAGTAGGGCATCCTTAAAAGGGGTATCTGATAGACAAACGCCGCGGGACCATAAAAGACTTCTGCGGCTTTTTCCCCAGACCTTGTCAGTGAGCTGGTCAAAGAAAGGTACATATTGAAAAAAACACTTTTTAGAAGGCCCGGCCCCAAGGAACCAGAGGAGACCGTCCGCCTGAGGTTCTGCATCCGCAGCATTTAGCTTGCGAGTGTCCCTCACTGCATCAATGAGTTCACAAAACAAGCACCCTGTCATTTACTGACACAGAACTGGAGTTTTCCTTGCAAGGAATGTCCTGTTCAAAACCATCAAATATATATTCAGAGCTAGGGTCCTGAGCGGTAGTGGCTAGGCCCATATCTGAATCAGCGCATTACCCCCCCCCTTTTTTTTTTTTTTTTGTGGAAAAAAGGTAGGGATAGGGGCTTTTTTGCTCCCTTGCGCTCACACACTGCTTTCTCCTGGTCAGATTAATGATTCCAGGAATGCCGACAACTGGTCCCTAAGGACCGCAGGTGCAGAAGCACTGTCAGTTGTCTCTAACAATGTGAAGAAAACAGGTGAACCAGACTCCAATATTGCCACCCTCTGAGACCTTATTCACCATTATAGTGAATAATACACCCCACCCACAGGCCGTGCTGGGGCTGAGGAGGGGATACCTGGAGTACTCACCACCCCTAGGGACCGCTGTATGAGTCGTGCTGTAGCGCTGTATGAGTCGCGCTGGTGCAGCCTGAGGTGAAGAATCTGTGGGGATGTGTGTATTCCGCGCCGTACAGCAGCGCTGCTAGAGGCCGAAAACGAAAGTGCAAGTGCCGCGGCTACAAGAAAATGGCCGCCGGGCACCAGTTTAACTATGTATTAAGCCTCAGCCAAAATGGCCGCCAATGGCGCATTTTTTAAAAATAAAACCCTGCGCCAATGGCGCACAGAAAACACCACAGCCAGTCCCCCAGAACACTTCCCAATAAAAATAACAGTCATGGAGCGGCCCCCCAAGGCAGAGTGACCCCCCAAGCATCCCCACACAGCACAACAGCACAACAGGGTGCAGAGAGCAGCATACAGGGGGGAGACAGGGAGAACCCCCCACACACACAGAAACACAGCCAGCATGTACTCACCTTGCAGCAGGAGAGACTACTTACCCGTCCCGCAAGCACCTTGGAGAACACCCCCAGTGCCAATAGAGGGACTCACTGGCTTGTTTCAGACAGGCCTATCACAGAGGCGTACTGCGTAGCTGTCGGCCCGGTCCACCGCGAAAGATACAGTAGGTACTGTTCGATCTTGAGAGGACCGCGGGAGCATGAAAGCAACCCGGCCACCCCTGGAGCCATGGGGTATGTCGTGAACTGAGTCTTATGCACACAAGGCGAGGATCAGCACGCTCGATGGTCGGACAGGGAAGACTACGAGGATACTAGTGTACCCAACCTGTTGCCCAGCCGACAGTTGATTGAAGGTCTCAAAAATAAAATAATAAAATTCCCAAAGGAATAAAAATTAAAAGTAAAATCTTCCAGGAGACTGGCTCCTGAGAGAGCCACGTCTTCTCCTTCTGCTAGGCAGAAAAAAACTGAGGCCTGCTAGCTGCAGGTGTGAGGGTAATGTCCGGAGGGACCGCCCCCCTGGGCGGGGCTGTTCAGCTCTGGTTTGTTCTGGAATGTTTTAACATTTAACATTCTGCCTAGGTCTTCTCCTGCAAGCAGGGACATATACCCACGTGTAAAGTGTAAGAGACGCCGTGTCGGTCCATGGATGATAAGAGAAATGAAGAAGACAGTGTAAAAGTAAGAAATTCAAAAATTCATTGCATAACATATAAAGTTCATATGCGGATAGTCCAAGTGTAGCACCAATGTTGATAAAAAGCTACCCGTGCACAAATCCAATAACGTCCAGACTCTTCAGATGTGGACTAAAACCAAAGTGAATTCCACCACCATATGACCAGTTAATCTGCTTACCAGAGCCCTGTGGTCCCCTATAACGGAGGACCCGGAGAAGCTTGTAATGAATCACAGCTGGATAACACCTTGAATCCACAGCCTCGCTAGTCGGCACACTCCATGACAGTAAGCCAGTTGGCAATGGTACGGCATGCAAGGAAAACAGATGCTTTGATAGTGTAAAAACCTTATACATTTTTTACATTTTAAATAAATACCAATTGCACTCACAAATATAGTAGATAAACCAGCCTTAAAGCGGAGTTCCACCCAAAATAACATCCATATATGACCACACTCCTTACACTACAAACATGTACAGTAGCCACTTATTTTATTTATTTTTTCTGTACATACCGTAATATTGTCATCTAAATTCCGGCTTCCGGGTACTCACTCCCGCGGGAGTAGGCGTTTCTGTTCTCCCGCAATGTAATCTGGGAGTTCGCCCAGATGTGACATGTCCTGCAGAAAAAGTTCCCCGGCGGATAAGGTCCCCCCCCCCTGTACTGCGCATGCGCGGCACGAACCTCAGCGGAGTTTCCGAAAGTAGCCGAACATGTAGAGCTGCGAGTCGGCTCTACACGGCGCCTGCGCAGTCAGCTCTACATGGCTCCTAGTCATTGCGCAGGCGCCGTGTAGAGCTAACTCGCAGCTCTACGTGTTCGGCTACTTTCGGAAACTCCGTTGAGGTTCGTGCCGCGCATGCGCAGTACAGGGGGGGGGAACCTTATCTGCCGGGGAACTTTTTCTGCAGAACACCGTCCACCGCTTCCAGGAAGTCAGTGCTTGTGGGCTTCACAATGCCCACAAGCAAAATGGAAGATTCTGACGGCTGATTTTAAAAGTGCATTTTTTGCCAGAAAAAAGACAGGGGAGGTTAAAAATCACCAAACACGTGAGTACTAATTGGTGATCTACAAATACAGATTTGCCGCGGAACCTCCGCTTTAAGCCTGATGCACCGGCCGGACACAAGCAGGCAGACCCGTCCATCTGGAGATCACGCAGTGGTGGGTGGTGACGTCAGCATGCCGCTCGTTCCGCCCAAAGTTTATAGTATTGGACATCATTGGCATCCTCATAGAAGATTGCAGTGGGTTCAGGGATTTTCACCATAAATACCAGCCAATGAAAAGTTTGCACTTACAATCAATTCATGACAATTGTATTTTGGTTTGAGTAGTTATTAAACAAGATAGCTGTGAATGATCCTTCTAGCGATATGACCGGAATCATGAAAGTGTTTTTTTTTTTTTTTGTGTCCTCCACAACCTTTTGATGACACAGTTGTTGTACGCTTCTGTTTACTGACTCTGTGCCAATTAACAAGGTGAAATGCGATTTGTATGGGGGCGAAAGTGCCATCAGCTAAAATAACACTTGTAATGCCAGAGCATATTTCCAGAAGTGCCAAAGATGAAGTAACTTTTCTGCAGGAGCCATGCCAGTCATATTGGAATAAACCCTGGGGAAATGTTGTATAGAATAATTGCAAAAGTCTTTGCTTTTTTTTCCCCAGTGATTGACATGGCACCACTTACACCCAAAGCCACTGCCTCTGGCTAACTTGCATTAAACTGTGTACTTAACATGGGTGTAGTAATTGATCAGGTGTTCTCTCTGACATCATATACTACCCACTATTTGTACTTCAGTTTCATGAACATTGCAAAATGCAAACACCACCTACCCAAAGACTATCTGCCAACTAATTATACAGAGCAGATAGAATGTTTGTCAATACCGATCGCAATAAAAAAACGGTCACGTTTGTGATAACAGATAAAAGTTTTAGCTGGAGTTCCAATTAGTAACAGTTGTCACGCTCCCATAAAACTGATTATTTGCTTTTCCCAATGGATGAACATGAGTGAAAATCTTTAAGATGGTCTCTCTGTGCTTTTTAAGGCCCTAAGTAAGTAATGTCCTTATGTTCGGCTTCACATCGTTTCCTTTTTTCTTTTGGATGGAGTAGGGCACTGCCTGTGTGCATAATTTGGGGGATCTTTTCCCTATCGGTTTGTCCTGGTGGTGGACATTAGGACAGAATTTGGGGGGGGTGTCGCAAGGTTGACATTTCTTCAAGTGACCAGATATGCGCCTCTTATATCTTCCTTTTTGTGTTTTTTGATTTTGGGACAGAAATTTTAAGGAAATCTCCCTAATGGGACACAGCCAAAAAAATATTTCACTTCCTGTTGTGACTTTGAGTCTGGAAACTAGGGGAACCTCCATAATAGGACACACAAATGTCCACGGGGGTTTTACTATTTCTTACTCTTAGGTTGGATTCACCTTCTTTTTTTTTTTTTTTTTTTTAGGTTCTGCTTTTAGGCTGTGTTAAAGGAAGAAGTGTGGGAATAGTAAAGAAAAAAAGAAAAACAAGCCTTCATATTCACTTATGTGGCTGCAGCAGTGGTGTGTTGCTGCAGCTGTCCTTTAAGACTGAGAACTGAATAAACATGTGTCCGCTGATTGCTCAATTCTTGGTCCTCTCTGAGCAGAGAACGGTGACCATCGGTCACCACTCTTTGCTCTGCCCCTCCAGCATTCATTGGAGCGCAAGGCTGGAGAGGGGGTGGGAGCGGCTGGCTCAGGCTCAGTAGTGTGCTTAGAGGCTGAGCCAGGCATGTGGGACAATGTTGGGATCCTTCCACAGCCTAGACTGGCTCTGACGACAGCCGATTTAATTCTGGATCACAAGAGAGCACAAGTGCAGTCCTGTGACCCAGAAGAGAAGTATGGCTGAAAAAGCTTTGGCCATACTTCTCTTTTAAGGCCGTCTATTATTATTTTTATTTTATTTTTTAATGGGTTTCCAATACACCAATGTATTCATAATCAGATTTATAATTTTTTTTTTTTTATGATTTGTGGAGCCATTCAAAATGAATATCCCTGCAATGCAGTATGTGTGGCAGTAAGACCTACTTTTACTCTGTTTTTAACACCATGCATGAACAAGCCCCTACAACAGAAGTCTCTACTGGTAATGCACTTGAAATCTTAATCGGGGCCTTTTTCCTCTTGCAGCTCCTTCTTATCTTTTTTTTTTTTTTTTTTTTTTTTCTCGGGCTTATCTTTCAGGTCCGTTTTTGGGAGTTGCCATCTTTGTATTCAGAGCCAGACTAAAAGACTAAAACATTTTTTTGCTTAGCAAGGCATAGAGCAAGAAAAGGAATTTCTCAGGATCAACATATATGGTAGTTGGCGGTTGTTCTTATCATGTGACTACTTTTAGTAAATCTTCAGCCTGGAGAGAGATGTCTCTCCAAGTAATTAGGAGAGGATAAGGATAACCACCCCAAAAGCACTTTCCAAATGTAAAAGTGTCGGCTGATATAGTGATATCCTGACTGTTCCTTTTTTAAACCTATATCTTTAGGCTCTGGAGTATGCACATTTGTAACCATGGGAAGTTCCAGCCACCCATATACATATTATGTATATGGGTGGCTGGAACTTAAAGGACCCTGGTGTCACATTTTGCCAAGATGTGGTTTTGCAAATATGGCGGTTCAGAGTCCCTGGTATCCGATCATGAAAACCAAGTTTGGTTTTTGTCTAAATTGCTCTCCTAATGATTTTTTAAATTTTATGAGTTTTTGTTTTTATTAAATTGACTAAACTCCTCTTCCCTTTATTTCCTCAGGGGCACGATGAGGAAGCCTTAGTTGATCTAGGGAAAACCAGCTCTACAGTTAACACCAACTTTGAGAAGGAAGAGCTAGAAAGTGAGTATCACTGTGTGCAGCTTTCTTTTTTCTGCATGCATTGCAAGGTCATTAATCCTTCAGATCATTTTGTCTCTTTGAAGTGTGCGGATAATACAAGAACGGTGTGGGAACACAAGCACGGTTTCTTAAAGCAGCTTACCAACTAGTGTAATATGATGTGCCCTCTGTCCTGATGCCATACCCTTGGAGAGTGTCTTCTCAGTCTGTTTGCACCAGCAGATCTGAATCTAACATAAAAGGAATAAAGTAATCTGGATTACACTGTAGTCATTGACAGCAGCTGTTTGCAGGATCTGCGTTTGTACTTTTACAGTCCTGAAACTATTTTTTGTGGTTATTCCATTACTGGAGTCTGCAGATGCACAAACAACTGACTTCTGTTTCTTGGAAGCCCTCGCCACATGTTCCAGTCTGCTGCATGACACAATTTCCGTTTAGTAATTTTCACTTTACAGGCTGTATTCCCAAGCTACTAAATATGCTAGGCCCACATTGACATCACTGGATAACATTAGCTGAATTTTATACAGTAGAAATGGATTTAACAGAATATACTATACTGGGCCTCCTTTTATAAAAAGTGTAATTTGCTTGTGCAAATGGATCTTTCGTAAAAAAAAATTCCATCTATAAATCAATGTTTAGCTTTATTGATGTAGAAAAAGTAAACCAGTTTGGGGAATCTGTCTTGGGTAGATTTGGTTGAGCATACAAAACAAAAGAATTGACTGCATAAAAAATTGTCATAAGGGCAAGGGATTAAAGACTTATGCTGTATTTATAAAGATCAGAATTCAGTAGGCATGTCTGTCTATGCATTGCTATTCAGGGCATTCAAAGTTTATTTAAGCTCTACCCTCACCCACCTATACTTGGCTTCACACCGTTCGGGCCAATGCAAAGTATCTGGTGCTTCATGATACAAAGGAGCTTGTGACCTCCTGTCATGATGCAGTGCTTGGGGCTGAGTGGCCAGTTGACAGATCGAAATGTTATGTGAGGAAATGGGTGACAACATCCACCCTGTATAAGGCCGGCTATACGCAGTTTGAATCTCGGCCGGTTCAGCAGATACTGGCCGAGACGCGAACTGTTGATGGGCAGGCTGCATGTGCCAAGTTGATCGAGCAACGTGGGTAAAACCAGCCTGCCGAATTCTCTTGCGATTATGGCTAGCGGCTGCTATAGTCGCTAGCCATAATCTGTCTTCTCCCGGCGAGTATGGCTGCCCCCCACTGGGAGCCGACAATTGCTTATCAGGAGGGATTCCCCTGTCAGCACTGTCTGTGATGGGGGAATCATGCACTTTTCTTTTCTATAACCCATGGTTGCAGGAAACAAATGTGCACCGTGTACGGCCTGCTTAAGATCCGACACAGAGCTTACACCGTTAGAACTGCAAATGAACAGATAGGCGGGGGAGCAAAGATAAGGTTAAGTATAATTGGGTCATGTGATGGGCTTTCATTGAAATCTGCACAACAAATGATGGGTGTAGAGGGGGAGGTTAAGTCGCTAGCCTAGAAACTTAGATCAGCATAGTGCTTCTGTTAAGTCATCTTGGTTTTAGGATACTTTCTTTGCAACAGACTGAAGGGTGTTTTTAGTTGGCCAACAAAAATGACAAAGGGCCCACCAGCCTAGTGCATTACCAGCTGTAACGTTTTATTAAAATGTAAAGTACAGACGATTCTACTCTCAAAGCCAAATGAGTAGATGGCACATAAGATGAACCACAAGGCGACTAACTTTAGCCTCAATTTGTAGTTCTAGATGGGCACAAAACACACCCAATGCATAGCCAACATGTTTCGAGGGTAAGCCCTCTTTCTCAGAGCTACCTCTCTGCCATTACAAGCAGTCCCCGGGTTACAAACAAGATGGGGCCTGTAGGTTTGTTCTTAAGTTGAATTTGTATGCAAGTCTGAAAAGGTACAAATTTTAAGTGTAGCTGCAGCCACAATTTATTTTTTATTTTTTTGGGATAGCGTAGGGAAGGGTTAACACCCCTATTACATTTGTTTTTGCTGTCTGTGCCCCTGTTCAGAAGATTTCACTTCATTTTCTGTCCTTGGGACAATTGGATTTTGAAAATGTTGGGTTGTTGTGGAAACAAGGATTGGTAAAAAAACTTCAGTGGAGACTTCTTTTTTTTTTTTTTTTTCCCATAACTCTTTCAGGAGAGACTTTCCCTTCCTAGGGGTAGATTTCCTCTTGCTTTCTGTTTGTAAGTAGGAGTCCTTTGTAAGTCAGATGTTTGTAACTAGGGGACCGCCTGTATTCATAGGTTTATATAGTGCTAGTGGACAGATCACTAGCACTAATTTCATCCCTGCTGAACCAGACTAATTTTGATCCATCTCTGGCTAGCTCCAGTGTCACTGTGCACACTTGGGTACATAAAGACATGGGTTGATGAGTTTTTTTTGGTAAGGAGGCAGTCAGGTAGCCTGTACAGAACCCTGACCTCAGCCCTAGTAAACCCCTTTTTGGAATAAATTAGAACGCAGATGGTGAGCCAAGTCGTCTCATTCATTATCCGTGTTTGTACCCATTCAGCCAAAAGTGCATATGCGAGGTCGAATTCCCACACACTCCAAAATCATGTGGAAAGCCATCCCAGAAAAGTAGAGGCTGGCATTGCCATAAAGGGTAGCGTATGTATGTATGTATGTATGTATGTATGTATATGTTACATGATCTATGCTATAATGTGAAATGGCTATAAAAAATTAAATACAATATTCCTGATTTGGTTAGTAGATTATCAGCGAGAATCATTTTAAGGTCAAGTTAACCGATCAGATGTTACGTCGGTTAAGCTTAGTGGAAAGTCAGTCATATCAAAGAGAACCTCATGCAAATGAAGGCTGTTGCAGACCTTTCCACATTACCAAGGCACTTCAGTTCAAAAATGAAAATTACACAACCATAACATATAAGAAAAAATAAATACAAATTTGAAACGCATACAAATTAAGGAGTGAAACGGCGAAGGTCACGGGAAGCCAAACCGAAAGATGCAGGTAGTAATGCATTTTAATGTAAGGATTCAAGGAAGTTGTGGCCATAAGGATGGCGTTATGATCAAGGGGCTTCCACTTCAGATCATAGATGGGCATGGTATCCCTGATGGTGTGGAAGACCCTCTCCATGATTTGAATGGCCACCATATGCTTAAGGACTTGATCCCAAGGAACACTCTGGGTACGCCAAAACGGGGCAATGGACCGCACTGAAAAGCGTGTGCGATAGTTTTTGCTCTGGGGGGTGGAACCAGGTATTTCTGCGAAAAGTAAGCACATCTGATATGTTAAAGTGGTTCTAGCACCTGTTATCTCTACTACCTTATCAGTTACCTTCTGCCAAAGGCCCTTTAGAGCTGCACAGCTCCAGAAGATGTGCAAATGGGTCCCTTTTCTCTAAACACACTCTGAAGCAGAGTTCAGAAACGGCAGGGGAAAATGTATGTAACTTAGCAGGGGTGTAGTACCACCTGGTGTGTAGCTTTACCACTGTTTCCTTCACCGCCATGGATTTTGTGCATTTATGCATATTAGAAATCCTGTCAGACCATTCTTCTGGGGAGGCAACCTCCCCGGTCTCAACTCCCAGCCGAGCATGGCTGTAGATTTGTCAGGTAGGCCGAGACCACCCAAGAAATTATATAATTGGGAGATCATCCCCCTGTCTCTGGAGTTAGGGCTACAGAGATCTTCAAATGTTGTGACCGGGTTAGCCGCTTCCCCAGAGCGGTGTGCATTAAAGAAGTGTCTGACTTGTAAATACTTATAGAATTCAGTCCTAGGGAAGGAATGTGAGGATTGTAGGGATTGGAAAGGGCAAATCACCCCATCCTTCTGAAGTGAGTTCAGGGTAACAAGGTCTCTTGAGATCCATAGGGCAAAAGCGTTGGGATTAGAGAAAGCTGCGGGAAATGAAGGGTCTCCAATAAAATAGGATAGCCTAGGGTTAGGAGGTATTATACAAGCATAAATTCTCTTTAAGGACCAGAGATGTAGAGATTGGCCCACTACCGCATTTAAGGTGGAGATATCCCGGGGGCGAATTGCTTTGGCCTACAGCAGTCCCGGGAGATAATAGGGGGCTATAGATATCGTCTCAAAACGGAGCCAGGGGATTCCGTGTGGAGGGGTGTGCCAGTTGAAGTCTAGCGGGTAGATAGTAGAGCCAGAGATTAGGTAGTCCCAGTCCACCCATGGCCCTAGGCCTGTAAACCATTTGTTTGCCTAGACGTATTTTTTTGTTGTGCCAGACAAATTTGTTTACATCCCTTTTTGGATTAGGTCAATCGTTTGTCGCGAAACATTAGGGAGGGCTCTAATTTAGAAAGTTTGGGGAGGATGGACCTTTTTACTGCCTGGATCCTGCCTAAGAACGTGATGTGATAAGGGCTCTATGTATGTAGCAATTGCCTGATACGGGTAAAGGCAGGAGGGTAGTTGGCAAGGTATATCTTATGAAGCGTAGGAGCTAACTTGATCCCTAAATATGATAGCCTTATGAACTAGATTAAGGCACTGGGCCTGCAATAGTTAGAGTCCAGTGTCCTTGATTTATGTTTGGCATACGTAAGAAATGTGATATCGAGCAGAGCTCATGTGTTGGGGCAGCGTTACATCTGTCTGCGTTTTTTTGATTTTGGCTTTCATTGGTGCACTGAAAATTTTACCGTATCAGGACAGTAAGTATGTAGCCGATTTACGTAATGCATTCCAATGAAGAAGAGCAAGATAACAGTCAGGGAGAAACTTAATTTTATCAGGTAGTCAGTGTCTTGGCAGTGGGTTTAAAGTACATCTGTCATGAGAGCAATACTGAGGCTGCCATTGGTGGCATCCTTCTCAAAAATGATAATCACCTAGTATGCAGTGCTCTTTACCTATTTTCTTAAGTTGTCAGTAGTGGGGACAGGAGATCCATCATTGTCTAGAGAAGAGGTTCTTAGCAGGGAGTATCCATACACCTTTACACCTTGGGCATACGAGTCCAAATCATGGTGGTATGGGGCTCAAGCACTGAATAACGGGGGGGGGGGGGGTAGTGTGTCAGATAACATACAAGTAACAGTTTCAGTAACTGTACCTCCTCGATTGCACAGTAAAAGATCTCACCCTATATATCTTTATGCTTTTCACCTGCTGTTCCTACCTATTCCTATGTAGAGTAAATCTAAGCTATTGACCTATTTTTTTTTTGCTATGAAAAAGCTTGTTAAAGCTTGCCAAAACTTTCTTTGCTTTTAGATAGGTGTCCTACTCCCTATTCCACCCTATCGGGTTTTTATTACTGTCCGTGTTCCCGTTAGTCACCCTCTTTATCCTCTCTCTCCTGCCAACATAAAATAGGAAGGATAGAAGGAACATCTTCCAATGCTTTTGTTTCTAGTTCTGGTGACTGCCAAATATTCCACCACTTTTGAGGGATTTCTTCTCGCTACTTTTGGCTAAGGAACAGGATATGAACGGAAAACTCCCAATGGGCCACAGATTGCAAAAAAATGAGAGGGCTTTTAATCCTCCCTTACTCTATTAAAAATAAAAAGTCCCCTTTTTTAGTTCTATTTGGCCAACTGCTCTTTCATTTAGAAGCCCAATTACATTTTTATAGCGGGGTGAAGGTACCCCTCTGTTTTTTAAGGAAGTGTTGGAATCCCTTTTTTCTTTTTTTCTGCTGTCTGTTTCCGCTGAGGTTTCACCCTTTCTTACTCTTACCTCCATGGACCGACACAGCTTCTCTATTGACAAAGGGGGTATTATCTGTTAATTAGGAGTGACTAGGCAAAAAACTTGTAAAAAAGTGTTGCATCACACCTTCTACAGTACTGCCCAGGGGGCGGATCCTCTGGGTATATCCCCTCAGTCTGCATCTCGCAGATCAGTTTTTTTTCTGTCTAGCAAGGAGTAGGACGTGGCTCCCTTCGGGCCCATTGGTCCGGGGGAAAAATATTTTTTTTTGCTGAATTATAATTTTATTTTTTTTGTTTTTCCTGCGATCTTCGATCAATTGCCGACTGGGTGACATGCAATTTTTTTGTCCTGGTGACCACTGTCTCTGGTTCCTGTTAGAGTGTTTTTCAGTGATTTCTCTTTGCCCAAGCCAAAAGGGGCATCAGCCCCATATTGGATCTTAAAGCCATTAATGTGTTCATCCATGCCCACAAGTTCTGGAAACGGTCCCAGAGATTGGTCACTGCCTTTCCCTATCGGGGAGCTTCCTGGCCTTGGTGAACATAAAAGATGATATCTTCACATACCTATCTTTAATGCATCCCAGCACTATCTCCAATTCACTGTAAGGCCCTGCCACTAACAAATTGTGGCTTTCCCATTTTTGCCTCTCCTCTGCTCCTCAGGGGTTCACCAAGGTTCTGGTCTTGGCTCCTCTGTGGTCATAGGGTATTCCTATCCTAGTGTATTTACATGATATTCTTCTGGAACAGTCATTGATGCCTCTGGAGGGCAACGTGTGAGTCGCGTTGCAAATGCCACAGGACTCAACTTGGATTCGGAATTTTCAAAAATCATTGACAGTCTGGGATTAGTCCTGGGTACCCTTTTGCTGAGAAACCAAGTGGGGGGGGGGGGGTGTGTGTGTGAATGCCATGATCACAAATATTCTGCTTTCCTGGGTGTTTGTCCTTAAACACATAGGGCCCTAAGTGCATGCACCACTCTGTACAACATTCAGCCCTTCCAACCACAACGTGGTTTTGACAGGCCGCAGGCAGCATAGCTGGGTGCTGCACCTTTGCTTTCTGGGTACACTAAATCCCTGGTATTGCATGCACGGGGACTAGATGCCCCCATATGCAAGGTCTTAAGTGTAAATTCGTTGCATCTGGTCTTGTCATTGGTTCTCTTTCAAAATATGTCGTGTTTTAAATAAGACTAGTTTTATTCCGTGACAGATGGGTGTGTTTCCTAATTGCTTGAGGAAGTTTATTTCAGACATAAATCAATATTTCAGAGAACAAAGCCTATCAATTCATGACTAAACCCTGACTAGTGCCCTAGTGCAGGGAAAGCTTTAATGCAATAATTAGACACACACCCATTTTCTAAATACAGCCCACGTAGCTTTAAGCTGTCATTGTTAGTGGCCTGTGTAGCCTCACTGTATATACATTTTCTCAGCTCTGACTTATCACTTGCAACATGCATGACGTTTCCTGCCCTCCTAGAAATGTCTACGTTTTTTAATCTGCTTAGAAAATTTCCTTTTGGTGAACACCCTTATTTCAATTTTCATATAATTGTTTTCTTGGGATTTAGAAGTGGTGTGTGTGTGTGTGTGTGTGTGTGTGTGTGTGTGTGTGTGTGTGTGTGTTGGGGTGTTTTTTTTTTTTTTTTTCATATTCGCTGTGTGGATTTATGATGATAGTTGGATAACTGCATTTAGGTTTAGCTTGCCTGGTACACACAATGAGATTATCGGACGAATGATCGTCCATTTTTTTTGCATGCTAATCTCATATCAAAAATGGAAGAGTTTACTAAAGTTACGAAAATTCTCATACGACCGAATAAAAATTCGGACGTGATGTAATGTTTTGTAGTGTATTTGTATTGCATTTTAGAACAACCACCGTACTGATTAAATGAAAATCGTACGATCTGGTATCAGACATCCCAACCTGCAAAAACTTATTTCAGGGAGGTGACGCTTCGCTTTATTTTTAATTGATTTTTTTTACAATTTTTAATTTTGTTTTTCTTAATTTTTTTTTCACAATGCTTTTTTGGGGTAGGGGGTTGGGCAGTGGACAGTGTTGGTAGGGCACGGGAGAGTGGTGTCAGTAGTTTTTTTTATAATTTTTTTTTTTTTTTTTACACTTTTTCAGGGTGTTTTTTTTTAGACTATTTTTTTTTTGGGGGCTTTGGGGAGATATCAGGGGTTTAAACAGACCCCTGACATCTCCCCTTTGAGGAGACAAAGGGACCGAAGACACATTCCTCAGTCCCTTTCGCGGCACTAAAGATGAATGAGACAGAGGTTCCTATTCATAAACTGAGCAGAGTAAATTCTTTATATATATATATATATATATATTAATATAATATAATTATACTTTATACTTTTTTTTTTTTTGCCAGCGTATAAGGCGGCTGGGCATATAAGACGACCCCCTAATTTAAAATTTTAAATGGTGGTATTGTGCTATACTCACCGTAGAAGACGACCCCCTTCCTAGATGTGCGGTAATGCTGTCTCACAGTATGCATGCAGTGTACCACGCTGGGCCATTCACGGCGAGCTATGCGCTCTGTTGTTGAGTGCAGGGCCTGCTCGGATTGGCAGAGGCTGTGACATCAGCCCGTGCCTCTGACTGTCGGAGCCAATCCGAGCGAGATTCATTGGTGGAGTGCGTCGCTCGCCGGGATTGGCTTGGCGGTGTATGCGGTATGTATAGTGTTACCGCACTCAGCGAGCATCCGGAGGGCTGAACATCCAGCGGGCACCTGGCGTATAAGACGACCCCCGCTTTCTACCTGGCATATAAGACGACGACCCCTGCTTTTTGGCCGTTGTGTTTTTTTTTTGTTTTGTTTTTTTTGTGTAAAAGGTTGCCTTATACGCTGGAAAAAACTGTGTGTGTGTGTGTGTGTGTCTATCAGTCCTATGTTGTAGTGACGTGTTTTTTCTTAGGAAAATGGTGGCGCCCGGCCAGAGACTCAACACAAGGTTTGTTCTCCTCTAGCGTTTGAGAATTCTCATTAAAATCAATGCAATTTGGTCCACCACAAAATGGCCACCAGCCGGAGCCCTAATTACAAGAACAGATTGTTCTTTAGTGTTGTAGGGGATGCTGGGAGCAGAAGCTGTGTTTGCAGAGACGTCTGTGTTCACAGCTGTTCCCCGCCGCACCGATCATTCCCAGGAGATCGCGAGGCGCTTGCGGGTGTACATGAGCCGCTGCAGAAATGCGGGAGTCTCCCGCACCTCGCGGGAGACTTGAGATGTCTGGGTATCGTATGAGAAGAATTTTCATGCTTGTCCCTTTTGGATAATATCGGATGAACTGTCGTGATCGTCTGTCGCAAGCTGTGTACGAACCATCAGATTATTGTACGATCGCTTTGAAAGTGGTATTTTTTCATACAATTTTCCGATCGTGTGTACGGTCCATTAGTGTTCATGAATGAGTTTATTATCTGATCCAACCAATCATGGCAGATTCTATCAGTACCATGACTTCTGCTAACACTGACTGGGTAACTAATATTGGAGGAAGAATAACAATCCACTGTTAGATGTTCTGTCCCAGAGATGAAGGTTATGTCAAAGTGTCTTCATAGTGCATGAATGTGCAAGCTCTGCTGATAGCATGCATGTCTATAGCATATTTATTCTAAGGAGAACATTTGGTGACCAGATCTTCCAAATATCCTAATCACAAACAAAAGATTTCCTATAGCCTAACACTTGCCAGCCTGCAAAACAACCAAATTGACCCTGTGCAACAGATTATGTTAAAAACAGAGGGTTTTGTTTGGATCCGTTTGCAAATATATGCGTGCCAATGTCAAGGCTCCTCTGTATACTGCGGTCCTAACTCTAAAGTTTTCAGTCTCCCAAGTTGGAGCATATATAGCAGTGGATAGATAAAGGGCAGGTGTGCCTGGAGGAAGCCCCCTTCTTCATTTTAAAGGCAGGGGACACACATGACACTCGGCACAATGGCAGCTGAAGGCACCC
Organism: Rana muscosa; assembly: GCA_029206835.1. Taxonomy (NCBI): domain Eukaryota; kingdom Metazoa; phylum Chordata; class Amphibia; order Anura; family Ranidae; genus Rana; species Rana muscosa. Next base: position 141,254,723 of record CM055122.1, read on the forward strand.
AGTGCGTCCCCCGCGCCCAATTCAACCACCTGTACAAAAAAGTGGCAGCCACCCTGGCCTATAACTAGCCTTTTGCAGTAAGGTACACATGAAAGGGCAATGTACATCACAAACAAAACATTTCCCAGCACACTTGCCAGCCTGCAATACAACCAAATTTGACCCGGTCTAACAATTCACGTTAAAAACAGAGGGGTTTTGCTTGCAAATTTATGCGTAAGCCGCAGTGCCCACGTCAAGGCTCCTCTGTATACTGTGGTTCATATACCCTATCCTCTGTGGTTACAGATAACAATAGCAGCCAGTCTGACCCTTGCTTCCTATACTTGCTGGCTATACATACACACGTAGATTTTTCAACCGAAAATGCATAAAAACTTCTCTGTACAATTCGTAGTTCTGTATGATCTAAGGCAGGGGTGTCAAACTCAATTTCATCATGGGCCGCATCAGCATTATCATTGCCCTCAAAAGGGCCAGTTGTATCTGTAAGATTAGATGTCCAGCGCATCCCCTCCCCTTTACATTAGATGTCAAGAGCCACCCCACCATCAGAAGTTGAGTCCCCCACTCTCCCTTACATCACAGTGCACCCCCCTTTCCTTATGCTGCTGCTGGGAAGAAGCTGGATGCATTGCTTGAAAGCAGAAAGTACAGGGTCTGGAGAAGAACCAGAGGAGGGCTGGAGCTCTCCTGCAGCTGCAGGAGAGGTGCGAGGGCCACATGAAATAGCCTGGAGGGCCGGATTCGGCCCGCGGGCCTTGTGTTTTACGCCTGTGATCTGAGGTTTGCCAATATGCTCATGTTGCAGGAAGTCTTTTAGATTGTCCATACTGTAGTTGTATCTCCTTGATTGGTTATCGCTGCTCTTTGATGTATACACTGTAGGTGGTGTTTTTGAATGTTATTATGTAGACTTTGCTCTCTACTGTATGTTCCATTTTTATTTATAAATGCTGGACACTTTACAGTATTTGCAAAAAAAAATTCTGTACATTCAACGGCTTGATGAATTTTATTTGAAAGTACTTTAAAACATTGGATTTTGGGAACTAAAATATTTTACTGATTGAAAACCACATTCATGGTTAGAAATTTGTTGGTTTGAGAAAAAATGTCCATCCTGCTCCTTCAAATTTTCTTTGTACCTGCGGTTGAAAACGAATACTAATTTGTCCCCACCAATTACAGAATGAAATGGACGTTCCTAAAACGGAAAATTTTAACCGAAATTTTACTACTGTAGTGTGCGACGAGCTTGAGATTCTTACTCTTGAGAGATGGCAGGCATTTACTAATTGGTTGCTTTATTCAGTTCCGTCTGCACTTAACATGCATTTTAAATGCACTCTGACTACATACCAAGTGCTGGTGAATTTGTTTTTCTCTTTATGAATGGAGCAGTTTTACATGTGCCAGCCTGAGCTGCATTTTTGAAATTGCGGCATTTGTGTTTGTCTAAGTGAAAGGAAATGGCTTTGATATTATGAGAGACTGCATCAACACGAATTTTGTGCTCTTTTGATTTGTGGAGATAGCTTCTTCTTTTTTCTGACTTTGAACTTTTACTTGATTGTATTCATTGACATAAAGACCACAAAAGTAATTGAAATGTATGTGCTGATTACAGATTGATTTATTCAGACCTGGTGTATATTATTATTATTAACACACAAGTACAGGTTTCCACCAGTGAGTGGCTTATAAAGGCCATTCCCTCCTGACACTGAATAACAAGGTGATTTTTTTTTTTGCACTAAATATAGTTGGAATATCCTAATACTTTTTTTCTCTTTTTTTTCTTTTAGGTCACAGAGCTGTTTATATCGGTGTACATGTACCCCTTGGCAGACAGACTCGGAGAAGGCACAGACATCGGGGCCACAGACATCATCGGAAAAGAAAAGAAAAAGAAAATGACAAAGATGACGGCCGGGAATCTCCAAATTGTGGTACGTGTGTAAGTCTGTAGCAAAATGGTTGATATGTCATCTGCTTTATACTATTTTCATCTCCAGGTGTAATGGTCCACATTTGTGGTATTAAACCATTGCAGTCCTGGGGAGTGGACTAGCCCTCCATGTAAAATATCACCATGTCAATTTCTATTATACTCGTGACCAATTATGCTTTGAATTGCCTAAAACCTAAGAGATCCAAAACCATCCAACGCTTAAACCAAGGAACTTTACATAATGTCAGACATGGATAAAATCAGGCTTGTTAGAAAAATCTCTACCAGGCTTGAGAGGCTCATGCATTTGGGGGGACAAGCCCCCTTCCTCAGAGCTTAAAACGGTAGTAAAGTCCTGACAGTAATAAATTAATGTCCCCCCCCCCCCCCCTGCATGTTTAAACCATAATGTACTAGCATACTATACATTATTACAAAGATGCCTATAAACGGAGCCCTCCAGCAAAGCGTTGTGAGATACCATACATGCATGCATACATACATACATACACTTTAGACCGATATTGGGTCGTAAAAACGTCTCTGTACACATTGTACAATCGCTTCACTCGTCTACTACAACATACACCTGAAGAATTTACAAATTTTGTTATCCACTGCAATGAAATGTTAAAATGTCAGGTTTCTGTGATGTAAAAAAAATTGGAGAAAGCTAAATCATTTCAGAACTTTTTCCACCTTTAACCGCCAACGTACATTTACGTCGGCAGAATGGCACGGGCAGGCAAAGCAACGTACAGGTACGTTGCTTTGAATCTGCCGCCTAGCGCGCGCGTGCCAGCTGCGGGCTCCATGACAGTGGGACCCGCGGAGAGGCAGAACAGGGAGATGCCTTTGTAAACAAGGCATTTCCCTGTTCTGCCTATTGACAAGACACTCGTCTACTGCTCCCTGTCATCGGGAGCAGTGATCAATGTTGTGTCACTGGTAGCCCAGCCCCCCCACAGTTAGAATCACTCCCTAGGACACGCTTAACCCCTTTGTCGCCCCCTACTGGTTAACTCCTTCACTGTCATTTACACAGTAATCGGTACATTTTTATAGCACTGATCGCTGTATAAGGCCTCATGCCCACTGGCGTTTTTACAGCTGCGTTTTTTGCAGCTTAAAAACGCCTGTCCATGTTGTTGTAAAAATTTTTTTTTTTTTTTTTGAAAAAACAAACAAAAAAAAAAACAAAAAACGTCGGAGCTAAAAACGCGACCGCGCGTTAGTGCGCAGTTTTTGCGCGTTAGTGCGCGTTTTTGCGCGTTTTTTGACGCTCGCGCTTTTTTCTGCCTAATTCTGACGCTGAGGAACGCACTGGCCCTGGGTTTTTTTTACAGCTTACAAACGCCTATGCTCTTTACAGCTCAAAAACGCCTAGGTGGGCATGAAGCTATAGACTAACATGGACAGGCGTTTTTAAGCTGTAAAAAACGCTCAAAAACGCGGCTGAAAAAACGCCCGTGGGCATGAGGCCTAAATGACAATGGTCCCAAAATAGCATCAAAAGTGTCCGATGTGTCCGCCGCAATATCGCAGTCACGATAAAAATCGCTGATCGCCGCCATTACTAGTAAAAAAATAAAATAAATAATAATGCCGTAAAACTATCCCATATTTTGTTCTACATATTTTTGGTAAAAAAAAAAGAATACATATCAGCCTAAACTGAGGAAAGAATTTATATATATATATATATATTTATATATTTTTGGGGGATATTTTATTATAGCAAACAGTAAAAAATAGTTTTTTTTTTTTTCAAAATTGTCACTTCTTTTTTTTGTTTGTAGCGCAAAAAATAACCGCAGAGGTGATCAAATACCACCAAAAAGCGCTTTGTGGGGGAAAAAAAGGACGTCAATTTTGTTTGGGTACAGCGTCGCACGACTGCGCAACTGTCAGTTAAAGCGACGCAGTGCCGAATCGCAAAAAATGGCCTGGTCATTCAGCAGCCAATTCTTCCGGTGCTGAAGTGGTTAATGTGACCTATAAACTGCAACTCAGTTGAATAAACTATAAAAATCTTTTAGGTGGAGGAAAGCAAAAATAAAAAAATAAAATAATATGGTTGCAGAAGTGTGCACACCCTTAAACAAATACTTTTTGTTGAAGCACCTTTTGATTTTATTACAGCACTCAGTCCTTTTGGGTATGTGTCTATCATGGCACATCCTTTTCTTGGCAATATTTGCCCACTCTTTGCAAAAACACTCCAAATCTGTCAGATTGCGAGGGCATCTCCTGTGTACAGCCCTCTTCAGATCACCCCACATATTTTCAATGGGATTCAAGTCTGGGCTCTAGGGCTGGGCCATTCCAAAACGTTAATCTTCCTCTGGTGAAGCTATTCCTTTGTTAATTTGGATGTATGCTTTGGGTCGTTCTCATGCTGAAAGATGAAGTTCCTCCTATATTTTCAGCTTTCTAGCAAAATCCTGAAGGTTTTGTGCCAATATTGGCTGGTATTTGGAACTTTTCATAATTCCCTCTACCTTGACTAAGGCCCCTGTTCCAGCTGAAGAAAAACAGCCAAAAGCATGGTGCTGCCACCACCATGCTTCACTGTGGGTATGAAGTTCTTTTGGTGATGTGCAGTGTTTTTTGCACTAAACATATCTTTTTGGAATTGTGGCCAAAAAGTTCAACCTTGGTTTCATCAGACCACAACACATTTTCCCACATGCTTTTGGGAGACTTCAAATGTGTTTTTGCAAAATTTAGCCGGGCTTAGATGTTTTTCTTGGTAAGAAAAGGCTTCCGTCTTGCCACTCTACCCCATAGCCCAGACATATGAAGAATACGGGAGATTGTTGTCACATGTACCACACAGCCAGTGCTTGCCAGGCATTCCTGCAGCTCCTTTAATGTTGCTGTAGGCCTTTTGGCAGCCTCCCTGATCTTGTCTTTTCATCATGTTTGGAGGGACGTCCAGTTCTTGGTAATGTCACTGTTGTGTCATTTTCTCCACTTCATGATGACTGTCTTCACTGTGTTCCATGGTATATCTAATGCCAAATTCTTTTGTACCCTTCTCCTGACTGATACCTTTAACAATGGGATCTCTCTGATGCTTTGGAAGCTCTCTGCGGACCATGGCTTTTGCTGTAGGATACGGCTAAGAAAATGTCAGGAAAGACCTACTAGAACAGCTGAACTTTTATTTGGGGTTAATCGGAAGCACTTTAAATGATGGCAAGTGTGTACTGACTCCTATTTAACATGAGTTTGAATGTGATTGCTTAATTCTGAACACAGCTACAGCCTCAGTTATAAGAGGGTGTGCAACCACCTTATTTTAGTTTTTTTATTGTTACTCAAACCTCCCACCCCCCCCTAAAAGATTTCAGTTTGTTGTTCAACTGAGTTGTACAGTTTATAGGCCACATTTTAGGACCCTTTCACACTGAGGCGGTTTTTAGCGCAAAAAATAGCGCTGAAAAAATCCTGCCCCAGCATTCTCAATGTGAAAGCCCTGAGGGCTTTCACACTGAGGCGTTGTGCTGGCTGTGGGTTGGAAAAAATCCTGCAAACATTATTTCTTTTTCGTACATCACGGGACACAGAGCGACATAGTCATTACTAATGGGTTATATAGATACCGTCAGGTGCTGGCACTGGCAACTTCCAAAACCGGAAGTACCCTCCCCTATATAAGCCCCTCCCATCCGGGAGCACCTCAGTTTTTTGCCAGTGTCTAAGGTGTTGGCCAAGAAGAAACATGTGTTTTTCACTGAGCTTGCGTACAGGTTCTTTTGGGCCTCAGTAAGCTATTCCGGATCCGACCAAAAAAGCTTCATAGCTAAACGGTCGGTACCCGGGCCTTGCAGAGAAGAGCAAGGTTTTGCCTGTAATGCTTCTCTTAGGAGAGCTGGACCCTGGGATCCAGAGCTCTGGTCATACCCACGACCAAGATGTTTTCTGTGCAGGGTGCTATACAGGTCCAGGGGAGTGGAATCCTTGGGAACCCGGTCCCTGAAGGTTTGATTACAATGCCTGCCGTGATAGGTGAAGTTTGGGCTTTTGTGGACCAAAACAAAGTCCTGCGGCGGGGAACAGGTAAGTGGGGGCCCCCAGGAACTTGGTTCTATTGGGGGACCCCCAAGCCTAATTTGTCTTTCTGTCTGTTACCTAATGGTATTCCCGCAAAATTCTGTGCATGCCTGTAACTACTAAAAAAAATGTAATAATTTTTAATGGTGGTCAAGAAGAAAAAAAAAAAAATTTTTTTTATATATATTTAATATATTAGACTGCGGTACCTGTGTTTGTCCACTAGAGGCCGCTGTGGAATGTTTTCTTGTCATGTGGACTAGCTTCTTCTCAGCAGAGCAAAGTCCAGGCAGATGGTGAGTTCTCTTATAGGAAACTGCTTCCTCTGCCATGTTGCAGTGTTTGTCCATCCCCCGGCCTGCGGCAAAGAGGGGCCCTGGCTCCTGTCCCTTGTTACCATATTTGAAATTAGCGCCGAAGGCGCGCGTGCACGCGCCTCTATATATAGAGGTGAGCCGGGAAAGGGGGCGGAGCCTGGGGGATGACGCTCTGTGCGCGCCGCAGCGCTTCTGCGCATGTGCGGGCGTCCCAGCAGTTTTAAAAAAAAAAAAAAAACCACAATATTGTAGTGAGCTGGCTATGAAGTACAGAGACAGAGCTGGCAACATTTAAAGGCATACAGCAAGCGGTTGATACAGGCATCCCCTAGAAAGGCACATTAGTAGACACCAACTGTGATATAGCAGCAATTGTGCTAGACTATTCTCAGTAAAAGTGGTGTATTACGGCTGGAATACCTCAGCTTTAGGCTTAGGAATATGCCGTCCAGAAGCTCCGGAACTGAATCTTCCAGGAAGCGAAGGGGGTCTCATCGGGCTCTGAGGATCTTGGGCATACTTCTGCTGCACCAGTCTCCCCTGAAGTTCAGAGGTAAGTGACCGTAGAGACCCCGCAGGGGTACTTGGTACTGTGGCTGTCCTCAGTCACCTGCTCCTGTGTATGTAACAGAGGAGGTTTTTTCCTCAGCTCTGGGAGGATTAGAGAGAGATTGTCAACATTGATCGCTGCCTCCCTGTCAGGGAAAGCACGCCCGATCTCCGTCTCCTCCTTCAGAGTGCCTGTTAGCAGAGCAACAGTCCCATACAGGGATCGACCTGCCTGAAGGGGATCAGGATGAGGTTGATTCTGTTATAGAGGAATCAACAGTGGGGGAACCTTTTCTCAGCATCTCAAGCTGAAAGATTATGGGTTCAGTCTCTGACTAACATGGTCCGATCAGCATTTAAAAATGCACCTTGCGGAACCATCAACCACTACTGTATCCTCGTTGGGGTCGCTAGAAGCCCCCAGACTGTTTGTTCTTTTCCACTTCACCCTTTACTGAAAGGGCTCATTTACCAGGATTGGGAACGTCCTGAGAAAATATTTATTCCCCCAAGAGATTTCCGCTGGTCTATCCCATGGAGGATAAGTTCATCAAAAAAAAAAAATGGAAGGTCCCTACAGTGGACGCAGCCATCTCTTGTATGTATAAATCACTGACATGTCCAGTGGATAATGTCCAAATGTTCAAGAACCCAATAAATAAAAGGTTGGAGTCCTTATGAAAATCTGCTTGGTGATACAACCAGCAGTAGCAGCTATTGGGGTCTGCTAAGCAGTGAAGGATCAGTTGAAACAGGTCTTGAGGGACTTGACAGATCAGCAGGCTTTGCCCTAGCTGATCTACCTAGAGCCTTAGGCTTTGCGGTTGACGCCATAGAGGATTCAGTCCATCAGGCCTCCCGCCTTACGCTGTCTATAGTACATACGCGTAGGCTCCTATGGCTCAAAAACTGGTCTGCTGAAGCTCCCTGTAAAGAATGGCTGGTTAGCGTCCCATTTCATGGTGAACGCTTATTCAGGGAAAACCTGGACAAATATATCCAGAAAATTTCCAGCGGTAAAAATACGCTCTTGCCGGTTAAAAGCAGAGTTAGAGGCCCTCTTTAAGAGGCCTGCTTCTCCAGTCCCTGGGGCATCGGCTGTGTAACAGTTCCGACGGCCTCCTCGGTCAAATCCCGGGGATAAAAAACAGGGACAGTAGCAGGGTAATGAGAAACCCTGGGTCAGGGGAGGTACATAACCTCCCCCAAAGTTAAATTCATTGAAGCCCCCACTCAGTCGGGTGGGGGGAGGACTCCAGTTGTTCGCAAGAGACCTGGCGGGACACGATCAAGACAGATAGGTGCTCTCCGCAGTAGGTTTGGGATACAGTTTGGAGTTAAAAGACTCTCCTCCTTCCCATTTTTGAGGTCAAACGTGCCAAGGGATCCCCGGAAGAGAGAGTCCCTCCTGTTGGCACTAGAACAACTATTGCTCCAAGGAGTAATTATGGAGGTTCCCCTGGAAGGAGGAGGGTTCGGGTTTTACTCAAACCTCTTTACAGTCCCGAAGCAAACGCGGACGGGAGGCCCATATTAATTCTAAAAGGGCTATACAAATTCCTGTATATCAGGTCTTTCCGATGGAGTCGATCCGATCGGTGGCCACTGCCCTACAAGGGGAGGATTGGTTAGCCACGATCGACATCAAAGATGCTTATTTGCACATTCCCATCTTTCCAGTCCACCAAAAATTTCTACGCTTTGCAGTAGAAGGGCGCCATTTTCAGTTCAGAGCCTTACCCTTCGGTTTGGCCACAGCACCACGAGTGTTTACAAAAATTCTGGCCCTTTATTGGCCAATCTAAGAACACAAGGTGTAATGATAATGGCATATCTGGATGACTTGTTGCTGATAGACCACTCAGTGAAAAAACTAGACGTGGTCGTTCACAAGACGATCAAGTATCTGGAATCTCACGGTTGGATTATCAACCGAGACAAGTCAGCCCTAAAAACCAGTCAAAAGTCTGGAATACTTGGGGCTAAGGTTGGATTCAGGCCAGAGAAAAATATTCTTGCCTCGAGGAAAGGTGTTGTCTTTGAAAGATTTGATCCACTTAGTGGGTACAAAAAAGACAGCCGTCCATACGCCTGTATATGAGGCTGCTGGGAAAAATGGTGGCATCATTCGAAGCAGTACCCTACGGTCAATTCCATTCAAGGAATTTGCAAGGGGCCATACTGTCAGCCTGGAACAAAAAAATTCAGGCCTAGACTTAAAATGTCCTTGTCCCCTTCCGTTCGCAAGAGCCTCCGTTGGTGGTTGGTTTCCCAGAATCTGGAAAAAAGGAAATCCTTCAGTCCGATTTCTTGGAAGGTGGTCACTACAGATGCCAGCCTTATAGGCTGGGGAGCAGTACTGGAGCAATGGTCTCTCCAGGGCAGATGGTCGGATGCAGAAAAGGCCCTGCCCATCAATCTCTTAGAGATACGAGCAGCCCGGTATGCCCTAGTAGCATGGACATCCAAACTCCAAGGGTCCCCTGTCAGAATTCAATCAGACAATGCCACAGCAGTGGCATATATCAATCATCAGGGGGGCACCAGGAGTCGTGCAGCCCAGAGGGAAGTAAATTACATCCTGAAATGGGCAGAAAAAATATGTCCCAGCCATATCTGCGGTATTCATTCCAGGAGTGGAGAATTGGAAGGCGGACTTTCTAAGTCGCCAGCAATTAGGCCCAGAGGAAGGGTCCCTTCACCCCGAGGTTTTCTGGACAATATGTCAGCGGTGGGGAACATCGGATGTAGATCTTCTAGCATCCAGATTCAACGCAAAGGGGGACAGGTTTGTCTCTCGGACAAGGGATCCCCTAGCTTGCGGCTCGGATGCCCTAGTGTTCCCTTGGGATCAGTTCAAGCTGATATATGCATTCACACCGCCACAATGGTTACCTCGATTACACCGCAGAATCAGGGTAGAAAAGAAACCAGTGATTCTGGTGGCTCCAGCGTGGCCCCGAAGAGCGTGGTACGTGGAGATTGTAAAATGTCAGTGGGGAGTCCTTGGACTCTCCCACATCGTCCGGACCTGCTTTCGCAAGGACCGATATACCACCCTTCCTTACCAGCCCTAGGTTTGACGGCCTGGCTATTGAAGCCCACATTCTAAAAAAGAGAGGGCTCTCTAATTCTGTGGTATCTACCATGATCAATGCCAGGAAGCCGGTATCCAGGCAGATCTACTATAGAATCTGGAAGGCGTACGTCGCCTGGTGTGAAGCCAAGAAATGGCATCCACGTAAGTACGTAATAGGTAGGAGTCTGGACTCCCTACAATGGGCTGTAGATAGGAAGCTTGCCTTGAGTACTATCAAGGGTCAGATTTCGGCCTTGTCAATATTTTTTCAAAGGCCCTTGGCTTCGCATTCACTAGTCAAAGCCTTTATACAAGGAGTGATGCGTATTAGTCCTCCGGTTAATATTCCCATATGTCCATGGGATCTAAACTTGGTTCTGTCGGTTCTACAGAAACAACCATTTGAACCATTACAGCATATTTCCTTGGTGCTTCTCACCAGGAAATTGATTTTTCTAGTAGCCATTTGTTCGGCTAAAAGAGTATCGGAATTAGCAGCTATGTCCTGTAAGGAGCCATATCTGGTTATCCATAAGGACAGAGTAGTGTTACGTCCTCATCCAGCCTTTCTTCCTAAGGTGGTATCGAGGTTTCATTTGAACCAAGATGTGGTTCTTCCTTCTTTTTTCCCCAAACCTACTTCGGTAGAGGAAAAGTTATTGCATTCTTTGGATGTAGTAGGAGCAGTTAAAGCTTATCTAAAAGCCACTGCTCAGATTCGCAGAACGGATACTTTGTTTATTCTGCCGGAAGGCCCCAGAAGGGGTCAGGCAGCGTCAAAATCTACTTTAGCCAAGTGGATTCGACAGGTCATAATACAAGCCTATGGCTTGAGAAATAGACCGCCTCCGTTCAAAGTTAGGGCGCACTCCACGAGAGCAGTTGGAACTTCATGGGCAGTGCATCACCAGGCCTCCCTGGCTCAAATCTGTAAGGCCGCAACATGGTCTTCAGTACACACGTTTACTAGGTTCTACCAGGTGGACGTTAGAAGTCCAGGAGGATGTCGCCTTTGGGCGCAGTGTGTTGCAGGCCGCAAAAGATCCTCATGTCTGATAGCGCTCAGCTTATATATGGTGTATCCCCCCCCTCATTTGGCATTGCTTTAGGACATCCCATTAGTAATGACTATGTCGCTCTGTGTCCCGTGATGTACGAAAAAGAAAATAGGATTTTTATAACAGCTTACCTGTAAAATCCTTTTCTTGGAGTACATCACGGGACACAGAGCTCCCACCCCTCTTTGGGGACACTTATTGCTTTGCTACAAAACTGAGGTGCTCCCGGATGGGAGGGGCTTATATAGGGGAGGGTACTTCCGGTTTTGGAAGTTGCCAGTGCCAGCACCTGACGGTATCTATATAACCCATTAGTAATGACTATGTCGCTCTGTGTCCCGTGATGTACTCCAAGAAAAGGATTTTACAGGTAAGCTGTTATAAAAATCCTATTTTTTTTTTTATTTTTATTTTTTTGGGGCGCATAAAATAGCGCTGTAAAAACGCCTATCCCCATTTGAAATGAATGAGTACTGCTGTAAAACCATGGTAAAACCGCCCCGAAGCTGTGGGAAGGTCACATGACCGCAGTAGAGTGGAAGACTGTGGGATACCAAATAATCCTTTTTACTGCTAAAAACGCATAGGCGTTAGCGCTATTTTTTGCGGTAACCACGCTAATCGTTTTTAGCGCGTTATTGCAACGCCTCAGTGTGAAAGGGGCTTAAATGTGGAAACAGTTCTGAAATGATTTATCTTTGTCTAATTTTTTTTTATCACAGAAACCTGACATTTTAACAGGGGTGTGTATACTTTTTATATCCACTGTATATGACCCAAGGGCCCAAAACACCTCAAAGGCAGCAGGGCTGAACCGATCGCTTGGGATGGAGGGATCCTGCTGAAATGAGGAATAAAAAATGTATTAAACCTTATTAATGCAATCGTGACTAAGCAAGTATATTTTACCCCTTGACAGGGGGGGGGGGGGGGGGGCACTGCAAGGGTACACTTTTTTTTTTTTTTTTTTTTTTTTGACTAAATCCTACATTTTTCTCTGCGAGAATGCTGCTTCTGGACCTCGCACTCCAGTGTTTTGTGTTGGCATTGTAAATGCCACATTCCTCTTTCCATCGATCACAAGTGTCATCAAGGAGACTTGTATTGTTGAGAAGAGGGGGAGGCATTTCAAACCAGTTCTGTTAGGGCTCATTTACACTTGCATTTGGGGAGGTGGTAAAAAATGTGAATGAGCCACATTTTTACTGCTATCCTTTAAGCTTTAAAGACAGGGGTGTAAGTGTGCCCGAAGAAAGATTTATGCCCACTGTTGCACTCTGGGCAGTACCGCCAAACCTGACCTGTTAAATGGAATGTAGGTTTTTAGGATGTGACAGGTGGCATTATGTTGCCTCCTCACTACCTGTTTTAAACATCGCAAGTGTAACTGAGCCAAAAATGCACCCGTCAGTAAAGTGGAGGTTAGACTATTAAACAGAGGTTGTTGGTACAATGCCGACCTGACTGTATATCTATGTCTAACTTTTATTGGCCTTTAACTTTGCAGTTACTTTCTGAATGGCTGCTTTCACACTGCTAAGAGCTGCCGCAAGTATTTAATTTGGAAATGTTAGAAAATCTAGCCTAAACAAAAAGCTTACCCACAGCTTGTTGCTTCAGGCCTGGGAGTCTGCCAAGTCAGTGTTATAATCTACTGTTAATCCTGGCTGCCACAGATACATATTATGACAGCAATGAAACGGTATAGAGAATGACAGATCTCTGTGCAACAACGGATTTGCTGTCTCTGCTGTGTGCCCATCATTTGAAACTGCTAGGCATCCATTAGAGTATGATGGCCTCCAATGGGGACACCCTCGGTTTTATTTTCAGTTTATCTGGTTAGAATTAAGGATCAGTATTGTTTCATAAATAATAACCTGGCGTTGTCTATTGACTTGACTTGAGGCCAGACAAGTCCCTAATAATACAGCATTACTGAAACCACTAGGCCGAGGATCTCCACTGACACTAAATTTATAGCTGCAGCAATATCTAGTAACATATACGAAGCTGAGCTCCCTCCCTAAATCAACATTTACTATTTTCAATGATTCTGCTGCTAGGAAGGTATAACATATTTACTTATGTTAAAGAGGAAGTAAACCCTCCGGGGAAAAAAAAAAAAAACCTGCAAGACAAAGGCATAATCAGCTAGTATGTATAGCATGTATTACTTACCTCAGATCCAAGCCCCCGCAGCGGTCCACGTCTTCCCGTCCGCCAACATGTTGTTCCACAGTGACCTCCGTGTATCGCGGCTCCGGCGCTGTGATTGGCCGGAGCTGCAATGACATCACTCCCGCGCATGCGCGCGAACGGCACAGTACAACTGAAGCAACGGCACATAGTGCCATTGCTTCAGTTCGCTTAAGTGCGCATGTGCCGCATGACGTCGGCACATGCAAATACAGGGATATCTCCTAAACCGTGCAGGTTTAGGAGATTTCCTTGTTGTTTACAGGTAAGCCTTAATATAGGCTTACCTGTAACATAAAGTTGTAAACGAGGGTTTACAACCACTTTAAACTTTTTTGTTTACTTTTATTCAGTCACTTCCTGGTTTCCAGGCCTAGGTAAATGATGTCATATATGGGGACAAAAAGTGTAGCGCTAATCAAGTGACATAATACAAATAAACATGAATGAACCAAACGCTCAAATGATAAACGAAAGTGAAAACGATGAACAATAATGATGCACTAATCAAACAATTGAATGTCTATAGTGTGAAAAAGATGCACGGTTTCTGTGAAAGTTCAAAGCTTAATGCTGGCATCAAGCAGAAACAAACGGTGAAAGTGAAAATTGTTGAAAAGAACCACCACCGAGAGGTAGAAGGCTTACCGGAGCGTTTGAACCCGAGAGAACGTACGTTCTATGGGTCAAACAGGCTTTGTGTGGTGGGACCACTGGTGGAACTTGAAAAAAGGGGCCACATAGTGTAATTCCATATTGAATATAAAAGCTTTAATGTAATAGGAACACTTGCATTTAAGAAGATGACTGAGCGCTTTCAAAATTGTGTATGGCAACAGTGGAGTCCTCCCGACGCGTTTCGTCTCCTAGGACATCGTGGGGTGTCCCTCCACTGCTTCCCTCCAAATATTTATAGATGTTATGACCACCATCATGAGACAAGCCCCAATGCGTCTGCGGTGTTTGAAAACTCACTTCCTGCTTGGCTTAAAAATGGTGGACCGGCATGCGTTCCGCGCCTCGGTCTGAATGTCTATAGTAATTCCAAGCCTCCTTATGGGCGCGAACGGCACATGACACGCTGCTTGCACTCCAAGACTCACTCCTGGGGAAACAAGTGCAATGTCCTAGGAGACAAAACGCGTCATAAGGAGTCCACTGTTGCCATACACAATTTTGAAAGCGCTCATTCATCTTCTTAAATGTAAGTGTTCCTACTACATTAAAGCTTTTATATTCAATACGGAATTACACTATGTGGCCCCTTTTTTCTCCCATTCTTTGATACACACCTATCCATACCACCTTGCAACATCCCGGACTATCGTTCCTCACGAGATCACCTCGTAAGGACACCCGCCTTTCTGTGGACATCCCTATCCTGTCGACATCCGGCTATCCCTGGTCCAGCTATTTGGAGTTCACACGAATGTCCAGGTCCACCAGTGGTCCCACCACACAAAGCCTGTTTGACCCATAGAACATACATTCTCTCGGGTTCAAACACTCCGGTAAGCCTTCTACCTATCGGTGGTGGTTCTTTTCAACAATTTTCACTTTCACCGTTTGTTTCTGCTTGATGCCAGCATTAAGCTTTGAACTTTCACAGAATCCGTGCATCTTTTTCACACTATAGACATTCAATTGTTTATTGATTAGTGCATCATTATTGTTCATCAATGTTTTCCCTTTCATTTATCATTTGAGTGTTTTGGTTCATTAATGTTTATTTGTATTATGTCACTTGATTAGCGCTACACTTTTTGCCCCCACATTTTGCTATTTGTCTATTTGCTGTGTTAGCTGCTTATTTGAAGGGCAGCACGGAATTATTTCCAACACCAAATGATGTCATATATCCCTGGAGTCCTCAGGAGGAGAGGGAGTGTTCTCGGCTCAGCCAATGCCTGAGCTAAAGGCAGATATATTCCAGGAAGTAATTGCTACATGAATTATCTGCCCTTACTCAAGATGGCCATAGCCAGACATGCCAGAGGGTGTTTTTCAAAATGATATCTCGGCAAAAAAAAAAAAAAAAAACGTGCAGACTTGGATGGGTTTGTTTTAAATATTAAAAAGGAAATGTCATTTTTGGTTTGTGGTACTCAGGTGGAGTGCAGTTCTACTTTAAGGGAGGGAAGAGTCAAATTGGTCACTCTTTCTAGGGGGCGAGTGGAAAAAAGTTAAATTTATTGGATCATCTATTTTGTAACAGACCTGCTAGTCCTGCTTTTAAATTAACTGAAAAGGTACGAATATATTAAAAGGTTTATTTTAGCTGCTGTGTTGAGTTACCATAAATTATGGGGTTGATATACCAAAACTGAAGAGTGCAAAATCTGGTGCAGCTGTTCATGGTAACCAATCAGTTTCTAACTTCAGCTTGTTCAATTGAGCTTTGAAAAAATTACTGGAAGCTGGCTGGTCTCTGTGCAGAGCTGCAGCAGATATTGCACTCTCCAGTTTTTGTAAATCAACCCTTGTGACCCCCAGGCAGACTCGATCCTCCTTCTTTACACTGAAGACCGTTTTCAATAACAAGGAGTCTGGAAAGTGATGGGTTTGGCCCCCACAGAGCCCTGATCTCAACATATTCTTTCTGGGATTGCATGAAGAGACTTGAGGCAGCCTACATCCACAGAAGATCTCTGGTTCTCCAAGATGTTTGGAACACCCTACCTGCGGAGTTCCTTTAAAAACTGTGTGAAAAGTGTATCTAGAAAAATGGATGCTGCTTTAAAGGGTGGTCACACCAAAAATTGATTGGCTTTGGATTTTGTTAATGGATCAGAATAAACTGTAAGCCCCTGTCACACCGGTGTGGCTTGTCTTGTCATGACTGTCCAGCGATGTCCATGAGTGTCTTGGCCGCCCAAACCTCTTCCTCCTGATTGGCTGAGACACAGCAGCGGCAACATTGGCTTTTCAATCAGGAGATAGAGGGGGCAGGCCGGGGCTCCACATCTGAATAGATACAGGGAGCTGTGACTTGGCTCAGGTGCCCCCATAGCAAGCTGCTTGCTGTGGGGGCACTTGACAAGAGGGAGGGGCCAGGAGCACAGAAGAGTGACACGAGAAGAGGTGGATCTGGGCTGCTCTGTGCTAAACCCCGCACAGAGCAGGTAAGTAAAACAGGTTTGTTTTTATATATTAAAAAAAACAAGACTTTACAATCACTTTAAGGTTTTTCACCTTCAAGGTGAAAAACTTTCTGTGCTGCAGATTGGCTGCCGCCAATGAAATCCGGTGACACAAAAGCAGTGGGCAGGGCTGAGACCGGCTGTCTGTGTCAATGGACAGCAGTGGGAATTTGGATTGAGCCGCTTTCCCCAGGGGCACTGGATTAAGAGGAAGGGCCTGTAGCGTTGGCAGGGGACCCGAGAAGAGGATCGGGGCAGCTCTGTGCAAAAGCATTGCACAGAGCAGGTAAGTATAGGTATGTTTGTTATTTTTATAAACAAAAAAAAAACACTAAGCTACACAGGAGCGGCACGACTTTGGGGGCGACTCGGCAAGGCTATCTCAAGACATCTTCAGAGGCGACTTGCAAAATTACTTCTGTATTAAAGTCAATGCAAGTCGCCCCCAAAGTCGTACAAGAACCTTTTTTCTAAGTCGGAGCAACTTGAGTCGCTCCTATTAGAACGGTTCAATTGAACAGAGCGGATCGACTTGTCAGGCGCCCCTGTGTGAACCGGCTCTTAGTATCACTTAAACCTGTATGCATGCGTACATATTTTCCAAAAAATAAATAAAAAATGAATGTTATTCTAGAGGGTTGTCGGGATACCTACAGTGCCTTGAAAAAGTTTTCATACCCCTTGACATTTTCTACATTTTGTCATGTTACAACCAAAAATGTAAATGTATTTTATTGGAATTTTATGTGATAGACCAACACAAAGTGACACATCATTTTGAAGAGGGAAAGTGATAAATGGTTTTCCATTTTTTTTTTACAAATATCTGAAAAGTGTGGCGTGCATTTGTATTCAGCCCCCTTTATGCTGATGTCCCTAACTAAAATCTAGTGGAACCAATAGCCTTCAGAAGTCACCTAATTAGTAAATAGAGTCAGCCTGTGTGTAATTTAATCTCCGTATAAATACAGCTGTTCTGTGAAGCCCTCAGAGGTTTGTTAGAGAACCTTGGTGAACAAACAGCATCACGAAGGCCAAGGAGCACACCAAGCAGGTCAGGAATAAAGTTGTGGAGAAGTTTAAAGCAGGGTTAGTTATAAAAAATAAAAAAATATCCCAAGCTTTGAACATTTTATGGAGCACTGTTAAATCCATCATCCGAAAATGGAAAGAGTATGGCACAACTTCAAACCTACCAAGACATGGCTGTCAACCTAAACCGACAGGCTGGGGAAGGAGAACATTAATCAGAGAAGCAGCCAAGAGGCCCATGGTAACTCTGGAGGAGCTGCAGAGATCCATAGCTCAGGTGGGAGAATCTGTCCTTAGGACAACTATTAATCATGCACTCCACAAATCTGTCCTTTTATGGAAGAGTGGCAAGAAAAGCCATTGTTGGGGGGGGGGGGGGGGGGAGCCATAAGAATTCCAGTTTGCAATTTGCGAGAAGCCATGTGGGGGACACAGCAAACATGTGGAAGGTGGCTCTCTGGTCAGATGAGACCAAAATTGAACTTTTTGTCCTAAAAGCAAAACGCTGTGTGGCAGAAAACTAACACTACACATCACCCTGAACACATCACTTTCGCTGTGAAACATGGTGGTGGCAGAATCATGTTGTGGGGATGCTTTTCTTCAGCAGGGACAGGGAAGCTGATCAGAGTTGATGGGAAGATGGATGGAGCCAAATACAGGGCAATCTTAGAAGAAAAACGGTTGGTGTCTGCAAAAGACTTGACACTGGGGCGGAAGTTCACCTTCCAGCAGGACAACGACCCTAAACATACAGCCAGAGCTACAATTATAGGTTTTAGATCAAAGCATATTCATGCGTTAGAATGGCCCAGTCAAAGTCCAGACCTAAATCCAATTATGATTTTGTGCAAGACTTGAAAATTGCTGTTCAGATGCTCTCCATCCAATCTGACAGAGCTTGAGCTATTTTGAATGGGCAAAAATTCACTCTAGATGTGCACAGTTGGTAGAGACATCCCCAAAAAGACTTGCAGCTGTAATTGCAGGGAAAGGTGGTTCTACAAAGTATTGACTCAGGGGGGCTGAATACAAATGCACGCCACACTTTTCACTTATTTATTTGTAAAACAAATTGAAAACCATTTTTCATTTCAATTCACATCACAATTATGTCCCACTTTGTGTTGATCTATCACATAAAATCCCAATAAAATACATTTATGTTTTTGGTTGTAACATGACAAAATGTGGAAAATTTCATGGGGTATGAATACTTTTTCGAGGCACTGTATATGTAGAAATGCAGACCAATGCACATGTTTAATATTTTAATTTTTTTTGCAACTTTGTTTATTTTTTTAAAGAATGTTGCTATATTTGCCTAGTTTTGAATAATACATGACACTCATTTTCTGAAAAATGTTAGGAAAGCGTATAGATTTATGTGTTGCGAATGTGTCTGACATTTCTATTGCATTGTTTGTTGTCACTGAATTTATACACAAAGAAAGCTATTTAAAGCATTGCTTTACTACTTGTACAGATACCCCATCGCAGCGCGTGCAGTTTATTCTGGGTACTGAGGATGATGATGAAGAGCACATACCACATGACCTCTTCACCGAGATGGATGAGCTTTGCGTTCGGGATGGAGAGGAATGTGAATGGAAGGAGACTGCAAGGTGAGCTCTCTAAGCCGGTCTGTATGATCTCAGTCTATTCTATAGATCTCGGGTGTCTTGGTTGCGATTTAAAGGACGCTTGCCACTTTATATGGAAAATGGTCCCCACCTTCAGACCACTTTGTGTAGTTGCATGAAATTATACTGCTTCCCATGCTCTCAGAAGCACCACTTTCTTGCTGCTCTCTACATTTGTGGATTGTGTCTTTCCTTTTTGATATAATAGATTCCACTTCACTGGGAAGGAGTCAAGATGCTGGTTTTCACAGAAGATAGCTGATTCTGTGGTCTACATTATTGATGTAGACAGAACAGATCTGAGGGATCCTAAGGCCCCTTATACACTACCGTGACTTAGGCATTCCCTGAAATCGCGTCATGTAACCTTGAGGCCTGGTTCACACTGGGGCGACAAACGCTCCGACATTGGGAGCTCATGTCGCATGACGTGTGAAAATCAATGTTTCCCTATGGGAGCCGTTCTAACTGGTCCGACACATGTCGGTCCGACTTTGAGAATGCTCCCTGTACTACTTTGGTCCGACTTTGATCCCGACTTCAGCCCATTGACTATCATTGAAGTCGGATCAAAGTCGGACAGCAGTCTTGCATGGTCCGACTTTGGCATGCGACTTGTGCTGTGCTGCTCTTGAGAGGGAACTCCACGCCAAATTTTAAATCAAAAACCGGCATGGGTTCCCCCTCCAGGAGCATACCAGGCCCTTGGGTCTGGTCTGGATTTGAAGGGGAACCCCTACGCCGAAAAAAACGGCGTGGGGATCCCCCCAAAATCCAAACCAGACCCTTATCCGAGCACGCAACCTGGCAGGCCGC
Organism: Rana muscosa; assembly: GCA_029206835.1. Lineage (NCBI taxonomy): Eukaryota > Metazoa > Chordata > Amphibia > Anura > Ranidae > Rana > Rana muscosa. The sequence goes on from CM055122.1 coordinate 141,274,569, forward strand.
AGGGGAAGAGGGGGGGCGAGAGCGGCCCCCCCTCCCTCCTGAACCGTACCAGGCCGCATGCCCTCAACATGGGGGGTTTGGTGCTCTGGGGCAGGGGGGCGACCTGCGGCCCCCCCACCCCAGAGCACCCTGCCCCCATGTTGATGAGGACAGGGCCTCTTCCCGACAACCCTGGCCGTTGGTTGTCGGGGTCTGCGGGCGGGGGGCTTATCGGAATCCGGGAGCCCCCTTCAATAAGGGGGCCCCCGGATCCCGGCCCCCCACCCTATGTGAATGAGTATGGGGTACATCGTACCCCTACCCATTCACCTGGTGGAAAAAAATTGCAATAAAAAAACACTACACAGGTTTTCAAAGTAATTTACTGCACAGCTCCGGGGGTCTTCTTCCGACTTCCGGGGGTCTTCTTCCGACTTCCGGGGGTCTTCTTCCGACTTCCGGGGGTCTTTTCCGACTTCGAGGGTCTCCGGTGTCGTCTCCCGCTCTCCGGTTCTTTCTTCCGCCGGGCCTCCGCTAACTTCTTTTTAGCTCTCTTGCTAACAGAGGCCCGGTCTTCCCGTTGTCTCGTCCGGCTCTCCATTGTCCTTCTGCCGGCCCCTCCACTAACTTCTTCGTAGCTCTTTCGCTAGTGGAGGGGCCGGGCATCCCGTCGCCGTCGGCTTCTTCTTCCCTCTTCTCCTCCTCGATGTTGACGCGTCGCTTCCTCCCGCTGTAATACTGGCTCTCCGCTCCGCATTAATATAGGCTTCTCATGACGTCGGTCACATGTTCCAGGGCACATGGCCCCGGAACATGTGACTGTGACGTCATGGGAACATGTGACTGACGTCATGAGAAGCCTATATTAGAGCGGAGAGCCAGTATTACAGCGGGAGGAAGCGACGCGTCAACATCGAGAAGGAGAAGAGGGAAGAAGAAGCCGACGGCGACAGCGACGGGAAGCCCGGCCCCTCCACTAGCGAAAGAGCTACGAAGAAGTTAGTGGAGGGGCCGGCAGAAGGACAACGGAGAGCCGGACGAGACAACGGGAAGACCGGGCCTCTGTTAGCAAGAGAGCTAAAAAGAAGTTAGCGGAGGCCCGGCGGAAGAAAGAACCGGAGAGCGGGAGACGACACCGGAGACCCTCGAAGTCGGAAAAGACCCCCGGAAGTCGGAAGAAGACCCCCAGAGCTGTGCAATAAATTACTTTGAAAACCTGTGTAGTGTTTTTTTATTGCAATTTTTTTCCACCAGGTGAATGGGTAGGGGTATGATGTACCCCATACTCATTCACATAGGGTGGGGGGCCAGTATCTGGGGGCCCCCTTATTGAAGGGGGCTCCCGGATTCCGATAAGCCCCCCGCCCGCAGACCCCGACAACCAACGGCCAGGGTTGTCGGGAAGAGGCCCTGTCCTCATCAACATGGGGGCAGGGTGCTCTGGGGTGGGGGGGCCGCAGGTCGCCCCCTGCCCCAGAGCAACAAACCCCCCATGTTGAGGGCATGCGGCCTGGTACGGTTCAGGAGGGAGGGGGGGGCCGCTCTCTCGTCCCCCCTCTTCCCCTGCGGCCTGCCAGGTTGTGTGCTCGGATAAGGGTCTGGTTTGGATTTTGGGGGGACCCGCACGCCGTTTTTTCGGCTTAGGGGCGCCTGTTCAAATCCAGACCAGACCCAAGGGCCTGGTATGCCCCTGGAGGGGAACCCGCGCCGTCTTTTTAATTTAAAATTTGGCCTGGAGTTCCCCTTCAAGATTCATACCAAACACAGTGCCTGATATTGGCGGGGATCCAAGTCGGATCCCCGTTCATTGAAAGTCGGACATATGTCGGCTTCATGTCGCAGGGCAAAGTCGGATCCAAAGTAGGACAGATGTCGTGTCGCACTAGTGTGAACCCAGCCTAAAGGGGTTGTAAAGGTACAAGTTTTTTTCACCTTAATGCATTCTATGCATTAAGGTGAAAAAACATCTGAGGATTAGTGCCCCCCCCCCCCCCCCCGAGCACCATTTTACTTACCTGACCCCTCGAAAGTCCCGCGCCGTGAACGCGCTGGCTTCTCGGCCGGGCTTCTCGGCTCATTCATTGGTTGATTGAAAGCAGCGCAGCCATTGGCTCACGCTGCTGTCAATCACATCCAATGACGCGGCGCACCGGGGGGCGGGGCCAAGTGATGCAGTGAGCGGCTATAGCCGCCGGCTGTATCACTGGAGCACGCCCGCAAGAACTATCTACCATGTGAGAGAGCTCGCATGAAGGTGGATAGTTTTTGCGGGGTGGAGCCCAGACAGCCGCCGATGGACCCCCAGAAGACCAGATTCGGGGTCCATTCTGTGCAAAACGAGCTGCACAGTGGAGGCAAGTATAACATGTTAAAAAAATAAAAAAATAAAAATTGCCTTTAGCGTTTCTTTAAGGTTTATGGACCTTAACACGCATGAAAGTTGGACCAAAGTGGTACAGGGACTACTTTGAAATCACAACGACTTGAAGTTGCACATATATGAATGGTTATAATTGGAAATCATGGGGAACGACTTGCCCTGCGACTTTGCAGTCGCAGGACAAGTCGCACAAGTGTGAAAGGGGCCTAAGTATCTTTTTTCTAATTTTACTTTCAAGTTGACATCAGCATTAAATGTTAGTCAGATTTGGGCAGGAAGTGTAAGGACAGACTACATGAATTGCTTATTTGCAGGACTTGGGTCCTGCTTTCAGGGCATTTATTTATTTATTTTTTTAAATCCTCATTTGTGTGACTTCCCTATATTTTCTCCAGTTTTTAGTAATTCCGGAAACCTGCTGCTAGGTTAAAGCTGAGCTCCAAACGTTTTTGTGTTAAATAAAAGTCAGCAGCTACATAAACTGGCATTTCAACTGTGGGCACCCGCCTGTGACAGCTTGCGGCTTCACAGCCGGCTGTCCATTGTGCATGCACACGTCGCGCTGCGCTTCCTGAATGGTGCGGCAGGCTTCTGGGGCCTTGATATGTCCCAGGGAGGGAGGGGAGAGGAGAATTTCTGCTTGAATTTCTGCTTGGAAAAAATCCTCTACCAAATGTGGCAGGGGAGGAGTATTTAAAGCAGAACTTCTCTTTTACGGTAGTGCTCCGCTTTAATGTATTTGCCCAAAATAGTACGAATTTGTCTACTTGTATGAAAAAAAACTACTAAATATGGCTTCTAATACATGTAGTATGCAAAGGCTTTGGCCTAAATTTACATCTATACATATCTTCAATATTTGTTATGCAATCTGTACTTGTACATTTTCCTTTTACTAAAGAAGTGCACAGGAACCATATGCCTCCTCCCCACTGCCTATTAATAGGTTTCCTTGCGTGATAACAATTCTTAATTCCGCCCTTCACTTAATGTAACATAACTGAAATAGATGAGACCCAAAAGACAAACAAGAATTAATAATGAGCACAGTAAAACATGTAACACTCTACTCCTAGTTTAAAAACGTATTCTGCTCAAGTATTTTGAACTCAAAAAATTCCTTCTGTTCTCAGCCTGCTTCAAATCTCCAAATGTATTTATTTCTTTCTCGTACATCACGGGACACAGAGCGACATAGTCATTACTAATGGGTTATATAGATACCGTCAGGTGCTGGCACTGGCAACTTCCAAAACCGGAAGTACCCTCCCCTATATAAGCCCCTCCCATCCGGGAGCACCTCAGTTTTTTGCCAGTGTCTAAGGTGTTGGCCAAGAAGAAACATGTGTTTTTCACTGAGCTTGCGTACAGGTTCTTTTGGGCCTCAGTAAGCTATTCCGGATCCGACCAAAAAAGCTTCATAGCTAAACGGTCGGTACCCGGGCCTTGCAGAGAAGAGCAAGGTTTTGCCTGTAATGCTTCTCTTAGGAGAGCTGGACCCTGGGATCCAGAGCTCTGGTCATACCCATGACCAAGATGTTTTCTGTGCAGGGTGCTATACAGGTCCAGGGGAGTGGAATCCTTGAGAACCCGGTACCTGAAGGTTTGATTACAATGCCTGCCGTGATAGGTGAAGTTTGGGCTTCTGTGGACCAAACAAAGTCCTGCGGCGAGGAAAAGGTAAGTGGGGGCCCTCAGGAACTTGGTTCTATTGAGGGACCCCCAAGCCTATTTTGTCTTTCTGCCTGTTACCTAAGGTATTCCCGCTAATATTCTGTGTATGCCTGTTACTACTGAGAAAATGTAAAAATTTTAATAGTAGGCAAGAAAAAATAAATAAAAAAAATGTAAGACCGCGGTACCTGTGTTAGACACTAGAGGCCGCTATGGTTCTTTTTCTTGTAATGTGGATTTTTTTCTTCCAGAATCAAATCCAGGCAGTTGGTATGTTCTCTGCTGGGAAGCTGTCTCCTCTGCCCTGTTGCTGCGCTCATCCATCCCCGGGCCCTGCGGCAAAGGGGGCCCTGGCTCCCGTCTAGCTCCTTTTTGTTTTTAAAAAAGGGCGCCGAAGGCGCACGTGCCCGCGCGCGTGCACGCGCCTCTATTCATAGAGGCGATCTGAAAAAAGGGGCGGAGCGGGTGGATGACGCTCAGGTGTGCGCCGCGGCGCTACTGCGCATGTGCGGGCGTCCAGCGTGTTTTAAAGCACATTATAGCTGGCTATTGAATGCACAGACAGAGCTAGCAACAGATAAAGGCACACAGAGGCGGTTGATGCAGGCATCCCCTAGAAAGGCACTTTAGTAGACACCAACTGTGATATAGCAGCAATTGTGCTAGACTATTCTCAGTAAAAGTGGTGTATTACGGCTGGAATACCTCAGCTTTAGGCTTAAGAATATGCCGTCCAGAAGCTCCGGAACTGAATCTTCCAGGAAGCGAAGGGGGTCTCATCGGGCTCTGAGGTGGGCATGCTTCTGCTGCACCAGTCTCCCCTGAAGTTCAGAGGTAAGTGACCATAGAGACCCCGCAGGGGTACTTGGTACTGTGGCTGTCCTCAGTCACCTGCTCCTGTGTATGTAACAGAGGAGGTTTTTTCCTCAGCTCTGGGAGGATTAGAGAGAGATTGTCAACATTGATCGCTGCCTCCCTGTCAGGGAAAGCACGCCGATCTCCGTCTCCTCCTTCAGAGTGCCTGTTAGCAGAGCAACAGTCCCATACAGGGATCGACCTGCCTGAAGGGGATCAGGATGAGGTTGATTCTGTTATAGAGGAATCAACAGTGGAGGAACCTTTCTCAGCAGCTCAAGCTGAAAGATTATGGGTTCAGTCTCTGACTAACATGGTCCGATCGGCATTAAAAATGCACCTTGCGGAACCATCAACCACTACTGTATCCTCGTTGGGGTCGCTAGAAGCCCCCAGACTGTCTGTTCTTTTCCACTTCACCCTTTTACTGAAAGGGCTTATTTACCAGGATTGGTAACGTCCTGAGAAAATATTATTCCCCCAAGAGATTTCCGGTGGTCTATCCCATGGAGGATAAGTTCATCAAAAAAAAAAAAAAAATGGAAGGTCCCTACAGTGGACGCAGCCATCTCTTGTATGTATAAATCACTGACATGTCCAGTGGATAATGTCCAAATGTTCAAGAACCCAATAGATAAAAGATTGGAGTCCTTATGAAAATCTGCTTCTTTCTACAGCAAGCTTGGTGACACAACCAGCAGTAGCAGCTATTGGGGTCTGCTAAGCAGTGAAGGATCAGTTAAAACAGGTCTTGAGGGACTTGACAGATCAGCAGGCCTTGCCCTAGCTGATCTACCTAGAGCCTTAGGCTTTGCGGTTGACGCCATAAAGGATTCAGTCCATCAGGCCTTCCGCCTTACGCTGTCTAGAGTACATATGCGTAGGCTTCTATGGCTCAAAAACTGGTCTGCTGAAGCTCCCTGTAAGGAATGGCTGGTTAGCGTCCCATTTCATGGTGAACGCTTATTCAGGGAAAACCTGGACAAATATATCCAGAAAATTTCCAGCGGTAAAAATACGCTCTTGCCGGTTAAAAACAGAGTTAGAGGTCCCTCTTTAAGAGGCCTGCTTCTCCAGTCCCTGGGGCATCGGCTGTGTAACAGTTCCGACGGCCTCCTCGGTCAATTCCCGGGGGTAAAAAACAGGGACAATAGCAGGGTAATGAGAAACCCTGGGTCAGGGGAGGTACAAAACCTCCCCCAAAGTTAAATTCATTGAAGGGTTGCCCCCACTCAGTCGGGTGGGGGGAGGACTCCAGTTGTTCACAAGAGACCTGGCGGGACGCGATCAAGACAGATAGGTGCTCTCCGCAGTATGTTGGGGATACAGATTGGAGTTAAGAGACTCTCCTCCTTCCCATTTTTGAGGTCAAACGTGCCAAGGGATCCCCGGAAGAGAGGATCCCTCCTGTTGGCACTAGAACAACTATTGCTCCAAGGAGTAATTATGGAGGTTCCCCTGGAAGAATGAGGGTTCGGGTTTTACTCAAACCTCTCTACAGTCCCGAAGCAAACGCGGACGGGAGGCCCATATTAATTCTAAAAGGGCTATACAAATTCCTGTATATCAGGACTTTCCGATGAAGTCGATCCGATCGGTGGCCACTGCCCTACAAGGGGAGGATTGGTTAGCCGCGATCGACATCAAAGATGCTTATCTGCACATTCCCATCTTTCCAGTCTACCAAAAGTTTCTACGCTTTGCAGTAGAAGGGCGCCATTTTCAGTTCAGAGCCTTACCCTTCGGTTTGGCCACAGCACCACGAGTGTTTACAAAAATTCTGGCCCTTTATTGGCCAATCTAAGAACACAAGGTGTAATGATAATGGCATATCTAGATGACTTGTTGCTGATAGACCACTCAGTGAAAAAACTAGAAGTGGTCGTTCACAATCAAGTATCTGGAATCTCACGGTTGGATTATCAACCGAGAAAAGTCAGCCCTAAAAACCAGTCAAAAGTCTGGAATACTTGGGGCTAAGGTTGGATTCAGGCCAGAGAAAAATATTCTTGCCTCGAGGAAAGGTGTTGTCTTTGAAAGATTTGATCCACTTAGTGGGTACAAAAAAGACAGCCGTCCATACGCCTGTGCATAAGGCTGCTAGGAAAAATGGTGGCATCATTCAAAGCAGTACCCTACGGTCAATTCCATTCAAGGAATTTGCAGGGGGCCATACTGTCAGCCTGGAACAAAAAAGTTCAGGCCCTAGACTTACAATGTCCTTGTCCCCTTCCGTTCGCAAGAGCCTCCGTTAGTGGTTGGTTCCCCAGAATCTGGAAAAAGGGAAATCCTTCAGTCTGATTTCTTGGAAGGTGGTCACTACAGATGCCAGCCTTATAGGCTGGGGAGCAGTACTGGAGCAATAGTCTCTCCAGGGCAGATGGTCGGATGCAGAAAAGGCCCTGCCCATCAATCTCTTAGAGATACGAGCAGCCCGGTATGCCCTAGTAGCATGGACATCCAAACTCCAAGGGTCCCCTGTCAGAATTCAATCAGACAATGCCACAGCAGTGGCATATATCAATCATCAGGGGGGCACCAGGAGTCGTGCAGCCCAGAGGGAAGTAAATTACATCCTGAAATGGGCAGAAAAATATGTCCCAGCCATATCTGCGGTATTCATTCCAGGAGTGGAGAATTGGAAGGCGGACTTTCTAAGTCGCCAGCAATTAGGCCCAGAGGAAGGGTCCCTTCACCCCGAGGTTTTCTGGACAATATGTCAGCGGTGGGGAACATCGGATGTAGATCTTCTAGCATCCAGATTCAACGCAAAGGGGGACAGGTTTGTCTCTCGGACAAGGGATCCCCTAGCTTGCGGCTCGGATGCCCTAGTGTTCCCTTGGGATCAGTTCAAGCTGATATATGCATTCACACCGCCACAATGGTTACCTCGATTACTCCGCAGAATCAGGGTAGAAAAGAAACCAGTGATTCCGGTGGCTCCAGCGTGGCCCCGAAGAGCGTGGTACGCGGAGATTGTAAAATTTCAGTGGGGAGTCCTTGGACTCTCCCACGTCGTCCGGACCTGCTTTCGCAAGGACCGATATACCACCCTTCCTTACCAGCCCTAGGTTTGACGACCTGGCTATGGAAGCCCACATTCTAAAAAAGAGAGGGCTCTCTAATCCTGTGGTATCTACCATGATCAATGCCAGGAAGCCGGTATCCAGGCAGATCTAATATAGAATCTGGAAGGCGTACATCGCGTGGTGTGAGGCCAAGAAATGGCATCCACATAAGTACGTAATAGGTAGGATTCTGGACTTCCTACAATGGGCTGTAGATAGGAAGCTTGCCTTGAGTACTATCAAGGGTCAGATTTCGGCCTTGTCAATATTTTTTCAAAGGCCCTTGGCTTTGCATTCACTAGTCAAAGCCTTTATACAAGGAGTGATGCGTATTAGTCCTCCGGTTAATATTCCCATATGTCCATGGGATCTAAACTTGGTTCTGTCGGTTCTACAGAAACAACCATTTGAACCATTACAGCATATTTCTTTGGTGCTTCTCACCAGGAAATTGATTTTTCTAGTAGCCATTTGTTCGGCTAAAAGAGTGTCGGAATTAGCAGCTATGTCCTGTAAGGAGCCATATCTGGTTATCCATAAGGATAGAGTAGTGTTGCGTCCTCATCCAGCCTTTCTTCCTAGGGTGGTATCGAGGTTTCATTTGAACCAAGATGTGGTTCTTCCTTCTTTTTTCCCCAAACCTACTTCGGTAGAGGAAAAGTTATTGCATTCTTTGGATGTAGTAAGAGCAGTTAAAGCTTATCTAAAGGCCACTGCTCAGATTCGCAGAACGGATACTTTGGTTATTCTGCCGGAAGGCCCCAGAAAGGGTCAGGCAGCGTCAAAATCTACTTTAGCCAAGTGGATTCGACAGGTCATAATACAAGCCTATGGCTTGAGAAGGAGACCGCCTCCGTTCAAAGTTAGAGCGCACTCCACGAGAGCAGTTGGAACTTCATGGGCAGTGCATCACCAGGCCTCCCTGGCTCAAATCTGTAAGGCCGCAACATGGTCTTCAGTACACACGTTTACTAGGTTCTACCAGGTGGACGTTAGAAGTCAGGAGGATGTCGCCTTTGGGCGCAGTGTGTTGCAGGCCGCAAAAGATCCTCATGTCTGATAGCGCTCAGCTTATATATGGTGTATCCCCCCCCCTCATTGGGCATTGCTTTAGGACATCCCATTAGTAATGACTATGTCGCTCTGTGTCCCGTGATGTACGAGAAAGAAAATAGGATTTTTATAACAGCTTACCTGTAAAATCCTTTTCTTGGAGTACATCACGGGACACAGAGCTCCCGCCCCTCTTTGGGGACACTTATTGCTTTGCTACAAAACTGAGGTGCTCCCGGATGGGAGGGGCTTATATAGGGGAGGGTACTTCCGGTTTTGGAAGTTGCCAGTGCCAGCACCTGACGGTATCTATATAACCCATTAGTAATGACTATGTCGCTCTGTGTCCCGTGATGTACTCCAAGAAAAGGATTTTACAGGTAAGCTGTTATAAAAATCCTATTTTTTGCTGCTTTAATCTGACTTCCCATTAGAGGGTAAGTGCTTTTGTTCTGGATGGTCCCACTGGATGTAAAACTTGACCATCCTCTTTCTTGCTCCCAAGATTAAGTAGGGACTACAGACTATGGTATTTGTAGCGTACATAGAGCGGTGGGGGGGAGATCTAGACGTTTGGGAGCTCGCAACGGAAATTACACCGAGGCAGAAAAGCACAATAAGGCCCCTTTCGCACAAGCCATCTAATTGGGTCTGTTTTTCAGGCACACTCGATCAGACCCTCCATTTTCCTCTATGGGCAGTTGGATGTAAACAGACGATCCAGCAAAAACAAACAAAAGGCTGATCTGTTCCCCTCTGGCTGGATCGGATCAGAGCCCAGTCTGTTGTAAACGGACACCTGGGCTATTGACATCCAACTGCTCATAGAGCAGAGCGGGCTGCATCTGTGTCTGCTCTGCATAAGTGGAGTGGACACGGACCTGTCACCCAGCCGCTCCGCTCATCTCAGCAGGGGATTAGCGGACAGATCCCCTGCTGAACAAAATAGGCCCTGGCCTATGTGAAAGGGGCCTAAACTATTTTATGGATAAGGATATCGTTTAGGGAGAAAGAAGATTTCCTGGACTGTCGCACTCTGTTCAAACGTAAGCATCATGCTTTGATGTGAAACGCCTTTGTTCCCTGCATGTCCACTTTTTATTTCTGATTTTGTTTTGAATTGCTTTTTGAATATTTTTTTGGATTTTTACTTTTTCAAAATAAAACGTTAGAATATTTCCTGGACTGCCGCACTCTGTTCATTCTCCATGGATCAGAGCAGAGCCAGCACCTGTGAGTGAAGCAGGGCGGGAGCAATTAAATGGAATTGGAATCTTGGAGCGGTACTCCTTCTTTCATAAAGATATCGTTTAGTATCACTTTAAGGGCTTATGCATGTTGACGCATAAGGCCTTACCTCGCAAAAACTGGCTGTATTTATGTGCACGGGACACAGCCTCTTGTACAAATTTAATGACAAGTGGCTGTAGATTGGTAAACTATCTGCATTCAGGAGCATACCTGTATATCTGTTCCTGGACACATGTATACACCCAGGGGCATATCTACTGCGAGACAAAGAAGGCGTTTGCCTTGGGCGGCATTTTTCAGGGGGGCGGCGCAACCCCCCAGGCACAAGGGACACTAAGACTCTGTTCCCATGATCACAGTCCAGAGTACTACATGGAGCACAATAATAGAAATGAAGAATACATCACAATACAATAGAATGATCAGTGCAAAGCGCTGGACGGGATACAATGACTCCAATGAGTGATTACAGCAATCGGAGTTGTTCCCGGAGTGATCTGAGGACTCGGTGTAAAGATTGGTTTCGGGATCGATGTGATCGGACTCTTTCCAAGGCAGGAAGTTCTTCCTGGAGAAGGAATATAGGAGGTGTTGGTGGGGTTGTGGCACACAGCTGAGGTCTCCCATCCTGCTTTCGGCTCCCCTGATGTGATGTGATCACTCTAAGCTCTCCGCTCCCGATGTGATGTGATCAGACTCTGAGCTCTCTGCTCATGAGTGGAGAGCTCGGAGTCTGATCACAGCACATCAGGAGAGCCGGGAGCAGGATCGGGAACCTCAGCTGTGTACCACAACCCCACCAACACTTCCGATATTCTTTCTCTAGAAGGAAATCCCTTCCTGGGATAGAGTAAGTCTGACCACATCGTTTGCCAACACCGATCTTCACACCAGGGTCCTCAGATCACTCCCGGGAGAACTCTGATGGCTGTGATCATTCATTGGAATCATTGCATCCCATACAGCACTTTGCACTGATCATTGTACTCTGTGCTGTATTCTTCATTTGCACCTTTGTGCTCAGTGTAGTACTCTGAACTGTGATCATGGGAACAGTCGTAGTGTCCCTTCTGCCTGGGGGGCGGCACCGCCCCCTGCCCCCCCAGAAAAATGCTGCCCAAGACAAAAGCCTTGTTTCTAGATACGATCATGGGTGTAGTCTTCATCACACCGCATGGCCCGGGACCACACCACCCCCTCCCACCATTCTACAGCCCAGCCTGGGTGACACAGATGTGACAAGTTCCAGGGAAGCTCCACTGGGTCACATTTCCACTGACCTGTCCGATCATTTCCATCATCCCCTGTGATCAGATCAGCACACTGATTTTCATGGGAACATTATATATTCCATAGATCTACTGTCCGCTCTCTGACAGGATCATCCCCTGCACCATACACTCCCTACATAGCCACCAGAGACCCTGCATAGCCACTTGAAAAGTAAGGGGTGGGACACATTTAGATGGGGGGGGGGGGGGCCCGATTTTAGACTTGCCTAGGGCAGCACATACACCACTGTGTACGCTTATAACTGCGTTCAATGTACAGCTGCACCCTACTATTGATGTGTGTAGGCGGCTGATACACAGCACCTGTGGCTTCCAGGCACAGAAATATGGCCAGTTTTCATAGTGTATGGCCCTATGCGCTCTTATGCAGCAGTCCTTGGATAACAAAAAAGGGTGAGTGCACAGATCTCCAAAAGAACAAATCTCTTAAGTTTGAATCCTAGAAAGCGGCTATTGGCTTGCACTGGTAATATGAACTGTGAAACTAGACCCTGCTGCTCTACAGCTTTACCTCTTTATGTAACTTAGGGTGATGCAACATATAGATCTGTCAGCTACTATACTTTATGTAACAGGTGCTCCTGAACTTGTTGCTCCTTTGCCTTTAATTTTTATCCTTTTAGGCCTCATGCCCACGGACGTTTTTACAGCTGCGTTTTTGAGCGTTTTTTACAGCTTAAAAATGCCTGTCCATGTTAGTCTATAGCTTCATGCCCACCTAGACGTTTTTGAGCTGCAAATAGCATAGACGTTTTTAAGCTGTAAAAAAAACCCAGGACCAGTGCGTTCCTCAGCGTCAGAATTAGGCAGAAAAAAAAATGCACAAAAACGCAGCGATTGCGTTTTTCAGCTCCGCGTTTTTTTTGTTTAAAAAAAAAAAAAATATATATATATATATATATATATATATATATATATATATATATATATATATATATATAACATGCACAGGCGTTTTTAAGATGTAAAAAACGCAGCTGTAAAAACGTCCGTGGGCATGAGGCCTTACAGATGAGTATTTTATAAGGACAAATTCTAGACTGGATACAACGTTGTCAGTAATATTGTGGTCCGTTTTTTTTTTTTTTTTTTCCCATTGTGAGCTGCAGAAGTACCTTCAATGAACATGAGTGTTTAGGCCCGCAGCTATCCTGTGTTGGATTTAGCAGTGGTTTCTTCAAAGGTCATGGGATGCAGCTTTAAGACTTTCACACAAGTCAGATTTATGATGGGAACATAGAGGTGTTTTTTTTTTTTTTTTTTTTTTTTTTTTATGAGCAGAAGGCATTTTGCATACATGGATCAAAGACAGTCTTTATGTGTTTTGCACGGGTTTGCTCATAAGGCCCTGTTCACACTTGCTCAAAATACTGGCACTTAAACGCACATATAGTGCTCACGCAAGTTGTTCTTTGAGTTTGCGTCAAGTTTAACGCACGTCTAACCACTTGCACTCCAGAAGATTTTACCCCCTTCGTCACCAGGCCATTTTTTGCTATTTGGCACTGCACTACTTTAAGTGGCAATTGGGCAACACCTGTACACAAATGAAATTTATATATTTTTTTTCACAGAAATGGAGCTTTCTTTTGGTGACATTTAATCACCACTGGGTTTTTTTTCTGCAATCTAAACGAAAAAGACTGAAAATTTGGGGGGAAAAAATAAAAAAAATTTTTCTTTTCGCTGTGAAATTTATCCAATAAAAAAATACAATTTATTCATAAATTTTGACCAAAATATATTTTGCTACATGTCTCTTGATTAAAAAATATCCAATAAGTGTATATTGATTGGTTTGTGTGAAAGTTATAGCACCTACAAACTGTGTGTGTGTGTGTGTGTGTGTGTGTGTGTGTGTGTGTGTTTTACCACCGACATGGGGCTGCGATAGGGCGGCAGGCGATTAAGACACTAACTGACACGGGGGGGGGGGGGGAGAGAGAGACTAACTGACATCACCAGTGACATTAATACAGTGATTAGTGATAATACTCTACACTGTCACTGTACTAATGCCACTGGCTGGGAAAGGGTTAACATCTAAGGTGATAAATGTGGGCCTAACTATGTGTAATGTATGTAAAGTGTGCTGAATTTACTACTAGATCTGTTTCTCATCCCTGCTTTGAGGGATGAGAAACTGACAGATTGCTCCCTCTGTACAGAGCTCTGTGTTTATCAACACGGAGCTCTGGGCTGTGATTGCATAAAGCCGATCAGAGGGTCCTGGCCGTGAATGATTGGGTATGTCACTTTGCCTACACCGGCCGCATGCCCGCAGTACATTATGGGCGGGTAGCAAGTGAGGTAAAAAAAAAAACGCTCTCCAAATGTCCGAGCAACAAGTCACCCACTTGTTAATGTGAGTTTGATGCGTGGACTTTCTAGGCAGCCCGAGCCGTCATCTGATTCGTTGGGGCTGTTCAAGCCGGCTGGCAATTGGCCACTGACTGCTGTCAGGGCTGTCTAGTCCTCCTCGTTGTTTTCCGTAGCAGTCAGACTGGGAATGCTGTGCAGCCTTCATAGTGTCATAGCACTCGCTGGAGGCAGCCTGCTGGCTCTGGCCGGGCCTAGGGATCGCTTGTGGTTTGAGGAGGGGGAAGGGAAGCCGAGGGCAGAGGAGGAGGCTGCGCTGCTAGAGATGAGTGCGCCACTCGGCCAGGACACTGATTGGTGTAGCCCAGGGAGTCCTCCCCACCACTGACACCCAGGCGCGGGGAGTCCTCCCCATCCCTGTCCATTTTTGGTTTTGGTTTTCAGCCAAGTGCATCCTAAATTTTCGGTTTTGGCACCAGAGTTTTCATTTCGGTGCACCATTACATACACCTATCCATGTACGATCATTTTTAAGCAACACAGTGGATCGAATTAAATTTGACTAAACCAACAATGCAGTATTTAAAATGTGAACACCCAGCACTTATGTACGAGCCCTAAATCCGGTACTACGCTCTGTTTTGCTCAGCTTGGAAGAACTTGGAGTTGGCAGTGAACATTGAACTGTTTATCCAGGCAATGTGATTAAAACAAACTGCCATCAAAGATCTTTCACAAAGTGAAATGTTTACTTATGAAATAGTGTGTACAGCCCCGCCACTCAAGTACTGCAAAATTAAAATGTAATAGTAAACATCACAAACTCCTAAAATGCTAGACATATTGGATAAAAAAAAACATTAAAATCTAAGGCCATCCATAGAGAAGTCGAAAACCGTACATTCTGTTAATCGAAAAAGCTGCTTTAAAAAATGTACCGTATATCTCCACCCAAAAAAACCCTCGGTTTTTCACCTTCATGCTTTCTATGCATGAAGGTGAAAAACCTTCTGTAGTGCAGCATCCCCCTAGAGCCCACCCTTTTACTTACCTGAACCCGATTGTTCCAGCGGCGGGGACAAGCACAGCAGCTCCAGCCGCTGTCTCGGGTCCTTATTGGATAGCTTGATAGCAGCAGGAGCCATTGGCTCCTGCTGCTGTCAATCAAATCCAGTGACACAGGGGGCCGGGGCCGAGACCTGCTGTCTGTATCAATAGACGCAGCAGCAGGACTCGAGAGCGTGCCCGCACGTGAACCCCCATGGAATGCGGCTCTCCGTGGGGGTACTTGAGAAGAGGATATTCCCGGAGGGCCCCCAGAATAGGAGAATCGGGCCGCTCTGTGCAAAACCCTTGCACAGAGGAGGAAAGTATAATGTGTTTGTTATTTTTAAACAATATAAAGAAAGCGGGACTTTAGTATCACTTTAAATAGTAGCAAGTAGCATACAATAATGTGTTCTTTATGAAGAATGTGATATTTTTATGTCAATAATAATTAAATAAGTTGATTCTTGTTCATCGTAAATATTTCCCAAATTAGTATAGGTATAGAAGCATATTGCAACATAATTTAGCATTTTGATTTTTGTTTCAGATGGCTGAAATTTGAGGAAGATGTTGAAGATGGTGGAGACCGATGGAGTAAGCCTTATGTGGCCACGCTTTCACTACACAGCCTCTTTGAATTGAGAAGTTGCATACTCAATGGCACAGTGATGTTGGACATGAGAGCCAGCACCATAGAGGAAATTGCAGGTAATGCATGGTGGAAGAGTTCCTGATTTGGGATCAAAAGGTTTATTAAGGCTGGGTTCACAATTATGCGAATTGGATGCAGTTTTTTTTTATTTTTTTTATATAGCGGTGACAATCCTGGAGAAATCTGCATTCTCTAATTACCCAATAAACATTGCGTAGTGGATATTGAAATTTGTGAAGATTGACCGTGAATAGAGGGGAATTCTTCAATGGTGAAGTTTGTTGCAGTGACAACTGTCTGGGAGGATTATCCTTACTTAGGCTGGCCATAGACTGAGCAGATTTCTTACCCACAACCAAACCAAGGGTTGCGGGAAAGAAATTCACTTGATTCCCCATCAACTAAGATCGTGTTGACAGGGTAATCCCTCCTGCCGAGCTATTGTGTTCTCCCGGGGGATGGCAGGGGAAGCCTTCCCCGCCTGAAGAAAACAGTAGTTATTGCTAGCAGGTATAGCAGCCACTAGCAAAAATTGCATGTATAATCAGGCAGGCTGGTTGTACCCAAGTTGATCGATCAACTTGGGTACATTCGGCCTGCCCATACATGGCTCGAATCTCGGCTGGTTCTTGCTGAACCTGTCGAGATTCAAACAGTCTTTGGATTGCTTTAGGTAGATTTTTGTTAATTTTCTATCTTTGTGCTTACTGTAACTGGAAATTAAAGGAAATATCTCCAAATGGAACACACACAGCAAAAAATAGTGATTTTGACCATTTAATTTAATGGTTGGGCCACTGCAAGTGAATTTTCCCTTTTGGGCTTTTAATGGTTCTAAATAGGGTTGTGCCGATACCAAACATTTGCCTGAGTACTTGTATGCTCCGATGCTTAATCCAGTACCTGGACAGTCAGGGGTGATCCGGGCGGTGCTGGGGAGGAGTTACAATCACCGATCTCCCCGTATACATTTCAATAAAGCAGCTTACAGCCGCTTCTCCTCCTCTCCCTCCCGCAGCTTTCAGCTGCTTTATTTAAATCTATACTGGGAGATCTGTGCTTCTAACTCCTCCCCAGCGCCGCACCGATCACCCCTGACTGTCCCCCATATCGTGCTCCTCATACCCCTCTGTCCTCGATCTGTCAGGATGGAGAGCGGAGGAAGGAGCCAGTAAATATGGAATTTACCGGCTCCTTCCTTTTTCCAAATGCACAGAGTCCGTGATCACTGACTGTTCATTCATAACTGTCACTGAACATCGTAAACTGTGTTTACAATGCTTCAGTTTATGAATGGCGAGGAGCCGATCTCACATTCATCTTCAGTGCAGCTGAGGCTGCAGAGAAAGGGACTGGGGGAATCTGTGTCCTCAGTCCCTTTCCTTGTCTCAAAAGGGAGATGTCAGGGGTCTGTTAAAGCGAAGTTGTGCCAAAAAAAAAATTAAGCCGGCAGCTACAAATACTGCAGCTGCCGACTTTTAAAAGGACCCTTGCCTGTCCAGGGCACCTGCGATGTCCTCACTTGAAGCCGATCTGTCCCCTCTGCTCCAGTTGCAGGCGCTGGCATTGCTAGTAAGAGATTCAGGAAGTGAAGCCTTGCACCTTCACTCCTGGTTCCCTACTGCGCAAGCGCGAGTCGTGCTGCCAGTTCTGAGTGGTCCCTGCTGTCTTCTGGGACCTGTGTCTCCCAGAAGACAGTGGGGGGGGGAGACAGAGGAGGGGCCGGACATGGTGTAGATGGCCGCGGACACTGCGGCGATCTTTCGCCGGAAGTGGGAGAAAATATGGACAGCCGAAGTTCCATTTTTGGGTGGAACTTCGCAAGACCCTTGATATCTCACCAAAGCCACCTCCTAACAGGGCTAATGAAGTTTTTTTTATAAATATTGAAAAGGTTAAATTGTAAAAATAACAAAATAAAAAAGACACCCCCCCCCCCCCCCCAAAAAAAGAAATCCTTATAAAATAAATTCTATTTTTTTTTTTTTTAATAAAAACGACTGACACAGTCCACGCCTCATCAGTGCTGCATATTGGTGCCACTATCAAATGACAAAAAAAAAAAAAAAGTATCGGTATCTTTGAGTACTTGAAAAGTATTGTTACTTGTACTCGGTCTTAAAAAAGAGGTATCCGGACAAGCCTACTTTCAAAGGTAACAGAGTTTACTGGAAATTCTAGTTCATGTGCCGTGTCATCTAGATGGCTGCTTTCCAGTTCCTCGAGCATTAAAATTAAATTTTGATCTCGGAGGATTGAAATGTTCCCTACATGTAGTACATTCTCTGGGCTTTATTGTATTATGTGTACATAAGACTTTACTTCCTTGTGTGCATGCAGCACTGAATAGGCACTAAAGGACTGTCCATTGCTATATACTGTACTATACTATGGTAGTCTGTCAATACCTGACTGCTATTTCAGGGTAATATATTAGTAATGAGATCTCCTATCTATATTCTAACTGTGGGTCACCGAGACAGAAAATAGGAAGAACTCTCCAACAGGGGGACAGCACTTTTTTTTTTTTTGTAGAAGTGCGGTGGGGTTAGGCCCCTTTCACACTGGGGCGGGAGGTGTGGTGGCCGCTATTTTTAGCGTCACTTTACCGTCAGATTTGCGGCGGTATTCGGCCGCTAGCGGTGCGCTTTTACCCCCCCGCTAGCGGAGGCGCATTGACGGTGGTATAGCCGTGGTGTCCCATTGCTTTCAATGGGCAGGAGCGGTAAACACACCGCTCCTTCACCGCTCCAAATATGCGGCTAGCAGGACTTTTGGAGAGGTCCTGCTAGCGCACCGCTCCAGTGTGAAGGCTCTCGGGCTTTCACACTGGAGAAACAGCAGCCGCTGTTTCAGGTCGGTTTGCAGGTGCTATTTTTAGCGCAATAGCGCCTGCACACCACCCCAGTGTGAAAGGGGTCTTAGAGTGTGTGTGTGTGTTTTTTGCTATCTGTGCCCTTTTTGGGTGTGTCCCCTCTTTTCTGCCAAGGCCATCTAAAAATACAGATAGGGGAGGTCATTAGTCAGCAGTAAGCAATAAAAAAAACCTGAAAGACCTTCTCATGATGCCCAGGCAAAGCTGCTTTTGCCTTTTTATGTGGCGATGAAGTCAAACATGTTAAAATGTGAGCTTAGCCAAAACTATGCACATGCTAAAAAGGTAACATGCCCGTTTTCACTATAGCAAACGTAAAGAAGTATTGGGGAGATTTTACCCTTTCCCAGGGTTCAGCTTGAAATATATGTTGCTTTATTTTGAATTTAGATGGTGACATTTGAAATGTTCTTTAAACATGTGATTTGTCATATCAGCCCCACGCAGTTTCTTTCAACCTTTTAGCCTGCATTAGGAGAGCTTGAATCCTGATTGGTTGGTACCAACAAAAGCAACGCCCATGTTGATTTTCTGTTTTTCTACCTAGTTCCATTCTCTCCTGTATTAATGGTAATAATTTCATAAAGGGATATAAGAAACTTAACACACCAAAGTGAGTTGGTGGGAGATAACGAATATAAGCTTATATGTTCTATAAAATATATAAAATATTCCCATGGATTTTTTGGTGACACATGCTTATGAGTTTGCAGTGATTTACAGGTACTTTTTAACGACCAGTGTTTCAGAATGTGAAGCTGTCCAGGAGCAATTGACTTCTGCAATTCTTGCCTTATATATAGTGTGTGTGTGTGTGTGTGTGTGTGTGTGTGTGTGTGTGTGTGTGTTATATATAATAAATAAATACATTTAAATTATTTCATACCGTTCTGTGCAAACGTTTTGAATAGGTGTGAAGAAATGCTGTAAAGTAAGAATACTTTCAAAAATGTATATGTTTTATTTATTTTTATGAATGTTTAAACTGCAAAGTGATTGAAGGGTAGTCACACCAAATATTAATTTGATTTTGATTTTTCTTCTGTTCAAACGAGCATCAATACTTCCAAGTACGCACAGTGCTTGTGCACACAGTTTTTGAAGGAACTCCGCAAGTAGGTTGTCCCAACCATCTTGGAAAACGAACCACAGATCTTCTGTGGAGCTAGGCTACTTCAAATCCTTGTGTCCCTTCATGTAATCCCACACAAACTCGATGTTGAGATCAGGGCTTTGTGGGAGCCAAACAATCACTTCCAGGTCTGTTCTTACTTAAAAGTATACTAGCTCATTATGAATTACTTGCCTTACATCAAAGCTCCGGCAGCGGTCCTTATGCCCCCCCCCTCCGGTGGCGACATCTCTCCCACCCAGGGGTTACTTCCAGGTATCGCGGCTCCGGCGCTGTGATTGGCCAGAGCCGCAATGACGTCACTGCGTGGGAGCTGCTGGTAACGGCGCAGTCACTGAAGCAACGACACATACATGCCATTGCTTCAGTTTGCCCCAGTGTGCATGTGCCGATGACATTGGCACATGCAGGGGACATCTCCTAAATCATGCAGGTTTAGGAGATCTCCTGGGTAGCTACAGGTAAGCCTTATTATAGGCTTACCTGTAGCATAAAGTGGTCTGTAAGGGTTTACCACCACTTTAAGCTGAAGATGGTTCTTAAAGTGGTAGTAAAGGCTGAAGGGTTTTTACCTTCATGCATTCTTTGTGCTGCTCCCCCCCACAGCCTCCCCTAATACCTACCTGAGCCCCCTCTCAATCCAACGATGTGCACGGGAGCCTCAGCTGTCCCAGGTCTCGCCTCATTGTCAATCACAGCCAGTGAGCCAATGAGGAGATGGCAGGGGGTGGGGCCGAGCTGTGGCTCTGTCTTATGGATGCATAGAGCGGGGTTCAGGAGCGAGCACGCACCAGTGCCCCCTATTGGAGTACTGTTAAAGGGGGAGGACCCAGCAAGAAGAGGATTGGGGCTACTGTTGCACAGAGCAGGAAAGTATGACGTATGTTTAAAAAAAAAAACAGAACCTTTTATTGACCTTGGCATTGAGTTCTCCAAGATGTTTGGAACAACCTACCTACGGAGTACCTAGAACTAGTGCAAACATTGATTTGAGGTTTTATTAAAGGTTTTTCTTGCTGTATTTATCTCCACCAGGGAGTTTCTATACAGATAACAGGTAAACTTTCAGGAATACAGATTTGAGGTCTTTCCACTTTAACCGGTATATAAGTTTATTCCTTCGAAAAAAGGCAGAAGGATCTCAGAACCTGGAAAATCAGTTATACTGGGCCTCTACATTCGTATATTATTTTTCAGGTTTTAACAAGTTTTTAATGGGAATTGAATCTTAACTATAATAATCCTGTGGTTTTCTGTTATTACAGATATGGTGCTGGACAACATGACTGCGTCAGGACAGCTGGATGATTCCATGAGGGAATGTGTCAAAGAAGCTCTCTTAAAAAGACATCACCATCAGAACGAGAAGAAGCTGAGTAACCGTATCCCACTGGTGCGGTCCTTCGCTGACATAGGCAAGAAACATTCTGATCCTCACTTGCTTGAACGAAACGGTGAGATAAGTTGTCACAAGCAGCTTCATCTAACCTATTTCGCTGAGATTTTCATTTTAAAGCAGCAGCCCCACTTTTACTTATGATTTCTAAAAATTTGATTTAAATCATGCTTCATCTAATGCTGGCATAAATAAACGCATCTAGATCTGCTATAATCCTTTCATCTGCTAAGAAATCATCTATTTACTTAACTTTTTAGCAAAATCATTTTATTGGGATTGTTGTGTGCGCAACATAATACATTGTGCGGCAGTTTCAAAGGAAATTATATACAATTTGGGGGTTTTATTTGCACTTTTTTTTTTTTTTTTTTGCCTTGATTGGCTGCTGCTTTATTTTACTTTTTGATTTGCTTTTTTCTTTGTGTTGTGAATAATTCTGAAAATGCGTTCACTGGATGATGTATTTACTTGCTTATAATTGGTGATTTGTCCATCAAACCTCTTGTTTGAAACAGAATTGAATTCTTTAGGGCAGACACAGAACAAATTGAACATATCATAACTGAGTTGGAGTGTTGGTGACATAGCCTTGATTAACTCAACATGAAAGTCATATACCAATATCACCAATGTATTAACACACTGAAATACAAAGTGACCTAGAAAACGCTTTTTTTAAAGCCTAATTCAACCTTTAGTTTACATCAGCTAAATACAATCTAGGGGCACATTCTTAAGCGGCCCATAGACTATGCGATTTTCTTTTTTTCCTTCCACCCATGATGAAAGGAAAAAAAATCCCTCCCACGACACCATTGTGTCCTCCGGGCGGGTAGCCTTCCTGGCTGGCAGAACACAATGATTACTGCTAGCGGATATAGCCGCTGGCCGTAATCACATGTAAAAATTCCTGGAAGTTCAACCAGCCTGCCCATATATGGATCGAATCATGGCCAGTTTTACTGTTTGCTTTCTTTAGAAAGAAGCCACAGCCGAAGGAGAAAAGTCCTGTCCCTATACTGCAGAGCAGGCCCCATATTCTTTTTAGTAGGGGAGATGGGGGTGTCTGACTTCTGCAGACAGGTCCCTGCTTGGCACAAAGAGCAAGGGTGTCGCCCTGCAGCTGCTGGCAGGGACAGGCTTCTATGCTTAGGCTGTAGCTGCTTTAGAAATAAAACAAACTGACACTAGATGCCTTTTTTTTTATTTTTATGCACCTGGAATGCATTTAACTGAATTTCACTGAAGGCTTGAGGGTTAAATCGCAATTACTTAAAATTTCAGATCTTTGTGTAAAAGTCAAAGCAGCTTCTGAGAGTCTTAAAGGAGAAGTATTGGATGGGTTAAATATTTAGTACATATCACATTAGTCACATATCAGCTAATCTTTTTTTTCCTACCTCTTTTAGTTTTTACAGCATGTGCACATGAACTTTCCTTCTGCTGGCAAAAACGGTCCATTTTCAGTTTGAAAAGTTTCAGGGGGTGTAAACATCTCCACCAACACCTCTGTCCCCCCTC
Source organism: Rana muscosa (assembly GCA_029206835.1). Taxonomy (NCBI): domain Eukaryota; kingdom Metazoa; phylum Chordata; class Amphibia; order Anura; family Ranidae; genus Rana; species Rana muscosa. The sequence goes on from CM055122.1 coordinate 141,297,069, forward strand.
CCCTAAGAGACGTGGATGTGCTGATGGATAGTGCCATGTATGAGAATCTACACTATATATTTCTATCCGTGACTTCTCTCACATTACACTCACTTAAGTGCTGAAATCTCTGCCGACTCTTCTGACCATTGAAACAAGCTGCAGAGGAGGAGGGAGGGGGAGGAGAGAGGAGTGAGAGGGAGGGGGGAGCAGCTATGCTCTGTGAAGTTTCAGGAACAAGCAGAGGGAGGAGAGCTGACATCAATCAAGCAAAATGACAGGGAAGGGGGTGGATCCAGACTTCATATCCAGACCATTGTCAGGATGATGCTGTATGAAAGACTGTAGAACCTCCCACAGGTATTTATCTCAATTTTAACAGAATGGGGGCACTTCTGAGTGGGCTGGGAGGGTTTATAGATATCCGCAGCTCACATAGAATTGATGTAAGCAAAAAAAGGAAACCCATACTTTTAAGCTGGCCATACATTATACACTTTATTCAATTTCCTTTTGATTTACCTTCAATTATGTAGTACAAGGGCCTGCCTGATTGCATACAAATTGAAGGGTTTAGGCTTGACCGCATGTTATATGGTTTTGGTAAATCAGAAAATTGTAAAATGTATGGCCAGCCTTACTAAGATATCCTAGTCAGCTTGGCCCTTCTTTGGTATTCCCGTTAAAGGATATCCATTTACTCCTGTCTGTGTAAAGAACAAAATACTCAGTGCTTCTAGGTATGTAGAAGCATGTGTCCCCCCTCCCATGATGCAAGGCAGTCATATTATTGGGAAGGTGACATCACTGATCCATCTTTATTCCAATACCAGTGGACACCTGGTACTTCAGTGGTGGTTGTCAAAAGAAAAGAAGTGGTGAGAGATTGCTGGAGAGGTATCGGTGGATTGGGGAAGGGAGGGGTTGAGTCTCTGCACACACTGTCACTTGTAAAGGAAAGTCTGTGCATTACCCAGGGCTGCTAATAGAAATTGCGGGGCCTGTACAGACTACTTGACAGCCCAGCCCCCCCAAGAAAATATTAAAGCTATATTTCGCTAAAAGTACAATATAATCAATATTCGCAGACACAAATGCAACATAACTCGCAGAATTCCTGCTAAACTGAAAACTGAGTTAATAAAGAAAAATGAAGATGAGATTAAAAAAATATACAGGGCGGGGCAGTTGGAGCTCTGGGATCAGAGCGACTGAGGGCCAGTTCACACCACATGCAGTCCAGTGCACTTTTTTTTTTTTCTGCATCAAAAACGCATGGAAAGTAGGTTGTAGTTCCAGAAAAAAGTACACTGGAACACATGTCCTTATTTAAGGTTAAGAAAAAATAGGAGGGAGGGGATGCACTGCATCAAACATGTCGAAATTGCGCATTCAGAAAAGCATGTGGAACACTCCTGGACTGCGTTTCTATGGTGTGAACTGCCTCAGAGGGATAGAAACAGAGTTACAGAGATAGCTCTGCTCTTGAGTTTTCTAACATTAGAGCCAGCGCTGGGAGAGGGGGGCCCGCATGGGAAGGGGGATTAGTGAGAGACAAATGTCTTTCTCAGCAGATAAAAGCTTGCAGCAGGGAGAGGGGGAGAGACCAGCTTTCAGCTGCTGGAGGAAGAGTTCTGCAATTGTTCTCTATCACTAATCCCCCCTCCCTGTGTGGGCCTCTGTGTGCTCAGGCCTCCTACAAGAGGACCGGTGGTCCCCCGATCAGCGGCTCTGGCTATACCATGAGAGACAAAGCAACAGTTGTGCTTCAGTGTCCCCTTCCCTTGTAGTACATACTCACCTTTTCTTTACTCTCCTGCCGCCCTGCTCAGCTTTAGGAATGAGGAAAACTTTGAATTGCTCTAGTTGGAGCTCACCCATGATTGTTCTCTCCCCACACCCATCTGACAGTGCTGATGTATATGGAGAGTGAGTACACCTGATCCTCTATAACAGGGGTCTCAAACTGGTGGCCCTCCAGCTGTTGCAAAACTACAAGTCCCATGAGGCATTGCAAGGCTGACAGTTACAAACTTGACTCCCACAGGCAGAGGCATGATGGGACGTGTAGTTTCCCAACAGCTGGAGGGCCGCCAGTTTGAGACCCCTGCTCTATAACCTGAAGTACCAGGTATTTTCTCAGCTGGAAGGTGAACAAAGCAGCAGGGGAGCAAAAACAAGGTATATGCGCTGCTCAGGTTTGCTTTGAAGTATATGTGAATGCACAAATGCAAAAGCACATATTAAATTGGATACCATATTCCGATTTGCACGTTTTAAAAAATCAGTTTCTTCTTTTTTGCTCTTTTTATTTCTAGGTCACCTGACTGCACAGCTTTATTTCATGCCTTCTATCGAAAAGCAGGGGGTGAATCCGCTTCTGAAGCAGGCAGGCAATTTAACCTTTGGCTGAGAGTGGCTGAAGTTTGACATTAAAAGCTGCTGTCACTTACCAAAGCAGTGCTGGGTGGGCGGCCTGGCTTTTAAATGGTCAACAGGAGATGCCGGCACAGAGTGGGCTTGAGTTCCTAAAACTAGAGTGAAAAATCTGGTGCAGCTGTGCATGGTAGTAGCCAATTGGCTTCTAACTTCAGCTTGTTCCGTTTTTTTGACAAAAAAACAAAGCTGATTTTTAGGCAGAGCTGCACCATAATTTGCACTCCAGTTTTAGTATATCAACCCTAGTGAGTCAGCATGGTGTCCTGTAGCTCTTTGCTGCAAGCCTTGGGACACAAACCGACCAAGCAAGCACGGATCTGCTGACATGCCGGGTGTGGTCAGTTTACGAATAGGAAAAATGTGGACTGGCAGGATCACCAGGGTATTCCAAGGAAACGAGCCACTGAAAATATATCAGATTATTATAAACATTTACAAGGGTAAACACGCACATATCAAATTAAAAAATAAATAAAAATGAACATCCTGTCAGGTGGCTTAGCTAAAATATCTTTTTTATGAGTACACTGCCCCTATAATATTAGATTGTTCTGACGTCCTGCCAATAATGTCCTGACCTAGGATGCAATGTCAGTTCAGTGACTGAGCAGAGATGGATTTGGGATAATTGACTATTAGCCTCAAGCATTAATGAGCTTTACACATTCACATTCACATGATGCTTTTAATTTCTCTTATACAACGTTGCATCAGATCCTTTGTGAATTGTGCACTGAACTCCAATACCCAACGTAATGGGAAATGGTGAATTACCGTATTTGCCACTGCAAAGTTTGACATTTAGCACATGTTGCATAACCAGCTGAAATAATTACCATAACATGTGATTAGGGGATACAATGTACACAAAATAGAGGGGCCAGCTTAAAAAAACAAAGGTCGAAAGATATATTTTTTTTTGCTTAATTTTTATGAATGGAATCTGTAAATCCTTGCCCTTTTTTCTGAAATGTGCAAAAACACCTTGAGTTCTAAGGTTATGCGGCTTACCTTTTTTTTTATTTCTAGGATGCTTTTTTACACCTGTTAAAGTTGTACAAATCTATTTATCGAACTGTCATTGTGTATTATTGATTTTACATTTATATTTCCATTTTTGTTACTGTATAAATCAGTGGTCTCCAAACTGCGGCCTGGGGGACGGATGCGACCCTTTGCTTGCCTTTATCTGGCCCTTGGGGCACTTTTCCTCCTACTAATACAAGACACTATTCCTCTTACTAACCCCAACAATGGGGCATAATACCTGCTATTGACACAACCAATGGGGCACTATTTCTCCCACTGACGCCACCAATGGGGCACTATTTCTCCCACTGACGCCACCAATGGGGCACTATTTCTCCCACTGACGCCACCAATGGGGCACTATTTCTCCCACTGACGCCACCAATGGGGCACTATTTCTCCCACTGACGCCACCAATGGGGCACTATTTCTCCCACTGACGCCACCAATGGGGCACTATTTCTCTCACTGACGCCACCAATGGGGCACTATTTCTCTCACTGACGCCACCAATGGGGCACTATTTCTCTCACTGACGCCACCAATGGGGCACTATTTCTCTCACTGACGCCACCAATGGGGCACTATTTCTCTCACTGACGCCACCAATGGGGCACTATTTCTCTCACTGACGCCACCAATGGGGCACTATTTCTCTCACTGACGCCACCAATGGGGCACTATTTCTCTCACTGACGCCACCAATGGGGCACTATTTCTCCCACTGATGCCACCAATGGGGCACTATTTCTCCCACTGACGCCACCAATGGGGCACTAGTCCTCCCACTGACGCCAGTTGTCCACTCCCAATGGCCACAGTCCGGCCCACCTAAAGTCTGAAGGACGGTAAACTGGCCCTTTGTTTAGAAAGTTTGGAGACCCCTGGTATAGATCCACAGCATTGGTGTCTTTTATGTCCAGTTTCCTTCCTTTCCTTGCATGTTTTTTTCCTGAACTAAGCATGCAATTTGACTACATGATATAAATTGTGCAAAAAATGTAAAAATGGTTGTGTGAACCATAGCAAAAACACTGTTTTATTTTCTTCTCTTGTCTTACCTCAGGGGAAGGCCTTTCAGCCTCCCGTAATTCATTGCGAGCTGAATCTCGCTTATCCCTTCTGCTCAATTATCTTCTGCCTCCCTCGAGAGTTGGAACCCCAGCTGGCTCCCGGCGTACAACCCCTGTACCAACCCCCCAAAACACCCCGCCTGGCAGCCCTAAATTTGATCGGCTGCCTTCTACGAGTTCTCAGCAGAGTGACTGGGTCCCATTGATGCAGCAGTGTACTGTTGATGATATCCCCACCGTAATAATTCACCCACCTGATGAGGAGGATGAAAATCGGGAAGCCTTGGACCCAAAGAAAGAAGACTTTCATGATTTTGATCCAGGCAATTATTGTTCCACTTTCTGTGTGGTGCACCTTGCTGCTGAATCACTCACAACGGAATGCTTTTGAGCACAATTGATTGCTTGAGCATATGTAACTGACATCCTTTATTGATTACAACTCACACGGTTGCTTCAATATGCATGCATTTTATCATTTGGAGTTCAATCATTAAGTACATTTCTTTTGGAGAATTTTGTTGCACATAACCCATTGCTTCGTTCATAGTGGACATATACCGCTATGCAAGCAGGCTGCATCTGTAAACTCAATGTTCAGTCTGCCCCTTTCTTTGGGCTATAAACATACTGAAGCCTATGAATCTACAGATAAATATTAAACAATATTCAGAAGGAATCTTCTAGTTTAAGGATGGGCTACTGATGAAAATGTATATTTATTTTATCAGAACTCTCTGGGATCTAAGTAAACCATGGTTCTCTGTTGCTAATCTCATGTTGCATATATGCATCAACCAGTAGTTGGCTACTAACAGAATGTAAAGCTGGCCGCAGGTGGGCCATTTTTTTTTTCATTCAGCCAGTGGGCTAAATGGGAGAAATAAAAACTCAGATTCTTCCATCCACACGACGAGCAAGGTGGATCAACACTACCCCCCCCCCCCCCCCCCCCCCCCCCATGAGACCTTGTTGGTCTGGTAGCAGGACTCTTCACTGTCAGAATACATTGACCAGCAGCTGATCGCCAAACGTTGTTCCAGCATTTGACTTCTGTTGAATAGGAACATAGATCGCAGTTTTGCCAGTCCTGGTTGAACCGGCAAAACGTCGATCCACTTATGGCCAACTTAAAGTAATTGTAAAAGTTAGGTTTTTTTTAATGAATTTTTTACCTTTTTAAAGTAGAACTATAGGCACATTTTCATTTTGGATAGAGGAAGCGAGAGCTATAACCCCGGTAAGGCTTATTTTTGCCATCTCTGTCTCATTACCTTCACTTCCTGTTCCATAGCCAAGCAGGAAGTGAGAAGAAATCCCTGAAAATTAAGGGAACCTCTTGGGGACCCCTAGGTTAGGAGATCTAGTGTCTCCATTGGAATATTTCCCCCTTATTACTTTTCTGGGGATAACCCAAAACTTTTTTTTTTTTTTTTTCTTTTACATTTACTTCCAATGAAAATAGTAAACGGGACAAATGGAGATGGTGAATCTCTCTATTGGGGGCACAGACCGCAATAAAAACTGACTGGTGTTCTAATCCCTCGCCACTCTATCCAAGGCAAAAAAAAAAGTTTTCCCTTTTAGTTATACTTTAATGCATTCTCTTTTAAGTGTAGTTCGTCCCGCAGACCCCCTTAAATACTCACGCCTGCAGCAGTTTTTCTCCCCTCTCCTCACTCACAGGCTTGGCTGAGCGCAGCGGTAGCCATTGGCAAAATCCGAGAGTAATGGGCCAGGCTGTGTGTCTGAAGAAGTGCAAACCGCCTGGCTTGGAAGCAAACCTACACTAGTGGCCCCATAGGAAGCAGCTTTCTATGGGGGCACTCAGCGGGAGGAGCCAGAAGCACCGGCGGGGGACCTGAGAAGATGAGGATTGGACCTGCTCTGTGCAAAACCATTGCACAGAGCAGGTAAGTATAGCATGTTTATTTATTTAATGGAAAAAAACAAAACAAAGGCTTTACAATCACTTTAAGGAAAGTCTTCCTAGTGAGGGTCACAGATGGGATTTAAAATCTGACTAAGGTTCTTTCCCTTCTCTAGCCTGTCAAGTGTCAGAATTGGTTAAGCTGCCATAGACTCTAATTTCCAGTGGTCAGCATATTACGCTATTGGGTTTAATTAAAATCTACTGGAAATAAGGTATTAGGTATGCCATCTGCAGTGCACTCCTGTTTTATATTTTATAGTGGGCATCGCTGGCCACTGGAGCTTGATTAAAGCAGACTTTGCAGTCTGCAGTAAGTATTATACTTTTTTTACTGCCATACCCCCCAACCTCATCTCAAAGTAATAAGCTAAAATTAAAAAAGCATAAAAAAAGACCAGAAAAAGGAAAAATACAATGGATTGACAGCTTTGCCCAGGTGACGCAACTGAACATTCTTACCAGAAAACTGGGAATTCCCAAATCTTGCATGACCCCATTGTAAGAACTCTCTCCTGCACTGTGCATAAAATAATTGTCCTAAGATTTGGGACCTTTGGCTTTCCCGGGATCCTGCAAGAATGCTGAGTGATGTCACTTGCCTAGTTGGAGTCTAGGATGAGTTTTTTTTTTTTTTTTTCTTCTTTGGCCTAGCAATTTAGGATGGGGGTTTGTGGCGGAACTATAGTATAGGATTTAATTGCTACGATATGCAGGGTTCCATTTAAATACTAGTTATCGCCTTTTGACTGCAAGCATTAATGCCTAGCAGTCAGTTACAAGCTTTCATGTCCTTTCCTTTGTTCTCTTGCCAGGTTTGGCAAGAAGCATTTAGACAGCAAAGCATACATTTTAACTTTAGTGAAAGATCCAGTACACCACCTGCATTTTGAAGTATGCAGTGCTTTTAACAGATGTGCAGTATACAGTAGCTTGGGTGCGTAATGCTAGCTTGAATATCAGTGGGTTTATTTTTTTTGGGGGGGGGGGGGGGGTTATTGCCCATCTTTAGCAAACCTTGCAGCCTTTTTTCAGATGAGCATAACTTGGAATGCATGTGGTGCTTTGCTTACTGTACTAACCACATTACATTTGTGTGATTTCACTGGGCTGTCATCACAGGTCATAAAGCAGCTAAATGTTCATGATGTGCTCCTCTCAGGTAATACCAGAATCCTTATAAGCCATGCACATTCTAGGAATTCTGAATTACTTTCTATTGTTACTAAAGTACGGTATGTAATCCATGTACCCTATGTGCCTGATCTTTTTATATCCTGACATGTGTGTGTCGTTATGAGAAGCAATTGCTGCATTACATACATATCTATTTCTAGTAATTACAATGAAGAACTTATATTGTTTAATAATCCAAATGTATTGGTTATCTGGGAGGACCACTGGACATTATTGCAAGCGCCACGCTTGGTGTGTAGTGGTAAAACGCATGCCTGTGTGTATACGATTTTTGCCTTATAAATGTGTGGCTTTTGATGGATACAGCAATTGTTCAGCCTTTTCAGTCGACTAGGAGAGCATGGCGCCATTGTTTGGCTTTGTAATAACTTTTGCTGTAGAGTAATACTGGTTAGTCTGCTAGATGTATCTCCCCACAGGAACACCTGAAGGATGTATGAAGCCAGCATATGATTCTGCTTACCAGCAGCTACGCAAAAGTTTTTGATGGAATTTCCTTTAATTTCAACCCTAACTTTCAAGTATTTTATGCGTTTTTTTTTGTTTGTTTTTTTTCTTTTCCTTTCAATCTGTTTAGGTTTTTTAGTACAAAATATCAAACAATAACAGTAGACTAGCAAACGTCCCCTTTTTTTTTTTTTTTATTTGTTATTGTCCATCTAGCTAGCTCTGACTTCCACTGCTGTCACTATGAACTATGACCCTTTGGGGGAACTTGAGGAACAGCTAGGAAACATTGCACTACAGCAGTTCAGCTCTATTTCTTTCCATTAAGTAATTTGACATTTCGTTCAGGACTACCAAGTTAAATTGCCACTCCAAGCGATAGATGTTGGATGGATTCATTTTTAAAATCTGGAGGACAAAATATGCTTTGACATCAAAGGTCAAGCCCACCAAATCAGGGATATGGATGCTGGTGGACGTCACGGAGACCTTTCCACTTGTGACATCCACCACTGTCCTGGAGGGAGACAGAAGCCCATTGGCGTGGCCAAGACCAATGGACAAAATTTGGGTCTAGAAATTAGATCGCCATCATTCTTGAGAGTTCTAAAAATCAGGTGGATCACCAACATCTACTAAAAGCTGAACAAATTTGATTTGATTGGAGTGATTCTCTAACAATCAGTCCAATTCCAGTCGTTCAATCTCTAGGTTAGAAAACAAATAGAAGGATTTTTTTTTGTGTCCCCATATACATTCAGTTATGGTAACTTTTTAAGTAAACCTCTAAAGTTGGCCTTTTTAAGAAATATTCAAACAGACCCTTTCACCAGATTAAAAACTTTCAGGTAAAAGCGCAGAAAAATCAAGTATCTTAAATGCTTACTTGACATTTTTTTTTCCTTTTTCTATAAATTATTTTTTTATTTACTATTCACATTTGCATGTCCTAGCTCTCTCCTCTCCTGGGAGATTTTAATTATTCTCTGTGCAGGCCCAACTCCTACAGCCCGTCCCCTATCTCCCTACAAAAACTTGTGTGTATATAGCTGTTGGGAGGAGTACAGTAGAATGTCACTGAAAGTGGCAACTCTGAGTTTGCTGGGGCTGCTGACCCCACAAAATGGTGGCTACCGGCAGCAGTCTTTTGGCCTTTGGATGTCTACACAAGGGGGAGGCTTTTACAGAAAAATTGCATAAAATACATTAAATGCGCATATAATTTTATAGGAAGGTTTTTGCTGCAATGAATGTTCTGGGGACAGGGCCTCTTAAACTTTTTCATATTTCTCCAAAGGTAATTACAATTTTTCAAAGGACAAGTTCACCTGTCATAACATGTTACACCCATATTCGGGGTGTAACATGTTCAAAATGCACCGGCCCCCACACCTCCTGCTGTGACAGCTAGCGGGGATCTTCTCTGACCCTGCTAGCTGTCAAAGAAACCGTGGTCACGTGGGGCTCTGCCCACCTGGCCGCGTCACTCATTCACATCGCTCTATGAATGGAAAACGACAAGGTCCGGTAGCCTTTGCCGCTGTTGGCTTTTAGTTTTCAATGAACTACCACGGCGCTGTGAGAGCCGTGGTAGTGCATTCATTCTTCCTGTCCGCATGTATGGGCTTCCTCGTACGAGAAGGCCCATACACTGACAGATCTGCAGGGGACTTGCATGGCACCAGCGTTCCGCTGACCACTGGTGCAATGCTTTACAGACTCCTGCAACAAAAAAAAAATTAAATGCACGTTTTTTTGTTTTTTTTTTACTTTCAAGAAAATTTGCATTTTCTTATTTTTTTTTGTGAAACGGTGAACTTCTTCTTTTTTTTTTTTCTAAGAAAATGTTTATGTACATTTCAACTGCAGATTATAAACAGGAAGCCAAGAGGAATGTGTGGTATACAAAACTAAGCTCAGTGCATTCTAAATGAACAGAAATGTACTGATCTAGAAATCTAATGGTATAGTTTGTTACCAAGCTGTGTATAGCCATCACGGCTGCTATGTTTGTGCTAACTAAACTGAATGTGCTGGATGTAAATATATCTTACTGAAAGAAAGAAAAGAGTATCACATCACTGAATAACTTGTATGGTTACAGGAATCTGCAGCATAAAACTCTTGTCTGAGTGAGTTTGCTTAGCTTGGCTTTTATGTGGTCAGAGCGCCTGCTTTAGAACATTATGTGTAGGCTATTGTTCTCTTGATGGGTTTAAATGCTTGATTATGTCATTTAAATTTGTGGAGATGCCAAACTAACCATTCACGATATGTCACAATGTTCACTGGGGCACCCCAAGATAAATATAGGCACCTTTCACTAAAGACTAAATATGTCCTCACTTCAAGTCAAGTGATGTCCTAGAGAGAACACATGTCTGACTATATGTGCTTGTTTGTAGGGCTGCTATCTTCTCCACAGTCAACCCCTGCAAACCTGGACGCTAGTAGATTATCAGAGGTCAAGCGGAACGGAACCGGAGGAGGCAGCCATGAAAATAGCACAGTTGACTTTAGTAAGGTATGAAGTTTTGTAGGAAAACAAAATACACCAAACAGTCTGATTTGTCCAATTTAGCCATTCATTGCTGTGTAGAAATGGGCCAAACCTACTTTAGTTTGTAAACTGTAACTTGTTGAATGATTTAGGCCCCATGCACACGAGACGCTGTTAAACGCGAGTGTTTAGAGGCAGTTGGACACTTTTTTCAACTGCCCCTGAACACATTCAATGTTATCCTGTGTGTCCATACACAGTCTCGTTTATTGCCGTTTTTAGGCAGTTGCGTTTAACCTCGTTTTTCCAGAAGCAAAAAAATGGGTTCAGACGCAGAAGTTTTCCACGTTTCAGACGCAAAACGTGGCTAAACGCGGTACCGGCGTTTTGCCACGTTTTCGTTTATAAGCATTTTTAAAGGTGACCTATTTTTTTACATTAGAAATCTCAAAAATGATGGCAAATGGTGAAAAACCATTAAAAAATATAAAAAAAAAACTGTAATTGCTTGCATTGCACTGTGGACAATTCACAACTTATGGCAAGTGGACAATCCACAACTTGTGGCAGGGGACGTGACCAGGTGACATAGCCAGGTGACAATCCACAACTTGTGGCCAGGTGACAATCCACAACTTGTGGCAAGTGGACAATTCACAACTTGTGGACAATTCACAACTTGTGGCCAGGTGACGTTGCAGGTGGCAAGTGGACAATTCACAACTTGTGGCAGGTGACGTGGCAAGAGGACAATCCACAGCTTGTGGCAAGTGATACGCTAAATACAAGTACACTGCTGCTCTCAGCTGCTGCTACTCACTCTAGTCTCACAAAATGGCTGAAATGGTTAAATAATACTTTTTTGAGCTTAGGGAGGGTCTTATGATGTTTCTTAACTAAACGCTAACAGACGCAAATGCGGTTAAACACGGCTTCAATCGCGGCAAAACGGGCGTTTCTAAACGCCGGTTTCAGCCTTTAAAAACGTGTGTTCAGCAGAGTTTACACCGGCGTCTCGTGTGCGTGGGGCCTTGGGGCCTTGGTTGCATAGTGCAAGGAGCAAGCAATGTATAGAACGCTCTACCAATGGTTTTTGAGAACATCACAAACTAATAAAATTGATTTCCAGTTCAAATAAACGTTCTGACTCTGCTTTGAACACTCTGGGGTTGATTTGCACTGTGCACTTTGCAAAGTACAGTTGCATTGTACAAGTGCAGTTGCTCCAGAGCTTTGTAAGTGACGTAAAGATTTGCTTTACAAAGAATACCCAATCACATGCAAGGAAAAAAAAATAATTAAACAGAATTTTTGCTTGCATATGATTGGATGATGGATGTCAGCAGAGCTCTCCCTCATTTACTAAGTTCTGGAGCAATTGCACTTGCAGAGTGCACAGTGTATTTGCCTTTAGGAAATCAACCCCTCTGTATCCAGCCCCATGTAATCTCTCAGGGAAAAGAGAAATCATCCTTCATTTGTTTGCATTGTCTGTCTTGGAAGAGTAGAGCCGTTCATAGATGTTCGATGACTGACTTTATAGGGTTGATTTACTAAAACCGGAGAATGCAAAATCTGGTGCAGCTCTGCATGGTAGCCAATCGGCTTTGAACTTCAGCTTGTTCAATTACGTTTTTGGGGGGGAAAAAAAACTGGAAGGTTTCTATGCAGAACTGCACCAGATTTTGCACTCTCCAGTTTTATTAAAACATCCCTTAGGAGTCCACTTTTATTTATTTTGTCTTCTTGTAGACTTATTGCCTAAATGTCGGTGTTAAGATAGTGAGCAAACATATCTAGTTCACCACAATCCATTTGTTCCTCAAGAATTTGCCTGCTAGAAAGTAAAAAAAAAAATTTAAAGAAATTTAAAGTTGTAAGATACTTTTCAATATTTGATTAATTAATCTGTCTATTAAACATTCACCGCTCTGCAGGTAAAATGTAGGCTCCACCCCTGTCAAGAAAAAAAATCTTGACTCCATGGTCTAGTTAGTTTTATTGTATGTTTATGAATTATATAAAGTTTTACTTTTGAAATGAACAATTATTTTAAGGTACAGCCATGATGTTTTGCAGAGCCTTCTAGGGTTTCTAAAGGGAGCACAGCTGTAACTTCCCTCTGTAATGGCCTCTCTAGTTGAAATTCTCTGAACCCCCGTTCACATTGGCGCAATTTGACATGTCAAATCGCATGCCAAATTGCAGCCTATTGCCGGCATCAGCACTGTCCCAATCGATGTGACGCCGCATCGATTTCCAAAAGTAGTTCCTGCACTACTTTTGGCGATTTCGGGGGCAATTTCAATAGACGTCTGTGCATTAACCCGCACATATGTCTTTCAAATCACCCCTGAACTTTTACTGAAATGCGGGTTTGAAATCGTGCGAGTTCAGCTGAACTTGCATGATTGCAACCCCTTCGTTAAGTGTAAACAAGGGCTAAAGAATTTGTGTATGTAATTTGAGCTTCAGGTATATGCCTGGAAAGTGTGCATATACAATACATTTAATAATTAACTAATTAAATGAATTGAGCATAAAAAATAAATGTACAAAGAGCAACCAAAGTTTTTTTAAGGGACAGAAGTGGAATGTTATGCAATGGCCAAGTCAATCACCTGACCTGAATCCGATTGAGCATGCATTTCACTTGCTGAAGACAAATCTGAAGGGAAAATGCCCCAAGAACAAGCAGGAACTGAAGACAGTTGCAGTAGAGGCCTGGCAGAGCATCACCAGGGATGAAACCCAGCGTCTGGTGATGTCTATGCGTTCCAGACTTCAGGCTGTAATTGACTGCAAAGGATTTGCAACCAAGTATTAAAAAGTGAAGGGTTGATTTATGATTGTTAATCTGTCCCATTACTTTTGGCCCCTTAAAAAGTGGGAGGCACATATACAAACTGTTGTAATTCCTACACCGTTCACCTGATTTGGATGTAAATACCCTCAGATTAAAGCTGAAAGTCTGCAGTTAAAGCTCATCTTGTTCGTTTCATTTCAAATCCATTGTGGTGGTGTATAGAGCCAAAAAGATTATAATTGTGTTGATGTCCCAATATTAATGGACCTGACTGTATGTTTAATGATCCAGCCACCAATCGCTAATTGGACTTTATCTGATCATTACTAATTTTTTTGTGTATCTATCACAGGATTCATCACTGTTTTGTTGCATTTTTTAATTTTATATATTTTTTATTGTGTTATTTGCTATTAAATAGGAAATAATACAACTATAGCTATATTCAAACCGCGCCCCATACCACTCACAATATGAACTTTAAAAAAACTAATATTTTCTGTTATAAAAAAAATCTAATTCAAATTTCGTCATAAATTTAGGCCAAAATATATTCTGCTACATGTCTTTGGTAAATAAAAATCCCGATGAGTGTATGTTTGGTTTGTGTGCAAGTTTTAGCGTCTATAAACTATGGTATAGATATTTGAAAACTGATCAATCCTGATGTACTGACGGCTGATCTAATTTCTTGAGGCCCTTAAAGGACAAGAGTTTGACTTATTGCTTTAAGTCTCCAAGAAATACCGTCCACAGTGGAACATCAGACCTGGATGGCTATAGTCTGTACAGGGGAAAGCTTCTGTAATGTTCTTTTATAAGCTTGTTGCACTCTATTTATTTATGTACTAAAATTGGACCATATTCTTGAAATCTGGCACAACATTTATGACAGTGTATATCATTGTTTTTGCTTGGCCTCCTGTTCCCCCTCGACAAGCAGGATTATGACTCCTGGCACTGTAATTGTGGCACGTTTGTAATGGGACGCAAGAGGTCTGCTGTAAGTTTCTGCTGATAGCCATGTCAATGGTTTTCTCCAGTACACATCACAACACATCGCCCACCAAACTCATTTGTGCTGTAGCCCCTGCTATTATACACATGGTCAAATTGTTCATTGGACCCATATTGACCTGAACAAACTTTATACCTTAGACATGGTTTTTCTATGATCTTCATTGGCTAAAGAACCCTACATATTGTGTATAATATCAATTTTGTGTTTTTTTACCCTTTAATTTTAAATCACGTAATTTAGTTATTGTATGGTTAATGTGTTTTTTCTCCATATGTGCAAGAATGTCTGTCAGTGTAAGGCATTTTTTAAGTTCTTGCGTCTTTTTTTTAAGCATGTATAAATAAATGGTCTTATTAAAAAAACAAAAAACTTTCATGGAAATATTACTTTCTAATCGACTCTCCAGAATTTTTTTGGGGATATTTTGCTTAATCTTTTAAAACATTAGTAGGTATTTAAAATGGTATTTGAAAAAGCATTACATCTGACAGAATTCTCCTTGGTGAAAAACTGTTCTCCACCACAAATTGATGTTTCACATATTTTCATGTGCTGTGCCAGAGTTGTCCTGTTCTCATCCACAGGTACATATTTTATTAAATCTATGTATGGAAAGTTAACGTCTATTTTTTGCCATAGGTTGACATGAACTTTATGAGGAAGATCCCCCCTGGAGCTGAGGCATCAAACGTTTTAGTGGGAGAAGTAGAGTTTTTGGATCGGCCAATCATTGCCTTTGTGAGGTTGAGTCCGGCAGTCCTTCTGTCTGGACTCACAGAAGTACCAATCTCAACTAGGTGAACAAAGTCTGGTATCTTTTTAAAGCTAAACTCCAGCCATCCTTTTTTTTTTCCCCCACATTAATGTCCTCTCTTGTGTTGAAACTGATTACTCTCAGTTCCCTGCAAACTTGCATCTCCACAATATAAACCTTTGAAGCTGCAGCTGCTATTTTGATCCTGCCTTCATTTTCTCGCTGAATGACTTCAATCATCAATCAGTCACCTCTCCTCCTGATCTGCACTGTCGTTTGCCTCTCATAGCTATTGGCTTTCTCTGCCATCAATAAACTTGTTCCTGAGCATTGCATGAGAGAATACATCCCCAGCATCCCTTCAGATTCATGCTCCAGCACAACTCAAATCTGCTGTACCCAGTGGCCAGCAGGAAGGAGTGTGTGTGTGTGTGTGTGTGTGTGTGTGTGTGTGTGTGTATAGATATAGAGATCTCAGGCGGAATGCTGTGCCACTTACAGGAGCCTGCCTGCTCCAAAAATGATGATGATGATGACATAAGATCTGATCCTTTAATCACCCTTGGCGTTGAATGGTTTCATCCAACTCCTGTAAATGTTACTTGTGATGGACAGCTTGGTCTGCATGTAAAGCTAAAGAAAAATATAAATGAAGGCATGGGAAATACAGAAAAATAATTTAAATACGGAATAATTTCATTTAAAGTGGTAGTAAACTCCACATTTTGCTTTTTACCTACAGTGAGGGAAAAAAGTATTTTGATTCCCTGCTTATTTTGCATGTTTGCCCACTGACAAAGAAATGATCAGTCTATAATTTTAATGGTAGGTTTATGTTAACAGTGAGAGACAGAAGAACAACAAAAATATCCAGAAAAACGCATTTCAAAAAAGCTATGAATTGATTTGCATTTTAATGAGTGAAATAAGTATTTGATCTCCTATCAATCAGCAAGATTTCCTGCCTCCCAGGTGTCTTCTCTACAGGTGCTGAGATTAGAGCACTCTTAAAGGGAGCTTTTTTAAAAGGCACCTGTCCACGGAAGCAAGCAATCAATCAGATTCAAATGTCTCCACGGCCAAGACCAAAGAGCTGTCCAAAGATTTTGGGAACAAGATTGTAGACCTACACAAGGCTGGAATGGGCTACAAGTCCATTGCCAAGCAGCTTGGTGAGGAGGTGACAACAGTTGGTGCGATTATTCGCAAATGGTAGATCTCACCTCGCGGGGGTTTCAATTATCATGGGAACGGTGAGTAATAAGCCCAGAACTACACGGGAGAATCTTGTCAATGATCTCAAGGCAGCTGGGACCATAGTCACCAAGAAAACAGTTGGTAACACACTACACCGTGAGGGACTGAAATCCTGCAGCACCCGCAAGGTCCCCCTGCTCAAGAAAGCACATGTACAGGCCTATCTGAAGTTTGCTAATAAACATCTGAATGATTCAGAGGAGAATTTTGTGAAAGTGTTGTGGTCAGATAAGACCAAAATCAAGCACTTATGCTGCCTATGGCCCCAAGAACAACATCCTAACCGTCAGACATGGAGGTGGAAACATTATGCTTTGGGGGTGTTTTTCTGCTAAGGGGACAGGACAACTTCACTGCATCAAAGTGATGATGGATGGTGTCATGTACTGTCAAATCTTGATTGAGAACCTCCCTCCAGGCATTAAAATGGGTCGTGGATTAGTAAAACACACGGACAAGGCAACAAAGGAGTGTCTCAAGAAGCACATTACGGTCCTGGAGTAGCCTAGCCAGTCTCCAGACCTTAATCCCATAGAAAATATGTGGAGGGAGCTGAAGGTTCAAGTTGCCAAACGTCAGCCCAAAACCTTAATGACTTGGAGAGAATCTGCGAAGAGAGTGGGACAAAATCCCTCCTGAGATGTGTCCAACCTGGTGGTCAACTACAAGAAACGTCTGACCTCTGTGATTGTCGACAAGGGTTTTGCCACCAAGTAAATAAGTCCTGTTTTGCGAAGGGGTCAAATACATATTTCACTCATTAAAATGCAAATCCACTTATAACTTTTTTCAAATGCATTTTTCAGGATTTTTTTGTTTCGTTACAAATAATTTTAATGGTAGGTTTATTTTAAGTGGGCAAACGTACAAAGTCAGCAGGAGATCAAATACTTTTTCCCCCTCACTGTACAGGTAAGCTTATAATAAAGCTTACCTGTATGTAAAATGGATATCGCCTAAACATGCACGGTTGAGATAATCCAGCAAGCAGCAGCTGGTGACATTACCGGTGTATGCTCTCTGAAGTAATGGTGTACCCGTGCCGTTTCTTTAGAGCTGTTTGTCGTAGCTGAGACTCGCAGGAGTGACATAATTGTGGCTTGGCCATTACATTGACCACAGCCTGCGACTCTGAAAGGTGGACCAGGTGAAGATGGAAGTCTCTGCACCAGTGACAGCGTGCTGCTGGAGGGCTTAGTTTCAATGCAAGTATTTTTCATAGTTAGTATGCGATGCATACTAACACATTATGATATGGCCTTGCAGGAAAAAAAACGTTTTATTTATTTTTTATGTCCAGTAGTAGTGAACAGTACAGTAGTTGGTAAGGCTGAAGAAAGACACAAGTCCATCAAGTTCAATCAGTAGAAACCGACCGAATAAATCAAAAACCTGCATATACAGAATTATCAACCCACAGTTGATCCAGAAGGAGGCTAAACCCTTATAAAGCATGATCCAAATTGCTCCAACAGGAAAATAATTCTGCTATGCAATCAAATATTCCTTAGATTAACTTTCTACATTATTACTTATGAATATTAATAGCCATTAAGCTTAGCAAGTTGCATCAGTTTTATTGTCCCCTTTGAGAACATTCCAGCTTTAAGTGTGGGAAAGGAGTGAGACCCTTCCGCTTCAGCGCAAAAGGAATCCATGTGATATAAAATCAATTAAGCAATTCACATTTCTATTATGTGCCTTCCCAGTCAAGTGGACTTTTATGAGCAGCTGTAATCCATAAATCATTATTCCATAGCCTTTGCTTTATTCAAAGTGTCCAAGTAATGAACTAATTAAATGACGCCTAACTATATTCCACGGTTATTCATTGCCAAATAGAGTACATGTCCCAATAATAGGCATTTGCATTAACACTGGCATCCACACTGTTTGCTTAGCAAGAAAGAGTCTTTGAAGTCTAAGTACATTTTACAAATGTTAGCTTTGAGTATACGTTATATAAACTATTGCCTGAATTACCATCTTTCTCTTTGATGTGTAATTACAGTGCGTAATCGGCGTGCTGGAAGACCATTATCCGACCAGGATCCAATCGGCGTTGGCTGTCAGCGCTGATCAGTGTATTGTGGTGGTGGAGGCAGTCCCCCAGTCAGAACACAAAGGCATAGTAGGGGAGATTGCCGGACTAACATTGCTTGTTAGTACAGAGATCTCTTCCCTCCTTCTTTTTTTTTTTTCCTTTCCTTCTTTCCATTCAGCCTGCTCGGTTGAACGAAAAGAAAAACTTCTAGTGTGTACCCAGCTTACGTATAGCAGTTTTAGAAGTAGGAAAGCAATGGTAGCTTTTTTTGTCCCCCCATTAGTACAGGTTTGCTTTAAACATGAATGGCAGGCTATATCAGTTTATAATCCTACTATGGTTTATAATTGAAGAGTTGCTTAGGTCTCTAAATATAGCTTGTTAACAGTTTGTCTCAGTTTTCGAAGGTAGATAGGTTGCCAATAAATTTTGTTGGTCTCCTAATACAGACACCTGATATAATTCCTCGTTTAGGACTGCTCTGCTTTAGGATCACAGGGAGTCAGTGGGGCACGCCGTATGTACGCCACTGACTGCTAGAACATGCTGAGGAGCAGAAGTGGGCAAGTACGTGATTCAACATAGGGGACATCTGGTTGCCTTTTGAAAGAAAGATTTTACTATCCGTTTAGGAAGAGGTTCTTTCATTCTTTACAGTGAAAGTAGTTAGAGTTTTGTGCAGACAAATATTGAAGCAAGTGCTCCAGCTTTATTGAAGCCGCCAACTCCTTTCACTATTCTTCGGCAAAAGCTACCTGCTTACTTTTGTAGTGGCAGCCGCTCCTGCTGAGTAGACAAATCCCCTCAGCTGGGTAATTATGTGCTGGCTAACCAGTGTCCTCAATGCTCCCCCACCGATTGGTTCTGCAAGGTTCGTCTACGCGATGCCTCCTCCCTGCGTCGCTGAGAGATGAGATTTAATTTTTTGCTAGTGTTCTTTTGTGATGGACCACCTCTTCCCTATGGAGAAGTTTTTCTATTAACTAGTTTCCTTATTTTGGATTCTTTCAATCATCTCTCTACTGCCTCCTTCTTCCCTTTTTTTTTTTTATATTTTTTTTATTTTAAGGAAAGTACATACAATGTATATAAAGAGATATATAAAAAAGAGAACTATATAATAAAGATGTAAAAGATCTAAAAAAATACCATAAGGACGTAGTGCCACTTAAACATAGTTTTAATGTCCGAATTTATCTGTAATAGCAGTAACTTAATCTTCTGTAATTTATTACAACTCCTTTATATCTAAATGAAGGACAATTTACTAATTTCATTTTTAATAGGCATATAGAAATAAGAATGTTGAAGAAAACAAAGTTGGCACAATTACTGCCTTTTACTATAGCTTTAAAAGCAGTGGATCGGAATCAGCATAACCTTGGTAATACCAAACCCAGACTCCACACTGTGAGGGCAACCTACAATGTTGCGTTGGTCACTGGATGCTGCTAGTAAGCTCACCATGTAGCTGAAGGCACTGCGTGTAGTTAGTTGCAGGGTCCAGGGCCCTGGTCCATTCCTATGGATCCCAAACCCTAAAGACTCACTTTTTTTTTTCAAAATCAAACTAACTCTAAACCTATTCTCAGCCACATTCTAAGCCTGATCTCTCTATCTAGACTTGTAAAAAAAAAAGTTTCTATACTTACCTATTCTGCGTTCACTCCAGTCTCAGGCTGAGCTGTCAGCTGTGGCTTCAGTGTGTAGGCGAGGCAGCCGACAATGAAAGCCACATAGTAAGTGTATGGGTGACTTCATTTCCCAGCCTCTGTCGGCTTTCTCCTGCTCCAGCATCCGCCGCTGGAGACTGGACTGGCGCAGCTTCAGAATGGATAAGTATAGTGAATGTGATGGATCTCGGATACCCCAAGTGGGCACATCTGCCAGACCTGTGTCTCCTGTCCTCCAAACGCACCCGCAGCCTGCAGATGAGCCATAACCAGCCCTTAACCCCTCAATCACAAGACAAGCCACACAGGTGTTGAGGGTTAAACATGCAGAGCATCAACTGTTTTTATTAAAACAAAACATACACTTTTACACACAGTTAGGGACACTCCCCTTAGCCTTGTCATAGAGGGGGTTAGGGGACAAGTAAGAACCAATGGAAACTCAACACTTGTACATTGAAACATAAAGGGATTATGGTAAGCAGGCAGCCCCTCAATACACATCCCCTGCGGAGAGATGTCTCCAGTCCAGACCCAACACAATTAAACACAGCAAGAAGGGGGGGGGGGGAGAAGGGATGTAGCATTACACATTACATTACATTATCTCAATGCCAGCTTGTCTGCAAGTCTCAGTCTCTTCTGGGCCATAGTCTGTGGGTAGAAGGCCAGCACACAGTCCTTCCAGAACACACAGTGACAGTAGGTTCTGTCAGTGATGTTTTTTCTTTACTGGTCTAGACGTATTAGGCTTAGAATGTGACTGAGAATAGGTTTAGAGTTAGGTTTTGCCTTTTACTTGCACCTTAACATGTTTATGGTTGTTGAGCACATGGGAGTCCTAAAACGGTTAGCTTTTTTTTTTTTAACCGTGATGTGTTTATGAAATCACATTAGGATTTTGCTACATTTAAGTTGTGAACAGTGTATAACTTCATTCTTCAGTAAGCTACTCTCATCTAATACCCGATCTATCAATGGGTTCAGTTAAATGTTGTATAAAAGTATTTTCCGTTCCTTTCTCTTGAAATGTACATGACTTGCATTTTATTCTCATCTCATTTCATTCAACAGGTTTTTATTTGTATTATTGGGTCCAAGTGGAAAAGCTGCTCAATATCATGAAATTGGAAGATCAATAGCTACTCTAATGACTGATGAGGCAAGTCTTATTTTTAGCATTGTGTATGCTTTTGATCATACCTATTGACTAATGCCTGATCTCCTCTTTCTGGATGCCATCATGAATCTAAATTTTTAATGTCTAGACTCGCCACAATCTATACCAGTAAATAATTTAGCGGCCCTTTTCTCCTAGTGTCCTCATAAGAGGGAAGTCAATCTTTCTACATATTGCTAAAGCTTATGGATTGCATTTCTGTGTTGAATTTTGTATGTACACATTAGCTTTTGTTTCCTACACAGACATACATGTACAGACAATTTGGCAATATTTTTCCTTTTTGATTGTGCAGTTCATTTTTATTGTTTTGCGAATAAATGCTAGCTGGCACAGCGGGGATCGGGGAGGTGCAGGAGCCAGTGCATTCATAACATGTTACACCCCGAATATTGGTGTAGCATGTTTTGAAGGGTCAACTTATCCTTTTTAAGTCAGGAAAAGTCAGACCCTGTAACATGATTGGTAAAAGTAAATCACAGTGGGGCACAGAACAGACAAAAAGAATATTAACTATTTTCTCTTGGCATTAGTTCAAAGATTTGGGAATGATGTAATTATTTTTGGTTTCCTTCACAGATATTCCATGATGTTGCCTACAAAGCGAAAGACAGAAATGATCTTTTAGCAGGAATAGATGAGTTCTTAGACCAAGTGACGGTCCTGCCTCCTGGAGAGTGGGATCCATCTATACGAATTGAGCCACCAAAAAGTGTTCCTTCTCAGGTCAGTGTTATGCATTGTTGGTTTCGGCATAACCGAGGTTGCTGAATGTGGATAAAAGGTAATCACTGGGGAAAATTTACCGAAGAAGGCAGCATTTATAAAATGCGGTATATTGTGCAAAGTGCAGGTATTGTTTTTACAATGCATTATACTATGCCATACCATGTGTTAAATATAGCGTACAATGTCACATTTTGTAAAGCATTTGCAAGAGTTGCATGTTGTGTGTATGTATAAATAGATCAATAAATATCCCCAATTTTTTTTTCCATTGCTGCAAATTATTGCAAGCTGTCTCAAGGAAATATTAAGTGCAGTATATATATCTGCATACACATAAAAACAAATATTGGTAAAAATGGTCAGTGTCCATAGTGCTTTTGAATGCAGAAGTCAAAACCATATAATGGATATCTCGTTCCATAGAGTATTTGCCAGTACAGGCAGCCCCCGAGTTACGAACGGGTTAGAGACTGTAGGTTTGTTAAGTCGAATATGTTCGTAAGTCGGAACAGCATGTGCAAAACGGCAGATACGTTGTTTTCGTTCCGTCGAATTTGCCCGCCGTCTAAAAGTGGCCACGCAGCATCCCGTTCGTAAGTAGGAGTCGTTCGCAAGTCGGATGTTCGTAACACGGGGACTGCCTGTACATCCTCCGACTGTCTTTTCTAGTCTAAAAAGATGCAGCCTAAAGTTGGCAATAGGTGGATCGAAATTTGGCACGTTTTATTAGGGATCAAACTAATTTTGATCTATGGTTGGTCCTGTTGCTTCCATATATGTATATGGATAAATCTGAATGATCATTTTCTTTTACCACTGCATATTGCTTTTCGAAGCAAAAATATAGGACCTACTCAGGTCTTAAAATGACCATTCTTATCCATGGATCCCAAAAAGTTTATTGGTATATTGGTCTGCACACCTGAATCCACCCATATTAGGTTAACCTTTTTAAAAAACAAATTTTTTTGCAGGTAAAAAAAGTGCAATGGAAAGCATTGCACCAGCGGTCAGCAGATTGTTGGTGCGATGGAGGACTCCTGCAGACTGTCAGTGTAAGCTTTCTGCCTGTACATCGTACGAGCAGGCAGTTGCACAATGACAGGAAGAATCAATCAACTACTAGAGTGCTCAACAGTGCCGTAGTAGTTAATTGAGCACTACAAGCCGACTGGCGCATAGAATGTCAGGACTTGTAGTTGATTTATTCACAGGACCCTCTGAAAGAATGACGCAGCCGTGTGGGCGGAGCGCCAAACATCCACTCTCTTTTCAAAAAGTGACAGCTTGTACAGGGATCTTCTCCCCGTACTGCTGTCACACCAGGTGCTCGGATCCCCGAGCAGCTGCAGGAACATGTTGCATGTTCCTCCCCAAAAACAGGTGAAACATGTAACCTGTTCCTGATGGTGAACTTCTTTTATTGGTGAGTGTTCCGTTTAACTCCTGTCCCTGCTAATATGCTCAAATAGGATTTTTATAACTGCTTACCTGTAAAATCCTTTTCTTGGAGTACATCACGGGACACAGAGCGACATAGTCATTACTAATGGGTTATATAGATACCTTCAGGTACTGGCAACTTCCAAAACCGGAAGTACCCTCCCCTATTTAAGCCCCTCCCATCCGGGAGCACCTCAGTTTTGTAGCAAAGCAATAAGTGTCCCTAAAGAGGGGTGGGAGCTCTGTGTCCCGTGATGTACTCCAAGAAAAGGATTTTACAGGTAAGCTGTTATAAAAATCCTATTTTCTTTCTCGTACATCACGGGACACAGAGCGACATAGTCATTACTAATGGGATGTCCTAAAGCAATGCCCAATGAGGGGGGGGATACACCATACATAAGCTGAGCGCTATCAGACATGAGGATCTTTTGCGGCCTGCAACACACTGCGCCCAAAGGCGACATCCTCCTGACTTCTAACGTCCACCTGGTAGAACCTAGTAAACGTGTGTACTGAAGACCATGTTGCGGCCTTACAGATTTGAGCCAGGGAGGCCTGGTGATGCGCTGCCCATGAAGTTCCAACTGCTCTCGTGGAGTGCGCTCTAACTTTGAACGGAGGCGGTCTCCTTCTCAAGCCATAGGCTTGCATTATGACCTGTCGAATCCACTTGGCTAAAGTAGATTTTGACGCTGCCTGACCCTTTCTGGGGCCTTCCGGCAGAATAAACAAAGTATCCGTTCTGCGAATCTGAGCAGTGGCTTTTAGATAAGCTTTAACTGCTCTTACTACATCCAAAGAATGCAATAACTTTTCCTCTACCGAAGTAGGTTTGGGGAAAAAAGAAGGAAGAACCACATCTTGGTTCAAATGAAACCTCGATACCACCTTAGGAAGAAAGGCTGGATGAGGACGTAACACTACTCTGTCCTTATGGATAACCAGATATGGCTCTTTACAGGACATAGCTGCTAATTCCGACACTCTTTTAGCCGAACAAATGGCTACTAGAAAAATCAATTTCCTGGTGAGAAGAACCAAAGAAATATGCTGTAATGGTTCAAATGGTTGTTTCTGTAGAACCGACAGAACCAGGTTTAGATCCCATGGACATATGGGAATATTAACCGGAGGACTAATACGCATCACTCCTTATCTAAAGGCTTTGACTAGTGAATGCGAAGCCAAGGGCCTTTGAAAAAATATTGACAAGGCCGAAAACTGACCTTTGATAGTACTCAAGGCAAGCTTCCTATCTACAGCCCACTGTAGGAAGTCCCGACTCCTACCTATTGCGTACTTATGTGGATGCCATTTCTTGGCCTCTCACCACGCGATGTACGCCTTCCAGATTCTATAGTAGATCTGCCTGGATACCGGCTTCCTGGCATTGATCATGGTAGATACCACAGGATTAGAGAGCCCTCTCTTTTTTAGAATGTGGGCTTCAATAGCCAGGCCGTCAAACCTAGGGCTGGTAAGGAAGGGTGGTATATCGGTCCTTGCGAAAGCAGGTCCGGACGATGTGGGAGAGTCCAAGGACTCCCCACTGACATTTTTACAATCTCCGCGTACCATGCTCTTCGGGGCCACGCTGGAGCCACCAGAATCACTGGTTTCTTTTCTACCCTGATTCTGCGGAGTAATCGAGGTAACCATTGTGGCGGTGTGAATGCATATATCAGCTTGAACTGATCCCAAGGGAACACTAGGGCATCCGAGCCGCAAGCTAGGGGATCCCTTGTCCGAGAGACAAACCTGTCCACCTTTGCGTTGAATCTGGATGCTAGAAGATCTACATCCGGTGTTCCCCACCGCTGACATATTGTCCAGAAAACCTCGGGGTGAAGGGACCATTCCTCTGGGCATAATTGCTGGCGACTTAGAAAGTCCGCCTTCCAATTCTCCACTTCTGGAATGAATACCGCAGATATGGCTGGGACATATCTTTCTGCCCATTTCAGGATGTAATTTACTTCCCTCTGGGCTGCACGACTCCTGGTGCCCCCCTGATGATTGATATATGCCACTGCTGTGGCATTGTCTGATTGAATTCTGACAGGGGACCCTTGGAGTTTGGATGTCCATGCTACTAGGGCATACCGGGCTGCTCGTATCTCTAAGAGATTGATGGGCAGGGCCTCTTCTGCATCCGACCATCTGCCCTGGAGAGACCATTGCTCCAGTACTGCTCCCCAGCCTATAAGGCTGGCATCTGTAGTGACCACCTTCCAAGAAATCGGACTGAAGGATTTCCCTTTTTCCAGATTCTGGGGAACCAACCACCAACGGAGGCTCTTGCGAACGGAAGGGGACAAGGACATTGTAAGTCTAGGGCCTGAACTTTTTTGTTCCAGGCTGACAGTATGGCCCCTTGCAAATTCCTTGAATGGAATTGACTGTAGGGTACTGCTTCGAATGATGCCACCATTTTTCCCAGCAGCCTCATGCACAGGCGTATGGACGGCTGTCTTTTTTGTACCCACTAAGTGGATCAAATCTTTCAAAGACAACACCTTTCCTCGAGGCAAGAATATTTTTCTCTGGCCTGAATCCAACCTTAGCCCCAAGTATTCCAGACTCTTGACTGGTTTTTAGGGCTGACTTGTCTCGGTTGATAATCCAACCGTGAGATTCCAGATACTTGTCTTGTGAACGACCACGTCTAGTTTTTTCACTGAGTGGTCTATCAGCAACAAGTCATCTAGATATGCCATTATCATTACACCTTGTGTTCTTAGATTGGCCAATAAAGGGCCAGAATTTTTGTAAACACTCGTGGTGCTGTGGCCAGACCGAAGGGTAAGGCTCTGAACTGAAAATGGCGCCCTTCTACTGCAAAGCGTAGAAATTTTTGGTGGACTGGAAAGATGGGAATGTGCAAATAAGCATCTTTGATGTCGATCGCGGCTAACCATTCCTCCCCTTGTAGGGCAGTGGCCACCGATCGGATCGACTCCATCGGAAAGTCCTGATATACAGGAATTTGTTTAGCCCTTTTAGAATTAATATGGGCCTCCCGTCCCCGTTTGCTTCGGGACTGTAAAGAGGTTTGAGTAAAACCCAAACCCTCATTCTTCCAGGGGAACCTCCATAATTACTCCTTGGAGCAATAGTTGTTCTAGTGCCAACAGGAGGGACTCTCTCTTCCGGGGATCCCTTGGCACGTTTGACCTCAAAAATGGGAAGGAGGAGAGTCTTTTAACTCCAAACTGTATCCCAAACATACTGCGGAGAGCACCTATCTGTTTTGATCGTGTCCCGCCAGGTCTCTTGCGAACAACTGGAGTCCTCCCCCCACCCGACTGAGTGGGGGCAACCCTTCAATGAATTTAACTTTGGGGGAGGTTTTGTACCTCCCCTGACCCAGGGTTTCTTATTACCCTGCGATTGTCCCTGTTTTTTACCCCCGGGAATTGACCGAGGAGGCCGTCGGAACTGTTACACAGCCGATGCCCCAGGGACTGGAGAAGCAGGCCTCTTAAAGAGGGACCTCTAACTCTGTTTTTAACCGGCAAGAGTGTATTTTTACCGCTGGAAATTTTCTGGATATATTTGTCCAGGTCTTCCCTGAATAAGCGTTCACCATGAAATGGGACGCTAACCAGCCATTCTTTACAGGGAGCTTCAGCAGACCAGTTTTTTGAGCCATAGAAGCCTACGCATATGTACTACAGACAGCGTAAGGCGGGAGGCCTGATGGATTGAATCCTTTATGGCGTCAACCGCAAAGCCTAAGGCTCTAGGTAGATCAGCTAGGGCAAGGGCCTGCTGATCTGTCAAGTCCCTCAATACCTGTTTCAACTGATCCTTCACTGCTTAGCAGACCCCACTGCTGGTTGTCACCAAGCTTGCTGTAGAAAGAAGCAGACTTTCATAAGGACTCCAATCTTTTATCTATTGGGTTCTTGAACATTTGGACATTATCCACTGGACATGTCAGTGATTTATACACACAAGAGATGGCTGCGTCCACTGTAGGGACCTTCCATTTTTTGATGAACTTATCCTCCATGGGATAGACCACCGGAAATCTCTTGGGGGAATAAATATTTTCTCAGGATGTTCCCAATCCTGGTAAATGAGCCCTTTCAGTAAAGGGTGAAGTGGAAAAGAACAGACAGTCTGGGGGCTTCTAGCGACCCCAACGAGGATACAGTAGTGGTTGATGGTTCCGCAAGGTGCATTTTTAAATGCTGATCGGACCATGTTAGTCAGAGACTGAACCCATAATCTTTCAGCTTGAGATGCTGAGAAAAGGTTCCCCCACTGTTGATTCCTCTATAACAGAATCAACCTCATCCTGATCCCCTTCAGGCAGGTCGATCCCTGTATGGGACTGTTGCTCTGCTAACAGGCACTCTGAAGGAGGAGACGGAGATCGGGCGTGCTTTCCCTGACAGGGAGGCAGCGATCAATGTTGACAATCTCTCTCTAATCCTCCCAGAGCTGAGGAAAAAACCTCCTCTGTTACATACACAGGAGCAGGTGAACTGAGGACAGCCACAGTACCAAGCACCTACGGTCACTTACCTCTGAACTTCAGGGGAGACTGGTGCAGCAGAAGCATGCCCAAGATCCTCAGAGCCCGATGAGACCCCCTTCGCTTCCTGGAAGATTCAGTTCCGGAGCTTCTGGACGGCATATTCCTAAGCCTAAAGCTGAGGTATTCCAGCCGTAATACACCACTTTTACTGAGAATAGTCTAGCACAATTGCTGCTATATAACAGTTGGTGTCTACTAAAGTGCCTTTCTAGGGGATGCCTGCATCAACCGCCTCTGTGTGCCTTTATACTGTTGCTACTCTGTGCACTTCAATAGCCAGCTATGATTGTGCTTTAAAACACGCTGGATGCCCGCACATGCGCAGTAGCGCCGCGGCGCACACCGAGCGTCATCCACCCGCTCCGCCCCTTTTTCCAGATCGCCTCTATATATAGAGGCGCACGCGCGTGGGCACGTGCGCCTTCGGCGCCTTTTTTGAGAAAAAAAAAGGAGCTAGATGGGAGCCAGGGTCCCTGCCGCAGGGCCCGGGGATGGATGAGCGCAGCAACAGGGCAGAGGAGACAGCTTCCCAGCAGAGAACTTACCAACTGCCTGGATTTGATTTTGGAAGAAAAAAATCCACATTACAAGAAAAAGAACCATAGCGGCCTCTAGTGTCTAACACAGGTACCGCGGTCTTACATTTTTTTTTTTTTTTTTTTTTTTCTTGCCTACTATTAAAATTTTTACATTTTCTCAGTAGTAACAGGCATACACAGAATATTAGCGGGAATACCTTAGGTAACAGGCAGAAAGACAAAATAGGCTTGGGGGTCCCTCAATAGAACCAAGTTCCCGAGGGCCCCCACTTACCTTTTCCTCGCCGCAGGACTCTGTTTGGTCCACAGAAGCCCAAACTTCACCTATCACGGCAGGCATTGTAATTAAACCTTCAGGGACCGGGTTCCCAAGGATTCCACTCCCCTGGACCTGTATAGCACCCTGCACAGAAAACATCTTGGTCGTGGGTATGACCAGAGCTCTGGATCCCAGGGTCCAGCCCTCCTAAGAGAGGCATTACAGGCAAAACCTTGCTCTTCTCTTGCAAGGCCCGGGTACCGACCGTTTAGCTATGAAGCTTTTTTGGTCGGATCCGGAATAGCTTACTGAGGCCCAAAAGAACCTGTACGCAAGCTCAGTGAAAAACACATGTTACTTCTTGGCCAACACCTTAGACACTGGCAAAAAACTGAGGTGCTCCCGGATGGGAGGGGCTTATATAGGGGAGGGTACTTCCGGTTTTGGAAGTTGCCAGTGCCAGCACCTGAAGGTATCTATATAACCCATTAGTAATGACTATGTCGCTCTGTGTCCCGTGATGTACGAGAAAGAAAGCTTATTTGACTGACTGCTTAATTCTTTTTCCCACTTGTACAGGAAAAACGCAAGATCCCAACCATCCCAAATGGTTCAACACCAACAGGTGAGACGTTAAAGGAGGAACAACACCATGCTGGACCAGAGCTCCAAAGAACTGGAAGGTGTGTATCGCTCTCCATTTTTATATTCGCCAATTGCAAGTGCTGAAATGTTTGAATAGTTGTAGAAACTGTCTCCATGTAGGTTTCTCTGTGGCACTGACACTCATGAGCATGGACTTGAGTCTATAAATGTTTATTGTGGCCTTACTAGAGAAAACTTCAAGGATCAGTTTAATTCTACTGTAGGTTTTTTTTTTTTTTAAATGTATGTTTTATATGTCGTATGGCACTTTATTTATTCATTTATTTTTAGTAATTAGTAAAATGTTAAATATATAGTATAAAAAATGTATCCAGTAACATTTTAAGCATTACACACACTGTGTGAGTAAAAACCAAACTTCCTTGCCCCGTTTAATGTTTAACAAGAGCAGAAGGTTAAAAATTTGAGTTTGAACTTTTTATCACAAAATGTGCCTTTTTTCAAAGTGACATGATTGTGGTGGCCTTTTGTCCCAGTAATATTCTTTACACCCGCTGCTTATCAGAGGGTTTTAATGTTTTAAACTACTGCTAATGGAAAATTGTCATGCTTTTCTAGGTTTTATTGTTGTAAGGGGAATAAAATGATAAAGCCCATAGAAAACAACTGACGCACATAACAATATAGCTGAACAATTAGAGAGGTACATCATCGTTAGCTACAATAATAATCAAAACATGTAGGCAAGAAACACAAAGGGGCCAAAAAAACATTTCCTGTTGTCCACAGAAACCAATCAGTCACTGTGTCAGGTTCATGGTTCATAGCAAGACTAGAAGATGATTGGTAGGTGTGGGCAATGTGTTGTTTTTTTTTTGTTTTTTTTTTAGATTTTCAGATTGTTTGCATAGCATTTTAAATAAAGTTTTTATACATTTTTACCAGGATGAATTGATCATGTTAAAATTTGAAAGAATTTCTAAGAGTAAAACAGTTTCTGCTGTATGGGACTGTAAATGGCACTTCTGTTTCTAACATTTAAATTTTGTTTAAACGTATGGAGTTGAGTGTAATCTGTTAAATTCAGAAGGCCATTGGGCTAATATATTACATTAAATTCTAGAATGATTCTTAGTTCAGTATCTCAGGAGATTGCTATTGGCTACAGGTCCTTTTTTTCCTTGTTTCATGCATCAACGCTCATGAGCCTGGGTGTAAAAAGGGCAGAGATTACTTGGACATACATTTTACATAGTTTGTATTTTCTTGAACTCCAAATACTACTTTTATTTTTTTTAACCGGATAGGGTTGTCCTGGTAAAATTGGTGTTAGTCAGGGCCAGCTGTCTTTTTGGCAATTTATTTTAAACCTTCCAAGGAGGAAGCTCCATCTATTACTGAAACACTTTTTTTGGTCTCGACGCCATAAGCTTTCAGTGCTGTTGGCATGTGACACTGATAATGCAAAATCTAATGATTATAACTCGGAGAGGGTGGGCATTGTATGAGTGGTACTGCATTGTAGATATTTAAATAGTTTTGCAAATGGGTTTTTAAGCTATATAACCTCTACAGGTTTGTTTGATAAACCTAGAAAATCATGACTCTTCCCATTTGCATAATTGTCCATTGCATGTCAACATCCATTTGTAATTTTATGCAGGTTTGTAAATGATTTCATATGACTGTGTAACGCATGTATAGTATTGCATAAATGTTTATTTGTTACAGTTATTTCTCTTTTGGCAGTTTTAGAATAATACATTAATTGGAATTCAGTAGCTAGTCCCCTTTTTTATTAATGGAGATATCCCTGGATTGATATAGATATGGTCAAAATTTATCAAAAGATTGTTAATTTTATGTTCGGCCAGATTATTTCAATTGAAGGGCCTCTTTATGGTCCGCTAACAGAAGGGGCCTAATGTCCAGGACCCATGGGGGTTTATTTACTAAAATGCTGTGCATAGTAGCCAATCGGCTTCTAACTTCAGCTTGTTCAATTAAGCTTTGACAAAAAAAAAACGCTGACTGGTTTCTATGCAAAGCTGCACCAGATCTTGTACTCTCCAGTTTTAGTAAATCCATCCCATGATGTCTAAAGATAGAAGCCCCATTCTGGCTACCCATTCGGTGCTTATGTGCGCAAAGAGGTTTGGGGGTAACCTCCAGCTGCTAATTGCAGCCTAGCTTTTGTTAGTCTCATTACACTCATCAACAAAAAAAAGTTTCATTGCCATTGGTCATTGCTAGTCTTTGCACTGTGTTGCCAAATATTGCGAACTCGGCAGTAGCAACTGTACAAAAGTCCATGGGCTAAATATTAAGAGTTGAAAGCCCTGGCCATCATACCCCTTCTGTTCTGCTGTGTCTAGGGAGGGGGATTGCAAACATCTTTTAATGTAGATGGTTAGCTCCTTTTTTAAATAAGAAACTAGTTAGACTCCTGCAGTGTACAGATTGACGAGTTTCATCTCACCTATTTAGGCTTTTTGGTGGTTTGATGCATGACATCAAAAGGAAAGCACCTTTTTTCTTGAGTGACTTCAAGGATTCATTAAGCCTGCAGTGCCTGGCCTCCGTTCTTTTCCTATACTGTGCCTGTATGTCTCCTGTAATCACTTTTGGAGGTCTCCTGGGAGAAGCCACACAAAACAGAATAGTGAGTACAAAAGAAAGATTGGTAGTGCCCAGGCTTTTATTAGACCTTCTCAGGAAGTTGTCCATGTGCATTTTTCTCACGTGTTCATGCTTGATCCAAAGAGTCTACCCCACAGTATTTGAACTTCCCCCGCTTACAGCTCTGACACAGTTTGGGGGAGCCCAAGTGAACAGAAGATGCAGAGTTTGAGGTAAAACAGTTGTACGTCAGGAAGTCTAACAAGACATGGGCCCAAAGCGATCTCCAGAGTCCTACGCCAGGCAACGTTTTTTTTTATTTGCTTCTTTCCTTGTTTTTAGGTTTCTGTTTGTTACTTGAATAAGGTAAAATGCTTTATTGTAGTTCTGTTTTTGTTTTCTAACGAATAAGTTAAACTACCTGGATTTTTTTTCTGCAGCATTCATTATATAAATCCACTGCCTATACTCATTATGAAAACAGCCGATTTGTGAGACCTTGCCTCTGACTAACCCAAATCTTGCCCCAGTCTGGCCGAATTTGGCGGCGGTCACGCTCCTCTTCAGAAGCTTTCCTCCTTTATAGCTAAATTCTAGGTATGATTTTTTAACGCATAGTTATATTGGTTCAGCTTGGACCAATGTAAGTATGCATATCTCATACACGAGGGACTGCTGTGGAAGGGGACAATCACAATAGTAGTTGCTGCAACTGCAGTGATCACTGCAATCTTCCAGGTCCTGTGCTGAGTGGCTTCCTTCTGAATAATGACCACAGCAGGTCGCTTGCTTAGCACTACCGCCATTTACAGAACTTGTATTTTTTTTCAATGACTACAAGGTGTTTTCTGATTTGGATGTGGTGGAGATCATAACATCACCTGTCTCTCCACCTCACCCAATCTCAAAATACCTTGTATTCATTAAAATGCAAGGAATTTTGTAAATGGCCCTCTGTGGTCACTATGCAGAAGGGTAACCCAGAGGATTGTTGAGATCTTCCACAGAGACAAGCACTACTACTGTGCTTGTCATCTTCCACAGCGACCCTTCAGGTATGAGATATGCATGCGTATGTTGGTCTAAGCTGGACCAATGTAACTATGCAATAAAGGTCATGCCTAGACTTTAGCTTTATCCATGGTTCAATAATGTCACTAATACTTAATGGAAATGCTGTGTGTTCTCATGATTTTACTGGTTCAAAGCGGCTGTCTCCATTGTGTGTATAGTAGACAAGTGCACATTAAAATTATGCCTGTATAGTCCAATATAAAGGACTTTCTTTTTCTTCTGCTACTTAATTTTAGCAATTTATGCAAAAATGTTAAAACAGCCCAGTTTTTGTTGTATTTAAATGTATCAAATGTAAGTTGCCCTACTTGTATTAACTCTTGTTTATTGGCAGATATTGGTATTTTTGTAAGCAGTTAAACTGAGCAGAGCTCTGATTGCCGCAAAGTAATTTTACTTTTAGACAACAGATCTAGCACTGCTGGTGCAAAGGTGTAATATTAGAGATTCAGTTCTGAAGTTAGATTTTATTACAAGTTCAATTATGAAGGTACAATAAACATACAGGGTTAATTTTGGATAAACAGAAGTTTCACTTCCTGTTGCATAGACACAGGAAGTTGGTGCTAAATTGTATTTAGGTGTCCAAAAAACAAATGGAACTGATAAAGATTGTTTTTTTTTTTTCAGAATCGCATAAAAATATGCAGTTGAATGTAAATTTGCTGTCGGTGTATAATCTTTAGTGAAGTCATGTCTGTACTATTCATTTCAATTTTTACTATGACCTGCACAGGCTGAGTCGCAGATGAGGAAGTGTACATGCCATGTTTGCAGATTATGAGCTGTGTGTTGTCATGTGGATTGTGGTTGCTTGATATGACTTCTTTTTATACCTTTTTGTCTTGTGTTTGTACCTCTTTTATGTGAACTTTTGTTGCTGAACAAAAAATGCAACTTGTTATTTTTGTTTCTTCTGAACAGAGTGCAATAGAGTCTCTCTTTGGAGCATCACTAACGGGCATTGCCTATTCTCTATTTGCTGGACAACCCCTCACCATATTGGGAAGCACGGGACCTGTCTTAGTTTTTGAAAAGATTCTTTTTAAGTTTTGCAAGTGAGTATGATTTAGCACTAGGCGGAGACAAAGTGCAGTTAAAATCACCGCCTTAGGAAATGGCAAAAATAACACCGCTCAGGAACGTAGTAAAAAAACAGAGGCCAGTGTTTGGATGCCAGAGTGGGTAATCAGACGAGCCGTGTCAGGAAACCAGAAGTCAGCGTAGTCAGGAGAAAAAAAATCAGGAACAGGAATGGGAAGGGAAGTCAGCCAGGCCAAGTTATACACAGGAGCACAGGAAGGACTGCACTTAGATCATAAACCACACAAGGGCAAGGTTGAAATGAGCTAAGCTGCTAAAATGGCAAAAAGGGGCTGGCTGTAGGCTGGACTAATGAGGCAGGTAAATGGTAATCAGGTGAGTCACTGTGGTAACAACGAGTGGTTGATGAATAACAGACTTCTGAGCACTGAAAGAAAAGAGCTGCTCGTTAAGTATCAGGAACCCAGCCCTGACACCCTGGTTGCATGTAAACCGCCTAACCAGAGCCAATGAGTTTTTGGAGAGATTTCTTCACGCTTAAGCCTGGTACACACTGGTACCATCTAAAGTTAATACAGCGTTCTCCCCTGCTGAGCTTTGTGTTCCGACAGGGGGACGGCCCTCCAGCCAGAACACTCCGATCTGAGCTCTCTGCTATTGGCTGAGTCAGCTGCTGGTTTTCCAGCATGCACGTCCAACAGAAGTTAGCCAGACCGACCTACACACGGGCTAAATGTCGGCTTTTTTTTTAACTGCCCGATGTCTCCCGACATTCTGCCAGTGTGTATGGGGCTTATGATGTATCTGCTGAACAAGAAGTGAAGGGAAATCTCCCCATTGGTACACGGATGTCAAATAAAACTGACAGGGATTTTTACCCTTCTCTACTCCGTCCTAGAATCCGAACTAGAAATACGTTTTGCCCTTGAATACATATTAAAGGCCCATTTGCACTGTTGCGTTGCATCAGCGTGTTGCCGTTCTGTAATTGCACCCTAATGCATTAAGGGGACACAAATGCTCTATTGTGCATTAAAGTGGTCTGCTGCTTTGATGCATATTTTGTATTTTTTTTTTTTTCTGTTTTTGGCATATTGGCGCATTGGCAGCCAGTGTACACTGATGTATAGTGCCTGTCCTATTGCCTGTAACTGTGCACTGATACTTTAAGTGGACCTAAAATTGAAGATTTGCCATGGTGTAGGAAACCTTTACTAATGTTAATTATGCATAAGCAGTACCTGCAAAAATGAACCTTTTTGTCTCAAATTCCCCCTATAAAATGACATTTGTTAGTGTGCCTAGACACCACTGTGCTGACCGCCTCTTTACTGTATATCTGAGTAATGCATTTAAGGCAATGCTTGCCTCTGGCTGCTAGTCTCAGGAGATTTGGAATGAGATTTAGTGCTGCCACTGTTGTACTGCTCATTGTTCTTGCTGGAGTCTCTGCCTTGAGGAAGCAAAGCCCTGCCTATACCAAGACACAGAGGCATAGTCCGGAACAAGACATGGTAAGTCCGTAATGGGGAAAGATCAGCTGCAGGAAGACCAAAGAAAAAAAGAAAATACTGGTGACTAGTCCTTTGCCATCTGTCTGCATTTCCTTGACAATTTCCAAACTTTGGTTGTTCTTTAACACTGCCTATGTATAACTTCTACTGTGCATGGTACTATTAAATTACAACTTTCTTTGAAGTAGGGTCCTTATTATATTTTTTTTCATTATTTTCATAGAGATTACAAACTGTCCTACCTGCCTTTGCGAACTAGTATCGGCTTGTGGACTGCGTTTCTCTGTTTAATATTGGTGGCCACGGATGCAAGCAGCTTGGTCTGTTATATCACACGATTCACAGAAGAAGCATTTGCTGCTCTCATTTGCATAATCTTTATTTACGAAGCGCTAGAGAAGCTGTACGACTTGGCAGAGAAATATGTTTTCAATATGCACAATGATCTCGACATGCTGACAAAATACTCGTAAGTCGAAAAAAAATAATTACTGTCACTCCTGACTACTCAGTTGTTGCATCTGTTTTGCTTAAATAGCGCAGTCTGTTCATATATCTGTGTCTCTTATATCTGTTTGTATCTATGTAGCAAAGCTCTGACCAGCAGCCTTGGGTCACATGGCTTGGTACTCCAGGCCAGACTTCAGTTTGGAACAATTGGACACTTTTGACAAAGCCTTTACTATGTTCTATGCCTGCATAAAAATGAAATGTGCTAAGATAATGAAACAAAAAGCAAACGTACATCCCATAGAGTACTGTTGGTTGTATTTGAGAAATCTGAAGTGGTTTATAATAATTGTCATGTATCTTTATGACATTTGTTTAGGGACTAGTCGCACTCAAATTTATCACAGTAAAACATATACATTTCAGGCAGAAAAAAAAAATACATGCGTATTTTGTTTGTTTTTTACCTGCAAAAATATACGGGCATTTATTTTTTTGTTAGGTGAACTTGGCCTTTAAACCCTAATTTATGTTTTTTGACTGTTACCTAGGTGTGTTTGTGCAGAGCCAGTCAACCCTGACAACAAGACTCTGGCCTTCTGGAGTGGCAATAATATTACTGTCAGTGACATGAAATGGGATAACCTCACTGTCTCTGTAAGTCTCAGTACATCTGTTTCACAAGCATAAACGCACGCATGTGTGAATAAATGTGTGTGTGTATATATATGTGTGTGTGTGTGTGTGTGTGTGTGTGTGTGTGTGTGTGTGTGTATATATATATATATATATATATGTATATATATGTGTGTGTGTGTGTGTGTGTGTGTGTGTGTGTGTATATATATGTGTGTATATATATATATAGTGTGTGTATATGTGTATGTGTGTGTGTATGTATGTATGTATATGTATATATATATATATATATATATATAATGTGTGTGTGTGTATATATGTGTATGTGTGTGTGTGTGTGTGTGTGTGTGTATGTATGTATGTATATATGTGTATATATATATATAATGTGTGTATGTGTGTATGTATGTATGTATGTGTATATATATATATATATATATATATATATATATATATATATATATAATGTGCTCATAATTTTACATACCCTGGCAGAATTTATGATTTCTTGGCCATTTTTCAGAGAATATAATTGATAACACAAACATTTCTTTCACTCATGGTTAGTGTTTGGCTGAAGCTACTCTTTTTAAATCATAATGGTAACAGAAACTACCCAAATGACCCTGATCAAAAGTTAACATACCCGGTGATTTTGGCCTGGTAACATGCACACATGTTGACACAAAGGGGTTTGAATGGCTAATAAAGGTAACCATTCTTACCTGTGATCTGTTTGCTTGTATGTGTGTGTATATAAAAGGTCAATGAGTTTCTGGACTCCTGACAGACCCTTGCATCTTTCATCCAGTGCTGCACTGACGTTTCTGGATTCTGAGTCATGGGGAAAGCAAAAGAATTGCCAAAGGATCTGTGGGAAAAGGTAGTTGAACTGTATAAAACAGGAAAGGGATATAAAAAGATATCCAAGGAATTGAGAATGCCAATCAGCAGTGTTCAAACTCTAATCAAGAAGTGGACAGTGAGGGGTTCTGTTGAAACCAAACCACGGTCAGGTAGACCAACTAAAATTTCAGCCACAACTGCCAGGAAAATTGTTTGGGATGCAAAGAAAAACCCACAAATAACTTCAGGTGAAATACAGGACTCTCTGAAAACATGTGGTGTGGCTGTTTCAATATGCACAATAAGGAAGCACTTGAAGAAAGATGGGCTGCATGGTCGAGGAGTCAGATGAAAGCCATTACTACGCAAATGCCACAAAGTATCCCGCTTACAATACACCAAACAGCACAGAGACTAGCCTCAAACCTTCTGCCACAAAGAGTGATGAGACCAAAATTGAGCTTTTTGGCCACAAGCATAAACGCTTCATTTGGAGAGGAGTCAACAAGGCCTATGATGAAAGGTACACCATCCCTACTGTGAAACACGGAGGTGGATCGCTGATGTTTTGGGGATGTGTGAGCTACAAAAGCACAGGAAATTTGGTCAAAATTGATGGCAAGATGAATGCCGTATGTTATCAAAAAATACTGCAGGAACATTTGCATTCATCAGCCAGGAAGCTGCGCATGGGACGTACTTGGACATTCCAACATGACAATGATCCAAAACTTAAGGCCTGTCATTGGCTACAGCAGAATAAAGTGAAGGTTCTGGAGTGGCCATCTCAGCCTCCTGACCTCAATATCATTGATCCACTCTGGGGAGATCTCCAACGTGCAGTTCATACAAGACAGCCTAAGAATTTACAGGAACTGGAGGCTTTTTGCCAAGAGGAATGGGCAGCTTTACCATCTGAGAAGATAAAGAGCCTCATCCACAAATACCACAAAAGACTTCAAGCTGTCATTGATGTTAAAGGGGGCAAAACACGGTATTAAGAACTGGGGGTATGTAAACCTTTGATCAGGGTCATTTGGTTAGTTTCTGTTGTCATTATGATTTAAAAAGACTAAACACAGCTGATTGATAATAAATGGCTTCAGCCAAACACTAACCATGAGTGAAAGTTTTTGTTATCATTCATAGTCTCTGAAAAATGGCCAAGAAATCGTAAATTCTGTCAGGATATGTAAACTTGTGAGCACAACTGTATGTGTGTGTTGATTTACTATCTTTTTATTGACCAGTTTTTGCAGAACTCCACTAAGCACAAAACTGGTAACAGAACCCAAAATATTCCCACTGAAGTTTGAGATAAATACCAACCCTCTGTAAACCAAATACTCATGTTTAATCCTTATGGGGTTCCTATACCAATCTAAGGGTGCACTCACACTGGGGCTGGTTAATCTGAACTGTGTCTGAGTTAGATTCCTCCCGCTGGTCTGCACTCACATTGGACTGCTAGGAATTTTTCCTGGGCACACTAATCTGCTAACCAGACCAGTGATCCATGCTTCAGCATTGGGATCTATGGAGAGTTCTGTACTCTGACACAGTTTGCAATCACACTGAAACGGACTGTACTGGACCACAAGTGAACCACGCTGGGTACCATCTCTTCTATGTGGTACGCCTAACTGATCCTGGCCGCAGTTATGAGCACTTCCACTATACAAATGAACACTGGTTCAGAGTGCCAGCGTGAGTGCACCCTAAGGGCCCTTTCACACTGAGGCGTTTTTCAGGCGTTTTTAGCGCAAAAAATAGCGCTGTAAAAACGCCTGAAATAATCCTGCCCCAGCATTCTCAATGTGAAAGCCCTGAGGGCTTTCACACTGAGGCGTTGTGCTGGCTGTGCGTTGGAAAAAATCCTGCAAACAGCTTTTTTGGAGCATCTTTGGGGCGCATAAAATAGCGCTGTAAAAACGCCTATCCCCATTGAAATGAATGAATACCGCGGTAAAAACCCCCAGAAGCTGTGTGAAGGTCACATGACCGCAGTAGAGTGGAGGATTGTGGGATACCAAATAATTCTTTTTACCGTAAAAACGCATAGGCGTTAGCGCTATTTTTAGCGCTAACGCAGTAATAACGCTAATCATTTTTAGTGCCTTATTGCAATGCCTCAGTGTGAAATGGGCCTAAAGCAGGGGTCTGGCGGCCTTCCAGCTGTTGTGAAACTATGCCCCATGAGGCATTGCAAGGCTGACCGTTACAAGCATGACTCCCACAGGCATGATGGGACTTGTTTTGCAAACAGCTGGAGGGCCACCAGTTTGAGACCCCTGCCCTAAAGGCTTTTTTTTTTTTTCCAACCCAGCGGACTGAACGAAAGGAAAGCTGACAGCTCAGAAGGAGCCATTGTACTAACTATACGATGTTAGTAAAGAGATCTGCCCTGCTGATCTATTGTGTTCTGACAGTGAGACAGCCCCTGTGCCAGAACACTCCGATCAGCAGGCTCAGCCATTGGCTGAGCCTGCTGATCGAGAGCTGATCAGCAGACTTTTTCCGATCATGCCCCTTCGGAAGAAGCCGGACAGAATTCTGTCAGCCCAGCTGCAGCACACATGGCCCGAATGTCGGACGGTTTCTATTGAGCTGGCCGATGCCACTCGACATTCGGCCCGTGTGTACTAGGCTTAAAACTTGTGGAAAAGATAACAAAATTAGGATCTGAAATTGATCAGTTTCTACCTAGGACATAGACGGTTCAAATCTTGGTCGGTTCAGCAGGGACTGACTGAGATTCAAACCATGTATGGGCAGGCTGATTGCACCTTAGTATATTGATCAACTTGGGTACAACCAGCCTGCTGGATTTTTTACGTGATTATTGCCAGTGGCTTGATTTTATTTGCATTACAAGAATACAGTATGTAGTTTACAAATGGTACACTGTGACTTTCAGTTTATATTGAGTTAATATGGTGTCATGTTTCCATCTAGCAAAGTGGAAGTAGAGCAGGTTAAACCTTACTAGGATCAGGAATACGCTTTATTATCGATGCATTTCTTTTCTCTTCAGGATTGTATTGCACATCATGGCTCGTTTGTAGGTTCTGCCTGTGGTCATCATGGTCCTTATATTCCCGATGTCTTCTTTTGGTCCATCATTTTGTTCTTTACAACATTCTATCTCTCATCTTTTCTGAAACAGTTCAAGACCAAAAATTATTTTCCCACCAAGGTAACAATTAAACATTTTCTGCTTCCGTCTCACTAGTAAATTTAGGGAAATTTCTTACATTGTATTATACATGAACTATGCTCACTGTAAGCTGTTGATTCTGTTTAAAGATAAAGTATTGTGTACTTTTAGTGAGGTCATAGTTTGAGTTATGATTACAATGTTTGCCTGCCAGCTGAACTCCAGGCACACCGATAAATACACAAAGGAAATGTATACTGTATGTGGGAGCTGTTTTACCTGCCAAATAACTTGTGTTTTTGGCCATCCAGCTCTAAGATTCATACAGTTTTGCAAAAAAATGCAGTTCGTCTGGCTAGGCAGAGAACTTGGTTTTTCTCTGCTGAAGTTGGGTTACAATACACTACTTGTCCTTTCCCATTCTATGACTGGACAGACGAAAGGGTTCATCGATGGGTTCATCTCGATCCATCTGCTCTCTCCTGTTAGCATTTCTTCTGTAGCACAGCTGGTTGGTTCCATTAGCTACTTCTCCCTCTCCCAGTCTGAGCTCTTCTGTACAGAGGCTGATACCAGGTCAAATTAAATACTTGCACTACTTAAGAAGAAAATACACTGATGACCGGGTCAAATGAAAT
The DNA here is from genome assembly GCA_029206835.1 of Rana muscosa. Taxonomy (NCBI): domain Eukaryota; kingdom Metazoa; phylum Chordata; class Amphibia; order Anura; family Ranidae; genus Rana; species Rana muscosa. The sequence continues at coordinate 141,338,504 of CM055122.1, forward strand.
ACTCACTTTTTTCATATATATATATATATACACACACACACTCCCAAAAGTAAGTGCACCCCTCTCACATTTTTGTAAATATTTTATTATATCTTTTCATGTGACAACACTAAAGAAATTACACTTTGCAATGTACAGCTTGTATAACAGTGTAAATTTGCTGTCCCCTCAAAATAACGCAACACACAGCCATTAGTGTCTAAACCGCTGGCAACAAAAGTGAGTACAACCATAAGTGAAAATGTCCAAATTGGGCCCAATTAGCGATTTTTTCCCTCCCCGGTGTCATGTGACTTGTTGGTGTTACAAGGTCTCAGGTGTGTTAAATTTTGGTATTATTGCTCTCCCTCTCTCATACTGGTCACTGAAAGTTCAACATGACACCTCATGGCAAAATCCTCTCTGAGGATCTGAAAAAAAAGAATTGTTGCTCTACATAAAGATGGCCTAGGCTATAAGAAGATTGCCAAGACCCCTGAAACTGAGCTGCAGCACTGTGGCCATGACCATATAGTGGTTTAACAGGACAGGTTCCACTCAGAACAGGCCTCGCCATGGTTGACCAAAGAAGTTGAGTGCACGTGCTCAGCGTCATATCCAGAGGTTGTCTTTGGGAAATAGACGTACAGTGCCTTGCGAAAGTATTCGGGCCCCCTTGAACTTTTCATCCTTTTGCCACATTTCAGGCTTCAAACATAAAGATATAAAATTTAAATTTTTTGTGAAGAATCACCAACAAGTGGGACACAATTGTGAAGTGGAACGAAATCTATTGGATTTTTGAAACTTTTTTAACTAAGAAAAAAATGAAAAGTGGGGCGTGCAAAATTATTCGGCCCCCTTGCGTTAATACTTTGTAGAGCCACCTTTTGCTGCGATTACAGCTGCAAGTCGCTTGGGGTATGTCTCTATCAGTTTTGCACATCGAGAGACTGAAATTCTTGCCCATTCTTCCTTGCAAAACAGCTTGAGCTCAGTGAGGTTGGATGGAGAGCATTTGTGAACAGCAGTTTTTAGCTCTTTCCACAGATTCTCGATTGGATTCAGGTCTGGACTTTGACTTGGCCATTCTAACACCTGGATACGTTTATTTGTGAACCATTCCTTTGTAGAGTTTGCTGTATGTTTGGGATCATTGTCTTGTTGGAAGATAAATCTCCGTCCCAGTCTCAGGTCTTTTGCAGACTCCAACAGGTTTTCATCCAGAATGGTGCTGTATTTGGCTGCATCCATCTTCCCCTCAATTTTAACCATCTTCCCTGTCCCTGCTGAAGAAAAGCAGGCCCAAACCATGATGCTGCCACCACCATGTTTGACAGTGGGGATGGTGTGTTGAGGGTGATGAGCTGTGTTGCTTTTACGCCAAACATATCGTTTTGCATTGTGGCCAAAAAGTTCGATTTTGGTTTCATCGGGCCAGAGCACCTTCTTCCACATGTTTGGTGTGTCTCCCAGGTGGCTTGTGGCAAACTTTAGACGAGACCTTTTATGGATATCTTTGAGAAATGGCTTTCTTCTTGCCACTATTCCATAAAGGCCAGATTTGTGCAGTGTACGACTGATTGTTGTCCTGTGGACAGACTCTCCCACCTCAGCTGTAGTTCTCTGCAGTTCATCCAGAGTGATCATGGGCCTCTTGGCTGCATCTCTGATCAGTCTTCTCCTTGTCTGAGCTGAAAGTTTAGAGGGACAGCCAGGTCTTGGTAGATTTGCAGTCGTCTGATACTCCTTCCATTTCAAAATGATCGCTTGCACAGTGCTCCTTGGGATGTTTAAAGCTTGGGAAATCTTTTTTTATCCAAATCCGGCTTTAAACTTCTCCACAACAGTATTACGGACCTGCCTGGTGTGTTCCTTGGTCTTCATGATGCTCTCTGCGCTTTCAACAGAACCCTGAGACTATCACAGAGCAGGTGCATTTATACAGAGACTTGATTACACACAGGTGGATTCTATTTATCACCATCAGTCATTTAGGACAACATTGGATCATTAAGAGATCCTCGCTGAACTTCTGGAGTGAGTTTGCTGCACTGAAAGTAAAGGGGCCGAATAATTTTGCACGCACCACTTTTCAGTTTTTTATTTGCTAAAAAAGTTTAAAATATCCAATAGATTTCGTTCCACTTCACAATTGTGTCCCACTTGTTGGTGATTCTTCACAAAAAATTAAAATTTTATATCTTTATGTTTGAAGCCTGAAATGTGGCAAAAGGATGAAAAGTTCAAGGGGGCCGAATACTTTCGCAAGGCACTGTATGAGTGCTTGTCAGCCTGTCAGTGCTCAGACCATACGATGCACACTGCATCAAATTGGTCTGCATGGCTGTCCCACAAGGAAGCCTCTTCTAAAGATGATGCACAAGAAAGCCAAAAACAGTTTGCTGAATACAAGCAGACTAAGGACATGGATTACTGGAACCATTTCCTGTGGTCTGATGAGACCAAGATAAACTTATTTGGTTCAGATGGTGTCAAGCGTGTGTGGTGGCAACCAAGCATGGTGGTGGGAGTGTCATGGTCTGGGGCTGCATGAGTGCTGCCAGCTCTGGGGAGCTACAGTTCATTGAGGGAACCATGAATGCCAACATGTATTGTGACATACTAAAGCAGAGCATGATCCCCTCTCTTCGGAGACTGGGCCGCAGGGCAGCATTCCAACATAACGACCCCAAACACACCTCCAAGATGACCACTTCCTTGCTAAAGAAGCCGAGGGTAAAGGTGATGGACTGGCCAAGCATGTCTCCAGACCTAAACCCTGTTGAGCATCTGTGGGGCATCCTCAAACCGAAGGTGGTGGAGCGCAAGGTCTCTAACATCCATCAGCTCAGTGATGTCCTCATGGAGGAGTGGAAGAGGACTCCAGTGGCAACCTGTGAACTCCATGCCCAAGAGGGTTAAGGCAGTGCTGGAAAATAGTGGCCACGCAAAATATTAACATTTTGGGCCCAATCTGGACAATTTCACTTGGGAGTGTACTCGCTTTTGTTGCCAGCGGTTTAGACATTAATGGCTGTGTGTTATTTTGAGGGGACAACAAATTTACACGGTTATACAAGCTGTACACTCACTACTTTACATTGTAGCAAAGTGTAATTTCTTCAGTGTTGTCACATGTCAGATTTTGGGGATTTCAGCGACCCATACAGTTCAAAGGCTGCTTTAATACCCTGTTTTTACTGAAGCTCTCTTCTTTAGATTATGTTTTTATAATATCTTAATAAAAAAAAATCTTAATAGCTATTTACTTTGTATAATATTTCAGCACCGCTATAATCCCACTTCCTCTTTGTACCCACATTATTTACCTATGGGATGAGGTGCGTTTTTGTTATAGAACCACTCGGATCTCTTCCACTCTTTACATGAAAAGATATAATCAAATATTTACAAAAACGTGAGGGGTGTACTCACTTTTTTGAGACACTGTAGTAATTTTTTTGCAATTATTTTTTTTTGGGGAAAAATACATTAAACTTCAAAAAACTTGACATGCCTCTTACTAAATACCTTGGACTGTCTACTTTCCAAAAAGGGGTAATTTGAAGGATATCTGTACTGTCCTAACGTTTTCGGGCCTCAGGAAATGAGATGAGCCATCAGTACATCAGGATTGATCTATTTTAGATAGATATATCCTAGTTTGTGGACTCTAACTTTCCTACAGACTAAATAATAAACACTGATTTGGGTTATTTTCACCAAAGAAATGTACCATTATACATTTTGGCCTACACTTCTTTTTTTTTTTTTTTTTTTTTTAAAGATTTGCAAAATTTTTATTTTATTTAGGAAAAATTAAAAAGCCCAGTGGTGATTAAATACCACCAAAAAGCTCTATTTGTGTGGGGGGGGGAAAAATGCAAAACATTTCATATGGGTGCAGTGCTGCAGGAAGGGGGTAAGTGCCATATTGAAGTGGTTGAAGTTATTTTTGATGGATTTGTCAGCCCCACAAACCAGCTACCCTGTTGGAAGCAATGTGAATGTTAGCTGGCATACTATGCTTGTAGAGTTGGAAATTCTTGTACAGTTTAAAGAGTAAGTAAAGTCTTCCTCTTTAATTGTACCTACAGGTAAGCCTATAATAAGGCTTACCTGTAGGTACTGTAAATATCTCCTAAACTTGCACCGTTTAGGAGATATTTACTGTATACACTGCCGCTGATGCCATTGGCGCATGCGCACCGAAGGAATGGCCTGCTAGTGCCGTTTCTTCAGGGCCCGTGCCGTGACCGGCGGTTTCCATGCGCGGGAGTGACTTAATCGCGGCTCCGGCCACTCATGGCGCCGGAGCCCGCAAACCCGGAAGTAACTCCGGGAAACATGCCGGCGCCGATACAGGGCATCGTTCTAAGGTAACTATTTCATAATGAGCTAGTATGCGGTACATACTGGCTCATTATGCCTTTTTTGTCTTGCACGTGTTTTTTTTTGTTTTTTTAAAGCTTACAACCTCTTTAAGAATACAGTACCCATGGGTCCTTTTATACTACCATCTTTTGTATTTTCACAGGTGCGATCTACAATTAGTGATTTTGCCATCTTCCTCACAATAGTCATTATGGTAGTCATTGACTATCTTGTGGGTGTTCCTTCTCCAAAGCTGCATGTTCCTGAAAAATTTGAGGTAATTAACATACTTCTATACAGTAGGTGACCACTTTGAATGCTAGATAATGTCTCGGTAAAATGTCTTTCTTTCTCGTACATCACGGGACACAGAGCGACATAGTCATTACTAATGGGTTATATAGATACCGTCAGGTGCTGGCACTGGCAACTTCCAAAACCGTAAGTACCCTCCCCTATATAAGCCCCTCCCATCCGTGAGCACCTCAGTTTTTTTGCCAGTGTCTAAGGTGTTGGCCAAGAAGAAACATGTGTTTTTCACTGAGCTTGCGTACAGGTTCTTTTGGGCCTCAGTAAGCTATTCCGGATCCGACCAAAAAAGCTTCATAGCTAAACGGTCGGTACCCGGGCCTTGCAGAGAAGAGCAAGGTTTTGCCTGTAATGCTTCTCTTAGGAGAGCTGGACCCTGGGATCCAGAGCTCTGGTCATACCCACGACCAAGATGTTTTCTGTGCAGGGTGCTATACAGGTCCAGGGGAGTGGAATCCTTGGGAACCCGGTCCCTGAAGGTTTGATTACAATGCCTGCCGTGATAGGTGAAGTTTGGGCTTTTGTGGACCAAACAAAGTCCTGCGGCGGGGAACAGGTAAGTGGGGGCCCCCAGGAACTTGGTTCTATTGGGGGACCCCCAAGCCTAATTTGTCTTTCTGTCTGTTACCTAATGGTATTCCCGCAAAATTCTGTGCATGCCTGTAACTACTAAAAAAATGTAGTAATTTTTAATGGTGGTCAAGAAAAAAAAAAAAAAAAAAAAATGTTTTATATATATATTTAATATATTAGACTGCAGTACCTGTGTTTGTCCACTAGAGGCCGCTGTGGAATGTTTTCTTGTCATGTGGACTAGCTTCTTCTTAGCAGAGCAAAGTTCAGGCAGATGGTGAGTTCTCTTATAGGAAACTGCTTCCTCTGCCATGTTGCAGTGCTCGTCCATCCCCCGGCCTGCGGCAAAGAGGGGCCCTGGCTCCTGTCCCTTGTTACCATTTTTTGAAATTAGCGCCGAAGGCGCACATGGCCGCGCGCGTGCACGCGCCTCTATATATAGAGGTGAGCCGGGAAAGGGGGCGGAGCCTGGGGGATGACGCTCTGTGCGCGCCGCAGCGCTTCTGCGCATGTGCGGGCGTCCCAGCAGTTTAAAAAAACCACAATATTGTAGTGAGCTGGCTATGAAGTACAGAGACAGAGCTGGCAACATTTAAAGGCATACAGCAAGCGGTTGATACAGGCATCCCCTAGAAAGGCACATTAGTAGACACCAACTGTTTCTTATAGCAGCATTTATGCTAGACTATTATCAGTAACTGGTGTATTTCGGCTGGAATACCTCAGCTTTGTGGCTTAGGAATATGCCGTCTAAAAACTCCGGGACTAGAAATTCCAGGAGGAATAGGGGGTCTCCATCGGGCTCTGAGGATCTTGGGCATGCTTTGGCTGCACCAGTCTCCCCTGAAGAATCAGAGGTTAGTGACCGTAGAGCACCCTCAGGAGTACCTGGTACTGTGGCTGTCCTCAGTTCACCTGCTCCTGTGTATGTAACAGAGGAGGTTTTTTCCTCAGCTCTGGGAGGGCTGGAAGAGAGATTGTCAGCATTGATCGCTGCTTCCCTGTCACAGGAGAAAAGCGTTCGATCTCCGTCTCCCCCCTCAGAGTGCCTGTTAACAGAGCAACAGTCCCATACAGAGGTCGACCTACCTGAGGGGGATCAGGAGGAGGTCGATTCGGTTGCAGAGGAATCAACAGTGGAAGAGCCATTCTCAGCATCACATGCTGAAAGGTTATGGGTTCAGTCCCTGACTAATATGGTCCGATCGGGCATTTAAAATGCCACTTGCGGAGCCATCCTCCACTTCTGTCTCCTCGTTGGGGTCGCTAAAAGCTCCCCAGACTATTTGTTCCTTTCCGATCCATCCTTTACTGGAGGGGCTCATTTACCAGGATTGGGAGCATCCTGACAAAATATTTACTCCCCCCAAGAGATTTCCGGTGGTCTATCCCATGGAGGATAAGTTCATCAGAAAATGGAGGGTCCCTACAGTGGACGCAGCCATCTCTTGTGTGAATAAATCACTGACATGTCCGGTGGAAAATGTCCAAATGTTCAAGGACCCAATAGATAAAAAATTGGAGTCCTTATTAAAATCTGCTTTTTCTACAGCAGGATTGGTGACACAACCAGCAGTGGCAGCTATTGGGGTCTGCCAAGCAGTGAAGGATCAGTTGAAACAGGTCTTAAGGGACTTGCCGGATCAGCAGGCTCTTGCCCTAGCTGATCTACCTAGAGCCTTATGCTTTGCGGTGGACGCTATAAAGGATTCAATCCATCAGGCCTCCCGCCTTACGCTGTCTGTAGTACATATGCGCAGGCTCTTAGAGATACGAGCAGCCCGGTATGCCCTAGTAGCATGGACATCCAAACTCCAAGGGTCCCCTGTCAGAGTTCAGTCAGACAATGCCACAGCAGTGGCATATATCAATCGTCAGGGGGGCACCAGGAGTCGTGCAGCCCAAAGGGAGGTAAATTACATCCTGAGATGGGCAGAAAGATATGTCCCAGCCATATCTGCGGTATTCATTCCAGGGGTGGAGAATTGGAAGGCGGACTTTCTAAGTCGCCAACAATTATGCCCAGGGGAATGGTCCCTTCATCCCGAGGTTTTCCGGACAATATGTCAGCGGTGGGGAACACCGGATGTAGATCTTCTAGCATCCAGATTCAACGCAAAGGTGGACAGGTTTGTCTCTCGAACAAGGGATCCCCTAGCTTGCGGCTCGGATGCCCTAGTGTTCCCTTGGGATCAGTTCAAGCTGATATATGCATTCCCACCGCCACAATTGTTACCTCGATTACTCCGCAGAATCAGGGTAGAAAAGAAACCAGTGATTCTGGTGGCTCCAGCGTGGCCCCGAAGAGCATGGTACGCGGAGATTGTAAAAATGTCTGTGGGGAGTCCTTGGACCCTCCCACATCGTCCGGACCTGCTTTCGCAGGGACCGATATACCACCCTTCCTTACCAGCCCTAGGTTTGACGGCCTGGCTATTGAAGCCCACATTCTAAAAAAGAGAGGGCTCTCTAATGCTGTGGTGTCTACCATGATCAATGCCAGGAAATCGGTATCCAGGCAGATCTACTATAGAATCTGGAAGGCGTACATCGCCTGGTGTGAGGCCAGGAAATGGCATCCACGTAAATACGTAATAGGTAGGATTCTGGACTTCCTACAATGGGCTGTAGATAGGAAGCTTGCCTTGAGTACTATCAAGGGTCAGATTTCGGCCTTGTCAATATTTTTTCAAAGGCCCTTGGCTTCGCATTCACTAGTCAAAGCCTTTATACAAGGAGTGATGCGTATTAGTCCTCCGGTTAATATTCCCATATGTCCATGGGATCTAAACTTGGTTCTGTCGGTTCTACAGAAACAACCATTTGAACCATTACAGCATATTTCCTTGGTGCTTCTCACCAGGAAATTGATTTTTCTAGTAGCCATTTGTTCGGCTAAAAGAGTATCGGAATTAGCAGCTATGTCCTGTAAGGAGCCATATCTGGTTATCCATAAGGACAGAGTAGTGTTACGTCCTCATCCAGCCTTTCTTCCTAAGGTGGTATCGAGTTTTCATTTGAACCAAGATGTGGTTCTTCCTTCTTTTTTCCCCAAACCTACTTCGGTAGAGGAAAAGTTATTGCATTCTTTGGATGTAGTAAGAGCAGTTAAAGCTTATCTAAAAGCCACTGCTCAGATTCGCAGAACGGATACTTTGTTTATTCTGCCGGAAGGCCCCAGAAAGGGTCAGGCAGCGTCAAAATCTACTTTAGCCAAGTGGATTCGACAGGTCATAATACAAGCCTATGGCTTGAGAAGTAGACCGCCTCCGTTCAAAGTTAGGGCGCACTCCACGAGAGCAGTTGGAACTTCATGGGCAGTGCATCACCAGGCCTCCCTGGCTCAAATCTGTAAGGCCGCAACATGGTCTTCGGTACACACGTTTACTAGGTTCTACCAGGTGGACGTTAGAAGTCAGGAGGATGTTGCCTTTGGGCGCAGTGTGTTGCAGGCCGCAAAAGATCCTCATGTCTGATAGCGCTCAGCTTATATATGGTGTATCCCCCCCCTCATTTGGCATTGCTTTAGGACATCCCATTAGTAATGACTATGTCGCTCTGTGTCCCGTGATGTACGAGAAAGAAAATAGGATTTTTATAACAGCTTACCTGTAAAATCCTTTTCTTGGAGTACATCACGGGACACTTATTGCTTTGCTACAAAACTGAGGTGCTCCCGGATGGGAGGGGCTTATATAGGGGAGGGTACTTCCGGTTTTGGAAGTTGCCAGTGCCAGCACCTGACGGTATCTATATAACCCATTAGTAATGACTATGTCGCTCTGTGTCGCTCTGTGTCCCGTGATGTACTCCAAGAAAAGGATTTTACAGGTAAGCTGTTATAAAAATCCTATTTTCTTCAGAAATTCTTTATTAACCTATGTGAAAATATATGGTTTTCGTAGCTGTTTTACAAAGCATGTTACTTTTTTTTTTTTTTTTTTTTTTTTTTTTTAGCCCACATTAAAGGATCGAGGATGGTTTATAGGTCCTTTAGGAACAAATCCTTGGTGGACTATACCTGCTGCTGCTATTCCAGCTCTGCTTTGCACCATTCTAGTCTTCATGGATCAGCAAATCACAGCTGTGATCATTAATCGAAAAGAACACAAGCTGAAGGTATTATCGCAACCCACCTCTATTAAGTGTTATGTTAATAACATTGGTATGAGAACCCTGATCTGTGACAAGTCACGTGTGGCTCCTGGCACCCTTTGGTGTTGATAGCTGTAGCCTCTTAGCAGGTGCTCAGTACCTTAACTGATGATAGAACTATGACCATAGCAGCATGTGAAATTGTTATTGGACTGGGCAGTATAGGAGTTCCAGAATTGTCTAACTGCTATGACCTCTGGCAAATAATTTCGGATGACATTTATGTAGTTTATGCATCAGATTAGTATTCTTTACAGATGTTATTTTAAATGGCACAGGTCTCGGTAGTGAAATTTCTTTTAGGAAAATGAAGAGCTAAGGCACTCCAATGATTATTTGGCCATGTCATACATAGTCAAACCCCTGACTTTACCTTTCAAACATCTGTTTCACTATATTCTTCCCATGACCATTAAGTTTATTTTAAAGCCATATAATTTCCTATTTTTTTTTAAACAAGTTTATTGCTTATTAACCACTTCCAGCCCGCGCCATAGCCGAAAGACTGCTGTAGCGAGGGCTTACTATATCCTATCATGGTTCAGGGTAAACGGCCAATCAGGACGGCCCTTTACCACATGATCAGCTGTGTCCAGTAACAGCTGATCACAATGTACACAAGCCAGTTATCGGAGAAGAGAGACGATATCTGGCTTGTGTTAAAGGGATGTCTACACTGATAATCGGGGCACTGTGTCAGTCAGTCTCAACCGTGTCCACCAGTGCTGCCTATCAGTACCGCCTCATCAGTGCCCATTAGTGCAGCCTCATTAGCGCACATCAATGAAGGAGAAAAATTACTTTTTGCAAGATTTTATAACAAACCTATGAAAACCAATTTTTTTTTTTTTTCAACATTCTTAGTCTTTTTTTCGTTTTGTTTAGCAAAAAATAAAAACCCAGTGGTGATTAAATACCACCAAAAGAAAGCTTTGTGTGAAAAAATTATAAAGACTTCATATGGGTACAATCTTGCATGAACGCGCAATTGTCATTCAAAGTGTGACAGCGCTGAACATTGGCCTGGGCAGGAAGGGGGTAAGTAAGTAGGCAAGTGATTAAAATTTTGTGAGCTGAGATTTTGAAACTGGTTTGCTACAGACTGAAGATCAGTAGCGGGGCAGCTGAGCCATGTGAGACCATGGGGTTGATTTACTAAAATTGGAGAGTGCAAAACCAGGTGCAGCTCTGCATAGAAGCCAATCGGCTTCCAGGTTATTTTGTTTTTGTGTTTTTTTTTTGTCAAAGCTTAACTCTGGCATGTCCAAAGTCCGGCCCGCGGGCCAATGGCGGCCAGCGTTCCGGTTTCAGACGGCCCGCCTGGTAATTTTGACATGTATATCTTTTGTGGCCCCCAACGAATCCCCGAGCGCCGGGGGCCACAAAAGAAGGGGAGGAGGCGGGACGAGCGCTGTGCATACAGGAGAGGAGTATTTTCTGTTTACACGGCGACCTCTGTAAAAGGAAGTCCCGTCTCCTCCACTGCTATTAGATGACTGTTCTGTCCATCACAGGAGGCGGGACTTTCTATTAAAGAGGCCGCCGATAAAACAGGAGTTTCTCCTGTATGTCTGTCGGCGCTCGTCCCACTCCCTCCCTGTCTCCTCCAAGGCTGCAGATGGACATGAATCAGGCTGCATTCAGGGCAACGGGGGGGGGGGGGGGATGCTGCATTCAGGGCAAGGGGGGTGCATTTATGGCACTTGTGAGGCTGTATTGATGGGCAGTGACCCTTATTTTGCATCAGTTCTTTATTTAAAATGTAAGATTTTTTTAAAGTGAAGGTGCGTGTTATACGCCGATAAATACGGTATATCCTCATAACACGCCTTAGCTCATCTCTTCACCACACACAGCCACAAAGGCAAGGGAATTCTTGTTGGGCAGTGTATTAGTGCTCGGACGAACGCACTTAGACCAAATTTTAATGGTTCACAGAATGTCAGGCAAAATGGTCGGCCCTTACGCATGTTCAGTTCATTAAATCTGGCTCTCTTTGAAAAAAGTTTAGACACCCCTGGCTTAACTGAACAAGCTGAAGTTAGAAGCTGATTGGCTACCATGCTCAACTGCACCAGATTTTTAACTCAAGTTTTAGTAAATCAACACCCATGTCTACACACAGCCAAGATCATCAAGGGGTATCTGAATTTACATGATTCAGCATGTTTGTCTGAAAGTAGATGCTGACCCTTCACTTTATTTCACTGCGTTAGCAAATGAGTACTTAACACATGTGTTAAAGGAGCACTAAAGCTTCCCTTTTTTTTGCCCAAAAATAACAAACATGTTATACTTACCTTCACTGTGCAGCTCGTTTTGCACACAGTGGCCCCGATCCTGGTCTTCTGGGGTCCCTCGGCGGCTGTCTTGGCTCCTCCCTGCAGGGACTCCACACCATAATGCGAGTGAGCTCGCATGGTGTGGAGTGATTGCGGGCGCGCTCCCGTGATACAGCGGCGGCCATAGCCGCCGACTGTATCACTCGGCCCCGCCCCCCGTGCGCCGCGTCATTGGATGTGATTGACAGCAGCGCCAGCCAATGGCTGCGCTGCTTTCAATCCATCCAGTGTAGCCAATCGGCGGCCAGGCTGAAAAACGAAGAGGATGACGGGGACGAGCGTGGCACTTTCGAGGGGCCAGGTAAGTAAAACGGGGGCTGGGGGGGGGGGGCGGTATTGTCGAATGTTTTTTCACCTTAATGGATAGGATGCATTAAGGTGAAAAAACATGTAACTTTACTACTCCTTTAAGACAGCTCATTAATTTCAGTGGGCTGCCAAACACACCAAAAAGGTGCATTTCAGTGGGCAAACCAACATAAAATGCGTTGATTTACTAAAACTGGAGAGTGCAAAATCTGGTGCAGCTCTGCATGGTAGCCATTCGACTTCTAACTTCAGCTTATTCAATTAAAGTAATACTAAAGTCTTGTTTTATTATTTTTAAAGAAAATTTTTTTTTTTTTTTTTTTTTTTTATATTTGCCTGCTCTTTGCAGTGGTTTTGCACAGAGCAGCCTGGATCCCCCTCTTCTAGGTCTCTCGCTGGCATTCCTGGCCCCTCCCTCCTGTTGAATGCCCCCACAGCACACCTCTTGCTATGGGGGCACCTAAGCTGCAGCTCCCTGTGTCCATTCATACACAGAGCTGTGGTTCGGCCCCACCCCACCCCCACTCTCTCCTGATTGGCTAACTGACTGACAGCAGCGGGAGCCAATGGTGCCGCTCCTGTGTCTCAGCCAAACAGGAGGTAGAGTCTCGGACGGCTGAGGCACTTAGGAACATCGCTGGATAGAGATGTGGCTCAGGTAAGTATTAGGGGGCTGCTGCACAGAGAAGGTTTCAAATATTAAGGCATAGAATGCATCGAGATAAAAAAAAAAAACTTCTGCCTTTTGCAACCACTTTAAGTTTTGACAAAAACACTTTGAAGCTTTTTATGCACAGCTGCACCAGATTTTGCACACACCAATTTTCATAAATCAATCCCATGATTTCTTAAGATGGAAGCCCCATTCTGGCTACCCATTCAGTGCTCTGTGTGCAAAGTGGTTTGGCGTAACCCCTAGATGCTAATTGCAGCCCAGCTTTTGATTGGTTTCTATGCAGAGCTGCGCCAGATTTTGCACTCTTCTGTTTTAGTAAATCAACCCCCATTAGTGTTTTGCAGCAAACATTCCTCAGCAAGGTGTGCTTTTAAAAAATAAATAAACTTTTCCTTTTGAGGCAGCCCAATTTGAATGGGCTCCCTTAGCACACACAACATGTTAACCAGCAGCATAATGCAAAAACTCCAATGCATGGCAATAGTTTAAATGTGTCCTTAATGACGTCTTAAAGATTGGTGCTAGCCTTTAGGAGAGAAAAGAAAATGAAGACTTTGAGTGCTTGTACTGTAATCTATAATACTTGTAAGTGGTTACTTGTACATCCGCAAGCATGCATAGAAAAAAATATATCTAATGCCAGACCTGCAAACATTCTGATGTAAGACGACATCCTTAGCCCAGTCTATTCTAACAATATTTATTTTGTCTGCATTTACAGAAACCATAGGATGGTAAACCTTAATAAAAAAAAAAAAGCAAGCAGTCCTATTTGCTATAAAATTATTGGTGTCTTCAGATATTTGCAAGAAAAATGTCAGATCAAATGAAGGGTTAAAGAAATGAACTCCTTTATTTGATCAGTTGATTGTTTTTTCCAAAATTTCCCTTTAGGCTACTTTCACACTGAAGCGCTGGATGCGCTGGCAGTATAGCGGCGCTATTTTTAGCGCCGCTGGATGCGCTGGCAGTATAGCGGCGCTATTTTTAACGCCGCTATATCGTAGTTTTTGCCACGATTTGCGGGCGCTAGCGAGGTGATTTTAACCCCCGCTAGCGGCCGAAAAAGGGTTAAAAACGCCTCTTTGCGGCGTTTTGGAGGGGCTACCCCATTGATTTCAATGGGCAGGGGTGCTATAGGAGCGGTATTTACCGCCCCTACCGCGCCTCAAAGATGCGGCTTGCAGGAATTTTTCGACCCTCCTGCAAGCGCCACCGCTCCAGTGTGAAAGTCCTCACGCTTTCACACTGGATACAATGAAGCAGATTTTTCGGGGTGCATTGCAGGCACTATTTTTAGCGCAATAGCTCCTACAAAGCGCCTCAGTGTGAAAAGGGCCTAAGGCTCAGTTCAGATTTATGCAAATTGGATGCATTTTCAATTGAGCAGGTTCACACATGTGGGGGCGGTCTGATGCGGTTTTGAAAAGGGTCCTGTGCTTTTTTGGGTCTGGTTCAGGTGCGAATTCAGGACTGCAAACCGCAGCCACATATATATGAACGCAGCCTTAAGGTTTAGATATTTTCTTCAAAGTAAGGAACAATTCTACTTAAAAAAAATAAATAAAAATCAGATAGGTAGAAAAGTTGGGAGATTGAGGGTTTATATCCGTCACATTCTAGAATTGTAATAACAAATTGCATTAATATAAACCAGAACGGATATATGGTGAGATTGGTATTCTTTGCTTGCTTTTACAGAAAGGATGTGGCTACCATCTTGACTTGTTCATGGTTGCTGTCATGCTGGGTGTATGCTCCCTAATGGGACTGCCATGGTTTGTAGCTGCAACTGTTCTATCCATCAGCCATGTTAACAGCTTAAAAGTGGAATCTGAATGTTCTGCTCCAGGAGAGCAGCCAAAATTCCTGGGAATCAAAGAGCAGAGAGTGACAGGTCTTCTGATCTTTGTTCTGATGGGACTGTCTGTGTTTATGACCTCTGTTTTAAAGGTAAGATGGCATGCTGACCTATTCATAGCAGAATTCATGTACGTAGATGTTTTGGTTGTCTTTGTCGTTGCGTTCCTTTGACAAGAGATCTTGCCGTAAGCACACCGTGATTTATTGTATACGTGTAATATATTCGTATAATGGATACTGCATATACTTGTAAAGATAAGACCGTAGCAATTAAAGCATTTTACATTTTGAAGGTAAAACACATTACTCATGCTTATTGTTGCGTTCCATTGGAACTGCTTAAAATACCGGACAAGGAACAAAAGCTCAAATACAAGCACCACATATTTGTCTTGCTTGCTGTGTCATTGTTAGTCATGGCTCATCTTGTAAATTCCCAGTCTATCTAGACTGCTAACAATGGCACTGCTGGCCGGTCACACAGGCTTTTGCTGTTTGGTGTCCTTTCTTGAGTTGCATTTATCAATGGAAAGGAATCAAATAACATGTTGGCCTTTAGCCACAACTCCTCAACTCCAGACAAAACTTTTTATTTATTTTTTTTTTTTTTTCGATTAGTTAGAACACGGGGGGAACTTTTTTTTTTTGTCTGTCATTTGTATAATACTCCTTAACGTCTGTTTATGATGGGTGTCACAGAACAAAGGGGAACCCCTTTCCCCTTCTTTAAAGTCTGAATGTTGGGCTCTATTCACATTCGGCATCTCGAGCAGAATTGCTGCAATTCTGCCTGCAATCTCAAATCGCACTACAATCTCAAAACGTATGTTCGGGTGTCATTCATTTTCAATGGCACCTAAGACGTGGTGCGGTTTTGCCACGATTATCAAAGCAAACTGCAATGCTTGAATCTTGCTTCCCGAAAACAAGCAGGAGCTTCTGTGTTTTAGATGCAACTGAAAATGAGTGCCACCCAAACACGTGGTTTGCGATTTGTAGTGCGATTTGAGATCGCAGGCAGAATCACAGCGACTTTTGCCCAAGATCCCAAAACGTCAAATGTGAATGGAGCCTAAAGGATGCCATAGACTGCTTATATTTCGTCTGATTCCTGCTGGATCAGCCTAAATGCAAATCATGGTAGGCCCTGTCGGCACCACTTGGTTTGACAAAAGTGGATTTTTAAATCGACTATTGTTGGAGTTGGGTGAGAATAGTATGCTGATTAGCATCTGCATCCTATCAAATGCAGGGATGCTGTTCGGTTTATTCTGAGAGCCACAGGAGCCAGGTGTCAGAATACAATAGCTGGCAGGGAGATTCCCTCAACGCTGTTTAGCATGAATGGAGGAATCTGTTAGATTCCATCGGGCTGAACAAGAGAAATCTAGAAATGTATGGCTATTCTTGTGTAGAGCTTTGTGAATTTTTCCCCTTGTATACCTATTGACGATGTACCAACAAGCACAAAATCAGTACAGGTATCCTTTTTTTTTTAACTATAATGTAACTTGCAGTTATAATTTAAAAGTATAATAAATTACACCAATATAAAAAAAATTATAATTCTGTAAGTTTTCCTTTTTTTGTAGTATATTTCAGTATTTTACATAGGATTACAATACCTAGGTTATAATTCCTTGTTTTAAATTTCCTTACTTGGATTGTCCTGCCTTTGTTTTCCCCTCTGTCTTTGTTTTCCTTATGTTTTCATGCTAAGGTATAATATGTTACAGTACAATTAATGTTGGACTTTTATGGTGTCCGGAGTTAGTCCATTACCAGTGCTCTATAAAGACTTTATACAAGGGAAAATAATACATATTTTGTATAAGTACCAGAATAAAAGTATTTTCAAGCAGCACTTGTAGTAAACTCTGTAGGTTACGGTGATACATTCTTGCTAACATTTTGTGTATATCATTACAGTTTATTCCAATGCCGGTTCTATATGGTGTTTTTCTATATATGGGAGTGTCTTCACTAAAGGGTATCCAGGTAAGTCTTCCATATACAGAACTCTGACAAATCTTTCTAGCAAAATGAATGTGCAATGGTGTATAAAGCCCAGCAGTTTGGGGAATGTATAGCACATCACACCGTGCAGAACTGGTACATTAGCAGCAAGCACTGGAAGAGTGTGAGGTAGTGGTGGTGAGCGGATAGGGACACATACTTTAAGGCTGGCCATATATTATACAATTGTCTTGTACAACTTTGCTTTAAATTTACCAAAACCATATAATGAGGTCAAACCTAAACACTTTCAATTTGTATGCAATCAGGCAGGCCCTTGCACTATATACTTGAAGGTAAAACTAAAGGAAATTGAATATGAAAATTGTATAATGTATGGCAAGCCTATGTGTCAGTGTCTATATACCTGCATGTCCTGTGGCGCTGTGTCTCCTAGGGGTGGTGTCAACACTGGGACTGGCAGCCTGCAGGTAGTGTTCAATCAAATTACCTATGCACTGCATGTGTGGACATGCACAGTTGACCATTTACCGTCAGCCAATGCCCTCCGATGCTCTCCAGTGCCATTGATTGTATTGTAGAAAGCACAGTTAAAGGGAACAGTTAAAGTGAAACTTCAGTCAGAAAGTAATTTCCCGATAGATCACTTCAGGCTTGCCCCTTTTTGAAGCTATAGCTATGTAATAAAATAAGTGTACTGTTTTTAAGATCCAGTAATGCACAGTCTAGCCCTGCTCTACACATGCTCAGTTGCTCTTTTCTCTGCACTGTGCCTGAAATCAGAGCCACTAGAGGCTAACAGCTTTTGGATTAAGGCTCCTTTCACATTTGTGCGACTTGAGATCTGACTTGAGACCCCAAGTCGCAGGAAATTGGAAATTCAATATATTTCTATGAGAGCTGTTCCTACTGACAAGTCACCACTACTTCAGAAAAGGTTCCTGCACTTTGGTCCAACTTTTGATGTGACTTTGATCCAGAGAATGTAAAGTCAGATGAAAGTCACGCTGGAAATTGCACGACTTTTGAGATGCGCTAATGTAAAAGGAGCCTTAGACCCCTTTCACACTGGGGCGCTTTTCAGGCGTTTTAGCACAAAAAATAGTGCCTGTAAAGCACCTCTCAAGCCACCCCAGTGTGAAAGCCAGAGTGCTTCCACACTGGGGCGGTGCGCTTGCAGGACAGGAAAAAAAAGTGCATGTATAAAGTGAATGGGCAGTGCTGCCGAAACGCCTGCAAAGCGATTCGGCAAAACGGGCGCTATTAACCCTTTCCTCGGCTGCTAGCGGGGTTTAAAAGCGCCCCGCTCCTGGTCGAAATGCGCCACTATAACCGTGGTAAAGCGCCGCTAAAACTAGCAGCGCTTTACCGCCAGCGCCCACACCGCTCCAGTGTGAAAGAGGTCTTACTGTTGCTGATGGGGAAAGAAAGCAATAGAAATGACACTGTGCGGAGGGAACAGAGATTAGGGAGAGAGAAAATAGAGCAGGAGAGGTGACAGGACAAACTCTACTAGAAATGTATCTATTTTAATCAAAGAAAGTGACCTATAGTTTTTGAGAACCAGGAGACGGGGAGCGTTCTCAGTAAGGAAGTGACTGCTCTGGGCTTCAGCAAAATGGTGATCTCCAGCAAGCAGAAACGGGAGAAATGCTGGAGGCAATTTTGAGCACACACAAATTTTGGTAGCATGATTATTAATGTGGAATGTATGTTCTTTTGTTATATGGGTAAAGTTCCCCTTTTTAATCTTGTGACTTGTCTGCTTAACAGCCAAGTCCTTCATCCACTGTGCAGAATAATGTGACATACAGATTATTGCTTCACATTTTTACTTTTCTTCTTTTCATGTCTACTTGCAGTTCTTTGACCGGATAAAGCTATTTGGAATGCCAGCCAAACATCAGCCAGACCTCATCTACCTGCGTTATGTCCCCCTCTGGAAAGTGCATGTGTTCACTGTCATACAGCTCACTTGCCTGGTTCTTTTATGGGTCATCAAAGTATCTCAAGCTGCTGTTGTGTTTCCCATGATGGTAAATGGTCATATTCAATATTTTAAAATTATTTCTGCAAAACATGAGTTCGCTGCTTAATTGTTGACTGTTGCTTTCTTTTTTTATTCATATTTTACTGCTACTTCCAGAAAACAAGGGAACAATACCACTTGTATACTGTATAATTAATGCATGTTTGTATTAGTTCAGCCTTTCTTTCACTCTACATTGTCCATCTGGCCAAATTAGTTATTACATGATCATGGATCCACTTTAGGAAGCATAAGAAATGTAATACGCTTTAAAACCACTAGATAAAGAACACCTTTATGCCCAGATATTTAAAAAAAATATATGCATGTAGGAAGCAAAACAAGTAAACATTCAGTTGAAATTCATATATTTTTGCAGTGCCTTGAAAAAGTATTTATAAACCTTGAAATTTTCCACATTTTGTCATGTTAAAACCAAAAACGTAAATGTATTTTATTGGAATTTTATGTGATTGACCAACACAAAGTGGCACATAATTGTGAAGTGGAAGGAAAATGATAAATGGGTTTCAAAGTTTCTTACAAATATGTGAAAAGTGTGGCGTGCATTTGTATTCAGAACAAGGAGAGCATTAATCAGAGAAGCAGCCAAGAGGCCCCTGGTAACTCTGGAGGAGCTGCAGATCCACAGCTCAGGTGGGAGAATCTGTCCACAGGACAACTATTAATCGTGCACTCCACAAATCTGGCCTTTATGGAAGAGTGGCAAGAAGAAAGCCATTGTTGAAAGAAAGCCATAAGAAGTCCTGTTTGCAGTTAGCGAAAAGCCATATGGGGGACACAGCAAACATGTGGAAGAAGGTGCTCTGGTCAGATGAGACCACAATTGAACTTTTTGGCCTAAAGGCAAAACGCTATATGTGGCAGAAATCTAACACTGCACATCACCCTGAACACCCCATCCCCACGGTGAAACATGGTGGTGACGGCATCATGTTGTGGGGATGCTTTTCTTCAACAGGGACAGGGAAGCTGATCAGAGTTGATGGGAAGATGGATGGGGCCAAATACAGGACAATCTCAGAAGAAAACCTGTTTGAGTCTGCAAAAGATTTGAGACTGGGGCGTAGGTTAACCTTCCAGCAGGACAACGACCCTAAACATACAGCCAGAGCTACAATGGAAGGGTTTAGATCAAAGCATATTCATGTGTTAGAATGGCCCAAAGTCCAGACCTAAATCCAATTGAGAATCTGTGGCAAGGCTTGAATTGCTGTTCAGACGCTCTCCATCCAATCTGACAGAGCTTGAGCTATTTTGCAAAGAAGAATGGGCACAAATGTCACTCTCTAGATGTGCAAAGCTGGTAGAGACATCCCCGAAAAGATTTGCAGCTGTAATTGCAGTGAAAGGTGCTGAATACAAATGCATACCACACTTTTCAGATATTTATTTGTAAAAAAAAAAAATTAACCATTTATCATTTTCCTTCCACTTCACAATTATGTGCCACTTTGTGCCACAAACAGCCTATCACATAAAATCCAAATAAAATAGATTTACGTTTTTGGCTGTAACAAAGGAATTGTTCTTTTGTTGAGGCACTCTTGGTGCTGGTGGTGACCTAAGAACCATCATTGCTGAATGAAGAAATCAGGTGTGTCTGCCTGTCTGTGCACTGTTGTAGGTGTATGTACATTGCAAAACTGGCTAAACGGAATAAAAATCATTTGGCAGGTACAACAGTAAATGTAGAGTTCTGCTTTACCACACTGATGGAGGCAATGTAATTGATTGTGATTTAGAAGCCAAGAGCAGAATATATATTCTATATTAAAGCACAAAGAACGTCAACACTTGCACTTTAGGCTGGGTTCACACTATTGCCACATGCGGCTCACAGCAGAGGTCTGGTGCGTCCCCGTTCACCGTTTCAGGTCTGATTTCAGCCCAAATTTTTGAACCTGAAACAGACCAAAAGGCGCACAGGACTCCTGTGCAAATTCGCACCGGAGCCGCAGCGGAGATATGTGAACCCGCATCCAATTTACATAGGCGTGAACCCAGCCTTAATAAAAGGGCCATCATTACTGCGTCTTTATTTAAAGAGACCTTGTCCATTCTTATGCATTTCATAGACACATGGAAGAGTGACGGCAGAAATAAGACCAAGTGGTTGAGCAATGTAGGCCTTCTCATAGCAGGTTGCTGATCCCAGATAAGCAGTGGACAATATAGAGGTTATGTTACACTACAATGTTTACATTTTCCATGCTTTCTGTTTAAGGTCCTTGCTCTGGTATTTATTCGTAAATTATTGGACTTCTGTTTCACCAAACGTGAGCTAAGCTGGTTGGATGATTTGATGCCAGAAAGTAAGAAAAAGAAAGAGGATGATAAGAAGAAAAAGGAGAAAGAGGTAGTCTTTGGTTTTCCGTCTTTATTATATTTGTCATTTAGTAGCGTATCAATTTTTAAGGCTGTTACTGATTAAAATTTTCGTGTTCGATTAATCAATTTTTTTTTTAAATCGATTAATCGACTAATTTCGATTAATTATAATACAGATCCAACTACTTTTAGCTGATCTCCTTGCAGGCTGATTCCCAGTGCAGCTACCAACCACTGGAAAATGCATAGCAGGATACAAAAACACACAAAGGCAGCGCTCGATGGGAATAGCATTAAAACTTTTATAGTCTTCAAGTAGGTACCAAAATAAATATTGCACTGGAGATAAAATCGATGTAGCTACATAAACTGTAGAAATGGTGCGAGTACCGTATTTGCCGGCGTATAAGGCGACTGGGCGTGTAAGACGACCCCCTAATTTTCCAGATAAAATTTGGGTTTTGGGATATACTCGCCGTATAAGACGATCCCCTTCCGACTAGCCATGCCTCACCATACCTCACTGTGCCCCATTGCATACCTCACTGTGCCCCTCGACGATCACTTACCTTATCCCTGGCATGTAGAATCTCCAGTCAGACCGCGGCCGTCCATTTTTCAAATGCCGCGCCGCCTCCTCGTGCTGTTCTGTGATAGGAGGAAACACTCAGCTTACCAGCAGACACTGTGTTCAGTGTTCCGCCTATCACAGATGCCCTCTCATCCGAGGACGAGAGGGCATCCGTGATAGGCGGAACACTAAACAGAGGCTCTGCTGGGAAGCTGAGTGTTCCACCTATCACGGAACAGCACGAGGAGGAGGCGCGGCTTTTGAAAAATGGATGCGGTCTGACTGCAGATTCTACATGTCAGGTACGTACCGCGTATAAGACGACCCCCAACTTTGGAGAAAATTTTTATGGGGTAAAAAGTCGTCTTATACGCCGGAAAATACGGTAATACCAAACGGTAGCAAAAGCAGTCATAAAAACATGTAGCCAAGTATGATACTGGTATAAAAATGTGTACAACAATACCACTGCTGAATCCAGATGAGGGGTTAACATCAGTCCGTCGGCATGTAGATGTTCCGTGAAGGGAACTATCACAACTCCCAGTGGATGGCTGTAGAATCCCAGGTTGATAGAGGGAAATGATAGAGGGAAGTGTAACAGCCCTTGCGTGTGGCAGATAGTAAGATCCCACCAGCATGCAGATATGAAGGCACAGCAAAGGAGCCCTGCAGATGGACACGGCAAGCCCCTCCAGTGTCCGTGACGTCACCAGATCTCAGACTAAACTCCCTGAAGACCAAGAAGCAGGCGGAGAGGTGAGTAACAATCAAAAAAATTGATTAATCGAGGAATTAATAGTTAATTTCCACAGCCCTAGAATTTTTATTTTATTTTTTTAAGGACACCAGTTTTCTTCCAAGGTACTGTTCTATTAGGAATTCAATGCCTTTTTCCTTGAATATAGATGCCTACTTGCTATGCATCTCTAGGGGTTATTACAGTTAATGCAGTTTCAATTACAAGTCTGTATGTCTGGCTCCCCTTACATTGCTGGAGGTGTTCCGAAGAGCTGTAGTCCACAGCTCACTGTAAGGCCTCATGCACACTGGACGTTTTTACAGCAGCTGTTTTTGGCAGTAAAAACAGTCTACAGTCAAACTCTCCATCATGTTATCCTATGTGTCCATGCACCCATAGGCTGTTATCAGCAGTTTTGGGCAGTGGCGTTTTTGAGCAGTAAAAAAATACCCCCAAAACTAGTGGGTTCTGAGAGACGTTTTTCAGCTGTAAAAACGCTCAAATGCTGATAAACGTTCAAAAGTCGCTCACCAGCATTTAACGTTTTTGATCCATTGGAAAAGAAAAACGCTAACGCACAAAAAACGCTAAAAGCTATTGCAAAAACTTGAAAATCTCACTGCAAAGCTACTGGCGTTTTTCATAACGTTATTTTAACGTCCAGTGTGCATGAGGCCTAATAGAGTTGCTAAACCCAGGACCCTGCATTCACTATATTTGGTCTCCCAAAGTACACAGAACGTGAAAATGCAATTACTTTAGTGAAGATTCTCATCAGCAGTATATAGCAGTCTTGTGACTTTTATAAGTGTCCGGCTGAGTTTGCATTCTTCTGACCGTCCTATGAGGCTGCAGGACCTGTGAACCTCTGTTTGGACAGTGCCGATTGGCCGTGTGCTGATCACATGCAACCTCCAAAAAAGAAAAAAAGAAAAACTATAGCACTACACACCAAATTGAGCATGTGCTGAGTGCCTCCTAGGGCGCTGTGTTATCAGTTGATGCGTTGGAGACAGTGTAAAAAAGGGGAGGATCAGAGAAGACAGGATCAAACAGCTTTTTTTACACAATGCAGAGTATTAACCCCTCAGGTTCCACAGTTAATATAATAAGCATGCTTTACTGCATATACAGACTGATTTTACTGTTGTGGGTTTAGTAACACTGTAACTTCCACCTTAAAGTAGAATTGTGGCCAGGCTATGGACAATTAAATATTTTACTTGCTGACCTCTGTAGTGGCAGGCATGGTGGAACAAATCACTTTTAAAGCTAAAGTTTAGCTAAAACCCCCTCGCCCAGTAGCCTGAAAGCGCAGCGCGATTTGTGCATTCCCTGACTTAAGATGCTGGCGCCTGGACCCAAAGCCTATTGAAGTATTGGCTCGAATGCAGACCTTGCATTCCAGGTGCTTTTTCTTTTTTTTTTTTTTGCACTGTTTGTTTTTGACGCATTCTAGTGCATGCCAGTGTGTCGTTGATCCGTTTTACTGCGTTCCAGTGCAGGAAAAATGCAGCATGTTCTTTTTGTTTTATTTTTTTCTGGAACTGACTGCACTGGTGTGAACTATGCCATTGGAAGCAATATAACCTACTTTCCATGCGTTTTTAAGTGCAGAAAAAAAAAAATCGCACTGGACTGTATGTGGTATGAACTGGCCCTTTAACGTGGTTGTAAACCCTTTACAACCACTTTTACCTACAGGTAAGCCTACCGCTGCGGGGGCTTCGATCTGAGGTGAGTATTGCATAATGAGCTAGTATACTACCCTATTATGCCTTTGTCTTGCAGGTGGTGTGTTCTTCTTTTTTTTATTTTATTTTTTTTGAAAAGTGGGTTTACAACCACTTTAAGGATTGTATTCATTTAAATGTTTGTAGCTTGACCACAGTTCTAGTTAAAGCTATGTATACAGGTTACGGTTTGATTGTACAATATACTTTTAGATATACCATGAAAACCGATATTCAGTCTGTAGCCAATCAGGTAGGCCCTTACACTACTTAACTATACAATTCCCATTATAAATTGAGCTTAACTGAAAGTAACGTGCAGATTTTAATTTAAAGTATAAGTAAACCCCCTAACATTTTCAGCCAAGGAAGCTGCCATCTTTGCCTCTGTTTAATCTACAACTGCCATGATGCTGCACATGTGATCAGTTATGACTCCAGCCATTGGATGGTTTGACTGGTTGAGAGCACAACCAATGGGAGTGTTTCATTTCGGGCATGTGCTGAAAATGAAACGGTTTTATGGATGGGTTTACTTCTGCTTTAAAAAAAAAAAAAACAACCTCTTTGGGATAGTGTGAAGTGTGGAGCACCATTTTATACCCCACCAGTTCCCACTTTCTTTGTAATTCCCCCAGGCAGCTCCTAGTCCTTTTCTTCATTTATGTGGAGAAACCTCAGTTCTTAGCCGCTTCAGCTGTTTGGTGAAATGTAGCTTCACTTTAGATTTTAAAATAGAAAAATAAAATTGTTTTCTTTTAGAAAAATGCAGCATACTGTGCTTATATCTTGCTAATACTGTGCGCCTAGAAGTAGAGTTTTGCAAAGGAGCGAATTGGCTTTTTGACCATCCTTTTCCTCTCTCCTTTACAAAACGAGAAGATTGAAGATGACTCACCAGAGGTAAGTCAATAGAAGTATTAAATGGCGTGCACACTTTGTGGAGTACGCATGCTGTTTTATTGGATTGAAATCATGCCAATATTTGTATACAAGAGTTGATTGAGCTTGTTGTTCTGAGTGGCATACAGTATATCTAAACCTACCATGGTGATGGCACATTGGAAGCGATATGTGTTCAGTACCTTTCGGAGCCTCTTATTTGGGTACTATTGTTGGAAAATACAAATGGCCGCTATTGGCATACAGACACAGAAGCTGTCATACTTGCTGTCTATCAGCATAGTTTTCTTTCTTGATTGCATTTTTTCAGTATGAAGTGACAAATGCCTTATTTTTAATATCTACAGATGCAAATGTTATAAAAATATGGAAAGACTGATAAATGGAATGGTGATACAAACTTTCGGATCTCTAATGTAAATTAGGTTTCAAAGGGTTAGAAGTTCTTTAAAAAAAAAAAAAAAAAAAGTCCTATTGTTGCTTTAACTGAAGTGGTAATTACATAGTTTTTACAAATGATTTGATTCCAAGAGTGCTGGTAAAAACGCTAAATATGTATTTACTCTGCCCAGATGTTTTTTTTTTTTTTTTTTTACTTTTTATTATTGTTTGTCATTACGTTCACAGACTTGGCTTTAACTCCAAGAAATAGATGTAAAGTTGCTCAAATTCTATTTGTTTCTGAAGTAGTCGAGGAAAAACAGGTTCCTGCGCTTGAGAAATTGCTGTGCGGCTGATTGAAAACGGGTCTTTACTTAAAAGGCCATCACATCAGCTGTGCTGCCACTCTCAATGTAGACTAGTATTTCCTCTCTTCTCTCTCTTGCTTTTGCTTCATCCCTCCCTCTCTCGCTATCCCTTCTCCCTCCCTCTCTCGCTATCCCTTCTCCCCCCCTCTCTCGCTATCCCTTCTCCCCCCCCCTCTCGCTATCCCTTCTCCCCCCCCCCCCTCTCGCTATCCCTTCTCCCCCCCTCTCTCGCTATCCCTTCTCCCCCCCTCTCTCGCTATCCCTTCTCCCCCCCTCTCTCGCTATCCCTTCTCCCCCCCTCTCTCGCTATCCCTTCTCCCCCCCCTCTCTCGCTATCCCTTCTCCCCCCCCCTCTCTCGCTATCCCTTCTCCCCCCCCTCTCTCGCTATCCCTTCTCCCCCCCCTCTCTCGCTATCCCTTCTCCCCCCCCTCTCTCGCTATCCCTTCTCCCCCCCCTCTCTCGCTATCCCTTCTCCCCCCCCTCTCTCGCTATCCCTTCTCCTCCCCCCCCCCCCCCCTCTCGCTATCCCTTCTCCTCCCCCCCCTCTCTCGCTATCCCTTCTCCCCCCCCTCTCTCGCTATCCCTTCTCCCCCCTCTCTCGCTATCCCTTCCCCCCCCCCCTCTCGCTATCCCTTCCCCCCCCCCCTCTCGCTATCCCTTCCCCCCCTCTCTCGCTATCCCTTCCCCCCCCTCTCTCGCTATCCCTTCCCCCCCCTCTCTCGCTATCCCTTCCCCCCCCCTCTCTCGCTATCCCTCCCCCCCCTCTCTCGCTATCCCTTCCCCCCTCTCTCGCTATCCCTCCCCCCCCCTCTCTCGCTATCCCTTCCCCCCTCTCTCTCGCTATCCCTTCCCCCCCTCTCTCGCTATCCCTTCCCCCCCTCTCTCGCTATCCCTTCCCCCCCTCTCTCGCTATCCCTTCCCCCCCTCTCTCGCTATCCCTTCCCCCCCTCTCTCGCTATCCCTTCCCCCCCTCTCTCGCTATCCCTTCCCCCCCTCTCTCGCTATCCCTTCCCCCCCTCTCTCGCTATCCCTTCCCCCCCCTCTCTCGCTATCCCTCCCCCCCCCCTCTCTCGCTATCCCTTCCCCCCCCCCTCTCTCGCTATCCCTTCCCCCCCCTCTCTCGCTATCCCTTCCCCCCCTCTCTCGCTATCCCTTCCCCCCCCTCTCTCGCTATCCCTTCCCCCCCCTCTCTCGCTATCCCTTCCCCCCCCTCTCTCGCTATACCTTCCCCCCCCCTCTCGCTATCCCTTCCCCCCCCCTCTCGCTATCCCTTCCCCCCCCCCCCCCTCTCGCTATCCCTTCCCCCCCCCCCTCTCGCTATCCCTTCCCCCCCTCTCGCTATCCCTTCCCCCCCTCTCGCTATCCCTTCCCCCCCTCTCGCTATCCCTTCCCCCCCCCCTCTCTCGCTATCCCTTCCCCCCCCCCCTCTCTCGCTATCCCTTCCCCCCCCCCTCTCTCGCTATCCCTTCCCCCCCCCCTCTCTCGCTATCCCTTCCCCCCCCTCTCTCGCTATCCCTCCCCCCCCCTCTCTCGCTATCCCTCCCCCCCCCCTCTCTCGCTATCCCTCCCCCCCCCTCTCTCGCTATCCCTTCTCCCCCCCCTCTCTCGCTATCCCTTCTCCCCCCCCTATTTATTCTACCTCTCCTTCTTCCCCCCCCCCTCTCGTTCTCCTCCCCCCTTCTCCCTCTCAAGCCCCGTACACACGATCCGAAAATCGTACGGAAAATGCCGCTTTCGAAGCTATCATACGATAATCGGATCGTTGGTACAGAGCTTTCGAAAGCCGATCATAACAGTTCATCCGATATTATTCTATCGGACATGCATGGAATTTTTTTTCGTACAATGCCAGATCGTACGATTTTCCTTTAATCGGTACAGCTGTCGTTCGAAAATGCAATACAAATGCATTACAACACACGACATCACTTCCGAATTTTTATTCTGTCATACGAGAATTTTCGTGACTTTCGTAAACTCATCAGATTCGACGTGAGATTAGCATGCAAAAAAAAAAAAAACGGACGATCATTTGTCTAATCAGATCATGTGTATGGGGCATTACTCTTCCATTTTCACTTGTTTTGCTGACAACCAAGGTGGTAAAAAACAAAACTGGCAGAGGTTCAACAATCGTCTTCTCTATTCAAAGCAAACAAAAATAATAAAAAATAAATATAGGCTATACTTTCTTTTTTTCCCTAGATTGAATGTGAAATCAGCTTGTGAACTACGTTTATTATGCTGGTACATACTTTTTAAATCTCCTCTGTATCCAAATAGATCCTAGAGCTTTAACGAGCAGGGTCCTCTGATTCCTCCTGTAGTTAATTGTATTGTAACTGTACTGTCTGTTCTCATGTTGTAAAGCGCTGCGCAAACTGTTGGTGCTATATAAATCCTGTATAATAATAATAGATATTCAAAGAGATTAATAGAGGTGTGGCAAAACTGTAGCTACTGCTGTTGAGAGACGTGGAGAGAAGTTCCTAGCACAAGTGTTTGCAGCCCTCTACAGGTCATTATGACAATCGGCCTAATAGGTGATGTAAAACCTGTGCAAGCACAAGAAAACGGGGTACTGGTTGGGATTTACAAAGGTTTTTCTGTTCTTAAAGTGGGGTTCCAATCACATTTTTCATTTTTTAAGAGCATGTTATTTCAGCATTCAATACAGTGGTACATATAAGATGACTTACTATTTTAAAAACCTCCGCCGAGTTACTGCATAAAGAGACTTTGACGAGTGATTCTAGCCATAGGGGAAGCGCACTGCATCCTGGGAAATGATGACGCACATTTCCCAGGAGCAGTAGGGAGCTGAGGGAGATGTCAGAATCCGAGGTGATTCAGAAGGCAGATTTCGTGGGACCGCATAGCAACAGGTACTTCCAGGTGAGTAAAGAAATTTTTTTTTTTTTCAAATGTTGTTTAGGCTATTATATTCACAATAATGCTATTTTGTATTTTTTGGTGGAAACTCCACTTTAAGCAGTATATAGCAAATGATTCACACCTATTAAAGAAAAGGCATTGAGAATGGTTCAAAATTAGTAAAATGTATTGTCATTTAAATTGCCTGCACTCTATTTAATAATAGAATGACCTCTGTTATCTAGCATGATGGCTTACTTGAAATCATGTATGTGATTAGAAAAAAGAAATCTAATGGTGTTCTCATTAACACTAGTAATGCAGCAATCATGAACTTTATTTTAGTCTTGAAAATCAATGTAAATACAGTACCTTGCTGAAAATGATTATTCACCTTTCTGCAGGAAGCGGAGCGAATGCTCCAGGTGGAGGACGGTGATCAGTTGGATTATGAAGGCAGGAATCTTCTTCAGATTCCAGTGAAAAGCTTGAAGTACAGGTACGAGGTTGAGGATCTTGTTTGCATGGTTGATATTCTTTTGGGCTTGTATACAGTGATGTATATAAAGACTCTTTACCTATAAAAACCTTCCTTGTGTAGACATCCAAAAGCGCCTAATACTGCTGCTGGGCATCACCATCTTGAATGTGATGTTGGCAGCCCAAGCAGAATCAGAGTTGTCACTCAAATGACAACCTGTAGTAAATTTTCGAGCACATTGCAAGTGAATAAACATTTAAGATACATAATCTGTGCTTTTACCTGCAACTTCTTCTGGTAATGACAGGGTCTCTAACATTTGTGCTGCTCTAAGCGCACATGAATATTGCACTCAACAATTGCTTACAAGCCCCAATTATGTTTTTAACACCTACTGCTATATGCAAATTGTGAATAATAAAACCAAGCTGCACTGCTTGAAGCAAGATGCTTTATTGTAGAGAAGCTACGATGGTCTACAATCTGACTCCTGTAAAGATGGCCATACACAATTTAAATGTCATCCGACTTCTGCTGAATCAGCCAAAATGAAAGCCCTGGCTGGCC
Organism: Rana muscosa; assembly: GCA_029206835.1. NCBI lineage: Eukaryota > Metazoa > Chordata > Amphibia > Anura > Ranidae > Rana > Rana muscosa. The sequence continues at coordinate 141,368,066 of CM055122.1, forward strand.
AAGTCAGCACTACCCAGCTCCATGAACTATGCTTGAAAAATTGGAAAAGGGTGTAAAATTGTCAACCAGATATTGTCTGCATCATTTTTAGATGCAGTCACCGTTTTGAGTCTTGGCTGCTTGAATACTGTAGCTGATAGAGGAGAGGAGATTCCTCCATCCACACTGTTTAGCCTGCAGGCTGACAAAATAAAAGTCAATGCATGTATACATAGGTGTGTGCAGCCTGTTGCATTAGGGTGTGCACCCCAAACACACATGTGCGTGTGTGTGTGTGTGTATATGTGTATATATATATATATATGTGTGTGTGTGTGTATATATATATATATATATATATATATATATATATATATATATATATATATATATATATATATATATATATATATATTGATCTCCCTGCTAGCACAGTGAAGGTGCTGGCAGTGAGAACCGGTAAGAGGGAGATCTTTCCCATCTCCCCGCTACTCGCACGGAGTATGTGCGCATGCCTATGCATGTATAAGCAGCCTTTGGACTTCTTCACTATTCAGTTTTGCTGCAGACAAGTGACCAGTGATGGTGTTTAGATAAACATGTTGTCAGGAAATGTCCCTAATTTTGCATTCACACAGTACAATCGGGCAAATTTGCATAAAGGCGAGTGTTGCTTCTGATAGCAGTGAGATGACATCACTCCCTGAGTAGAACATATAAAATATGAAATACAAAATAAATGCTGTTCTCTAAATTAAAGGGGTTGTAAACCCTCAGGGTTTTGCATGAAGGTGAAAAACCTTTTTTGCAGCAGCATCCCCCCCCCCCCCCCCCCGACACCCCTCTTACCTGAGCCGATCGTTCCAGCGACAGGGACTAGCACAGCAGCTCCAGCCACTATCTGGGGTCCTCTTTTGATAGATTGATAGCAGCAGGAGCCATTGGCTTCCACTGCTGTCAATCAAATCCAGTGACCCAGGGGCCAGGGCCGAGTCCTGCTGTCTGTCAATGGACGCAGCAGCAGGACTCAGGAGCGTGCCCGCACGGGTGCCCTCATGGAAAGCGCTTCTCCGTGGGGCACACGATGAGGAGTAGCCAGGAGCGCTGCAGGGCGACCCCAGAAAAGGAGGATCAGGACCACTTTGTGCAAAACCTGTGCACAGAGGAGGCAAGTATAACAGGTTTGTTATTTTTTTTTAAACGAGCCTTTACAATTATTACTTTAAGCTCTTCCCTGGGAAAGTCTAAGTTGTTTGTGAAAAACTACTACATGCAACTTATTGCTGGTAAACTGCTAAATATATAGATGAAATGCATACAAGGAAGCTGTTTTACCTGCCAAATGATTTGTATTTCTTCCTCCTTAAAGTGATTTGTAAACTATTATCTTGCAAAGCAACCCATTCATTTTAAAATAAAAATGAAAGGCAAAACATTTTTTGGATAGATATAATAAAAAAACGCATAAATGCCTTTATTTTTATTTATTTTTCTTCATTCTTACATTCCCTAAGTTCTAAGCTGCATAAGAGCTGGTGGAGGAAAATACTGAGCTTCCCAGTGAATGGCTGTGATTCTGATCACTGGAGGAGAGCACACAGAGTTCCCAGCACAGCTAGAGAACTGGCCATGGTGTGCTCTCCTGCTTAGTGTGGTCAGTTTTTAATAGGAACGCAGAGAGACTGGCAAGAATGAGATTTCACATAAAGGAAGCAATACAAAGAGAACAGGATACTCTCTTATACAAGTACATGGTACAGCAGACACATCAGAAATATGTAGTGTTGGAGTAACAAACTCTTTAATTTCTGAGATTTACACAGCCCTGGCAGGGCAAGAGACCTACCCTTTTACTTCCTAAATTTAGGTGATGTTTATAGGTAAATATTGGATTCACAAGGCATATGTTCAGCTTAACAAAGCTGATGTGAGTGACACCAAGCATTTAAAGCTGAAACCCAGGCATAATTTTGAATGCTTAGGGTGCAAGTACCTGAATTTGCCCTATTATCAACCTCTTGCAATCCCCTATACAGCAGAGCTAGGGTCATGCCGCGTACACATGACCGTTTTCAATGTCATTGAAAAAACAAAGTTTTTCTCGACGTGATTCTTCTCAAGCCTGCCTTGCCTACACACTATCGTGGAAAAAAAAAATGCTAGAGCAAAGCACGGTGACGTACGAAATGTACGACGGCACTATAAAGGGGAAGTTCCATTCGGATGGCGCCACACTTTGGGCTGCTTTTGCTGATCCTCGTGTTAGTAAAGTTTGGTGAGAGACGATTTGCGCTTTTCAGCCTCGTGCTCTTCAGTCCGTTACAGCGTGACGAATGTGCTATCTCCATTATGAACGCTAGCTTTACCAGAACGAGCGCTCCTGTCTCATAACTTGCTTCTGAGCATGCGTGTTTTTTTCACGTCGTTCAAGCCTACACACGGCCGTTTTTCACGACGAGAAAAACGAGAAAAAATAGAGCATGTTCCAGATTTTTAATGGCCATTTTTCACATTGCGAAAAATGCTCTGGAGCCCACACACGATAGTTTTTAATGACCAAATAAAAAAATTGCATTTTTTTCTTGTCATGAAAAAACGGTCCTGTGTACACGGCATCAGACTAGGGAGAAGTTGCAAAAGAAGCCAGTAGATTGTGTTGCTGTGCTCTTGGCCTAACAAGGAACATGCTTCTAGCAGAAGAGAGCAGAGTGGCAGAGAGATGAGATCATCATTCTGTTCATTCTCCTTTTACTGTCCAGTTACATGATGGGGAAGGGAGAAATCTGTAATGCCGCGTACACACGACCGTTTTTAATGTCATGGAAAAAAACGACGTTTTTCTCTACATGATTCTTCTCAAGCCTGCCTTGCCTACACACTATCGTGAAAAAAATGCTCGAGCAAAGCGCGGTGACGTACAACACGTACGACGGCACTATAAAGGGGAAGTTTCATTCGGATGGTGCCACCTTTTGGGCTGCTTTTGCTGATTTCGTGTTACTGCGTGTTAGTAAAAGTTTGGTGAGAGACGATTTGCGCTTTTCAGTCTCCGTGCTTTTCAGTCCGTTACAGCGTGACGAATGTGCTATCTCCATTATGAACGCTAGTTTTACCAGAACGAGCGCTCCCCTCTCATAACGTCTGAGCATGTGTTTTTTTTTTTTTTTGTCCCGTCAAAGCGTACACACAACCGTTTTTTTCACGACGAGAAAAACGACGACGTGAAAAACGATAAGAAAAAATAGAGCATTTTCTAAATTTTTCTCGGCGCGATAAATGCTCTGGAGCCTACACACGACCGTTTTTCACGACCAATTTAAAAAATGGCATGTTTCTCGTCATGAAAAATTGGTCGTGTGTACGTGGCATAAGCATATCGGTAAAAAGATCCAGGCACAGGGCTGTTGTATTTGGCAGAGCTGTGTATATTTCAGAACTGGGTGTGAAATCTTTTGACAGGTGAAATAGCTCTCATATATACTGTATGTATTTGATCTGTGTGTTTAGCTGTTTGAAGCCAACATTCAATTTTGTTCTCCATTTATAGTCCTAAATGGTAAAAAGAGTCTAGTTGAGCTGAGTTCTGTTAAAGCATCTGTTTAGTTTGACTGATCGTGGCACATTCTTTTCTTGCGCTGCTCTGCAAGCGATTAAAAAACCGCAACTCTATTAATGCTCCTTTAGGGTAAGCTACTAACATCAACTTATGTTTATTCTCTAGCCTTGATCCATCAGTTGTAAATATATCAGATGAGATGGCAAAAACAGCGCAGTGGAAGGCTCTTTCATTGCATCCTGAAAATGAAAAATTATCCAAATCTAACCAGAGGTAGCTATCTCACTTTAACGTATTGTCTAATTTATCTTTGTCGAAAAGCATCAAATAAAATGCAGATAAGCAGGTTTTGTGCCAAAACCCCAATTTATTAACAATCGACATGTTTTACTTGTTCCCTTGTAGTTCAGGTTTAATTCTCTGTTTAGGAGACTTCCTGCAGACATATACTAACATGGTGTCACTGAAACAGGAAATTAGGGAAACAAATTAAACCTGCTTGTTTGCATTACTGTATTTATTGGCGTATAACACTCACTTTTTTACCCTGAAAATAGAGGGTAAACTGTGACTGCGTGTTATACGCAGGGGGCTGTGGAAAGTTTTTGTTTTTTTTCCCCTGAAACTTCCCTCTTGGGCTACTTTCACACTGAGGCGCTGGATGCGCTGGCGGTATAGCGTCACTATTTTTTGCGCCGCTATACCGTATTTTTTGCCGCGATTTGCGGGCGCTAGCGGGGGGATTTTAGCTAGCGGTCGAAAAAGGGTTAAAAACGCCCGCAATAACGCCTCTTTGCTGCGTTTTGCGGGCGTTTTGGAGGCGCTACCCCATTGATTTCAATGGGCAGGGGCGCTATAGGAGCGATATTTTTACCGCTCCTATCGCACCTCAAAGATGCGGCTTGCAGGAGTTTTTTGACCCTCCTGCAAGCGCAACGCTCCAGTGTAAAAGCCCTCGGGCTTTCACATTGGATACAATTGAGCGGCTTTTTTGGGGCGCATTGCAAGCGCTATTTTTAGCGCAATAGCGCCTGCAAAGCACCTCAGTGTGAAAGGGGCCTTAAAGTTAGGGTGCGTGTTGTACGCCTATGCTTGTTATTCGCCAATAAATACGGTAATTTCTGCATATTTATTAGTTGCTCATGTAAACAATGGCAAGAGCTGTATAAATGACATGATTTTCATCAGTTATAATTGAAAGTTTTAACACTTTAAAAATGCGCAAATAGTGCAAGAGTTTGGCTATCAGGCACTTATAATCAAAGAGTCTTTGACTTTGTGTGATGCATACATTGACATTTTCAGGCCAATGTGTAACATGGGAAGCGCTTTGGCTTTATTGCTTATTCTCTGCTTACTAATGCAGTCGGATCATAAACCTCAGTTGCAGCCTTGGATAAAAAATGAATAATCACTGATATGCCTGTTATGTGATCTTACACTGTAGTGCTTTTAAAGGAAACCTGTCAAGATAGAAATATGTTCAGTTGTTTTTAAAGGTACAACCTCCGAGCTGTCATTCTTGTTCATCCTTCATTACAAGAAGGGACTGACCTAGAACAAGGTAGTCTCCTGACCTGCTTTCTTATTCTGGGTTAATGTCTCTAAGTAGTGGTGGTACAGGGGTTGGTTTACTAAAACTACAGTGCAAAATCTTGTGCAGCTCTGCATAGAAACCGATCTGCTTCCAGGTTTTGTTTTTTTGTCCAAACTTAACCACTTGTGGACCGCGCTATTGCCGAATGATGCTAACCGCTTGGACGGCTAGTTCTGGCAGGCCGTCATGATCATGCCCGCTGCTGGGCATGGGCAGCGTGCTCTGTGATCAGTGTCCTCCAATCACAGATTGAGGAGCTGATCACGGGTGTAAATAGAAGACGGTTATCGGCACTCTTTCCGCATGCTAGCTTGGTGCCCACCGGCTGAGCCTCCTCGGTGCCCACCGGCTGAGCCTCCTCGGTGCCTCATCCGCGCACAAGAGAAGGAGAAAAATTACCTGTTTGCAAAATTTTATAACACGCTTTGAAAAAAAAATTTGTTTTTCTTTTTCCAAATTTTCTGTCTTTTTTTGTTTAGCAAAAAATAAGACCCAGTGGTGATTAAATACCACCCAAAGAAAGCTCTATTTGTGTGAAAAAAATTATAAAAATGTTGTTTGGGTCCAGCATTGCATGACCGCATAGTTATTCAAAGTGCAACAGCGCTGAAAGCTAAAAATTGGCCTGGTCAGGAAGTGGGTAAAAGTGCCCAGTAGGCAAGTGGTTAATTGAACAAACTGAAGTTAGAAGCTGATTGGCTACCATGCACAACTGCACCAGATTTTGCACTCTCTAGTTTTAGTAAATCAACCCCAGCGTATCCAGAACAACTATTGGCATGCACATTAAAGTGGTTGTAAACCCTTTACAGCCACTTTATGCTACAGGTAAGCCTATATTAAGGCTTACCTGTAGCTACCCAGGAGATCTCTTAAACCTGCACGGTTTAGGAGATATGCCCTGTCCCCTGCATGTGCCGATGTCATTGGCACATGCAAACTGAAGCAATGGCACCTATGTGCCGTTGCTTCAGTCCGTGTGCTGTTACCGGCGGCTCCTGTGCACATGCTTGGGAGTGACATCATCGCGCTCCGGGCCAATCCCAGCACTGGAGCTGCGATATTCGGAGGTAAGCCCCAGGAGAGATGTCGGCGGCCGGAGCGGGGGGAGACGTGGACTGCTGCGGGGGCTTTGATCTGAAGTAAGTAATACATAATGAGCTCATTATGCCTTTGTCTTGCAGGGTTTTTTTTTTTCATTTTTGTTTTATTTGCGTTTACAACAGCTTTAAAAACAGGTCAGCGCCTTTGCTTTTTCCATAATTATCCTCTCCCTAGGAGCCACATACATTCTTTACTTCCCCCTGCCTTATTCAGCAGGAGAAGCTACCCTATGTAAGTCACGCATACTGTAGCTTACATGAGGCCAAGAGTCTTTCCACGTGACCATACTAATGATTGGCGTAGTGGGGAGTGAAGGAAAGGTGCGTATGCACTGATGGGGGGTAAGGGGAGCTGTAGCAAGCAGCAGTAAAGACGAAGCAAAGGTCCATTTGCATTTTAGCAATCTGCACACTTCACTTTTATTTGCACAAGCGAGGATCATATTCTTATTTTACTGGGTAAGACAACAGGGCTAATGCAAAGCTGTCTTTTGACAGGTTGTAAAACAATTTCAATGTCATAAAGTGATGGTAAGTGAAAGAGTCTGCTGCAACATAATGGGACATGTATAAAAGTGCTCTGAAAAAACCCTTTGACATTTTTGTCAGGGCATAAACATCGTCTTCCAGAACCATCTGGAATCTGTATATAGCAAAACATTTTTTAATACTCTACTAAGCTTTACAACCCTTTCTTCAGAATAGATGTTCATTTATGGTACTCTAGTGCCCCTTACTGATAGTACCATATAGTTAAATGTAAATGTTTGCTCCTCTGCATATCATCATTGAGGAGATCTGAAGAAGAGAAAAAAAAAAGCTTTGCTCCATAATGCCAAAGGAAATGCCACTATCCTGTGCAGTCAGCACAATGTAGCGAAGGGCGTTGGCAAAAACACAAATGATGTAAGATCTGCACTCATTGTACTGCCTATTGGCTGCTTTGATCATTTGTTGTATTTTCAACACTTGCGGTTTTTTAATATATATTTTAAATGTAAACTATGTTCTTTGATCACATACGCAGTATATCTTTTATACATGTCCCTTGTGTCAGCCAGAAGCACATGCACACCGCACGTACAGTATGCATTGTCTTTGCACACGCATGCATTTGTTGAAGTTTTTGAGTGTGCAGAGATGTGGCGTGTATCACTTAATATTTCTCTGATTTCAACTGTTGAGTAGAAAGCGTGTGTTGATAGATACTGAATTAAATTGGTCCACCTTGGTGCCAAAGGAAAGGGGAACACCAACAGCTTTGTGATACACTGGTGAGGTTGGTTATGGCCCAGTAAACCTGTTGCTTGTTAGTGAACCTGTCATATAACATAGGAAGTCGCACCCTCGGAGCAGCAAAACCAGAGACCAGCAAGAATAAAATTTACAGAAAAGATTCCCAGCCAGGTACAGTACAGAGACCCTCCAATACATCACACAGGAGGATATTAGAGATGCAGTTTTATTGTGCCCTTTGTGGCATATTAAAAAATAAAATATGCATGCAGAATTTTTTGTTTAGGACTTGTTAAAGGGACTTTCCAATGTGAACTCTTGCTTAAGACCCTTATATGTAGCGACCTCCTGCGCACCCTCAATTTATACCTGTAACCGTGTTCTCAGATTTTAGCTTCAGTCCTGGAGGTGAGGGCCAGCCTTGAGCTTCTTCCATTCTGATGTCATGACTGATATTGCATTTTAAGCCTCGTACACTCGATCGGATTTTCATCGGACAAAGCGTAGGTCTTTTGTCCGAAGGGCTTTGGCCGTGAACTTGTCTTGCATACAAACAGCAAAGAATTGTCGGGCAACAAACACAAAACGATGTGGTTTTTCAGCTCTTTAGCGCCACCCTTTGGGCAACGTCTGATAATGTTGTGTTATGGCTAGCATTGCTTCTGAGCATGCGTGTTTGTACTTTGGAGTTTTGTCCGAAGGGCTTGTGTACCCATGATCGGATAATCCGCCAACACACATTTGTTGGTGGACAATTTTAAAGCATGCTGCTATCCAACCTTTTTTGGCAAAAAATCCGACAACAATTGTCCGATGGAGCATACAAACGGTTGGATTTTCCGTCAACAGCCGGTCCATCACACAATTCCCGTCAGATAATCCGATCGTGTGTACGGGCCTTAACAGACAACAGGCATGCAGCAACTGATCATGTTCTGTTTTTGTCAAGTTAACGTAACTATCTTTAACTACTTCCCACCCGGCCACTGTACATATACGGCCGGATGGGTGCTCTCTCCTTCTGAGTGGACGTTCCTGAACGTCCTTCAGAAGGAGGGGGATTGCGCGCGCGCCGCCGGCGCCGCGTGCACGCGCCCGCCGCGTTACCAAGGACCCGGTGCCCGGCGGCCGCGATTGCCGCCGGGCACCCGCGATTCCCCGGGAACCAAGCAGGAAAGTGGATCTGTGTGTGTAAACACACAGATCCACGTCCTGTGAGGGAGAGGAGGCTGATGGTGTGTCCCTTGTACATAGGGACAACCATCGGTCACCTCCCCCAGTCAGTCCCCTCCCCCCACAGTAAGAACACATTGAGGGAACATATTTAACCCCTTCCCGCCCCCTAGTGGTTAACCCCTTCCCTGCCAGTCACATTTATACAGTAATCAATGCATTTTTATAGCAGGGATCGCTGTATAAATGTAAATGGTACCAAAAATGTGTCAAAAGTATCCGATGTGTCCGCCACAATATCGCAGTCACAATAAAAATCGCAGATCGCCGCCATTACTAATAAAAAAATTAAAAAAAATTAAAAATGCTATAAAACTATCCCCTATTTTGTAGACGCTATAACTTTTGCGCAAACCAATCAATACGCGCTTATTTTATTTTTTTTATACCAAAAATATGTAGAAGAATACGTATCGGCCTAAACTGAGGAAAATTTTAATTGAAAAAAAAAATGGGTATTTATTATAGCAAAAAGTAAAAAATATTGTGTTTTTTTTCCAAACTGGACGCTCTTCTTTTGTTTATAGCGCAAAAAATAAAAACCGCAGAGGTGATCAAATACCACCAAAAGAAAGCTCTATTTGTGGGAAATAAAGGACGCAAATTTTGTTTGGGAGCCACGTCGCACGACCGCGCAATTGTCATTCAAAGTGTAACTGCGCTGAAGGCTGAAAAATGGCTTGGGCAGGAAGGGGGTTTTAGTGCCCAGTAGGGAGGTGGTTAAATCTGATTGGGTGCCGTGGGTCAGTCAGTTTTCTACATCATCACTGCACTTTGCATGGTCTTATTAAGAATATAAAAAGTGTTGTGGTTCCGGTGTTGTTCGGGAGGTGGGAGATCCCCCATGTTACTACACAGACAAGGTTAAAGCAGGAGTTCACTTTAGGCTTGTTGAGGTACCTATTAAAGTACAGTATACCAATAAGGATTCTAAGTACTCATGCATGTTGCCCTTCTGTTCTGTGTGCCTTCCTAACATTTTAATGTTTGCAACCTACTAAAAATGTATTAATACAGCCTCTTCCGATCTCTGGAATGCCTATGCTGCTTTAGTGCAAGTTTTTATATATTCAAATGTATTTTAACCCCGGATGGTGTTTTCAGTTTTACAGCTAAGGAATCTTTATATCGTACTTTAATTTCACTTAAAATCTGTTATTTTTTTATTTTTTTTTCACAGCCCCGACAAACCAGTAAATGTAAAAATCACACTTGATGATGGCTCTCTCCGCAAGTACGTGGACGCCGAGACCTCTGTATAGAACCAAATCAAGAGGAGCGTGTGTGTGTGTTTTGTGCGTATGTACGTCAACGCGAGAATGAACGAATGAATGTACATGTTTCCAATGACTATCAAACCATCAAAGTGTGAAAACATTTCCAAAATACTGTGTGTGCACCTGATAAATTATTAGCACTGTAAATACTGTATAGGATCTAAAATGGGCTGTATCCAACTGTAATATGCCACAGAATGATCACTCAGCAATTATTTATTCAATAGGAGTTTTTATAGACCTTTTTTAATTGATTTTATTGTATATTTAATAGCCTGTCATCCAGCAATACTGTTTAAATACCTGACGACTTTCCATTTGTCATTCCCAGAACTTCCATAGAAATGTTTTCCCATGTGGATGTATATTTTTAATGCTTTTTTTCGTATATATTTTTATAATTTTCTGTAATTTCATATGTCACCCACTTCATTCGCTAAATCCATTTTACAGAAATACATTAAGGGAAAATTCTAGCTGATTACTTAAACCTCCGTAACAAAAATAGAATTACTCTTTTAAGATGACCTCATAAGGTTATGGCGTCGTCCTAAAAAATGTAGAACGCTTTGTCACTGCAACTGTACACTACGCTATAGAGCCAACAAAGCCCATAGGCATTAGATGGCATTGAGGAATTAAGTAACATTAAATTTTAGAACGTTTCTGATCACCCAACCACATCCTGCAATATTCTTGGTAACTAAGCTGGAGAGTTCAAAATCTGGTGCAGCTCTGCATAGAAACCAATCAGCTTGCAGGGTTTTTTTTTTGTTTTTCTGTCAAAGCTTACTTGAACAACCTGAAGTTGAAGGTGATTGGCTACCATGCACAGCTGAAGCAGATTTTTTCACTCTCCAGTTTTAGTAAACCAACCCCTAAGGTACAGCTTTTGTGTTGTCTTCAAATGTATGAAAACTATGCTTTCAGTAAAAAAAAATTCAATGGGCGTCTAATGTCTATGGGCTTCTGAAAAGAAACTAGGACGGAAATGCAGAGGCTGCCATTGCTCAATTGTTTTTGAAAATTTAAAGTAGACCTAGTTTTAAGCAATCTTGTCCTTCAAACAAGACAGGTCAGTTGTAAATGATAGAATATGTCATTACTTACAGTAGAAGGAAAGGCTGAAATGTCTAAGGTTTAAAATATGGCCTTCCCCACTTATATACATGCTGCATACGGTTTGTAGAAAATCTATGTAAATACCTTCACATGATCACATGGCGCCAGATATCTGTGTCAATGAGTGGCTCAACAGGGCTGAATTGCACAGAGCTTCATCATCTCACCCAAAGGCTTCCACTGCTCCCTCTTTTTGTTGACTGGGAAGAGAATTGCCTTCAGCAAGACAAAGAAGCTGCTCATTGACACGGGGAGCCAGAGCTGTGTTATGTGACCTCTTGCATGTAAAGTAAAAAGGTATTTACACTGAGGTTTTGCTGTATGTGTATAAGCAAAGGGAGGCAGCATTTTAAACCTTGGTCTGTTGGCCTTTCCTTCTCTTTTAATTACTATATTTTGCAGTGTCTCTATTGTTCATAAACAATGACCTCTGACCCTGTTCATGCAATCCAGTAATTAAAGTGACATTAAAAGTTATTTTTTTTTAAATAATAAACTTGTCATGCCTACCTGCTCTGTGCAGTGGTTTTGCACAGAGCAGGCCTGATCCTCTTTTCGGGTCCCCCGCTGTCGCTCCTGGCTCCTCCTCTTCAGCCAGTGCCCCAAATAGCAAGCCATTGCTCTGGGGGCACTGGTGCGTGCTTGCTCCCGAGCTCCACTCTATGCGTCCATAAGACACACAGAGCCGCGACTCGGCCCCGCCCAACGCTCTCTCCTCATTTGCTCACTGGCTGTGATTGACAGTAGCAGCCAATGGCTCCCGCTGCTGTTTCGGCCAATGAGGAATAAGAGACCTGGGAGAAGCTCAGCTCTCGTGCACATCGCTGGATCGAGAAGGAGCTCAGGTAAGTATTAGGGGGGGGGGGCTGTCACTGCACACAGGTTTTTAACTTCCTGCATAGGATGCAGGAAGGTGAAAAACCTTGAACCTTTAAAAACACTTTATGAACAGGAGTGGCAGAGTATGCTGTTAAACTTCGGAAGAATGGAGTGTGCATAGGCACCGATGCATGTTTGGAAGTGCACTGCTGCTTCCAAGAATTACATGTTAAGTCTTTTTTATTTCTTGATTTGCCACATTAAAGTATGCTAAAAAAAAAATCTCTGTTGGTTTTAATGAGTTTAGGTTCACTTTTCGCTTTATTGCTGTCATCTTTACCTTCAATTTACTACTCGATGACCAAGAGTAAGCATGTGCATATTTGGTATCTCTTGAACAAATTTTGCACATGCTTTAAGATCAGTGACCCACCACTTGGGCCCCTTTCACGGTGGGTGCGGTGGCGGTATAAGGTCGCTATTTTTAGTGGCGCTATACCATCGGAATTGCGGCGGTATTCGGCCACTAGCGGTGCAGTATTCACCCCCACTAGCAGCCGAAAAAGGGTTAATACCGCCCGCAATGCGCCTCTGCAGAGGCGCATTGCGGGCGGTGTTACCACGGTTTCCCATTACTTTCAATGGGAAGGAGCGGTAAACACACAGCTCCTCTCACCGCTCCAAAGATGCTGCTAAAAGGACTTTTGGAGCGGTCCTGCTAGCGCACCGCCTCAGTGTGAAAGCCCTCAGGCTTTCACATTGAGACTGCAGGGGCAGGAGTTTTCAGGCGGTATTTAGGCGCTATTTTTAGCGCTAAACCGCCTTAAAAAAACTCCTCAGTGTGAAAGGGTTCTTAATGAAAACAGAAAAACCAAATCTGTTCAGCAAAGAAATATGGAAGACCACTAGTATGTTAAAAATAACGTTTGACTGTGGCAGCCCCTGGATTTTTTCTTGTGACAAGTTTATTTTAAAGTGACAGGGTTACTCAACTCTGTCATACAACACTTTAAAGCGACTGTCTCTTTAAGAAAAAACAAAACAAAACAGGTGTAGAGAGCAGGCAACTAGAGTTGTAGGCACTTTTTCTGATTAGAGCTGCCTGCTAGTAGCTTTATTTTTATTAAAGTGATAGTCACTTTAAGGAGTTGTACTCTTAAGCAATGCCTGCTATACGTTCTGCCATCAAGATGCAACTACATTTATTAAATGTGTTCTCTGCAGAAGATGCAGATTTAAGTATAGCTTGATTCAATCCTCACCACCTTCTGTGAAGTAGTACACCAGCCTTTAGTAGTGTACAGCTGGTGTATTGTCTTCATGGTGATTTGTGTGTGAATCCATAGATGCCAGAATATGCATACAAGGCCTGGTGCATCAGAGCTCATGCAAGCCATAAGTATTTTATAGTGATTTTCTTAACTATAGTTTACCATGTATTTGTTTCTTGGATTCTCACAAATCCATACTTAACCGTCACCTTCTACAATATGAGGCTACTAAAATAGCCCTTAAAATGCAGTGATGACCTATATTGCTATTTTCTAAAGCTTGATGTGAGCCCAGGGCTCATCTCGATGACATAACTCAGGTGTTTTGTGCAATATGCCGCAACAGTGCTTAGTAGGTCCCAGCAAAGGACCTTTTATGATTTCTTGCCAAATTTGCTGCAAAAAAAAAAGTTGCTGTGGCAGTTTAATTGTGCTGTTGTGTGAAATTCTTTTTATAGGTTGCATAGGATGGTGCTGTGAAATATATAGTACCCTGTCAGTTTAGCCATGATTGTTTGTTTTGTATTTCAAATAATGAAATGATGTGGGTTTGACAATTTAAAGGGCTGCTTTACTACATTTGAGACATTTCCCTTGATGTTTTGAGCCTGACCACTAAGTGTGTATTCATAAAGCAGTGAATCTTCCTGGAGCATGTGTTATTTAGGTGATTGGCTCACGTTCAGAAAGTTTTTTTTTTTGTGTAAGCCGCATTCACTGCTTTGTAAATATGCCCCTATGTTCTGCTTAAATGCTTTCATGCTGTAAACACCTCCCACTCCGTTTTTAAAGCATGGGGTTACTATCTGAATGATGTACATTAGTTCATCTGTTGTCCCTAGCACAAACCCTTAATTGCTGAAAGGAAATTTAATTTGAAGGGATGGTGAATATTCCAGTGTTGTATCATTTATGCTATAAATAATTAAGGCGAGCAACTGCCATCCCTTGACATGGCTTTCAAGGTACATTTTTTTTTTTCTAGTTTTTATATGTACTGTATATATTCAGACATGACATGTAATGAAACTTGGCTTCCTTTCTATTTTCCATTTGTGGTTTCTCAATAGAAGCCCATTATTCGTCCCAGTAAGCACAGGGCTTTCTCATTGTTTAGTCCAGGGGTAGGCAACCTTGGCCCTCCAGCTGTTTTGAAACTACAAGTCCCATGAGTCTTTGCAAGACCCTGACAATCGCAGGCATGACTCCTAGAGGCAGAGGCATGGGATTTGTAGTTTCACCACAGCTGGAGTGCCGAGGTTGCCTACCCCTGGTTTAGTCAATGCCAGTTGTTTGCTATCACATCCATCAGTCAAATAGCTTTTGAGATTATACAGTCCTTTCATAACCTAGAGAGGTTTTGATCGGAGGTTCACTTTCTTTTTTTTTTTTGTAAATTAAGCCAGGTATAAAATGGGTTGTATAGTCTATATTTCAGACAAAGCATTTATCATTGTTGATAGGAAAAAGTATTTTCTAGATGCTGTTGGACATGGCCGTGCTCCAAGAATACTGTTTAACTACTAAGTTCACACCTTTTGCAGATAGACGGTTGCCTTCGTTCATGTTTGGTGGATTCCAGTTCTAGGCTGGCGTTTGAGCTTCTAGTACATATCACTTAGAAGCTGCATGCTATTTTTCAGGAACGCTAATGTGCATCTCACTGCCACCATTACGAGGTTAAGTGATGGCCATCAGCTGTTGGGTTGAGATGAATGCAGTGCTCTTGTGTGTACATGACCTCATACAAGAAATCTTGAACAGTGTTACTAAATTCAACTCTATACAATCATGTTGAAACAGAATTTATTTGATTAGTGTAATAGGTGTTTTCAGAGCGGCATAAAATAGATGTATTTAGATTCATGTTTCCTAGTATCCACAATGTACTTCAGCTTCTTAAGCCTTTTTGGATAATGGTGTGTTTCTTGTATTTTTAAATCTGCAAAGGTTATGGCAATGGTTTACATTTCAATAATGAACCATTTAATTTTCCATATGGGCATTTTAATGTTATTGAAATGTTGCTCATGGCCTGTATCTGTGCATTTGGAACAGCCATTTGTAGCACTTAAATGAGAAACTAGCCTATAAAACACAGAACCCAATAAGTTCAATATTGAGTACGGTAATTAGGTTAGCCCAGTGAGTGCAAACATCTATGATGTGTCAAGTGCTAGAACCCTAAGGCTACTTTCACACTGAGGCCGAAAAAGGGTTAAAAACGCCTGCAATAACGCCTCTTTGCGGCATTTTGCGGGCGTATTGGAGGCACTACCCCATTGATTTCAATGGGCAGGGGCGCTATAAGAGCGCTATTTTTAGCGCTCCTATTGCGCCTCAAAGATGCGGCTTGCAGGAGTTTTTTGACCCTCCTGCAAGCGCAACGCTGCAGTGTGAAAGCCCTCGGGCTTTCACATTGGATACTATTAAGCGGCTTTTTTGGGGCGCATTGCAGGCGCTATTTTTAGCGCAATAGCGCCTGCAAAGCGCCTCAGTGTGAAAGGGGCCTAAGACAGTCAGTTGCAGCTTTTTGGCTTCCTAAATTCAATCCTTGTTGAATTACCCCAAATGTCTCTGATGTCATAAGCATCTTGGTTAAAAAGGTTTTATATTGTTGTTTTTGTACCATTCTCATAAGCTGAACACAGTCAATTTATTCTTGGATCCGTTTTAAAGGTTCCAAACTCAGAATGTTGTATAGCATAACTTTGTTGTCTGGTGGGGAGTTTAAGGAGGGGGGTACTTTTTTTTTTTTTTTTTATTATTATTTTACCAACATCTATCTTTTATTACTAGTCTTTTTATAGGGGTATCAATAGGGAAATGCTAATAAAAAAAAATCTTTAATTTTGTACTTTTATTTCATGTTTTGTCAGCATTTCTGATTTAAAAAAAAAAAAAAGCAAATGTGTTATTACATTTTGTTTTAGCTGTGTCAGATCTGTAATAAAAATAAATCCTTTATTATTCGTATGTGTTAACATGTAATTTTGACAAATTGATATGCATTGTGATACTATGACACATACTTAGTGAAGTATCTTGATTTATGGGTCTGGGACAATGGCCCTTAGCCAAGAGCTTGGTAGAGTACACTGTGCCACTTTGGTTTCTTGAACATCTTGTACCTAGATTGGCACAGTGGTCACAGCCCCACAAAGACCTTAATTACGAAAATGTATATGCGGCATTTAAATTACCCTTGCCCATGTTCCGAAGTTTTGATTTGCTGCTTAAAAGTCTCATTGCTTTTTTGGTATCCTTGGCAATAGAAAAATATTTCACTGACACAATACCTTTTTTATAGGGTCATTAAGTAGATGATCCTAGAAGTGCAGTGGGGCTTTTATTTTCAAACATAAAAGATTGCAGGAACAAGTGCCCAGGGTTCAGTGTGTACTGAGCACCACACGTAATTTTCTCCCTTCCATCGGGTAAAGGAGTTGTAAAGGCAGAAGGTTTTTTATCTTAATGCATTCTATGCATTAAGATAAAAAGCATTCTGTGTGCAGCAGCCTCCCCAGCACCCCCTAATACTTACCTGAGCCCCATCTCTATCCAGCGATGTCTACGAGTCCCTCGGCCGTCTTGAATGACTTGGACACAGCAGCGGCACCATTGGCTCCCACCGCTGTCGATCAGTCAGTTAGCCAATCAGGAGAGAGGGGAGGGGCTGAACGCTTGTGTGCCCACATAGCAAGCTGCTTGCTGTGGGGGCACGCAACAGGAGGGAGGGACCAGGAGCAGAAAAGAGGCACCAGAGAAGAGGAGGATCCAGGCTGCCCTGTGCAAAACTACTGCACAAAGGAGGTAAGTATAACATGTTTTTTTTTTTTTTTTTTTAAACAAGACTTTACAATCACTTGTGGAGTTCCCCTAAATGGTCTCTGAAATAGACAATAGTGGGGTTGATTTACTAAAACCTGGATAGTGCAAAATCTGGTGCAGCTGTGCATGGTAGCCAAATCAGCTTCTAACTTCTTCAACTTGTTTAATTAAGATTTGACAAAAACAATTGGAAGCTGATTGGTTTCTATGCAGAGCTGCACAAAATTTGTTATTTTCCAGTTTTAGCAAATCAACCCCAGTTGTCCTTGGATGCTCTTGACATATTTTTTTTGTTTTTGAAGTTGTCTTTCATCAAATATTGTGTGACAGCCATTACCTAAACTGTGTTGCCTGTACTATTGAGACAGTGATTAAGAAGCAACGTGCAATGGTTTAAAAGCAACTTGGCCAATTAGCTTAGCTGATGAAGTCTGCAGATGGAGATTACATTTTTTTAATAAACTGAAATTGGGTGACAGGTTGTATAGCCAAACAAGATTCACCCCCTCTGTGTTGGTTCAATAAATATTACATGATAACAGGTTCTCATAAACTAAAGTGTTGTAAAATCTTCCTTTTTTTTTATATGAATAATTACTGGTATTTAGTTTATAGGTTTTAAGTCCCACTGTTGGTAATACTTTAAAAAAAAAAAAAAATAATTAATAATAAAGAAGACTTTTAACATTTTGTACCTTTTTAAGGATGAAAATTGCATTGAGAAATGTTTGCGTTTGTAATAAACTGGGGGTGCATTTATTGTAATGGGAACTTGAACATTTACCTGTTTTCCCTAGCTAAGGACAAAACAATGTACAGTCCTTTACTATTTTCCCTGTTTAGTATCTTGGATAAAATTGTGTTTTTGTCTTCCATTGTTCAGTGACGGTACCTGAACATAGCCAGATTTTTAGTATTTATTATACTGAATACCTTTAAGAGAGCACAGCACCAGTTTTTTTTATGCCTGTTTTTGTATTGAAGATAGTGTATTGTTTGTGTTTTTTTGTCTTTTGTAACAAATCCAAAGCAAGTTCCAAAATCATAAATTATATTTTGTTAGTTTTTACAAGAAATATGTCTTGTTCTACCTGAGATGTGAAACCCTGCCTTTTTAATTTGTTGAAAACTTAGGAAAATGCAAACTCTATTTTGTAATGTTCAAAAAAAAAAGATTGAAAGCAATAAAAGTTTACTGAAATTTTAAGCAAGTGGTGGCGCTTTTTTTTTTTAAAAAGATATTTTTTTTTGTCTAATAACTTAGATGGAAATGTAGAACTTTTTGCATCGTCCTTTTTATATGGCCGATATAATCACTAATCGTACGGATTGTAAAAAGTTTAGGTTGATTTACAATCTTGTTTGCATTAAGTATAGGTTGTATGGGGAAAAAAAAAAAAATTGACAATCAGAATGTTGATTGAAAGATGAGAATGTAAGGAATTATGTGGCCAGCATTCAGATTTAATTTAGGTCTGCAAAAAAAATGTTCTAACTTGTCCAGTCTGTTTATACGACTTATATTTTTCTCTGCTTAACAGCGACTTATGTTGCTTAGAAAAAAGGATCTTCAAAATGCTATACTTGCGAAGGAATGTCTTTCCTGCTGCTTGCGCTGCCAACCACATGCATTGTAGCGGGTAATTCCCAACTGAAGTTTCTTCCAAGACCAGCACTTTTAGGAATTTTACATTTTTTTGTTTCTGCACTTGGAATCCTAAGCCACAAGTAACGAGAAAAGAACTTCTGAATTTACTGACTCTCCCAGTGTGTATGTTTGTTTCTGATCCATGAGATGGCTGTGGTCACTGCGTGGCCATAAGGTAGTGCAGACAATGATCCAAGGCCTGTAAATTCCATCATAAATTCCATGGAATTTAAAAAAAATTGATGTATGAGTACTAATCATATATGGCAGGTGAACACCATAAAATGGGGCTCCTACCACCAGTGCACCATAGTTAGCCAAAACATAAGACGATCGTGGGATGGACGAAGAATGCACAGATGAGTCTCACCTGGAAGCAGTCAACGTGGGTGCATAATGGAGGCCCTGTAGAAGCCTGCCTGCCTGGGACCTGAGATGGATCAATGTGCCTGAAAAATGCATCTCCTTTTATATCAGGGAGCTTGGGAAAAATCCTCCCGATGGTGTGTGTGTTCTGTATGCGCCCCATCCACGTCCGATGTCACATGCCGGAAACCTACCGGCGCACACTGAGACATTGAGCGCCGGAGGAAAACCATCCGGCACCTATGGAACAAGGGGCAGGGGGAAAGCACCACTTCCGCCAAGAAAAAAAAAAATCTCCTCTATGCCACAAATATGCCACATGTTCCTGAAAAGGTCCGACAATTGACCTGTGTGTGTGTGCCAGGCAGACCCTCATGGGCACGAAACGATGTGGAAGAAGGAGAGGGATCCCTAAACAGCAAATGTAGCAACACAAAAGTACAACATATGTAGTACAGTCTTGCACAAATGAATGATCAGACATTAGGAAAGATTACAACAAATATGGTGCAGTAATTCACAAGTGTATATACAAATGCTATAGTAAACAATAACAATACAACACTATATATACACCCAGAAGATGGCAGAGATGGGCATATAGTGACAGAGTATTACTTAAAATAGTCAATAACAAAATAGTGAGAAGACAAAAAGATTAGAGTGCCTAAAAATCCAAGGATCAGTCAGATCCCAAAATTAAGTACAAGATGTGAACTTATTTTTTTTAATGCCCCCTGAAACTAAGCTCTCTAAAAAAAAAATAAAAAAATTGAAATGAATGGCATCATTCAGGCCAGGAGGGGATGTTGCTTCCAGTTTGTGGATCCACCTCAGTTCACATTGGAGCAGAACCTTGTTCCAGCCCCCTCTCCGCAGGCTAGGGTGTAAAAATTTGATTTTGGGAAACTTCCCCTCATGAGTTGTAGCAATTGTAGCAACATGATGGCCCCATTGCAGGTCAGGGTTGCACGTTTTCATACTCAGAATATGGCAATAGGCCCTTTTCCAAAACTCCTGTCTAGTCTTACCTACGTAAAGCACTGCTGCTGGCTTGTTAATAAAGGAGTGCTGCACTGACCGGAAGTTGGCGGGGGGGGGGAGAATATTTTGGATGTGTAGGGCCCTCCCCCAAACGGGCCGCTGGAAGTACAGGTTCTCTCAATGTAGTAGAGGGGCTGCCTGCCACAGACACAGTTCCAACCACACCAACACAGGCTCAGTCTAGGGGATGTCTTTTGTGGATTTTATTTCCAGAAACTTGAACAGGAGATGATTTAAGGGTGCAGGATACTCCAAAACTTTAGATACAATCCTATTGTTACAGCCTTTGGTGGGGGTAGGAGAGAATAGCCAGCTAATCTGGAACTCCATGCGAGCAGTGCCAGTCCTTACAGCAACCTCTGGCACTTCCCCAAGCACTTGTACACCTGGGATCCATAATCAAGTTTGGTCCCAAAGTCCAAGGACAGCTGTTGGTCACCCTGCCTCCATGCTATACTTTCCAGTAAGGAAGGAAAGGGTCCCTCTCAAGGCCAGTCTTAACAGGTAATACCCTCCAGCAAATGTCTCTCAATCAGATCTCTTTCAGACTCTCAGCCAAGCATATCCTGATGCCCAATTAAATTCCAGTACATAATTTGCATCCCAGGGGCAACAGTCCTGGAACAAGAATGTTCTGAACAGGCTTCCCAAATATAAATCTTATCCCCAGCCACGGATTGTCTAAAGTCAGATGAATATTCAGAACTGCAGTGGCTGACCCTCCCAACTATTTCTGGAAGCTTCTTCCAGAGCCAAGCAGGAGCAATCAACCACCAAGTATAGGGAAATCTGACCAGACCAAAAAAAAACGATTTCTACTCCACTGAGTGCAGCAGCGCCAAAAACTAAATTTAGCCTGACTAGAGCAGTGCGCCACAGTTGTATAATTTTTATTTTTTGTTTTTTACTTTTACATTTTAGCTTGGCTTAAAAAGGAACTAAGCTCTGGAATATACTCACCTCAACCTTCCAGCAGTGCAGTGGTTAAATTTTTTAGCCTTTTGACTAGCCAGTGGGGGATGAAGTCATCCTACGCATGCATATGGGAGTCAACCATTCCGCCACTGCCAGAGCGTGCCGAGAATGCACACTGACCTGCGAATGCGCAGCTCAGTGTACATTCAATAGAAAACTGCAAGCAGGCAGTTGTGTATTACTGCAGAAGAGACATCTTAATAAAGAACCGCATGTTTTTGTCTACAATTTAAGTTGTATTCCACTTTAAATACAGCAGCAGCACCCCAATCTGATTCATTTCAACTTGTGAAAACAAATTTTTTTTTTTGTTTTGTTTTTATCAAACCGTAATGGGACTGCATTGACCAGTGGGCATAGTAGCCACAACAGAGCAGCTCTAAGAGCTAAGGGAAAGTTTATTCTTAAAAATAAAGCTAAAACCCTTAACGTCATAAAAGTTAGCCAGTGGTATAGTTTGTGAATTTTATTTTCTCAGTGCCACACTACATTTTCTTAAAAGTTTTTAACATCTAAGTTTAGTCCAAAAAAAAGGCAGCACAAGGGACATTACTTGATGTTTCCCTTGTGCTCCTTACTCCTGCTTTCGTTGATATCTTTCATCCTTCAATTTGCTACCAGCTGGGAAGAATGGAGACCACAATGGCGCTTTTTGAAGTGACACTGTCATCAACCAAAGGACTGAGTATTTACTTTTCCTGCAAACTGTGCTGCCAGAACACTGCTGAGTTCACTGGAAATTCTATGCTGAATTCCAATGGGATAACCACCAATTCTGGGGTTGTCAATCTTTTGTACCCATAGCGCTCAACAGTTCCTCCTGCTGACCTCCAAATCATAACTGTATTCTGTAGTGATGTGGTGGTTAGCAGTATGAACCAATGAGCACTGAGTTACTCAGGATATTAATACTTCCAGAAGTGTCTGTTTCCCTGTAAATTTTAGAGAAGGATTTTTCATGAATGGAGCTTAGTTCTGGTGACACAGGACAAAAAGAAATTTAAGTAGTCGCTCTTTTTCGGATATGCCTTTTTGTTTTTATTTGCTTGATTAATGACCAGAGCGCTTTATGAAATAGGTGTACATAGGTTACGTTTTTATTGCTGCCCCAGCCGTGAGGGATAGAGTTGACATGCTTCCCGGGTCCTTCTTGGCGGGGTTTCTTGGATCCAAACCAATGGGTCCTGTGCAATATAAAAGGGACAGGGGTCCGATCCTATGCGGTTTTGCAAAAGACCTGATGCCATTGCCGGAGTCCGTATGTTCAGTCTACGGTTGAGTCCAGAGCATCTGAGGATAAAGAGCCTTCTACAGAGAACAGGACCACTGAGATCTGCAGTTCACCTGAAGATTCCAGCTCTGGAGATCTGCCATTATGGACTCTTTCCTGTACAGGTATGTTGGGGCAGCTACAAAGCCTGATTTAGAGATTCATTTACGGAAAGACTGGTACCTGTGTCTGTCTGCTCTGCTGAGTTATCGAAGTAAAGTTCTTAAAACCTTGTCTTGGTTGCCTGGTTAGAAGTTACTAAAGAGGTGTAACCGGCATAAATAATCTACAGCTCGGGTCAGTTAAACACACTGGAGTATGGAGACGGCAGTACAGTGGAATTTTGGATTATGAGCATAATCTGTTCCAGGAGAATGCTCGTAATCCAAAGCACTCGCATATCAAAGCAAGTTTCCCCATAGAAGTCAAGGGAAACGAAAATAATTTGTTCTGCATTGACTTCTATGGCATGCAATACCGCATGTGGCCAGAGGTGGGGGGGCGCCGGAGAGCCTTGGAAATACTCAGAATGGCTCGGGAACGAAGTGTTGCCATACAACAAGTGGTTGACATACCCGTGCGTTGGCTCCATAGCAGGCGCCTGCACGGTGGGGGACCCGATGCGCATGGCCGGCAGGCGCGATGGGCTAAGATGCCAAACTGCTACTCCGAGGTGGAGTAGGGGTGGTGTGCAGTTTGAAGTGGCACACGCAGCATGCCTTATTGAAACATATGAGTTTGGCAGCACACATTCTATCCTGCAGTCAAAATATTGGGCTAACAGTCATGTAGAAAGAAATTAATCAGTGTGAGGAAAAGGTGTTGGTGTTGTCACTGGAAAAGATGTCCCTGCATCGTGTTACCAGAAGAAAAAATGTCCCTGCATCAGTCGTGTCACTGGAAGGAAAAATGTCCCTGCATCTGCGGTGTAAGTCTAAAGATGAGTATGCTCAGTTTTTTTTTTTTTGGTTCAGTTGGCGGGCAGAACAAAAAAATAAATTAAAAAAAATTATTGGATTCCCCCCATCCAGACAAATGAGGTGGATGGAGAAATCCTTTCTACTGTGCCATAGTATTCTGACAGTGGGACTCGCCTGCTGTTAGAATACACTGATTGGTGGCGCAGCCATTTGGCTTTGGCTGCTTATCAAATGAAAGTATGCTAGTGTAGCACCCTCTACTTTAGGTAGGTGCTAGAAGTAGGATTCTTGTCAGTACAGGTAAATTTAACCGCTAGCCCAGTGTTTCTCAACGCCAGTCCTCAAGGCACCCCAACAGGTCATGTTTTCAGGTTTTCCATTATTTTGCACAGGTGATTTGATCAGTTTCACTGCCTTAGTAATTACCACAGCAGTTTCATCTGAGGGAAATTCTGAAAACATGACCTGTTGGGGCGCCTTGAGGACTGGAGTTGAGAAACACTGCGCTAGCCGACCACCCGCAGCAGTTGTACTGCGGCAGGTTGGCACAGCTGCGCAAATCGTCGTAGCTGTACGTTGCTCCTTTTAAGACGTCATAGCAGGCGCGTGTCCCCGGAGCCGATGTGCGTACCCGCGATCGCTCGTGACAGAGCGAGAACAGGGATGTCCCGGTTCTCTCAGGGGAGAGGAGACCAATCTTGTGTTCCTACTAAGTAGGAACACTGATCAGTCGTCTCCCCTAGTCAGTCCCATCCCCCTTACAGTTGGGGAACACACTAAACCCCTTGATTGCCCCCCCCAAGTGTTAACCCCTTCCCTGTCGGTGACATTTACACTGTAATCAGTGGCTATTTTTTAGCTCTGATTGTTGTATATTGTCCCCAACCTGGATTGTCAGGGGGCAGGCCTCCTTAAATACCCAGGGTCAGCCCAGTTGGTGAGGAGTTGTCGGGTGGAAGAACTGGGAGATGAAGTACTGTCGTGGCCTTGGGGAAGCTCCCCAGTCTGGGGGGGGGGTGTGACCTTGGGCCTGGAGCTCAGGAGTGGAAGGGACCCTCCTACAAACCACAAGGGTCCCCTGACAAGGAGCAGAAGAGAACAGTGGAAGGTACTGCCAGGCAAAGTCTCCAGGAGGGATCCACCAGGTGTCGGTGAGTGGCAGGCATGCCGGGAGTGTGCAGTCTGAGATGGATGTAGAGCCAGCGGGAGAGACTGTGATGCCATGGGCAGTGAAGACGGGCAGCTGCAGCCAGGGGGGCTGGCAGGGTTTGAAGATGGCTGACTGGGATCAGTATTCCACCAAGGGTAACTAGCACCAGAACTTTCTTTTTTTGCTACACTAAAGGGGCCCATGGTCCCTGCCTGCAAAGGGCTGTTGCTGAGGCCTGGCAGAAGTCAGAGTCAGGCCTAACCACATGCTAGCTGTGCCTAAAGAGTTCTGGAGGAAGTCTAATTTGTCCCACACTTTCTTTCTGGGCATCACATGAATTCCTTAACCCCATACAAGTTCTAACCCCTCAATAAACACACACAAAAACAAAGCTGATGGACTGTTTATTCTCTTGGAGTGTCTGGAAGTGAATGTCGGGCTGGGCAGGGTGACAGGTGGGCCACAACACTCAGCAGCCCCTACGGGGGTACCGCTACACTAGCAGGGTTGTTTGACAGAAGTCGATCTTCTGAATGATTTCTGTCTAACAGGATGGCATCAGTCTGTACCCACACTTAGGAGGACTGATATGGTAGTGGTATGAAGGGGATGGGGAACTAGGAGGGTGGGGGCTCTATGGGGTGCATTTACCTAAAGCTGGGCACACACTTTTTTTTTCATTCAACCAGTGGGCTGAACAAAAAAACAATTAACTGATTCTTGCATCCACGTAATTGAGGTGGATGCAGGGATCCTCACACTGTATTCTGACAGCTGGACTCCTGTGCCATCAATACACAGATCAGCGCTGCAACAGATTGGCTGCATGCCGCTGATAAAAGGTCTTTTTGGAAAACCTCCTTCTGTCAGAAGCCAATCTAATGATCGCCTTCTGTTGAACTGGTAGGGCTACACACAGATCAAAATTTAGCTGGTCCCTACTGAAGTGGCTGATTTTTGGTCTGTGTGTACCCAGTTTAAGGGGATCTGTGTGGCTCTGTGGGAGGAATGGTGGCCATCAGAGGTAGAGGGGAGCTCTGGGACTACATTTTGGGTGTCTTTGGTCCAGATTTCTTGTAAAATATTAACAGCTACATACAGAAATCCCAAATTGATTCATACCGAGTCACTGCAGAGAGATTTTGAAACATTTGTAACTGACCTTAAAAAATATGTAACTGATCACATGCTTGGAAATTAATTCTTGCAGATGCTCACCTCCTTTGCAATCAAAACCTGTAGCAATCAAATCTACAGATTTGTAATGAGCCTGGGAAGTAGTGTAGTTGTTCGTGTCATGGGTTTTATCAGAGTTGCTGGATACTGATAATTAAACAGTACTCTGCAAGCACTGATTACAGACTGACTGTGAAACAGAACAAGCTAACACTAACCCAGCCTGTTCTACAAATATAATTTAGCACTGCACCTAATGGCAGGTTCCATGGCTTGATTCAGGAGCTTCTTCGCTGGCCTGGGGTGAGCCCTGGTGCCTGTTGGGCTGGACAGTGATCGGTGCTGCTGAGTGAACTTTATCTGTGTCAGGGCTGGGCTCTCAGCTAGAGGTCGGCCGATATTCGGCCATTTTGGAGAAATCGGCATCGGCCGATTATTATCCAAATTAGGCCGATATTTAACACTGCCCGCACCTGTGCCAGCAGAGTGTGGAGAAGGGAGGAGGAACGTGTGGGGTTCCTCCTCCCTTCACACTCTGTCTGCAGAGCAGTGCCGCGGTGTGTGAAACGTTATGGAGAGAGAGAAGGGAGCTGTCATTAGTGAGGTTGGATGTCAGGGTGGGCAGGACCCAGCTATCCAACGCCAGCCGATGGGATCTGGGCGGACCGCTATATGTATGTGGTCCGCCCCTTTCTTTAACAGCTCGATCATTGGCTGGATAGCTGCTGGGGCTCGCCCACCCTGGGTCCCACCCACCTCCATCACTCTGAATCTGTGAGCTCCCCTCTCTCTCTCTCCATACAGTTTCACGCGGCGCCGCAGAGAGCAGTTTCACACAGTTACATTATCGGCTGTGAAGCCTGCCGTTGCCTGCCAGTTCCATCTGCTAGTGCCATCCAGTGCCACATGCCAGTGCCATCCAGTGTCACCTGCCAGTGCTAACTATTGCCATCCAGTGCCACCTGCCAATCAGTGCCAACCAGTGCCAGTGTCACCTGTTAGTGTCACCTGCCAGTGCCAATCAGTGCCACCTGCCAATGCTAACTAGTGCCATCCAGTGCCACCTGCCAGTGCCATCCAGTGCCACCTGCCAGTGCCAATAAGTGACACCTGCCAATCAGAGCCAACCAGTACCACTTGCCAGTGCCACCTGTTAGTGCCTGCCAGTGCCACCTGCCAATCAGTGCCATCTGCTAGTGCCATCCAGTGCCAATTAGTGCCATCCAGTGCAACCTGCTAGTGACAATTAGTGCCAGTGCCAATTAGTGCCACCTGCCAATTAGTGCCATCCAGTGCCACCTCCCAGTGTCAATTAGTGCCACCTGCCAATCAGTGCCAACCAGTACCACTTGCCAGTGCCGCCTGTTAGTGCCTGCCAGTGCCACCTGCTCTTGTGCACCTCTTCCCTCTCCTCCTTGCCAGAGGAGTACTGCGAATTTAGCGATCTCTTTAACAAGTGTCAGGCCGGTAGTTTGCCTCCACACTGGTCGTATGATTGTGCAATTTACCTTCAACCTGGTGCTATGCCCCCTCCCCCCCCCTGTGGGTTTACCCTTTGTATCTGAGGATAAAGCCATGGAGGACTATGTTGCCGGCGCACTTTCTCGAGAGTTCATCCACAAATCCTCGTCTCCTGCTGGTGCTGGCTTCTTCTTTGTGAAAAAAAAAGTGGTGAACTGAGACCTTGTAGCGATTATAGTGGTCTCAATCGCATCACGATTAGGAACGCCTACCCGATTCTGTTGATTACGAAATGATTTGAAGGGAGCAACAGTTTTCAGGAAGCTTGATCTGAGAGGGGCATACAATCTTGTGAGGATCAAGGAGGGTGATGAATAGAAAACGACTTTTAACATCAGGCCCGGGCATTAAGAATAGCTTGTATTGCCGTTTGGTCAACAATGTCCTCCGAGATATGTTGCAGCAATGTGTGGTGGTTTATCGCGACGATTTTCATATATGCCACCACACAGATGTCTCCTGTGTGCTACATGGACTAAGATATAATAACCTGTATTGTAAGTTGGAAAAGTGCGAGTTCCATCGTGAACAGGTTACATTTCTGGGTTATGACATTTCTACTGCTGGTTTTTCGATGGACCCAGAGAAATTATCAGCAGTTCTACAGTGGCCTTGACTCGTAGGTCTACATCCACTACAACGTTTTCTTGGCTTTGTCAATTATCAGAAATTTGATGCATCTGAGACTGGAGTAGGTGCCCTTCTGTCTCAATGTCCTACCTCGGAGAGCGCTTTGCATCCTTGTGGCTACTTTTCCAATAAATTGTCTCCTGCAGAATGCAATTACGAGATTGGGGACAGAGAATTGTTAGCTATCACTTTAGCAATGAAAAAATTGAGGCATCTCCTGGAAGGTACCACCCGACCCCTCTGCTGGCATGACTCATGTCTATTTAAGGGCTCACTTAGTCCCCTGTAGGGATGAGCTTCGTGTTCGAGTCGAACATACGTTCGACTCGAACATCGGCTGTTCGATCGTTCGACGAAGATCGAACGATTTGGGCCGTTCGCGCCAAATTCGAGTGACGCGAACGGCCCACAATGCACTACGCCATCGCAGTGTCATCCAGGCGCTGTGATTGGCCAAGCATGCACTGTGACCCCGCATGCTTGGCCAATCACAGCGCCGGCAGCGAGGAGAGCAATGATTGGCCACAGGCAGGATGCCTGTGGCCAATTATTGCTGAGGGTGTTTAGTACACGCCCCACACTATAAAAGGCCGCCAGCACGGCGGCCTAGTGTAGTGTGTTCCGGAGCAGGGATAGAGCAGCATAGGCAGGGACAGTGACTGTTATTTCTTTCTTGCTTAACCTGGATTCCTTTAGTTTAGGGAAAGAGAAGGATAGGTAGGGAGAGTGTCAGTTTATTTCACTCTGCAAGTCCTTGTTTCCAGGGACCTGGAAGGACAGTGACTGAATTGTCCTTGTGCTATATTGTGATTAAAAAAAACATTTATTCTAGGGACAGAAAACTGTAGGTAGGGAGAGTGTCAGTTTATTTCACTCTGCAAGTCCTTGTTTCCAGGGACCTGGAAGGACAGTGAGTGAATTGTCCTTGTGTTATATTGTGATTAAAAAAAACATTTTTTCTAGGGACAGAAAACTGTAGGTAGGGAGAGTGTTTTTTTTCTTTCACTCTGCAAGTCCTTGTTTCCAGGGACCTGTAAGGACAGTGAGTGAATTGTCCTGGTGCTATATTGTGCTTAAAAAAAACATTTATTCTAGGGACAGAAAACTGTAGGTAGGGAGAGTGTCAGTTTATTTCACTCTGCAAGTCCTTGTTTCCAGGGACCTGGAAGGACAGTGACTGAATTGTCCTTGTGCTATATTGTGATTAAAAAAAACATTTATTCTAGGGACAGAAAACTGTAGGTAGGGAGAGTGTCAGTTTATTTCACTCTGCAAGTCCTTGTTTCCAGGGACCTGGAAGGACAGTGACTGAATTGTCCTTGTGCTATATTGTGATTAAAAAAAACATTTATTCTAGGGACAGAAAACTGTAGGTAGGGAGAGTGTCAGTTTATTTCACTCTGCAAGTCCTTGTTTCCAGGGACCTGGAAGGACAGTGACTGAATTGTCCTTGTGCTATATTGTGATTAAAAAAAACATTTATTCTAGGGACAGAAAACTGTAGGTAGGGAGAGTGTCAGTTTATTTCACTCTGCAAGTCCTTGTTTCCAGGGACCTGGAAGGACAGTGACTGAATTGTCCTTGTGTTATATTGTGATTAAAAAAAACATTTATTCTAGGGACAGAAAACTGTAGGTAGGGAGAGTGTCAGTTTATTTCACTCTGCAAGTCCTTGTTTCCAGGGACCTGTAAGGACAGTGAGTGAATTGTCCTTGTGCTATATTGTGCTTAAAAAAAACATTTATTCTAGGGACAGAAAACTGTAGGTAGGGAGAGTGTCAGTTTATTTCACTCTGCAAGTCCTTGTTTCCAGGGACCTGGAAGGACAGTGACTGAATTGTCCTTGTGCTATATTGTGATTAAAAAAAACATTTATTCTAGGGACAGAAAACTGTAGGTAGGGAGAGTGTCAGTTTATTTCACTCTGCAAGTCCTTGTTTCAAGGGACAGAGAAGGACACCTGAAGGTAGCCCTTATTGCTTTTTTCCCATCTCCCTGCAGGCCATCTATTAGAATGTCTGGAAGGCAAACAAGGAGAGGCAGACAGTCAGGAGGCAATAAAAGAGGGCAAGCAGGCTCTGTGTCTGGGGGCAACAGTGCTGGTCGTGGACGCGGTGCATTGTCATCAGCACATGGCCATGGGACACGCTTGTCCTTCTTTTCGGCAGCTGGACATGTTGAGCCACATCATGCCGAAGACTTGGTAGAGTGGATGACCAAGCCCTCCTCCTCCTCCTCATCCTCTCTCACCCAGGCTCAGGGTACTGGAAAAGCAGCTGCCAAAGCGTTGTCTTCCCTGGTATCAATGTCAGACAAATCATCAGTCACTCCTTCCCTAGACCCACCATGTCCTCCTCCTGAGGAGTCCCCCGAACTGTTTCAGCACAGTGTTGGGTACATGCTCCAGGAGGATGCCCAGCGTTTCGAAGGGTCTGATGATGAAACCCAGCTAGAGGAAGGCAGTAGCGTGAGAGCAGACAGAGGGGATGCTCAAGAAGGACACCAATCTGGCAGTCATGTTCCAGCAGCTGCAGCATACTGCCAGATTGGCTCCAGTGATGAGGAGGGAGGGGATGATGAGGTCACTGACTCCACGTGGGTGCCTAATAGGAGAGAGGAGGAGGAGGAGGATGAGGAGGAGGCACATCTCCAACGAGGCAGGATGCCCTTTGGTGGCCAGCGTAAGGGCAGTACACCGACGGAATCACACCGCAGAGCTCCGCCTGTGCAGGGCGCTGCCTCTGCCCGTCATTCAAAAAGTTCTTTGGTGTGGGCCTTTTTTGAGGCTAGTGCATCAGATCGCACAGCTGCTGTTTGCAACATATGTCTCAAGCGTATATCGCGTGGCCAAAACATCAGCCGCTTGGGTACCACATGCCTGACCAGACATATGTTGACCTGCCATGCAGCTCGTTGGCAAGCCTACCTCAAAGACCCACACCAAAGAACAAAGCGGACCTCTCCTTGCACCGCATCAGCTGGGATCTCCAACCCCACTATAACTTCAGTCCTCTCTGAAACATGCACTGAGAGGAATGAAGGTGTAGAATTAGGTGTGTCACAGCCAAGTACTTGCGCCCACTCTGCTAGCAGTACACCGACGTCCGATTCTAGCAGGCAAATTTCCCTGCCCCAGCTGCTGGACCGTCGAAAGAAGTTCACTCCCAGCCATCCACATGCCCAGCGGTTGAATGCTAGCTTGGCTAAATTGCTAGCGCTTCAACTGCTGCCTTTTCAGTTGGTAGACTCGGCCCCCTTCCGTGAGTTTGTGCAATGTGCAGTTCCTCAGTGGCAGGTTCCCAAACGCCACTTTTTCTCACGGAAGGCTATTCCGGCTCTCTACCGGCATGTGGAAGGCAATGTCTTGGCCTCGCTGGACAGGGCGGTCAGCGGTAAGGTGCATATTACCGCTGACTCATGGTCCAGTAGGCATGGACAGGGACGTTACCTTTCTTTCACGGCCCATTGGGTCACTCTTTTGGCAGCTGGGAAGGATTCAGGACAAGGTGCAGTAGTGTTGGAGGTTGTCCCACCGCCACGCCTCCAAAATGCTACTACTGGTTGTGACACACCTCTCTCCTCCACCCCCTCCTCTTCTTCTTCCTCCATGGCCTCTTCCTGTGGTTTGTCCTATGAACCAGCGGTGCTCCGTAGCCGTTCACGGGGCTACGCAAGTACGCAGGCAAAAAGATGCCATGCCGTGCTTGCGCTGGTGTGTTTGGGGGACAGAAGCCACACTGGGGCAGAGGTCCTGTCTGCTCTGCAGGGCCAGGCCGAGAGGTGGTTGACGCCACGCCAGCTTAAGCCAGGAATGGTGGTTTGCGACAATGGCACCAACCTCCTCTCCGCCCTCCGACAGGGACAACTGACCCATGTGCCCTGTGTGGCTCACGTCCTTAACCTGGTGGTGCAGCGCTTCTTGGGCAGGTACCCGGGCTTACAGGATGTCCTGAGGCAGGCCAGGAAAGTCTGTGTGCATTTCCGCAGATCTTATAATGCCAGTGCTCGCCTGGCTGAGCTGCAAAAGGAGTTGAACCTGCCCAAGAACCGCCTTATATGTGACATGCCCACCAGGTGGAACTCAACGTTGGCCATGCTGCAGCGGCTGCACACGCAGCAGAGGGCCATCAATGAGTACCTGTGCGACTACGGCACCAGGACAGGGTCAGGGGAGCTTGGTTTTTTTTCTCCACGCCAGTGGGGCATGATCAGGGATGCATGCACTGTCCTGGCACCATTTGAGGAGGCCACGAGGATGGTGAGCAGTGACAGTGCATGCATCAGTGACACTGTACCTCTTGTCCACCTGTTGGAGCACACGCTGCGTGGAATAATGGACAGGGCACTTGAGGCAGAACAGAGGCAGGAAGAGGAGGACTTCCTTGCCTCTCAAGGCCCCCTTTACCCAGACAGTGTTCCTTCTGTCCCACCCATCGCACAGGAAGAGGAGGAGGAGGAGGAGGAGGAGGAGGAGGAGGAGGATTGTGTCAGCATGGAGGTGGAGGCTGGCACTCAGCATCATCAGCAGCAGTCTTTTAGGGATGATTTACAGTCCCAAGAAACCAGTGGACTTGTACGTGGCTGGGAGGAGGTGGCTGCGGATCATGTCGTCCTTAGTGACCCAGAGGACTCCGGAGCGAATGCCTCAGCAAACCTACGCTGCATGGCCTCCCTGATCCTGCAAAGTCTGCGGAAGGATCCTCGTATTCTTCGGATCAAGGAGAGGGACCATTACTGGCTGGCCACTCTCCTTGATCCACGGTACAAGGGTAAGGTTGCGGACCTTATGTTACCGTCGCAGAGGGAGCAGAGGATGAGACAACTCCGGGAGGCCTTGCAGAAAGGTCTGTGCAACGCGTTCCCAGAGACTGGGAGGTTGCAAACTCCTGGTCCTGGACAACGAGTTGCTGAGGCTTCGGCCAGTCAAAGAAGGAGCGGTGGGGAAGGTGGCCGTCTGACCGATGCGTTCAGACAATTCTTTAGTCCGCAGCCCCAAAGTATGATCGGTTCCAGCAACCATCGCCAGCGTCTGATAAACATGGTGCAGGAATATCTAGGGGCAAGGTCAGACTTGGACACCTTCCCCACCGAAAATCCTCTGGCTTACTGGGTCTTGAGGATGGATCACTGGCCAGAGCTTGCACAGTATGCAATTGAGCTACTGGCCTGTCCTGCATCCAGCGTTCTTTCGGAACGCACATTCAGTGCTGCTGGAGGATTTGTCACGGATCACAGGGTGCGCCTGTCCACCGACTCGGTTGATCGACTGACTTTCATCAAGATGAACCAGTCTTGGATCACCACCAGCTACCACACACCTGATGCTGATATAACAGACTAATTGATTTTAACATGTCACATCCCTTCAAGACTGATGCTGATGCTGAGTGCCTGTGCTGTTATGTTGACTGGCTATCCTCCTCCTCCGAGTCCTCAATGATACGATTGATGATGATAGCTTGTAAGATCATTTTTGTTTATGGGTGCCGCCACCAGTGCCTAACGCCCAATTTTTCAGCCCCTGTTTAACAGGGGCGTGTAATTACAATTTTTGAAGCAATACTTTGCAACAGGGCTCATTGCTGTGCTCCAAGTACAGTATCTGTGAGGAGTTGCAGTGTTGTGCCACCAGTGCCTAACGCCCAATTTTTCAGCCCCTGTTTAACAGGGGCGTGTAATTACAATTTTTGAAGCAATACTTTGCAACAGGGCTCATTGCTGTGCTCCAAGTACAGTATCTGTGAGGAGTTGCAGTGTTGTGCCACCAGTGCCTAAGGCCCAATTTTTCAGCCCCTGTTTAACAGGGGCGTGTCATTACAATTTTTGAAGCAATACTTTGCAACAGGGCTCATTGGTGTGCTCCAAGTACAGTATCTGTGAGGAGTTGCAGTGTTGTGCCACCAGTGCCTAAGGCCCAATTTTTCAGCCCCTGTTTAACAGGGGCGTGTCATTACAATTTTTGAAGCAATACTTTGCAACAGGGCTCATTGCTGTGCTCCAAGTACAGTTGCTGTGAGGGGTTGCAGTGTTGTGCCACCAGTGCCTAAGGCCCAATTTTTCAGCCCCTGTTCAACAGGGGCATGTAATTACAATTCTTGATCTAATAATTCACAGCAGGGCCCATTGCTGCACCCACCAAGAGTAACTGTCAGGGCTTACAGTGTTGTGGCACCAGCACCACCATCAAAGGCCCAATTTTTACTACCACTGTTCAACAATTATATGTAATTAAAATTCCTGATATAATAGTTGACAGCAGGGCGTTCCAGCACCAACCAAGAGTAACTGTGAGTGCTTACAGTGTTGTGCCAACACCAACAACTAAGGGGCCTATTTCTGCAGAGTATATACGCCAGGTCCCTACTTTCAAACATCCAACTTACAAACGACTCCTACTTGCAAACGCAAGAAGACAACAGGAAGTGAGAGGAAATCTACCACTAGGAAGGAAAATTCTCTCCTGTAAGAATAAATATGGGAGAAAGGTGTCTCCTCTGTACTGATGCTTTATCAGCAATCCTTGTTTCAAGAAAAACACCACATTTCAAAAACAGTTGTCATTGGGACGGAAAGTGAGGTGAAATGTTCTGAACAGGGGCACAGACAGCAAAACAAATGTTACAGGGGTGATAACCCTTACCTATGTTTTCCAAAAAGTTTAAAAATAGATTTTTGGTCTGGAGCTACACTTCAACAATGTACCTGTTCAAAATTACAAACAGACTCTACATAAGAACAAACCTACAGTCCCTGTCTTGTATGCACCGCCTGTATAGGGCTGTTCAGAGTATATAGGGCCTTTTTTATTTTATGTGCGGGGTTCCCCTTAATATCCATACAAGACCCAAAGGGGCTGGTAATGGGCTGGGGTAGGGGGGGGGTCATGGGGTAGCTATGCCATTTTTCTTAAAGAATTTCATCCATATTACCGGGACCAGACATTACATTAAAGCCGCAAGCAGTTTTAAATGGCTTTTTTTTCCTTTAGAAGTGTCATTTTGTGCAGGGACAGTTCTAAACACGGGAAACACGTGGCACTTCACAGGCATACTTTAGACACCCCCCAGGTACGATATTTAAAGGAATATTTGACTTTTTTTTTTTCACTTTATGCATCATTAAAATGACTGCTCCCGAAAAACGACCGTTTTTAAAACTTCTTTTTGCATTGATACATGTCCCCTGGTGCAGAACCCGGGTTCCCAAACCCTTTTTAGGACAATAACATGCATAATAGTTGTTATAATTAGCACTTTAGAATTCGAACGTTCGCATCCATTGTATTTAATAGGGTTCTAATGTTCGTTCGAACTTTCGGTCCGTTCGCGGGTTCTGGTGCGAACCGAACCCGGGGGTGTTCGGCTCATCACTAGTCCCCTGCCAGGTCCACTTCCTGGGGATTTTCCAATATTCTAGAATTGGGGGGAGGCACCAGAGCTGCCTGGATGAGTCATCCAGCCCTGAACTCTAATGAACCCTAACTCAGATTCCATGGCTCAGGCTTAGCCCCAAACTACAATTTACCTGCACTACCACTACTAGCACACTAGAGGGTGCTACATATCAGAAGTCATTCCATTTAACCACTTGCCGACTACCTAGCGACAATATACATCGGCAGAATGGCACGGCTGCGCAAAGCAACGCAACTGTACGTTGCTTTGAATTTGCTGCCGTTTGGGCGCGCGCACTTGTCACATTCTTCGTGCCCACGGGACACACGGACTTGATGTCCGCTGGTGTCCCGCGATCGTGTCACGGAGCTGCAGAACAGGGAGATGCCTATGTAAATAAGGCATTTCCTTTTTCTGCCTACTGACAGGACAGTGATCTACTGTTCCCTGTCATCGGGAGCAGTGATCACTGTCTGGTCACTTGCAGCCCAGCCCCCCCCACAGTTAGAATCACTCCCTAGGACACAATTAACCCCTTCATCACCCCCTAGTGTTTAACCCCTTCCCGTGTCATTTATGCAGTAATCAGTGCATTTTTTTTTAGCACTGATCGCTGTATAAATGAAAATGGTCCCAAAATAGTGTCAAAAGTGTCCACCATAATGTCGCAGTCACGATAAAAATGGCTGATCGTCGCCATTACTAATAAGAAAAATTTGATAATAAAAATGCCATAAAACTATCCCCTATTTTGTAAACACTATAACTTTTGCGTAAAACCAATAAATATACGCTTATTTTTTTATACCAAAAATATGTAGAAGAATACATATCGGCCTAAATTGAGAAATACATTTTTTTTTCATATATTTTTGGGGGGATATTTATATTATAGCAAAAAGTAAAAAATATTGCTTTATTTTTTTTTCAAAATTGCTGGTCTTTTTTTGTTTATAGCACAAAAAATAAAAACCGCAGAGGTGATCAAATACCACCAAAAGAAAGCTCTATTTGTGGAAAAAAAAGGACATCAATTTTGTTTGGGTGCCATGTTGCACTTGTCAGTTAAAGCGTTGCAGTGCCGTATCGCAAAAAGTGCTCTGGTCAGGAAGGGGGTAAATTCTTCCGGGGCTGGAGTGGTTAAAAGACTGTCCCAAAAAAAGAAAATAGCAAACTGCACTTAGTGTAAACTAAACAGTTAAAAAAAAAAAACATATGGAGGCAACAGCAGCACTCACTGATATCTGGATCCCCAATAGTGATGAGCCGAACACCCCCGGGTTCGGTTCGCACCAGAACCCGCGAACGGACCGAAAGTTCGAACGAACATTAGAACCCTATTAAATACAATGGATGCGAACGTTCGAATTCTAAAGTGCTAATTATAACAACTATTATGCATGTTATTGTCCTAAAAAGGGTTTGGGAACCCGGGTTCTGCACCAGGGGACATGTATCAATGCAAAAAGAAGTTTTAAAAACGGTCGTTTTTCGGGAGCAGTCATTTTAATGATGCATAAAGTGAAAAAAAAAAAGTCAAATATTCCTTTAAATATCGTACCTGGGGGGTGTCTAAAGTATGCCTGTGAAGTGCCACGTGTTTCCCGTGTTTAGAACTGTCCCTGCACAAAATGACACTTCTAAAGGAAAAAAAAGCCATTTAAAACTGCTTGCGGCTTTAATGTAATGTCTGGTCCCGGTAATATGGATGAAATTCTTTAAGAAAAATGGCATAGCTACCCCATGACCCCCCCCCCCTACCCCAGCCCATTACCAGCCCCTTTGGGTCTTGTATGGATATTAAGGGGAACCCCGCACATAAAATAAAAAAGGCCCTATATACTCTGAACAGCCCTATACAGGCGGTGCATACAAGACAGGGACTGTAGGTTTGTTCTTATGTAGAGTCTGTTTGTAATTTTGAACAGGTACATTGTTGAAGTGTAGCTCCAGACCAAAAATCTATTTTTAAACTTTTTGGAAAACATAGGTAAGGGTTATCACCCCTGTAACATTTGTTTTGCTGTCTGTGCCCCTGTTCAGAACATTTCACCTCACTTTCCGTCCCAATGACAACTCTTTTTGAAATGTGGTCTTTTTCTTGAAACAAGGATTGCTGATAAAGCATCAGTACAGAGGAGACACCTTTCTCCCATATTTATTCTTACAGGAGAGAATTTTCCTTCCTAGTGGTAGATTTCCTCTCACTTCCTGTTGTCTTCTTGCGTTTGCAAGTAGGAGTCGTTTGTAAGTTGGATGTTTGAAAGTAGGGACCTGCCGTATATACTCTGCAGAAATAGGCCCCTTAGTTGTTGGTGTTGGCACAACACTGTAAGCACTCACAGTTACTCTTGGTTGGTGCTGGAACGCCCTGCTGTCAACTATTATATCAGGAATTTTAATTACATATAATTGTTGAACAGTGGTAGTAAAAATTGGGCCTTTGATGGTGGTGCTGGTGCCACAACACTGTAAGCCCTGACAGTTACTCTTGGTGGGTGCAGCAATGGGCCCTGCTGTGAATTATTAGATCAAGAATTG
The DNA here is from genome assembly GCA_029206835.1 of Rana muscosa. Taxonomy (NCBI): domain Eukaryota; kingdom Metazoa; phylum Chordata; class Amphibia; order Anura; family Ranidae; genus Rana; species Rana muscosa. Next base: position 141,405,725 of record CM055122.1, read on the forward strand.
TAATTACATGCCCCTGTTGAACAGGGGCTGAAAAATTGGGCCTTAGGCACTGGTGGCACAACACTGCAACCCCTCACAGATACTGTACTTGGAGCACAGCAATGAGCCCTGTTGCAAAGTATTGCTTCAAAAATTGTAATGACACGCCCCTGTTAAACAGGGGCTGAAAAATTGGGCCTTAGGCACTGGTGGCACAACACTGCAACTCCTCACAGATACTGTACTTGGAGCACACCAATGAGCCCTGTTGCAAAGTATTGCTTCAAAAATTGTAATGACACGCCCCTGTTAAACAGGGGCTGAAAAATTGGGCCTTAGGCACTGGTGGCACAACACTGCAACTCCTCACAGATACTGTACTTGGAGCACAGCAATGAGCCCTGTTGCAAAGTATTGCTTCAAAAATTGTAATTACACGCCCCTGTTAAACAGGGGCTGAAAAATTGGGCGTTAGGCACTGGTGGCGGCACCCATAAACAAAAATGATCTTACAAGCTATCATCATCAATCGTATCATTGAGGACTCGGAGGAGGAGGATAGCCAGTCAACATAACAGCACAGGCACTCAGCATCAGCATCAGTCTTGAAGGGATGTGACATGTTAAAATCAATTAGTCTGTTATATCAGCATCAGGTGTGTGGTAGCTGGTGGTGATCCAAGACTGGTTCATCTTGATGAAAGTCAGTCGATCAACCGAGTCGGTGGACAGGCGCACCCTGTGATCCGTGACAAATCCTCCAGCAGCACTGAATGTGCGTTCCGAAAGAACGCTGGATGCAGGACAGGCCAGTAGCTCAATTGCATACTGTGCAAGCTCTGGCCAGTGATCCATCCTCAAGACCCAGTAAGCCAGAGGATTTTCGGTGGGGAAGGTGTCCAAGTCTGACCTTGCCCCTAGATATTCCTGCACCATGTTTATCAGACGCTGGCGATGGTTGCTGGAACCGATCATACTTTGGGGCTGCGGACTAAAGAATTGTCTGAACGCATCGGTCAGACGGCCACCTTCCCCACCGCTCCTTCTTTGACTGGCCGAAGCCTCAGCAACTCGTTGTCCAGGACCAGGAGTTTGCAACCTCCCAGTCTCTGGGAACGCGTTGCACAGACCTTTCTGCAAGGCCTCCCGGAGTTGTCTCATCCTCTGCTCCCTCTGCGACGGTAACATAAGGTCCGCAACCTTACCCTTGTACCGTGGATCAAGGAGAGTGGCCAGCCAGTAATGGTCCCTCTCCTTGATCCGAAGAATACGAGGATCCTTCCGCAGACTTTGCAGGATCAGGGAGGCCATGCAGCGTAGGTTTGCTGAGGCATTCGCTCCGGAGTCCTCTGGGTCACTAAGGACGACATGATCCGCAGCCACCTCCTCCCAGCCACGTACAAGTCCACTGGTTTCTTGGGACTGTAAATCATCCCTAAAAGACTGCTGCTGATGATGCTGAGTGCCAGCCTCCACCTCCATGCTGACACAATCCTCCTCCTCCTCCTCCTCCTCCTCCTCTTCCTGTGCGATGGGTGGGACAGAAGGAACACTGTCTGGGTAAAGGGGGCCTTGAGAGGCAAGGAAGTCCTCCTCTTCCTGCCTCTGTTCTGCCTCAAGTGCCCTGTCCATTATTCCACGCAGCGTGTGCTCCAACAGGTGGACAAGAGGTACAGTGTCACTGATGCATGCACTGTCACTGCTCACCATCCTCGTGGCCTCCTCAAATGGTGCCAGGACAGTGCATGCATCCCTGATCATGCCCCACTGGCGTGGAGAAAAAAAACCAAGCTCCCCTGACCCTGTCCTGGTGCCGTAGTCGCACAGGTACTCATTGATGGCCCTCTGCTGCGTGTGCAGCCGCTGCAGCATGGCCAACGTTGAGTTCCACCTGGTGGGCATGTCACATATAAGGCGGTTCTTGGGCAGGTTCAACTCCTTTTGCAGCTCAGCCAGGCGAGCACTGGCATTATAAGATCTGCGGAAATGCACACAGACTTTCCTGGCCTGCCTCAGGACATCCTGTAAGCCCGGGTACCTGCCCAAGAAGCGCTGCACCACCAGGTTAAGGACGTGAGCCACACAGGGCACATGGGTCAGTTGTCCCTGTCGGAGGGCGGAGAGGAGGTTGGTGCCATTGTCGCAAACCACCATTCCTGGCTTAAGCTGGCGTGGCGTCAACCACCTCTCGGCCTGGCCCTGCAGAGCAGACAGGACCTCTGCCCCAGTGTGGCTTCTGTCCCCCAAACACACCAGCGCAAGCACGGCATGGCATCTTTTTGCCTGCGTACTTGCGTAGCCCCGTGAACGGCTACGGAGCACCGCTGGTTCATAGGACAAACCACAGGAAGAGGCCATGGAGGAAGAAGAAGAGGAGGGGGTGGAGGAGAGAGGTGTGTCACAACCAGTAGTAGCATTTTGGAGGCGTGGCGGTGGGACAACCTCCAACACTACTGCACCTTGTCCTGAATCCTTCCCAGCTGCCAAAAGAGTGACCCAATGGGCCGTGAAAGAAAGGTAACGTCCCTGTCCATGCCTACTGGACCATGAGTCAGCGGTAATATGCACCTTACCGCTGACCGCCCTGTCCAGCGAGGCCAAGACATTGCCTTCCACATGCCGGTAGAGAGCCGGAATAGCCTTCCGTGAGAAAAAGTGGCGTTTGGGAACCTGCCACTGAGGAACTGCACATTGCACAAACTCACGGAAGGGGGCCGAGTCTACCAACTGAAAAGGCAGCAGTTGAAGCGCTAGCAATTTAGCCAAGCTAGCATTCAACCGCTGGGCATGTGGATGGCTGGGAGTGAACTTCTTTCGACGGTCCAGCAGCTGGGGCAGGGAAATTTGCCTGCTAGAATCGGACGTCGGTGTACTGCTAGCAGAGTGGGCGCAAGTACTTGGCTGTGACACACCTAATTCTACACCTTCATTCCTCTCAGTGCATGTTTCAGAGAGGACTGAAGTTATAGTGGGGTTGGAGATCCCAGCTGATGCGGTGCAAGGAGAGGTCCGCTTTGTTCTTTGGTGTGGGTCTTTGAGGTAGGCTTGCCAACGAGCTGCATGGCAGGTCAACATATGTCTGGTCAGGCATGTGGTACCCAAGCGGCTGATGTTTTGGCCACGCGATATACGCTTGAGACATATGTTGCAAACAGCAGCTGTGCGATCTGATGCACTAGCCTCAAAAAAGGCCCACACCAAAGAACTTTTTGAATGACGGGCAGAGGCAGCGCCCTGCACAGGCGGAGCTCTGCGGTGTGATTCCGTCGGTGTACTGCCCTTACGCTGGCCACCAAAGGGCATCCTGCCTCGTTGGAGATGTGCCTCCTCCTCATCCTCCTCCTCCTCCTCTCTCCTATTAGGCACCCACGTGGAGTCAGTGACCTCATCATCCCCTCCCTCCTCATCACTGGAGCCAATCTGGCAGTATGCTGCAGCTGCTGGAACATGACTGCCAGATTGGTGTCCTTCTTGAGCATCCCCTCTGTCTGCTCTCACGCTACTGCCTTCCTCTAGCTGGGTTTCATCATCAGACCCTTCGAAACGCTGGGCATCCTCCTGGAGCATGTACCCAACACTGTGCTGAAACAGTTCGGGGGACTCCTCAGGAGGAGGACATGGTGGGTCTAGGGAAGGAGTGACTGATGATTTGTCTGACATTGATACCAGGGAAGACGACGCTTTGGCAGCTGCTTTTCCAGTACCCTGAGCCTGGGTGAGAGAGGATGAGGAGGAGGAGGAGGGCTTGGTCATCCACTCTACCAAGTCTTCGGCATGATGTGGCTCAACATGTCCAGCTGCCGAAAAGAAGGACAAGCGTGTCCCATGGCCATGTGCTGATGACAATGCACCGCGTCCACGACCAGCACTGTTGCCCCCAGACACAGAGCCTGCTTGCCCTCTTTTATTGCCTCCTGACTGTCTGCCTCTCCTTGTTTGCCTTCCAGACATTCTAATAGATGGCCTGCAGGGAGATGGGAAAAAAGCAATAAGGGCTACCTTCAGGTGTCCTTCTCTGTCCCTTGAAACAAGGACTTTCACAGTGAAAGAAACTGACACTCTCCCTACCTACAGTTTTCTGTCCCTAGAAAAAATATTTTTTTTAAGCACAATATAGCACAAGAACAATTCACTCACTGTCCTTACAGGTCCCTGGAAACAAGGACTTGCAGAGTGAAAGAAAAAAAACACTCTCCCTACCTACAGTTTTCTGTCCCTAGAAAAAATGTTTTTTTTAATCACAATATAGCACAAGGACAATTCACTCACTGTCCTTACAGGTCCCTGGAAACAAGGACTTGCAGAGTGAAATAAACTGACACTCTCCCTACCTACAGTTTTCTGTCCCTAGAATAAATGTTTTTTTTAAGCACAATATAGCACAAGGAGAATTCACTCACTGTCCTTCCAGGTCCCTGGAAACAAGGACTTGCAGAGTGAAATAAACTGACACTCTCCCTACCTACAGTTTTCTGTCCCTAGAATAAATGTTTTTTTTAAGCACAATATAGCACAAGGACAATTCACTCACTGTCCTTACAGGTCCCTGGAAACAAGGACTTGCAGAGTGAAAGAAAAAAAACACTCTCCCTACCTACAGTTTTCTGTCCCTAGAAAAAATGTTTTTTTTAATCACAATATAGCACAAGGACAATTCACTCACTGTCCTTCCAGGTCCCTGGAAACAAGGACTTGCAGAGTGAAATAAACTGACACTCTCCCTACCTACAGTTTTCTGTCCCTAGAATAAATGTTTTTTTTAAGCACAATATAGCACAAGGACAATTCACTCACTGTCCTTACAGGTCCCTGGAAACAAGGACTTGCAGAGTGAAAGAAAAAAAACACTCTCCCTACCTACAGTTTTCTGTCCCTAGAAAAAATGTTTTTTTTAATCACAATATAGCACAAGGACAATTCACTCACTGTCCTTACAGGTCCCTGGAAACAAGGACTTGCAGAGTGAAAGAAAAAAAACACTCTCCCTACCTACAGTTTTCTGTCCCTAGAAAAAATGTTTTTTTTAATCACAATATAGCACAAGGACAATTCACTCACTGTCCTTCCAGGTCCCTGGAAACAAGGACTTGCAGAGTGAAAGAAACTGACACTGTCCCTACCTACAGTTTTCTGTCCCTAGAATAAATGTTTTTTTTAAGCACACTATAGCACAAGGACAATTCACTCACTGTCCTTACAGGTCCCTGGAAACAAGGACTTGCAGAGTGAAAGAAAAAAAACACTCTCCCTACCTACAGTTTTCTGTCCCTAGAAAAAATGTTTTTTTTAATCACAATATAGCACAAGGACAATTCACTCACTGTCCTTACAGGTCCCTGGAAACAAGGACTTGCAGAGTGAAAGAAAAAAAACACTCTCCCTACCTACAGTTTTCTGTCCCTAGAAAAAATGTTTTTTTTAATCACAATATAGCACAAGGAGAATTCACTCACTGTCCTTCCAGGTCCCTGGAAACAAGGACTTGCAGAGTGAAATAAACTGACACTCTCCCTACCTACAGTTTTCTGTCCCTAGAATAAATGTTTTTTTTAAGCACAATATAGCACAAGGACAATTCACTCACTGTCCTTACAGGTCCCTGGAAACAAGGACTTGCAGAGTGAAAGAAAAAAAACACTCTCCCTACCTACAGTTTTCTGTCCCTAGAAAAAATGTTTTGTTTTAATCACAATATAGCACAAGGACAATTCACTCACTGTCCTTCCAGGTCCCTGGAAACAAGGACTTGCAGAGTGAAATAAACTGACACTCTCCCTACCTACAGTTTTCTGTCCCTAGAATAAATGTTTTTTTTAAGCACAATATAGCACAAGGACAATTCACTCACTGTCCTTACAGGTCCCTGGAAACAAGGACTTGCAGAGTGAAAGAAAAAAAACACTCTCCCTACCTACAGTTTTCTGTCCCTAGAAAAAATGTTTTTTTTAATCACAATATAGCACAAGGACAATTCACTCACTGTCCTTACAGGTCCCTGGAAACAAGGACTTGCAGAGTGAAATAAACTGACACTCTCCCTACCTACAGTTTTCTGTCCCTAGAATAAATGTTTTTTTTAAGCACAATATAGCACAAGGAGAATTCACTCACTGTCCTTCCAGGTCCCTGGAAACAAGGACTTGCAGAGTGAAATAAACTGACACTCTCCCTACCTACAGTTTTCTGTCCCTAGAATAAATGTTTTTTTTAAGCACAATATAGCACAAGGAGAATTCACTCACTGTCCTTACAGGTCCCTGGAAACAAGGACTTGCAGAGTGAAAGAAAAAAAACACTCTCCCTACCTACAGTTTTCTGTCCCTAGAAAAAATGTTTTTTTTAATCACAATATAGCACAAGGACAATTCACTCACTGTCCTTCCAGGTCCCTGGAAACAAGGACTTGCAGAGTGAAATAAACTGACACTCTCCCTACCTACAGTTTTCTGTCCCTAGAATAAATGTTTTTTTTAAGCACAATATAGCACAAGGACAATTCACTCACTGTCCTTACAGGTCCCTGGAAACAAGGACTTGCAGAGTGAAAGAAAAAAAACACTCTCCCTACCTACAGTTTTCTGTCCCTAGAAAAAATGTTTTTTTTAATCACAATATAGCACAAGGACAATTCACTCACTGTCCTTACAGGTCCCTGGAAACAAGGACTTGCAGAGTGAAATAAACTGACACTCTCCCTACCTACAGTTTTCTGTCCCTAGAAAAAATGTTTTTTTTAATCACAATATAGCACAAGGACAATTCACTCACTGTCCTTACAGGTCCCTGGAAACAAGGACTTGCAGAGTGAAATAAACTGACACTCTCCCTACCTACAGTTTTCTGTCCCTAGAATAAATGTTTTTTTTAAGCACAATATAGCACAAGGACAATTCACTCACTGTCCTTACAGGTCCCTGGAAACAAGGACTTGCAGAGTGAAAGAAAAAAAACACTCTCCCTACCTACAGTTTTCTGTCCCTAGAAAAAATGTTTTTTTTAATCACAATATAGCACAAGGACAATTCACTCACTGTCCTTACAGGTCCCTGGAAACAAGGACTTGCAGAGTGAAATAAACTGACACTCTCCCTACCTACAGTTTTCTGTCCCTAGAATAAATGTTTTTTTTAAGCACAATATAGCACAAGGAGAATTCACTCACTGTCCTTACAGGTCCCTGGAAACAAGGACTTGCAGAGTGAAAGAAAAAAAACACTCTCCCTACCTACAGTTTTCTGTCCCTAGAAAAAATGTTTTTTTTAATCACAATATAGCACAAGGACAATTCACTCACTGTCCTTCCAGGTCCCTGGAAACAAGGACTTGCAGAGTGAAATAAACTGACACTCTCCCTACCTACAGTTTTCTGTCCCTAGAATAAATGTTTTTTTTAAGCACAATATAGCACAAGGACAATTCACTCACTGTCCTTACAGGTCCCTGGAAACAAGGACTTGCAGAGTGAAAGAAAAAAAACACTCTCCCTACCTACAGTTTTCTGTCCCTAGAAAAAATGTTTTTTTTTAATCACAATATAGCACAAGGACAATTCACTCACTGTCCTTCCAGGTCCCTGGAAACAAGGACTTGCAGAGTGAAATAAACTGACACTCTCCCTACCTACAGTTTTCTGTCCCTAGAATAAATGTTTTTTTTAAGCACAATATAGCACAAGGACAATTCACTCACTGTCCTTACAGGTCCCTGGAAACAAGGACTTGCAGAGTGAAAGAAAAAAAACACTCTCCCTACCTACAGTTTTCTGTCCCTAGAAAAAATGTTTTTTTTAATCACAATATAGCACAAGGACAATTCACTCACTGTCCTTACAGGTCCCTGGAAACAAGGACTTGCAGAGTGAAAGAAAAAAAACACTCTCCCTACCTACAGTTTTCTGTCCCTAGAAAAAATGTTTTTTTTAATCACAATATAGCACAAGGACAATTCACTCACTGTCCTTCCAGGTCCCTGGAAACAAGGACTTGCAGAGTGAAAGAAACTGACACTGTCCCTACCTACAGTTTTCTGTCCCTAGAATAAATGTTTTTTTTAAGCACACTATAGCACAAGGACAATTCACTCACTGTCCTTACAGGTCCCTGGAAACAAGGACTTGCAGAGTGAAAGAAAAAAAACACTCTCCCTACCTACAGTTTTCTGTCCCTAGAAAAAATGTTTTTTTTAATCACAATATAGCACAAGGACAATTCACTCACTGTCCTTACAGGTCCCTGGAAACAAGGACTTGCAGAGTGAAAGAAAAAAAACACTCTCCCTTCCTACAGTTTTCTGTCCCTAGAAAAAATGTTTTTTTTAATCACAATATAGCACAAGGACAATTCACTCACTGTCCTTACAGGTCCCTGGAAACAAGGACTTGCAGAGTGAAATAAACTGACACTCTCCCTACCTACAGTTTTCTGTCCCTAGAATAAATGTTTTTTTTAAGCACAATATAGCACAAGGACAATTCACTCACTGTCCTTACAGGTCCCTGGAAACAAGGACTTGCAGAGTGAAAGAAACTGACACTCTCCCTACCTACAGTTTTCTGTCCCTAGAATAAATGTTTTTTTAAGCACAATATAGCACAAGGACAATTCACTCACTGTCCTTCCAGGTCCCTGGAAACAAGGACTTGCAGAGTGAAAGAAACTGACACTGTCCCTACCTACAGTTTTCTGTCCCTAGAATAAATGTTTTTTTTAAGCACACTATAGCACAAGCACAAAACACACTGACACTCTCCCTACCTATCCTTCTCTTTCCCTAAACTAAAGGAATCCAGGTTAAGCAAGAAAGAAATAACAGTCACTGTCCCTGCCTATGCTGCTCTATCCCTGCTCCGGAACACACTACACTAGGCCGCCGTGCTGGCGGCCTTTTATAGTGTGGGGCGTGTACTAAACACCCTCAGCAATAATTGGCCACAGGCATCCTGCCTGTGGCCAATCATTGCTCTCCTCGCTGCCGGCGCTGTGATTGGCCAAGCATGCGGGGTCACAGTGCATGCTTGGCCAATCACAGCGCCTGGATGACACTGCGATGGCGTAGTGCATTGTGGGCCGTTCGCGTCACTCGAATTTGGCGCGAACGGCCCAAATCGTTCGATCTTCGTCGAACGATCGAACAGCCGATGTTCGAGTCGAACGTATGTTCGACTCGAACACGAAGCTCATCCCTAATCCCCAATATCCACACCACATAAACAATGTGTTGCAATGTTATAAATTCAATAAACAATTAAGTGCAACAAGTTTTGATAAAAATAAATAAAAGAAAACTATAAAATAAAAAGACCACTGTGAAGTGTATGCTTTGCACCACCTGCACCAATCCAGTGCTTCTGGTCACTGCCACACCAACCAGCTTACCGAAACATTAGACCCCAAAGCATAGGAGGTCTAATATCGCTTTATGCTGCCCATGGATGGATGGATGGATCTCCACTTGTGCCACTCACAACCGATCACGCACTAGGAGTGACACTCATATTTATATTTTTTTATCTTCACATCAGAACTTGTTGTATTTATGGACTTTTAAAGAAGACCCATCACCTTCCTCTCCAGAAGGCACAACATGCTCAGGCATTGTGTCCCCTGGACCCGCCCCCTGATTCCCGAACACACTGTAGCAGCAGGCACTTGGTGTCATGGACCAGAGAAGGATCGTGCCATGGTCAGTAGAAGGATCGTGCTCAGTAGAAGGATCGTGCCATGGTCAGTAGAAGGATCGTGCTATGGTCAGTAGAAGGATCGAGCTATGGTCAGTAGAAGGATTGTGCCATGGTCAGTAGAAGGATCGTGCTATGGTCAGTAGAAGAATCGAGCTATGGTCAGTAGAAGGATCGTGCTATGGTCAGTAGAAGGATCGTGCTATGGTCAGTAGAAGGAGTAGAAGGATCGTGCCATGGTCAGTAGAAGGATCGTGACATGGTCAGTAGAAGGATCGTGCCATGGTCAGTAGAAGGATCGTGCCATGGTCAGTAGAAGGATCGTGCTATGGTCAGTAGAAGGAGTAGAAGGATCGTGCCATGGTCAGTAGAAGGATCGAGCTATGGTCAGTAGAACGATCGTGCTATAGTCAGTAGAAGGATCGAGCTATGGTCAGTAGAAGGATGTGCTATGGTCAGTAGAAGGATCGTGCTATGGTCAGTAGAAGGAGTAGAAGGATCGTGCCATGGTCAGTAGAAGGATCGAGCTATGGTCAGTAGAAGGATCGTGCTATGGTCAGTAGAAGGATCGAGCTATGGTCAGTAGAAGGATCCTGCCATGGTCAGTAGAAGGATCGTGCCATGGTCAGTAGAAGGAGTAGAAGGATCGTGCCATGGTCAGTAGAAGGATGTGCTATGGTCAGTAGAAGGATCGTGCTATGGTCAGTAGAAGGAGTAGAAGGATCGTGCCATGGTCAGTAGAAGGATCGAGCTATGGTCAGTAGAAGGATCGTGCTATGGTCAGTAGAAGGATCGAGCTATGGTCAGTAGAAGGATCCTGCCATGGTCAGTAGAAGGATCGTGCTATGGTCAGTAGAAGGAGTAGAAGGATCGTGCCATGGTCAGTAGAAGGATCGTGACATGGTCAGTAGAAGGATCGTGCCATGGTCAGTAGAAGGATCGTGCTATGGTCAGTAGAAGGATCGTGCTATGGTCAGTAGAAGGATCGAGCTATGGTCAGTAGAAGGATCCTGCCATGGTCAGTAGAAGGATCGTGCTATGGTCAGTAGAAGGAGTAGAAGGATCGTGCCATGGTCAGTAGAAGGATCGTGACATGGTCAGTAGAAGGATCGTGCCATGGTCAGTAGAAGGATCGTGCTATGGTCAGTAGAAGGATCGTGCTATGGTCAGTAGAAGGAGTAGAAGGATCGTGCCATGGTCAGTAGAAGGAGTAGAAGGATCGTGCCATGGTCAGTAGAAGGAGTAGAAGGATCGTGCCATGGTCAGTAGAAGGATCGTGCCATGGTCAGTAGAAGGATCGTGCCCTTATCAGGGGGACAGCAATGTAAACCGGAGTTTCCTCCTATGATCCTGTATAGGATTACAGCTCTATCGCCAGAGTAGGATTACAACAAGGTCTGCGCCTGTCTGGCCACGCCCCTTCTTATCACCAGGCAACTCAGTGTTTACAGCGTTGCCAGGGAGACCGGCAGCCGGGACCCGCAGAGCGGCCACCAGCACCGGAGAGCAGCATGTGAGTACAGGGAGAGGGAGGGGGGCGCTGTGATCCGGGGGCACAGGGGGGAGTCCGGCCATGTACTGGAATCTGATGTGTCCCCTGTGATGAGTAATGTCATTGTCACTGCAGGGGAATGGGCTGTATGGTGTGATATCTTCCTGAATGTGATGACAGCTGGGGGGAGGTCTGCTCTGATGTGCAGTATGATGATGGGTGGTGCACATTGTGTATTGCTTTCATCTGTCACATTGTGTCACAATCATCACCAGCTGATCTGTAGAATCCAACGCAAGGGGATCTGTAATTGTGTAGAAGCCAACACACTGTACACACACACACGGGTCCATATGATAGGATGTCTTCTATGTTCCTTCATCACACCACAGCTCTACATTCAGGTGGGTTGCTCTACATTCAGGTGGGTTGCTCTGCATTCAGATGGGTTGCTCTGCATTCAGGTGGGTTGCTCTGCATTCAGGTGGGTTGCTCTTCATTCAGGTGGGTTGCTCTGCATTCAGGTGGGTTGCTCTGCATTCAGGTGGGTTGCTCTGCATTCAGGTGGGTTGCTCTTCATTCAGGTGGGTTGCTCTGCATTCAGGTGGGTTGCTCTGCATTCAGGTGGGTTGCTCTGTATTTGTACACATCACTGATCACTCTGCATGTCATTGTACAGCACAGAGGAGTCTACATAGAATTAGTTGGATGAATGTCACAAGCAATCGCCCAGCCATGACAAATCCTGACCATAGTTTGCTATATATGTTAATTTCCTATGATTGCCAGCTCTCTCTAGTGTCCACAATGCGGTATATTTCCTGAAATACTGCAGTCAGAAAAGTACTGTATTAAGGCCACCAGATGGAGCTAATGATCAGAGGAAATCAACATATTATCCACTTTCCCACGGGCACTTTTACCCCCTCTCCTGACCAGGCCAATTTTCTGCTTTCAGTGCTGTCGCACTTTGAATGACAAATGCGAGGCCATGCAACGCTGTACCCAAATGAAATTTTTATAATTTTTTCGCACAAATAGAGCTGTCTTTTGGTGGTATTTAATCACCACTGGGTTTTCTTTTTTTTGATAAACAAAAAAAGACCGAAATAAAAAAAAACTTTGCAAAAAGGTAATTTTTCTTCTTCCCTGATGAGCACTGATAGGCTGCACTAATAGGTGCCACTGATGGGCACTTATGAGGTGGCACTGATGAGGCTACACTGATTGGTGGCACTGATGGGCACTAATAGGTGGCTCTGAATGGCACTAATAGGCAGGACTGATAGGTGGCACTGATAGGTGTCACTGATGGTTACTGATAGGTGGCACTGATGGCCACTGATAACCGGAACTGAAGGGCACTGATAGGTGGCACTGATAGGCACCACTGATAGGTGGCACTGATGAGATGGCACTGGTGGGCACTGATCAGGAGACACTGATGAGGCTGTACTGATAGGTGCAAATGATGGGCACTGATAGGCGGAAAAGATAGTCACTGACAGGCAGCACTGATATGCAGCAATGAGGGGCACTGATAGGCGACACTGATAGGCGGCAATTATGGGCACTGATATGTGGCAATGATGGGCACTGATAGGTGGCACTGATATGCGGCAATGATGGGCACTTATGGGTGGCAATGATGAGCACTGATAGGTGGCACTGATATGCGGCAATGATGGGCATTTATGGGTGGCAATGATGAGCACTCATAGGTGGCACTGACAGACATTAATGATAAGGGCACTGATATAAGGGGACTGTGAGCTAATGGGGGTCTCTAAGGGGGTGCCGCTGATCTAATGGTTGATCACCAACATTAGATCAGCAGTCAGTACCCCCTCTTAGAGACCCCATTAACTCACAGTCCCCTTATATCAGTGCCCACACCCCCTTTCTTAGAGACCTCCAGAGATCAGAGAGACCCCCCTTATATCAGCACCCCCTGCCCTCTTTAACACATCCTACCCCAGACGATGCAAGGTATTGCGAAACGCATCGGGAGATTCCACTGCTGCCACTGAGTGTTTTGCAAAGCGCTACGTTTACTGCTTGAATGTAAGTGTATCTACCTGCATTTAATAAATAGTATCTACGTTATTACGCTATGTGCCCTCTCCTTCTTCCCTATAATATGGTTCCATTGTGAGCTATCCCATCATCATACTGGGTTCGGATATTTGGTGACACCACTAGACCCTGGATTTTGGACATTGATGTGTGCAACGCCAGCCAGGACTCTAGACCTACGAGTATACATGTACCAAGCCTGTTTGACCCTTTAGACATACGTTTACTGGGTCCATTCCATCTGGTAAGCCTCCTTTCCATTTGGTGGTGGTCACGTTATAGTCATTTGCTTTTTGAAAGTCACCAGTTGTGTTTTGAAAATTTCAAGACTATCCACGTTTGAATGGTCATCAAAGACTTTATTTACACATATATTTTGTCCATTTTGGACTTTTCACGGACTCTTTTACATTTATTTGTTTTGAGCACTACACTTGGGTGTTTTGTATATAACTTTTATGTATAGCGCTACATTTTTTGTATATTGTTTGTTTTTTGCTTTTTCCATAGGCATTGTAGCTGCTCACATTTGTTAGTAGCGCGAATATTGTTTGTATTTTGCCCTTATATCAGTGCCCACACCCCCTTTCTTAGAGACCTCCAGAGATCAGAGAGACCCCCCTTATATCAGCACCCCCTGCCCTCTTTAACACATCCATTCAGATTGCCTTACCAGTGGGTCCCAGGAGCTACTGCAACCAAAGAGGGAAGTGTGAGTGAGAGCCGAGCTGGGGGGGGGGGGGGCAGAGCTGGGAGGTGGAGCCGCTCCAGGGCTATTTACCTCCCACTATGCAGTGTGAACAGCAGAAAAGGCATGTCATTGGTTGCTAGGACAGCAGCCAATGACTGCAAAGGAGATAATCGAGGCGGTGGGGGGTGAGAGAGGCACTCATTGAGTGGAGTGCAGTGCCGAAACTTGGTCTGGCACTAGCTCCATCCCCAGGACATATTTCCAGGATGGATGGGACTGGAAGTATGTTATGTCTGGGTCACAGGTGGACAGAGACCCGGGCACACATGTCTAAACCTGGAAACCCTATCCGGGGACAGACTTGGTCCGGGGACAGTGCCCTCAGTGCGGGGACTGTCCCGCACCGGGGATGTCTGGTCAGCCTACTTTAAAGCATTTGTTACCCCAGTATTGAATTTTTCTGATATGTGCCTGCTGTACCATGTACTTGTATGAAAAAGTATCCTGTTCTCTTTGTATTGCTTCCTTTTTGTGAAATCTCTGGTGTTCCTGCTTTCCTATAAAAACTGACTACACTAGGCATGAGAGCTCACCGTGGTCAGTTCTCTAGCTGTGCTGGGAACTCAGGCTGCTCTCCTCCAATGATCAGACTTGTCCTGACACCCCCCTCCACAGCCATTCACTGGGAAGCTCAGTGTGATATTGCTTCACCTCCCCCCAGCTCTTATGCAGCTGAGAACAGAGGGAATGTGATCACTTATAAAAAAGGGGAAAAAATGTATTTAGAATGTTTTTTTTTATATCTATACAAAAATGTTTTGCCTTTCATTTCAATTTTAAATCACTTTAAAAGGGATGTATGGGATTGTAAGAAAAACCTTAATACTCTTCTGAATGCTTCAGCATCGCTGTGATGCTGCAGGTGTCCCCTGCCAGCTCTAAGCCTGAGAACTGAGCGATCACATGGCTTGATTGCTCGGTCTGCTCAGAGCGGAGAACAGTGACTGTCAGTCATTGCTCTCCAATCTGCCACTCCAGCACTCACTGGAGTGCTGAGCTAGAGGTGGGGGGATGGGGAGACTAGCTGGCTTCAGCTCTCAGCCACACATTGAGAGGCGAGCCAGCTGTCAATTAGGCACCTGGGTGGATCCCAACAAAATGGTCAGGATCCTTCCAGAGCCTATCCATGTTTTTTTTAACTGCAATTTTACCACAATTTGTGTTTTGTGTTTTTTATGCTTTTTTTTGGGGGAGGGTAAATTTGGGAAATGCACTACATGCTTTTCTGCAGCTTCTCCATTGCCGTTTTGCATTTAAAAAAAGTCCCTTTCCAAAAAGGCAGAGGCACAAAAATGCATTGATGAGAACGTGTTCCGTAGGAACCCATGTTAAAAAAAATGTCCTGCGTTTCTGCAAAAAGCATGAAAAAATGCATTGGTGTGAATGGAGTTTAGGACGTCAACTGACAGCGGGCAATAGCCTACTAAAAGCTGACTCTGGGTCACAGGGGAGCAAAAGTAAGGGCACTCCTGTGTCCCACAAAAGAAGCATGGCCAAAAAAGCTTTGATCATACTTTTCTTTTAATATGTTGATTTCCTACAATCGTCAGCTCCATCTATTCCACAATGCGGTATTTTTCCTGAGATTCTGAAATCAGAAAAGTACCATCTTAAGACCACCAGATGGTGCTAACAATCATAAGGAAGGAATCAACATATTAGGCAAAATACGGCCATAATTCATGATGGCTTATGACATCTGTTTACAATTTTTTATTTTTTTTTATATATAAATAGACCACATAGACTTGAATGAAGTTCTTATATGTTATACTTACCTGCTCTGTGCAATTGCATTGCACAGAGATGCCCCAAACCTCTTTTTCTGGGGTCCCTCGCCACCTCTCTCTGCTCCTCCTCTTCTCGATGCGGCCTTCATAATAAGCCACTTTCTATGGTGGCGCACCTGTGGGCTCACTTCCAAGCCTGGCTGTCTGCATCCATTGACACACACAGTGCTGTTCGGCCTCGCTCTGCGCTTTCTTCTCACTGGGTTTAATTGACAGAAGCAGGAGCCAATGGCTTCTGCTGCAGCCAATCTTCCTGGGAATGCAGGAAGAGAGGAGAGAGAAGGCATGGCGCTGGATCGATCCAGGAGTCAGGTGGGTGGTTAGGGAGAAAAGGGGCGGGGCTAAGGAATAAGTGATAAAACGTTGTTTTACTTTAATGCAGAGAATGCATTTAGGTAAAAAAGATTTTAAGTTTTCAACCACTTGAATGCTTTCTGTGCATTAGGGTAAAAAAAAACTTCAAGTTGTTCTTCACCCCTAAATACTTACATGAGTCCTGTATAGATCCAGTGCTGTGCTAGTGCAGGTCTTTTCTCCCCTCTCATGCGCTTGGCTGAGAGCATTGGGAGCCATTGGCTGCTGCTGCTGTCAGTCAAATTCTGTGAGGAGGGAGAAGGGGTCGGGGACGAGCCGCACTGTGTGTGTCTATAAACGCACATAGCCAGGTCTGGTAGCACACCTGCATGTGTGCCCCCATAGGAAGCAGCTTTCTATGGTGACACACGAAGAAGAGGAAGAGTGGGGACTCCAGAAGTGGAGGCAATACTCTTGCACAGAGAAGGTAGGTATAACATGTTTGTTTTAATGTATACAAAATTACGTTACAGCCTCTTTAAAGCAATATTTACTGTAACCCAAAAGCAAACATTTATTATATTGCAGCTTACCAATTTTTAGATGTAATGGCTGCATTAGTTTCATTTTTTAGACTTTCTTTCTTCTATTTTCATCTGGTGATCTGGCCAGTAAGCCTGTTGTTTTTCAAAAGCACAAGCTCTCTTAAGCTGGATACACACTATACAATTTTCTGTATTTGTTTTTCCTTCAGATTTACCAAAACCATATAATATGATGTCAAACCCTAAAAGGATTGTAAACCCTCCTGTTTTTCACCTTAATGCATCCCGTGCATTAAGGTAGGGCGACCAGATGTCCCCGGTTTCTGGGGACAGTCCCCGGATTGAAGACACTGTCCCCGGACCAAGTCTGTCTCCGGTTTTGTCCCCGGATTGGATTTGAACAGGGTCTGGGGCAAGACAGTCAGTGCAGAATAAAAAAAAAAAATCTGAATTACACCCCCCCCCCCCACTCCTACTAGCTAAGGGGGGTGTATTTTTTTTTCATTATCTGTGCCCCTTTCTGATGACCATGTGCTGGTTGGAACGGAGGGAATATTTCTTCAGTTTCAGGCGCATTCCCATTCAGCTCCACTAGCATGTTCTTCTGCCTTGGCTCAAGTCCCAGCCAGTCGCCTGTCTGCTTATCTCAATGCCTTCCCTGGCGGAGTGATCTTCCTCCGCTCCCCACCCAGTAGTAGGCGGGGCCTAGAGAGTAAGACTTGACAGGCTGTGAGGTGGGCGGCGACGGGACTAGTAAAAAAAAATATGTCCCCGGATTTCATTTTAAAAATCTGGTCACCTTACATTAAGGTGAAAAAACTTCTGGCTGTCACCGGCCCCCCAGCCCCCCCCCCCATTTTACTTACCTGAGCCCTGGAATGTCCCAAAGCCAGAACACGCTGTCTCTCTGCCCGGGGTTCTCGGCTCTTGTTCGGATAGATTGATAGCTACGCTGCTCCTGCTGCTGTCAATCAAATCCAATGACGCGGGCGCCGAGGGGGCGGGGCCAAATCCTGCATTCGGTGGCTATGGACGCCAAATGCTGGACACGGAAGCTTGCCTGCAAGGTAACCCCCCCCGGGACAGCGCTTCTCCTAGGTGGTTATCTGATGCGGGAAAGAGCCATGAAAGCCACGGGGAGACCCCAGAAGACCAGGTTCGGGGACACCCTGTGCAAATCAAGCTGCACAGTGGAGGTAAGTAGGATATGTTTGTTATTTTTATTTTTTTTAATTGAGCCTTTACTATCGCTTTAAGAGTTTCAATTTGTATGCAATCAGGCAGGCCCAAAATGGTTTTGGTAAATCTAAAGGAAATCGGACAACAAAAGTTGTATAGTGTGCATGGGGTCTTAAGCCTCGTACACATGATTGGATTATCCAACAGGAATTGTGTGATGGACCGGCTGTTGTTGGAAAATCCGACCAATTGTTTGCTCCATCGGACAATTGTTGTTGGATTTTCCGCCAACAAATGTTGAATAGCATGCTTTAAAATTGTCCGCCAACAAATGTGTGATGTCGGATTATCCGAATGTGTGTACAGAAGTCCGTCGGACAAAAATCCAAAGTACAAACAGGCATGCTCAGAAGCAATGCTAACCATAACACAACATTAGCAGAAGTTGCCCAAAGGGTGGCGCTAAAGAGCTGAAAAAACACGTAGTTTCGTGTTTGTTGGCCTACAATTCTTTGCAGTTTGTATGCAATACAAGTTCCTGGCCAACGCCCTTCGGACAAAAGTCCTACGCTTTGTCTGCAGAAAATCTGATCGTGTGTATGAGCCTTTACAGTTACAGAGATGAGACAAACCATTTCACACTGGCAGGGGTACTTACAATGATCAGCTTTTATTTATTTATGTAAAACCTTTATCCCAAAAGGAAAAGCTGTTTGTTTGTTTGTTGTTTTTATGAAATTTCTTTTTATTAAATATTCAATTATAGTACAAAACAAAGCCTATTGGGCATTCCCTGGCTAGAGGGACAGTACAGTCAAAACAATAGAAAAAAAAAGAAAGGAAAAAAAAATGATGACAACTGAAGCAGATAACATGGCAACCCACGCATCCAGCGGCTTCAATTTGTTAGTGTATTTAAATCTGCTAGTACATCTAACACTCCCCTTACCCGATAATGATAATGCTGCTGTCAAAAGGTGCCCCCTGTGCTCCTTCATCCAGAGTGGGGGGCACTCTAATACTAGAGGTGTGTTACTGGCCAGAGCACCAGGTGAAAACAGAGGGAAAAAAGCCTACAAAAAGAAAACAAATGCAGTCACCACATTTAAGGATCGGTAAGCTGTAATGTATTACATTTCTGGTTATAGGTAGTGATGAGCCGAACACCCCCGGGTTCGGTTCGCACCAGAACCCGCGAACGGACCGAAAGTTCGCACGAACTTTAGAACCCTATTAAATACAATGGATGCGAACGTTCGAAATCTAAAGTGCTAATTATAACGACTATTATCCATGTTATTGTCCTAAAAAGGGTTTGTGAACCCGGGTTCTGCACCAGGGGACATGTATCAATGCAAAAAAAAGTTTTAAAAACGGCCGTTTTTCGGGAGCAGTCATTTTAATGATGCATAAAGTGAAAAAAAGTCAAATATTCCTTTAAATATCGTACCTGGGGGGTGTCTAAAGTATGCCTGTGAAGTGCCACGTGTTTCCCGTGTTTAGAACTGTCCCTGCACAAAATTAAATTTCTAAAGGAAAAAAAGCCATTTAAAACTGCTTGCGGCTTTAATGTCATGTCTGGTCCCGGTAATATGGATGAAAATCTTTAAGAAAAATGGCATAGCTACCCCATCACCCCCCCCCCCCCCCACCCTACCCCAGCCCATTACCAGCCCCTTTGGGTCTTGTATGGATATTAAGGGGAACCCTGCACACAAAATAAAAAAGGCCCTATATACTCTGAACAGCCGTATACAGGCGGTGCATACAAGACAGGGACTGTAGGTTTGTTCTTATGTAGAATCTGTTTGTAATTTTGAACAGGTACATTGTTTAAGTGTAGCTCCAGCCAAAAAATCTCTTTTTAAGCTTTTTGGAAAACATAGGGAAGGGTTATCACCCCTGTAACATTTGTTTTGCTGTCTGTGCAGTGTGCACCTGTTCAGAACAGTTCACCTCACTTTCCGTCCTAATGACAAATGTTTTTTGAAAATTTGTTTTTTTTATTGAAACAAGAATTGGTGATAAAGCATCAGTGGAGAGGAGACACTTTTTTTCCCATATTAACTCTTACAGGAGAGAATTTGCCTTCCTAGGGGTAGATTTCCTCTCACTTCCTGTTGTATCCTTCCGTTTGCAAGGAGGAGTCGTTTGTAAGTTGGATGTTTGAAAGTAGGGGCCTGCCGTATATACTCAGCTGAAATTTTCCCCTTACATGTTGGTGTTGCCACAACACTGTGAGCCCTCACAGTTACTCTTGGTGGGCGCATGAATGGGCCCTGCTGTGAATTATTAGATCAAGAATTGTAATTGCATGCCCCTGTTGAACAGGGGCTGAAAAATTGGGCCTTTGGTGGTGGTGGTGGTGGTGTTGACACAACACTGTAAGGCCTCACAGTTACTCTTGGTGGGCGCAGGAATGGGCCCTGCTGTGAATTATTAGATCAAGAATTGTAATTACAGTACATGCCCCTGTTAAACAGGGGCAGAAAAATTGGGCCTTAGGCACTGGTGCCACAACACTGCAACCCCTCACAGATACTGTACTTGGAGAACAGCAATAAGCCCTGTTGCAAAGTATTGCATCAAAAATTGTAATTACACGCCCCTGTTAAACAGGGGCTGAAAAATTGGGCCTTAGGCACTGGTGCTGGTGCCACGACACTGCAACCTCTCCCAGATACTCTAGTTGGAGTGCAGGAATGAGCCCTGCTGCAAAGCATTGCATAAAAAATTGTAATAACACGCCCCTGTTAAACAGGGGCTGAAAAATTGGGCCTTAGCCACTGATGCTGGTGCCACGACACTGCAACCTCTCCCAGATACTCTAGTTGGAGTGCAGGAATGAGCCCTGCTGCAAAGCATTGCATAAAAAATTGTAATTACATGCCCCTGTTAAACAGGGGCTGAAAAATTGGGCCTTAGCAACTGATGCTGGTGCCACGACACTGCAACCTCTCCCAGATACTCTAGTTGGAGTGCTGGAATGAGCCCTGCTGCAAAGCATTGCATAAAAAATTGTAATTACATGCCCCTGTTAAACAGGGGCTGAAAAATTGGGCCTTAGCCACTGGTGGCGGCACCCAGAAACAAAAATGTTCTTCCAAGCTATCATCATCAATCGGATCATTGAGGAGGAGGAGGATAGTCAGTCAACATAACAGGACAGTCTCTCAGCATCAGCATCAGTCTTGAAGGGATGTGACATTTGAAAATAAATTAGTCTATGTCAGGGTCACCTGTGGCCAGGTGACAGATGCACACCGTAGGGGGACAGGAGTGCACCGCGAGGTAGTGAACCCTATGGCTGGCTTCTGCGGATAGGAAACTGGGTGGTTGTGGAAAGCGGGACCAGAGGAGCACAACCGGGATCCTAACGGAAGCTAGAGCCAAGATTCCCCAGGGCGCGGAGTCTAAGACCCAGCTGGTCTTCTCCAGGGCCTCTAGTGGTGAGGATGTTATGCTGCAGGCTGGGACCAGGTCGCGGCCCCTGGAGTTTCCTAGCTCACGCCTCGTAGGATAAGGGGAAAGGAGGGGAAGCAGCAGCACAAGATAAGAGGGAACCGAATAACAAGCTGAAGGTCAGGGGCCACAAGCAGACAAGGATAACGAAAGAACGAGCCGAAGGTCAAGGGTCACGAGCAGACAGGGATAGTCGGGGACAAGCCAATAACGTAACAGAGAGACAGACGTAGCACACGGCAGGCAGGAACCCAAACACACAATGCCTAACAAACACGTTGATCAGCCAAGCAGGCTTGCAGTGCACAGGTTAATATAGTGTTCTGTGATAGGGCCTGGGGTGGAGTCTGGCTGGGAGGAGATTATAAAGGAAGCCAGGTGAAAGGGCTCAGGCCTCTAAGATGAACACATGGGAAGGAAGGTAAGCTGACAGACAAACACTACTGCATATCCATGACAGTACCCTCCCTCTTATGGGCCCTCCCCCGCCTGGGCCCAGGCTTAAAGGGAAATCTCTGATGAAACCTTCTCAACAGATGAGGTGCAGCGGCATCAGATGCAGCGATCCAAGACGCCTCCTCAGGACCAAAATCTCTCCAATGCACAAGGTACTGAAGAATGCCTCTGCAGAGCCGAGAATCCAGAACTTGTCTAACCTCGTACTTAAGATTATCCTCAGAGACCGAAAACGAGGTAGGGAGATGACAAGAAGATCTATTGAGGACCAAAGGCTCTCTAGGAATAAGCAAGGGCATGAGAGGATCAACAGGAATCTGAGGAGGGTCCCCTAGACCCTTAAAGGGGAACTGGTCATCTTGCACAGGACCATCAGACTGGGCAGATGTCAGTGGAACCCTGAAGTCAGGTTGGTTAGAAGGTGACATGTCGCCGGAGTCAAACTGAATAGCTGAAGGACAAGCAGAATGTCCCGAACAAGAAAAAGTAGGAGGCTCACTGGGCATGGGCTGGACTGGCATAACTAGTACAGAGGCAGAGTGAATAGCTGAGTCAGGTGTAGCGACTACCTGAATCGCATCGCAAGACGTAGCGACTGCAGGACTTGTAGACAAGCTAGCCTGGCTGTGCGTCCAAGGGTGGTTAGGGACAGAGAAATGTAAATGGTTATGCAACCTGGAATGAATGACCGGCTCAGGTTCACAGGGGGCAACCTTGGGTAGGCAGGACGAGGAACAGGAGGGACCCCAAGCCAGGATCTGTCCAGTAGTCCAGTCCACATGAGGAGAATGGAGCTGTAACCATGGGAGACCCAAAATTATAGGCGTTTAGGCCTTGGGTAAGATAAGGAAGGATATCCACTCCTGGTGGAGTGTCCCTACCGACATCTTAACAGGGAGGGTCTGGAAGCGGATAGGTCCCCCTGGGAGAACAGTACCATCAATCGCCAAGACCACCAATGGTGTGGTGAGGGGCAAAAGAGTAAGTCTCATGGACGATGCGATTTCCTAGTCCATAAAATTACCAGCGGCTCCGGAATCCAGATATGCTGAGACCGAATGAGAAGAAGTACCAACATGAAGGAACACAGAAAGCAGAAGACGAAAAGGGGAAGGTGATATTTCTGGGTCCAATACTCCACTTTCCAGATGAAGTGGACCCGAACGTTTTTCTGGACAAAGAGAGCAAGTGTCACGAAAATGACCTTTGCCCCCACAGTAAAGACACGGACCAAGAGTTCTGCGCCTAGCACGTTCCTCGGGGGATAGCCTGGTCCGACCCAGCTGCATGGGTTCCTCAGCTGGTAGGAGATGCTCTACGGGTCGAAGAGAGGGGAGCTCAGGCTGACTAAGAACCAAGGAGTGCTGGCGTTGCTTTTCTAAGGTCCTCTTCTGAAAGCGAATATCGATCTGGTTACACAAGGAGATAACGCCGGCCAGATCAGTGGGGATGGTTCTTCCTGCTAATTCATCCTTCACTCTATCAGACAGGCCATGCAAAAAGGTTGCGACTAAGGCCTCATTGTTCCAGCTCAACTCAGCCGACAGTATGCGGAAATGAAGGGCATACTGTCCCACAGAAGCAGACTCTTGGCGGAGACGTAAAAGGGCGCTGGCCGCTGAAGAGACACGAGCCGGTTCTTCGAAGATATTCCGAAAAAGTTTCAAGAAGCCAGACAGGCTAGAAACCACTGGATCATTCAGTTCCCACAGAGGGGCTGCCCAGGCTAAAGCTTCACCAGAGAGGAGGGAAATGATATAGGCTACCTTAGCCCGATCAGACAGGAAGTTTTGGGGCTGGAGCTCAAAATGAATTGTGCATTGGCTAAGGAACCCCCTGCAAGCCTTGGAGTCCCCAGAGAAACGGGACGGAGCTGGCAGTTGTAGTGAGTGTGTGGCTGCGACTGGTGCAATAGGTGCAGCCGCTGGTTGTATTTGAGGTTGCGGATTCAGGGTTCCCAAGGAGGCCTGAAGCTGCTCAAAGCGAGAAGCCAGATCCTGGAGGAATCGCATCACCTGAGTCTGATTCTATTCCTGGGTTTCAAGTCTGCAAACTATGCCCTGCAACGGATCATCCACGGGTAACGGGATGTCAGCCGGGTTCATGGCTGATCAAACTGTCAGGGTCACCTGTGGCCAGGTGACAGATGCACACCGTAGGGGGACAGGAGTGCACCGCGAGGTAGTGAACCCTATGGCTGGCTTCTGCGGATAGGAAACTGGGTGGTTGTGGAAAGCGGGACCAGAGGAGCACAACCGGGATCCTAACGGAAGCTAGAGCCAAGATTCCCCAGGGCGCGGAGTCTAAGACCCAGCTGGTCTTCTCCAGGGCCTCTAGTGGTGAGGATGTTATGCTGCAGGCTGGGACCAGGTCGCGGCCCCTGGAGTTTCCTAGCTCACGCCCCGTAGGATAAGGGGAAAGGAGGGGAAGCAGCAGCACAAGATAAGAGGGAACCGAATAACAAGCTGAAGGTCAGGGGCCACAAGCAGACAAGGATAACGAAAGAACGAGCCGAAGGTCAAGGGTCACGAGCAGACAGGGATAGTCGGGGACAAGCCAATAACGTAACAGAGAGACAGACGTAGCACACGGCAGGCAGGAACCCAAACACACAATGCCTAACAAACACGTTGATCAGCCAAGCAGGCTTGCAGTGCACAGGTTAATATAGTGTTCTGTGATAGGGCCTGGGGTGGAGTCTGGCTGGGAGGAGATTATAAAGGAAGCCAGGTGAAAGGGCTCAGGCCTCTAAGATGAACACATGGGAAGGAAGGTAAGCTGACAGACAAACACTACTGCATATCCATGACAGTCTATATCAGCTTCAGGTGTTTGGTAGCTGGTGGTGATCCAAGACTGGTTCATCTTTATGAAGGTCAGTTGATCAACCGAGTCGGTGGACAGGCGCACCCTGTGATCCGTGACAAATCCTCCAGCAGCACTGAATGTGCGTTCTGAAAGAACGCTGGATGCAGGACAGGCCAGTAGCTCAATTGCATACTGTGCAAGCTCTGGCCAGTGATCCATCCTCAAGACGCAGTAAGCCAGAGGATTTTCGGTGGGGAAGGTGTCCAAGTCTGACCTTGCCCCTAGGTATTCCTGCACCATGTATATCAGATGCTGGCGATGGTTGCTGGAACCGATCATACCTTGGGGCTGCGGACTAAAGAATTGTCTGAACGCATCGGTCAGACGGCCACCTTCCCCACCGCTCCTTCTTTGACTGACCAAAGCCTCAGCAACTCGTTGTCCAGGACCAGGAGTTTGTAACCTCCCAGTCTCTGGGAACGCGTTGCACAGACCTTTCTGCAAGGCCTCCCGGAGTTGTCTCATCCTCTGCTCCCTCTGCGACGGTAAGATAAGGTCCGCAACCTTACCCTTGTACCGTGGATCAAGGAGAGTGGCCAGCCACATTCTTGATCCGAAGAATACGAGGATCCTTCCGCAGACTTTGCAGAATCAGGGAGGCCATGCAGCGTAGGTTAGCTGAGGCATTCGGTCCGGAGTCCTCTGGGTCACTAAGGACAACATGATCCGCAGCCACCTCCTCCCAGTCCACTGGTTTCTTGGGACTGTAAATCATCCCTAAAAGACTGCTGCTGATGATGCTGAGTGCCAGGCTCCACCTCAATGCTGACACAATCCTCCTCCTCCTCTTCCTGTGCGATGGGTGGGACAGAAGGAACACTGTCTGGGTAAAGGGGGCCTTGAGAGGCAAGGAAGGCCTCCTCTTCCTGCCTCTGTTCTGCCTCAAGTGCCCTGTCCATTATTCCACGCAGCGTATGTTCCAACAGGTGGACAAGAGGTACAGTGTCACTGATGCATGCACTGTCACTGCTCACCATCCTCGTGGCCTCCTCAAATGGTGCCAGGACAGTGCATGCATCCCTGATCATGCCCCACTGGCGTGGTGAAAAAAACCCGAGCTCCCCTGACCCTGTCCTGGTGCCGTAGTCGCACAGGTACTCATTGATGGCCCTCTGCTACGTGTGCAGCCGCTGCAGCATGACCAACGTTGAGTTCCACCTGGTGGGCATGTCACATATAAGGCGGTTCTTGGGCAGGTTCAACTCCTTTTGCAGCTCAGCCAGGCGAGCACTGGCATTATAAGATCTGCGGAAATGCACACAGACTTTCCTGGCCTGCCTCAGGACATCCTGTAAGCCCGGGTACCTGCCCAAGAACCGCTGCACCACCAGGTTAAGGACGTGAGCCACACGGGGCACATGGGTCAGTTGTCCCTGTCGGAGGGCGGAGAGGAGGTTGGTGCCATTGTCGCAACCACCATTCCTGGCTTAAGCTGGCGTGGCATCAACCACCTCTCGGCCTGCCCCTGCAGAGCAGACAGAACCTCTGTCCCAGTGTGGCTCCTGTCCCCCAAACACACCAGCGCAAGCACGGCATGGCATCTTTTTGCCTGCGTACTTGCGTAGCCCCTTGAACGCCTACGGAGCACCGCTGGTTCCGAGGACAAAGCACAGGAAGAGGCCATGGAGGAAGAAGAAAAGGAGGGGGTGGAGGAGAGAGGTGTGTCACAACCAGTAGTAGCATTTTGGAGGTGTGGCGGCGGAACAACCTCCAACACTACTGCACCTTGTCCTGCATCCTTCCCAGGTGCCAAAAGAGTGACCCAATGGGCCGTGAAAGAAAGGTAACGTCCCTGTCCATGCCTGCTGGACCATGAGTCAGCGATAATATGCACCTTACCGCTGACCGCCCTGTCCAGCGAGGCCAAGACATTGCCTTCCACATGCCGGTGGAAAGCCGGAATCGCCTTCCGTGAGAAAAAGTGGCGTTTGGGAACCTGCCACTGAGGAACCGCACATTGCACAAACTCACGGAAGGGGGCCGAGTCCACCAACTGAAAAGGCAGCAGTTGAAGCGCTAGCAATTTAGCCAAGCTAGCATTCAACCGCTGGGCATGTGGATGGCTGGGAGTGAACTTTTTTCGACGGTCCAGCAGCTGGGGCAGGGAAATTTGCCTGCTAGAATCAGACGTCGGTGTACTGCTAGCAGAGTGCCCGCAAGTACTTGGCTGTGACACACCTAATTCTACACCTTCATTCCTCTCAGTGCAGGTTTCAGAGAGGACTGAAGGTATAGTGGGGTTGGAGATCCCAGCTGATGCGGTGCAAGGAGAGGTCCGCTTTGTTCTTTGGTGTGGGTCTTTAAGGTAGGCTTACCAACGAGCTGCATGGCAGGTCAACATATGTCTGGTCAAGCATGTGGTGATCAAGCGGGTGATGTTTTGGCCACGTGATATACGCTTGAGACATATGTTGCAAACAGCAGCTGTGCGATCTGATGCACTCGACTCAAAAAAGGCCCACACCAAATAACTTTTTGAATAACGGGCAGAGGCAGCGCCCTGCACAGGCGGAGCTCTGCGGTGTGATTCCGTCGGTGTGCTGCCCTTACGCTGGCCCCCCGAGGGCATCCTGCCTCGTTGGAGATGTGCCTACTCCTCATCCTCCTCCTCCTCTCTCCTATTAGGCACCCACGTGGAGTCAGTGACCTCATCATCCCCTCCCTCCTCATCACTGGAGCCAACACTGTGCTCAAACAGTTCGGGGGACTCCTCAGGAGGACATGGTTGGTCTAGGGAAGGAGTGACTGATGATGACATTGATACCAGGGAAGAGGACGCTTTGGCAGCTGCTTTGCCAGTACCCTGAGCCTGGGTGAGAGAGGATGAGGAGGATGAAGAGGGCTTGGTCATCCACTCTACCAAGTCTTCGGCATGATGCGGCTCAACACGTCCAGCTGCGAAAAGAAGGACAAGCGTGTCCCATGGCCACGTGCTGATGGCGATGCACCGCGTCCACGACCAGCACTGTTGTCTCTAGACACAGAGCCTGCTTGCCCTCTTTTATTGGCTCCTGACTGTCTGCCTCTCCTTGTTTGCCTTCCAGACATTCTAATGGCCTGCAGGGAGATGGGAAAACCAGCAATAAGGCCTAGCTTCAGGAGTATATTTTGCAGGAATCACACTACGCCTGCTGTAAGTGCTGCAAATGCCTGTTGGTGTAACACACCAGGAAAACACAGCAATACAGGCTAACTTCAGGTGTATAATGTGCAGGAGGCACACTCCGCCCGCTGTAAGTGCTGCAAATGCCTGTTGGTGTAACAAACCAGGAAAACACAGCAATACGGGCTAACTTCAGGTGTAATATGATCAGGAGGCACACTCCGCCCACTGTAAGTGCTGCAAATGCCTGTTGGTGTAACACACCAGGAAAACGCAGCAATACAGGCTAACTTCAGGTGTATAATGTGCAGGAGGCACACTCCGCCCGCTGTAAGTGCTGCAAATGCCTGTTGGTGTAACACACCAGGAAAACACAGCAATACGGGCCATCTTCAGGTGTAATATGATCAGGAGGCACACTCCGCCCGCTGTAAGTGCTGCAAATGCCTGTTGGTGTAACACACCAGGAAAACGCAGCAATACAGGCTAACTTCAGGTGTATAATGTGCAGGAGGCACACTCCGTCCGCTGTAAGTGCTGCAAATGCCTGTTGGTGTAACACACCAGGAAAACACAGCAATACAGGCTAACTTCAGGTGTAATATGATCAGGAGGCACACTCCGCCCGCTGTAAGTGCTGCAAATGCCTGTTGGTGTAACACACCAGGAAAACACAGCAATACAGGCTAACTTCAGGTGTATAATGTGCAGGAGGCACACTCCGCCCGCTGTAAGTGCTGCAAATGCCTGTTGGTGTAACACACCAGGAAAACACAGCAATACGGGCTAACTTCAGGTGTAATATGATCAGGAGGCACACTCTGCCCGCTGTAAGTGCTGCAAATGCCTGTTGGTGTAACACACCAGGAAAACACAGCAATACAGGCTAACTTCAGGTGTATAATGTGCAGGAGGCACACTCAGCCCGCTGTAAGTGCTGCAAATGCCTGTTGGTGTAACACACCAGGAAAACACAGCAATACGGGATAACTTCAGGTGTAATATGATCAGGAGGCACACTCCGCCCGCTGTAAGTGCTGCAAATGCCTGTTGGTGTAACACCAGGAAAACACAGCAATACAGGCTAACTTCAGGTGTATAATGTGCAGGAGGCACACTCCGCCCGCTGTAAGTGCTGCAAATGCCTGTTGGTGTAACACACCAGGAAAACACAGCAATACGGGCTAACTTCAGGTGTATAATGTGCAGGAGGCTTAGCAACAATGACACTGACACTGTCCCCTGCCTATCCTTCTCTCTCCCTGCACACAAGGTTTATCAAAGAATATGACACTGACACTCTCCCTGCCTATCCTTCTCTCTCCCTGCACACAAGGTTTAGCAAAGAATATGACACTGACACTCTCCCTGCCTATCCTTCTCTCTCCCTGCACACAAGAATAGCACAAAGAATATCACACTGTCCCTGCCTATCCTTCTCTTTTCCTGCGCCGGAACACACTACACAAGGCCGCCGCGCTGGCGGCCTTTTATAGTGTGGGGCGTGTGCTAAACCCCCTGAGCTATAATTGGCCACAGGCAACCTGCCTGTGGCCAATTATGGCTCTCCTAGCTGCCGGCGCTGTGATTGGCCAAGCATGCGGGGTCACAGTGCATGCTTAGCCAATCACAGCGCCGGGATTGCACTGCGATGGCGCAGTGTATTGTGGGCCGTTCGCGTCACTCGAATTTCTCCGAACGGTCGAACAGCCGATGTTCGAGTCGAACTTATGTTTGACTCGAACACGAGCTCATCCCTAGTTATAGGTTTAATAGCGCTTTATACTGAAACAACTTGATGGGTTTGTTCAAATCTGACCATTCGGTTGTGATATGGTAACACACATAAGTGTGCGCTGCGCTCACTTACCACAACGCATAGGTTTGAAGCCGGTCCTAACCATATTGTTTACATTTGCATTACTGAAACCAGAGCAATCTAAGATGGATTGTTATTTGTTGTTGTAGGTATGGCACTTTTTATTGAATAAGATCAGCTGAGTCCTGATACATTGCATAGAGAGGGCAAGCTTTCTTAAGGCTTTTCCCAACCAGAGAAAATGTTAGCTAACTCCCAATTTCTACTAAAATGCACGCTGTACAATGGGGAGCAGTCGGGGTGCAACATTTACAAAGTGGGGTGTTGTTTTGCCTGACCACATGTGGCGCCCTCTGATGTGGCCCACCACCTCCTGCTCTGGGATGGCAGATCTGGTACTGCTGGCGGGTACTGCTAACTGGTACTGCTGGCTGGTAATTTATGTGGGTACTACTGGCGGGTACTGCTGGCTGGCTCTGCTTCCTCTATCGCCGGCTCTGTTCTTCACACTGATACTTGGGGATGGTGGGTTCCCGACCCGCCATCTCCAAGCATCAGTGTGAAGAACAGAGCTGGCGATAGAGGAAGCAGAGTCAGCCAGTAGTACCAGTTAGCAGTACCCACTAACAGTACCAGCCAGCAGTACCCACTAACAGTACCCACTAACATTACCCACCAGCAGTAACCGCCAGAAGTACCAGCCAGCAGTACCCACCAGCAGTAGCCAGCAGTACTCACCAGCAGTACCAGCCAGTAGTACTCACCAGCAGTACTCACCAGCAGTACCAGCCAGTAGTACCAGCCAGCAGTAGCCAGCAGTACTCACCAACAGTACTCACCAGCAGTACCCACCAGAAATACAAGCCAGCAGTGCCCACCAGCAGTACCAGCCCTGGTGGACAGCCAACAGCAGCCACCAGCCATAACCACTTGGGGGACAGCAGCAACCAGCGATACCTGCAGAAATTCTGAGAAAGAAGTGAAGATTGAGGTCAGTTGAGGTGCAGATAAACCGCAGTGCATTAGTGTGAAAGCAACCTTAGGCCCCTTTTACACAATTGGTCCGATTCGGTCCACCTGTCCTTTTTCAGGTGGACCCAGTGGGACCCTCCATTCACCTCTATAGAGTGGCAAATGTAAACAGACTTGTGTCCGTTTACACCCGCCTATCTCCAATCCGTTCCACTTAAAAAAAGAGAAGGGCATCTGTCCCCTTCTGTCTGGGCTGATCGGGTCGAAGGGCCCATAGAGTAGAGCAGGCTGTATCCGTGTCTACTCTGCATATGCCACAAGTCGGATCAGTTACGATGATGATCCTGACTTCCATTCAAATCAATGGGCTGAAATCATGCCCAATCATTTTTAAAGTCGGACAGACACAAGTCAGACCAGTTAAGACGGCTCTCATAGGGAACCATTGATTTGGACATGTCATGCGACTTGTGCTCTGGAAATCGGAGCGCATGTCAGATCAGTGTGGACACTAGTGTCATTTCTGTCTGCTGCTAAAGTGATTAACCAGTTCCTCCTGCCTATGACTGCATTATGTTTTCAATTGCACTTGGGGGGGGAACAAAATAATGTTCCATCATTTTTGGTCCATCAGCAAAACATAAAGCCTGGCCCAGACAATGTACTGCTTCCGTGGTTTGGGAAAACTAGCTTTTGCCTGCAATACAATTTCTTCTAACCATGAATCCTGTTCTACCAGCAGTTAGAATTTTACCCTTATGCCCCGTACACACGATCGGAAATTCCAACAAGAAAACCGTGTTTTTTTTTCAGACGGAATGTTGGCTCAAACTTGTGTTGCATACACACGGTCACACAAATCTTGTCTGAAATTCCGACCGCCAAGAACACGGTGTACGATGGGCCGATATCAATGAAGTTCAATAGGCAGTTAGGCTCTTCTGCTTGATTCTGAGCTTGCGTGTTTTTTTGCGCGTCGGAATTGCATACAGACGATCGGAATTTCCGACAAGAACCTTTTCCGTCGGAAAAATTGAGAACCTGCTCTCAATCTTTTGCTGGCAGAAATTCTGACAGAAAATGTTGAATGGAGCATACACGCGGTCAGGAATATCCGACCAAAAGCTCACATCCAACTTTTTTTGACGGAATATCCTATCGTATGTACAGCGCATTAGAGAGCTGACTTGTTAACGTGGTTGTAAACAAATCCTCCTACATAAGTAGTACATGTTTATCTGCAGTATTCTCTTCTCTACATCCGTTCTAAGTGCAGAGTTTATAAAGCTTGTCTGAGCAGTCAAAAAAAGGGGGTGGAGAGTTGAAGTTTCACTCTGCAGAGCTCAGTGAGGAGAGCTCTGAGAGCTGATTGGAGGGAAGGGACAACCCCCCATCACACAGCACAGAGGAACAGAGCTGAGCCTGTCAGTCACCTGGAGGTCCCTGCCCTGTCACCTTTTTTAACTTAGTGTCAGGAAAACTTGTCAGAAGTGATTCATGCTGATAGCAGAAGAAGGAAGCAGCAGGCATATATAACACTTACTGTTACTAATTGAAACAAATACACACTATAGACAGTTCATATTTCATGTATGAGGTTTATAACCACTTTATAACTATGTACATATTTACCTTTTTGACAATTAGCAGGTGTGTTGGGTGAGCTAAGCTATAGATAACTGTAAATGATCCACTTCCGGCATCTTCTTTTCCAGATAATCGCTTTGCTCCACCTTCAACAAATAAAGCTTTCCTTTCAAATAATTTATCCCGCCTTAAATAAATACTTGGTGACGGAGAAAGTGACAGTACTGTGTTTAAACTTCCGTCTCCATTCAATGGGTAGTTTGCCAGCAAATATAATAACAGAACAAAGCATGTGAAATATGTTTGTGTACGGGACTCAATGCTTACATCACACCATATAAACCCCAACGTCATACTGGCAGGTCTGTTCAAAGAGGCACTGCAAAGAACAGAATGTTAAGGAAAATGCAGTAACCAGGGGCAACCAATCATATTTTAGTTAATTGAATTAATATGAAACTCATCTAAAAAAAAAAGAAGTAAATATTTGCTATGATATAGGGAACATCTAGAAATGTTGTTGTCACAGTTCTTTGAAATTTGACTAGGAAAAACAGAAGTGACTTTCTGGTATATGAGTGTGCTTAGGCATTTCTTTACGTACAGATTTATAGCTATACAGTGGGGAAAAAAATTATTTGATCCCCTGCAGATGTCTTACAAAGAAATGAAGGGTCTATAATTTTTTATCATAGGTGTATTTTAAATGATAGAGACAGAATATCAACCAAAAGTCCAGAAAAAACACATAATACAAATTTTATAAATTGAGTTGCAGTTCAGTGAGTAAAATAAGTATTTGATCCCCAAGCAAAAAATAATTCAGATTAGTCCTGTCAATTTAAAGCCTTGTACACACGGTCGGACTTCTATCAGACTTTTTTGTGGATTTTTGTCCGAACAGAGTTGGCCGGGCACACCCATAGCATACACACCACAGGACTTTTCTGCAAATTTTCCCAAAATGTTTTCCAACATCACGTGGTTTTTCTGCTCTTTACCGCCACCCTTTGGTCAACTTTTGCTATTGTTGGTTGATTTTAACATTATTTGTTTTGTTAATCGGACAAAAGTCCAATGGTTTTCTGTACACACGGTCGGACTTTGCTCCATCGGACTTTTGTTGGTCAAAAGTTTGTCCGTTTGCAGACCGAACTTTTGTCCGATGAAAACCAAAAAAGTTTGTCCGATGGAGCGTACACACGGTTGGATTTTTTGGCAAACTTGCTCAAAATAAAGTTTGTTGGCAAAAAGTCCGACCGTGTGTACGGGGCTTTAGAAGGCGCTCCTAATGACAACTTGTTATGTGTTGGAGCGATTGTTTGCCAATGTAAGAAAATACAAAATACCCATCAATCGAGAAAAGTGAGGTATTAGCGCAGAACTACACGGGAGGAGGTTGTGAATGATCTCAAGGCAGTTGGGAGCACAGTCACCAAACAAAACCATTGGTAACACAATACGCCGCCATGGATTGGAATCCTGCAGCTCCCGCAAGGTCCCCCTCCTCAAGAAGGCACATGTACAGGCCCATCTGAAGTTTACCACTGAACATCTAAATGATTCTAAAGCCTAGTACACACGGTCGGACTTCAAACAAACTTTTCCGTGCATTTTTGTCCGAAGGGAGTTGGCTGGGCACACCCATAGCATACACATGCTCGGACTTTTCTGCAAACTTTGCACCATTGGACTTTTGTTGCCGAAAAGTTTGTCCGTTTGCAGAGCGAACTTTTGTCCGATGAAAACCGAAAAAGTTTGTCCGATGGAGCGTACACACGGTCGGATTTTTTGAAAAACGTGCTCATTTTGAAGTTTGTTGGCAAAAAGTCTGACCGTGTGTACGGGCCTGTAGATTCAAAGAAGGATTGGGAGAAAGTGCTGTGGTCAGATAAGACTAAAATGAAGCTTTTTGGCATTAACTTGACTCGCCATGTTTAGAGGAAGAACAATGCTGACTATGACCCTAAGTACACCATCCCTACAGTCAAGCACGGAGGTGGAAACATTATGCTTTGGGGCTGCTTCCCTGCTAAAGGTACATATAAAAAGTGAGTTGAAAGAGAGGCCTAATTTCAAATCAAACAAGCGCTCTTGGTGTAATAAACACAGATCTGATCTAACCGCCAACGTTAATGGCAACAGCTGCTACCTAAATAGGATCTCAAAGAGAACCTATAAACCAGTAAATAAATAAAAAAAGTCGAAGTAGACCCAGGCAGCGCTTATACATATAAATGTTCTTCTCAGTACATATGCATTTTTATCTATGAATGTCCATCATATGAGGTCCGTACATAGAAATACAGGAGTGAGTCCTTTAAATCTGTCAGAGAACTCACCTTGCCGGACGTGTTGTGCATGCTCCTGTGCGCGCTGGTCCACGTCCCGGACTGCGCGCGCCTGTGCGCGATGGTGAGCCTGTGCCGATGCGCGCCAAACAGTCCATTTAAACCCCTGGAATACTTCAGACCGGTGTTGTCTGATCTGCAGCTACCTGTGACCTTTTGCTCCTGATACCTGTCTGAACACTTGCCTCCTGATTACCCAGCCTGCCCATCGGATTACCCTTGTCTTCTGCCTGCACATGACCTCAGCTTGCCTTGACCTTGAACCTGCCTGTTCCTCTGTACTTCGCTGCCTGCCTGTTGATGACCCTGCCTGTGACCCGACAATCCCACTCTGCTCAGCATCCTCTGCCTGTGTTCCTGTTTCCTGTCCGGCCAAACACCTACTCCTCTGCACCTGGATCCAGAGCCGCATCTCCTGCAACTAACCGCCAGGCTCTCATACCACTCCGCACTCCCGTGCCTCCTGTCCATACGAGTCGAACACGTAAGGGAGACCTTCCTCTGCTCCATTGGGCTCACCAGTCTGGTACGTATAAGTCTTACAGTATCAGACAGCCATGCCCGAGCCCGAGCAAGGAACCACTCCCATGGAGGAACTCTGTAGACACCTGGCAGGTCTAACGCAAGCTGTGAAGGATCTTCAACAAGGCTATACAAGACTGGAAGAACGGGTTCAGGTCCTGTCTTTGCCCGCCAGCCCACAAGGCGCTGCCACAGCTGCACCCTCTGTAGTGATGCTACCTCCCGAGCCCAGGGTACCCACGCCCGACAGGTTTTCGGGTGAACGCAGTCAATTCCGGACTTTTCACAATGCCTGCAAACTCTACTTGGCTCTACAACCTCGCACCTTTTCATTGGAAGTAACCAAAGTGGGCTTCGTAATCTCCCTCCTGTCTGGTGAACCTCAAACCTGGGCACACCGTCTCTTGGAGCAAAAAGCAGAATCCCTGAATCATCTAACCACCTTTTTGCCGCTATGTCTCAGCTTTATGAGGACCCCCAGCAGACTGCCACTGCTGAGTCTGCACTATATGCTCTACAGCAAGGTCGCTGAGCGGCGGAAGATTATGTGGCAGAGTTCAGGCGGTGGAGTTCCGACACCAATTGAAACGAGGTTGCCCTGCGTTATCAATTCCAGATGGGACTATCTGATGCACTTAAGGACGAACTGGCACGGGTCGGTACTCCTCCAACTTTGGATGGACTCATTAATCTGTCAATCCAAATCGACCGACGCTTACGGGAGCACCACTCCGAGAAGTCCACCAGCCAACTTCGACCCACCTGGATGCTTCCCAAGGTCCCCAGCTTTCCCAGCCAGACCCATTCGACTCCAGCTGTCCCGGTCTCTGATGCTCTTGAGCCCATGCAGCTGGGCCTACTTCGTCCATCCCTCACCCCGGAAGAACGACAGCGCAGAAGGATCCACAACCTTTGTATGTACTGCGGAGAACCTGGGCACTATGTGAGGTCTTGCCCTACCAAGATGCGTAAAAGCCTCCCGACCTCTTCCTTGTGTGCATCTGTCCTACCTAAACCAGCTTCTCACCTTGTTCTTTCCACCATGTTGCAGCTTCCAGGAAAAGGTACCCCGATCCCAGTCTCCATCATAATTGACTCCGGAGCATGCAGTTGCTTCATTGACCTATCATTTGCTGCCAACCTCCACATTCCTCTTCAGCCTAAGACCCGGGGACTTGCTGTACACCTTGCTGACAGGTCCACCAATAAATCCGGCCCTGTTACACAAGAAACTGTTCCGTTGCTGGCCACCATGGCCACCCATCATCAGGAATTTCTACGCCTTGATGCTATCTCCTCACCCCTTGTAACGCTGAGCGCTCCGGGTGTCCCATCCATCCCGGAGTGCCCGCGGCGTCTGTCCCCTTGCAGCGCTCCGGTCGGCTCCTCTGACCGTGAGCGCTGCTCTGATGCTGGCGGGGATGCGATCCATGCGGCGGCATCTGTCCGCCCGCGGATCGCATCCCATCCTGCTCACCGGCCACCTCCTCCTGCTCCGTCCCGGCGCGTGCGGTCCCGCTGCTCTCTAGGGCGCGCGCGTGCCGGTCTTCTTAAATTTAAAGGGCCAGTGCACCATTGATTGGTGCCTGGTCCAATTACTGTGTCACACCCAAAACACTTAGCCACTTCAATACCATGCACATATGCACCTTCCCGCCCAGACCAATTTTCAGCTTTCAGTACTCTCACACTTTGAATGACAATTACTTAGTCATGCTACACTGTATCCAAACAAAATTTTTATCATTTTCTTCTCACAAATAGAGCTTTCTTTTGGTGGTATTTAATCGTCACTGGGTTTTTTATTTTTTGCGATATAAGCAAAAAAACAGCAATTTTTTTTAAAAGAAAACACTTTTTTTTTAGTTTCTATTGTAAAATTTTGCAAATAAGTAATTTTTCTTCATAAATTTGTGCCAAAATGTATACTGCTACATATCTTTGGTAAAATGAACCAAAATTAGTGTATATTATTTGGTCTTTGTGAAAGTTATAGAGTCTACAAACTATGGTGGCAATCACTGAACATTTATCACATCTGATCACGCCTGATGTACTGAAGGGATATCTCATTTCTTGAGACACTAACAAGCGAGGAAAGTACAAATACCCCAAAATTACCCCTTTTTGGAAAGTAGACAGTCCAAGGTATTTACTAAGAGGCGTGGTGAGTTTTTTGAAGTTGTATTTTTTTCCCACAATTCTTGGGAAAATTAATTTTTTTTTTTTTTTTTTTTTACACAAACTGGTCATATTAACAGTTTTTTTCTCTCACACAGCATATGCATAATTGCAACTACACCCCAAAATACATTCTGCTACTCCTCCTGAGTGTAGCGATACCACATGTGTGAGACTTTTACACAGCCTGGCCACATACAGAGGCCCAACATTGAAGTAGCACTTTCAGGCGTTCTACAAGCATAAATCGCACATATCCTTTCTCAACCACCTATTACACTTTTGAAGGCCCTGGAGCACCAGGACAATGGAATTTTCCACAAAATGACCCCATTTTGGAAAGCACACACCCCAACGTATAATCTATGAAGCATTATGAGTCTTTTGAACGGTTCATTTTTTTCCAGAAGGTTTTGGAAAATGTGGAGAAAAAATGAAAATGCATTTTTTTTACACAAAGTTGTCCATTTATAAGATATTTCTAACGCATAGCATATACATAGCAAAAATGACACCCCAAAATGCATTCTGCTACTCCTCCTGAGTATAGCGATACCACATGTGTGAGACTTTTACACAGCCTGGCCATATACAGAGGCCCAACATTGAAGTAGCACTTTCAGGCGTTCTACAAGCATAAATCGCACATATCCTTTCTCAACCACCTATTACAATTTTGAAGGCCCTGGAGCACCAGGACAATAGAATTTTCCACAAAATGACCCCATTTTGGAAAGCACACACCCCAACGTATAATCTATGAAGCATTATGAGTCTTTTGAACGGTTCATTTTTTTCCAGAAGGTTTTGGAAAATGTGGAGAAAAAATGAAAATGCATTTTTTTTACACAAAGTTGTCCATTTATAAGATATTTCTAACGCATAGCATATACATAGCAAAAATAACACCCCAAAATGCATTCTTCTACTCCTCCTGAGTATAGCGATACCACATGTGTGAGACTTTTACACAGCCTGGCCATATACAGAGGCCCAACATTGAAGTAGCACTTTCAGGCGTTCTACAAGCATAAATCGCACATATCCTTTCTCAACCACCTATTACAATTTTGAAGGCCCTGGAGCACCAGGACAATAGAATTTTCCACAAAATGACCCCATTTTTGAAAGCACACACCCCAACGTATAATCTATGAGGCATTATGAGTCTTTTGAACGGTTCATTTTTTTCCAGAAGGTTTTGGAAAATGTGGAGAAAAAATTTAAATGCATTTTTTTACACAAAGTTGTCAATTTATAAGATATTTCTAACACATAATATGTACATAGCAAAAATTACACCCCAAAATGCATTCTGCTACTCCTCCTGAGTATGGCGATACCACATGTTTGAGACTTTTACACAGCCTGGCCACATACAGAGGCCCAACATCCAAGTAGCACCTCCAGGCATTCTAGCAGCATTAATTGCACATATAATTTTCTGACTACCGATCACATTTTTGAAGGCCCTTCATATATCTAACACATAGCAGGTACATACCAAATAACAAAAGATTACCTGTGGTTTTAGAAGTGCAGTGGTCCACAGAGGAGAGCATCGGTCCAGGCAGCAGGCAGGGATGAGGTCAGCGACAGCAAAAGCAATCATCCAGGCAGCAGGCAGGAATACTGTCCATAGTTCGCACAGGCAGAGATACTGTCAGCACAGCCAGAGCACAGCCAAAGCACAGGTCCAGGTAGCAGGCAGAGGTGTCTCGGCAGAAATGCTGTCCAAAGTTAGTAGAGGCAGCAGGCAGATATATGGTCAACACAGCCAAAGTATTGGTCCAAGCAGCAGGAAGAAACATGGTCCATAATGTCATGGGTCATTAAAGGCAGTAATATGGTCAGCACAGCCAAATTATTGGTCCAGGCAGCAGGAAGGACCATCAAGCTTAGGGCCAGGGGGACAGGGGTAGAGGCTTCTCCCACCCAAATCGCTTTGAAGCCTCCGGGCAACCAGACCCTGTTCTTGGAGCACAGAAAATGAAAAACTGGTTTTCTCTACTCAGAACGCTATTCTGAAGCCCCTCACATATGTGAGACCCCTGTGTACTAAAAGTAGATGGCCAAAAGATCAGTCCAAGTGGCAGGCAAAAACATGGTCGATTAACAGGCCAAGGTCGGTACACGTGGAAGTCAGAAACGTGGTTTAAATCGGCAGGCAGAGGCATCGTCGGTAAACAGGCCAGGGTCAGTTAATTAACATGGAAGGTAGTTAGTAACATGGTAGCAGGCAAATAGGGAAATGGCAGTCTGTTAATAATAAGGGGAACTAATGGATGTATGATAATTTTTGAAGCAATTTCCGATGCACAGGCCAGGTTGGGAGGGACAATCGGGACAATAATAGCTGGTGTCTCTTCTTACTCCTCCTCTGCTGCATACACGGCATTTCTTTTGGCGTCTTCTTCCAGATTCTGTAGGGGGGATGCTAAAGGGATAGTGTCGCTCGTGAAGCCGACTCACACTATCAGAGTGAATGCTTCCTGGGGCGGGATCTTGTTGGTAAATGAGGGCATCGATGATATCTTCGATATATTGGAGGTAGTGGAGTCAGTGATTTTGAGTTGCTTTTTGGTAGCAGACAAACAAATTAAAAAGGGCCATGTGAAACAGGTGAAACGCAACTTTTTTGTGCCAATAATGGGACTTTCTGGTTGATAAGTAGGGCTGTAGCATCTGGTCGTTTAAGTCCACCCCCCCATGTACAAATTGTAGTCGTGGACACATTCAGGCTTTACAATGGAGCCGCGTCTTCTTGGGATCTCCACCATGGTGTCATTGTGGATCGTAGAGAGGATGTGGACATCTTTCTTGTCCCTCCACTTCATGGCCAACACCTCCTCGTTCCTCATGGATGCCGATTCTCCAGGTCGCAATTTTTTTGTCAATAAATTTTGTGGGAATCCCTTCCGTTTTTTTTTTAAGGTACCGCAGGCCGGGGTTTGTTTACTGTAAAGGTGGCGAAAAAGGGGCAGGCTGGTATAATAATTATCAACATATAAATGGTAACCTTTTCCGAACAGGGGGTATGCCAACTCCCAGACAATTTTCCCACTGGTTCCAATATATGTGGGGCAATCACGGGGCTGGAGCTGGGAGTCTTTGCCTTCGTAGATCCTGAATTTGCAGACGTATCCAGTGGCTCGATCACATAATTTATTTAATTTTAACCCATACCTGGCTCTCTTGCTTGGTATGTACTGCTTGAACTGCAGTCGGCCGGTGAAATGTATGAGGGACTCGTCCACACAAATTTTTTGGTCTGGGATGAAAGCTTCTTCAAATCGCTGGGAAAAGGCATTGATTAGGGGGCGTATCTTCTACAATTTGTCGTAGTTGGGATGATCTCGGGGAGGGCACTGTGAATTGTCATTGAAGTGGAGAAAGCGCATAATCATGTCGTATCTTTTCCTGGACATGACAGCGGAATATATGGGCATGTGTTGGATGGGGCGTTTGGACCAATATGAATGGACTTCGTTCTTTTTTGTAAGCCCCATATTGAACATAAGGCCCAAAAATAATTTAAATTCCTCCAATGTTAGACGCCGCCACTGGAACATGCGGGCGTAGGAAGAATCGGGGTTGGCAGCAATAAATTGGGATGCATACAGATTCGTTTGATCCACTATATTCTGCAGCAAATCTTGTGGGAAAAATAAACAAAAATAATCAAATTTAGAAAAAATTGTAGTGTCGGGCTGCACACCTGGCTGTGCGGTGAAAGGGGGGATGATAGCGGATCCTGAGTTGGCAGGCAACCATAAGGGGTTTGCCAGGGCATCGGGAAGGTAGGATTGGGGCTGGATTCTTCGGGTTGGGCGTGCATTTCCATTGCTTGTACTGGGCTCCTCTTCCTGGGGTATGGCGCTGCTGGTGGTGGGCAGTTCTCCTGATCTTGGTGCTGATCTTGGTGCTGATCTTGGTGCCGATCGCATTCTTTTGGGAGGGACGGTTTCCTCCGGGGACTCAGACTCTGAGCCACTATCCTCCACTGGCTCGTATTCCGAACCAGAATCGGATAATGGGAGCTCCCCGCTGCTCTCATCATCTGACATGGCAAGAATGGCATATGCCTCCTCAGGTGTGTAAACCCTTTGGGACATTATGGCAGTGCTTATTGGTGGGCCTGTGTAATGGTACTGCTGGTGGTAGTGGTGGCGGTCTGTGTGGTAGTACCAATGGAGGTATTAGTGGTGGGCCTGTGTGGTGGTACCGATGGCGGTATGGGTGGTGGTGGTACCAATGGCGGTACAGGTGGTGGTGGTACCGATGGCGGTACGGGTGGTGGTGGTGGCGGCGGTACCGATGGCGGTACAGGTGGCGGTACGGGTGGTGGTGGTAGCGATGGCGGTATGGGTGGTGGTGGTACCGATGGCGGTACAGGTGGTGGTGGTACCGATGGCGGTACAGGTGGTGGTGGTGGTACCAATGGCGGTACGGGTGGTGATGGTACCGATGGCGGTACAGGTGGTGGTACAGGTGGTGGTGGCACTACCGATGGTGGTACGGGTGGTGGTACTGGTGGTGGTACCGATGGCGGCACTAGTGGTGATACTGGTAGCGGGCCTGTGTGGCAGTATAGATGCTGGGCCTGGTGGCGGTACTGGTGGTGGTACTGGTACCGATGGCGGTACTGGTAGCCTGTGTGGCGGTGCCAATGGCGGTACCGATGGAGGTGGGCCTGTGACAGATGATTGACAGATGGGCTGATTGATTGACAGATGGGCTGATTGATTGATTGACAGATGGGTTGATTGATTGACAGATGGGGTGATTGATTGACAGGTGGGGTGATTGATTGACAGATCGGCTGATTGATTGACAGATGGGCTGATTGATTGACAGATGGGCTGATTGATTGACAGATGGGCTGATTGACAGATGGGCTGATTGACAGATGGGCTGATTGGCTGGGCTGATTGATGTGCTGGGCTGTGTGACAGGTCCTCTTTATGGGGGGGGCGTGTTGTGCACTGTAAACTTATGTAGACAAACTACACTGAGCTAACTTACTGATCTCTTCTCTCTCCTCACAGATCGGTGTGTGAGGAGAGAGCAGGGATCAGGTAGTAACTCCTGTGGAGTTTGTTTACATTTGTGACCGGCTGTGATTGGACACAGCCGGTCACGTGGTAAACAGCCAATTCATTGGCTGTTTACTCTGATCGGGGACGCGCTGTGTCCAAGGGACACTCGCCTTCCCCGATCCCCGCTCTGCAAGCCTGTGGCGGTGCGCACGGAGCGCGCCGCCGAGTTTGTTTTGACAGGTGATCGGCTGTGACTTTGACACAGCCGATCACATGGTAAACAGCCAATGAAATTGTCTGTTTACCGTGATCGGGGAAGCGCTGTGTCCGAGGGACACATGCCGTCCCCGATCACCGCGCTGCGTGCCCCCGCGGGCGCGCGCAAGGCATTATCCTGCAGGACGTCATATGACGTCCAGTATCGATATTGCAACCACTTCCCGGACGTCAATTCACTATTGACTGGGCGGGAAGTGGTTAAAAACCCACTCCCCCTTCCTGTCCTTGCCGGATCTTGTTGCCTTACAGCCCTGAGAAAGCGTTTTGTAGTTGTCTTGCCAGTGTATCTGATCTTTTGCCGTTGCCCCTGACTACGAACCATTGCCGCCTGCCCTGACCTTCCGCTACGTCTGACCTTGCCTCTGCCTAGTCCCAGTGTACCGTGCCTATCTCAGCTGCCAGAGAAGTCGAGCCGCTACTGGGGGACACGACCTGGTTGCTACCGCCGCAGCAAGTCCATCCCGCCTTGCGGCGGGCTCTGGTGAAAACCGGTAGCTGCTTAGAACCGGTCCTCCAGTGCGACCCGTGCCTTCGCCTCTCTGGCACAGAGGATCCACCTCCTGTGTCCTCACGAGCCACCCGTCCGGGCCCTGACACCCCTGTTCCCTATCATCTTGGGGATGCCCTGGCTGCAAGCGCATAACCCCAGTATTGACTGGGCCACAGGGGAGATCAAGTTCTTGTCCATCTACTGCCAGCAGCACTGTTTGCAACAAACCTCAGTTAATTCCCCACAACTGCTCTGCCTTGATACTGACTCTGAGCTACGGCAGTCAGTCTCTGTGCCCTATCATGACTTCCTGGACGTGTTCAGAAAGAAGGGGGCAGAGACTCTTCCTCCTCATAGGCCTTATGACTGCCCTATAGAGTTACTACCAGGAACTGAAGTCCCGTTTAGAAGGATCTTCCCTTTGACTGAGCAGGAGCTGGGAACTCTGAAGGTCTATATCGACGAAAACCTAAAGAAGGGGTTTATTCGCCCCTCTACCTCTCCGGCCGGTGCAGGCATCTTTTCTGTCGAAAAAAAGGACCATTCATTTCGACCCTGCATTGACTATCGGGAATTGAACAAAATTACAATAAAGAACCGTTACCCACTGCCCCTTGTGCCTGAACTTTTCCAAAGGTTGGGATCCGCAGTCATCTTTACTAAGCTTGATCTCCAAGGAGCCTACAATTTAATCCGTATTCAAGAGGGGGACGAGTGGAAAACGGCTTTTCGTACCCAATTCGGGCACTTCAAGTACCTTGTTATGCCCTTCGGGCTGTGTAATGCAACGGCCATGTTCCAACATTTTGTCAACGACATCTTCCGTGACTATCTGGATTTGTACATTATAGTTTATCTGGATGACATCCTCATCTTCTCTCCCACAGTAAATGACCACCGCAGGCATGTCTGAAATGTTCTAACCCGGCT
Organism: Rana muscosa; assembly: GCA_029206835.1. NCBI lineage: Eukaryota > Metazoa > Chordata > Amphibia > Anura > Ranidae > Rana > Rana muscosa. The sequence goes on from CM055122.1 coordinate 141,449,566, forward strand.
CAGGCAGCATGGACTTTATGCTAAACCAGAAAAATGCACATTTGAACTGCAATGCATCCAGTTTTTGGGATTAATCATCTCTGTTGAGGGCATCAAAATGGATCCTCAGAAGGTTTCTGCCATCCTGGATTGGCCAGCTCCTACAGATAAAAAGGGGGTTCAGTGCTTTATGGTTTTTTCAAATTTTTACCGGAAGTTTATCAGGAACTTTTCTGCGATAATCGCTCCCCTTACTGAACTAACCAAGCAAGGAACCCGATTCTTCTGGTCGTCCAAGGCTCAAACCACCTTTGAAAAGCTCAAGGAATTGTTCACCTCTGCCTCCATCTTGAAACACCCTGACCCTACTTTACCGTTTGTCCTCGAAGTTGACGCTTCAGAAATTGCGGTAGGGACTGTGCTATCCCAACGGCAAGGAGACAAATCTCTCCTTTATCCAGTGGCCTTCTTCTCTCGTAAGTAGTGATGAGCCGAACACCCCCGGGTTCGGTTCGCACCAGAACCCGCGAACGGACCGAAAGTTCGCGCGAACATTAGAACCCTATTAAATACAATGGATGCGAACGTTCGGATTCTAAAGTGCTAATTATAACGACTATTATCCATGTTATTGTCCGAAACAGAGTTTGGGAACCCGGGTTCTGCACCAGGGGACATGTATCAATGCAGAAAGAAGTTTTAAAAACAGACGTTTTCCGGGAGCAGTCATTTTAATGATGCATAAAGTGAAAAAAAAAAAAGTCAAATATTCCTTTAAATATTGTACCTGGGGGGTGTCTAAAGTATGCCTGTGAAGTGCCACGTGTTTCCCGTGTTTAGAACTGTCCCTGCACAAAATAACATTTCTAAAGGAAAAAAAGCCATTTAAAACTGCTTGCGGCTTTAATGCAATGTCTGGTCCCGGTAATATGGATGAAAATCTTTAGGAAAAATGGCATAGCTACCCCATCAACCCCCCCCCCCCCCTACCCCAGCCCATTACCAGCCCCTTTGGGTCTTGTATGGATATTAAGGGGAACCCCGCACACAAAATAAAAAAGCCCCTATATACTCTGAACAGCCGTATACAGGCGGTGCATACAAGACAGGGACTGTAGGTTTGTTCTTATGTAGAATCTGTTTGTAATTTTGAACAGCTGCATTGTTTAAGTGTAGCTCCATGCCAAATTCCTTTTTTTTAGCTTTTTGGAAAACATAGGGAACGGTTATCACCCCTGTCACATTTTTTTTGCTGTCTGTGCCCCTGTTCAGAACATTTCACCTCACTTTGCGTCCCAATGACAACTGTTTTTGAAATGTGGTGTTTGTATTGAAACAAGGATTGGTGATAAAGCATCAGTAGAGAGGAGACACCTTTCTCCCATATTAATTCTTACAGGAGAGAATTTTCCTTCCAAGGGGTAGATTTCCTCTCACTTCCTGTTGTCTTCTTCCATTTGCAAGTAGTAGTAGTTTGTAAGTTGGATGTTTGAAAGTAGGGACCTTCCGTATATACTCTGCAGAAATTGGCCCCTTAGGTGTTGGTGTTGGCACAACACTGAAAGCACTCACAGTTATTCTTGGTGGGTGCTGGAACGCCCTGCTGTCAAGTATAATATCAGGAATTGTAATAACATATAATTGTTGATCAGTGGTAGTAAAAATTGGGCCTTTGATGGTGGTGCTGGTGCCACAACACTGTAAGGCCTGACAGTTACTCTTGGTGGGCGCAGCAATGGTCCCTGCTGTGAATTATTAGATCAATAATTATAATTGCATGCCCCTGTTGAACAGGGGCTGAAAAACTGGGCCTTTGGTGGTGGTGGTGGTGGTGATGGTGTTGCTGGTGCCACAACACTGTAAGGCCTGACAGTTACTCTTGGTGGGCGCAGCAATGGTCCCTGCTGTGAATTATTAGATCAATAATTATAATTGCATGCCCCTGTTGAACAGGGGCTGAAAAACTGGGCCTTTGGTGGTGGTGGTGGTGGTGGTGGTGATGGTGTTGCTGGTGGCACAACACTGTAAGGCCTGACAGTTACTCTTGGTGGGCGCAGCAATGGGCCCTGCTGTGAATTATTAGATCAATAATTATAATTGCATGCCCCTGTTGAACAGGGGCTGAAAAATTGGGCCTTAGGCACTGGTGGCACAACACTGCAACCCCTCACAGATACTGTACTTGGAGCACAGCAATGAGGCCTGTTGCAAAGTATTGCATCAAAAATTTTAATTACACGCCCCTGTTAAACAGGGGCTGAAAAATTGGGCCTTAGCCACTGGTGGCGTCACCCATAAACCAAAATGATCTTCCAAGCTATCATCGTTAATCGTATCATTGAGGAGGAGGAGGAGGATAGCCAGACAACATAACAGCACAGGCACTCAGCATCAGCATCAGTCTTGAAGGGATGTGACATTTTAAAATCAATTAGTCTGTTATATCAGCATCTGGTGTGTGGTATCTGGTGGTGATCCAAGACTGGTTCATCTTGATGAAAGTCAGTCGATCAACCGAGTCGGTGGACAGGCGTACCCTGTGATCCGTGACAAATCCTCCAGCAGCACTGAATGTGCGTTCTGAAAGAACGCTGGATGCAGGACAGGCCAGTAGCTCAATTGCATACTGTGCAAGCTCTGGCCAGTGATCCATCCTCAAGACCCAGTAAGCCAGAGGATTTTCGGTGGGGAAGGTGTCCAAGTCTGACCTTTCCCCTAGGTATTCCTGCACCATGTATATCAGACGCTGGCGATGGTTGCTGGAAACGATCATACTTTGGGGCTGCGGACTAAATAATTGTCTGAACGCATCGGTCAGACGGCCACCTTCCCCACCGCTCCTTCTTTGACTGCCCGAAGCCTCAGCAACTCGTTGTCCAGGACCAGGAGTTTGTAACCTCCCAGTCTCTGGGAACGCGTTGCACAGACCTTTCTGCAAGGCCTCCCGGAGTTGTCTCATCCTCTGCTCCCTCTGCGACGGTAACATAAGGTCCGCAACCTTACCCTTGTACCATGGATCAAGGAGAGTGGCCAGCCAGTAATGGTTCTCTCCTTGATCCGAAGAATACGAGGATCCTTCCGCAGACTTTGCAGGATCAGGGAGGCCATGCAGCGTAGGTTAGCTGAGGCATTCAGTCCGGAGTCCTCTGGGTCACTAAGGACGACATGATCCGCAGCCACCTCCTCCCAGCCACGTACAAGTCCACTGGTTTCTTGGGACTGTAAATCATCCCTAAAAGACTGCTGCTGATGATGCTGAGTGCCAGCCTCCACCTCCATGCTGACACAATCCTCCTCCTCCTCCTCTTCCTGTGCGATGGGTGGGACAGAAGGAACACTGTCTGGGTAAAGGGGGCCTTGAGAGGCAAGGAAGTCCTCCTCTTCCTGCCTCTGTTCTGCCTCAAATGCCCTGTCCATTATTCCACGCAGCGTGTGCTCCAACAGGTGGACAAGAGGTACAGTGTCACTGATTCATGCACTGTCACTTCTCACCATCCTCATGGCCTCCTCAAATGGTGCCAGGACAGTGCATGCATCCCTGATCATGCCCCACTGGCGTGGTGAAAAAAACCGAGCTCCCCTGACCCTGTCCTGGTGCCGTAGTCGCACAGGTACTCATTGATGGCCCTCTGCTGCGTGTGCAGCCGCTGCAGCATGGCCAACGTTGAGTTCCACCTGGTGGGCATGTCACATATAAGGCGGTTCTTGGGCAGGTTCAACTCCTTTTGAAGCTCAGCCAGGCGAGCACTGGCATTATAAGATCTGCGGAAATGCACACAGACTTTCCTGGCCTGCCTCAGGACATCCTGTAAGCCCGGGTACCTGCCCAAGAACCGCTGCAACACCAGGTTAAGGACGTGAGCCATACAGGGCACATGGGTCAGTTGTCCCTGTCGGGGGGCGGAGAGGAGGTTGGTGCCATTGTCGCAAACCACCATTCCTGGCTTAAGCTGGCGTGGCGTCAACCACCTCTCGGCCTGCCCCTGCAGAGCAGACAGGACCTCTGCCCCAGTGTGGCTCCTGTCCCCCAAACACACCAGCGCAAGCACGGCATGGCATCTTTTTGCCTGCGTACTTGCGTAGCCCCTTGAACGCCTACGGAGCACCGCTGGTTCCGAGGACAAACCACAGGAAGAGGCCATGGAGGAAGAAGAAGAGGAGGGGGTGGAGGAGAGAGGTGTGTCACAACCAGTAGTAGCATTTTGGAGGCGTGGGGGTGGAACAACCTCCAACACTACTGCACCTTGTCCTGCATCCTTCCCAGCTGCCAAAAGAGTGACCCAATGGGCCGTGAAAGAAAGGTAACGTCCCTGTCCATGCCTGCTGGACCATGAGTCAGCGGTAATATGCACCATACCGCTGACCGCCCTGTCCAGCGAGGCCAAGACATTGCCTTCCACATGCCTGTAGAGAGCCGGAATAGCCTTCCGTGCGAAAAAGTGTCGTTTGGGAACCTGCCACTGAGGAACCGCACATTGCACAAACTCACGGAAGGGGGCCGAGTCTACCAACTGAAAAGGCAGCAGTTGAAGCGCTAGCAATTTAGCCAAGCTAGCATTCAACCGCTGGGCATGTGGATGGCTGGGAGTGAACTTCTTTTGACGGTCCAGCAGCTGGGGCAGGGAAATTTGCCTGCTAGAATCGGACGTTGGTGTACTGCTAGCAGAGTGCCCGCAAGTACTTGCCTGTGACACACCTAATTCTACACCTTCATTCCTCTCAGAGCAGGTTTCAGAGAGGAGTGAAGGTATAGTGGGGTTGGAGATCCCAGCTGATGCGGTGCAAGAAGAGGTCAGCTTTGTTCTTTGGTGTGGGTCTTTAAGGTAGGCTTGCCAACGAGCTGCATGGCAGGTCAACATATGTCTGATCAAGCATGTGGTGCCCAAGCGGCTGATGTTTTGGCCACGCGATATACGCTTGAGACATATGTTGCAAACAGCAGCTGTGCGATCTGATGCACACGCCTCAAAAAAGGCCCACACCAAAGAACTTTTTGAATGACGGGCAGAGGCAGCGCCCTGCACAGGCGGAGCTCTGCGGTGTGATTCTGTCGGTGTGCTGCCCATACGCTGGCCACTCAAGGGCATCCTGCCTCATTGGAGATGTGCCTCCTCCTCCTCCTCATCCTCCTCCTCCTCCTCTCTCCTATTAGGCACCCACGTGGAGTCAGTGACCTCATCATCCCCTCCCTCCTCATCACTGGAGCCAAACTGGCAGTATGCTGCAGCTGCTGGAACATGACTGCCAGATTGGTGTCCTTCTTGAGCATCCCCTCTCTCTGCTCTCACGCTGCTGCCTTCCTCTAGATGGGTATCATCATCAGATCCTTCCAAACGCTGGGCATCCTCCTGGAGCATGTACCCAACACTGTGCTCAAACAGTTCGGGGGACTCCTCAGGAGGAGGGCATGGTGGGTCTAGGGAAGGATTGACTAATGAAGATAATGATACCAGAGAAGAGGACGCTTTGGCAGCTGCTTTGCCACTACCCTGAGCCTGGGTGAGAGAGGATGAGGAGGATGAGGTGGGCTTGGTCATCCACTCTACCAAGTCTTCGGCATGATGTGGCTCAACATGTCCAGCTGCCGAAAACAAGGACAAGCGTGTCCCATGGCCATGTGCTGATGACAATGCACCGCGTACACGACCAGCACTGTTGCCCCCAGACACAGAGCCTGCTTGCCCTCTTTTTTTGCCTCCTGACTGTCTGCCTCTCCTTGGTTGCCTTCCAGACATTTTAATGGATGGCCTGCAGGGAGATGGGAAAAACAGCAATAAGGGCTACCTTCAGGTGTATATTGTGCAGGAGGCTTAGCAACAATGACACTGACACTGTCCCCTGCCTATCCTTCTCTGTCCCTAAACACAAGGATTGAAAATATGGTTCAGCAAAAAAGTTTTAGAACAGAATAGCACACTGACACTTACCCTCACTGTCCTACTCTGTCCCTCCCTACAAACAAGATTTAGCACAGAATAGCACACTGATAATTTCTACGAGTGTCCTTCTCTGTCCCTCAACTCAGGGATTGAAAATATGGAACAGCAAAATAGTTTTAGAACAGAATAGCACACTGTCAGTTTCCCTCACTGTACCTCTCTGTCCCTCAACTCAAGGATTGAAAATATGGAACAGCAAAATTGATTTAGAACAGAATAGCACACTGTCAGTTTCACTCACTGTACCTCTCTGTCCCTCAACTCAAGGATTGAAAATATGGTTCAGCAAAATAGTTTTAGAACACAATAGCACACTGACACTTTCCCTCACTGTAGCTCTCTGTCCCTCAACTCAAGGATTGAAAATATGGAACAGCAAAATTGATTTAGAACAGAATAGCACACTGTCAGTTTCACTCACTGTAGCTCTCTGTCCCTCAACTCAAGGATTGAAAATATGGTTCAGCAAAATAGTTTTAGAACACAATAGCACACTGACACTTTCCCTCACTGTAGCTCTCTGTCCCTCAACTCAAGGATTGAAAATATGGTTCAGCAAAATAGTTTTAGAACACAATAGCACACTGACACTTTCCCTCACTGTAGCTCTCTGTCCCTCAACTCAAGGATTGAAAATATGGTTCAGCAAAATAGTTTTAGAACAGAATAGCACACTGTCAGTTTCCCTCACTGTACCTCTCTGTCCCACAACTCAAGGATTGAAAATATGGTTCAGCAAAATTGATTTAGAACAGAATAGCACACTGTCAGTTTCACTCACTGTACCTCTCTGTCCCTCAACTCAAGGATTGAAAATATGGTTCAGCAAAATAGTTTTAGAACACAATAGCACACTGACACTTTCCCTCACTGTAGCTCTCTGTCCCTCAACTCAAGGATTGAAAATATGGAACAGCAAAATTGATTTAGAACAGAATAGCACACTGTCAGTTTCACTCACTGTACCTCTCTGTCCCTCAACTCAAGGATTGAAAATATGGTTCAGCAAAATAGTTTTAGAACACAATAGCACACTGACACTTTCCCTCACTGTAGCTCTCTGTCCCTCAACTCAAGGATTGAAAATATGGAACAGCAAAATTGATTTAGAACAGAATAGCACACTGTCAGTTTCACTCACTGTAGCTCTCTGTCCCTCAACTCAAGGATTGAAAATATGGTTCAGCAAAATAGTTTTAGAACACAATAGCACACTGACACTTTCCCTCACTGTAGCTCTCTGTCCCTCAACTCAAGGATTGAAAATATGGTTCAGCAAAATAGTTTTAGAACACAATAGCACACTGACACTTTCCCTCACTGTAGCTCTCTGTCCCTCAACTCAAGGATTGAAAATATGGTTCAGCAAAATAGTTTTAGAACACAATAGCACACTGACACTTTCCCTCACTGTAGCTCTCTGTCCCTCAACTCAAGGATTGAAAATATGGTTCAGCAAAATAGTTTTAGAACAGAATAGCACACTGTCAGTTTCCCTCACTGTACCTCTCTGTCCCTACAAACAAGGATTAGCACAGAATAGCACACTGTCACTGACACTCTCCCTACCTATCCTTATTTGTCCCTAAACACAAGGAATCCAGGATTAGTAAAGGAAAAAAAATGACACTGTCCCTGCCTATGCTTCTCTTTCCCTGCTCCGGAACACACTACACAAGGCCGCCGCGCTGGCGGCCTTTTATAGTGTGGGGCGTGTACTAAACCCCATCAGCAATAATTGGCCACAGGCATCCTGCCTGTGGCCAATCATTGCTCTCCTCGCTGCCGGCGCTGTGATTGGCCAAGCATGCGGGGTCACAGTGCATGCTTGGCCAATCACAGCGCCTGGATGACACTGCGATGGCGTAGTGCATTGTGGGCCGTTCGCGTCACTCGAATTTAGCGCGAACGGCCCAAATCGTTCGATCTTCGTCGAACGATCGAACAGCCGATGTTCGAGTCGAACGTATGTTCGACTCGAACACGAAGCTCATCCCTACTCGTAAGCTCTCCATAGCGGAAAATAATTATGATGTGGGGGATCGGGAGCTTCTGGCCATCAAGGACGCATTAGAAGAGTGACGTTACCTACTTGAAGGTGCTGCACATCCCATCTTGGTCTACACTGACCATAAAAACTTAGAGTATCTAAGAACGGCCACGAGACTAAAACCACGGCAGGCAAGGTGGGCACTTTTTTTTCAAGATTCCTGTTTCACATTATGTACAGACCTGGGTCAAAAAATACCAAGCCCGATGCGCTCTCCCGCATGTTCAACGATTCAGAGAAATCTATATCTCCAGACACCATCCTCCCTTCGGGGAACTTTCTGTTGCTTCAAGGGGATCTCATATCCCGATTAAACAAGCCTCTGCTGGACTGACCTTGTTTCCTGATACCTGTGTAAGGGCACAAGATGGGCTGATGTGGCATAACGGCAAAATTGTGGTCCCAGAGAACCTAAGGGTAGCAGTGCTAGAGCTTTGCCACGACCATAAATTGGCTGGACACTTTGGTGCACTGAAGACAGCTGAATTGATACAGCACACGTTTTGGTGGCCTCAACTGATGAGCGACTGTAAAAGCTATGTGGAGTCATGCAATACCTGTTCCCGAAGCAAGAGTAGCCGGGCAAGAGCCTGGGGTCTATTAAAGCCTCTACCTGTCCCAGAAAGACCTTGGCAGATGATCTTGATGGATTTCATTGTGGAACTTCCTCTGGCTGAGGGGTTTTCTACTATTTCTGTTGTAGTGGACAGATTGTCCAAAATGGCCCACTTTCTGCCTATGAAAGGCACACCTTCGGCTATGGAGACGGCGAAGATCTTTATCAAAGAGATAGTGAGGTTGCACGGAGTTCCAGCCAGCATTGTGTCCGATCGAGGTGTTCAGTTCACCTCCAGGTTCTAGAAGGCTCTTTGTGGTTCTCTGGAGATCGAGTTGGCTTTTCCTTCTGCTTACCACCCCCAGTCGAACGGTCCCTCAGATGATGTCGAATGACGAAACTAGTCAGGGTGGAGCCTAACGACGAACGTAGTGACATCAGCTATCAGGAACTATGGCTGAAATCCCCGAAGCGCTGTGTCTCAGCGAGCAGTAGGAGACGGCATTTTGATATCTGATGCTGTTGGTATGTGAATAATGCTGTGAAAGTGTCTGCCTTATGTGAGTGTACATCGGGAAGTGTTTTATTGTTATTAAAATTACGAGACAGGATTACACTATGTCTGTCCTTTTCCTCTTCTATTGAAATCACTGAGTGATCAGAGTGGCTGGCTAGGATTAAGCAGTGAGTGGAAATACCTGTGGAGATTGCTTTGAACCATTGACATACATGCTGTAATTCAAGCTTTCTCTGGTAAGAGTCGACCAAGAGGGGGTCTCTATCCACACCCCCCCTTCTGTTTTGTGCACGTGTGGAGGTGACATTTTCTGGCATCAGCAAGATTTTCATTTGAGTGATTTAAAGGACTGGTGGTTGCTGTTATTATCATTTCACAACTCACTCCTGTATTTCTGTGTACGGACCTCATATGATGGACATTCATAGATAAAAATGCATATGTACTGAGAAGAAAATTTATATGTATAAGCGCTGCCTGGGTCTACTTCGACTTTTTGTATTTGCTAAAGGTACATGCTGACTTTGCCGCATTGAGGGGCCAATGGACGGGGCCATCTATTATACAATCTTGGATGAGAACCTTCTTTCCTCAGCAAGAACACTGAAGATGGGTCGTGGATGGGTCTTCCAGCATGACAATGACCCAGTATAAACTGCCAAGGCAACAAAGGAGTGGCTCAAGAAGAAACACATTATGGTTATTGAGTGGTCTAGATGGTCTCCAGACCTTATGGAGGGAGCTAAAACTTTGAGTTGCCAAGCGACTGCCAAGAAACCTTAAGGATTTAGAGAAGATTTGTAAAGAAGAGTGGACCAAAATCCCTTCTGAGATGTGTGCAAACCTGGTACCCAACTAAAAGAAACGTCTTACCTCTGTGCTTGCCAACAAGTATTTCTTCACCAGTCAGGCTTTGGTAGGAGATTAAATACTTATTTTATTTACTGAACTTCCACTCAATTTATAACAAATTATAAGTGGGATATCTTAGGAACAAAGAACACAGAGGAAAAATTAGTATGCTTTAAGAGCATATTAAATAAGGGTATTCGCCAGTGCATCCCAATGGGAAAAAACATTTAAAAGAGCTAATAAATGTCCTGGGTGGCTTAACTCCAACGTAAAAATGCAAATAAAAGCAAAGGAGAAGGCCTTCAAAAAATACAAGGCTGAGGGATCATCATCCTCATTCCAAGTTTACAATGAATGCAATAAGAAGCGTAAGGATGCAATAATTTTTCCGCAGGATGTGGAAGCCTTACAAGAAGATCTGAACAAATTAATGGGGTGGGCAACTACATGGCAAATTAGATGTAATGTAGAAAAAATGTAAAATAATGCATTTGGGTGGCAAAAATATGTGGAGAACCTCTGGAGGAATCTAAGATGGAAAAGGACCTGGGGTCCTAGTAGATGACAGGCTCAGAAATTGCATGCAATGCAAAGCTGCTGCAAGCAAAGCAAAAAGAATGTTGGCATGCATTAAAAAGGGGATTAGCTCCAGAGATAAAATGATAATTCTCCCACTCTACAAGACTCTGGTCCGGCCACACCTTGAGTATGCTTTCCAGTTCTGGGCACCAGTCTTCAGGAACGATGTTCTGGGACTGGGGATAGTCCAGAGAAGGGGAACAAAACGAATAAAGGGACTGGAGGACCTTAGTTATGAGGAACGGTTACGAGCATTGAACTTGTTTTCTCTTGAGAGGAGACGCTTGAGAGGGGATAGGATTTCAATGTACAAATACCGTACTGGTGTCCCCACAATAGGGATAAAGCTTTTCCGCAACTGGGAATTTAATAAGACAGACGGCCATTCACTAAAATTAGAAGAAAAGCGGTTTAACCTTAAACTGCGTAGAGGGTTCTTTACTGTAAGAGCGGTTAGGATGTGGAATTCTCTTCCACAGGCAGTGGTTTCAGCGGGGAACATCGATAATTTAAAAAAACTATTAGATAGGCACCTGAACGACCACAACATACAGGGATATACAATGTAATACTGACATAAAATCACACACATAGGTTGGACTTGATGGATGTCTTTTTTTCAACCTCGCCTACTATGTAATAACATATGTATCATGTTTTTTTCTGGATTTTTGGTTGGTATTCTGTCTCTATCATTCAACATACACCTATGATAAAACATTATAGACCCTTAATTTCTTTGTAAGTGGGCAAAATCTGCAGGGGATCAAATAATTATTTTCCCCACTGTATATATGCAGTGTGAGATTTAATGCACTGCTGCCTCTAACTGCTAAAGTAGGACTCAAATTTGGTGTTGCCACTACAGTACTGCGTTATGCCGCGTACACACGATCGGAAAATCCGACAAGAATGGATTTTTTTCCAACGGAATGTTGGCTCAAACTTGTGTTGCATACACACGGTCACACAAAATTCCGACCGTCAAGAGTGCAGTGATGTACAACAATACAACAAGCCGAGAAAAATGATGTTCAATGATTCCGAGCATGCATCGAATTTATTCAGAGCATGCATGTTTTTTTGCATACAGACGAACTGAATTTCCGACAAGAACTTTTCTTGTCGGAAAAATTGAGAACCAGTTCTCAAATTTTTGCTGTCAGAAATTCCGCCAGAAAAAGTCAGATGGAGCCTACACACGGTCGGAATTTCTGACCAAAAGCTCACATCGAACTTTACTTGTCGGAATTTCCAATCGTGTGTACGCGGCATTACTTACTGTTCTGCTTGCTGGAGGTTCTGACATGAGGAAGCAAAGCCCCAACTTGGGTATAAGTGATTGAAAAGGTCGGAAAACATTGTCCAATCACTACTGATTTCCTTCCCTGGTAAGCCTGTATTATATGTGTCTTCAGAACACCTCTCTGGGCTCTCTCAATAGGCTAAACTCAAACACTGAGATCACACAGGGATAGGTAACAATATAGCAATATAGGGGTTGAGTGCAAAATCTGGCGCAGCTCTGCATAGAAACCAATCATCTTCCATTTTTTTTTGGTCAACACTTAATTGAACAAATGGAATTTAGAAGCTGATTGGCACAGCTGCGGATCTGTCTTTATGAGCGGGCCCCAGGTGCATGGGGGGCCCCTGAACTTTCCCTGTCCTTGCAGCTTCGTAAAAATGCTTGGCCAAGTCAATAGGGTTAGCAGAGAGCCTAGCGATGTCGGGGAGGCTGTCTGTACCTCTAGTCTCCCCTGTCATCTAATCAGCTTAGGTTGTCCCTCTGGATTCCTCAATATCTCGAGGCAGTCAGAGTTGGTGGGCGGGGCTGGGGTGTGGCTGCATCCTCCACTCCTCCTACAGACTCCTAGCTGAAGGAGAAAGAGGAGGCACCAGTGTTGCCAACCCCCTGAAGTGAAATTTACTGGCAAGGATGCCAAAATTTCTGTACGGCACCAATTTCTTACTGGCAAAATCAATGAAGATTACTGGCAGAGCCGCATTTTTTACTGACACTGCAAAACAGTACCTAAAATTACTGTTTTTAGTGCTAAACAGTGCAAATATCAATATTTCAACTATAAACACACAGCTAATGCTAATACCAATGTGTTTAAGTTAAACAAAAGTAAAACAACATATTTCTCAATTTACATGAAGGTTAGGTTACTATAACCCAGCCAGCACAGAGTTCCCACTTACATCAGAGTCTGCAGGATGCCCCCTTACAGTGCAAGGGAACTCTTATGTAAAGGGGAACGCTGCAGATCATGATGTAAGGGGGAACTCTGATGTGGAGGGGAGCTCTGGTGAATAGAGACCACCTTCCACAGAGTGAATACACTAAGGTAAGGGGGGGGGGTACTAATATAAGGGGGAAACCTTTATATCAGTGCCCCCTTACATTATTGTATTCATTCACCTTCTTACATCAGTGACCCCCCCCCCCCCTCAGAATGGCCTGGCGGCACTGTCACTTACCTCCTCCCAGGTGCACAGTGTGGGGCTCAGTCAGACGGCTCCAGCTTGGTGGCTCTGATCTCCTCTCCCCAGTCCACACGTGTGTTTCTTCCTGGGCCGTAACCCCCATCCCGGCGGCACTCACACTCTTGACTCCTTTCTAGGATCCCCTCAGAGACTGTAGACATGGCAAGAGATGGTCAGAGACTGCAGACACGATACAGGAGGTGGACAGAGGCTGCGGACATACTACAGGAGGGGGACAGAGACTGCGGACACACTACAGGAAGTGGACACAGACTGCGGACACACTACAGGAGGTGGACAGAGACTGCGGACACACTACAGGAGGTGGACAGAGACTGCGGACGCACTACAGGAGGTGGACAGAGACTGCGGACACACTACAGGAGGTGGACAGAGACTGCGGACACACTACAGGAGGTGGACAGAGACTGCGGACACACTACAGGAGGTGGACAGAGACTGCGGACATACTACAGGGAGGTGGACACTGGAGAGACTGCGGAAATACTACAGGGAGGTGGACACTGGAGAGACTGTGGACATACTACAGGAGGTGGACAGAGACTGCAGACATACTACAGGGAGGTGGACACTGGAGAGACTGCGGACATACTACAGGAGGTGGACAGAGACTGCGGACATACTACAGGGAGGTGGACACTGGAGAGACTGCGGACATACTACAGGAGGTGGACAGAGACTGCGGACATACTACAGGGAGGTGGACACTGGACAGATACTGCGGACATACTACAGGAGGTGGACAGAGACTGCGGACATACTACTGGAGGTGCCGGAGACACTCTGCGGACATGATGGTGCCCTCCTCACCCCCTCACAGTAGCCTCCTCCTCTGTCCACCACCATATTACTTCTCCACATCATCAGTGTGCTGTGTCCTCCTCCTGTGCCCCTTTCACCTCTCCACAGGTCAGGGCAGCACTGTGCTGCCCTGACCTGTGGAAAGGTGCACAGGAGCCAGAGGAGGACACAGCACACTGATGATTTCGAGAAGTAATATGGTGCCGGTGGACAGAGAGCACATCAGTCTCTGTGTCCCCTACATGGCACCATTGGCACGGCTTCACGCTCCAGGCTCACTCACTGACCCCCCCAGTTTCACTCACCTCGAGTCTGTCTGACTCTGTCCTCCACCCTGTCAGTGCTCCGCTTGCTCCTCCACCGGCACCTATGATGATGAGTGCTACTGCTCACTGCAGGACTGAGGACTCGAGTCGCGCCAGCCGCTGTGGTCACGTCAGTGTATTCAAAAATGGCGCCAGCGGCGCCATCACGTTACTGTGCGTGCGCCGCCCGGCCGAGCGTGAACAAGTTTCCCTGCGCTTGGCCGGCTTCGGAACGGCGCATGCGCAGTTGTATGGCTGGCTCGTGGCCATCTTTTTTATGGGCGCCGGTGCCCATAGCGGACATTAACGTACACCCCAAAAAAGGGGTTAAATTCACGTACCGTACGTAAATCTACGTACGGTTGGCAACACTGGGAGGCACGAACACAGCAGCTTGGGGGAGTCTTCATCACTAGCCAAGCTGAAATAGAATAGAAGTTCTGAAATGGGAGAGGAGCCTTTTTTGCATTGTATAATGCTATGAATCCAAGAGACCAAGCTTGCTAATTGGAGGAGAGAGAACAGAGAAACTCTCATCAGTAAACTCCTGTTCCTTCTCTATCCAACCACTGCCTGGACTAAGCTATATTGTTTGTCTGCAGTGGAGAAATGTAAATAGTGAGGACTTTGTACAGTATTTGGCACAGATGTCTGCATTAAAAAGCTGAACAAGATTACAATTTTTCTTGGCAGGTGAGACAGTGTATTTTAACTGTGTATTTAGAATTTTGGCTATGTTTACATTTTAAGATATTCATGATAAAAATTCAAATATTTTGTGTCGTATGCATCAATGAAAGCTTATAGATCAAAACTGTAGGTAATTTATTAATTTAACCACTTGCCAACTGGGAACTTTGACCCATTTCCTGCCCAGGCCAATTTTGAGCTTTCGGTGCTTTCACACTTTGAATGACAATTGCGCAGTCATGCAGCACCCAAATGAAATTTTTATTGTTTTTTTCACACAGATAGAGCTTTCTTTTGGTGGCATTTAATCACTGCTGTTTTTTTATTTATTTTTAAAAAATAAAAATAAAAAGGAAAAAGACAGAAAATTTTGAAAAAAATAAAAAAAGTTTTTCTTAGTTTCTGTCAGTTTTGCAAATAAGTATTTTTTCTCCTTCACTAATGTGCGCTGATGAGGCTGCACTGATGAGTTGGCACTTATGGGCACTGATGAGGCAGTACTAATTACTGAAGGGCACTGATTAGATGGCACTGATGGGGAGGCACTAATATGTCGCACTGATGGACACTGATAGGTGGCACTGATGAGCACTGATAGGTGGCACTGGTGGGCACTGATTGGCAGCACTGATGGGCATCGCTGGGCAGCACTGATGAGCAGGGACTGATGGGCACTGAAAGGCAGTACTGACTGGGATCACTAATGAGCGCTGATTGGGGTCACTGATGGGCATTTCTGGGGATTGACTGTAATCGGGGGCAATGATGATCAGTGCCCTGATTACCTGTACTGGTCTTCCCTGTGAGGAGATGCCACTGATCGGCTCTCCTCACCACACACTCTATCAGTGTGAGGCAAAGAGAGCCAATCAACGGCACTTTCACATTTAGACACAGCCGATCACATGGGTAAAGAGCCTCAGCATTGTCTCTTTACCGAGATCGGGGTCGTGTCGTGCCCTAGGAGCGCGGCCGTGATCGGCGCGCAAGAGCGTCCGTTCTGGGGCGCCGTCATATGACGTTGTCCCAGAACGAGAGCAGCACCGCTCCGCCGTCATTTGATGGTGGGTGGGCCTGAAGTAGGGTGCCCACGTATCCCGGATTGCCCGGGACAGTCCCTGATTGGTGATTTTTGTCCCGTGTCCCGGCCAGTTCATTCCGGGACAATACAGAAGTCCCGGAATGAACAAAAACCACAGTGACCAGACCACACCAGTCCGCTCCGCCAACTCTGCCCACCCGCCGCCACCACCATAGAAAGTTTAAGGCATCTCACACTTGATGATACAGTCTGGTTGCTAGGCTAGGGGCCGCTCCGCGTCTAGCAACCAGTGACGTCAGCTGAAGCCTGTCTGGCTGTCCTCTCCTTCCAGCCCCGCCCCCTCCCCATTCAGAGGCACCGTGTGTCACATGGCAGTCTGCATAGTGTTGGCGCGGAACTGCAAAATGAAGGGACATCAGTCCTGGATTGGGGATGATTGGCTGAGCAGCATGTCTTTTGTCCACACAGCCGACCAGGAACAGATGCTGCAGGACTCAGGAGACCACCAGCCACAGTAAGAGAAACGCCGACCTGAGGAGAAGGTGGGGGGGGGGAGTTTCTGAGGTTTCTCTGATCTGTGTTGTGGTGTGAGATGATTTTTTCAGTCAGGGCTGGCACCAGCATAAGACAGAGTGCCCTGCACATGAGGGAGAATAGTGTCCACTCCACATGTCCTCCACCTGTCACACTGCCCCCCCCCCCTTGTCACACTGTCTCCCCCCAATGTTTCTATGACCCCCCCTTGTCACACTGTCTCCCCCCAATGTTTCTATGACCCCCTTGTCACACTGTCTCCCCCCCAATGTTTCTATGACCCCCCTTGTCACACTGTCTCCCCCCCTTGTCACACTGTCTCCCCCCAATGTTTCTATGACCCCCCTTGTCACACTGTCTCCCCCCCAAGGTTTCTATGACCCCCCCTGTCACACTGTCTCCCCCCAATGTTTCTATGACCCCCCCTTGTCACACTGTCTCCCCCCAATGTTTCTATGACCCCCCCTTGTCACACTGTCTCCCCCCCCCAATTTTTTTATGACCCCCCTTGTCACACTGTCTCCCCCCAATGTTTCCATGACCCCCCCTTGTCACACTGTCTCCCCCCCCAATGTTTCTATGACCCCCCTTGTCACACTGACCCCCCCTTGTCACACTGTCTCCCCCCCAATGTTTCTATGACCCCCCTTGTCACACTGTCTCCCCCCCAATGTTTCTATGACCCCCCCTTGTCACACTCCAGAGTCCAGAGTGCTCCCTAACCTCCCTTTACTTCCTCCAGAGTGCTCCCTACCTCCCCTTTACTTTCTCCAGAGTGCCCCCTTACTTCCTCCAGAGTGCACCTTAGTACAGTAGTACTAAGGGGACACTCTGGAGTAGAATGTAAGGGGACACTCTGGAGTAGAATGTAAGGGGGCACTCTGGAGAATGTAAGGGGGCACTCTGGAGGAGAATGTAAAGAGGCACTAAGGGGGCCCCCCGGAGGATGTAAGGGGGCTCTGACTAAGTACCGCCAGAGTGCCCCCCTACATCCCCCCCCTACAACCTCCAGGGTGCCCCCTTAGTGCCTCCAGAGTGCCCCCTTACATCCTTTGGAGTGCCCCATGACCAAGGTGGTATAGCAGTGGCTGACAGACTATCAGGAGGTGGTATTTCACTCCTCTTCCTCCTCTCTCCACTAACTACCCCCCGCCATACACTCCGCACTCCTCTCATATACATACTACTCACCGCCATACACTGCACTCCTCTCCTGTACATATTACTCACCACCATACACTCCGAACTCCTCTCCTGTACATATTACCCCCCCCGCCATACACTCCGCACTCCTCTCCTGTACATATTACCCCCCGCCATACACTCCGCACTCCTCTCCTGTACATATTACCCCCCGCCATACACTCCGCACTCCTCTCCTGTACATATTACCCCCCGCCATACACTCCACACTCCTCTCCTGTACATTATACCCCCGCCATACACTTTGCACTCCTCTCCTGTACATACTACTCACCACCATACACTCTGCATTCCCTATTTAACATTATCACATTCTGCACTATATAAGTCATCTCAGACTCTTTAACAACACCCCCTTTAAGACAATATTTAGCGCAATTTAAGACATGTCCACCGTTCACCACGATGCGCTTTGCGCGCCATATTGTTGTTCTTCTTGATGCCTAGGGATCACTTTTGATCTTGCACACGGGCCCGCTGATTTCATGATACGCCCCTGCCCCAAAAATCTGTATTTTTTTTGGTCAAAAATAACATTTTTGGGAGGGGGGGGGGGGGAAGTCCCTGAATGGCAGCTTCGAAATGTGGTCACCCTAGCCTGAAGTGGTTAAGAAGTAGGGTGACAAAAATGCGATTACTGCAAAATTGAGATCAGCTTGTGGGCAGGGCTTACCTCTTATGTGTTCACGTTCACCAATGTCCGGAACCAGGAAGTTTATGTGAAAATCAATATTAAGGCAGTACCCTGCATTATAAGTGAGTAGTACATCTTGTGCAGCTGCGTGACGACATGCCGATTCTTACAGTGAAGCACTCTGTCCCATATCTCTGCACACCTTGCCTTCCAGAATGTAGCATTTGAAGTGGGGCCCCACAGAGCCTGTGTCCCTCTCCACCAGTCCAGTTTTCTTCGAACACCCCACTCCCAGTGACAGAATGAGGTCCCTTCATTCACTAAGCGTGGACCTCATGTGTGCACTTAATTTAACTTCTTCAGCTCTCCCATACCATGTGACTAGGTTTATGGGGTCTCCGAACCACAGGTTCGATCCCGATTGCTTTTGGGGAACCAATTGTCTGGCTGCTATTAAATTCCCATCAGTCCATGGCTACCTGTAGCAACTATACTCTTCCCGCCAAATTCTCTGCTGAGTTAACCCTTTGTGTGACCTTCCATTCCTTCCTCTTCATCCTGTGTGTGCTTTACAGGCCCCGTTCTTTTAGATACGCCATGCACCCCTTTGAATAACTTCAGGCAAGAATCAGTTGGACAGTCTTTACTGGACAACTCAGGTATACAGTCCAATAATGCAATGCAGATCATTCCCGACTAACTAGACCCAGGCTGCCCGGTGCATACCTTCCCAAAGGTGAGAGACCTTAAGCTATAGTCTTTACTTAGGAAGGCTTCCTAAATAGCAGTCCAGGTATTGCTGGCGACTACATTCTCAAGCTTGGCCTCTTGATTCTTCCCATGCAGCTTGCAGACACGCCGAGCAGAGCCACCCTCTCTTTATACACAGCACAGGGGGGATAGCACAGCCCAGAAAATGCCCCGGAATATGCAAAGAAAGATTTAACCCCTTTCAACCTGGGCAGCCTGAAATAACCAACAATCCAACCTACCTAACACTGCAGCTGTAAGGTCCTATGTATGTGATCAATCACTTTGTGAGAACCTGGATTTGCTGTAAATTGGGTTGTTCCGCTGACTGTACAGATATGTATGTTGACCAACAAATGGGTGTGCCATCTATGGGGAGTCTGCAATCCAGGAGAGAGTAGATAGGATCCACAAGGGATTCTTCTATTTCTTAAATGCAGATATTGTGAAGGAATATTGGTTTTTTAATATACCTAATAATGAAGTATTATAGGGCAACACCTAATGACAAAATATAGTTCTTCCTTATTTGGTATATTGTATTACATTTGTTTGGTAATCCAGTAGTGTATTTAGGTTTTGTGCTGCCTTAGGCCTGACTAAACTCGTGCACCCCCTAATTTAAATATGACCCACCACTTCCTGTCAAGGCCACACCCCTTTCTGTTTAAGACCCACCCTGAGATTTTCGAGTGGGGACACTAGTTCTTAGGGCCTGGGGGGGGGGCAATAGATTCCCTTAATTTGCATAGATTTCCTCTCACTTCCTGTCTGGCTATGGGGCAGGAAGTGAAGGGAAATCTCTGCAATGGGACAGGGATGGGAAAAAATAAACTGACAGGGGATATTACCCTCCCTTACTCTATCCAAAATGAAAAAAAAGTGTTGCCTATAGTTCTTCTTTAAGCACAAATTTATGATAATTTTATGGAGAGAACTAAGAAGATATAACCATGCCAATGGTACAGCAGAAAACATATAGCACAGTGAGGAAGGTTTGTGGTCCAGGCTGATAGGACAGTCAAAATTAGAAGCAGCTTGCGTTACACTAACAGGGGACTCTTTCCGTGCTGCCCCCCTGCAAATTGCTGCCCTAGGCCTGGGACATGTTGGCCTAGGCCAGGATACAGCGTTGTGGTAATCCCATCCTGCAATCCCCTTAACCACTCTGCTCCTTGATTGAGATTCATACCCTTTATCAGTCTTCCAGAACAAAAAAACATGTTACATAGCAAATGTGCCCATAAAAATCTAAGGTTTGTTTCATTATTTCCTAAACCTAACAAATGAATAAACATGCTTCTAGATAGATGGTATATATGACATTGTTGTGCAGTTTTGTAAGCACATTCAGTTTTAAAGTACTGCATTTATTGGCGTATAACACTCACTTTTTTACCCTGAAAATAGAGGGTTAACTGTGCCTGCGTGTTATACGCAGGGGGCTGTGGAAAGTTTTTTCCCTGAAATTTCCCTCTTAAAGTTAGGGTGTGTGTTATACGCCTGTGCGTGTTATACACCGATAAATACGGTAGATGTAAACCCTAACCGAACAACATTTAGTTTGCTGAAGTCTGAGTATCATAAAAAATGGCTAATTTTAATATTTAGCTTTCATACTTATTTTACCCTTGGTTGCATCTTATGCCTAGTACACACGACCGGGATTCCCGACGGAAAAAGATCCATCGGAAATCCCGAGGGGAAAACCGAGAACCTGCTCTCTACTTTTCCCCCGTACAGACGATCGGTTTTCCCACCTGGAAAACTGAGATGAGAGCTTTTCCTCGGGAATCCCAACCGTGTGTATGCTCCATCTGTCTTTTTCCCCACAGGTAAACTGCCAAAAACATCAGTTTTCCACCGGGACAAAGTCCGCAGGGAATCCCGGTGGGAAAAAAAGAGAGCTGGTTCTCTTTTTTGTCCGGCGTTTTTTTGGCAGTTTTCCCGTCTGAAAAACTGTGAGGGAGCATACACACGGCCGGGATTCCCGGCCAAAAGCTCTCCTCACAGTTTTCCCGTGGGAAAACCCGGTCGTGTGTACGGGGCATTAGTGTTGCAGATGTCCTGCCTACTCTTTGCAGCTGATGTCCTGCCTCTTGTCTATATACACTCTAGTAGCAGCTACATGGCATTTCCCAGGGTAGCTTCCTGATTGTGACAACAATAAACCACGTCTGAGTAATGTGTGTTGGAACATCCACCTTTATTCTTCATTAGAATGTGTGTGACAGGGTGAAAATCAGCAGCACAATTGGGAAACATAGGCAGAGCATTGTCACTCTATTACAGTAAGCACCTGAGCAAGGTACTTCATGGCAGGATCACCAAGTATTATATTAATAAAAGCTGCATATTTAAAAATATAAAAAATTACATTTGAGATTACACATAAGTTAAAGCCTACTAGAGTATATGACATTTTAGTGATTGTGTTTACAATATATTTAATCCTTGTATTTTGTTTAGTTTCATATTTAGTAGACAGTTTGGAAATCATTTGCTTTTCTGCAATATAGCGAATTTAGTTTATATTCTTAATTTTTTAGAAACTTAAAGTAAACTAAATGCAAAACTGTATATTATTTTTTCTTTTTGGATAGGGTTATAAACCCTATCAGATTATTTTTCCATCTATCTCCTATTGGGGAAACTTCACTTTCTGTCCCATAGCTACAACAGGAAGTGAAAGGCCACAACAGGAAGCAAGAGGAAATTCTTTTAAAGTGAGGGAAATCCCTGGCAGTCACCAGAATTAGTGTCCCCATTAGATTTCCCCTCTAATTGTGTTCCGGGGACTACTCAAAATTTGGGATTTTTACTTTCAATAAATCTTTACTGAGAATAACAAAGTTGCACAAATGATGCCAGATATACGTATTGTGGAGACAATAAGGGTAAGTATAAAGACCCCCAAACTGTACGACAAAGGAGGTTGTTAGAAACTATATGAAATCATGGATTTCAGGAACAAGTAATGGCAGTATGTCAATAGCAGATCTCGCAATTTGTATTCCATAATTTGTGTAGAAAATTTCAAATCTGAGTAAAGCGGAACTGTTCAGAAGGAGGAATGTCTAGCTTACTGACACAGTATGCCTTGGAGATTGGGCCCAACAAACAAAAAACAAAAAAAGTGGCCGATCCTGTAAAGGCCTTTATCCAACCACCACTTAAAAACCTGAATTTCACACCCTGGGGGAACTGAGGATTCCTAAACAGGTGTGCTAAAAGGTTAACTGATGAGACCAGCTGGGGGTGCGATCTAAGAGTCTCCCAAAGGGCAGATGAGTGGGCTAGTATGGAAGCCAGAATCGTCAGGACCCTGCCTCCTGGGATGAAGCCAACTTGGTCTTTATGGATGTAGAGGCTAATAAAGGCGGCTATACGATCCGCAAGGATCTTAGTCAGAATTGTCAAATCATTATTTATTAAGGAGATAGGCCGGTAATTACTTACTGAGCTCACGTCTTTACCCGTTTTGAGGATGACCGAAATAAATGCTGTATTAAGCAATCGATATATGGGAGATCCTCATCTTAGCGCGTTAAAAAAACGAGCCAGGTAAGGGGACAGCGTCGAGATAAAGGTTTTGTAATACAGAACAGAAAACCTGTCGGACCCCTGCGACGATCGAGTTCTCAGATTTTTTATAACCTGCGCTACTTCTTAAGCAGAGATCGGAGCCTCTAATTTTGCTTGGTGTCTGTACTCTAAGTTTGGTTGACCTGGATCTCATCCAAGAAGCCATCAAGTTCATGTTGATTGGGGTTAGTATTGGTATTGTATCATTTTTGATAGAATTTGTGGAATGCCCCCATGATACGTTGCGGATTCTGTGACAACATGCTCCCAGCTATCTTAATTTGAGGTGCTGTGAAGGTCTGAATCCTTGGGGATAATTTAGGGTCGGCCTTGTGTTTTCTAGTCAGTGTCAAAAATTCATTCTCTAGTCTGACCAAATCCTCTCGCTTAGCTCAGTGAATCTGAGAGGCTATTTGTATGAGTTTGTCCCTGATCGTAGCCTTGTGAGCAGCCCAAAGTGTTTCCGGGGAGATCCCTGTAGTATCATTTAGTAGAAAGTATTCCCTGATAGCCCCTTCTATCTCAAGGACCCTCATGGGGTCACTAAGGATGGACTCGTTGAGCCTCCAATTTCCCCTACTCTTCTGACCTGAGGGGCGCTGGAGGATCAAACACACCGCAGAGTGATCCGACCAGAGTCTCTAATGAAGGATTTAGTGACTAGGGGGACATGAGCTGTAGAGATAAAGATGTCGTCTATCCTAGCAAAGGAGTTATGAGGACTAGAGTGTAATTGCGCATGGTCAGATTGATTTCACTCCAAACATCCACCAACCCCTGCTGATGAATCATTTTTGCAACGCAAAGGCTTAGTTTAGAGTGGCGTGTAAGTCTGTCGCCCAAACAATGGGACTTATCCAGGCCCTGGTCGAATGCCACATTAAAGTTCCCTCCATAGAAAACTGTGCCCTCCAGTAAGGGTGTCAGAGTCCGAAACATTGAATGAAAGATAGAGGCCTGACCCTTATTGGGGGCATAGTAGGATATGAAGGAGTAAATTTGGTTCTCGAGAGCCCCTTTAATCAGCATATACCTCCCTTCTGGATGATTATGTTCTAGTAATAGGGAAAAATTATATTTCTCTTATCATCCATGGACTGACACGGTGTCTCTTTACACTTTACACGTGGGTTTATGTCCCTGCTTGCAGGAGAAGACCTAGGCAGAATGTGAGATGTTATACATACATTCTAAAAGCCAGAGCTGAACAGCCCCACCCAGGGGGCGGTCCCTCCGGACATAACCCTCCCACTACAGTCAGCAGACTTCAGTTTTTTTCTGCCAGAAGGAGAAGACGTGGCTCTCTCAGGAGCCAGTCTCCTGACCTATTTTTATTCCTTTTCTGGAATTCTTTTTTATTTTATTTTTGAGAATTTTCTATCAACTGTCGGCTGGGCAACAGGTTGGGTACAAGATATCCTCGTAGTCTTCCCTGTCCGACCATCGAGCGTGCTGATCCTCGCCTTGTGTGCGTGAGACTCAGTTCATGACAGGCCCCATGACTCCAGGGGTGGCCGGGTTGCTTTCATGCTCCCACGGTCCTCTCAAGACTGAACAGTTCCTGACTGACTGTATCTTTCGCGGTGGACCGGGCCGACAGCTACTCAGTACTGCACTGTGATAGTCCTGTCAGAAACACACCAGTGGGTCCCTCAGGGTACGGGTAAGTAGTCTCTCCTGCCTGCAGGTGAGTACAAAAGGCTGTGTTTCTCTGTGGGGGATTTTCCCTGTCTCCCCCTGTATTTCATTGTCACTCTCTGTCACCATTGCTGGTGCTGTGCTGTGTGGGGTGCCTGGGGGTCACACTGTTCCTGGAGGGGCTAATGCTGGTCTGCAGATATGCTTGGGGCCTTTTTTTGTGTGTTTTGGGGCCTGAGCGCCGAGTGGCGCTATGTGTGTGCTGTTTTTTTTTTCCACTTTTGCTGAGTCATGGCGGCCATCTTGCCGCGGATCGCCTCAGTGAAGTGCGGCGGCCATTTTCTTGTAGCCCGCGCGCTCTTCAGCACTAGTTTTGGCCTCTAGCGCTGCTGTAACAGTGCGAATCTCCTCACAATCTCCTCACAGCTCACCAGCGCTGACACAGCGCGGTACAGACAGCGGAACTGAGCGGTCCCTGGTCCGGTTTGGTGAGTCCCCTGGGCGCCCCCTCCTCAGTCAGCACAGCCTGTGGGTGGACTTTTTATCTGAGGAGTCTCAGAGGGGGGCAATATGGAGTCTCTGTCACCAGCTTCCCCTAAATGTCAGTGGACAACAGGCAGTGCTTCAGCACCTGCGGTCCCTAGGGACCAGATGTGGGCAGTCTTGGAATCATTTCTGACCAGGATGGGAGCTGTGTGCAAGCGCAAGGGAGCAAAAAAAAAAAAAAGCGCCCTCTCCCCACTTTACTTCATGAGGGCAGTGCGCTGATTCAGATATGGGCCTAGCCACTACCGCTCAGGACCCTAGTTCTGAATGTATGGATGGTTTTGAACAGGACATTCCTTATGAGGAAAACTCCAGTTCTGAGTCAGTAAATGACAGGGCGCTTGTTAGTGTACTCATGACTGCGGTGAGGGACACTCTCAAGCTAAATGCTGCGGATGCAGAACCTCAGGCGGATACAGTCTCCTTTGGTTCTTTTAAGGCCAGGCCTTCTAAAGAGGTTTTTCCATATGTACTTTCTTTGACCAGCTCATTGATAAGGTCTGGGAAAAGCCGCAGAAGAATTTTTTTATGGTCCCGCGGTGTTTGTCTATCAGATACCCCTTGAAGATGCCCTACTTAAAAAGTGGGCTTCACCCCCAGGGTCGACCCTCCAGTCGCCCGGTTGAACAAGGCCATCACTCTCCTGATGGAGGGGACTCCTGCATTTGAGGACCCCACTGACAGGAGGTCAGAAGTGGTGAGCAGAGCCATGTTTGCCTTATTGGGATCCGCCCTACGGCCTGTGGTAGCGGCGACCCTTGTGTCTTAAACACTTACAGGTTGGGCAAAAATGTTGCACCTAGCTGTACAGGAGCATAATCTTCCTCCAGACACAGTTGCTCTGGCCCACCAACTGGTTCAGGGCCTGGTTTATGTGTGCGACGCCACGTTGGACCCGGCCCCTTTAATATCCAGGGCCTCTGTCTCGGCGGTGGTATTGCGTTGTCTTATCTGGTTGAAGTGCTGGTCTGCTGACCTAGCCTTAGGAAACTCCTGACGGATCTACCATTTAAAGGTGATAGACCTTTCGGTGCTGCTCTGGATGACATCGTCATGGATGTCATGGGAGGTAAAAGCACTCTTCTTCCTTAGACTAGCAAGGGTGAGGAGGCCCGCCGCAAACAGGGGCCTTCCTTTCCATCAAAACGGGGTTTTTTCGTCAGTCAAAGTCCACGGGTAGGCCCTCTCAGACTGACGGCAGTGCGGCTGGTGGGCACAAGTGCCCCTGGGTGCGTAAGCCGAACAAGCGGCTCCCAAGCCCGCCTCCGCGTGAAGTCTTGCCTACGCCCGACTCTGGGGTGGGGGGACGACTTCGCAGGTCACGAATCGGTGGTCCTCCCGAATCTCTGACTGGTGGGTGTGCGAGGTGGTCACCTCAGGATACAGGATAGTATTCCGATCCTGGCCCCCAGACAGATTCTTTCCCTCAAATCTTCCTCTCCTTCCTACCTGTCGGGCAGCCCTCTTGGGGGCTGTACAGGATTTGATCAGGTCCGGAGTGATTGTGCCAGTTCTGTCACAGGAGAGTTTTCAGGGATTCTACTCGAATCTGTTTGTCGTCCCAAAAAATAGGACGTGGTTCGACCTATCCTGGACCTCAAGGCCCTGAATGCCTTCGAGAAGGTGCAGAAATTCCGCATTGGAATCCATTCGCACGGTGATCGCTACACTCCACCAAAGGGATTTTCTTCTGGCGTCCTTGGACTTTAAGGACGCCTACTTGCATGTTCCGATCTGCGCAAGTCACCAGAAGGTTCTGCGCTTTGCAATCAGCGAAGTCCACTATCGATTGTGGCTCTTCCTTTCGGCCTAGCCTCGGCACCAAGGGTGTTCACCAAGGTGCTTGCTCCGGTTCTAGCCTTCTGTTACAGCGAGGTATTGCTGTCGTGGGCTATCTGGACGATCTTCTGCTAAGAGCAGAAATTGGATCAGACTTAGAGGAAAGGTGACTATCGTCAATTAGACCCTCAGGGACTCGGGTGGTTCCTGAACATTCAGGAGTCAGTCCTGGTCCCGACTCAGTGTCTGGAGTATCTAGTTCTGATTCTGGACTCCTTGGAGGCAAAGGTATTCTACCTCTGGAGAAGTTGCTGACACTTCAGTCTGCGGTGCGGGTGCTGACATCCCAAAAATGGTTGTCAATCCGTTTTTTGCATGAGAGTCCCGGGACTCGTGGTGGCCTCCTTCGCGGCCGTTCCGTATGCCCAATCACACACCAGGGCATTGCAGAAGGAGATCTTGTCCACCTGGGACAAATCCCCGTTGTCCTTGGATCTTCAGATCCAGGTGATTCACCTGGTCAGGGCGCCCCTGACATGGTGGTTGAGATCCTCGGCTCTTCGGTCAGGAAGGTCGTTCCCCTTCCATCCAATGGACGGTACTCACGACGGAAACCAGCCTGACGGGCTGGGGTGGAGTCTGGGGAGTCCTGTCGGCTCAGGCCTTGGACTCCAGACGAGCCTGTTTACCAATCACTGTTCTGGAAATATGGGCCATCGGACTGTGTCTCTCCTCAGGTCGGAGAGAGTACGGGGTCGCTCCATCAGGAGCCAGTCGAACACCGCCACGGCGGTGGCGTATGTAAACCATCAAGGGGGAACTCGGAGCTCAGCTGCGGCTTCCGAGGTAGTCCGTATCCTGAAGTGGGCCGGAAGAAACGTGCCGGCTCTGTAGGCCATTTTACATTCTGGGCATAGACAATGGGCAGGCGGACTATCTGAGTCGCCAATCGCCAGACGCCGGACCAAGAAGAGTGGTCCTTGCATATTTCAACTCCTTTACCGACGGTGGGGCACGCCGGATATGGACCTGATGGCCTCTCGACTCAATCGCAAGGGTCGAGGTTGTGGCCAGATCCAGGGATCCTTGGGTGATGCCTCGGATGCGTTGGTGGCCCCATAGTGTCCTTATCGCCTGATATAAACTCCGGCGAATCTAATTGTTCCGGATTGGCCTCAGCATCACTGGTACGCTGATCTGGTACGTCTTGTTGCAGACGTTCCCTGGCGGTTGCCGATGAGGGAGGACCTTCAGTCTCAAGGTCCTATGTTTCATCCAGCTTACAGTCTCTGGCTTTAACGGCAGGGCTGTTAAAAGCCAGGTGTTGAGGGACCGAGGTCTCTTGGACTCGGTCATTTTGACCATGTTAAGGACACGGAAGTCTTCCTCCAGGCAGATCTATCACCGTGCCTGGAAAGCTTATATCGCCATATGCAAAGCGCTGGACTGGCGTCCTCGGACGTATTCCGTCCCCAGAATCCTGCGTCCTCTGCAGTGTGGAGTGACCCAAAAGCTTGCTTTGAGTACCATCAAGGATCAGATTTCGGCCTTGGCCGTCTTCTTTCAGCGACCTCTAGCGGGTCATTTCTTGGTTAGCACCTTGTGTTGGGGGTTCGCCATGTGCTCCCTCCTGTCAAGCCTCCTTTCCCACCGTGGGATCTGAATTTGGTGCTCTCGGTCCTCCAGGAACCTCCTTTTGGGAATATCCGGGATATTCCCCTCTTGTCTTATCTCAGAAGGTGGCCTTTTAGTGGCAATCACTTCTGTTTGACGGGTGTCTGAGTTGGCGGCTTTGTCCTGCAAGTCGCCATATTTAGTCATCCATAAGGATAAGGCGGGGTTGCATCCGCGACCTTCCTTTTTGCCAAAGGTGGTGTCGACCTTTCACCTACATGAGGGCATTGTCCTCCCGTCTTTGTGTCCTCACCCATCGCATCCCAGAGAGTTTGCGCTGCACATATTGGATGTGGTACGAGCCTTACGGGTGTACCTGTCTGCTACTGCTTCTATTCGGAAGTCTGACTCACTGTTTGTGACTGTCTCTGGTCCATAACAGGGCCAAGCGGTTTCGTCTGCCATCATTTCTAGGGGAATCAGACAAACCGTCATTCAAGCCTATGCTCTCAAAGGGCGGGCACCTCCCTTTCCGGTTACGGCGCATTCCACCAGGGCAATTGGTGCTTCCTGGGTTTTCCGACATCAAGCGTCGGTTGCACGAGTGTGCAAGGCGGCGACCTGATCGTCTGTTCATGCCTTTTAAGTTTTTTAAGGTTAATGTGGCTGCATCTTCGGATGCTTCCTTCGGCCGCAGGGTGCTGCAGGCCGCTGTTTAAAGTTGCGACTCCTCCGTTGAGGAGCTCTGCCTTCTTGGAGTGAAGTTTTTGGTTTTTCCATTTATACTGCTCCCATCCCTCTTGACACTGCTTTGGGACATCCCACGTGTAAAGTGTAAAGAGACACCGTGTCAGTCCATGGATGATAAGAGAAAATAGGATTTTTTGTACTCACCGTAAAATCCTTTTCTCTGACATCCATGGACTGACACGGCACCCACCCTTCCTTTTTAAGTTTGTACTGCTTTGTTACGAACTGAAGTCTGCTGACTGTAGTGGGAGGGTTATGTCTGGAGGGACCGCCCCCTGGGTGGGGCTGTTCAGCTCTGGCTTTTAGAATGTATGTATAACATTTCACATTCTGCCTAGGTCTTCTCCTGCAAGCAGGGACATAAACCCACGTGTAAAGTGTAAAGTGTAAAGAGACACCGTGTCAGTCCATGGATGTCAGAGAAAAGGATTTTACGGTGAGTACAAAAAATCCTATTTTGTGGGAGAAAAGAATTGCTAACCCTTTCGTTTTGTCCTCTGCATTGGCCCTAAGGAAATAAGGAAATTTAGCGTGGATGAATGAAGGGCAATACCACCTGGGGAAATGTGTCTCCTGAAGGAGTAACACATCTATTTTTTGCTTGTGGTATTGTTGCAGAGCCTTCCTTTGTTTCATTGGAGAATTTGAAAATTGTGGGAGATCACCCGCAGAGGAGTTTTAATTCGATCACCGGGAGCCATGGAGCATGAGGGAAGGAAAAGCCAGTGATAAGATAGAACTCACCAAAATCCACCAAAGAAATGTTCCAAAGGCCCCAAGGTCTGGGAGTGTGCACTCTACCACGGTGACCTGCCCAGCTAAGGACTCCAAACTGGTCACTAGAAGTGAAATAAGGTTAGGCGGAGTGAGAGAATAGAAAATAAAAATAAATGCACCGTGGGGACAAAAGGTGCAGGGGAAGGGGAAGGGCTGGAAAGGGATTGGCATTGGGCAGGAAAGGTAGAATAGGGGAATGAGGGAGGGTAGAGGATCTAGGGGACTGGGAACAGGAGGAGGAAGTAGGAAAATAACCAGCTTGGTCCTGGGGCATTTATAGGGCCAGGGACCCTATCTCGTATATAACCTAGAATGAGATACCAACAGAGTTCGGGGAGTAATTGCAGCTTCTCCATAAACCAACAATACACAAAGGTAACAAATGGAAAAAATTGCGCTACCAGTGAAAAAATAAAAAAATGTCGAAAAAAGCAGCTAACATAAACAATAAGACAGTATTGCTGTAAGAATATATAGTGAAAAAAATGTAGCGCTCTAAATCAAAAAAGTGTTACCAGAGAGAGTCTATGTGTGTGACCACAAAGGATATTCTCCAGATAAAACTCACTTAAATTGTGACGTAAAAATGAAACAGGTATACAAAAGTATATCAAAACAAACATATGTGGTGTAACAAACACCCAAATGTGACTGTTATGGTGCACATCAAAGTGTCCTATAACAAAAGTAAGTGAAAAACAAAGTCTATGTAGATCCATAATGGATGTGCCGAATCTGTTGTGAAGCATGGACTATCACCGTGGCAGATGGTATTATGTCTAAATACCCCAAGCGTATCATCCAACATCAATGGAGGAAAGGTAAGTAATGGATACTCTTAAGCCCTGTACACACGATCGGATAACCTATGGATTTTCGTCCGATGGATTTGTCCATCGGAAATCCGATGAAACTGTTTTTCATCAGTCTTGCCCACACACCATCTGTCAAAAAACCGACTGTTCCAAACGCGGTGACGTAAAACACTCCGATGAGCCGAGAAAAATGAAGTTTGATGCTTCTGAGCATGCGTCGACTTGATTCTGAGCATGCGTGGGTTTTTGATCCGATGGACTTGCCCATAGACGATCTGAGTTTTCGATCGGTTTTTTATCCATCGGAAAAATTTGAAAACATGTTCTATTTTTTAAAAGCGATGGAAAAAAGACCGATGGGTCCCATACACGATCGGTTGGTCTGATGAAAACCATCCATCGTATGGTTTTCATCAGTCAAACCGATCGTGTGTACAGGGCTTTACCATGGGTCAGATGAAAATAAGCATGGACGAGATCCCAGATCCAGGTGCTCCAAGATAGGATGTTTCCAATCCAACAGTAAGCCTACTGTGATGCAGGAGGGTCACTCTCAGCCGAGATAGCACAGGGGGTGTGAGCCCCAACAAACCTTTTGGGGTGGATGTCCCCTTGGCCAGATGTCATAAGAAAAAAACAAAATAGCTCCACATGGTGAAAGTAAATCCAGCAAGTAGTAAGAAAATGGACAGCCTTTATTGGCATAAATATCCAAAAAAATGGCAATACATGTAGCCTTGATAGTTACAGGTAAAAAACAGTAAAAATAATGATAATGAAACCTCGAGGTAAAAAAACGTGATAACAAGGGTACAGCAGACTAAAAACCCGACATGTTTCGAGCAATGGTTGAAGAGCCACTTTGTTTTTCACTTACTTTTGTTATAGGACACTTTGATGTGCACCATAACAGTCACATTTGGGTGTTTGTTACACCACATATGTTTGTTTTGATATACTTTTGTATACCTGTTTCATTTTTACGTCACAGTTTAAGTGAGTTCTATCTGGAGAATATCCTTTGTGGTCACACACATAGACTCTCTCTGGTAACACTTTTTTGATTTATAGCGCTACATTTTTTTCACTAAATACACAAAGGTAGTGTTTACCTAAAGTAGAAAGAGAACACCCAAGGGGATGTGCACAAAAGATGGAGGTAACTTCCCAAGGAAAGACTAGTCCCCCTGGAGGGAAGACAGTGCATCCCCCTGTGTGCTCTGCATGGACACTTTGCTTGATTAGCCGAAGTGGGTCAATTGACCCATAGGCCGAATGGGACCCAAAAATAAAGTTCACATGTTCGCTACGTTGGCTGAAGGCGAACTTCATCTGTTGAAGCTTGGACTCCTACGACTGGCCTCAAAGGCCAGTAGAAGGAGCTGATGCTTCGAGCTCGTAGCCAATCCTGTGCAATGTTCCCAGCTGTCTCCCCTCTTCGGTTTAGTTGGACTTCCTGGTAGCCACAGGATGGACTACAGACCTACCTTCACCTCTACAGCCAGTGGATACAGTGCAAGGATGTTAGGAGAGACCTGGGGACACCCCACTACAGATGAGCATTTTTCAAAACTGTATCTTGTGAGTGTTTTGTATCTTGACAATTAAATTGTTTACACTAATACTACACTCAGATGGTGCTTCTTGTCTTTCCCTCCTTTGCTTCATTCCACAGAGCTGGCTTTATTTGAGGCTATCTGCCGCCATTAATTTATTATATGGACTCATGGACTCTTATGCCCTGTACACACGATCGTTTTTTCAGATGAAAAAAGTCAGACGGACTTTTTTCATCGGAAAAAACGATCGTGTGTGGGTCCCATCGGAAAAAAAACGATAGGAAATTCCGATCGTCTGTGTGGAACTCCATCAGAGAAAAATCCATGCATGCTCAGACTTAGAAGACAGAATTCGTCATGCTGTAACGGAGTGAAAAGCACGGAGACTGAAAAGTGCGAATCGGCTAACACCAAACTTTTACTAACACGCAGTAACATGAAATCAGCAAAAGCAGCCCAAAGGGTGGCGCCATTAGATTTGAACTTCCCATTTATAGTGTCGTCGTACGTGTTGTACGTCACAGCGTTTTGGACGGTCGGAATTTTGTCTGATGGTGTGTAGGCAAGACTGATGGAAGTCAGCTTCATCGGAATTCCGACAGAAAAATCCAACGGATTTTAGACCATCGAAATTCCGATCGTGTGTACAGGGCATACGTTCAAGTTTTAGTAGTACTGCTTATGGACTACAATATTGTCTGTTTTGAATGTGCTTCATTACTATTATTTTACACGTATACATTATCTTTGCGCCAGCAGTTACTTTATTTTCTGCATTTGTATTGTATGCATACTCAAAATCTTGTAAAAAAATTAAAAATAATTGGAAAAGAAAGCAAGAGATAAACAGAGAGATTGTATATTTACACATATACTGTATATGATGGTAAAATCGTTTTTTTTAAAACTGAGACCCAGGCCCCATTCCAACACTCCCCCAACATCTATTTTAAAAAGATTCACAGCATACATACTATACAAAGCCCAACTCCAGGAAAAATAAAATAAAAAATCCACTTTTGCAGTTTAGTCTAGACTAGGGTGACCAGACATCCCCGGTTTCCGGGGACAGTCCCCAGATTGTGGACACTGTCCCCGGTCCAAGTCTGTCCCCGGTTTTGTCCCCGGATTGGATTTGAACTGGGGCTGGGGCAATTTCAAAGACAGTCAGTGCAGAATTAAAAATAAAAATTCTGAATTATACACCCCCACTCCGCCGCTCCTTCTAGCTTAGGGGGGTGTATTTCTTTCCATTATCTGTGCCCCTTTCTGATGATCATGTGCTGGTCGGAGTGGAGGGAATATCTCTTCAGTTTCAGGCGCATGCCAATTCAGCTCCGCTCACATGTTCTTCTGCCTTGGTTCAAGTCCCGGCCTGCTGCCTGCCTGCTTATCTCCGTGATCTTTCTCCGCTCCCCACCCAGTAGTAGCCCGGAGAGTAAGACTTGATAGGCTGTGAGGCAGGCAGCGACGGGCAGAGAGTCGCTGATTGCCGCCATTACTAGTGAAAAAAATATATGTCTCCGGATTTCATTTAAAAAATCTGGTCACCTTAGTCTAGACACAGAGAATCAAGAGGTAAATACTGACTTCACTCCTCGCTCCAGCAGGCTCCCTCTGGTTCAGCAACCAGTCCCTTGCAGCTTGCTCTGTATGCTGTGACCGCCTACGGTAGGGTGACCAGACATCCCCAGTTTCAGGGGACAGTCCCCGGATTGAGGACACTGTCCCTGGACCAAGTCTGTCCCCAGTTTTGTCCCCGGATTGGATTTCAACAGGGGCTGGGGCAATTTTAAAGACAGTCAGTGCAGAATTAATAAAAAAAAATCTGAAATACACACCCCCACTCCTACTAGCTTAGAGGCGGTCTATTTTTTCCATTATCTGTGCCCCTTTCTGATGACCATGTGCTGGTCGGAGCGGAGGAAATATTTCTTCATGTTCTTCTGCCTGGGCTTAAGTCCCAGCCAGCCGCCTGCCTGCTTATCTCCTTGCCTTCCCTGGTGGAGTGATCTTCCTCCGGCTCCCCACACAGTAGTAGCCAGGGCCCGGAGAGTGAGACTTGAGAGGCTGTGAGGCGGGCGGCGGAGGCGACGGGCAGAGAGTCGCTGATTGCCGCCTATACTAGTAATAAAAAAATATGTCCCCGGATTTCATTTAAAAAATCTGGTCACCTTAGCCTACGGTGGCATGCCAGCTTCCTCAGTGTACCCTACAGTGTGCATGTCATGATGACGTAGGAATTTAGCCTTGTGTACAGGCAGGGTGTAGGAATTTAGCAACAGAATAGTGAGCTACTCAAGATGAGGATGTAGATTTGCGCTTCACAGTTCAGGAGCTTACAGTCAGAATTTTTATGTTAGACAGGCTTCTGCCTCTCCTTTTACTATGGCATAAAGGATAACTACTGCAAAACTGAAAAATGAACATAAGCTTCATAACAGCGACATAAATATTATAGAAGCTATTAATTAGGCTTGTTATACTTACAGCATACTTGGCATCCCGCAGAAAACACTTTGCTGGTGTCAGGATTTGATATCTGAGTTATTAATAGCTACAATAAAGCTGTGATTAAGCTCTGATAATTAGTTTATCATATTTGTAGTAGTTCTTTCTAATGCCAGCTGTTTCAACTTAGTGGTGGTTAAGGCATTTTCCTGGATATGTAAACTCCGGTGAGCAAATATCTTGTAATTTGTTGGCTGTGCTTGTGTTTATACTATGTTTACATGGCTCTTATCCTGTGCTATTTGCCTCACCCTACAATGACCGTGTGATATCAATGTGTTTTTAGTTGAACTTCTGATTGCTTGTCCATTTCACTGAAGGACAGGTAGAGAGAAAGCAGTGGGAAGCGCCCTTCGTGACAAGAAACCCCAGCCCACCCAGAACAAACATTTCCCTTCTGAGTGGATGCCACTGTTTTTTTTTTTTGTCTCTAGTAAACTCAAGTCACCAGATCAC
This sequence comes from Rana muscosa, assembly GCA_029206835.1. Lineage (NCBI taxonomy): Eukaryota > Metazoa > Chordata > Amphibia > Anura > Ranidae > Rana > Rana muscosa. The sequence goes on from CM055122.1 coordinate 141,484,541, forward strand.
CTTCCCTTAAAGTGACACTAAATAATATCCTTTTTCTAAAAATATATACACATCTCCTACCTAATGGACCTGTAATTTTATTTTTCTTTGTAGCAACCTCTGTGAGCTCCCAAACCTCTCTTTGTCTCTGTTTGGAACAAGCAGTGCAGGTTAGCTGCGGTCATTTGCACTGCTCTATATACACACTACAACCAGTGTTACCTTTGTAGACAAAAAATATTTTCGTCAACAAAATTAACACTATTTTAGTCAACTAAAATACAAATAATACAATTCAGATGACTAAAATATGACTTCAACTAAAAAAAGACCAAAACTGAATCAAAATTTGACAAAAAAATTAAAGTGGTTGTAAACCCTCTGAAAAAAAAAAAACACCCTGCAAGACAAAGGCCTAATGAGCTAGTATGCATAGCATACTAGCTCATTATGAAGTACTTACCTGAGATCGAAGCCCCCGCAGCGGTCCTCGTTCTTCTCCTCTCTCCCGGAGTGACTTCCGAGTATCGCGGGCTCTGGCGCTGTGATTGGCCGGAGCCGCGATGACGTCACTCCCGCACATGCCTGCGGGAGCCGCCAGTAACGGCACGTCTAACTGAAGCAACGGCACGATGTGCCATTGCTTCAGTGCACATGTGCCGATGACTTCGGCACATGCAGACACAGGGGGATATCTCCTAAACCGTGCAAGTTTAGGAGATATCCTGGGTAGCTACAGGTAAGCCTTATTATAGGCTTACCTGTAGCATAAAGTGTGTTGTAAGGGTTTACAACCACTTTACCACTGCACTACCCCATAAGAATAAGTAAAGGGCATCTACTAAGCTGCTAAAGGAAAGAAAAAAAACATAAGAAGAAGGCTTTTCTTATTTTTTTTTTATATTTATTGTTGGTAATATAGTTGGGTAAGATGTTATATATCACAACGGCTAAATCTGTGTCTGTAGTGCATGTTCCATACCATAAATTATAACATGTTATTCGATTTTTACTCCTGGAGTATATGATGAGTTTGGCAATTCTAGAGAAATGATTCACTAATGCATTACAATCTAACTAAACCCATTAGATTATATTTGACTAAAATGCACTGGAGATTTTAGTTGACTAAAATACGACTGAAACTTAAACAACTCAGATGACTAAAATACAACTAAAACTAAAATGGCATTTTAGTCAAAAGTCTATGACTAAAACTAAATCAACATTTGACATCAAAATTAACACTAACTACAACTCCCATAGTCCGTAGTTCCTAGTCCATCTAAGGAGAAAGCAAGAGAGGATGGCTACATTCCTAACACACAGTGGGACCATGAAGAATGAACTTGGTCACCCTCTAAAAGGAACTCAGATCACAGCAGCAAAAAAAAAAGGAGGAACTTCGAGATTGAGATAAGATTGAGGGCATTAGATATTTTTAGCCACTTTTTTGAGTTAGGAATATATAGTTGGATTATATTTTAAACCAGTTTAGTGTCACTTTAGGGATGCGATGTGATTGAGCACAGTAATCCAGTATGCAGGGTTACATTGCTATATACAAGGAAAGTGAGATACATTCCTAATAGCTTCAATATTCAAATACATTCTGACTTTGGTCAAGTAGTGTAATAAGCTTTTCATAAAAAGCAGCAAGTTTAGCTGGAACTGATGTTACCATTTTAAAATACGCATATGAATATGTAGTATTTTTTAATGATTCTCTGTATTTTCATGCATTGTGCATTTTCTAAGCTCATCTGAGAAGATGTGGCCTACTGGTTCCATATTTTAGCTAGACTACCCAGAGCTTTGAAGTATATGTTTGGGTAAAAGAAAAGAAAAAAACATATGGAGTACATCTCTACAATACATGCATATTTCCCCATATTTTGGGTCATTGGTTTGAATCCCAACCATGATGGTACCTTCTTGGAGTTTGCATGTTCTTCCTGTGCTTGAGTGGATTTCCTCTGGGTACCCCAAAGACATGCTGGTAGGTTATTGGCTTCTCTCTAAGTTTCTCAAATATATATACACAGCATTTCAGAAAAAAAATCATATCTTCTCAAATACATTTTTAAATTCATGCAAATATATACATAAATTTTATATCATAAAAATAAATATCCTATAAAATTTCACGTGTCCATAAATTTTTTAAATGTTCAATACAAATTCATATGTTTCTAAATACCAATAAATATAAAGTGCAATTACAAATAAAGTGCAATATTTTCTCCAAAAAGTGCACCGTGCTACTCATAAATCATAAAAGTGCAAATGGCCACTTTTAATGTTCTGATTCGACCACTTTTCGTTACCACGGGGCTATCCTCCACCTTCACTCCTCACTCACCAGTTAGATTTACCCACTTATCTGTGGGTCAACTTACGCTCATAGAAAACAGGGGTTTCCACCATTTCTCCTCTCCACATCCACCAGGGTCATCCACCACTCCTTCAATGGCTCAGGGCTGGTCCCTTTATTATCTTGGTAAGAGGTATATGAGCCCCAAAAGATGGGAACGTGGTGTCAGCAGAGGCACCCGAATTTGGAGGAAAAGCTGAGAAATTGATTCGTCATTGATTCAAAATGTATTGCTCACAGAATAGTATAAAACACTGTTAACGTGTTTCGTGGCACTACACTGGCCACGTCCTCAGCATGATGCATAAAACACTTTAAACAGCTGTGATCTGTTTCTTGAGCTGTTAGTAAGTGTGCTCCTTCCTCTCCTTCTTCTTCCTCTCATACACTCATGCAGGCCACCGAAAAATATAAAAATCCTTTTTATTTTAAAAGCACATAGAACCAATAACACTTGAATTTCCCAGTGCTGTCTCCCAGCACCCAGATACAACGCTATATTAGTGCCGGTCCCAGCTCCACCCCTCAGCCTGGTGCGAGCTCGGGCCATGTGCTCTGTATATATATGTAGCACTGTCCCCATAGGGCTTGCTGTGTATTGACTTCTTAGGCCTCCCTCTGATTACCTGCAGACAGTTGCTGGGGTTTTTTCACTTATCCCTCCTTACTCCCGTTTGCTCGTTACTCAATAAACAGTCCAGGGTATTTGTTTGTTTTTATATTTATTGTGGAACTTGGATGGGAGAAGGGAATAGCGGGATACTCCAAATGAACTATTTAGAGTAGATAAGGACAACTCTCACTTGGCCTCACCAGATTACTTGTGGAAGCAGACACACTGCTTTTACCATATTGCCACTTGTATGGAAGAATTACGTCTTCTTGCTATCTCTAGCAGCAGACTTGCATGCAACTACTTTATCTTCAGGACACTATCTAGCATCCCCTTGACTGACACCCGTCCTCTGACTCTTCTAGCTGAAGGGTAGGCCCTCACAGGACAGGCCCCATGACACAGATCTGTATTCACAGTAGGCATAATCAAATCCTTCCAGGTGTCCCCCTTCCAGTCAGCTCTGCAGGACCTCTGGGTTCAGCTTCTCTTGGACTTTTTAGGCCCTTAGGTCGACTACCCAAAGCCACATGACAACCTCTGCTGAGGAGGGGCAGCCGCCCCCTCCCTTTGGGACCCCGCTCTCCAGCCAAAGACCCCAAGCACATGTGCCCTTGGCATTTATACAGTCACCCAGCATGCAATGAGGCATTTTCCTCTGCCAATAGCCAGGCCTGTAACAATGCCTGTGACCTCACTTGTCAGGTTTCCTCCCACTGCTCAATATACCTCACTATTGGGCCAGTGTGAAACTTTCAGACAAGCTGAGCTGCACCTGAAGACCATGAGCAGACCTCATCAATAGCTCCTGCTCCCTGGTAGGCAGAGAGCACTCTAAATTTGCCTAACAATCTTCCTGATAAGCAGAAAGAGACAAAACTATACTCCCTTCTAGCACCTACCTAGGATAGTGCTACATATGTATTTTAATAATAGTCTGATCACACTAGGGGTTATCTTATACAGCAGCAGATAGTAGATAGGGTATAGCATGGGTGAAAGTAGTTTTTATAGTGATTTACCTCTCTAAGTTGGCCTTAGTATGTGTATGCATGCAAGGTATGTACCTTAGACTGTAAGCTTCTTGAGGGAGCGACTGATGTAAATATACCATAAATGTAAAGCATTGTGTAATGTGTGAGAGTCTTTTCAGCCTTAAAGCGGTTCTTCAGTCCCCTGTGTGAAAATTAATAGTCAGCAGCTACAATAACTGTTGCTGCTGACTTTAAAAATAACATCCACTCACCTGTCCAGGGATCCAGCACCGTGCTCTCCTGATCGGATTTCTTCACTGCTCTTCAGTGCTGTCGCTGGCATCATAACTGTAGGCAGCCGACTGTGACTGCTTGTGGCTTCACAGCCGGATGCCCGCTGTGCCTTGTGAATGGTCGCGCAGTCTCTTGGGACCTGTGACATATGCCAGGAGGCTGCGGAGGAACAGCGGAACTTCCCCTTTTGGGTGAAGTTCAGCTTTAAGCATTTTTTTTATATCCTTTTTAGCCAATAGAAAACTAGTTGCTAGGCAAGAAAATGCATTTTGCGTGCCTTTGCACAATCTTTTCAGGCTCTCCCATTAAAGCCCGTTGGGCCCAAAATGTGCGATGCTACTTCAAAATAAGCTCATGTACTTTTTGGAGCAATGAGATTCCAGCAACATTATACTTAGGTGTGAATGGACACCACTAAATATAATGGATATCCTAGCTTTGAGCATGGAAGTACTTCCATGCTTTAAATCACTCAGGTGTGAACGGGGCCGAGTTACAGAGTGAATGACTGTCCTGACTACCCAACTACAGAGTGAGAGATTGCTCAGACTACCCAATTACAGAGAGAGACCGCTTAGAGTACGACTCTTAAGTTATGGAAACTTGAGCGTCCAGGCTGAGTTACAGAAAGAAAGACTGTTGAAACTGACACTTCACAGAGATAAAGAAGCTGCCTGGACTACTGGGTTATAAAGATGGACTGCTGAACTGCAAAGTGAGAGACTCACCAGACCACCCAGCTACTTAGAGAGACTGTTTAGACTGCAGCATTACAGAGAGAGAGAGAAACTGATCATGGCAACTTTTCTCAACCATTCTCCCCTAGGAGAGCCCTTAAAGTCATTTCAGGTCTCAGGGAACTCCTGCTTACATGTATTTTTATCTACAGCTCACAGAACATTAGTAGGCTGTGCATTTTTATATTAAATCTCCCTTCTCTATAAATTAATTTTGTTTTTCAGCAATAATCAAAAAAACAAAGATTAATAATGGACAGAAAAGAAGCACTGTCAGTAAAAACGGTATGGTTTGGATTCGTGGTAATAGCAATGCCCCTTTTCTTTATAGGTCATTGGAGAAATGCCTCCCTGCCTACCATGGTGGTCAATGGTTGAGGTGACCCTGTTACCATGGTGGTCAGTGGGAGAAGTGCCCCTGTTACATTGGTGTTGGTGGTCAGTGGTTAAAGTGCCCCCTTAAATTGGTAGTTAGTGGTTCCCTTACAATGGTGATTGGTGGTAGGAAGAATTCCCTATTACATTACACTGGTTGTTGGTGGTCGGTGGGATAAATGTCTGCTTGCCTTGGTGGTCAGTTGAAAGAATGCCGCTGTTACACTGACCCCTGATGTCTCGCTTGCCCTCCATTGAAGCTAATAGAGATCACGCTCCATTAGCTCCATTAGCTTCATCCCCGTGGCAGCGGGAGAGGAAAATTACAGCAGAAACCAAAAGTGCTGTTTTACCATATCGTTTCCAGGTTCTTACTAGCTAGAATAAATCAGCATATGGATGTTTTCTGGTCCCCCTCTCCTCACTACCCAGTGGCACTTGCCATGCTGGTCCCAGGTCTGTAGAGCCCAGGAAATGTGGCATGAGTGCACGAGAAGTAGGAAGGGATGAATGTTTCTGATGTGTGTGCAAGTAATAAAGCGACTGTACAGCCACCCAGTTGCTCCCATATACATGCTGCTGATGTATGACATGCGTCGGTGCCCAACCCCCCCGCCAAGATTTACTCTCATAAAAAAAACAAAAACACAATGCTTGTGTTGTGAACTCAGAAAATGCACGTCTACACAATGTTTATAGATACAGAGATGAACGGGGGCTTGTTTTAAAGTGCTCTTACTGTTTGTTCAGAATATGTAAATACTTTAGTAGTGCATTATCTGGGAACAGGGTCACTTTAAAACTTTCACAGGTAGGCTTGAACTGTTATAAATATTTTAGACGTAAGATGCTTATTTTTTTTTTATCTGTTTATATTTTATTTAGGACTCACAATTTCAGATCAATGAACTAAGGTCTGATAATGCCGGATCAGGATGAAAAAGGGAAAAAAACGGAAAGGGCAACTGAAAAGAAAAGTCATGGAGCATCATCAAGGTTTGTCAAACCAAAATTGATGTAGAGCTAAACTCATTGAACTATTTCCCAAAAGAAAGCTCAAGTTTGAAATGTTCAATAAATGTTTTCCAAGAAATTGTGTTTTTTTTAATACTATGTCTATTCTGCAATAAAGGCTTTTCTGCAATGAGGGCTTCTTACATTCCTGCACACACACATGCGTTACAGTGTACAGCCCCGTTATGTACTGATTTAAATAAACTCCCTTGCAGAGTTATGCCATCCTAGTCTGGTCCATCAAGTTGGCTGACGATGCGGGGTAGAAAATGTTGGCCCATGGCAAGGGATCTTGTGGACATCAAATTACTGGAGCGGAGATGAGTATAGTTCTGCCTCAAATTCTCAAAGTGATTGTAAAGGTAGAAGGTTTCTTACCTTACTACCTTACTACATTCTATACAGCAAGCTAAAAAACCTTCTGCATGCAGCTTCCCCCACAGTTCCCTCTAAATACATACCTGAGCCTGATCTCGATCCAGCGATGTACACGAGAGCTGAGGCTCTCTCAGCTCCCTTGCTCCTAATTGGCTCAGACACAACAGCTCCCGCTGCTGTCAATCAGAGCCAGCAATGAGGAAACAGGGGGCGGGGCTGAGCCCCACTCTGTGTGTCTTTTGGACACACAGAGCCGGGCCTGGGAGCGAGCATGCAGCGGGGAGGAGCGGCCAAGATCGCCGGCGGGGGTTCCAAGAACAGGAGGATTGGGGCTGCTCTGTGCAAAACCATTGCTCAAAGCAGGTAAGTATAAAGTTTGTTATTTTAAAACAAAAAAATGAATCTTTATGTAGCGGGTATGTACTATTTAAAGGTAGCACTGGGTGGTAGTATGACCCTGATGCACTGATTTGTAGAGTAGGGCTGTGCTTTCATTCGTGTGAAGACATTGGTGGTGTTTAGTTCCCTGTGGCCCAGTAGGTGGCGTTGTTGCTTTGGGCCGGGGTTGAACTACCACTGCAGTGCCGTACCCTTTTTGACCTCTCACAGCAGCTGTACTGTGGGGTGGAGAACCCGCTGTGCTTACTGGGAGAGGTTATAAAGGGGGCGGACATCTTCACCACGAGGTCCGAGTCCCAGGCACCTTTAGCCTGAGGGCTGCTGTCCGTGGTCGGTGTTCAGGCGCCCTTGACCTGCACACATGGAGTTCGTGTTCCATCCCAGACACCTTCAGTCTGGGGTGAGGTACTCAGGCGGAGGCCTGGGGCCCAGTACCTTCCACTGAGTCCCGTGAGGGAGGGATCGTCCTAAGGTGCCCCGGTGCCTGAATCCAGGGCGTAAGGGACCAGAGGGGGGATCCTCCCGAAGAACTGGTGCAGCATATTGCCGGAGGACCTCTGGAGACCGTCCGGATGGATGTCTTTCCCAGACAGGAGCCAATTCATCAGGGAAGGTGATTCATGTTCTGTGACCGGTGGCAGTGGTACATCTAGTCAACCCAGGTCGGTGGCAGAGACCTGCTCTTAGGCCTGTGGCAGGGGCCTCAACAGTTCACTTGGTCGGTGGCAGCGACCAATCTCACGGTCGGTGGCAGAGACTGTGCGCCAAGCCTATTTGCACTAAAAGGAATAGGAGAGTTCACTGTGCCTGGACCTGCTCGTATCCACACCCTGTCTGTTCATTTTGAAAGTTCAACTGATGCTGTTCACTTGTTAAGAAGAATAAAGAAGTGTTGGACTTTTTATGGTGTGGGGCTCTATTACTGACAGTTATACTCCAGGAGAAGCAGAGGCTCCATCCAGAACACAGGCCCGAAGGTAAAATAAGTGTTGGCTTTCACCTCTGCACATTAGAGGACATGGGCCGTAGTGAACCTTATCCTCCTCCCGCATACCCCTAGACAAGCAAGCCGTTTTATTCACAAGGGGGACAGGGGGTGAGGCCGCTACATGTGGGGTCTCGAGGTCTGGGATCGTGTTATGGAGCCGGAGCTGACGGAGTTTGAACGTGTCTGCCCAATGGAGTTCCGAGTAGGTCGGCCATATTTGCCAGAACGCCACGATGCACACCCTCCCTGCACAGTTCGTGGGTGTGACTCGGAGAAAGCCCGCGAACTGAAGCACCAGAGGGGAGGAGTCTGGCCATGTGAGGAGGATCACGTGGGGACTGTGGTGCGAACTACGCAGTGCGCGATGGAGCAACAAGCCATGACCATGTTTGAAAATGCCTCGTGGTTTCCAGTTTCAACCACCGCGAGGATGGCTTTGACTAATGCTCCGGTTACGAATACGGGGATCCGGCTCAAGCCCCGGTGAAGATTCGCCCTGTATTCCTGCAGAGACGTCGAGGCCCTGGGTATGATTTGTCCCGGCTGTTCGGGACTGGTGGTGCAGTTGAAGCCGTTCGGGCGCTACGAAGCCTGCGGAGAGTTCACATTCGAGGTGGAACCATCCTTTGAGAAACCAAAAGCCATCTACCTCGACCGCACAGGCGCCACTACTCAAGGAGGAGGAATCGCTGCTTGGACAGCCGTCCCCACGTTTACTGCCAGAACCCTGGAGGAGGTCTCCATCAAAGAAGAGAAATCCGAGGATGCTGCCTCAGTCACCACAGGGCCCTTGCTCCCACCGTCGAAACGGAAGATCGGCCTAGTCAAAGCTTCCTGTGGCCGTGGAGGAGCTTTGCCCCGCTGATCGTGACACTACTGCAGGCCCAGGTGAGCCAGGGGTTGGGACTGTTGGTGTGGTTGGAGGTGTCGGGAGTCCGCAGTTAGTGGAGCCCGCAGAGGGGGGTGACTCAGAGTCTACAAGGGGTTACCTGCCTGCCGAAATGTATGACACTTCCGACCTGGAGTCGCTCTCCGACATTGGAGACGATGTGGAGATTGACAAGATTTTCTGCCAGAAGGGCTGGGACAAGATACCTCTGTCCTCGTCCCGTGCAAAAAGGGACTCACCTATGTCCGAAGGGGATAGTGCACCCCAGGTGGAGGCACCAGTGCCTGAGGAGGGGTCCCGTCCCCAGTCTGCCCTTCAATTCTCGGTGCCACCTGCACCAGACACCGGAGGTCAGAGACTGTCGCTGCGGGTGCCTTTGCCCAATATGGAGGTGATCAAGGTACCTCGCCATCCGGATTGTATTGTTTGCCGGGTGTGGGGAACAAAGCTACTATGCCTCCCTTGGCCAGGCTTCAACGCTTATTCTGCCAGAAGGTTGCCCATGAGTATGGGTGGGAATACCCAAACTTGCCAAAAGACTTGCTGTACGAGGTCGAAGTTTACCGGGAGCGTTGGTACAATGACTTTGTGTGGACACATATTAAAGTGCCACACGCACGCAGATATCTCGCCTGCTCTCCCAAGGCATCACAACGGTTCAAGGACTGCAAGGCAGAATGGATGCTGGGCCGGCACATCCCCGCAGATAAGGTGCTGATACGTCGGAAAGATAAGGAGGATGCTGAGTATCAGATAGAGACCATGGATCAGCACTTGAAACCCCTTGTCCTGCCGCATCCTAGGTTCTATTTGTAGGAGGGAAAAAAAAAGACTCCTTTCCTTTGCCTTTTTTTACAAGTGATGGAACTTTCCGGAGTTTGTGTTTTTCTTTTGCCGGGAAAAGAATCAGTGACTGTGCCCTAGTTAAGGGGGTGTTTGTGCTCTTTGGAGGAATGGAGACTGTTTAGTTGTTCGTTCTCTTTTCTTCCATCCCGCAAAGTAATCATGGACTTTGGGGTAGTTAGGGCCGAGATACAGAGAAGTTTCATCTCAGGATTCGACAAGTGCTTTGACCGCGGCACTGTCAGCAGTGTGTATACCGCTCCTCCACCGCTCCTGCCTATTGAAATCAATAGGGCACCGCGGCTATACCGCTGGCAATGCGCCTCTGCAGAGGCACTTTACGTCGGTTTTTAACCCTTTTTCGGCCGCTAGTGGGGGTAAAACTTCCCCGCTAGCGAGCGAATAGCGCCGCAAAATTAGCGGTAAAGCATCGCTAAAAATAGCGCCGCTTTACCGCCACCACCGCTCCTGCCCCAGTGTGAAAGGGGTCTTAGTGGATAGGCAGATAGAAGGGTTTAGTTCCAGTTTAAATCCACTTTGATTCAGATTCACTTTGTTCTATGGCAATAAAACCAATGGGGTAAATTTATAGGCAGTAGATATAACTTTTAAGTAATTTTCAAATTACATTATATATTTAGTAATTTAGCTGCTTGGACTAAGGTCTCCATTTTATTCTTTTTGATCTGTCCATCTACCTGAATAAAATAACATTACCAGGGAGGTGCCACATTAACACCCAGTTATCAGGGGCACCACTTCCACAGCACGCAAATGTTGAAAGAGGTTGTACCAGTAAATGAAAAAGGCCTATATATTTATTCTCATTCTCACCCCTTCGTTCACTTCCACCACCACAGTAAGCAAGTGCTGAAAAGAGGTGGTAATAGACAAAAACTGTTGTAGTACCAATAATAATAATAGACGTGTCTCCGCGCAACCTTGACCACTGAGTATTAGAGAATAAATACATGAATCAATGAAATCAAATAAAAATAATCTAATATACAGTATGTGCATGGAGCAGCCAGCATCTATATGAACTTCGCTCACATACAAAAATACTAATAAAGTAAACTTTGCAGCACTCCACAAAATAAATCAATATGGCGTATAAACTATATAGTGAACAAACTTCACAAAAAAAAAAGTCCAACGAATAATTGCACCCAAGTACCAGAATGAATCAGTCCAATATGTAAATGAAATACCTTAATTCTTCAATCCCAAACTCGTGTTCCACCATGTGCTCAGCCACTTCCACTAAATGTGTAAAATTGCTGCTCACCAAAGGTTGAGACCTCATACAATAGTAGAGGTCAAATGTGCTCATTTACCCAGAATCTCATATGTTGTTTGGACGAGTTGCTCCATTAACTCTCCTCTTTTTCCAACCTTCTCAACCAATTAGCACAAATCACCACTTTATTTCATTTGCAGGGAATTGAATTGCGGATCAGAAGAATTACTGGCCAGCAGATACTGCTTGTCAGTAGTTCTTCTGATCCAGGAATTTGCTTTCCTGCAAAGGAAATAAAGTGGTGATTTGTGCTAATTGGTTGAGAAGGTTGGAAAAAGAGAGAGAGTTAACGGAGCAGAGCAACTCGTCCAAACAACATATGAGATTCTGGGTAAATGAGTGCATTTGACCTCTTGTATCATATGAGGTCTCAACCTTTGGTGAGTACCAGTAATATTATCAATCACGGTATTTTATATAATTATAATTGTTAACTCTCTTGTACACCATTACTCTCTAACTCTAATGCCGCGTACACACGACCGTTATTCATGTCATGCAAAAAAACAAAGTTTTTCTCATCGTGATTCCTCTCAAGCCTGCCTTGCATACACACGTTCATGAAAAAAAACGCTCGAGCAAAGCGCGGTGACGTACAACACGACGGCACTATAAAGGGGAAGTTCCATTAGAATGGTGCCACCCTTTGGGCTGCATTTGCTGATCCTCGTGTTAGTAAAGTTTGGTGAGAGACGATTCGCGCTTTTCGGCCCCGTGCTCTTCAGTCCGTTACAGCGTGATGAATGTGCTATCTCCATTCTGAACGCTTCTGAACGCTAGTTTTACCAGAACGAGCGCTCCCGTCTCATACTTGATTCTGAGCATGCGTGTTTTTCCCCCCTCGTAAAAGCGTACACACGACTGCTTTCCACAACGTGAAAAAGAACGACGTGAAAAACGACGAGAAAAAATAGAGCAGGTTCTAATTTTTTTTTCAGGCAGTTTTCTCGTCGAGAAAAATGCTATGGAGCATACACACGACCGTTTTTTACGACCAATCTAAAAAATTGCATTTTTCTCGTCATGAAAAACGGTCGTGTGTACATGGCATAATACAGACTTCGTTAAACTACTTTAGCTGAGGGGATACTCTGAGATTTTTTTACAGCCTCAAATAGACTGTTAAGATACAGGGTTAATTTCACAGTGCTGGCTGGATCATTATCAGATGCTCTGAAGGCAATAAATCCACTTCCAGATGGGATGGAAGACCTTGCTGCTTGATACACTGAGAAAGCAAGGGAGATCTGTAACTAGTGATGACAATGATCCTGAAGATTCCTCTTAGGCATCTGATGTCAGCTCGTATAAACAGGAGAATTCACAGTGGGCCAGTGTCAGTGTCAACAGAAACTTTTCCAACCCCTAATGACATACAACACATTTTTTCATGTTTATTTTGCCCCAACAGCTTCCCTACTGGAGCCTCACTCCTACCCCAAGCCACATTGCAGTCGTGTGAGCTGCTTTGACTATAATTATACCATTGTTTGTTATACTTATATATACCTGTACTTGTCATTTAGTCAGCTTCTTTGAGCCTAGGAGGACCTTATATCTCGGGCATAGGTTACATAAAAGGCCTTGGCTTCTCTCCAAGTGAGAATTAAGTCCCGATCCTCAAACCATTAACGTGAAATGTTTCTTCCTGTCCTGGTGACCACATGTGAGCAGAAGTAAGGGAATCTTCCCAAGGAAATCGTTCAGACAGAAAATATTCCTCCCTCGAAAACAAATAATAAACATATTACTTTAAATATTCTCAGTTTTGATGAGCATTTGAAATGTTTACATGATAATATTTGAATTGATGTATCAGCTCAGCATTTTTTTTTAGGAAGTCCTTTGATGTGAAGAGACTCTGGTCTCTCTTAAATGTCCCAGCAAGCAAGCAGCAGGTAATTTTTTGTTTTTGAGTTTGTATTTCTAGAACCATATAATATAAATAAATCAATATTGAGAGTCAGTATTCTGCACTGTGGCAGATTGTATAATGTGCGATATGAGTGGCCGGCTGGTACCCAATGCTTCAGGAGGCTTATTGGGCATTTCCAGGGGCTCATGATTTGATTTCCACCAGATCATGTTTAGTTTCCCACTCACACTGCTCATGTGAGTTGTCTTACATTTTGCAGCTGTGATAAACTCTAGGTCAAGCCACCTCTATATTGTAGGCTTGTGCAATTTGTTTCGTAACGAATCGAAATTCGTCCGAATTTAGCAACTTTCGGACGTTCGGAAGCATTCGAATTTCCGAACAAAGCAATTACGAATAAAACCGAATCCGAAATAAATTATATCGCAAATAGCGAATGCCCGAATGTCTTCGGCATAATTCGTTATGAAAAAAGTTACGAATGTACGAATCCATTCGAAGCACAATAATGCCGCGTACACACGACCGCTTTTAATGTAATTGAAAAAAACTGCGTTTTTCTCAACGTGATTCTTCTCAAGCCTGCCTTGCCTACACACTATCGTGAAAAAAAATGCTTGAGCAAAGCGCGGTGACGTACAACATGTACGACGGCACTATATATGTGTCCAGAATCAACTAAAAACAATGTACTCTACCGAAAGTACGAATTATAAATCAACTAAAAATAAGGCTTACATTGATACGAATCATTCCGATTCAACGAAAAATGTCGCTTGCAAAAATACGAATTAGTCCAAACACGAAAAATCCCATCTAGCAAAATTACGAATGATTACAAATCAACAGGACCGAAAAGAAACAAACCGAAACTAAACAAATTTTTCCGTTGTGCACAAGAAACAAACCGAAACTGAACAAATTTTTCCGTCGTACACAAGTCTATTATATTGTATAGCAGCTTGCTAATGATTAGAAGACTTGCACATTTCCCTCTAGTTCCAAGAAGTCCATTGTGTTGTCTTGTCCCATGAATAGAGAATCAACCAGTAACAGGGCAGGACAACAGAACAATTTGGCGGAAGAATTGCTCAGGAAACAAAGAAAAACCCAGATACAAAGTAGACAAGTGGGGTGACCCCCGCAACAGCCCCCTGTAGCTCCTCTTCCGCTATTTCCCTTCAGGATTAGTCAGAACCGTATACCTCCTCTGGCTTCCCCTCCTCAACTTCCATAGTGTGGCAGGGTTTTACACTAGTGACCATCTCGGTTCTGGTTTAGGTTCTTCTATTTTTAATCCTTTGCTAGCAACTCCAGAGGTCTCACCTTCCAGTACAGCTGGCAGATCCTGGTTTTCTCAGCATCTCAATCAAGGCTTCTCTACAGTGGCCCCGGAAATAGCCAGCTGTGAATTCAAGTAGGGCAGGCTGAATCTTTTCTCTTCCTCAACAGGTTCTGTAGCTTTCAGGTCTGATAAACATCTGGGTATCTGCCTAGGTGTATCCAATCATCCAGTCCACACCAAATATGCTTGGAGTTATATTGTTATGCAGTATATTCAACAAAAAGTCACCACACTAGTCACAGTGACTGCATGCCCACTTTTGTAGAAAATTACTTCCCACACATCCCACAGGTAATGCCAAAGTGTTCAAACCCCCAAACAGTACAAAGGGCTAGGCTTCTGTGAGGCTTCATCCATTTTCTGCTGTCCATCAGCAAAACTCTGCTTACATCAGCCATTCTTTCTTGGGAATCCGGGATACTCTGCAGATTATTCCCTGTTTAAGAAATAGTTGATAAGCCAAAGAAATTATAGTGCCCCATCTTGGTACAAAGTTCCCCATGAGTCACCTTCTTCTCTGGAGACCAGTGCTGAGAAAAGGTCATCTAGTGCCCAGGGCATATATGATAAACTGCATCCCTCCTTCCTCGATGTGTGAGCTTTGTGTCTCAGTGAAAATCCCCCCCCCCTACCCCCTCCTAGCACAAATCCTCTCACCACCCCAAATCCTCCCTTCTAGCTCAAATTCTCTTCCCTCTTCAAATCCCCCCTCCCAGCAAAAAATCTCCCTCCAAAAATCCCCCCTCCTTGCACAAATCACGTTTCCCTTTCCTAGGCCCCCTCCTTGCACAAATCCTGTCATCCCCAGCAGAAATGTTTGTTAACCACTACTCCAGTCGTGCACCTAGTACAATTCCCTCCTCCCTCCCTGAAGTTTACAAACTTACAGGAGTAGTGACAGCAGCAGAGAGGAAGAGAGCCAGGAGGAGGTGCAGGCTGTGCTCTCCTCCATCCAGCTCTTCCCTTCTCTCGGTATACAGGAGTTGATACAGGAACTCTGTCAGATTGTTATTGTGCAGGATTTTATTATCTGATCCCAAACCACATTTTCTGCTGCTGGGGCATGAGCAGTCTGGGGAGGAGATAGGGGGTGGGTAATCAAACCCTGCAGTCCCGATCTGACAACTATCTTTTAATAACTCCTGTAAAGAGGAGCACTGCTCTGATAGGAAGGAGGAGCTGGGGTGGGGGTGAGCACAACCCATACCTCCTTCCCCCCCTCGCTTCCTCTCTGCTGCCCATTGACATCCAGTCTGATCCAATCTGCTAAAAACAGACGTCTAGCGGATTGGATGGCAGTCTGGTGTAAACAGACAGGCGGTCCATTTATATCTGACCGCCCATGGAGGGGAGCGAGCTGTGTCTGCTCTGCATGGTGACTGCTCAGCAGGGATCAGCAGACAGATTTTCCGCTGGCGGGGTCCATCCTGTGGGAAAGGGGCCTTAAGCAGGTGTGAAAAAATGCTGTAATTTAAAAATGCTTTCAGAAATAGAAGTGGTATTAGTTTATTTTTATCAATTAAAAATATGGAAAGTAAATGGAAAGAAGAGAAATCCAAATCATATCCATATTTGGTGTGACCACACTTTGCTTTGGAGCATATATTGAGAATTGAACACTGAACTTTTTTAGAGACATTTATTTGTGGTTATATCATTTATTTAACTACTTGCCGCCCTCACACAGTAGATGTACTGTGGATAGGCGGCACATGCAGGTTGAAAAACCTACCTGTACACCGCTGCCTGTCTTTCGAGTTCGACACAGCATGAGTTTGGCAACAGATTTCAGCCAATGATATTGCCTAAATTCAGCTGATCAGCTGTGTCCAATCACACACAGTTCTGTGTTTACTAACGCAGAACGCTGTGTACATAGGAACAGTGATCTGGCTGTTTCTTCTCTGTGGAAAGCAGGGAGAAAAAAACAGCCAGATCAGGAAGTAAAAGCAGCACACATTACACATTGTTAGGCACACAGTTAACCCCTTGATTGCCCCTGGATGTTAACAACTTTCCAGACAGTGTGATTAGTACAGTGTCAGTGTACAGTACTATCACTGATCACTGTATTAGTGTCACTAGCGACATCAGTGTCAGTTAACGACCCTCCCAGATAGTGTTTGTTAGATTGCCCGCCACCCTATCACAGTCACACTATAATTTGCTGATTACTGCTATTACATTATAGTGTCTGTAGCTGCTTTAATTACAGTATATATACCATGGTTTGTAGATGCTATAACTTTCACACAAACCAATTATTATACACTTGTTTTTTTTCGATTTACCAAAGACATAGCAGAATACATTTTGGCCTAAATGTATGCAGAAATTAGATTTTTTTTGATTTTATAACAGAAAATATAAAATATGATTTTTTTCCAAAAGTTTTGGTCTTTTTTTGTTTATGTAAATAATATATTTTTTAATGTTTGATTTCTGACTCTACACACAATGAACATGAAAAAGCAAAAACTGGGTTGAGCTTGTCACTATTGAAAATGTGGGTGGTAAACCCTACGTAACCCCATTACTAAATACTTTTTATCTGGGGCGTGTCCGGATGTGAAGCCGAGTGGACGTGTGGTGGCTCAGCTCCGCTTCTGCCTAATCCTTACCTTTATCCTGGCGCCGGGATTATTTCTTATTTTCAGCCCGAAGGACATCTGAGGGACCCCACACTTCTCCGCTCCCGCCTGAATGGCTCCTGGACGCCGCAAGTACAGCAAACGTCAGCCGCCTGCAGCCTGCTCTCCCCCATCGGCGGCCATCTTGCCCACACGCTCTCCCCCTCCCTCTCCATTCTCTGTCGCGGCGGGCACACAGACGGCGGCTGCAGGTATGGGAGACGTGGCGCCATCTAACTCGGACCTGTTGGCGGCGATTACCTCACTTAAAGACACGCTAACCACCAAGATAGACGCGGTGTCCATGGAGGTGGGCCTCCTGCGCCGGGATATGGACCGGTTCCGGACCCGGATGTTGGAGGCAGAGTCCCGCATTTCCCAGGTGGAGGACACAGTGAGGGAAGACTCGAGAGATCTCAGAATCCTCCAGAGACAGGTACAGGCTCTGCAGGAGAAATCAATTGACATTGAGAACAGACTCAGGAGGAATAATCTGCGGGTGGTGGGTCTTCCCGAGAGGGCTGAGGGTGCCAATCCTGCTGAATTCACCGAGAAGTTTCTTACCACCCTGCTAGGCCTCAAGGATCTCCCCCCCACGTTTGTAGTGGAGCGGGCCCACAGAGTCCCCACTACCCCACCTATCCAGGGGGCGCCACCTAGACCCTTCCTGCTCAGGCTCTTGAACTATCGGGACAGAGACAGGTTGCTTGCTGTTGCCAGAAACGCTGGGGAGCTTAAATATGAAAACTCCAGAATCTCCTTGTATCCTGACTACTCTCCTGAAATACAGCAAAGACGCCGCACCTTCACTGAGGTACGCAAACGCCTCAGGGAGAAGGGCCTAAAGTACAGCCTTCTGTTCCCCAGCAAGCTCCGGGTGATTGATGGCAACTCTACCCGTTTCTTCGAGACCCCTGCTGCCTGGCTGGATTCCTGTTGATCCAAGAGTTCTTCGAGTTGTCCTACTGTTCTACCTTGCCCTCTTCATGATGGTATCCTGTTTTTCACCCTTTCCTATTTTGCATCAGAAGCGGTGCAGCTCGGCCACACCACGGTATACAAGTGACCTCTGATATCCCTCACCTTCCCACACTTTGGACTGCTCCCACAGTCCCGAGAAGGATACTCCGGGAAGTGCTTCTACCTCCCCCCCTGGCCCGGTGGGCCGTCTTCTAGGGGCCCTTGTGGCCTGAAGATTCTATGTTCGTTTTTGTTTTGGGACGAAACCCTGCATCAGTTTTTACGGTTCTCTGGCCCCTGTTTGTTTTGGCCTTTGAACCAGGTTTGTATGATGTCTGGGTAGGGAGTTACTTGTTCTGGGGTGAGGGGTTTCTATATTTTGCTACTCTCAATGTACACTATGCTGCTCAAATGTTTTACTGGACTCAGATCCCAATGACTTTGCTTGCTGTTGTTTCTCTCCCCAATGGTTCTGGGCCTCCTGGGTCCATCCTGTGCCTATTTCCCCCTGGTGTTTCATGATGGCTCCCCCAGATACTGAGCTGCTGACCATTCTATCATGGAACGTCAGGGGGCTTAACTCTAAGTATAAGAGATCGATCTTGTTCCAATATTTGAAAATGCACAACCCGCACATAGTGCTGCTGCAGGAGACCCACTTGACTGGCAGTAAGGTCCTTGCTTTGAAAAAACCCTGGGTGCAGAGGGCTATTCATGCAACCTATTCTTCATACTCCCGCGGGGTCTCTATTCTAATTAGTAAACGAATTCCGTGTATAATTCATGATGTCCATTTAGATCCCCAGGGTAAATTTGTTATGGTTGTATTGAGTTTGTAGGCACAGAAATATGTCATTGTGAATGTCTATTTGCCTCCGCTGAGCCAGATTCAGATTCTTTACACGCTGTACGAGAGGATTGCCCCGCATTGCCCTGCACATGTCCTGTTCATGGGAGACTTCAATGCCACTCTGTCCCGGGACCTGGATAGACCTACTCCCCAGCCGACCTTTAATTCTGATCTTGGTACATGGGCCCAGGCGACAGAGTTTCAGGAGGTTTGGAGGTGGCTTCACCCTCGTGACAGAATGTATTCTTGCTTCTCAGCCACATTTAAAACCTCATCTCGAATTGATTTGGCTTTTGCCAACTCTTCCCTATTAGCTTGTGTCTGTGAGGTGAGCTACCTCCCCTCTGGCCTCTCCGACCACCATCCACTTAAATTGACCATTAGGACTGACAGGTCCCGGGACAAAGCCATGTGGCGGCTGCAGCCCCATTGGATTAACAATGAGGCGGTCCATGATAGAGTCTCTCCTCTCCTGCAGGAGTTCTGGGCACACAATCAGGGGTCGGCTTCCCTGGAGGTGACGTGGGATGCCTCCAAGGCTCACGGCAGGGGACAATATATCTCTGCTGTGGCTGCGGTGAAGGCGGAGCTTGGAGACGCTGTCTCTAACCTGCAGCACAGGGTTGATGAGGCCACGACTAAATACACTGACTCAGCTACGGCCTCTAATTTTGATTGCTTGTCCTCGCTTCGGCGGGAACTTCATCTCCAAGTGTCCGAAATTACCAGGTTGGGTATACAACGTAGTAGACAGGAATATTTTGAGTTTGGGGACAAGAATACCAAACTACTTGCACTTCTAGCGCAGCAGGATAGGCCCTCGACAGTCATACCAGAAATCCTCACGAATGACGGCGTTTTGGCCCACTCTCAGGAGGATATTCTCTCTGCATTTACAGCTTTCTATACCTCCCTGTATGTCTCTTCGCTCCCCGCAGACTTTGACCCTGCACCCATGATGTCTATACTAGATACGTTGGCTCTGGGGTGGCTCTCTGATGCGGAAAGGCAACTCCTCGTCTCAGATATCACTCCAGAGGAAGTTGTTCGGGCCATGAAATCATTCCCGACAGGCAAAGCCCCGGGCCCAGATGGACTTCCCATAGACTATTATAGTACCCATGCTGAACTTATTGCCCCTAAGCTGGCACAGCTATTTCAAGCCTGCTTGCAACAGGGCTCCCTACCGCCCTCCATGAGAGAAGTGCATGTTGTTCTCATCCCAAAGCCTAATAAAGACCCTAGGCTGTGTGCCTCCTACAGGCCGATCGCCCTCCTTAACTGTGATTTAAAAATTCTTATCAAACTACTGGCCACTAGACTTAGCAAGGTTATCAAATCCTTGATTGACTCTGACCAAACTGGCTTCATGCCCGGTAGATCCACAGATGTAAACATTCGTAGGCTGTTTTCTAACATCCATGCTCCACATGACAACCAAGGTACTAGGACTATTGCCACACTTGATATGGAGAAAGCGTTCGATACAGTGGAATGGGTTTATCTGTGGGAGGTGCTTAGGAGAATGGGATTCCCTCTTAAGTTCATTGATTGGATGCGTACGCTCTATACTGATCCGTTGGCATGTATCAAGCTCAGTGGCACCTTGTCTCCCCCGTTCCCCCTCCAGAGGGGCACCAGACAGGGATGCCCTCTCTCCCCGGCCCTCTTCGCCCTGGCCATGGAACCTATTGCAGAAGCCCTTAGGAGCTCGGCTGAGATCCGTGGTCTTAGGGTGGGCTGGTTGGAGGAGAGAGTGGCTCTCTACGCAGATGACCTCCTGCTTTTTTTGAACGATGCTGGTGATTCTCTGCGGGGTGCTCTTGGGATCATGGAAGCCTTTTCCGCCTTCACTGGGCTGCGAGTGAACTGGCACAAGTCTCAACTGTTCCCGGTGGATGAGGGGGCCAGGTCCTCCTCACCCCCCTCCCTTCCGCTTCAGTGGGTCGATCAGTTTACTTACCTAGGCATTGTTATCTCCAAAGAGAGTACGAGCTTTGTGCGGCTCAATCTTGACCCTGTCCTGGTGGCAGTTAGGACCAAACTGAAGGCATGGAGCAATCTCCCCCTTTCCCTCATTGGCCGTATTAACCTTCTTAAAATGAAAGTCCTCCCTAAATTTACTTATATTTTTCGGAATTCCCCGCAATGGTTGACCAAGGCTTTCTTTAATTCTCTAAGGCGGCTCTTCCTCACCTTTCTTTGGGGGCCTAGGCCGCCTAGATTTAAATACGCTACCTTGACCAGGCCTGTGGACAATGGAGGCTTGGCTCTCCCTGACTGTCACAAGTACTTCTTGGCCACCCAGCTCGTGACCGCCCATTGGTGGCTGCAGCCGGACTTGACCAATTCTGCGGTGGTGCTGGAGGCGGCTATAGTGGGGTCTCTGGAGGCCCTGCAGGGGCTGCTGTTTAGGGGTCCTAGGACGCCCCACCATCTCACACCTTCTATGCGAACCACCTTGCGGGCATGGAGGGTGGGAGAGGAGCTGAGGACACCCCAGCCTAACTCCTGGTCTCCCCACACCCCCCTGTGGCTGAATCCCAACCTCCCGCAGTTCAACACCATCCCCGATCCGCAGGCCTGGGCCAAATACAAAGTTCTTACTCTCAAACATGTGATCACTAACGGGGAGCTTTCCCCCTTCCATGTTTTATTCGCTAATTTTCAGGTTCCTCCACAGCTCCATTTCAGGTACCTGCAAATTGCCCATGCCTTCAGATGTCAGTTCTTGGGCCAACCGGTTGAGGGAGATTTGGGACTTTCCCTTCTCCCATCTAGTCTCAGCACGGGATAAACTTGTACAATACAAAATTGTACACAGAGCTCATTATACGCCTCATAGACTGCACCAGATGTCACCGTCACATTCCTCGGAGTGCTGGCGCTGCTCACATCAGGTGGGGAATTTTTTCCACATCTTCTGGGATTGCTCAGCGGTAGCCCACTATTGGGCGGAAGTTCTCCGGGTAATTGCTAAGGTCTCAAAAACTCATGTTGCTTATGATCCTAGATACTGTCTGCTGGGACTAGTGGAACAACTGCCGGTGCTCCAATCAAAAAAGATACTCATCTCCCTGCTACTGTACTATGCTCGTAAAGCTATCACGATGCATTGGAAAAAGTCATCTCCCCCCTCTGTTGGGTTTTGGAAAAACCTGGTTAATGCTAGTTTACCCCTCTATAAGGACACCTACTCCGGTAGGGGCTGCCCACAAAAGTTCGAGAAGATATGGACATGTTGGTTGGACGATGCTACCACGGCTAATGCTGCAGTAACGAGTGTATAGGCCAGCAGTCGCCGGCTGGCCTGTTGGGGTGTTGATCGATTCCCCCCCCCCCCCAGGAAACTATTTCACCCTGATACCACTTTGAGCACTGTTCACCCTGAACTGATCCCCCTCCCCGTATTGGGGTTGTAGGTTTAGTAGGTTGTGTATGTTTACTGTTGTCCCATGCTACGACCTGTTCATGTAGCGGGACTATGGCCCCTGTGTGGGCAACTGTCTGGCCCATATGCGGGCTATTTTTGTGTGTTGAAAACTTAATAAAAATGATTTTACAAAAAAAAAATACTTTTTATCTATATGGGACAAACTTATAGTTAAACATCAGTTACAATCTTCTCACAATCCTCTCTTGTCATTCCTGAAAAACCCTGCTTTCTACCCAGCATGGGTCTCTCCTAAATCATTTAAGGTCTGGAATTCATTAAATATTACTCGGCTTAGTAACTTAACTTCTCCTTCATCCTTCCATACATTTCCTATACTCTGTGACACCTACAACCTACCGAACTCTGAACTTTTCAGATACCTCCAAATTAAAAACTTTTATGCACCTTTGCTAAATACAGATGTCTCCTTAACCCAACTTACGATTTTTGAATCTACATGCATGAAAGATCCTCACTTAAGAGGCAATATATCTTCTATATACTCCAACATTTCCACTTATCCCGGTTTAGATAAACCACCTTATGCACGTAAATGGGAGGAGGACCTAAAGAGAACATTCGATATGAATGATTGGTCCAAAATATGGTCTGTAACAAAATCTTCTTCACCAAATATCCTGGCGGTTGAAACCAATTACAAAGTTTTGTCTCGTTGGTACCTCGTTCCCTCCAGATTGGCCAAATTCACACCAAAGCAAACAGGCCTATGCTTTCGGGGTTGCCCAGATCCGGCCACCCACTTACACATTTGGTGGTCCTGCCCGTTGGTGCAATTATTTTGGGAACAGATATTTGAAACTGCCTCCAAGATATTTGGTTTCACTGTGCAACCAGACCCAGCCACAGCCTTGCTCAATGTAAACCTGATCTCATTACACATAAACAATTCAAACTCCTCATTCAATTTCTTACAGCAGCAAAGCAAACAATGGCAAAGGCATGGAAGACCCCTAAATTGGAGATATCCGAGACCATAAATAGAGTAAATGACTTTATGTCTCACGCCAAAATGTTAGCTATAGAAAGAAATCAAATTCCAATCTTTGAAAAGATCTGGGATCCTTGGATTAAATTTCACCTACCTTCTATTAGTGACAACTCGATTCTCATGCCATGGTAGCCGGAGGACTCAATCGGTTAAACTAGCTACTAAACCAAATTTCTGAAGCTTGGGAGCTGCCCTGCTCAATATAGTGAACACTGTGTTTTACTTAAACCCTCAAGCCGCGGACCGATTCATTCAGGCCATTCAGGTGGACTCCTACACTCCCCCTCCCCCTCTGGTTTCCTACTATTCTATTCCATCTATTTTATTTTATATTATCTATCTAATTTTATTTTACCCTATTTTATTTTGATATCTTTACTTCTTTTTCTCTTTTCTTTTCTCTATTATTCTTACTTCATAACGCACCTTATTGAAGCTACAGTATTACTCTACATTACTTTTTTCGAAGATACAGATCAATTTATAATTAATATGTTAAATATTTCTTTCAACTACAGTCTTGAATATATTAGTACAAGGATTTATTTACTTTCTATCTCATTTAAGTCCTTATAATTTTCATTAGGATATATTCTGTAGACCCTATTATTTGTTATTTTTCTATATTTGTAATGTAGCGGGGTCTTCAAAGTTAGTGGGATACACCTGGGGGTAGAGAGACCCAGGTGTGTAATTATGTCAGGGATTAGACCCCTTTTTGTTATTCGTGGAGGATTGGGTGGTGCAATATTCTCCTTGGCCTGTGGGTGGCAGGGTACCTACAGGCTCGAGGTAGAATCACTACCACAGTGTTACCCTTTTTGTCCCTTCCTGGAGATGGTACGGCTGGGGCGGGGAACCCGCCGTGGTGTCGATGGGAGGAGATAAAAGGGGGAGACGCCCTCACCACGAGGTCTTTGGGGGATCATCTCTTCACGTACCCAGGCGCCCTCGGCCTGGGTGCGGGCGGTTCAAGGTTCCGGCCTGGGCACCCTAGGCCTGGCCGGAATGAAGCTGGAGTTGGAGTCCATCCCAGGCGCCTTCGGCCTGGGGTGAGGTACTTTGTAGAGGGCCTGGGACCTGGTGACTTCGACCGGGTCCCGCGAGGGTGAAGTGATTCCAGGGTGCCCCTTGCGAGGGGACCCGCATCTGAGGTGAGGAGGCTGGGGAGGTCACCCGTCTGAAGACTCCGGAGCAGCGTCTACCCGGTGACGGACGGGCCTCCGGTAACTCCCTTGGAGGGTCATCTTCCCCTGATAGGGGCCGCAGCGCAGCGAAGTTGTTCTAATCAAGACTCCTGCAACCCCTGGTCATAGCACAGGGGGTGTAGGGACTACAATCCGGATAGTGCCTCGGCCTGCTCATCCCACCGTATCCTGCCATATATTGTTTGTTGTGGAGCTACGGAATAAAACTAACAGTTGGACTGTGATTGGTGTATGGACTCTGTTGATGGGAGCAAAGGGAGATTCCAGCATAGCAGGGCTAAGTTCCGCAACCCAATGCACATTTGGCCCAAGGAAGATATTGATGCTGGCCTTCACCTCACCCACAGCCATGGGGAGGACATGGGCCGTAGCGCACCTCACTCTCGAAATCCAGGTACCCCTAGACAAGAGCTTTCGGACAACCGATAAACATGTGAAGGGGGTGAGGCCGCTACACGTGGGGGCTCGTGAGTCCGGGATGAAATGTGTGTTGACCCTGAGGTTTGGAACGGCTGTGTTTGAACTTTGCTGCCCGGAGGAGGTCCGAGCAGGTCGGCCATGTGATTGGCCAAAGTGCGTCCCTGTGCTCGAAGTCGTGGAAATTTCTCTGAAAAACCGGGAGAGGCCCATGCAGAAAGAGCGGGAAGAGGGAGGAGTCCAGCCGTGTGACGAACTACATGTGGGGACTTTTGCTGCACTGCGCCACGAGGCACCCCGTGACTGTACAATTCGTGGGCTGAGGCTGGCGGAAGCCCGCAAAAGTGTGCAAGTCATGGGAGGAGTCTGGCCACGTGTGGAGATACACGTGGAGACTCCGGCGCGAGGTGAGCGCGTGATGGAACAGCAGGTGGTCGGGATGGTCTCAAGCTCCCCGTGGATGCCGGTACCTTACCCCACGAAAATGACTGCATTTGCTGCGCCCATTACAGACACGGGGATAAGGCTCAGGCCCCGAGGACAGTTGGCTCTGTATTCATGCAGAGACACGGAGGCCCTCGGTGTGATCTGTCCCGGATGCTCGGGACTGGTGGTCCAACTGAAGCCGTTCGGGCGATGTGAAGCGTGCTTCGTTGCGGGCACCAAAGACAAAGCAACCCGAGATGGTGAAGGTACCTCGGCACCCGGAGGCTATCCTGCAGCCAGGAGAAGGTGAGCGAGATGTGATGCCGCCTCTAGCCAGGTTGCAGAGACTTTTCTCCCAGAGAGTCGCCCGTGAATATGGGTGGGAGTACCCCTACTTGCCTCGGGACTTATTGTATGAAGTCGAGGTCCTGCGACCAAGGTGGTATGACGAGTTTGTATGGGAAAAGCTTAAAGTACCCCATGCCAGGCGATACCTGTCATGTTCGCTGCCTGTGTCTAAAAAGTTCAAGGACTGCAGAGCTGATTGGAGACTTGGGCGCCATATTCATGCCGATAAGGTGCTCATCTGCAGGAAAGTAGGAGAAGACGTCGAATATTCGGTGGAAGTATTTGACAAACACCTGAAGCCCCTGTTTCTGCCGGATCCAAGGTTCTACTTATGGGAGAAGTGAGCTCCTATCTTGTTGCTGTTGAAACTTTCTGGAAGAGACATTCCCAGACGCCTAGAACTGTGCCCTACTTTTGTTTTGATTTGGGCTTTTCTTCTACTCACTGGAGACTTGGGAGCTGTTGTTTTTTTTCTCCCTTTTCTTCATGTGCCAAAGGCAGAGACTTTTGGGGTAGAGTCAGAGTAGGAAAGCAGGAAGAATGAAGATCTCACCAAGTGTCATTACCGCAGCGCTGTCACCAGGTGGCAGTGTTGTGCAACGGTTGTTTGAAATGTTACACATGCATTACTTACTTATTGGAGTGAGTGGGTCTCTCGGCTGACGGACCCACTCATGCCAAGTTAACACAGAGTGTTAGGATGTGGTTTTTTTTTGTTTCCCTTCTGCAGGAGATTCGTCGGTCAAGACTACTGAGTATGGGGTGGTTCTTAGACAGTGACGGGAGGGATTGTATATGTGTACATGACAGATGTTTTATACAAAAGTTTTAATGTTTTATAGTTCCCTTTCCCTGGAGCAGGTCTTGGCACACACAGTATCCAAAATTTGAGGGATAGCCTCTGGGGCCCACTTCATGTCACCACTCCTTGGGAGACATGGGTGTGCACCTGACGCTGGGGACCAGCGTCAAATCACAAGGGGGAGTGTGTAGCGGGGTCTTCAATGTTAGTGGGATACACCTGGGGGTAGAGAGACCCAGGTGTGTAATTATGTCAGGGATTAGACCCCTTTTTGTTATTCGTGGAGGATTGGGTGGTGCAATATTCTCCTTGGCCTGTGGGTGGCGGGGTACCTACAGGCTCGAGGTAGAATCACTACCACAGTGTTACCCTTTTTGTCCCTTCCTGGAGATGGTACGGCTGGGGCGGGGAACCCGCCGTGGTGTCGATGGGAGGAGATAAAAGGGGGAGACGCCCTCGCCACGAGGTCTTTGGGGGATCATCTCTTCACGTACCCAGGCGCCCTCGGCCTGGGTGCGGGCGGTTCAAGGTTCCAGCCTGGGCACCCTAGGCCTGGCCGGAATGAAGCTGGAGTTGGAGTCCATCCCAGGCGTCTTCGGCCTGGGGTGAGGTACTTTGTAGAGGGCCTGGGACCTGGTGACTTCGACCGGGTCCCGCGAGGGTGAAGTGATTCCAGGGTGCCCCTTGCGAGGGGACCCGCATCTGAGGTGAGGAGGCTGGGGAGGTCACCCGTCTGAAGACTCCGGAGCAGCGTCTACCCGGTGACGGACGGGCCTCCGGTAACTCCCTTGGAGGGTCATCTTCCCCTGATAGGGGCCGCAGCGCAGCGAAGTTGTTCTAATCAAGACTCCTGCAACCCCTGGTCATAGCACAGGGGGTGTAGGGACTACAATCCGGAAAGTGCCTCGGCCTGCTCATCCCACCGTATCCTGCCATATATTGTTTGTTGTGGAGCTACGGAATAAAACTAACAGTTGGACTGTGATCGGTGTATGGACTCTGTTGATGGGAGCAAAGGGAGATTCCAGCATAGCAGGGCTAAGTTCCGCAACCCAATGCACATTTGGCCCGAGGAAGATATTGATGCTGGCCTTCACCTCACCCACAGCCATGGGGAGGACATGGGCCGTAGCGCACCTCACTCTCGAAATCCAGGTACCCCTAGACAAGAGCTTTCGGACAACCGATAAACATGTGAAGAGGGTGAGGCCGCTACAGTAATAATTGGACAAATATCAACAACATGTATTACATATGATCTGTATGTGACTAATATATATGTCCAATAAAATACTTTGACAAGGAAAATGTGGGTGGTGCCTGTCACTATTGGAAAAATTTGGGCGGAGCCTGTCACTATTGAAAATGTGGGCGGGGCCTGTCATTGTTGGTAATCGGGGTGGGGCTTGTCACTGTTGGCAATGTGGGTGGGGCTTGTCACTACTGGAAATGTGGGTAGAGTCTGCCACTGTTCTAAATGTAAGTGGGGCCCGCTACTATTGGAAATATGGCTGGGGCCTGTAACTATAGGAAATATGGGCTGGGCTTATTACTATTGGAAATATGGGCAGGACCTGTCACTATTTAAAATGTGGGCAGGGTCTTAACTATTGGAAATGTGTGTGTGGCCTGTCACATTTATGAAGAAATTATTTATTTTTTATTGGATATGTTTTATAACAGAAAGTATAAAATATATATTTCAGGTTGTTCTTTTTGTCTGCTTTAATTAGATTTATATTCCCAAAACTCACATTTTAACGTACATTGCTTTGTACAAATAAATTATTCCACAGGGACAAATTAGTTGGTAAACACAGTGCTATGGTATTAACCTAGGACTCATTTTGCAATTTGTTTATCTACCAGACGTGGAATAATTGTCCTGTAATCACGGCGTTGCACAATCTTCTAATAGCTGCCACTTTATAACTACATTTTTAACCCTCTTTTATCATGTAGAGGTGTTGATCTATTAATGATTAGGGACATTTTGCATGTCTGCGGTAAATAGGGTTGACACATTTTCTTCAAGTCAAACCCAAACACTTTAGGGGTGCACAGCATTTTTTTTTAATATAAACTATACATATATTTTGCAATTAAATAACATTTCTAATCAAATGAAGTTAAGCACACAAGTCCCCCTTTACATCAGAGTCCACAGAGTTCTCCTTTTACATTTGAATCCACAAAGTTCCCCTTTTACATCAGAGTTCCCTTATACTGTATGTGAATCCAAAAATGCAGCGCTTAGGTAGAACTAATAAACGTGACAGTCCTTAAAAATCGATAATGAAGGTATGTGCAAAATGATGTTGAGACACCACCACCAAAGATTTCAGTGTGAAAGAAAAACACACCACACCAGTTGTGCTCACAGTCTGCTTACCAGAGAGTGAACATAATCAGACGTTAATGGCAATTGTAGAGGATCAATGATGAATACAACTCTCCAGACTTGTTGGGATAATGACAGAAAATCCAAACAACACCGACATCAAGGAACCCTTCAGGACTCAGTATATGATGATGCTAGAAACGTTTGAAAAAAGTCTACTCCAGATTATCTTAACAAACAGTCAAATAAACAGGGACTGCATAGCATCATCATATACTGAGTTCTGAAGGGTTCCTTGATGTCGGTGTTGTTTGGATTTTCTGTCATTATCCCAACAAGTCTGGAGAGTTGTATTCATCATTGATCCTCTTCAATTGCCATTAACGTCTGATTATGTTCACTCTCTGGTAAGCAGACTGTGAGCACAACTGGTGTGGTGTGTTTTTCTTTCACACTGAAATCTTTGGTGGTGGTGTCTCAACATCATTTTGCACATACCTTCATTATCGATTTTTAAGGACTGTCACGTTTATTAGTTCTACCTAAGCGCTGCATTTTTGGATTCACATATTTTGGCGTTTGCTTCATCAACAGACTGTGCACGCTGCTTTTGTTATTGCTTTAAAGGAGATTTTTTTTCCACTGTTAGCGCAAATATTTGTTTACCTTGTTCCCTTATACTGTACACTGGGGGGACTCTGCAGACTCTGATGTAAGGGAGAACTCTGGGGACTCTAACAGAAGGGATGCTCTGGGAACCCTAATCTAAGGAGGAACACTGAGAACTCTGTTGTATGGAGAGGACTCTGATGTAGGGGGAAACACTGTGGCCACTGGTGTAAAGGGGAACTTTGATATAAGGGGTGCTCTGGGAACCCTTATTTACCTTCAATCATAGACAGGGATGGATGGTGGGCTCACTCACCCCTTGGAGTCAGCATCTCTCATGCCCTTTCAAGACGGCCCATGTGCCGTTGAAGGCGTCGCTCGGGGAAATTGCAAATATCTCCGAGACCACGTAGGTCTCGGAGATATTGCAAACACCTACAGGTAAGCCTTAATCTAGGCTTACCTGTAGGTTTAAGTTGCCCCTGAGGGTTTACAACCACTTTAGTACTGTATGAAATAGAAAATCGGAACCCCTAATTTTATAAGATTCACTACATGCCCAAAAGTTTGTGGACAACTGATTATCACATCTATATACATTTTTGGATATTTTATTCCAACCATGGACATTGATATGGAGTTGCTGTGATAATAATGAGGTTTGGGATGCACCCCAAGCTGAGAAAAGGGATGGGGAGTCATTCTGAACACAGTGCCACCCTAAAGCCTCGTGCACACGATCGGATTTTCCGACAACAAATGTGTGATGGCAGGGTTTTGTCGGAAAATCCGACCGTTTGTGCGCTTCATCTGACAATTGTTGTCGGATTTTCCAACAACAAATGTTTTATAGAATGCTTTAAAACTGTCCGACAACAAATGTGTCTTGTCGGATTATCTGATTGGACTTTTTTCACACGGACTTGTGTACACACAAAGTACAAACACGCATGCTCAGAACCAATGCTAATCATAGCACAACATTAGCAGAAGTTGCCCAAAGGGTGGCACTAAAGAGCTGAAAAAACACGTAGTTTCATGTATGTTGGCTGAAAAAGTTCTGCCGTCTGTATGCATTCCACATTCACGGCCAACGCCCTTCAGACAAAATTCCACGGATCTGTCCGATGGAAATCCGATCGTGTGTACGAGGCTTTATTGTTACAAAATCCAGCGACATATTATCAGATTGAACCATTACAGATATAAAGAAGACTGTCTTACCTTTCCTCCATTGTTAGCTACATTTTGACTCAATAGTATTTTCTATGTGTAGCTTCCAGCTTTAAAAACAACTAGTACACCAAAGTCTCAGCAGAAGTTTGGAAAGGCACACACATCCAAAACCCATTGGCAAGAGTCCACTGAGTCTGTAGAGCTTGAAAAATTCAGGTAAGTAAAAATTAAGGTATTTGGTAACTTGGGTTTAAAAAATTGAATTGGCTCTAATTGTCTTGTTTACCATTTCTAGTGTTTATTTCAAAAATGAAAGGAATTTTAGCCATCATTCTCAGCACAATCTGTTTCTTGATATCTTCATGGCACTAATGAAGAACAGGCTGGGATGCAGGTAAGGAAAGTTTATTTCTTGTGCACAGTCATTTGTTTCATGTTTAAAGGCAACCTGCCATGAGAGAAACATGGAGACTCCCACTGCTAACCTCTCCTTCAGAAAATGTTAGTTGACAACAGCTTGTCGTGCCGTGTAGAGCTGAGTCTCAGCTCTACATCTTTGGCTATTTTCGGCGGCTCTGTTGAGGTTCGTACTGCGCAAGCGCCGTGCCTGCGGGGGTCCTTATCCGCCGGGGGAACTTCCTTGGCAGAACACCGGGGGGGGGGGGGGGAGGGGGCGGCATTGAAGGATCCGGCCTTGGGGTGGCAGAGGGAGTAAATCCGGGCCTGGGTTTAGTAAACACTTTAAGTTGCTCTTTTTCTATTCATTCCATAGTTGTCCTCAGTCTGGCATAGCATTCCATCAGACGTATGAATTTAAAATGAAAATAGCTTTTCCCTGTGGTTTAAGATAGTATGTCTTTATATAGTGTATAGTAATATGATTCATAGGAATACATAAAAGTTAAAACAAGGTCTGTGAGCATAATGTGGCCTCTCCGGGGTGTGAAATGTGCAGCTGTGTGGAATTCTGAAAATATCTACATTGCTGAAGTGTTAAGATTCCAAACATTCTCTTCTAGTTTTCTATGTCATTGTCCTTTACATCTTTCCAAATCTGAATAATTTTATTATCCACATTGGCCATCCTCCCAGACCAGCCATTAATAATCTCAGATATACATGGTATCACAGCCCACATTGAGATCCCACACATGCTATGTTTCACTAGGCTTCAGATTCTTTTTGGCATGTTAACAATTACATATTACATAGAAACAAAATAATGCACAATTATTATAAATATGTGTACTCAGATATGAAAAAATGCAAATGATACAAAAATGCTAGGTCTGAATCATGTATTGTTTTTAAATATATGGTGCTACACAATTCATATTGCTTTTAAGCAGGAATGTATGTTATGTATGTAACATGTTTATAAAGTATATGGTTTTGTTACAGGGAATGGATTGACAGAGCTCCACCTGTTCATTTGCTTCGAGTGTTGATCTGTTTACGGCTATTAATTCGGGACCCATTCTTTCAGGTGCATTCATTATAAAACACATTTTGTATATTTGTCTTTCATGGAGAATGCAGATGTGAAGAGAAATCTCTTTGGTCAATGCTACAAAACCTGGTGGCTGTTTCTTAATAGGTTACATAGTAGGTGAGGTTGAAAAAAAGACACAAGTCCATCAAGTCCAACCTATGTGATCCTGTCGCAAATCTTATACCTCCTAGTTTTCTAAAATGATGAAGAGAGACACATTTTTGCACACAGTATGTAGGCAAAGGACACATCTCTGCCACGGCCCTGGTTATATGCTCTACAAAGATCTAACATGCAGAAAATAATTGGCTAAACCAAAAAGTGTTTTGTTTACCTCTATCTTTACTTTATATTGGTTCATCAAAATACCAAATGTACAGGGAATATTTATCAAGCACGGATCTAGGCTGAAAAAGGAAAAAAATCAAAAGCAGTCTCAACTAATGATGGAGATCATAAAATTAGAAGGTAAGCATAAACAGAGCCTTAAAATGTAGGATAAAATAGCATTAAAAGAAAAACAAACGCAGCTACAATACTTGCTTGATGAAGATTCCCTCCGGATGAGGGATACAAATAAAACACAATGGTATCAACAAGGTAATAAAACTGGGAAATTGTTAGCCAGAACTTTAAAAAACCAACAACCCATGACTTTCATAGTCAAAATCTTAAAAACAAATGGGGAAATGGCTTACGATCCAACAGAAATATCCAAAGCTTTACATACATATTACTCTAAGTTATATAATTTAAACATCCAACAGGGAAATAAAGAAAAAGATAAGAAAGGGGAAGAGATTCGCAAATATATAAAAGATACAGCTCTATCAGTGTTTTCAAGAGAAATAACGGAGGATCTGAAAAAAGAAATCTCAATAGAGGAAATCCAACAGGCTATCTCCGATCTGGTCCCAGCAAGAGCCCTGGACCAGACGGATATACTTCAAGATTTTATAAATCATTTCAAGATATAATAATACCCATTCTTAAAAAAACATTTAACTCTATATCTAGAACACAAATCTTTACACTACAAAGCATGGAAGCTCACATTGTATTAATACCAAAAACTGAGAAAGATCACACATTATGTAATAATTACGACCAATTTCTTTGACAAATATCGATATATTCAAAGATTATGTCCAATAGATTACCACCCATATTACCAGGGTATATAGACCTAGATCAAACAGGCTTTACGAAAGGTCGAGAAACAAGAGACAACATTATAAAAACTTGTACACTAGTAGAACATGCTCAGAGAAATGCCATCCCAACATGTCTATTATCTATTGATGCTGAAAAAGCGTTCGACAGAGTGGGATGGCAGTTCTTAGAGGAAACATTGGTTCAGATAGTATTTTTAGAAGACAGCACACAAACACTCCTGCGCACAAGTGGATCATCCAGCAGTCAATCTTGCACGATGCTAACACCGGCCTTGCAGCCCTTCATGGACAGGGGTGTCCTAATACAAATTAGAAGAAAAGAAACAAGGGTGCACCAGCCTAGTGCATAATCATTTACATAGGGTGAAAGCACTGCTGGGCTCTGAAGAAGAAGCTTAATGCTTCGAAGCGCGTAAGCCAGCAGTGGCCCTCATCATATCCGCGGTGCCTCTGTGGAGTATGGTTTCGATCTCTACTTTCAGCTGCCATCAACCTAAAACGGCATTTTACTGCGACTTTTTCTGCTACTTTTGTGAGTAGTTTTTATTCTTTTTTAAATAAAATCTATCCTAAATGATTATGCACTAGGCTGGTGCACCCTTGTTTATTTTCTTCTAATTGGTTCAGATAGGAATGGGCCCAAAAATGCTTAGTAGGATTGTTGCGTTGTATTCTAATTCACGGGCCAAAGTAAGAACAAACGGAATGCTATCGGAGTATATAGAAATCTCAAATGGAACCTGGCTGGGATGTCCATTATCTCCCTTATTATATATATAATATACGTTACTAACCCCATTATAACAATACCTAATTTAATTACAGAATTCAAAAGATTTGGGGAATTGAGTAACTTTAAAGTCAATTATGATAAATCTGAAATGCTAAGCGTATCACTAACAGAAAAAACACAAATATTATTGCAAAAATACTTTTTATTCAAATGGCAGCAAATAGCAATTAAATATCTGGGAATTTATATTCAGAGAGACTTGAATAAATTACAAGAATTGAATTACAACGCGACAATCCGAAAAATAATAAAACTATCACAAAAATATGAAAAAATAACACACTCATGGATGGGAAGAATTAATATAATAAAAATTTATATATTACCCAAATTGTTGTATATATTTCAAACTGTTCCATTGGTTATTCCAAAGAAATTAATTAATGAACTAAGGAGAGCAATAGGAAGCTATATCTGGGCCCATAAAACACCACAAATTAAAACGGAAATCCTAATTAGAACTAAGAAAAAGGGAGGGTTAGCACTACCTGATTCCTCAAAATACCTACAAGCAGCCTTTCTGACTAGGAAAGTAGACTGGTACCAAAATAGGGAGGATAAACAATGGGTTAAACTAGAAGAAGACATTATAGGCATTCAACTTAAAGCGCTCCCTTGGATAAAACCGCACTTAAGACCTGGAGATAAAAAACTAACAATTTTTATAAAAGCTACATTAAAAATATGGGATGCAGAATTAAAAAAGGGGAACATTTCCACTATGATGGGACCAATGACCCCATTGTTCTCCAATCCAGAATTTCCACCAGCCTTAGCAACCACAAAGTACTTAAAATTGAATATATTGGAGAACGCAAGGGTGACCCAGATTCTAGTTGAAGGGAAAATACCAAAAAGACTTGGGACCTGAATATAAACATAAATGGCTACAATACCATCAATTAAAAACTTACATTGCAACAAATATAGTAATACCTTTAATAAATAGACCAAAAACGAAATTTGAACAAATTTTAATAGATGAACCAAAATCAATTAAAAAATTATCTAAGATATATGGTTTATTACTCCCTTCAGGACCCCTTAGAGAGCTAACAGGAATGAAAAAACGGGAAAAGGAAATAGGAAGATCAATATAAGAGATAGAATGGAAGAAAATATTTTCAATAATTCATAAAACATCTATTGCAAACAAGTACCAAGAAAGAAATGATAAAATAGCAATGAGATGGTATTGGAGCCCAGTAGCGTTAAATAAAATAAATAATGGACAGACAGATATGTGTTGGAGATGTAAGGTCGGAAGGGGGACATTGGACCATATTTGGTTCAGTTGTCATTTAGTGAGAAATTTTTGGGAAAAAGTTCACGAAATATACTGGAAAGTGTCGGGAGTAGAGAGAAATCTAAACATAGATATTTCATTGCTATCCTTGATTCCTGACTCAATAAAGAATATCAAGAAGGATATTTTTCACCATATGACTACGGCAGCTAGAACAATAATAGCTCGCAATTGGAGAGAAAATAAAAGTCCGAATATAGCAGATTGGGTATGTGAAATTAACGAAATACAATATATGGAAAGACAGATAAGAGAAGAAGAATATATAAATAGCCAAATGCCAGAAATATGGCAAAAATGGGATAAATTTTGGCTCTCGGAAGGAATGAAAAAATATATATAAATGGAAAATTAGGAGAAAATCAAAGGTGATAAGTAAATGAAGCGGAAAATGTGAGAGAAAGGGGGAAAGACAGGGGAGAGCGTGTTTTTTTTTTTTTTGTATGAATGGTAGTGAGGATGAATGGATATGGAGGTATTAGGAGTATATGCAGATATATGTTGATTGTTTTAATGATAAAGTAACTGACAATTATCAAGATTGGGTTTATTGACAATTAATGGGAATAATGTGTACTGTAAATGAATCTTGTGTAAATGTAAAGTTTTTGTATCTTAGAAAAAGACCAATAAAAGTAAATTGAAAACAAAATACCAAATGTAGTAATTTATAGTAGAGGTTGGATAAAAAAAATTAGGGCAGCATAACACTTTCTGTAGTAAAAAAACACATTACATGTTTGTTTATTGTTTTTTTCTAGGTAAATATATTTCTAAAGATGATATTGGCATGCAATTTTTACCACATATCGGTAATAACCCATGCAATCCATACATACATAAAAAACAAAATAAATAAGTTCAGAAATTTAGCTATGTGTAATTACATGCCAACACGGCCAGCATCAACCCATAACATCACAGGCAATCTCCCCTTCATAAATATCTAAAAAATAGTGCTAAAGCAATGATGTAATTAAAGTGAAAAAAAAATGCAAAAAAATGTGCAAATATGAAAAAAATGTATCCATAAAACCCTAGCAACCAAAGTTCTGATAATGTGCATAAGCAATAAAGTTCGAAAATGTATTGTCCTCACACTTCCAATTCCTTGTGCATCCACCACAGAGAGGACCATCACATGAATGACCAAACACACTTAAGCCTCATACACACGTATTTTCATCGGACAAAGCGTAGGACTTTTGTCCAAAGGGCGTTGGCCAGGAACTTGTATTGCATACAAACGGCAAAGAATTATTGGCCAACAAACACGAAACTACGTGTTTTTTTCAGCTCCTTAGCGCCACCCTTTGGGCAACTTCTGCTAATGTTGTGTTATGGTAAACATTGCTTCTGAGCATGCCTGTTTGTACTTTGGAGTTTTGTCCGACGGACTTGTCTACACACAATCGGATAATCCGACAACACACAATTGTTGGCGGACACTTTTAAAGCATGCTATCCCACATTTGTTGCCGGAAAATCCGACAACAGCTGTCCGATGGAGCTTACAAACGGTCGGATTTTCCGACAACAGCCTGCCATCACACAATTCCGTCAGAAAATCTGATCGTGTGTACGAGGCTTTAGTCAGGTCCCTTTGATCAGGATACTCCCAGACATCAGGCATGTGTCCCATCAGGATAGTTCCATCAGCGTATAGGATATGGTGGAAGACAAAAATATGCGCCCATAGTGAAATCCAAAAATGTATTAAAACATGATAGCAAGCAAAACAATACTTGCAGACAAGGATCCACTTCAAGGTACAGAAGCCGGTCGTGAGACTGGCTTCTGTCGGACAGGGAAATATAAACATGGGCTGAAAGTTGTCCGGTCCCTGCCGAAACAACCATTTGCAGCCAATTTTCTTCCCACGTGCACCCGACATAACACAGAAACATAAAAGAGTGATGGCAGAAAAGATTAAGTTTGCCCTTTTTATTTATTTATTTATTTATTTATTTATTATCCTTTTTGTCTGAGCATAGATCTGTTAGTCCCAAGCACTCAATTACTGCTGACTATATTAATTTAAATATGCTTGGGACAAACATATATCTATACTCAGACCAAAAGTTTAAAACAAACAAGCAAAAAAAAAAGGCAAAAACAAAAAAAGGCAACTAACCAAAAAAGCAGTAGACTCGGATGAACACTTCAAGAAATTTCTTATGCATTTTTTTTACTATAAGTTTAGTTTGATTTGTAAAGGTTTACTTTTAAGTAGATAAGACTACACATTGCTAACAACAACTTATTTCCAATGTAGGGGGTGCTTCACCAGATCAATGGCATCAACACTCTTACACAGGTATATGTTTTTTTATTTTTTTTCTGTTTAAATAAACATATGGTATTGAGAACATAGATTATCAGATGTGATCATTTAGTGATCTGATATCAGTAAACTGAAAATGGGGACTATTAGCTGCCTATCACCTAAGTCAGCTTCTGTTTTTTCATGCTATGTGTTTTTTTTACGAGTTATTTTATTGTAACTTGACCATACTTATGTTGTTATAAGGAAACTTTAGTGGTTTGGGTTCATTTTTATTTATTTGTTCTTTTATGTTTATACCATAATAACATGGCGATATGACAATGGTAGTGGTAATCAGGGATGAGCCGAACACCCCCCTGTTCGGTTCGCACCAGAACCTGCGAACAGACAAAATGTTCGTGTGAACTTTAGAACCCTATTAAATACAATGGACTCGAACGTTCGAAATCTAAAGTGCTAATTATAAAGGCTAATATGCAAGTTATTGTCCTAAAAAGTGTTTGGGGACCTGGGTCCTGCTCCAGGGGACATGTATCAATGCAAAAAAAAGTTTTAAAAACTGCAGTTTTTTCGGGAGCAGTGATTTTAATAATGCTTAAAATGAAACAATAAAAGTGAAATATTCCTTTAAATTTCGTACCTGGGGGGGGGGTGTATGATATGCATGTAAAGTGGCACATGTTTCCCGTGCTTAGAACTGTCCCTGCAAAAAATTTCATTTTTGAAAGAAAAATAGTCATTTAAAACTCACTCGCGGCTATTAATGAATTGTCGGCTCCCGGCAATACATACAAAAGTCATTGATAAAAAAAAAAAGAAAGCGTGAGGGTTCC
The DNA here is from genome assembly GCA_029206835.1 of Rana muscosa. Taxonomy (NCBI): domain Eukaryota; kingdom Metazoa; phylum Chordata; class Amphibia; order Anura; family Ranidae; genus Rana; species Rana muscosa. The sequence goes on from CM055122.1 coordinate 141,523,017, forward strand.
CCAGAATTCAATTACCAGGCCCTTCAGGTCTGGTATAGATATTAAGGGGAACCCCGCCGCAAATTTTAAAAAAAAATGACGTGGGGTTCCCCCAAATATCCATACCAGGCCCTTCAGATCTGGCATGGATTTTAAGGGGAACTCCACCCCAAATTTAAAAAAAAATGGTGTGGAGTCCCCCTAAAAATCCATACCAGACCCCTTATCCGAGCACGCAACCTGGCCGGCCGCAGGGGAAGAGGGGGGGATGAGAGAGCGGCCCCCCCTCCCTCCTGAACCGTACCAGGCCACATGCCCTCAACATGGGGAGGATGTCCCCATGTTGATGGGGACAAGGGCCTCATCCCCACAACCCTTGCCCGGTGGTTGTGGGGGTCTGCGGGTGGGGGGCTTATCAGAATATGGAAGACCCCTTTAACAAAGGGGACCCCCAGATCCCCTCCCCTATGTGAATTGGTAAGGGGTACATTGTACCCCTACCATTTCACGAAGAAAGCGTAAAAAAATGTTAAAAAAAAACACACAAACACCTTGAAAAAGTCCTTTATTAAAAAAAATAAATAAATTCCAGCGGTGAAATCCAGTGTCCCGCGGCGATCCCGATGTCCAGCGCTGTCCGTCATTGGTTGTGCCTGAGCGGACCTGATGGGGAACTTCCTCCTCAGTGTTTTAAATGTATAGACCCGCCCCTTCTAAAGTTCTCCATCAGATCCGCTTAGCGGACCAGATGCGGAACATGACAAGGGGCGGGTCTATACATGTATTACCAAAGTGAGAGAAGTTCCCCATCAGGTCCGCCCCCTCGGTATGTCGGACCCGCCTACGTCATTGGCCTGAGCGGGGAACTTCCTTCACTGTGTAATTTAAATTTACACAGTGAAGGAAGTTCCCCGCTCAGGCCAATGACGTAGGCGGGTCCGACATACCGAGGGGGCGGACCTGATGGGGAACTTCTCTCACTTTGGTAATACATGTATAGACCCGCCCCTTGTCATGTTCCGCATCTGGTCCGCTGAGCGGACCTGATGGGGAACTTTAGAAGGGGCGGGTCTATACATTTAAAAACTGAGGAGGAAGTTCCCCATCAGGTCTGCTCAGGCACAACCAATGACGGACAGCGCTGGACATCGGGATCGCCGCGGGACACTGGATTTCACCGCTGGAATGTTTTTTTTTTTTTAATAAAGGACTTTTTCAAGGTGTTTGTGGGGGGGGGGCGGGATCTGGGGGTCCCCTTTGTTAAAGGGGTCTTCCAGATTCCGATAAGCCCCCCGCCCGCAGACCCCCACAACCACCGGGCTTAAAATCCATGCCAGATCTGAAGGGCCTGGTATGGATATTTGGGGAAACCCCACGCCATTTTTTTTTAAATTTGCGGCGGGGTTCCCCTTAATATCCATTCCAGACCTGAAGGGCCTGGTAATTGAATTTGGGGGAACCCCCACGCTTTTTTTTTTTTTTTTTTATCAATGACTTTTGTATGTATTGATAAAAGCCGACAATTCATTAATAGCCGCGAGTGAGTTTTAAATGACTTTTTTTCCTTCAAAAATGACACTTTGTGCAGGGACAGTTCTAAGCACGGGAAACATGCGCCACTTTACATGCATATCATACACACCCCCCAGGTACGAAATTTAAAGGAATATTTCACTTTTATTGTTTCACTTTAAGCATTATTAAAATCACTGCTCCCGAAAAAACGGCAGTTTTTAAAACTTATTTTTGCATTGAAACATGTCCCCTGGGGCAGGACCCGGGTCCCCAAACACTTTCTAGGACAATAACTTGCATATAAGCCTTTATAATTAGCACTTTAGATTTCTCCCATCGATTTTTCGAATTTGTCGCGAACACCCCAATTTGTTCGCTGTTTGGCGAACGGGCGAACAGGCAATGTTCGAGTCGAACATGAGTTCGACTCGAACTCGAAGCTCATCCCTAGTGGTAATAACAACATCAGCACCGATCTTACCTGTTCTCACTATTTAAATTGTATTTAAAGCCAAACCTTTTTTTTTTTTCTTCTGCTGACAGCCAGGTAAGAGGGGATATCTGGTTGCTTTGGAGAGATCTCCTCTTTCTAAAGCCCCGTACACACGGTCGGACTTTTGGCCAACAAACTTCATTTTGAGAAAGTTGGACCAACAATCCGACCGTGTGTATGCTCCATCGGACAAACTTTTTTTTTTGTTTTCATCTGACAAAAGTTTGGCCAACAAAAGTCCGATGGAGCAAAGTCCGACCGTGTGTACAGAAAACCATAGGACTTTTGTCCGATGGACAAAACAACTAATGTTAAAATCAACCAACAATAGCAGAAGTTGACCAAAGGGTGGCGGTAAAGAGCAGAAAAGAGCAGAAAAACCACGTGATGTTGCAAAAAGTTTTGGGAAAGTTTGCAGAAAAGTCCTGTGGTGTGTATGCTATGGGTGTGCCCGGCCAACTCCGTTCAGACAAAAATCCACGGAAAAGTCCGATGGAAGTCCAACCGTGTGTACGAGGCTTTACTGCTGTGTCCCTCATACCAGAAGTAAGGGAAACAGACAGAAAAAAATACCGGACAGGGTCTTAAGCATTAATTACTCTATCAAAAAACTATAAAACAAATTTTGGCTTTACATACACTTTAAGGTTCCATGCACACTAGGCAGCAAAAAAAAAATCCAGAACTGCTGGCAGAACAAAGCAGCATAAAGACACTCCCTTGGAGCATAATGTATGCGCCTTTAGGCGTGTTTGCTTTTTTTTTGCGTTTTTCCCCACAGCACTAGAAAAATATACGCTTAAAAACGCTCATAAAAACCATGTTTAGGTCAAGTGTTTTTTCTGCCTCAAATCTCCTCTCAAAAACGCATTGATAGGTTTTTTTTTTTTTTTTAGCCTGTACAAAATCTCCTCTACAAATATTCTGTAAATGTCCAAATGTGTATGAACACAGGTGGAAATAAAAAAGACGCCAGACGCCTGTATAAGCAGCATTTTTTATGCCCAGTGTGCATGAGGCTTAAAACTAAAGTAGTTATCCTATAACAACAGTTACTTCAATTTTTAATGTTACTACTCCATCTGCTGGATATATATATAAATGCTGCTTTCCCAAGTCTATATTATGACATACTCTCTTCTTTTTATTTTTAGTACATGCAGACAACATGTAATACATACCTTTCATCTGGTGAAGATGAATTTAATATTGACAAGTTGGTCAATATGACCTGTAAGTATAATCATTACAAGTGTAAGTAGTAATATTTATATGCATTATTGTAATACTTCCCAAATTAAATGTGATGGGAAGAGGGATAGCATTGTATGAAGGCAAAGGACACACCTCTGCCATGTCCACTGCTACGCAGATCGGGAAGAATTGATATGCAGAAAATGATTGAATAAACTCAAAAGTCTTTTTACCACTAATTTGCCTTCCTACTTACTGTTCAAATAACACATCGTTTTGGTAGTTAAATATTACATTAACAAGGTCAGTACCCCTAGACCAGAAATCAAGACAAATAAAGAGGAAAGAGGGACAGAGGGATTTTGTATCAAAAGAGGGAGAGTGCTTCGAAAAAAAGAACAGAGCTATGGTTTTGAGGTATCTTGCTCTTTAAAGTAACAAGGTGACCAGTCCACTTTGCTTGTGCAACTGCAAACACTTGGTATGGGAAGGCATCACACCTTGTATGTTTCCATTTACAGCCTACAATGCTAATCCCCATATTGGGAATTGTCATAAAGACCTATGTGCTTTTAACATCATAATGATTTGTACCCTTAATATTAAATGTTCTATTTTATTTTATATTATTGGTATGTCACATAATCTTTCCCTTTTTTTTTTTGTAGATATTTTTCAAAAACTTGCTGCCGCAAAAGAGCAAAGAGAATGGATAATTCAAAGTGGAGCACACAAAGTAAGGAACCAGCTTGTTTGTGTACAATTTAATAGCACAGCAATACATCAGTATATTTACTGTACATACAAAAAACAATAACAAACTGTATATATATATATATATATATATATATATATAAATATATACAGTGGGGAAAATAATCTTTTGATCCCCTGCAGATTTTGTAATTTTGCCCACTTACAAAGAAATGAAAGGTCTATAATTTTTATCATAGTATTTTAAATGATAGAGTCAGAATATCAACCAAAAATCCAGAAAAAAAACAACATGATAGATGTTTTATATACAGTGGGGAGAACAAGTATTTGATACACTACTGATTTTGCAGGTTTTCCTACTTACAAAGTATGTAGAGGTCTGTAATTTTTATCATAGGTACTCTTCAACTGTGAGAGACGGAATCTAAAACTAAATCTAAAATCCAGAAAATCACATTGTATGATTTTTTAAATAATGAATTTGCATTTTATTGCATGACATATCGTATTTCTTGGACTATGAGGCGCAATTTATTCCCTGAGAAATATGGGGGAAAATGTCCCTGCGTCTTATAGTGCGAATATATGACAGGCACCGCCCCCCCTGCCACCGCTGGCACCGCCCCCTGCCACTGCTCGCATCGTCTCCCGCTGCCACCACCGGAAGAGAGGCAGGAGAGTGGGGGATAGACTTCCAAACCCCCCGTAGGCGCCAGGCGATCTTTCGGCTGGTTCCTGAGACAGAAAACAGAGCATTTGGCCGCTCGGGCTGCTCTGTCTTCTGTTAGTTGAAAGAGATAACATCAGGTAAGGCTGCATTTGTAGCAAAGTTCACTCTGCATTTCTATGGCATAGTCACTCTGCATTTCTGTGGCATGGTCACTCTGCATTTCTGTGGCATGGTCACTCTGCATTTCTGTGGCATGGTCACTCTGCATTTCTGTGGCATGGTCACTCTGCATTTCTGTGGCATGGTCACTCTGCATTTCTGTGGCATGGTCACTCTGCATTTCTGTGGCATGGTCACTCTGCATTTCTGTGGCATGGTCACTCTGCATTTCTGTGGCATGGTCACTCTGCATTTCTGTGGCATGGTCACTCTGCATTTCTGTGGCATGGTCACTCTGCATTTCTGTGGCATGGTCACTCTGCATTTCTGTGGCATGGTCACTCTGCATTTCTGTGGCATGGTCACTCTGCATTTCTGTGGCATGGTCACTCTGCATTTCTGTGGCATGGTCACTCTGCATTTCTGTGGCATGGTCACTCTGCATTTCTGTGGCATGGTCACTCTGCATTTCTGTGGCATGATCAATCTGCATTTCTATGGCATGGTCACTCTGCATTTCTGTGGCATGGTCACTCTGCATTTCTATGGTAATGGTCACTCTGCATTTACTATGGCAATGGTCACTCTGCATTTACTATGGCAATGGTCACTCTGCATTTACTATGGCAATGGTCACTCTGCATTTACTATGGCAATGGTCACTCTGCATTTTCTATGGCAAAGTTCACTCTGCATTTCTATGGCATAGCCCCTCTGCATTTCTGTGGCATGGTCACTCTGCATTTCTGTGGCATGGTCACTCTGCATTTCTGTGGCATGGTCACTCTGCATTTCTGTGGCATGGTCACTCTGCATTTCTGTGGCATGGTCACTCTGCATTTCTGTGGCATGGTCACTCTGCATTTCTGTGGCATGGTCACTCTGCATTTCTGTGGCATGGTCACTCTGCATTTCTGTGGCATGGTCACTCTGCATTTCTATGGCATGGTCACTCTGCATTTCTATGGCATGGTCACTCTGCATTTCTGTGGCATGGTCACTCTGCATTTCTATGGTAATGGTCACTCTGCATTTACTATGGCAATGGTCACTCTGCATTTACTATGGCAATGGTCACTCTGCATTTTCTATGGCAATGGTCACTCTGCATTTTCTATGGCAATGGTCACTCTGCATTTTCTATGGCAATGGTCACTCTGCATTTCTTTGACAATGGTCAGGCTTCATTTCATGGGCACTGGAAAATATTTTAGTACCCCATTTGGTTCAGTATATTTTTGTTTCTTGTTTTCCTCCTCTAAAACCTAGGTGCGTCTTATGGTCAGGTGCGTCTTATGGAGTGAAAAATACGGTAAGTATTTGATCACCTACCAACCAGTAAGAATTCCTGCTCTCACTGACCTGTTATTTTTTCTTTAAGGCCCCTTTCACACGGACGGTCCGTTCAGGTCCGCCTGTCAGTTTTTTAGGCGGATCTGAACGGATGCTCCATGTAGCCCTATGGAGCCACGGATGTCAGCGGTGACATGTCCGCTGACATCCGACCTGCTCCGCTCCGCCAAAGTGTGACGGAGGAAAACCCTATTTTTCCATCCGTCAGCGGAGCGGATCGGATGAACGCGGACAGACGGTCCGTGTTCATCCGATCCCCCCATAGGGGAGAGCGGAGATCTGACAGGGCGGTCCCTGCACAGTGTGCGGGGACCGCCCAGTCATCCGCCGGCTCAGCGGGGATCAACTGAGCGATCCCCGCTGAGCAAGCGGAGCTTCACGAGGCGGATCTTCACGGATCAGTCCCATGTGAAAGAGCCCTAAGAAGCCCTCCTGTTCTTCAATCATTACCTGTATTAACTGCACCTGTTTGAACTCGTTACCTATATAAAAGACACCTGTCCACACACTCAGACTCCAACCTCTCCACAATGGACAAGACCAGAGAGCTGTGTAAGGACACCAGGGATAAAATTGTGGACCTTCACAAAGGTGGGATGGGCTACAGGACAATAGACAAGCAGCTTGGTGAGAAGGCAACAACTGTTGGCGCAATTATTAGAAAATGGAAGAAGTTCAAGATGACGGCCAATCTCCCTCAGTCTGGGGCTCCATGCAAGATCTCACCTTGTGGGGCATCAATGATTATGAGGAAGGTGAGGGATCAGCCCAGAACTACATGGCAGGACCTGGTCAATGACCTGAAGAGAGTTGGGACCACCGTCTCAAAGAAAACCATTAGTAACACACTACACCGTCATGGATTAAAATCCTGCAGCGCACGCAAGGTCCACCTGCTCAAGCCAGCGTATGTCCAGGCCCGTCTGAAGTTTTCCAATGACCATCTGGATGATCCAGAGGAGGAATGGGAGGAGGTCATGGGGTCTGATGAGACAAAAATAGAGCTTTTTGGTCTAAACTCCACTCGCCGGAGTTTGGAGGAAGAAGAAGGATGAGTACAACCCCAAGAACACCATCCCAACCGTGAAGCATGGAGGTAGAAACATCATTCATTGGGGATGCTTTTCTGCAAAGGGGATAGGACGACTTCACCGTATTAAGGGGAGGATGGATGGGGCCATGTATCGCGAGATCTTGGCCAACAACCTCATTCCCTCAGTAAGACCATTGAAGATGGGTCGTGGCTGGGTCTTCTAAGGTCAACTAAGGAGTGGCTCCGTAAGTAGCATCTCAAGGTCCTAGAGTGGCCTAGTCAGTCTCCAGAAAAAAAAAAAAACAACAATGTCACCAGCGCTAATATTGGTAGATATATATGTGAAAATAGTCAAACATCATGAGGTGGGGAAGAAATATCAAAAAGAAGGATGTAAGTCCAGAGCAGCTAGATAAAAATCATACCCGGAAGTAACGAATATACACCATCCATACACTAAAATTCAGCGCTAATGGGACACACAAAATAATGCAATAATGCAAGTTGTCTCTTTGCAGTGTTAAAGAAGTTTGTCCATTTATTAGCCACAATCTAAATAAAATCCACTCCTGAAGTGGACGACAGGTAAAAGAAGTAAAGTGAAACACTTGCAGTGAACAAACTTGCAGTGACACCTACGATCCCTTGAGCAAGGAGGGGCTAAGGATTCCAAGTGTAACTCAATGATCACATAGCCTGAGTGCAATAGAGGGCTATCGCCAGTACCTTATGATGACTGTCATGCAGAGGACATGCTGACCGACATGTGAAGGGCCCTCCAACATGAAGGACGCGGAACCAGGGCTGCAACAGCGGGACGAGGGAACCCAAAAACTCTGTCCCTCCGGGTAGATGACGTCAGTCCCGCTGCGACGCCAACAGGAGTCTAAAGAGCCAAGACGCGCTGTGGAATGGGTGTGCCGTATAGCGTGCTCCTTCACTCCTGATGTTGACTTGCTGCTGCTCTCTAGTGGGGGTGTTAAGGAAATTCAGCTCACTGTGGTAAATCCCCAACTCACTGGTCGGCTGATGATCAGCTCAGGACACTGGAAAAAGGCCAATTCAGCTACTGTTGAGCTCCTAGGCAAGGTTAAATCGTGGTGAAGGGTCAAAGATATCTTAAAATAGGTTTCTCTACCAAATATTAAGTTCTGATTTTCTGATGTATCAAATACTTATGTCATGCAATAAAATGTAAATTAATTACTTAAAAATCATACAATGTGATTTTCTTGATTTTTGATTCTGTCTCTCACAGTTGAAGAGTATCTATGATAAAAATGACAGACCTCTACATGCTTTGCAAATAGGAAAACCTGCAAAATCGTCAGTGTATCAAATACTTGTTCTCCCCACTGTATATATTTAAGTGTTTTGTTGTTTGTGAAACTATTTGAAAAGTAATAAACAGATATATGGCAAAAAAATTGTAATTAATAAAATGTATTAAAAAAATATTTAAATAAATTGAGTTTCAGTTCAGTGAGTAAAATAAGTATTTGACCTCCTACCAACCAACAATAGAACTAGCTCCTACAGACTGGCTACAGTACACCCTCAGTCTGGAGCTCCATGCAGGATTTCACCTCATGGGGTATGGATGATCATGAGAAAAGTGAGGGATTAGCCCAGAACTACACGGGAGGAGCTTATGAATGATTTCAAGGCAGTTGGGTCCACAGTCATCAAACAAACCATTGGTAGCACAATACGCCGCCATGGATTGAAATCCTGCAGGCCCGTCTGAAGCTTGCCAGTGAACATCTAAATGATTCAGGGAAGGATTGGGAGAAAGTGCTGTGGTCAGATGAGATCAAAATTGAGCTCTTTGGCATTAACTCGACTTTCCATGTTTGGACGAAGAAAAATGCTAACTAAGACTCTAAGAACCGCATCCCTACAGTCAAGCACAGAGGTGAAAACATTATGCTTTGGGGCGGTTTCTCTGCTAAAGGTAGAGGCTGACTTTGCCGCATTGAGGGGCCAGCTCTTCTGAAGACGCCCAGTGGGAAGGGCAAAGCTAGTCTAGCAAGGACTGTCCGTGATGAGCAGTTTACAGCTGACTCACACACTGAGGCAGCCATCTGTTATACATGCTTTTTATCAACTTTGTGAATGTAAGTGCAATTGCTTTTTAACCTTTTAATAAAGTATAACAATACTACATCATGGCCCGCATGGCACGATGTGCGCTAGAATGCCCAGTCCTTGGGCACCTTCAGCCCGAGGCCCTGTTGCTGCATTGTAGGCCCAGCTCCGCTGACTAGGGCCTACGCTTCAGAGAAGGATCCCAGGCTGCCCGATTGTAATGGACCCATCTTTAGGAAAGAAGTTTCAGGGGAAGAACAGTCCCGGCGGAGACTAGCGACTCGGGGAGAGGCCTGGAGACCTGCCTAGTGGGGAATCCATCATCTCTGACATCCGTGCTCCATCCCGGCTGCTAGGACTGCTCTCATAGGGACTATCCGGGTGAGCAATACCCACTCAGGCTTGAGTGGCGACGAGTGTATATACTGGATTTAAGTGTTGCGTGCCTGAACATTCCTCTACGTCTTTCAACCTTTCTGCTCTTGCTTTCTTCAAGTGGAAAAAGAATAAAGCCTTGCTGATTAGGTTTTGCTCATGTGTGGACATTGGCCTTATTCCTGGAAGATATTGGTGTACCTAGACAAGGAAGCTGAAGGATCCACTCATGGGAGGTAATTGCTGCAGACCCAAAGTAACGAAACCAGTAGATCCCATTAACAAATAGGGGTCTGCGGGTGTGTGGAGACCGCGGCACGGTAGCTACAGGTCATTTTACTTTGAAAGTGGGCAAATCTACAAAATCTGAAGGGGATCAAACAATTATTTTCCCCAGTGTGTATATAGTATATATATATATATATATATATATATATATATATATATATGTATATATATATCACCAATGCTTGAAACCTAAAAAGGCAGTTTTTGCTACTCCTAAGTGATCAGGAGAGGTGCATTCAAATGTGATATCCAAGGGACAATGAATAAAATAATTCACATATGTATGTAAAGAGTAGTGATGAGCCGAACACCCCCGGGTTCGGTTCGCACCAGAACCCGCGAACGGACCGAAAGTTCGAACGAACATTAGAACCCTATTAAATACAATGGATGCGAACGTTCGAATTCTAAAGTGCTAATTATAACAACTATTATGCATGTTATTGTCATAAATAGGGTTTGGGAACCCGGGTTCTGCACCAGGGGACATGTATCAATGCAAAAAGAAGTTTTAAAAACGGTCGTTTTTCGGGAGCAGTCATTTTAATGATGCATAAAGTGAAAAAAAAAAAGTCAAATATTCCTTTAAATATCGTACCTGGGGGGTGTCTAAAGTATGCCTGTGAAGTGCCACGTGTTTCCCGTGTTTAGAACTGTCCCTGCACAAAATGACACTTCTAAAGGAAAAAAAAGCCATTTAAAACTGCTTGCGGCTTTAATGTAATGTCTGGTCCCGGTAATATGGATGAAATTCTTTAAGAAAAATGGCATAGCTACCCCATGACCCCCCCCCTACCCCAGCCCATTACCAGCCCCTTTGGGTCTTGTATGGATATTAAGGGGAACCCCGCACATAAAATAAAAAAGGCCCTATATACTCTGAACAGCCGTATACAGGCGGTGCATACAAGACAGGGACTGTAGGTTTGTTCTTATGTAGAATCTGTTTGTAATTTTGAACAGGTACATTGTTGAAGTGTAGCTCCAGCCCAAAAATCTATTTTTAAACTTTTTGGGAAACATAGGTAAGGGTTATCACCCCTGTAACATTTGTTTTGCTGTCTGTGCCCCTGTTCAGAACATTTCACCTCACTTTCCGTCCCAATGACAACTGTTTTTGAAATGTGGTGTTTTTCTTGAAACAAGGATTGCTGATAAAGCATCAGTACAGATGAGACCCCTTTCTCCCATATTTATTCTTACAGGAGAGAATTTTCCTTTCTAGGGGTAGATTTCCTCTCACTTCCTGTTGTCTTCTTTCGTTTGCAAGTAGGAGTCGTTTGTAAGTTGGATGTTTGAAAGTAGGGACCTGCCGTATATACTCTGCAGAAATAGGCCCCTTAGTTGTTGGTGTTGGCACAACACTGTAAGCACTCAGTTACTGTTGGTTGGTGCTGGAACGCCCTGCTGTCAACTATTATATCAGGAATTTTAATTACATATAATTGTTGAACAGTGGTAGTAAAAATTGGGGCTTTGATGGTGGTGCTGGTGCCACAACACTGTAAGCCCTGACAGTTACTCTTGGTGGGTGCAGCAATGGGCCCTGCTGTGAATTATTAGATCAAGAATTGTAATTACATGCCCCTTTTGAACAGGGGCTGAAAAATTGGGCCTTTCGTGGTGGTGGTGGTGGTGGCGTTGCCACAAGACTGTAAGCCCTCAGAGTTACTCTTGGTGGGTGCAGCAATGGACCCTGCTGTGAATTATTAGATCAAGAATTGTAATTGCATGCCCCTGTTGAACAGGGGCTGAAAAATTGGGCCTTAGGCACTGGTGGCACAACACTACAACCCCTCACAGATACTGTACTTGGAGCACAGCAATGAGCCCTGTTGCAAAGTATTGCTTCAAAAATTGTAATGACACGCCCCTGTTAAACAGGGGCTGAAAAATTGGGCCTTAGGCACTGGTGCCACAACACTCCAACCCCTCACAGATACTGTACTTGGAGCACAGCAATGAGCCCTATGGCAAATTATTGCTAAAAAAATTGTAATTACACGCCCCTGTAAAACAGGGGCTGAAAAATTGGGCCTTAGCCACTGGTGGTGGCACCCATAAACAAAAATGATCTTCCAAGCTATCATCATCAATCGTATCATTGAGGACTCGGAGGAGGAGGATAGCCAGTCAACATAACAGCACAGGCACTCAGCATCAGCATCAGTCTTGAAGGGATGTGACATGTTAAAATCAATTAGTCTGTTATATCAGCATCAGGTGTGTGGTAGCTGGTGGTGATCCAAGACTGGTTCATCTTGATGAAAGTCAGTCGATCAACCGAGTCGGTGGACAGGCGCACCCTGTGATCCGTGACAAATCCTCCAGCAGCACTGAATGTGCGTTCCGAAAGAACGCTGGATGCAGGACAGGCCAGTAGCTCAATTGCATACTGTGCAAGCTCTGGCCAGTGATCCATCCTCAAGACCCAGTAAGCCAGAGGATTTTCGGTGGGGAAGGTGTCCAAGTCTGACCTTGCCCCTAGATATTCCTGCACCATGTTTATCAGACGCTGGCGATGGTTGCTGGAACCGATCATACTTTGGGGCTGCGGACTAAAGAATTGTCTGAACGCATCGGTCAGACGGCCACCTTCCCCACCGCTCCTTCTTTGACTGGCCGAAGCCTCAGCAACTCGTTGTCCAGGACCAGGAGTTTGTAACCTCCCAGTCTCTGGGAACGCGTTGCACAGACCTTTCTGCAAGGCCTCCCGGAGTTGTCTCATCCTCTGCTCCCTCTGCGACGGTAACATAAGGTCCGCAACCTTACCCTTGTACCGTGGATCAAGGAGAGTGGCCAGCCAGTAATGGTCCCTCTCCTTGATCCGAAGAATACGAGGATCCTTCCGCAGACTTTGCAGGATCAGGGAGGCCATGCAGCGTAGGTTTGCTGAGGCATTCGCTCCGGAGTCCTCTGGGTCACTAAGGACGACATGATCCGCAGCCACCTCCTCCCAGCCACGTACAAGTCCACTGGTTTCTTGGGACTGTAAATCATCCCTAAAAGACTGCTGCTGATGATGCTGAGTGCCAGCCTCCACCTCCATGCTGACACAATCCTCCTCCTCCTCCTCCTCCTCCTCCTCCTCCTCTTCCTGTGTGATGGGTGGGACAGAAGGAACACTGTCTGGGTAAAGGGGGCCTTGAGAGGCAAGGAAGTCCTCCTCTTCCTGCCTCTGTTCTGCCTCAAGTGCCCTGTCCATTATTCCACGCAGCGTGTGCTCCAACAGGTGGACAAGAGGTACAGTGTCACTGATGCATGCACTGTCACTGCTCACCATCCTCGTGGCCTCCTCAAATGGTGCCAGGACAGTGCATGCATCCCTGATCATGCCCCACTGGCGTGGAGAAAAAAAACCAAGCTCCCCTGACCCTGTCCTGGTGCCGTAGTCGCACAGGTACTCATTGATGGCCCTCTGCTGCGTGTGCAGCCGCTGCAGCATGGCCAACGTTGAGTTCCACCTGGTGGGCATGTCACATATAAGGCGGTTCTTGGGCAGGTTCAACTCCTTTTGCAGCTCAGCCAGGCGAGCACTGGCATTATAAGATCTGCGGAAATGCACACAGACTTTCCTGGCCTGCCTCAGGACATCCTGTAAGCCCGGGTACCTGCCCAAGAACCGCTGCACCACCAGGTTAAGGACGTGAGCCACACAGGGCACATGGGTCAGTTGTCCCTGTCGGAGGGCGGAGAGGAGGTTGGTGCCATTGTCGCAAACCACCATTCCTGGCTTAAGCTGGCGTGGCGTCAACCACCTCTCGGCCTGGCCCTGCAGAGCAGACAGGACCTCTGCCCCAGTGTGGCTTCTGTCCCCCAAACACACCAGCGCAAGCACGGCATGGCATCTTTTTGCCTGCGTACTTGCGTAGCCCCGTGAACGGCTACGGAGCACCGCTGGTTCATAGGACAAACCACAGGAAGAGGCCATGGAGGAAGAAGAAGAGGAGGGGGTGGAGGAGAGAGGTGTGTCACAACCAGTAGTAGCATTTTGGAGGCGTGGCGGTGGGACAACCTCCAACACTACTGCACCTTGTCCTGCATCCTTCCCAGCTGCCAAAAGAGTGACCCAATGGGCCGTGAAAGAAAGGTAACGTCCCTGTCCATGCCTGCTGGACCATGAGTCAGCGGTAATATGCACCTTACCGCTGACCGCCCTGTCCAGCGAGGCCAAGACATTGCCTTCCACATGCGGGTAGAGAGCCGGAATAGCCTTCCGTGAGAAAAAGTGGCGTTTGGGAACCTGCCACTGAGGAACCGCACATTGCACAAACTCACGGAAGGGGGCCGAGTCTACCAACTGAAAAGGCAGCAGTTGAAGCGCTAGCAATTTAGCCAAGCTAGCATTCAACCGCTGGGCATGTGGATGGCTGGGAGTGAACTTCTTTCGACGGTCCAGCAGCTGGGGCAGGGAAATTTGCCTGCTAGAATCGGACGTCGGTGTACTGCTAGCAGAGTGGCCGCAAGTACTTGGCTGTGACACACCTAATTCTACACCTTCATTCCTCTCAGTGCATGTTTCAGAGAGGACTGAAGTTATAGTGGGGTTGGAGATCCCAGCGGATGCGGTGCAAGGAGAGGTCCGCTTTGTTCTTTGGTGTGGGTCTTTGAGGTAGGCTTGCCAACGAGCTGCATGGCAGGTCAACATATGTCTGGTCAGGCATGTGGTACCCAAGCGGCTGATGTTTTGGCCACGCGATATACGCTTGAGACATATGTTGCAAACAGCAGCTGTGCGATCTGATGCACTAGCCTCAAAAAAGGCCCACACCAAAGAACTTTTTGAATGACGGGCAGAGGCAGCGCCCTGCACAGGCGGAGCTCTGCGGTGTGATTCCGTCGGTGTACTGCCCTTACGCTGGCCACCAAAGGGCATCCTGCCTCGTTGGAGATGTGCCTCCTCCTCATCCTCCTCCTCCTCCTCTCTCCTATTAGGCACCCACGTGGAGTCAGTGACCTCATCATCACCTCCCTCCTCATCACTGGAGCCAATCTGGCAGTATGCTGCAGCTGCTGGAACATGACTGCCAGATTGGTGTCCTTCTTGAGCATCCCCTCTGTCTGCTCTCACGCTACTGCCTTCCTCTAGCTGGGTTTCATCATCAGACCCTTCGAAACGCTGGGCATCCTCCTGGAGCATGTACCCAACACTGTGCTCAAACAGTTCGGGGGACTCCTCAGGAGGAGGACATGGTGGGTCTAGGGAAGGAGTGACTGATGATGAGTCTGACATTGATACCAGGGAAGAGGACGCTTTGGCAGCTGCTTTTCCAGTACCCTGAGCCTGGGTGAGAGAGGATGAGGAGGAGGAGGGCTTGGTCATCCACTCTACCAAGTCTTCGGCATGATGTGGCTCAACATGTCCAGCTGCCGAAAAGAAGGACAAGCGTGTCCCATGGCCATGTGCTGATGACAATGCACCGCGTCCACGACCAGCACTGTTGCCCCCAGACACAGAGCCTGCTTGCCCTCTTTTATTGCCTCCTGACTGTCTGCCTCTCCTTGTTTGCCTTCCAGACATTCTAATAGATGGCCTGCAGGGAGATGGGAAAAAAACAATAAGGGCTACCTTCAGGTGTCCTTCTCTGTCCCTTGAAACAAGGACTTTGACAGTGAAAGAAACTGACACACTCTCCCTACCTACAGTTTTCTGTCCCTAGAAAAAATGTTTTTTTTAAGCACAATTTAGCACAAGGAGAATTCACTCACTGTCCTTCCAGGTCCCTGGAAACAAGGACTTTGACAGTGAAAGAAACTGACACACTCTCCCTACCTACAGTTTTCTGTCCCTAGAAAAAATGTTTTTTTTAAGCACAATTTAGCACAAGGAGAATTCACTCACTGTCCTTCCAGGTCCCTGGAAACAAGGACTTTGACAGTGAAAGAAACTGACACACTCTCCCTACCTACAGTTTTCTGTCCCTAGAAAAAATGTTTTTTTTAAGCACAATTTAGCACAAGGAGAATTCACTCACTGTCCTTCCAGGTCCCTGGAAACAAGGACTTTGACAGTGAAAGAAACTGACACACTCTCCCTACCTACAGTTTTCTGTCCCTAGAAAAAATGTTTTTTTTAAGCACAATTTAGCACAAGGAGAATTCACTCACTGTCCTTCCAGGTCCCTGGAAACAAGGACTTTGACAGTGAAAGAAACTGACACACTCTCCCTACCTACAGTTTTCTGTCCCTAGAAAAAATGTTTTTTTTTAAGCACAATATAGCACAAGGAGAATTCACTCACTGTCCTTCCAGGTCCCTGGAAACAAGGACTTTGACAGTGAAAGAAACTGACACACTCTCCCTACCTACAGTTTTCTGTCCCTAGAAAAAATGTTTTTTTTAAGCACAATTTAGCACAAGGAGAATTCACTCACTGTCCTTCCAGGTCCCTGGAAACAAGGACTTTGACAGTGAAAGAAACTGACACACTCTCCCTACCTACAGTTTTCTGTCCCTAGAAAAATGTTTTTTTTAAGCACAATTTAGCACAAGGAGAATTCACTCACTGTCCTTCCAGGTCCCTGGAAACAAGGACTTTGACAGTGAAAGAAACTGACACACTCTCCCTACCTACAGTTTTCTGTCCCTAGAAAAAATGTTTTTTTTAAGCACAATTTAGCACAAGGAGAATTCACTCACTGTCCTTCCAGGTCCCTGGAAACAAGGACTTTGACAGTGAAAGAAACTGACACACTCTCCCTACCTACAGTTTTCTGTCCCTAGAAAAAATGTTTTTTTTAAGCACAATTTAGCACAAGGAGAATTCACTCACTGTCCTTCCAGGTCCCTGGAAACAAGGACTTTGACAGTGAAAGAAACTGACACACTCTCCCTACCTACAGTTTTCTGTCCCTAGAAAAAATGTTTTTTTTAAGCACAATTTAGCACAAGGAGAATTCACTCACTGTCCTTCCAGGTCCCTGGAAACAAGGACTTTGACAGTGAAAGAAACTGACACACTCTCCCTACCTACAGTTTTCTGTCCCTAGAAAAAATGTTTTTTTTAAGCACAATATAGCACAAGGAGAATTCACTCACTGTCCTTCCAGGTCCCTGGAAACAAGGACTTTGACAGTGAAAGAAACTGACACACTCTCCCTACCTACAGTTTTCTGTCCCTAGAAAAAATGTTTTTTTTAAGCACAATTTAGCACAAGGAGAATTCACTCACTGTCCTTCCAGGTCCCTGGAAACAAGGACTTTGACAGTGAAAGAAACTGACACACTCTCCCTACCTACAGTTTTCTGTCCCTAGAAAAAATGTTTTTTTTAAGCACAATTTAGCACAAGGAGAATTCACTCACTGTCCTTCCAGGTCCCTGGAAACAAGGACTTTGACAGTGAAAGAAACTGACACACTCTCCCTACCTACAGTTTTCTGTCCCTAGAAAAAATGTTTTTTTTAAGCACAATTTAGCACAAGGAGAATTCACTCACTGTCCTTCCAGGTCCCTGGAAACAAGGACTTTGACAGTGAAAGAAACTGACACACTCTCCCTACCTACAGTTTTCTGTCCCTAGAAAAAATGTTTTTTTTAAGCACAATTTAGCACAAGGAGAATTCACTCACTGTCCTTCCAGGTCCCTGGAAACAAGGACTTTGACAGTGAAAGAAACTGACACACTCTCCCTACCTACAGTTTTCTGTCCCTAGAAAAAATGTTTTTTTTAAGCACAATTTAGCACAAGGAGAATTCACTCACTGTCCTTCCAGGTCCCTGGAAACAAGGACTTTGACAGTGAAAGAAACTGACACACTCTCCCTACCTACAGTTTTCTGTCCCTAGAAAAAATGTTTTTTTTAAGCACAATATAGCACAAGCACAAAACACACTGACACTCTCCCTACCTATCCTTCTCTTTCCCTAAACTAAAGGAATCCAGGTTAAGCAAGAAAGAAATAAAAGTCACTGTCCCTGCCTATGCTGCTCTATTCCTGCTCCGGAACACACTACACTAGGCCGCCGTGCTGGCGGCCTTTTATAGTGTGGGGCGTGTACTAAACACCCTCAGCAATAATTGGCCACAGGCATCCTGCCTGTGGCCAATCATTGCTCTCCTCGCTGACGGCGCTGTGATTGGCCAAGCATGCGGGGTCACAGTGCATGCTTGGCCAATCACAGCGCCTGGATGACACTGCGATGGCGTAGTGCATTGTGGGCCGTTCGCGTCACTCGAATTTGGCGCGAACGGCCCAAATCGTTCGATCTTCGTCGAACGATCGAACAGCCGATGTTCGAGTCGAACGTATGTTCGACTCGAACACGAAGCTCATCCCTAGTAAAGAGTATATTTTATATTTACTTACAACTGCAGAACTGTCAGAAACCCCAAGGGGATCAGGAAACCTATAGGTCAGCTTTTAAAGAGCCGGTCTCCACTCTTCACTATTTTTCTCTCCTGATACTATGCAGGATGGTCTAGGTAGTCATTCACTGTTAGGTTCTTGAATCCGAAAAACTATAGGATAAAGCACGGTTCAAATTTCGAAAGAATTTTCTTTCGAAAATTGTATCAAAGAATTTTTGTATGAATTTCGCACCGTTAGTGGGCTGCAGCAACAGCCGATTTTCGTGCGGCAATCAAATTTGAGGTATCGGACATGTTGGAAAATTTTTGAAAAATACGATTTTCTAATCAATGATGGGAGAATCGTGCGAGAAATGAAAAGCCCTGTACACACGATCGGATTTCCTATGGATTCTAATCCGATGGATTTTTCCATCAGAAATCTGATGAAGCTGACTTCCATCAGTCTTGCCTACACACCATCAGTCAAAAATGCGACCGTCCAAAACGCTGTGACGTAAAACACTCCGACAAGCCGAGAAAAATGAAGTTCAATGCTTCTGAGCATGCGTCGACTTGATTCTGAGCATGCATGGGTTTTTTGTCCGATGGAGTTCCAATCGGAATTTGCTATCGGTTTTTTGCCCATCGGATAAATTTAAAACATATTCTATTTTTTCTCACCGATGGAAAAAA
Source organism: Rana muscosa (assembly GCA_029206835.1). Taxonomy (NCBI): domain Eukaryota; kingdom Metazoa; phylum Chordata; class Amphibia; order Anura; family Ranidae; genus Rana; species Rana muscosa. The sequence goes on from CM055122.1 coordinate 141,541,867, forward strand.
GACCGATGGGGCCCATACACGATCGGTTTGTCCGATGAAAAAAGTCAATCGGACTGTTTTCATCGGTAAAACCGATCGTGTGTACACGGCTTAATAGAAAAAAAAATGCGCATGTGCAAGAATAGAAAATTCCCGGAGAGAAAAGAATATTCCCGGCCGAATTTCGAAAATCAATGGTGGCATCATCGGATCACAAAAAAAAAATGAACTTTCTGATTTTGAAAAGATAATTTGTTTGAAATTCGACCGTGTATGGCCTGCTTAAGTGTTGTGTGGCCAACCAAAAATATAACACTGAGTGGTTGAAACAGAGACACCTATTTAGTAGCAAGAGAAATTGTTGGAGTGACCTCCACATTTCAAAGAGTATATAGTTGCATATTTTTAAAGGTAAAAAATGGGGAAGTGTGCATACATTGCATGGATGTACTGAATATATTTTTTATTTTATTTTGGCCAGACATACATTTTAAGTTTAATAATTATTAAACACGCAAACAAAAGTTGTATATACTTTTTTTCAGACTCTGATCAGACTTTTAGCTGCTAGAGACAGTAATGTGCTGCTGGGTGCTCTGCTTGCTCTTACCAGTTTGGCTGAAAGGTGCGTTCATTTTAAAATGTAACTTGCATTACATTTCTTCTTTTTAAACTACATGCGTGTTCACTTACAAGTATTGGACCTGTTGTATTTAATTGTCTGTTTTTTCCTTCTATTCTATATTTTGAGCACTGGGCATGAATACAGTGCCTTGAAAAAGTATTCATATCCCTTGAGATTTTACACATTTTGTAATGAGAAGGCGAGAGAGAGAGGAAGTGAGAGAAGGGGGGGGGGGGTTGAGAGAATGGGGGTGAGAGGGGGTGGGTGAGAGAGAGAGAGAGAGAGGGGGTGAGTGTAAGAGATAGGGAGTGAGCGTAAGAGAGAGGGGGTGAATGTAAGAGAGGGATTGAGTGAGAGAGAGTGGGGTGAGAGAGAGGAGGGGGCTGAGAGACAGAGGGGGCTGAGAGACAGAGGGGGGCCGAGAGACAGGAGACTGAGAGACAGAGGGGGGATGAGAGACAGGGGGGTCTGAGAGACAGAGGGGGAGGGGCTGAGAGACAGAAAGGGGTCTGTGAGACAGGGGGTCTGGGGGACAGAGGGGGACTGAGAGACAGGGGGCTGGGAGACAGAGGGGGGTCTGAGAGACAGGGCTGTCTGAGAGACAGAGGGGGGACTGAGAGACAGGGGGGCTGAGAGACAGAGGGGGGCTGGGAGACAGAGGGAGGGACTGAGAGAAAGAGGGGGGCTGAAAGAGGGGGTCTGAGAGAAAGAGGGGAGGGCTGAGACAGACCAAATACCACTGTCCCTATCTGCAGTCCCTCCTCTGCTCCCCCGCAGGCTCTGTGTGCAGGCAGCTTTGTGTAGGATGGTCGGTACCTAGCAGCGTCAGCGCCGAGTCTCTCTCTTGATCTGGGGGTGATCTCACTGCTCTGCTCCTTCCAGCGACTCCTTGGCAGCCTCCGTCTCCCACCTGTCCTCTTCCTCCAGGCTCCAAGTCAGCCTGTCCTCTGGCCCAGGCCGCACTGTTCTTGGAGCAGAGAGGAGGTGGAGGAATTGAGGTTCTGGGAGCGCCGGGTGGCCGCGCCCGCTCCTGTTCGCCTCTTCGGTGGTCAGGGAGGGGGTGGAGCTCTTCTCCCTCCCGGACTCTCACATCTAATTGCCCTCCTTGCTGTCCACCGTCCCTGAATCCCCATCTCTGTTTGCTGCCATGATCCCGCTGCCGCCAAACTGCATAAAAACCACCGGGAAACTCCTGGTAGTCCAGATGGCCAGTACATGCCTGATTGTGAAGTTGAAAGAAAATTATAAATGGTTTTCATTTTTTTACACATAAATATCTGAAAAGAGTGGTGTGCATTTGTATTCAGCCCCCCCTGAGTTAATACTTTGACTGGGCCATTCTAACACATGAATATGCTTTGATCTGAACCATCCCATTGTTGCTCTGGCTGTATGTTTAGGGTCGTTGTCCTGCTAAAAGGTAAACCTCCACCCCAGTCTCAAGTCTTTTGCAGACTCTAACAGATTTTCTTATAAGATTGCCCTGTATTTGTCTCCATCCATCTTCCCATCAACTCTGACCAGCTTCCCTGTTCTTGCTTTCTTGTAAGATTGCCCTGTATTCTCTCCATCCATCTCCCCATCAACTCTGACCAGCTTCCCTGTCCCTGCTGAAGAAAAGCATCCCCACAACATGATGCTGCCACCACCATGTTTCACAGTAGGGATGGTGTGTTCAGGGTGATGTGTAGTGTTAGTTTTCCGCCATACATAGCATTTTGCTTTTAGCTCAAAAAGTTCAATTTTGGTCTCATCTGACCAGAGCACCTTCATCCACATGTTTGCTGTGTCCCCCACATGGCTTCTCACAAAGTGCAAACTGGGCTTCTTATGGCTTTCTGTCAACAATGGCTTTCTTCTTGCCACACTTCCATAAAGGCCAGATTTGTGAAGTGCACAACTAAAAGTTGTCCTGTGGACAGATTCTCCCACCGGAGCTATTGATCTCTGCAGCTTACCATAGGACTCTTGGCTGCTTCTCTGATTAATGCTCTCCTTGCCTGGCCTGTCAGTTTAGATGGATGGCCACGTCTTGGTAGGTTTGCAGTTGTGCCATACTCCTTCCATTTTCAGATGATGGATTAACCAGTGCTCCGTGAGATGTTCAAAGCTTGGGATTTTTTTTATAACCTAACCCTGCTTTAAACTTCTTCACAACTTTATCCCTGACCTGTCTGGTGTGTTCCTTTGCCTTCATAATACTGTTTATATACCAAAATTCCCTAACAAACCTATGAGGGCTTCACAGAACAGCAGTATTTATACTGAGATTAAATTACACACAGGTGTACTCTATTTACTAATTAGGTGACTTCTGAAGGCAATTGGTTCCACTAGATTTTGGATTTTAATTAGGCATATCAGATTAAATGGGGCTGAATACAAATGCACACCACACTTTTCAGATATTTATTTGTTCACAATTATTTGCCACTTTGTGTTGGTCTATCACATAAAATCCCAATAAAATACGTTTTTGTTTCTGGTTGTAACATGACAAAATGTGGGAAAATGTCAAGGGGTATGAATACTTTTTTTGTATATATAAAGTATATAATAACCCTGACATCATTGGGCTAATTCGAAAATGTAAAGAAAATTGTAATGGTTATGTGTCAAAGGTAGTTACCAATAGTAGCAAATCTATTATTCTTCTGCTGTTCTGACTACCGCATAGAAAAAAATCAAGTTATTGGGACTACAGTATTGCACTTTTATTGTCATTGAATGTTATACTACCCTTTTTAATATGTTTTCCTATCTAGCTTTACATCCTAGTCAACATACTAGAGATGATTTGACCAACAAAAGAGAGTTAAGATAATTTCAAACAACCATCTAAAAAAGTCAGTGCAAGAAAGGTTGCACACTAATGACCTCGGTCTTTAAAGATAGGTTTCCACGCCCCTCTGACACCGTTCGCCCTGATTGGGCTTAATCATAGGGACTAAGCTACTATCTCTATCAAAGACTATCTTTACGACTGTAGCGCCCTCCCCAAAAGGTTGGTACGCTATCTAAAATATAGAGGGATGTCTGAGCCAGTAGTTGGGCTCAGACTGTTGAATTATATTGAGATTTTCTTATGTTCTAGCTGTGGTTCGCCCAATGGTAGTTTCCCTATTGGCCTGAAGGTGGCGTTACCACCTTAGGCACCTGTTGGAACACGGGAAAATCACGGTGCATTGAGTGACCCTTCTCGGCAACGGTACAGTGGGAGTGGTCGACCCGCTGTGCCTGCTGGAAGGGGATACTTAAGGGGCAGACGCCATTGATTGGGGTTCGTTTTCGCCTCGTGGCCCTCCGGGCGCGAGGTATGTGTGTGTGGTTCTGGTCTCAGGGTCACGTTGACCAGAGGCTGCATTGCTATAGAGTAGGCCCAGCTAGTCTGGCTGGGGCCTACATCAGGAAAGGGGATCCCAAGCTGTCCATCCAATGGGAGAAGCTGTCTTAGTGAAGGAGACCAGAGGAGGACCTGCCCTGGAGGAGACCGGCAAAGTGCTGACGTCTTGGGTGAGGCCTGGTAACTTTATTGAGAAGGATTCCGCTATATTACAAGCCCTGCAGTTCGCCGGATTGGCTTAAAGGCTCTTTCACTGTACCGCTGGAAGTTTGGAACTTTGAAATCCTGTGGCAGAGGATTCCCGGACTATCCATTTGCTCAACATTAAAAGGTCTGTGGCAGAGACTTTGCTAAACTTCCAAAGGTCTGTGGCAGAGACCAAATTCATCCTGGGCAGTCTGTGGCAGAGACTGCCCTGTTGCTGGTTCGTGTGTCACTCCGGCTGCTAGGCCATGTGAGAGGGGACTATCCGGGTGACCAATACCCACTCTAACATTGAGAGTGGTGAGTGACTTTAAACTCACATCTTTGCATAGTTGTGGCGAGTGCCTGAATATTCCCCTGCTCTTCTCTACCTTCTACTTTCTCAACGTTTACTGCATAAGAAAATAAAGCCTGACTGTTAAAGGTTTTACATCTGTGTGGACATTGCATTACTACAGACTTTCCTACCTGGACAACGAAGCTGAAGAGGTAACGTGCAAAACCCAAAACTAACCAGCAGCTCCTACTGGGGTAGTGCTACACGACTTAGCCCAATCAGGGCAAAACAAGTCAGAGGGGTTTGTCTACAGGCAGGAAATGTCAGTGTAGATGTTCTGAATAAACTTATGTTTGAGGACTGACATTAATACAAGGGTTCTTCAAAAAGTTTCCGCACTTTTTTTTTTTTTTCAAATATGAATTTTATTAATCACTAAAAAAAGGCGAGGCCCCCACAGTACAAAAAAGAGTGAACATCGCCAAAGATACACAGCCCATGTACAGTGCTTAAGATAGTTGCAAATATCATACATTTCAGCTCACATGGTAGTTTGGCACGATAAATCGAGTGTTCGCCTCCAAAGATGTTCAAGTTCACAAACATCAACTTCCGTGGAAATGTCAGGAGGTAGAGGGCTCTCCCCCTTTGCTTTTTCACCTTTTCTTAAAAACAAAAAATACAATTGGGGTGTGGGGCTAAGCGGGATGAGGGGAAGGGACACCACAAAAGGAGGCTGAAGGAAATGATCGCAAATGGAAAACAGGGATGATCTATGACCCTAAAAGGCGTTGCCCTTCATTAGAGAAAATAAAGATATTCCATTTCGTCCAGGTCTACGTGTAAGTTTCCCGTCTGTGTTGTGCAGTGAGGATTAAGTCCTCCATTCTTCTTACCTCCTCCACTTTCCGCAGCCAATGTGCAATGTTAGGGGGGCACTATTGCTTCCAATAGAGGGGTACACATGCTTTTGCGGCATTAAGCAAATGCCACATTAGTGACTTCTTGTATGCTTTGGTAGGAATCTTAGAGTGGTGTAAGAGAAAAAACGCAGCAGCGTCCGGGATATTATACTCTGTAAACTCCTGCGTGATGCGGCAGACTTCCCCCCAGAAAGGCTTCAATCTGGAGCAAGACCAGAAAATATGTAGTAGCGACCCCTCCTCCTCCCCGCAGCACCATTAATGGTCCGAGAAAGAGGGGAATCATTTGTGCAGCCTAGAGGGTGTCAGGTACCATCAGGATAACAATGTAAAATTTGTCTCTTGTGTTTTAGTACACAAGGAAGTTTTGAGAGCAAAGACAATGATATGCTGCTTTTGTACCGCAGAGAATGTCAAGTCTCCCATCTAGTTAGGCAGGGCAACTGTGGTTGTTCCTTCGGAGTGTTCAGCAAGGAGTATGTTTGGGACAATATGTGGGCTATTGGGCCCGTACCTGAACAGAGGTCCTCAAAAGTAGTCAGCTGTCGTGAAAAGTCTTGGGGGTCAGGAAGGGAGGGAAGGAAGTGGTGCAATTGCACCGCTTTTCAGAAGGGGAGTTGAAAGATTCCCTTCGCCTCAGTTAGTTCTGAGATGGATGGCCATCTCCCGTTGAGGACAAATTTAGCAGCGTGATCACAGTCGGAGCTCCTCAGCGTAGGATACTCTGCCAGATGTAAACCTGGCTCAAAATTTGGGTGCCCAAGTATAGGGAATAGCAGTGAATTTCTGAACGTGAGGGATGATTGAATGGCGACTAGATAGCTGTGCCTTAGAGTAGTGCCTATTAGCGGGTGTGATTTCAGCCCAGGAGGTAGGCCGTTGTAGCACCAAAGCATACCCTTAAAGGGTTTTTGACCTTGGGATTATTCAATTTGGACCCAGAGTTTGGACGTCGCTTTACGTCTCCAGTCAAGTATGCAGCCTAGATGAGAGGCAAGATAGTACTGTCGGAGGTCAGGCAGGGCCAGACCTCCGCTCTGTTTAGGGAGCGTCATTTGCGTTAGACGGAGACGGGGCTTTTTGTGCGCTCAGACAAATCTAGCGAAAAGGGCTTTTACCTGTCTGAAAAAGGAGGGTGGTATCTGTATGGGCAGGGCTTGGATGAGGTAAAGGAATTTGGGTAAGATGCTAATTTTAATGAGGTGGCATCTGCCAAACCACCAGTGGAAGCCTGTGTGCCACTTCTCTAGTAAAAGGCGTGTCTTGGTTAGCAGGGGGGGAAATTAAGGTCAAACGTGCGTGAAATGTTGAGTGGAATGTACGTACCAAGATATTTTAGGGCCTTGCTAGTCCACTTAAAGCGAAAATTGGTTTACATGGCGAGCAAGATATGGGGGGGGGGGGGGGGCGCGACGTCCATCGCCTCCGACTTGGAGAAGTTTATTTTCAAATGGGAGATTGCCCCATACACCTCAAATTATTTAAGGAGGTTTGGTAAGGAGATCCCGGGGTTTGTCAGGGAGAATAGTAAGTCATCTGCATAAGCCGATATTTTACAGTGGGAGTCACCCACCTGGAGTCCTGTTATGCCTGGGTTGGATCTTATTGTGCAGAGGAACGGCTCTAGGGATAGGGCAAAGAGGAGGGGGGACAAAGGGCATCCCTGTCTCGTTCCATTCCTGATGGAGAATGGGGCCGAGAGTACTCCATTCGCTTTTACCTGAGCTGTTGGATTTGAGTATATCTTGCCTATCCACCCCAACATCTTACCCCCCAAACCAATGTGGCGGAGGACAGAGAACATGAAGTTCCATTTCACCCGATTAAAACCCTTTTCGGCATCTGTGCTCACAAATACACAGGGTACCCCATTGGTGTTTGCCACATGTAGGAGGTTGGGCACTTTAGTGGTGTTGTCCCTCGCCTCTCTAGTAGGGATAAAACCAACCTGATCGAGGTGTATCAGGTCTCGAAGATGCTGTGCCAGTCGGGTAGCCAGGATCTTCGCAAACAGTTTCAGGTCTGTGTTTAGGAGGGAAATGGGCCTGTAACTCCCACATAAACTTGGATCTTTCCCCTCTTTATGAATCAGGGAGATGTGGCCTCTCAGGGTGTCTCTAGGGAAAGTAGCATCTGAACCCATCGCATTAAAAGAATGTCACCATCCGCGGGTCTAGTATCGGGAGGAAGGTCTTATAATATTGCATGGTGTACCCATCTGGACCCGGGGCTTTACCCGGTTTCATGGAGCCTACCGCTACCTGCAACGCCTCCAAAGTGATCGGTTCGTCTAGTTCGTCCTATACCTCTGTAAGGAGTGACGAAAGTTGGGAGGTCGTAATGTATTTTTCTATGTCTGTCTGAGTGGACTGAGAGCTCAGTAGATTGTAAAGGTTGGAGTAGAAGTCGCCAAAACCCTATGAGATTTATAGGTATCTTGGCTTTCTGACCGTTGGGGCAAGTTATCTGGAGGATATAGGCTGCGGATTTCAACTCCTTGACAGCTTTGGCTAACGTCTTCCCGCACTTGTCTCCCGATTCATAAGTCACCTTGTGATAGAATTGTAAGGCCGCTTTGGCCTTGTAGTGTAGCAAGTCCATTACCTGTGTATGCAGTGTCCCCAGTTCAGTCTCTAAAGCCTGTGAGGGTGCGTGTTTGTGACGCGATTCCACAGAGGTTAGTCTGGTGAGTAAGCCGATGAGTTGTTCGTTTCACTCCCTCTTAACACGCGCACCGTGTTTAATAAGAACACCTCGGAGGACAGATTTGTGGGCCTCCCACAGGGTCGCAATCCTGTGTGTCATTTTCCTGGAAGTAAAGGGTTAATTCCTTAGTCACATCCATCAGTACCTCAGGGATTTGGAGAAGGCTCTCGTTCAGACGCCAAAATAGGGATCTAGGTGAGGGCCTTCCAGAATGGATATATGTAAGGGAGATGGGAGCATGGTCTGACCACGTAATCTGGCCTATAGAAGTACTACTCACTAGGTGCAACTGGTCGTGGGGTATCAAGAAGAAGTCTATCCTGGAGTACAACTTACAGTGGGGATCGAAAGTTTGGGCACCCCAGGTAAAAATGTGTATTAATGTGCTTAACAAAGCCAAGGAAAGATGGAAAAATCTCCAAATGGTATCAAATTACAGATTAGACATTCTTATAATATGTCAAAAAAAGTTAGATTTTATTTCCATCATTTACACTTTCAAAATTACAGAAAACAAAAAAATGGCGTCTGCAAAAGTTTGGGCACCCTGCAGAGTTAATATCTTGTACTGCCCCCTTTGGCAAGTATCACAGCTTGTAAACGCTTTTTGTAGCCAGCCAAGAGTCTTTCAATTCTTGTTTGAGGTATCTTTGCCCATTCTTCCTTACAAAAGTCTTCCAGTTCTTTGAGATTTCTGGGCTGTCTGTCACGCACTGCTCTTTTAAGGTCTTTCCATAGGTTTTCAATAATGTTGAGGTCAGGAGATTGTGAAGGCCATGGCAAAACCTTCAGTTTACGCCTCTTGATGTAATCCCCCATGGATTTTGAGGTGTATTTAGGATCATTATCAATTTGTAGAAGCCATCCTCTCTTTAACTTCAGCTTTTTCACAGATGGCATCAAGTTACCATCCAAAATTTGCTGAAATTTTATTGAATCCATTTTTCCTTCTACTCGTGAAATGTTCCCTGTGCCACTGGCTGCAATACAACCCCAAAGCATGATTGATCCACCCCCATGCCTAACAGTTGGACAGAGGTTCTTTTCATTAGATTCTGTGCCCTTTCTTCTCCAAACGTTCCTTTGCTCATTCCTGCCAAAAAGTTCTATTTTAACCTCATCGGTCCACAGAACTTGTTGCCAAAATGCCTCAGGCTTGTCTATTTCTTGTTCATACATCACGGGACACAGAGCAGCATAGTCATTACTATGTGGGTTATATAGAATTACCTTCAGGTGCTGGCACTGGCAACTTCCAAAACAGGAAGTACCCTCCCCTATATAAGCCCCTCCCATCCGGGAGTACCTCAGTTTTTTGCCAGTGTCTAAGGTGTTGGCCAAGGTTAACATGTATTCATCTGGGCTTGTGTACAGGTTCTCTGGGCCTTAGCAAGCTATTCCGGATCCGACCAAAAAAGCTTCATAGCTAAACGGTCGGTACCCGGGCCTTGCAGAGAAGAGCAGGGTTTTGCCTGTAATGCCTCTCTTAGGAGGGCTGGACCCTGGGATCCAGAGCTCTGGTCATACCCAAAACCAAGAGGCTATCTGTGCAGGGTGCTATACAGGTCCAGGGGAGTGGAATCCTTGGGAACCCGGTCCCTGAAGGTCTAGTACAATGCCTGCCGTGAGAGGTGAAGTTTGGGCTTCTGTGGACCAAACAAAGTCCTGCGGCGGGGAAAAGGTAAGTGGGGGCCCCTCAGGAACTTGGTTCTATTGAGGGGACCCCCAAGCCTAATATGTCTTTCTGCCTGTTACCTAAAGGTATTCCCGCTAATAGCTGTATATGCCTAAGAAATCCTAGAAATGTTTTTTTTATAAGGGAAGTTTTAAAAAAACTGTAAACCTGGAAATGTTTTTCATAAAGGAGGTTTTAAAAAAAAAAAAAAAAGACAAAAGTGCGGTACCTGTGTTTGTCCACTAGAGGCCGCTGTGGAACGTCTTTTTTCTTGGGACTATTCCTTCCATGGTGAAAGTCCAGGCAGATGAGTGAGCTCTCTATCAGGGAAGCTGCATTCCTCTGTCATGCTGCCAAGTAGTTTCCTTCCATCCCCGAGTCCTGGTAAAACAGGGACCCTGGCTCCTCTCCCTACATGGCGCCAAGAGCGCACACGTGCACGCGCGCGCGCGCACACATGCTTTCTTTTTATAAGGTTTAGCTTCAAAAAAAGGGGGCGGAGCCTGGCGGATGACGCGCTCTGTGCGCCCAGCGCTTCTGCGCATCCGCGGGCGTCCCAGCAAGATAAAAGGACTCAGTCCACGCTGCTTGCTATGGACACAGAGCATGAAAAGGAGCTGGTAGCATGGTATAGGGGCTTACAGCGGGCGGTTGATACAGGCATCCCCAGAAAGACGCATTAGTAGACACCCACTGATGTACATAGCAGCAAATTGCATTAGACTATTTCAGTAAGGGGTGTATTGCGGCTGGAATACCTCAGCTTTGAACTAAGGAATATGCCGCCTAAAAAACTCCGAGATATACCTCTCAGGAAGTGTGGGGGGTCTCCATCGGGCTCTGAGGATCTGGAGCAGTCATCTGCACCCTCCTCCCCTGAGAAATCAGAGGTTAATACCCATAAGGAACCCCCGGGAGTGCCAGGTACTGCGGCTGTCCTCAGTCCACCTGCTCCTGCATATATAACAGAGGAGGTTTTTTCCTCAACTCTGGAGGGATTGGAGCAGAGATTGGCTGCATTGATCGCTTCTTCTCTACAGGAAAGAAAGCGCGCCAGATCTCCATCACCTCCATTAGAGTGCCTGTTGGCAGAGCAACAGTCCCAGGAAGGGACCGACCTACCTGAAGGGGATCAGGAGGAGGTTAGCTCTGTTTTTGAGGAATCGACAGTAGATGAACCATTTTCAGCATCACAGACTGAAAGATTGTGGGTCCAGACCCTAACTGACATGGTTCGATCTGCATTTAAAATGCCTCTTGTTGAACCATCAACTACTGCTGTCTCCTCATTGGGGTCGCTAAAAGCTCCCCAGGTTTATTGCTCCTTTCCAATACATCCATTATTGGAAGGACTTATATACCAGGACTGGGAACATCCTGATAAACTATTTGTTCCGCCTAAAAGGTTTCCGGTGATCTATCCCATGGAGGAAAAGTTCACCCAGAGATGGAATGTTCCTACGGTGGATGCAGCCATCTCTTCTGTGAACAAATCACTGACATGTCCAGTAGATAATGTTCAAATGTTCAAAGATCCAGTGGATAAAAAATTGGAATCTTTATTAAAATCTGCTTTTTCCACAGCAGGGGCTGTTACACAGCCAGCAGTGGCAGCTATTGGGGTCTGCCAAGCTTTAAAGGATCAAATGAAAATGGTCCTGAGGGATTTACCAGACCAACAGGCCCAGGCTCTGGCTGATCTGCCTAGAGCATTATGCTTTGCGGTTGACGCCATCAAGGATTCTATCCATCAGGCCTCCCGCCTCACGCTGTCTTTGGTACATATGCGTAGGCTTCTGTGGCTCAAAAACTGGTCTGCTGAAGCTCCCTGTAAGAAGCTCTTAGTTAGCTTCCCATTTCATGGGGAACGCCTTTTTGGCGAAGACCTGGATAAGTATATCCAGAAGATTTCCAGTGGTAAAAGTACTCTCTTACCGAGTAAGAAGAGATCTAGGGGTCCATCTTTTAAGAGGACTACCTCTCCTATCCCTGCGACGTCTGCTACTAAGCAGTTCCGACGGCCTCCTCGGTCAAACTCAGGAGGTAAAAATTAGGGACAGCCACAGGGTAAAAAAAAGCCCTGGATCCGAAGAGGTACTAAACCAGCCTCCAAGTCAAGCCTATGAAGGGCTGCCCCCACTCAAACGGGTGGGGGGAAGACTTCAGTTGTTCACAGAGACCTGGCGGGAGACGATCAAAGACAGATGGGTGCTCTCCGCAGTAACTCTGGGATACAAGTTGGAGTTAAAAGAGTCTCCTCCGTCCCATTTTATGTGGTCAGGCATGCCAAGAGACCCTCTGAAAAGACGGTCTCTCCTATTGGCGTTAGAACAACTATTGCTCCAAGGAGTAATTATGGAGGTTCCTATGGAAGAGTGGGGGTTGGGTTTCTACTCAAACCTTTTCACAGTCCCGAAGCCAAACGGGGACATAAGACCCATATTGGACCTAAAGAGTCTAAACAAATTTCTAAACGTCCGGTCTTTCCGGATGGAGTCGATCCGATCGGTCACCGCTGCCCTACAAGGGGAGGAATGGTTAGCCTCGATCGACATCAAAGATGCTTACTTGCATGTTCCCATCTTTCCAGGTCATCAAAAATTCCTACGCTTTGCAGTAGAAGGGCGCCATTTTCAGTTCAGAGCCTTACCATTCGGTCTGGCCACAGCACCACGAGTGTTCACAAAAATTCTGGCCCCACTGTTGGCCGATCTAAGAACACGGGGTGTAACGATAATGGCATACCTAGACGACCTGTTGTTGATGGACCACTCAGTTGCCAAGCTAGAAGTGGTAATTATCGATACAATCAAGTATCTAGAATCTCACGGTTGGGTCATCAACCTGGACAAGTCAGCCCTACAGCCAGTGAAAAACCTGGTATATCTAGGGCTACGGCTGGATTCAGACCAGAGGAAGATTTTCTTACCTCTAGACAAGGTATCCTCTTTGAGGGGCTTGGTCCGTCTGCTTTGTGCAAAAAGACAGCCGTCCATACGCCTGTGCATGAGGCTGCTAGGAAAGATGGTAGCATCATTCGAAGCTGTGCCATACGCCCAATTCCACTCAAGGAATTTACAAAGGGCCATATTGTCAGCCTGGAACGGAAAAGTTCAGGCTCTAGACTTCCCGATGGCTTTGTCCCCTTCCGTTCGGAAGAGTCTCTGCTGGTGGTTGATCCCCCAGAATCTCCAGAAGGGAAAACCCTTCAGCCCGATATCTTGGAAGGTGGTCACTACAGATGCCAGCCTTACAGGCTGGGGGGCAGTACTGGAGCAATGGTCTCAACAGGGCAGATGGTCAAATGTAGTAAAAACCCTGCCCATCAATCTCTTAGAGATACGAGCAGCCCGGTACGCCCTAGTAGCCTGGACATCCAGGCTCCAAGGGTCCCCTGTCAGAATTCAATCAGACAATGCCACAGCAGTGGCATATATCAATCATCAGGGAGGCACCAGGAGTCGTGCAGCCCAGAGGGAAGTAAGTCACATCCTGGAATGGGCAGAAAAGCATGTCCCATGTATATCAGCTGTCTTCATTCCAGGGGTGGAGAATTGGAAGGCGGACTTTCTGAGTCGCCAACAGTTATGCCCAGGGGAATGGTCCCTTCATCCCGAGGTCTTCCGAGCAATATGTCAGCGGTGGGGAACACCGGATGTAGATCTGCTAGCATCCAGATTCAACGCAAAGGTGGACAGGTTTGTCTCCCGGACAAGGGATCCCCTCGCTTGCGGCTCGGATGCTCTGGTGTTCCCTTGGGATCAGTTCAGACTGATATATGCATTCCCTCCGCTACAATTGTTGCCTCGACTCCTTCGCAGAGTCAGGTTGGAGAAGAAGCCGGTGATCCTGGTGGCTCCAGCGTGGCCCCGAAGGGCCTGGTACGCGGAGATCATCAACATGTCTGTGGGGAGTCCTTGGACCCTTCCACGTCGTCCGGACCTGCTTTCGCAAGGACCGATATACCACCCTTCCTTACTAACTCTAAGTTTAACGGCCTGGCTATTGAGTCCCACATCCTAAAGAAGAGAGGTCTCTCTAACTCTGTGGTATCAACTATAATCAATGCCAGGAAGCCTGTATCCAGGCAGATCTACTATAGAGTTTGGAAGGCGTACATCACTTGGTGCGAGGCCAGAAAATGGCATCCACGTAAGTACGTTATAGGCAGAATTCTGGACTTCCTGCAGTGGGCTGTAGACAGGAAGTTTGCCTTAAGTACTATCAAGGGCCAGGTTTCGGCCTTGTTAATACTATTTCAAAGGCCCCTGGCTATGCATTCACTTGTCAAATCCTTTATGCAAGGTGTGACTCGTATTATTCCACCGATTAAGGCTCCCATATGCCCATGGGATCTAAATTTGGTTCTGTCGTTTCTGCAGAAGCAGCCATTTGAACCTTTGCGGCACATTTCCTTGGTTCTACTCACCAGGAAATTGATATTTTTAGTAGCCATATGCTCGGCTAGAAGAGTGTCGGAATTAGCCGCCATGTCCTGTAAAGAGCCATATCTGGTTATCCATAAGGACAGAGTAGTATTACGTCCTCACCCAGCCTTTCTTCCTAAGGTGGTATCGAGGTTTCACTTGAACCAGGATGTGGTTCTTCCTTCTTTTTTCCCCAAACCAAGCTCGGTAGAGGAAAAGTTATTGCATTCTTTGGATGTAGTAAGAGCAGTTAAAGCTTATCTAAAAGCCACTGCTCAGATTCGTAGAACGGATTCTCTGTTTGTTCTGCCGGAAGGCCCCAGAAAGGGTCAGGCAGCATCAAAATCTACTTTAGCCAAGTGGATTCGACAGGTCATAATACAAGCCTATGGCTTGAAAAGTAGACCGCCTCCGTTCAAAGTTAGGGCGCACTCCACGAGAGCAGTTGGAACTTCATGGGCAGTGCATCACCAGGCCTCCCTGGCTCAAATTTGTAAGGCCGCAACATGGTCTTCAGTACACACGTTTACTAGGTTCTACCAGGTGGACGTGAGAAGTCAGGAGGATGTCGCCTTTGGGCGCAGTGTGTTGCAGGCCGCAAAAGATCCTCATGCCTGATGGCGCCCAGCTTATGTATGGTGTATCCCCCCCCTCATGTGGCATTGCTTTGGGACGCCCCACATAGTAATAATGACTATGCTGCTCTGTGTCCCGTGATGTATGAACAAGAAAGTAGGATTTTTAAAACAGCTTACCTGTAAAATCCTTTTCTTGGAGTACATCACGGGACACAGAGCTCCCACCCCTCTTTTGGGGACACGTATTGCTTTGCTACAAAACTGGGGTACTCCCGGATGGGAGGGGCTTATATAGGGGAGGGTACTTCCTGTTTTGGAAGTTGCCAGTGCCAGCACCTGAAGGTAATTCTATATAACCCACATAGTAATGACTATGCTGCTCTGTGTCCCGTGATGTACTCCAAGAAAAGGATTTTACAGGTAAGCTGTTTTAAAAATCCTACTATGTTCATTTGCAAAGTTCAAACGCAGATTTTTGTGGTGAGGACGTAGAAGAGGTTTTCTTCTGATGACTCTTCCATGAAGACCATATTTGTACAAGTATCTCTTTATAGTGGAATAATGTACCACAACTCCAGTGTCTGCCAGATCTTTCTGGAGGGATTGTGCAGTCAAACGTGGGTTTTGAATTGCTTTTCTCACAATCCTGCAAGCTGTTCTGTCTGATATTTTTCTTGGTCTTCCAGATCTTGCTTTAACTTCCACTGTCCCTGATGACTGCCATTTCTTAATTACATTCCAAACAGAGGAAATTGACATCTGAAAACGCCTTGCTATCTTCTTATAGCCTTCTCCAGCTTTGTGAGCGTCAACTATTTTCAGTTTCAGTTTTCTAGACAACTTCTTAGAAGAACCCATGGTGATGATTGTTGGGGTAAGGTCAGATGAGTCTGGCCATTTAAAACCTTTGAGATTGACATCACCTGGTCTTCCCAGACGATGATTGAGAACAATCCATGACACTGGCAGGTCTCAGCTTTGCAAAGGGGGCAGTGCATGCTATAAATTCTGCAGGGTGCCCAAACTTTTGCAGACGCCATTTTTTTGTTTTCTGTAATTTTGAAAGTGTAAATGATGGAAATAAAATCTAACTTTTTTTGACATATTATAAGAATGTCTAATCTGTATTTTGATGCCATTTGGAGATTTTTCCATCTTTCCTTGGCTTCGTTATGCACATTAATACACATTTTTACCTGGGGTGCCCAAACTTTCGATCCCCACTGTATATGGAGAGGAGTAGAATGTGTGGTTCCTGTCCCCCGAATGCTGCAGATGCCACACGTCAATCAACTGAGCGTTGTGAAGGGCTTGTGCTATGCGTTTTCTGCGCGCCGGGGGGATAGAGGACCTGCCAGTGGAGGTGTCCGAGGAGGGGATCAGTGGGACATTGATGTCCCCCCCTAGGATCAGTTGGCCTTCTCTAAACTCTAGTAACTTGTCTAAAGTATGTTTAAGGAATCTGTCCTGGTGGTCCGCACTTTTTTTTTATACGTTTCTGAGCCATCTTCACCACAGCGTGACAACTCTTACACTAAACTGCAAGGTCAGCCGGCTTGCCAGACAGACTAGTCACATGACACTCTCAGACACGACCAATTACAACTCCTCCCGCCAACAAAAATATAAACGTTTTTGAAGACCCCTCATATGTGTCGTTTCTTGTATGGACTTCAGATTTGCCAAAACAAGGACTAACTTTCATGAACAGCACCTTTTTCATCCTTGACCGTGGAGGTTGAGCGGACATAAAAGCCCCATATGGCAAATGCTGAACCATCTAAAATAGTTTTTATTTTAAAATGTTATCAATGTTAATTGGCAAAAAAAAGTTGCAAAGGTTTTTAACCTTTAGGAAAACATAGGAAAGTTGCATCAGTATTACTGTATGGCAAATGCACAATCAGTTTCCTATGTCAGATTTATTCCTATGTGGTGCAGAATAACATAAAGCAATCAGGACCTTCATTTATTGAATTACACAAAGTGGACAGTTTGAAATTCAGTTGTGTTCAGTGGGTAATATATTAGATTGTAAACACTTTTTGGCATATTCATTTATTGTTTATTAATTACTGTTTTTTTTTATTTTTTTGTTTACGGTCTTTTTAATTGTGTTACTATGCAGCCCAGAATGCAGATCTGCAATAAGTGAACTCAGCTTGGTTGAAAGTCTTATGATTATATTGCATGAATATGATCTGCTTTCTAGAAGGTTAGTAATAGAGTTGAAGACATGTTTATATTTTGCAGGCACTGAACTACACTAAAATCTATTTTATTTGTATATAAAATTCATATATAAATTCTGTAGCCCCGAAAGAGCTTGCAGTCTTATACACCAGCATCTTTAATACAACACATTATATGTAGTTTTAGAAACAAATTACCGGTATATATAATGCCCTTTTTGTCTTGGATTGAGTAAGGAATGATTAAAACCCCTATCAGGGTTTTTTGTGTCTCCCATTGGGAGATTTACCTTCACTTCCTGCTCTGAAGAGAACAGGTGATAAGAAATCTCTCTAACAATGATTGCTAGGATAAATACTGTAGAAAGAGTAATGCTCACTAGCTTATGCTAAATACAGTAATAATAACTTGACAAGGGTTTTAACACTTGTCTACCCTGTCCAAGGCCTGGTTCACACTGGTGCGACATACGCTCTGACTTTGAGAGCACATGTCGCTTGACGTGTGCAACTCGATGGTTCCCGATAAGAGCCATCTTAACTGGTCTGACACAAGTCGGTCCGACTTTGAAAAAGGTTCCTGCACTACTTTGGTCTGACTTTGGTTTATTTTCAGCCTATTCAATATAATTGAAGCGGGATCAAAGTCGGATCCTGGTCCTAACCATCCAACTTGTGACATCTGACATGGTGATTACAGCAGCAGGAAAAGGAATTTATTTCACACTGGGATTGTTTTGATTGGTCAAAGGACAAGTCAGACTATCTCAACGTTGGAGCAGAATAAAGATCTATCAATAAACAGTTTTTTATCTGGGCAATAAACTAATGGAGATAATCTATTTAAGTATCATTTATCTACCTGTAGTTTACTGAATCTGGTCTTTGCTAGGATACGTCTCTGAATGTGAATATTTTGGATACTTCATAACCTGTTTATCCAGGGCCGCTGTTAGAAATCGCGGCGCCCCGTACAGCCTACCTGACAGGGCCCCTCAGGCCTCCGAAATATATCAAAACAATATTTTCAGAAAACAAATACACTAAAATCATTATTAGCAGACACAAACATAACAGAGAATCTGTGTGAATTAGCCCTTTTTTAAATAGTTTTTTAAAATCTGTAAACATTTTTTTTTATATAATTTTTTAAAGAATGGTAAAATGTATTAAAATGTATTTTATTTTACAATTTGTTATTTTTTTTAGAGACAGGTAAGCCAGCAGTGCCGTGGGGGGGGGGGGCAGCACAGTGACAGGGGGGCACACAGGGGGGGATCAGAAGCAGGCAGAACAGGGAGGGGATCGGTGCGGGGGAAGTAATTCTGTAATTGCCCCTCTATACGACCACAACGATTCCCTCTACTGTCCAGGCCCCCCCCTGTTTGCCCGGGCCCCCTACAGGAGGACTGGTGGTCCCCCCCTATCAGCGGCCCTGTGTTTATCTTTCATGGTAATATTTTCAGCAGGGAAAAGTGTTCCAGAATCCTGGATCCTCCTTTCCTATTACAGTTTTCATGAGAACAGGGAAAGTTATGAAAACTGTCAACGTGTTAGATTTCACTCTGCTAAAACTGAGGCTATTGTCAATGTGTGGACTGCACATTCATACATCTACTCTGTTACAGAAAATACAGTGTCCATTGTAATATAGCTTTTCTTTATTTGATAAAACAAATACAGGGTTTGTGGATCCAGTAACATTGCAATTTGTGAGTGTCAAATATCACCAAATGCCTTTGCCATACCTCCCAACTTTTTGAGATAGGAACGGGGGACACCTATTAGGAAAAGTATGTAGGCATAGGACACACCCCCCGGAACGCCCCCTTAAAGGAGAATTATATAAAAAAAATGATTAGTTAAACCCACAAGTGCTTTTTTTTTTTTTACCACTACTATTCCTTTATACTGGGGATTGAAATTTATGAATACAGCAACTTAGAAATTAAATGAAAGGTTTAGTACTGAGAAACTCTTTTTGAAAGATAAAAAGTGCATTTTGTATACAACTATGTAGACCAGACCAAAATGAGGGACAAATGAGGAGGAAAGAGGGACAGAGGGACTTTGTTCCAAACCAGGGACAGTCCCTCACAATCAGGGACAGTTGGGAGCTATGCCCTTGTAAACATAGATACTAGGCAGAACTATACCCACCAATTAAATTGTTTCCCAAAACAGTAACATTCAAGGAATTCTGTGAATGATAACTGACACAGTTGCTTGTGGTGTCGACTGAACTGTCAAGCCATGAAATGTCTGGTGTCACAACTGAGCACATGTGCAGCATCATGGCAACTGTAGATTTAACAGAGGCTAAGGAGGCGACTTCCTTGGCTGTAAAGGATAGGAGGGTTTAGTTCCACTTTACCACAGCAATAAGGGGCTTTGTTTAGCCATGTAACTGTAATTTTCAAATCCTATTGACTCCAATAAAAAGGTCACATTTTTAAAAATAGGGATCCTTATCCTGCTGCTTTAGCTTTGTGAATTTATCATATTACTTTGTAAAATTAGTGGTAAGATCATTACTATGTTGCTCATGGCCTGAGTCAGGAGTAGGGCTATCACCTTTTTTTGTAGTATACACTATTGGATTGTAAAAGATCTGGGACACCTTTATGTGCCCCAAGGAGAGTGGTAATGCAGCGCGCATAGCGGCATGGTTAAATAAAAAAAAAACTTTCTTGTACCCATAAAATATGCTTAGCTTGCTGTGCCACAAGTAAAGCCCTGTACACACGATCAGATTTCCTATGGATTCTAATCCAAAGGATTTTTCCATCGGAAATCCGATGAAGCTGACTTCCATCAGTCTTGCCTACACACCATCAGTCAAAAATCTGACCGTCCCAAACGCTGTGACGTAAAACACTCCGACAAGCTGAGAAAAATTAAGTTAAATGCTTCTGAGCATGCATCGACTTGATTCTGAGCATGCGTGGGTTTTTTGTCCGATGAAGTTACACACAGACGATTGGAATTTGCTATCGTTTTTTTTCCCCTTGGATAAATTTAAAACATGTTCTATTTTTTCTCACCAATGGAAAAAAGACCGATGGGGCCCATACACGATCGGTTTGTCCGATGAGAAAAGTCCATCAGACTGTTTTCATTGGTAAAACCGATCGTGTGTACACGGCATAAGAGTACATGTACCTGTATGTTCTGTCTCTCCAATCTAAGCATTGGAAGTGTGATCTCCGTAATTTACAGTTAGTAGTGTTGAGATGTCGATAACCCCAATCTTATTTGGATAAACAGACAGTGACTCGATCCAGACGACACCTTGTTGATCTTGTGAAGTTTAATCCATAAACTGTGATGATCTTACAACAATGAACATCGAATAGGTCAAAAGATCATAATGAGATCTAGTCCACACATGTGCTGATGCATTACTGGGAGAAGGAGGTAGGGCTAACTATACAGGATAAGCTCAGATACAGGAAGGGGAGGAACAGGGACAGAATAATACATATAACATTTAAAGGCATATCACAAAGCATGTGAAACATGACAATGTACATAATGTAACTGGGTACTAACATTTATAGGTACAGTTGATCCAGGGAAAATCTGATTGCCTCTCGGGGGATCAGGAAGGAATTCTTTCTCCTGCTGTAGCAAATTGGATCATGCTTTGCTGGGGTTTTTTGCCTTTCTCTGGATCAACTGTGCGTGAAGGATTGTGTATATGGGATTGAATTTTTTTTTTTTTGGTTGAACTAGATGGACTTGTGTCTTTTTTCAAACTGACTAACTATGTTACTGTGTAATTAAGAGTCTCACAGACATATATAAACCTCAGTGCAATCATTTAAAAAAAAAAAAACTCTTCCATTACATATGATTTTGCATACACTGAAAAATACTGTGCGATGCAGCACAATATACAGATGTGAGTACTGTGCAATGTAGTACAGTGTAAAGGTGTGAGTACTTTGCGATGCGGCACTCTGTGCTATCAAAATTCACACCGATGCATGACCGCCTGTGTCACTAAGGAAGCAGTGTGTAACCAAAGCTGGGCGGCCTGGGGGTGTCCTCCACTATCAGACTCTGTCCTCACTGGGGAGTTCGGGCATCCATCCTGTCAGAGACACAGCCCTGCCTCCTCTCTTCACTGGGGGAACCACATCCTCTCTCCCCATTAGGCAGTAATGGTGGGAACCACAATGCAGTTTGAATAATATGTCCAGGTTTCCAGCAGACTGAAAGCAGGGCGCATGATTCAAAACCCGGACTGTCGTGGCAATCCTAGTCGGGAGCAGAGCTGTAGAAGAGAATCAGCATGCCTTCCTATTACAGGCTGTCTGCATAAAACTATAGGGGGCAGACCAGGCACCCTGCACAAGGAGAGAGAACAGGAGGGATTGGTCATTATAACAGGAAGCTTGAGTTGTTTAATAGAGGATTATTGCACAGATGTGAAAGAAATACAAGACTGAAATAAGAATGCAAATGCCTCTTGCTGTTGGAGTGACTTGAATTCACCTGAGGTGAATAACTAGTGTAGATATTTACATATATAGAGAGTTTAAATGGGGCTGTAATTGTAGAGGTGCTGGGTAAATGGGGTACAGACTGGCTGTAAATAACATTATGTAAAGATTCAGAAGATGAAACAACGACATTCTCTGTTGCTGTGCAAGTGTTTTCATCAGGTCGGTGAAGCCAGACTCTGGCACAGATACTATTAAGCTGTTTAAAGATGGTGAGTGAGCCCAAAAAAGGGGTATTTGCTGAAATACAGTATAAGAGATTTGCCCATGAAAACAAGAGGAAGCTTCATCTATTGCTTAATTTTTGCTGAAGGGTTAAAAGGAGAAGCTATATATTTTAGTGTTATATTTATTTAGAGGAAATTGCACAACCACCCCTCAATATTTAAATTAGTCTACCTTCAGCAATTGGGAGTATGGGTATTTAGATTGAGAGGAGTCTTTGTCAAGGTTGTAGAGAAAATATATTTTATCCAATTCACACAGAGTCTTCAGAGGATCCTACATTTTCTGAAAATATCTAAGACATTGTAAATGGATTGATCTTGGTCTGCTAGGTACAGAATACAGTAGGATATGCTTTTTCATGGAATTTTTGCGTATGCCTTCAATTCTAGAGGAAATGTGGACCAAAATGGCAATGTGTTCCATTTCCAAAGTGAAAAGTAATGGGGATAGAGGGAAACTCTGTATTGTACTGCTGAAAAAGGTGTGTGGTTCAGAGACTGCATGATTAACTTAGATCCTGGCCAGGGGATCAGTGTAGAGAAGTTTGACCTATTTAACCAGGTTAGGGTAGAATCCATAATAACTGGGAATTTCCACACTATCAAATGCTTTGTGTATGTCCAAGGAGACCACCACCTGGCACCCAGAGTTGTATGAGTGTTGTAAAGTAGTAAACAGTCTGTGTATATTAATGCGAGTTGCCCTACCTGGTATAAAAACTTGTCTTATCACTACTGAATAATGTGTTCATGTATATGTTAATCCAAATGGCCATTCGTTGGGATCATATTCAGCTTTAATATAAGAACTATGAGGGCCTTATGCATAGAGAAGGATACCAGTCTGGTGGGCCACAGTATGGGGGGTTGTTCACTCAGTTAAACTTTTCCAAACACTATATCAGTTTTCTGGAAACCCACTAAGCCAGGTGTTTGTTATTTAGGAATTTAGAAATTAGATTTCCTCCTAGGAAACTGTGGCCTTTTGATCCTCTGTAGCACCTGGCAATGTTAGTAAGGGGTAGTTTGGTGGTTGGAGTGCAGCCACTCTAGGATATACTGAGCAGTATAGGTATATAGCTGTTTAAAAATGGATATTGCAGTTCGGCTTGGGCCAGCTTTTTCAAAAGTGGCTATTAATGTTTTGCAGATTGCATCTTTCATTTAAGTGTACTGGGGGTTTGGCAATAGCTGTAAACATGTTAATACATCTACATACACCTGGTTGGACTTAACTCTTTATAAGCCAGCAGATTTTTAGAACTGCTGCAACTCCTGGAATTCTTCTTTAACCCGTTCCCGACCGGCTCACGCAGATATACTGCGGCAGAATGGCTCTTCAGGGCGAAATCCCGTACATATACGGCTTCGCCCAGGAGAGCCACTAGAGGGCGCGCGCGCTGCACAGTGGAGAACCCGATGCGTGTTGCCTGGTGGGCGCGATAGCCGCCGGCCACGCGCGATCTCGTACACGAGCGGCAGCATGGGGGTTTGTGTGTGTAAACACAAATCCTCATGCTGTCAGAGGAGAGATGACAGAGCGTGTGTTTCTACGAAGTAGAAACCATGAATTGTCATCTCTCCTAGTTAGTCCCCCCCCCACAGCTAGAACACACAATAGGGAACACAGTTAACCCCTTGATCGCCCCCTAGTGTTATCCCCTTCCCTGCCAGTGTAATTTACATAGTAATCAGTGCATATTTATAGCACTGATCGCTCTGTAAATGTCAATGGTCCCAAAAATGTGTCAAAAGGGTCCGACCTGTCCGCCGAAACATCATAATACCGCAAAAAATCGCAAATCACGGCCATTACTAGTAAGAAAAATAAAAACTGAGGAAAAAAAAATTTTTTAAAAAGAATTTGGGATATTTACTATAGCAAAAAGTAAAAGATATTGTGTTTTTTTCAAAATTGTCGCTCTTTTTTTGTTTATAGCACAAAAAATAAAAACCACCAGAAGAAAGCTCTATTTGTGGGAAAAAAAGGACGTAAATTTTGTTTGGGTACAACCTTGCATGACCGCACAATTGCCAGTTAAAGCGACGCAGTGCCGTATCGCAAAAAATGTGCCGGTCATTGAGCAGCCAAATTTTCCGGGGCTGAAGCGGTTAAGCAGTACATAATGGCCATATAAATCGTTTTTAAGATCCAGGATCTCCAGTTGCAAGGACTGTTAGGATGGAGCCTTCTCTTAAAGTGGATGTAAACCCACTCTCATCCTTTCTAAACTACTGCCATAGTGCTGATCTATAAGGATATAGATGCCTCCTGCATGTATCCTTACCTGTCAAATGTCTCCCCTCTGTCTGTTATAAGAACTGAAAAACTGCAGATTTTGTGGGTGGATCTGTTGTCTGGAGCTCGGTGGGTGGAGTCGTGATGTCAGTAGACTCCCCACCCACCTCTACACTCCCCTTGTCAACATGCATTTTCTCATGTGTATTCCTTCTGCTATGATCACTAACATCCAGTCAAAATCCCAAAAAGTAACCACATGACTTCAGAAAAGGAGAGTGGGTGGGAATTAAAAAATAATGCCTGTCTAAAGCTAGTGCACGAGATATGTAAATCACCTGTCCCTCAATGCAAGGGGGCAGAAGGTTTTTCTCTGTTTGTCCGTTTTATCTCACTGAACAATAAAAGAGGATTGCTCAGAGCTGAATTAACTCTTTGTGGCAAGACCTGGCACAAATTATAGGAAATCTTATACTCTACATTGTGACAGCAAAAAAAAAAAAAATCGGGTTTACATCCACTTTAAGTAGACAGAATATGTAGCAATAATACATTTTTAGCACTAAGACCTTGGAGCCCATCACATGGAGTTCCTGAACCCAGATAATATGGGGATTTTATCTCTTAAGAAATGTGAAGACTAGCGATAGCTTGACTTTCAAGTTCAGAAACAGTTTTGCAAGAAACAGTTTTGAGATTATGATGAGTTATATATACAACCAAAGCAGATAAATATCAGAATTTCATGTACTGTATCCACTGCAAGAGTTAGGATGTAGAGTCAATGCACGGTCTTGCAAAGTGCTTATTAAACAATAAGAAACCATAACTGTGAGAGAAAGTTAGGTAGGTGACCTGTTAGCATCAGATAGCTGACTGCAGATGGAACAGCATGCTGGCCCTTGATGGTAGGCATGTAAACGTAGGATGTATTAGGGTGATTCATAATTACTGAAGGAGAAATGGGGAGCTGCACAGATCTCCTAGTAGTATTACAAGAACAGTATGTAACAGAATGCAGCCCAGGCCACCAGTGGTGAAAGTGGCCTACGTATGCTAGGCACATTGTAATGCTGTAGCTTAATGTTAGTGTCAATGTAACTCTTGACAGGTTAGAACAGCCTTTCTCAACCTTTTCAACACAAAGGAACCTTTGAAATAGTTCTCCGTTGTCGGGGAACCCCTGCTGAAAATGAGAAATCTACAACTCATGATACATTAGTGTGATGGTCAGTGGGAAGAATGGTCCTTAAATTTGTGGTCATTGGGAAGAATTACCTCCTTGCAGATAGCTAAAAAAATCAATGGTGTCAGTGGAAACTTATCTGAGAGGCAGAAATTGCCCAATGCTAAAGAAACCCCTAGCAACCTCTGGAGGAACATTAGGGTTCCATGGAACCCTGGTTGAGAATCACTGGGTTAGAAGGTCAAAGAAGAGATTCAGAACTTAGCTGACTTTCCTAGGTTGCAAGGCGGTTGTTGGGGATCGTCCATCCAGCCATGCAGCAACTTCTTGTGGTCTTCTGTCTCGTAAGTTGCTTCTTGACAGCTAAGAAGGGGTCACTTTGGCATTGTAGAGTATGCCTGATGAGAAATCAAGAAAGATTACGATGCTATTGTTATTAAAGAGGATCTCTCTAGTAGTGCTTGTGCCATGAAGGATAGCAACTTTATCCCTGAAATTCAGGATTCTGGTAATAATTGGGTCAAGGGTTAATCCCCAGAAGTAGATGTCTTGGTGGTGTGTGATGTGCACCTTCAATCCAAAAAAAGAGCCACTGTTCAGGGAAAAGTTCAGGTGTAGTCCCTTAAGACTTTTCAGAAAATCCAACAGAGATTGTTCCTTTTGGAATAGTTTTCAAGATCATCCAACTTATTTTTGTAGGTTGTCATGTCCCTGTGGACACTCCAATATCACACCAAAGCCTTCACCGCTAGTGCCCCACCTGGAATTGCACTCACTAGATTATGTTGACCACTTAAGCCTATACTTAGGGAGGTCTCCCAGGAATCACTGGTCCACAGGTCAATGGACAATGGTCAGTGTGCTTCATGTCCATACGGTTAGTATAGAGAGGGAACCAAATTTGCCATCATGGTGTAGTACTTTTTATTAAAAAACACTCAATTATAAATAATATAAATACCGTATTTATCAACGTATAACACGCACAAGCGTATAACACGCCCCCTAATTTTAAGAGGGAAGTTTCAGGAAAAAAAACTTTAATTTTTTAATAAAGAACTTTGAAGCAAAAAAAGGATACTTTTTTTTAATTAACCAAATGCAGCCTCACCAGTGTCCATGAATGCTGCCTCACCAGTGCCCATCAATGTAGCCTCACCAGTGTCCATGATTGCAGCCGCACCAGTGCCCAACTGCCCATCAATGTAGCCTGATAAGTGCCCATGAATGCAGCCTCACCAGTGCCCTTAATGCAGCCTGATCAGTGCTAATCAATGCAGCCTGGTCAGTTCCCATGAATGCAGCCTCACCAGTGTCCATTAATGAAGTCTCACCAGTGTCCATGAATGCAGCCTGATCAGTGCCCATCAGCATAGCCTTACCAGTGCCCAGGGATTGGAGGAAAGCCACTGGATTACACAGAGTGGAGATCTCCCGCTTACTCGGCGGTCGCTGTCATACGAAGTCCCGCCTCCTGGACGGCTCCTATAATAGACGTCACACATCCCGGCATTGGACCAGTGTGCTGTCTATCATAGGAGCCGGTCCAGAAGGTGGGACTTTGTATGACAGCGACCGCTGGGTAAGCGGGAGATCCCTGCTCTCTGTAATCTGGCGGCGCTTGCCCCCCTTCCCCTCAGCCTGGGCGCCCCCCTGCCTCTGGGTGCGGCACATCCTGCGTTCCTGTCCAGGATTGGCCCTGCCTGGCCCCCTTTTCGAATTGGCTTTTTTTTTTTTAAATATCGATGTATAACACGCACGCGTTATTTGCACTCTATTTTCAGGGGGAAAAAGTGTGTGTTGGGCACCGATAAATACTATAATATATAAATAAATAAATATAAGTATATAAATAAATATGATAAGTGGTTTTGCTGTCTGTTTCCCCTTTTAGCATGTTTACTTTCACTTCCTATTGTATCTAGCACAGATTAAGTAGAAAGGAAGTCAGGAAAAATCTTCCAAACTAGTACACAAAAACAACATAAGGCTCCTAACCTCCTTTCTTTGTATCTATGAATAAGGTTTGACTGGATTTTGACTTTTACACTTGTAATGTTTAATTGTTTGTTCATTATATCTTACTCAAACTAGCAGAAAGAATTGTATTCAAATGCTAAAGAATGCATCCTCCTTTCGTATTATACTACTGACATAATGTATACTTTTGTCCATTTTCCAGACTTTCAGCAGAGCTTTTACGACTTCTTTGTTCAGAGTCTGAGGTAAAAGAACAAGTCAAAGTTTATGATGGTGTTCCCACACTGCTTAGTTTGCTTCACTCCGATCACCTAAAGCTTCTGTGGAGCGTGGTTTGGATATTGGTTCAAATCTGTGAAGACCCTGAAATAAGTGTGGAGATCCGTACCTGGGGAGGAGTGAAACAGCTGCTCCATATTTTAAAGGGGTATGTGGAGATTTGTTTTATTTACAGACTTGAACAATAAATAGAAGGCACAAAAAATTTCACATTTTCAATATGAAATACAAATGACCTGACTTGTCACTGCAATACCCAGCCTTTATTAAAGTGGAGGTCCACCCTGAAAAAATCTTTACACTAAAAATTCTAAAAAAAAAAGAAAAAATTAATAGAAAAAAAAAATTATACTCACCCTAAATGCCTGTTGCTATGGGGAAGTCCCCTAATCTGCCTCTAATGTTCCTCTTCTCCGTCCGCGGTGGGTCTCCTTCCGCTTCCTCTTCTTGTGAATGGGCCGCGCTGCCTTCTGGGAACTGTGTGTATCCCAGGAGGCAAGCCGCACATTCACAAAGCGCCATGCGAGTGGTGCATGCGCAGTAGGAAACGGGCAGTGAAGCCTTACGGCTTCACTGCCTGTTTCCCCTACTCAGAATGGAGGAGCCGGGACCTGCCAGCAGCGATCGATCGCCGCGGCAGGACCGACATCGCGGGCGAGTAGGACAGGTAAGTGTCCTTATTAAAAGTCAGCAGCTACACTGTTAGTAGCTGCTGACTTTTTTTATTTTTTTCCTGCACCTCCGCTTTAAAATGGCCCTTATTTTTTATCTTCCCCTACTGTTCATTGCTGTGTATTCATCAGTACAGGAAACACGGACTATTCAATGGCAAAGTTCTATTTGTTATCAGTCCATTTTTCTACCTGATGCAGGGCTCCCTCTACACCTCATAATGAAGTGAAATCTACTAGAGCAATTTCCATTGAACCTTGACCACAGTTTGTAACCCTGGAAATCTCTTCAACCACAATCTGATTTAAAGGATAACCCCAATTTTGTGGTTTTCCCCACAAAGCAAAGCAAAGCAAATAAAAATAAAATAATATAGCATATACAATTGTGACACAAGTCATATTGTGATTGAATATTATTAAAAATTACCTTTCCTTTTAAATCTGCAGCTCGGTAATTTTCTGTAAAATGTAATGCAATATGGCTACCTGGAAGTGTTCTGTACACAGAATGTGTAAAGAATGCCCTCCAGATATGTAATTTCCTGCTTGTGTGATTGGCTCACTGACTTTCCCAGAAGTCTGCACTAGGATACAAGTCAGAATTTAGGCATCTCCTGAATGTCATTTTTGGTGTAAAACTCCCAATAGGAAATCACTTCTAAAGGGATGCAGACTCCATCGTTTTCCTCATTAGAGGCCTGCAAGTGCACAGCTGGTTGATAATTATGAAACCACTCCCATTAGACTCACTTGGCCCAGGTTCACAGACAAACACACAGGGATTTCTTCAGCATAACAAAAGGTAGGAATGTGCAACAAAGTTTGTTAAAATCTCTGCAATGTACATAGATCACCCAGAGGGGAATATTTTTTTCTCAACAAAATTGGAGTTACTCTTTAACTAATATGGATATGGGGAACCATTTTTAGAAATACTTAAAACTATGATAATTAATAGTACGTATTATTATAACAGAGCATGGGGGCCAACCCCCCCACAATTTTTTTTAAAGACGAAATATTAAAGATTTACTAACAGGGCGCATGTTTTTTAAAACAATATATGACATAAACTTTTTTTAGAAACTAAAACAATTGATATTTAAACAATATGTAAATCTTTCTAATATCCAAGTAATCTCCCTGGCTGTACAATTACCGTATATACTCGAGTATAAGCCGAGATTTTCAGCCCTTTTTTGGGGGCTGAAAGTCCCCCCCTCGGCTTATACTCGAGTCATAGAAATGTTTACATTGTAATTATTATCTGTAAAGAAGTTGCGGCTGCGGCGTCCATCGTTCGAATTCCGCGGCGTCCATCGTTCAAATTCTGCGGTCTCTTCCTGTTCCTTCCTTGATAGGCGAGTCTCAGCAGACACTCTGCGTCTATCACGAACGTTCTCTCATCCTCAGTTTTCCAGCAGACGTCTGTGATTGGCGGAATACCCAACACAGTGTCTGCTGGGAAAACTAAGGATGAGAGAATGATCGTGATAGGCGGAGAGTGTCTGCTGAGACTCGCCTATCAAGTAAGGAACAGGAAGAGACCGCGGAATTTTGAACGATGGACGCCGCGGAATTCGAACGATGGACGCCGCAGCCGCAACTTCTTTACAGGTAATAATTACAATGTAAAAAATTCTATTTACAGGGAACAGCAAGCTAGGGAACAGTGGGGCATTGGCTTATACTCGAGTCAGTAAGGTTTCCCAGATTTTTTGGGCAACATTAGGTACCCCGGCTTATACTCGAGTCGGCTTATACTCGAGTATATACGGTAAGTCAAATCAGCGCAAAAAAATGTGGGCAAGACTAGGGTTGCGAAGAACCTGAGAACTCTTAGGATATATATATAAAAAAAAACTTTATGATGTAAGTAGCTAGCCATGGCATACCTAGGCCATGGTCAGGTTGTGCCTAACAGTGGGAGTGGCATAAAAAGGGATGATTAAACTGAATCTGAGCCTAGTTGTTATATACACTACACATATGCCACAGTCCTTGTACTCACAAAATACTCCAAATTATTGTGCCACAAGTGACAGTTTCATAGACACACATAAACTTTACGATAAAGGTTATAATAAAAAAAAAACATTATTTTCAATTACATATGCTTTTTTGCAAAAAGATATCACTTTGTCTGACTTACTGCCTTAAAGAAGAATTTAATCAAAACCAGCAACTCTTGCATTCTGCGCAGAGTTTTTGAATTTAGGGACAAAAACAGTTGCCTACTGGCACGGTTAGCTAAAAGCCGATTTACGCTTACGCACATAGGAGCTTTTGAGATGTATCAGGTACTCTTTACCTCTCATGACCAAATTAACGCCTGCTTCATGCAATATTATCAGGACCTCTATTCTTCCTGTGTGCAGTATGGAGTTTCTGTGCTAGCAGTCTCTTTCGGTGCCATTTTTCCCCACCCTAGAGTCCTCCGCCCAGAAGAAACCTAATTCTGCTATTTCCTTGGAAGAGGTGCAGGAAGCCATAGGACAGCTTCAGAGTGGTAATACTCCGGGGGCATATGGGCTTCCTATGGAATTCTATTTCCTATGTTTTGAACTCCTGCCTCCTAGGCTCACCAATCTCTACTCACGTTATCTCTCTTTGGACTGACTCTCTGATTCTATGGCAGAGGCGAATATTGTGGTGGTACCTAAACCTGGAAAGGACCCTCAGGACTGTGCCTCTTATAGGCCAATTTTGTTGCTAAATGTGGATGCAAAAATACTCTTAAAAATCCTAGCCACCCGCCTCTCTAAGGTGTTGGACGATTTGATTCAATGGGTTTTATGCCTGGGAAAGGCACCGACATTAATGTTAGACACCTTTTCTAAATGTGTCAATCCCTCATGATAATATGAGTACTAGAGTCATGCTGAGAAGGCATTTGATTCAGTGGCGTGGACTTACCAAAGGGAGATACTGCAGAGATTAGGCTTTGAGCCTACCTTTTTACAGTGGCTTCAGCTTCTCTATAAGTCCCCCCGTGCCCAAGTTTGTACCAATTCTACGTTGTCTGACTCGTTCCTGCTGCAACGGGGTACCTGTCAAGGCTGCCCCCATTCACTTTGTTTGCTCTAGCCCTTGAACCCTTGATGATCTTGATATGAGATATGAGATTCTCCAAGGGCCTAAGGTCTCCGATCTGAGCAGCTCAAGGAAAAATATCACTTTATGCTGATGATGCCCTGTTATATCTACAGGACGTGAGTCCTTTGTTGGCAGCCCTGGAACTGTTTAACACCTTTGGTACGTATTCTGGTATCCGCATTAATTGGTCCAAGTACCTTCTGTTCCCATTAGACTCAGGGCCCGACAGGTGGCTTGCTCCTCTTCCCCTATGCTGGGTGGACACATTTAGATACTTAGGGGTACAAGTGACAAGAGACCTGTCAGCTTTCTTAGCTAAAATTTATATCCCTTGTTTTCGCTTCTCCAGGAATGGTGTGCCTCTTGGTCTAATCTCCTGCTCTCTTAGGGTGCATCAATTTAATTTAATTAATGTTCCTGCCAAAATGTATGTATATTTTTTGGAATTGCCGGTTTGGGTACCGAATTCCTTTTTTCAGGAAATTGACCGTTGTGTTACTTCATTTATTTGGTACAGGGCCCTTCTCAGATTGGCAAAATCTACCTTGCAGTTCCTGTCACTTTGCGAAGGCTTAGCTTTACCTAACTTCCAGGTGTATTGTTGGGGGGTACCCTGGTCACTGCCTACTAGTAGTTTATTGGATCTCGATCCAATGCTGAGGTCTGCCTGGAGGCTGTCTTTCTGGGTTCTCTTTCAAAACTATGTAACTTGGTCTATACAGGCCCCAGAGCTTATGCAGTGCTTCCTGCTTCTGCCAAAATTACACTTACAGTGTAAGCATTGCTAGGTGTCGGTTCCTACAGGTCAATCATTAGTTACCCACACAGCCCCTTTGGGGGAACCCTAATCTATAACACGTTTTCACTCTCCGAGATCCACAGGTTTAGATTAAACATGGTATTAGGACTTTTGGCGATATCATGCCCATGGGCGTCCGCAGAACTTTTTTCGGGGGGCGCTTCGGCAGAGGTGATACACAGTCGCATTTAACTCTTTCTTCGACCACTAGCAGGGGTTAAAAGCACCCCCTAGCAGCCGAATAGCGCTGCTAAAATGATGGTAAAGCGCCGCTAAAACTAGCGGCGCTTTACCGATAACGCGGCCAGAAGGCAGTGTGAAATAGCTCTTGAGATAATTCAGCTTCACTTTGTATTGGAAGTTATTCAGGCCAGGCGTACCAGTCCATGCCAATATAAATATAGCCTAGAGAATCTACTTCTTTCTATATTGCAATACAGTATAGGTTGTTTTCATCAAGATCAAAATATGGCCACAACAGATGTATTGCAATACATTGCAATATAGAAAGATGTACATTCTCTAGGCTATATTTATATGGGCATCGTGGACTGGTATGCCTGAGAGACTGAGTAACTTCCATACAAAGTGAAGAAGATATTATAACACACACAAATATATTTTTCCAGCAATAACTCAGCTGTCCAACTTTCCAATATATATATATAAATATAATCTAAATTCTCCTCCTAACTGGCACAGTGGCACTGCTGTTACCTGTGGTTCTTCAGTGATCATGCGATAGCACTGGCAGCGTATTCTCTCTCGGCCACTGCACGCACCTGTGGGAGGAGCCGGCGCCGCGCCGGCCCAATCGGCATAGCAGGCAGGCAGGCAGCCAATCACGGAACGAACAGCCGAGATGTCGAGCAGAGGCCCGAGCGGCAGAGGCAGAGCCAGTCCGATGATCAAGCCGGGAGTGAGGGAGGGAGGGACAGATGTCACTATCTGCTGTGATAAGTCGGAACAGACTGAGAGCAGCCCCAGGCCAGCAGACTTAGAAAAAAAAGTCCACGGCTGCCGTGGAGGTGGCCGCAGCGGCCATTGCGTTACACAGGGCAACTGTCTTCACTTTTCAACACCTTCTTATGATTCCAGGGGGGGTGCAATTGCCCCCCTTGCCCTATGGTGCGGACGCCCATGGCGGGCTCCCTTTTGATCTTTTCTTAACTTCTCGTGGGAAATTCCAATTACCAGGCTGGATGCCACGCTGCTAGATCACAGTTTCCTCAGGTGCCAGTCCTCCAAGCCAACCTGATTGAAGAATTGCTGAATTAAACTGACTTTAGTGAGCCTCTTTCTGCTTTCTATGCTGCTCTCCTGTGTGTTAATTCTACAAAGGTGACACGGTTGTGGGATCTCTTGAAGGATGACATCCCTTCCCTTGACTGAGAGGACTGGGATGGTTATCTGGAAGCTTGTCCTAAGCTGGTAATTTCCTCTAGGGATAAATTGATGCAAACAAAATTTCTCCATAGGGTCTATTTCACATCAGTACGGTTACACAGGATTTTTCCTGGGCGTACTCCTACTTGTCCACGCTGCCTGCTTCACCCGGGCACCTATGTGCACATGTTTTGGTAATGCCCTCTAGTCTCCAGGTTTTGGGTGGAGGTCTTAACCTAATTCATTCCCGTCTCCAGCTCGGCCTTCCAGTGACACCAGAACTTGCTCTTCTGGGTATCCACAATGATGACCAAAGACCGCATCATACAAAACTGTTGATGTACTATGCCAAAAAGGAAATTCTGTACAAATGGACCTCAGCCTCCCTCCTACTGTGTCATCTTGGGAGTCTATAATAAATGCTGCCTTACCACTGTATCAGTTAACGTATCTAAATTGTGGCTGCCCTTGGAAATATGGCAGGGTTTGGCTTCCCTGGATGGCCCAGTAGTTTTAGTTTCATTTTGTTTTTATTTGCTCTAAAAAAAGTAAAAACTTTAGACAGCTCCTCCTCCCCTGTATCATTTATCTCGCTCCTTATTATCTATATATGAACAAATGTCTTTTAAGCATGACTGTTTCTTCTTTATCCATCAATAACCTTTCAGGTCATTCCCAAAAATGATACTTTCATAATTTATACTTTTGTATATTGCCAAAAAAAGCTGATAAGAATATATACAAAACGTGGTGGTAACAATCCTGTGCCTTTCTATATAGTATGTGCAATTTAAAGGAGTGTGTTAAAAAAAAACTGATGTGCTGTTTTTTTAATGCTAAAGCTTTGGAGGTGTTCATTGGAAGAGACAAAAATTGTGGCAGATATCTGCGAGCAGGATGATGTTACTTTTGTGTCTCTGTGATTTCACATGTAAACTTTTGCTCTACTTAAGGCCAGTACACACGATCGGATTTCCTATGGATTCAAATCCGATGGATTTTTCCATCGGAATTCCGATGAAGCTGACTTCCATCAGTCTTGCCCACACACCATTAGTCAAAAATCCGACCGTCCCAAACGTCGTGACGTAAAACACTCAGACGAGCCGAGAAAAATTAAGTTCAATGCTTCTGAGCATGCGTCGACTTGATTCTGAGCATGCGTGGGTTTTTTCTCCGATGGAGTTCCACACATACGATCGTAATTTGCTATCGTTTTTTTCTCCATCGGATAAATTTAAAACATGTTCTTTTTTTTTTCTCACCGATGGAAAAAAGACAGATGGGGCCCATACACGATTGGTTTGTCCGATGAAAAAAGTCCATCGGACTGTTTTCATCGGTAAAACCGATCGTGTGTACAGGGCATAAGGCCTCTTAATATGGAGGTTTTTTGGATATTAATATCAGCGCTCAAGGTTTTGTACACTAAACTTTCTGAACACTATGTACCGTATTCAGACCCCCAGCACAATGGTATTTCAAACACATGGTGGCGTCCAGAACCTAGGATTCCAGTATACAAAGTGGATGATAGAGTTATTCCAAGTTTAAATATCATTTTTGGGATTGGCCTGAAAGGTATTGACAGATGAAAAATAAATATTCATGCTTGGAAGACAGTCATCCATATACAGATAAAAAAGGAGCAAGATAAAGGATACAGGGAAGGAGGAGCGGCCTTGTTTTTAGATTGTTTTATTTTATTTTTCCTTGGCCAAGCATTTTAATTATGACACTATTACATTTGTTTTTTTTGTGATATAGGGGGAGAGTTATTATCTGGTGCACACAGAATCTGGTGCAGTTGTGCATAGTAACCAATCAGCTTCAAGGTTTTATTGTCAATGCTTAACTGAACAAACTGAGGTTAGAAGCTGATTGGTTACCATGCACAGCTGAACCATATTTTGCACTCTCCAGATTCTGTGTGCCCCACTATTAGTAAATCACCTACACTTTGTTTATTATATGTAAGAATAGAAAATGTTTATATCTATGTTGACATCATTTGGATTTGACATGTGCACTTGCATATATATATATGCATGTATTTGTCATATATATATGACAAATACAGTGAGGCTAAAGTATGGAATATAGGGTGGTAGTTTGGGTCTCAGCCAGGTTTTTATTCTTTTTGGTGGATTCTGTTTGAAATCTGCCACTCAAAGGCCCACACAGGTTCACAAGTACAATATTGCCATGCAGACCCGGGGTTGGTGTTTGGGCAGACACAGGAGATGGGATAGTAGGTGGAGCAGATACAGCCTCCGTCCTCTTCATGTAGGGGCAAATAGTGCCTTAAGACTTTTAGGCACTGAGAGAGTGTCACAGACACACTGCACTGACTTGAATTAATGCTTATGCAAATTGTGTGATGCCATAGGTGTACAGAATGAAAGGTACTCTTAGTCACATGCCACTGGTTTGCGCTGTTCTGTGGGATTACTGGACAGAAGTTAGTTGGTGTATTCTGTCTATCTATCTGTCTATCTATCTATCTATCTGTCTGTCTGTCTATCTATCTATCTATCTATCTATCTATCTATCTATCTATCTATCTATCTATCTGTCTATCTCTCTATCTATCTGTCTATCTACTGTATCTGTTGCGCTCTACCCCAAAGGGGCTGCCATAGATTACCCAGGTCTCCCTTACTAGTATAGAGGCTGCCAGTCACGAGCACAGTTCAATGCATACCAACAATACAGGCTCAATCTAGGGGGAGTCATTTTAAAATGTATTGCTGAATAACTTGAAACAGGAGAGTGGTTCAGGTGTTTTAGGATGATCCAAAATGATAGTAGCACTAGCAATTAATAGGAGGTCCAATTTTTAGCAGGAATTCTTATAACAGCAGGCAAACACTAAAGTCCCAACAGCAGCTCTTACTCATGTCAGAACATTTGAGGTTAAAAGAATTACATATAGGCCTTTATATTATGCATATTATGTATTTTTCATATGGTTCATATTCATGTATATTATGAGCGAGAGGACAGCCATTTTGTCTCTAAAGTTAAGCTCATAGTTCATGATGTGCTGTGAACAATACTACAACACTTTGGTTTCTACTTTCTCTTTAAGAGGTTAAACCCAAATCCACTATCTTTAAAAGTTTAAATTAGATTCATAGGCATGAATATGCCTTGTTCTTGTGTCTCACTGAGGAGTCTGACCGTACTAGTCTCCCCAGGTTGTAACTCAAAGGTTTGGACACTTGGTAAAATAAACAAGATAAGGAGCTCTTGTTTCAAGGGAAGCCTGAAAACGTAAATTAGTATTTCAGAATAAGTTACGAAGCTGTAGGGCTTATTCAAAATTCCTGTTGTATTGTATATCTTAAATAAGGTTTATTTTAAGTATCTTCACAAAGTATCTATACTAGTAATACATGTATAAACCCATGTATGCATATATATAGATTAGTATTAAGGAGTTGTATACATGCTACTATATTAGTGGGGTAGCATTAAACATACATTCCAAATGACTTCAGCTTCGAGGAATGTTAACAACCCATTAGCAGAGAGGAGGGTAGATTTTCCTAAGACATTACTCTGAGCCATTCGCCGAAATGTCTGGTATACTTGACACATTTTGACACCGTTGGACAATTAATGGTATTCTACTAAGCTAGGTCAAAGGGTAGTCGTAAATTGTCTTTGGCCTACATGAAAATAACATTAGAAATTATTTCTAATACGCTACTGCCCTCTGGTGGTAAAAATACTTAATTGTTCAAGATAATGTGATGTTTGGTTGCTATGACAACCTACTCAATCACATCGTCATTTGACGTCTCAGTTACGTAGTAATGTAACATACACACCCATTTTTGGGGTGGAATAAAAAGAGGAAGAGTTCAGTGTGTAAGGAGATCTCGGAGAGAACAAGGTCACTCTACAAAAATAGTGAAAAAACTTGGACTGCCACACTCCAAAAAAATTGGATTGTTCTTTTATTAAAATAAAAATAACAAATACATAGCACAGCAAAGGGAACAGCTAGTGTGAACTGACGCGTTTCGCACTGAACTTCAGCACTTAATCATAGCTAACATACACTTCTAAGACACCTCCAATATATACTCAGAAATGCATGGTGAAAAGGAAGATAATTAAGACTCCGATTGACCACCTGATTGACTCACATATGTGTTCAATCAGTGCAATTGAGATATAAAATGCAATCAAAATATAATCACAAGACACATATGCACATTATATTGTTATGTACCCACTTATAATCCCAAACCTGTTTAACTGAACATAAATACACAAAACTCTACATATATATAAGTGCGCACGCACATATATATATAGAACTTATACATATATCACCTGCCCTATGCATATGCACAATATATGAAACACATTTAAAAAGATTCCATTAGTAAAGATGTCATTAATATAGATGTCATCTGTAAAAATGTATGTGTACTGCATATACACACATAAGCCTGTGGTTTCCGTGTATAGGTGAATGTGAATAAACCAAGAGTGGTAGGAGATAAATAAAAATGAATGTAGGTGAGAACCTCAAGTTTAAACCAGGGAACCAGTAAAAAAGAGAGGTTACATAGTCCTAAAAGTGAAACATATGTGGAGGTCACTCTACAGATGGAGATTTCTCACTCGAGCTCTGAGGAACTCTATCTCTGAAAGGATCTCTTGAAGGAAGTCGCCCGCTGGAAGCAGATCTTAGAATGCCAACATGTAGCAATGTTGGAAGGAGTCCTGTGGGACTCATAATGGATATTTCTCAAACAGACAGAACTTTAACCTGGTAACGTATTTATTTTGTTTATTTACCTGCTTTGGTAATGGAGTTGTTTTTGCATACACGTAACTAAAACCATTTAAATATATATGGCAAAGCAATTTGGAATTGTATTATATTTTAACTGCAGTATAAATTAAATATTATTCCAAATATTAAGGCACATACCCTAATTTGGTTGTCTTTAAAAAGCTAGAGCCAAGTGGTACAATGGTTTTATTATGATATAGGTGTAAAAATTAATTCTCTCTAAATTTAATATAAGACTTGATGTTTTGTCAAAGCCGTGTTCCTTATATGACACTTGGTCTGGACACGTTTAAGAAGGTGT
The DNA here is from genome assembly GCA_029206835.1 of Rana muscosa. Classification (NCBI taxonomy): domain Eukaryota; kingdom Metazoa; phylum Chordata; class Amphibia; order Anura; family Ranidae; genus Rana; species Rana muscosa. The sequence goes on from CM055122.1 coordinate 141,580,287, forward strand.
AATCAGGAGATCTGTTTGTTTGAGAAAGAAATAGAGTTAAAGTGAACAAAAGAGTGTTTACACCTTCCGTGAAGTAACGGAAAGACATTTCACAAGAGTTACCAAGTTTTAAATGTACAAGTATCATTTAAGTATTGAACTGTAAATATACTTTGTCATATAGAGCTTGCATAGAAATGTGTGTAAATATCATCTGGACATTAACCATCATTTATCTCTGATTGTAGAAGTATATCCATTCATTTGTTTGATCACGACTTATACCTGATTTTAATTTGCACTGCACTTTAGTTAATAAATATATATAATATTTTAAGCAATATTCATTTGTGTTACTTGTCTTCAAACTAGCACGGATATAAAGAACTTAGAATTTCTTGTTTGATACTGTAGGAAATTGGGAATCTCCTAAAATTAAGATTTGCCTATTTCCATAAGTACAATAATATTTTTATATTTCAGTATGTCATGGATATGCAGTAGTTTGTCTGTCAGCTTACTTTCCTTCCCATGTGTTCATCTTAGAGGCCAGAACCCTTTCACCTGGCTTCCTTTATAATCTCCTCCCAGCCTGACTCCACCCCAGGTCCTATCACAGAACACTATATTAACCTGTGCACTGCAAGCCTGCTTTGCTGATCAACGTGTTTGTTAGGCATTGTGTGTTTGGGTTCCTGCCTGCCGTGTGCTACGTCTGTCTCTCTGTTACGTTATTGGCTTGTCCCCGACTATCCCTGTCTGCTCGTGACCCTTGACCTTCGGCTCGTTCTTTCGTTATCCTTGTCTGCTTGTGGCCCCTGACCTTCAGCTTGTTATTCGGTTCTCTCATATCTTGTGCTGCTGCTTCCCCTCTTTTCCCCTTATCCTACGGGGCGTGAGCTAGGAAACTCCAGGGGCCGCGACCTGGTCCCAGCCTGCAGCATAACATCCTCACCACTAGAGGCCCTGGAGAAGACCTGCTGGGTCTTAGACTCCGCGCCCTGGGGAATCTTGGCTCTAGCTTCCGTTAGGATCCCGGTTGTGCTCCTCTGGTCCCGCTTTCCACAACCACCCAGTTCCCTATCTGCAGAAGCCAGCCATAGGGTTCACTACCTCGCGGTGCACTCCTGTCCCCCTACGGTGTGCATCTGTCACCTGGCCACAGGTGACCTTGACAGTTTGATCAGCCATGAACCTGGCTGACATCCCGCTCCCCGCGGATGATCCATTGCAGGGCATAGTTCGCAGACTTGAAACCGAGGAATCAAATCAGACTCAGGTGATGCGATTCCTCCAGGATCTGGCTTCTCGATTCGAGCAGCTTCAGGCCTCCTTGGGAACCCTGAATCCGCAACCTCAAATACAACCAGCGGCTGCACCTATTGCACCAGTCGCAGCCACACACTCACTACAACTGCCAGCTCCGTCCCGTTTCTCTGGGGACTCCAAAGCTTGCAGGGGGTTTCTCAGCCAATGCACAATTCATTTTGAGCTCCAGCCCCAAAACTTCCTGTCTGATCGGGCTAAGGTAGCCTATATCATTTCCCTCCTCTCTGGTGAAGCTTTAGCCTGGGCAGCCCCTCTGTGGGAACTGAATGATCCAGTGGTTTCTAGCCTGTCTGGCTTCTTGAAACTTTTTCAGAAAATCTTCGAAGAACAGGCACGTGTCTCTTCAGCGGCCAGCGCCCTTTTACGTCTCCGCCAAGAGTCTGCTTCTGTGGGACAGTATGCCCTTCATTTCCGCATACTGTCGGCTGAGTTGAGCTGGAACAATGAGGCCTTAGTCGCAACCTTTTTGCATGGCCTGTCTGATAGAGTGAAGGATGAATTAGCAGGAAGAACCATCCCCACTGATCTGGCCGGCGTTATCTCCCTGTGTAACCAGATCGATATTCGCTTTCAGGAGAGGACCTTAGAAAAGCAACGCCAGCACTCCTTGGTTCTTAGTCAGCCTGAGCTCCCCTCTCTTCGACCCGTAGAGCATCTCCTACCAGCTGAGGAACCCATGCAGCTGGGTCGGACCAGGCTATCCCCCGAGGAACGTGCTAGGCGCAGAACTCTTGGTCTGTGTCTTTACTGTGGGGGCAAAGGTCATTTTCGTGACACTTGCTCTCTTTGTCCAGAAAAACGTTTGAGTCCACTTCATCTGGAAAGTGGAGTATTGGACCCAGAAATATCACCTTCCCCTTCTCGTCTTCTGCTTTCTGTGTTCCTTCATGTTGGTGCTTCTTCTCATTCGGTCTCAGCATATCTGGATTCCGGAGCCGCTGGTAATTTCATGGACTGGGAAATCGCATCGTCCATGAGACTTACTCTTTTGCCCCTCCCCACGCCATTGGTGGTCTTGGCGATTGATGGTACTGTTCTCCCAGCGGTACCTATCCGCTTCCAGACCCTCCCTGTTAAGATGTCGGTAAGGACACTCCACCAGGAGTGGATATCCTTCCTTATCTTACCCAAGGCCTCAACGCCTATAATTTTGGGTCTCCCATGGTTACAGCTCCATTCTCCTCATGTGGACTGGACTACTGGACAGATCCTGGCTTGGGGTCCCTCCTGTTCCTCTTCCTGCCTACCCAAGGTTGCCCCCTGTGAACCTGAGCCGGTCATTCATTCCAGGTTGCATAACCATTTACATTTCTCTGTCCCTAACCACCCTTGGACGCACAGCCAGGCTAGCTTGTCTACAAGTCCTGCAGTCGCTACGTCTTGCGATGCGATTCAGGTAGTCGCTACACCTGATTTAGCTATTCACTCTGCCTCTGTACTAGTTATGCCAGTCCAGCCCATGCCCAGTGAGCCTCCTACTTTTTCTTGTTCAGGACATTCTGCTTGTCCTTCAGCTATTCAGCTTGACTCCGGCGACATGTCACCTTCTAACCAACCTGACTTCAAGGTTCCACTGACATCTGTCCAGTCTGATGGTCCTGTGCAAGATGACCAGTTCCCCTTTAAGGGTCTAGGGGACCCTCCTCAGATTCCTGTTGATCCTCTCATGCCCTTGCTTATTCCTAGAGAGCCTTTGGTCCTCAATAGATCTTCTTGTCATCTCCCTACCTCGTTTTCGGTCTCTGAGGATAATCTTAAGTACGAGGTTAGACAGGTTCTGGATTCTCGGCTCTGCAGAGGCATTCTTCAGTACCTTGTGCATTGGAGAGGTTTTGGTCCTGAGGAGGCGTCTTGGATCGCTGCATCTGATGTCACTGCACCTCATCTGTTGAGGAGGTTTCATCAGAGATTTCCCTTTAAGCCTGGGCCCAGGTGGGGGAGGGCCCATAAGAGGGAGGGTACTGTCATGGATATGCAGTAGTTTGTCTGTCAGCTTACCTTCCTTCCCATGTGTTCATCTTAGAGGCCAGAACCCTTTCACCTGGCTTCCTTTATAATCTCCTCCCAGCCTGACTCCACCCCAGGTCCTATCACAGAACACTATATTAACCTGTGCACTGCAAGCCTGCTTTGCTGATCAACGTGTTTGTTAGGCATTGTGTGTTTGGGTTCCTGCCTGCCGTGTGCTACGTCTGTCTCTCTGTTACGTTATTGGCTTGTCCCCGACTATCCCTGTCTGCTCGTGACCCTTGACCTTCGGCTCGTTCTTTCGTTATCCTTGTCTGCTTGTGGCCCCTGACCTTCAGCTTGTTATTCGGTTCTCTCATATCTTGTGCTGCTGCTTCCCCTCTTTTCCCCTTATCCTACGGGGCGTGAGCTAGGAAACTCCAGGGGCCGCAACCTGGTCCCAGCCTGCAGCATAACATCCTCACCACTAGAGGCCCTGGAGAAGACCTGCTGGGTCTTAGACTCCGCGCCCTAGGGAATCTTGGCTCTAGCTTCCGTTAGGATCCCGGTTGTGCTCCTCTGGTCCCGCTTTCCACAACCACCCAGTTCCCTATCTGCAGAAGCCAGCCATAGGGTTCACTACCTCGCGGTGCACTCCTGTCCCCCTACGGTGTGCATCTGTCACCTGGCCACAGGTGACCTTGACACAGTATAAACATTCTGACATATTTGTAGGCACTATGCTGAGATGCGTCAATGTTTCTGACACTTATAATACCAAGAGCTTAAAAATAAACAAATGCTCATACGTCCAATAAAACTAGCTCTATTTTGAGATTGGAGGTTCCCTCTGCTGTTCAGGTTGAATAACAAGAAATGACTGTTGTGGAGTCTTTAGACCACAGTCTCCTGATTTGTTATAACTATGTTAGGGGACCTTGCCTGTTATTTCTCTAATGTATGTAGACTTCTTGGACGAGTTATTATTGCCTATTACTGAATTTAATAGGTTGACATGTGTTTTATGATGTCATGTTGTATAAACTGCATACCTTAAATAAAAAAAAAAAAAACAAACAAATGCAGCGCTATATGATATATCACTCTCTCAAGTGAAAACATATATATAAATTATTGCCGTGAGCAATGTGTGAGTGAATGTTGGAGCAACTTGAATTCCCAAACAAAGAATAAAATGGTAAAAAATATATAAATATAAATTATTATTATTATATTATTATATATTTTTTACCATTTTATTCTTTGTTTTTGAATTCAAGCTGCTCCAACATTCACTCGCGCATTGCTCACAGCAATAATATATATTTTTTCACTTGAGTGAGTGATATATCAAATAGCGCTGCATTTGTTTATTTTTAATATTTTATACACAGATTATGGGAGTGTGAATATGCTTAGTGGCTGTGGATTGGTTCTCTTACGTTTAAAAACTTTTTTGGACACTCTTCATTGGTAGCTCGCAAGACATCTATCTATACACAATATCCCAAGAGCTGTCTGTCACCTAGTTTTCCTCAGGTACATCCTCAGTGAGGGAGACAAAAGATCCTTTTCCAGACCAGGACTTCAGGACAGTGCCCTCCATCGAAAATCCATTAGTAATCTTCTCCAGGCCCTCAGCAGCAGCCCCATGAGAACTGGAACCTTCTCTGGAGAGGAAAGAACACCCTGTAAATGCCTTCCAATTATTTATCACCTCCCAGCCACCTTTCAAGGATTAGCTGGGTCATAATAAATATTCATATTGGTCATTTTACTGTCCCTGCCCCATATTCTAGAAACTTCTTCCAGAAGCAGGTGGGGGAAATCAAACACCCAACTAGCAAACCCTAACCAGACAAACACAATCAATTACTGCTCTACTGAATGCAGTAATGCCAAAAGCTAAATTTATTCTGGCAGTCCAACTAGAAGAGGACGCTACATCTATCTATCTATTTATCTATCTATCTATCTATCTATCTATCTATCTATCTATCTATCTATCTATCTATCTATATATCTATCGATCTATCTTTTACTGGGCTTTCTATTTGGGTAAATAGTGTACTTTCTATAGTGTTGCATGCACTGAGATATCATTCATAGTTATTTATGAAGAAATCTCAGTGAAGTCTCATGCTTGGCAGCAAGTCATTTGTACTATATATCGTTTTAAATTCTTCCAGGGAACAGTATCTAGTTTCTGATCGCTCTTCCATTGGGAGCTTGTCAAGTGCGAATGCTGCAGGCCGAATCCAGCATCTTTATTTGTCTGAAGATCTGAGCCCAAGGGAAATACAAGAAAATACTCTTTCACTCCAAGCAGGTATCATAACTTGGCATACATATGTTTTTGCGTGCAGTAAAAAATAGCAAAATTGTCTCTTTCTTTTTTTTTTTACAAATATAAAACATTTTTACTTACATAATTCTTTAATAGAATAAATGTTTTTCTTGTTAATAATTTTTTATTGAATGTGACATATCAGGGTCACAGCATCATTACAGTACATTTGATAGTAGACTACAGTATCCATGTGTGAAGATGATTACCATAATGTCTATGGTAGCAATGCAGTTAAAGCTTAATTGAACAAGGTGATTGGCTACCATGCACAGCTGCACCAGACTTTTCACTCTTAGTAACTCAACCCCAGCGTGTGACAAGCATTTGTGCAAAAATAGTGGACACAAGGCCCAGAGGGCCAAGTATTTTGTAACAAAGCTCTAACTATTACTCATCATTATCAACATGGTAAAAAATAATGAAACGTCTTTATGCATCCTTTCCCACACAAATCACTCTAGAGCTGCATGGGGTGGGAGTGTCTAGTAAGTGTTACTGTAAATATTGAAACTTTCTAACATTGCTGCAGAAGTGTAAAAGACAAGGGAATGTGGGAGGAAGAGGTCCATCACAAGAACAACCCATGAGGAAACGAAACCTGGCAAATCGGTATCTTACAAAAGGAACAGGAACCTCTTAAAGCTCACCAGAAGATTGAATTCTTCCCCCCGGAGACCAGATTTTATCAGAATTCATAGGCTAGATGTTGAGTACCACAGCCATTTTTTGTTTTGAGCTTCATACCACATAATTTTTTGTTTTACCTGGGCAGTTCTTGGCCTTGAGGACCCCTTAACTTTTGCCAGGGTTTGTCTGACTGCTGTAAACAAGAACATCAAGAGAAGAACTTGACTATATTCTTTGGGTGTCTTTTGTGTGTCTTTACTTATGTTCAACTGGTCATTACACCTTCTGCTAAACACCAGTCTAGAATCGTTTGATTTTGGGCCAATCCCACCAGATATATAAAAGATTTCCTGGTATTTGGCAACCTTGGAAGCATTTGTCAGACAATGTGGGTGTAAAGTTAACCAGACATTGGGTAACCTTGTACCGCCAAATTAATAGTTTATACTTAAATTCAACAGCTGCGCTATTAATGGAACATTGTACTGTGGTTTGCCATATTTGACGCTAGTCCTCTTTATCCAGGTCCTCCTTCAGGTCTCCTTCCCAAATGGCCATATAGAAATGTGTACAAGGTGCTTTCCCTTCCAAAATGTTAGCATAAATGGTCATGATAAAACCCTTAGTAGAATAAATGTTTTAACCACTTCAATACCAGGCACTTACACCCCCTTCCTGCCCAAGCCAATTTTCAGCTTTCAGCGCTATCGCAATTTGAATGACAATTGCGCGGTTATGCGACGATGTACCCAAACACATTTTTTATAATTTTGTTCCCATAAATAGAGCTTTCTTTTGGTGGTATTTGATCACCTCTGCGATTTTTATTATTTGCGCAACAAATAAAAAAGTGTAAACAAGTATGTTTTCCTCTTTAATGACGGGCTCTGATATGGCTTCACTGACAGGCACTGATAAGGTGGCACCGATGGATACTGATGAGGTGACACTGATGATGGGCACTGATAGGCGGCACTGATAGGCACTGATAGGTGGCACTGGTATGCGGCACTGATGGGCACTCATAGGGGGCACTGATGGGCACTCATAGGTGGCACTGATGGGCACTTATGGGTGGCACTGATGGGTACTTATGGGTGGCACTGATATGTGACACTGATGGGCACAGATGGGCACAGATAGGTGGCACTGATGGACACTGATGGGTGGCATTGATGACACTGATGGGTGGCATTGCTGGGCATCACTGATCTGATTTGATTCATAATGGTGCCAGTCGGTGTCCATTTGTGGGCACTGATTGGCATATATTGGCATATGTGGATGACAATGGGGGACGTACCTGGCCATCCACATGTTAGGGGCTTCCCTCGTGGTCCAATGTGGGCATCCGAGGGGGGGGTGCTGCGCTGATAAACAATCAGCACAAACACCCCCTGTCAGGAGAGCCGTCGATCGGCTCTCCTCTACTTGCGTCTGTCAGACGCGAATGAGGAAAAGCCGATCAATGGCTCTTCCTGTTTACATCGTGATCAGCCCTGATTGGACACGGCTGATCACGTGGTAAAGATCCTCCGTCGGAGGCTCTTTACCGGGATTGGTGTAGCGGTGTGTCAGATTGACACACCGCCCCATCAATCGCCGCGATGCATGCCCCCATGGGTGCGCGGCGGCTGTTATCCTGCTTGGACGTCATATGACGTCCAGTCAGGATAACTGAACCACCGCCCGGCCGTCATTTTGCTATAAGCCGGGCGGGAAGTGGTTAAAGGTTATTCTCATTGAAAAAGGCCATTTGGCTGTCACAAAAAGAGAAAAAAAAACATTGGCATTAGGCTTGTGCACAACGGAAAAATTTGTTCCGTTTCGGTTCGTTTCTTTCCGGTCCTGTTGATTCGTAATCATTCGTAATTTTGCTAGACGGGATTTTTTGTGTTCGGACTCATTCGTATTTTTGCAAGCGACATTTTTCGTTGAATTTTTTGTTGCTTTATAATTCGGACTTTCGGTAGAGTACGTTGTTTTTCGTTGATTCTGGACACAACTCCTACTTTCGTAACTTTTTTTGGGTTCGTTGATTCGTAATTTTCTGTGTCTCTCACAACGACGCTGCCTATTATGCCTAATGTGCTTCGAATGGATTTGTACTTTTCTAAATACATAGCGGTTATTTGTAACAATTCGAAATCTCGTATTTTATTTTCGTTTTTTACATGCGGCTATAGGCTCCGCCCCTGTACACCATTTTGAGAGGGTTCAGCACGGTGAGGGAGAAGCAGAGAGCAGAGCAGAGTGAGTGTTATTGTGCTTCGAATGGATTCGAAATCTCGTATTTTACTTTCGTTTTTTCATGCGGCTATAGCCTCCGCCCCCTGTACACCATTTTGAGAGGGAGTTCAGCACGGTGAGGGAGAAGCAGAGAGCAGAGCAGAGTGAGTGTTTTTGTGCTTCGAATGGATTCGTACATTCGTAACTTTTTTCATAACGAATTATGCCGAAGACCTTCGGGCATTCGCTATTTTGCGGTATAATTTATTTCGGATTCGGTTTTATTCGTAATTGCTCTGTTCGGAAATTCGAATGCTTCCGAATGTCCGAAAGTTGCTAAATTCGGACGAATTTCGATTCGTTACGAAACGAATTGCACAAGCCTAATTGGCATTCAAGTGGCAGCGGGCCTTCAACGCTCTGTGAAAAATATTCCACTGACACAGCTGTAAATGAACCCTTAAAGTATTATTCAGCTCACATACAAATCTTAATAGAAGATCGGACTGTCAGTTTAAAAAAAGTAATAGAAGCACTACTTGAAACTTGCTGAAGCCTTGCTTGTGTTAAAGTATAAATCATCTATCTCATTAAGATTTGTGTAAAATGTTCCCACACTGTAACTGTTTCTTTAAAGGCTGATGATACAAAGTTACTGAAAGCTTCAAAAATGCTTGCACACTGCTCTTCTTGAAAACTGGTTGAACAAGGCCTAATGCTGATGATAATAGTATTAAGAAGTACTTATTAATAAATATTAATAGAATATCTCCTTTCACAGATACAACATTAAAATTTACTGTGACAAAGAAAAATTATCATCTTGTGAAAAAACTTCCCCATATAAGGCTCAATCATGGCTGCTGATTAGGAGGTACCACTGGTCAGTCCAACAGGAGGGCCCAGGCCGCACCTTCTGTCCAGGTTCCCCTTCCTTCTGCAGCCCAGGCCCCTCTGTGTGCTCCCCTGGTCCCCTGCAGCACTGTCTTCTTCCCCACCTCCCCCTACCCCCAGCTGCTGCTGTGGGATGATTATTTCAGGAGGGAGAGCAGGGAAAGGGGCCAGTAAATACGTAATTTCTGCGATCAGATTGCTCTTCAGACAGCCGGTGAGGTGTCATTGTTTCACCTCCTCACTGCTTATTTTATCCCCCTAAATACTGGACAACCTTCCTGCAACCACGCTTGTTGTACGCGGTTGCAATGCGATAGGGGTATAATTCCTGCTGCACCCATGAAGCAAAGCATCTTGACTGTGGCATGTATACAAAGAGAAGAGAACAAGCGCCTCCAGGTTAGAACTAATAGCATTTAATAGATAACAGGTGCAATTATCCACTTACATCTAAGTTATGGAAATCCAGCACATGTCCTTGTCCACACTGATGTGGCATATGTCTGATGTTATGGCTTTACCACAGCTTTCCTTCAGATTTCCTTGTCTGGGGGGAGGTGAACCCGTCCAGCAGGATTTCCGGGAGGCTGGGGAGCTGCAGCTTCCACCAAGCCTCGGCCACAGCTCCCCCCAGCCTCCCGGAAATCCTGCTGGACGGGATCACCTTCCCCCGGACAAGTAACTTAGTTGTAAGTAGATAATTGCACCTGTTATCTATTAAATGCTATTAGTTCTATCCTGGAGGCACCTGGTCTCTTCTTTTTGCATATCCTGGAGTCTGCTCTCAACTTCCCTCTGAAGGCTTGCCCTGATCTATGGACTATTGCAACTATATACAGGTCTTTTTCCCTTTCTTCTCCCCTCCCCCCTACTTTTAGTCTTCCATTCTCCATTCATATGGAAAACTCCATAATAAGGACTAAATTGATGGACTTGTTGTTATCATACATACCAAGTGACAGCTTCACTATCCCTATGTGTGGCATGTGTACAGGCTCTGCAGCAAAAGGGGGAGCTGTTGAAGGGAGTAAAAACGCAGCTCAACCATGCCCCCCAATTGCAAGTGTAAATGAGCCCTTAATCAGTCTCTGATGTTGGTTGTTAGGCACCTAACAAGTTTATATGTACTAGGATCTGCCTAATTAGGGTATATTTATTTTCACTTTGGTGAATCAGGGAACATTTACATATAAGCATGTTAAAGCTAATATGACGTTTTAGTGATTGGGTTTGCGTACTATTTAATGTTTTCACTGAATGTGCAAAGAACATCACATTTGCTAGGTTATAAATGTGGTGACAAGTATAGTAAATCATATTTCCAATTGTTGAGGATATATGAGTAAATGTTAGCGAATATTGCGCAGCTCGGTGATCCTGCAGGTGTATCTTCAGAGCGAATTTATTTTATAAAGGAGGTGAAAGATTCACTGGTCAATGTACTGCTTTATAAGTAAGCTACTACCTGCCTTTATTTGCATTAATCAGATTTAAAAGATGGTAAGTGTTATATATAATACAAAAGTTTTGTAATGTTGTCTAGTTTTAGTTGTTTTCTTGATGGAGGTCATGTTTATATAGCCAGTTACTGCTAATAGCCGAGTATATATTTTATGGCAGTATTTAATGGTGGCCTATTGACATAGCTAAGACATTGATGGGATTAAGGGTTTTATAATTCATTGTTTCTTACAGATAAAGTGCTGAATTTGTAATGTGTTCTTGTCTCCTTAGAAAAGCCCAGTCACATCGTACCTTAGCTGAATGTAAATGATGTACTGACTGAGCCTCTTGTCTCATTCTAGCCTGCTGTGCAGCTCTTACTGAACTTGTGCTCAATGACACCAATGCTCACCAAGTAGTTCAGGTAGAGTAACATTTCTTGCTCAATCTATGTGTGTGTTCATCCATTATTACACAGCAATAAATGTAACACTTATGAGGGTTCTGCATGAACTGTATATTCAATTAACCTATTTTACGTTTGTGCCTACTAATATAGGTTTTAAGTTAGAAGAAATAAAAATGCTGAACAGTCTTATTTTCTTGCTATATAAGGCAATTCCTGACAAAAAGCCCCCAAATATAGAACCTCTCCTGTATTTTTCCCAGCTGCTAATGAATTTGGTCTGAGGTCAGGACTGTGGGAGGAGGGTCTTCCTATGCTCTGTATCTGTGAAATTGAAGGCTGAGGGTGATAAATTAGATCACTAACTATCATGGAGTCTGCAGATTTTACAGTTACTTAAGTAATGTATTTTTTTGGGCTTCACAGATTTTCTTGTTGCTGAATGTCACCTACATTTGCAAAGACAATTCTAATACAGTGAAACCTTGGTTTGAGAGTAACTTGGTTTGAGAGTGTTTTGTAAGACAAGCAATTTTTTTTATAAAAAGAAGAGAGGCGCCTCTAAGTGTAGCAATATGGTTACATTTAATGAAGGTACAGCATTTAGCAACTCATATGGTTAATGACATTTAAGTATGCACGCATCTGGGGTAAAGCTGTCCACACCACCATTGACGTTATGCCTTCCACGCTACACTCCATGAGCAGTTCAAGCCTCGCTTTCAGATTGCTCTACTGCAGGGTAGTCTTCCCGGTCATTATTGCAGACTAACAGTAGTAAGAGCCGGCCGTGCTGGGGATAGTCTATGTGGACAGCTTTACCCCAGATGTCTGCATACTTAGATGTGCCTCTTTTAATCTTTTAATCATCAACCATGTGAGTTGATAAATGTTGTACCTTCATTAAATGTAACCATATTTCTACACTTAGAGGCGCCTCTCTTCTCTTTTATACTCTGTAGCTCCTGCTGGATTTTGCTTCTAATCCCCTTGTGGAGGCCGCCATTTGTGGATGAACATTTTATGGTTACACAACCGATAACATTGCTATAATCTTTTTTATATCGACTATAAACTGAAGAACCTATGAATAAATAGTTGGGGAACGAATCATTTGAGTTTCTATTATTTCTTATGGGGAAATTTGCTTTGATATAAGAGTGCTTTGGATTACAAGTATGTCTCTGGAACGAATTATGCTTGCAATCCAAGGTTTTACTGTATTTGAAAGTATAATTCTGAGTAAAGGCAGTTACAATTAACTTTATCTCTATACTAACAGCACAGAGTGCTGATACTTAAAGGGTAACTCCACTGTCGTGGAGAAAAAAATAGCAAAGAAAGAAAAAAATAATATAGCGTATACAATTGTGACACAAGTCATATTGTAATTGAATGTTATTAAAAATTACCTTTCCTTTTCAATCTGCAGCCACTGTAATTTTTTGAGACTACATTGCAATATGGCTACCTGGAGTTGTTCTGTACACAGAGTGTGTACTGACCACTCCCCAGAAACATAATTTCCTGCTTGTGTGATTGGCTCACCAATTTTCCCAGAAGTCTGCCTAAGATACAAGTCAGATTTCAGGCAAAAATGTAATTTTTGGTTAGCAATTACCTGTAGGAACACGTCTAAAGGGATGCAGAACCAGCAGATTTCCTCATTAGTGCCCTGCAGGTGCACACCTGATAGATAACTATGAAACCACTCCCATTAGACCCACTCAACACAGAGGTACAGATGAACATACAGGGATTACTTTAGGTAGGAATCTGCAACAAAGTTTGTTAAAATCCTTGCAATGCACATAGATCACCCAGAGGGGAATGTTTTTTTCTCAACAAAAGTAGAGTAATGCTTCTTTCTTTGGCAATGGGGCGGCCATTGATGATGTTACTGCTGTGCATGGGAGTTATATTACCCTAGCACTTGTCTTCACTCTCGCATTCTCAGCATCTTACAAATGCAGGGCGTTCACATTGAACTGCACATGCATCACTCTCAGTGTACAATTTTTAGAAAATTGCTATCAGAAAATAAAATATTTTTTTCTTCTGTCAATTTTTAACAATTTTCTGCTTTTTTTTTTTTTTTTAGGAATCTGTCTAGAGGTAAAATGATAAGCCTCTGATAAAAGTAGCCAAGTTCTTGATCAGTAAAGTTGAGCTTAGAGTATCTGTCACAAATCTGTAACAGGGGCTCCCAGTGAAAGACGCCATGCTCATGTCCTGAATGCATGCTAGTTCTATTTAATAAGTATTATTTCTTCTCAGCCCCCCACCCACAAACACACAAAACATGACACTGTCTACCAGTATCAAAATACCTTTGCCTCATTTTAGGGAATACTAACATACCTACATTATATAATGTGTTCCTTTTTTGCAGGAAAATGGTGTTTACATTATTGGTATGCTGATTTTACCAAGCAGACAAAATGATTGTATTAGAAGCAAGTCTATTTTGTTACAGGTAATAACAAAACGTGCTTAAAGGGAGTGTGCACTGTGTGTTTTTTATATATTTTTTTTATATATTTATTTCGGTCAAGAGTAAAAAGAAATTACGTTTTAAAATTACATTTTTTAAAGTTATATGAAGTACTGCATTTTGATATTTTGTATACTCATTTTGAACAAGCAGCTGGTGATTTAGGATCCTGTTCACATTTTCAGGCTCTTTGTTTCTTTGGTGTAAACCTATTATTTACATGACTCAATAGCTCAAGCTGAAATTTACACGCGCAAAAGAATTAAGTGAAGGGAAAAGACCAGAAGCAACAGACCTAGGTGCACTACAAACTTAAAAGGTGGTAATGCAGGTCCACTTACTGTTGGGAAAAGGTCCGCTGAGTGTCTTAGCCAGAGTGTTATTGTGTTATTGTTGCTTCACTGTTCCCCATGGCCAAAGCCGATTGGGAGGAATGCAGAGATGGCAGGATGGAAGCAGCTGCTGGCTAGCATATGGTGGTGTCCATACTTGGCTATGGCGTGCCTGGATTTAACTACTTCTGGGTATTCAAGTGGCATCTGTGGATGCAGTCTTTGCATCTCTTTATCTGGCTTTTGGCAGCTATCCTCTGTTCGGTCAGCTCTGCGGCTGGCCATGGAGAGCAAGTAAGCAAAGATTAACACTTTGGCAAAAACACTCAACAGTCCTTTTTGCCAACAGTAAGTGTGCTACTTACATCTCTGATGTCTTTATGTATTGTGTCCTAATGGCTCAAGGTAGACAATCTCATTTCGATGCACTATTGTAGATTAATTGCTTCCCGAGAACCTAGTGGTTGATTTACTAAAACTGGAGAGTGCAAAGTCTGGTGCAGCTGTGCATGGTAGCCAATCAGCTTCTAACTTCTAATCCTGGAAGCTGAGTGATTTCTATGCCAAGCTACACCAGATTTTGCACTCTCCAGTTTTAGTAAATCAACCCTATAGTGCAGGGATATGCAATTAGCGGACCTCCAGCTGTTGCAAAACTACAAGTCCCATCATGCCTCTGCCTCTGGGTGTCATGCTTGTGGCTGTAAAAGTCTTGCTATGCCTCATGGGACTTGCAGTTCTGCAACATCTGGAGGTCCGCTAATTGCATATCCCTGCTATAGTGTCAGATAGAGATGCTGTCCTTTGGGCAAACTAATTTTCCCGCTTACTAAACAGTCATGTGGTAACTCATTAAAAATATGTCTATAACCCAGCTTGAATCATGACCCATAGTTTAAAAACACTGCCTCAGAGGTAGTTTCTGTTTCATATCTTCTTACCAATTTCCCAATCCTCTGGGATGCTATCTGTACCCTGTTGCCATAATCACACATACAGTGACATCATGTAGCACCACTGGTACCCATCTCAAACTTTGGGAATCACTGCCATAAGTAAGAATAGAGAAATGAAGATACCGGTTTATCTTCTTGACAAAAGGCAAATATTGAAAAATTTTCACTGGACATAATGCTTCCTTTAACAGGCTGTACAAATATACATTACATGAGCAAAAAAGATAATACAACAAACCATCGGAGTTCATGATTTCTAATGAATGATTTACATTTCACCCCTGTTTAGCTTGATTTCCTTTGGCCAGGTCTGATATTTTACCGGAAATGTCAGTGGATGGATGTCTTCCAAAGTCTCACAGTTGTTACCCATCTACTGTCTAACCTCACACACGGCACACATAAATTATTATTATTACAATTTATTTATAGTGCCAACAGCAATTTATATAGTGCCAACAGCTTGTGCTTGTGTATTACAATTGTAGCACACAAACCCTTTTCCCTACCTTTGGCTCACTTGCAGGAAAAAGGCACACTGTACAATATGCCCGTACCCTCCTGTTTGAGGAGGTTGAGGGGTGTTATGTATTTGGGTCCCACAGCTAGGTTCTTCCGTCAGTTGGTTCTCATCTCCTAGGATATAGGGACAAGTCTCTGTTTTCCCCCCAAGTAATTCCAATGTCCACACCACTCTAAATTCCAACGTTGAGTTTATTTTGTCAATGTTCAGCAGATAGGAAAGGGTGGATGAGAGACAGGACAGAAAGGTTTTGGGAGGTTAGTCCAGGCACAAGTAGATACTACAATCGCCACTCTATCCCAGAGTAGGCCTAGCTCACCCGGATAGTCTCCTGCAAAGTGGATCCTAGCAGCCGAAGTGATGCTCGGACGTTTAATCAGGTTCTTTTCCTAGATACAATCGGGAGACTCTCTGCCACAGAATCTATCAGACCCCGAACTTCTCAGCTTTTGGTATATAAGGACAGGTGCCAACAGCAGCACATTACTAGGCCCTTGGTGGATAGAAGAATCCCTCCAGAGAGTTACCGGGCCCCTTCCTTCACCGTGAACTCTCACCGGTCCGTCAGAAAGGTCCTCCCCCGGCCTCCTCTTCTTAGAAGCGGGCTCCCTCGCGAGGGACACCCTGGGATTCCTCTTCCCAGAGGTGGGCTCCAGCTAAAGGTGCTGGGCCCAGTGTTGAAGATGCAGCCCCAGGGCTAAAGGTGATGCACACGTGGCCCCATGGCCTGGAGGGCCATGCGCCATGCACTTGGACTCCGACTCCTCTCCTCCTCCGAAGACCCCTTCCAGGTGGCGTCTGCCCCTTATGTATCCTTTCCCAGCATGCACAGCAAGCCAACCTCGTCCACTGTACCGCTGCCGAGAGAGGACACCCCAAGGCACAGCACTAGTACTGATGGTTCAACCCTGGCCCGTCATGGCAGTGCCACCTACAGGCCACAGGGAACTGCACACCAGTATACCACCTGGAGAAATAAAGTATCACAACCTATAAATGAGAACGGTCTGAGCCCAACTACTATCTCAGACCAGCCCCTAAATTTGGGTATATAGCACCCCTAAATTGGGTGGGCGCTACACAATATAAATGGATGCAGTACAATTAAATTCATTACAAGAAGGTTAGCAGAGCCGTATTTGTGAAAGCTTACAATCTAAAAGGGATGAGCAAGTAATACAAAGGGTAATAACTGTGTTACAATGAGTTGATGGAAAAAGTTAAATAATTGTAGTCAGGGGGGTTGATTTACTAAAACTGGAGCGTGCAAAATCTGGTGCAGCTCTGCATTGAAACCATTCAGCTTCCAGGTTTTGTTTAGTTAAAGCTCATTTGAACAAGCTTGTAAGTGAGGTGCAGCAGGATGCGGTGACAATAATTCACATAGTCAGGTACGGTGATAAACTTATATTAAAGCAATGCAGCAACAGTTCACAACAATCCCAGTGGGAAGACTGCCCAGCCAGGTGCACTCACAGTTACAGCAACGTGAACAGAGCGGGTTCCAGCCAAAATGACAGCATCTGTAGAGAGGGGCAGAATGCAGCCTGGCCGTTCGTGCTGAATCGGGAAGATATCCTGAAAGATGCGACCCTACGCTTTCCCTCCTCGTCAGGAACCTTTCCTTATCATTAGCACTGTCCCTAACAGATGGAGTACCTTTCCCTGCACTACCCACTCTCATAAAACGTGCCAAACCCGGGGGCCAGGGCCTTAAATAGGCCCTGGCTGACTCAGGATGACTGCCAGAGTCACATGGGGTGACAGAGTCTAACAGGATCACTTCCCCAGTGACCCAGAAAACCATAGAGGAACTGGGTTCCTCCTGACTTTCTTTCCAGCTGCAGAGCTGCTGTGGTTGAGCATCAACTGCATTGGAGAAAATAAACTGCACCTGCCTACAAGCTGAAGTTAGAAGCTGTCTGGCTACCATGCATAACTGCACAAGAATTTGCACTTTCCAGTTTTAGTAAATCAACCCCAGTGTGTAACATACCTCCCAACATTTTGAGATGGGAATTAGGGACACCTACTAAAAAACATATGTAGGCATAGGACACGCCCCCTGCCACACCCCCTTAAAGGAGAACTAACCAAAAAAAGGCTAATTAAATCCACAAGGACTTTTTTTACCACTACTCTTCCTTTATATTGGCTTTTAAAATGTACAAATGCAGCAATTTAGAAATTGGATGAAAGGTTTAGCACTAGGAAACACTTTTTGAAAGATAAAAAGTGCATTTTATATACAACTATAGAGATCAGACTAAAATGAGGGACAAATGAGGAGGAAAGAGGGACATTTCTCCAAATCAGGGACAGTCCCTCAAAATCAGGGACAGTTGGGAGCTATGGTGTAAGGTTAAGCAGATGACAAACCAATCACATTTCAGGTTCCCTCCGACCATTTACCTGCCTCTGCAATGGTAGTTCTTGTATTTCTAATGTGACAGGTTCTTTTTTTTATATATAATTACAGTATTCTATGAATTTACCATATTTAAAAACCTAAGAATTGTACTTGTTTGTTTTACTTGTTTCCTTTCCTCTAACTACTTATAATTAAGATTATTTATTGTACACTGTAGTATCACTAATAAGTTGTAGTACAAGCTTCCAGATGGCAGAAGATCCCTACTACAAAGATGTACAGCCAGATGGCCCTAGATCATAGACTGAGCAAAATTAATACCATCGTTGGCAGCTACTCATTATTGTGCAAGTCCTGCTGAGTCCTACTGTTGTGGTGGCAGAAATGCTTTAGCCTGACTGCCTTTTGTTTTTATCTTACAGTGTTATGCGTTCCGAGCCTTGAGATTTCTCTTTAGCATGGAAAGAAACCGAGAACTGTTCAAAAGGTAGAGTATGGATTTATAAAAAATATATTTCCAAATTAATAAATACAAATAAAATAATTCTATAAATAAAATGTTTTGTCTTGATGTTTAGGAGATCTTTTCCCAGACAACGGCAAAATAGCATTTTATACATAATAGAATAAAAAAAAACTCCTTACAGATGATATATGTTCAATAAATCAATATATGTACGGCTTTAATGAGAGGCATTTGGATTAGTAGTTTCGATTTTACTCTGATTTCACTTGCCTCATTCTTGCTCTGGGTTAGATTCCTTTTATTGTTTTTTTTTTTCTGTTCTGTGTTTGTTAGGTTTTTTCCACCAGATTTGTTTGAGATGTTTATTGACATTGGTCATTATGTTCGAGACATCAGTGCCTATGAAGACCTTGTGTCTAAATTGAATTCACTACCAGTAAGTGATATACTTTACATGCCATTTTAAAAATGTTATCTTGTTATCACAAGAGCGAAAATAACTGGTCTTTTATGCAATTTCCAGGAAGATGAACTGAAGCAAGTGGCTGATGGCATTGAAGGTATCAATCAGAACAAAACTCCTACAAAATTTATTGGAAACTATGCAATTCTAGATCACCTTGGAAGTGGAGCATTTGGGAGTGTATATAAGGTGATTTTATTTTACAGTGTTTGTAAATATGATGGTTGAAGTATAATCAATATTTTTGTATAGCCCTTGCATTTCTCTTTGAGAGCTAAGTGGACCTCGATCAATAAATATTTGTGAGCATTAGGGCTGTGTAAGCTCAAAGAATCTTCATAGCTTGCCTTCAATGTTTTATAAGGAGGAATTACCAGGGTTATATGTAAGTTTATTGTTAATTAATTTTCTTCTATATGCTCAGTAAAACATATGGATGCTCTCCAAGGCCTGTATTGATGTGAGCTCCACATTAAAGTCAAGGCTGTTAAATAAATGGTTACCCAGGGCATTTGTCTTGGACCCATACGGACCCCAGCCACCACCAACACACTTTCAAGAAAAAGAAGATGGAAATGAAAGTGAACCTGTGCTTTACCAACAAAGGACAAAACAATAGTGTCATCCAGCTTCCTCTTTGCCCAGCTCCGCGTTCTTACCTTTGCCCCTTCATTGCACCAGGAGCATAGAGAAACACATAAAATACAAAAACAGAACATTCCATAGCTCAACTCACCAACCAGTCTACTGACCAACCAGATTAACCTGTCCAACAGTCTGTGTTAAAAACAGGGGTTTAGTTAGCACGCATTTGCAAACGCGTGCGTATGCTGCAAGGACTCTTCACGTCACCGTGTGTATAGCTTGCAGTCCTAAACGCTACTGAATTCATGAGCGTCTCCACAGTGGGAGCACATGCATTCAATGGATAGATGAGGGGCAGGTGGGCCTGGAGGCAGCCCAATCCCCTTTAAAGGAACAGGAGCACACTGGACACCCAGCAATAGCACAGTGGCAGCAAAGGTGAAATACCCAGTATTGGGTTCTGGGCAAATCACAGATTCACTTTAAAGCACATTTGTAAAACATAATCTTGCAAAGTAAGAAGATGGGGAGGAAGGGGTAACCACCATTTGTTTTTTCTGATGGCACAAGCTTAAAGTGGAGCTCCACCCAAAAGGGTAAGCTCCGCTTGTTTGCACTCTCCCCCCTGAACTGCCATATTTGGTACTTTTTGTACCTGGTTTTATTATTATTATTTAGGTACTTATATAGCGCCATCACTTTACGCCGCGCTTTACATATATATATTTGTACGTTCACATCGGTCCCTACCCTCAAGGAGCTTACGATCTAAGGTCCCTAACTCACATTCATATACTAGGGCCAATTTAGACAGAAGCTAATTAACCTACCAGTTTGACAGATACCCGCTCTAACTGAAAGCCACAAGGCTTCACTTCCTGTTTCCTTTACTTGCTTATCCGGCACCTCCATCCGAAGCCAAGGCCGATTGAAGAAACGGTTCGGGTGAGGACATCACTGGATCCCTGGACAGGTAAGTGTCCTTATATTAAAAGTCAGGAGCTACAGTATTTGTAGCTGCTGACTTTACATTTTTTCGGGGAGAGCCTGGATCTCCTCTTTAAAAAGGAGTTTCACTCGGTTTTGTGTATATTAAAAGTCAGCAGCTACAAAAACTTCTCTCCGGCACCGGCATCACAAGTGTGGACACCCGGCTGTGACAGCTTGCGGCTCCACAGCCAGGTGCGCACTACGCATGTGTGGGTCGCGCTGCACTTCCTCAATCCCCGGGCAATCTTCTGGGACCTGTGACGTGTCCCAGAAGATTGCAGGGAGGGAGAACTTCTGTAAATCTCAGGAATGATTGGATAGAAATATAAATTTTTTAGCAATAGACCATCTCTCCTATATATGTTTTTCATCTGTACATATAGCTGCTTGCCCAAAGTTCAGTTATTTAGTTATATATTTATTATAGGTATTATTATAGCGCTGATCATTTATGCAGTGCTTTAAATACTGTGCATTTACACCAAGAGGTGTACTGGTTTACTAAGGAGCCTAAGCAGGCCATACATTGTTAGTTTTTTTTTGTTTCCTCCATTCACACAAATGAGTTGGACAGATGAATCCCACTCTGCCCCATCAGGATATTGAATTCTAAATCTGGCACTTGCTGCTGTCAGAATACACTAATCAGCAGCTGCAGCTGATTGGCATCAATGGAAAATTTCTCACCAGGTCTCTTTGACAGAAGCGGTTTAACCACTTCAATACAGGGCTTTTTGTACCTATTCAATACCGGGCCTATTCTAGCACTTCTCTCCTACATGTACAAATCATCATTCTTTTGCTAGAAAATTACTCAGAACCCCCAAACATTATATATGTTTTTTTTAGCAGACACCCTAGGGAATAAAATTATGGTCATTGCAACATTTTTTCTTGCACGATATTTGCGCAATAATTTTTCAAACGCCTTTTTAAAAAAAAAAATGGTTTCATGAATTAAAAAATAACAAAACAGTAAAGTTAGCCCAATTTTTTGGGAAAATATGAAAGATAATGTTACGCCGAGTAAATAGATACCTAACATGTCACGCTTTAAAATTGCGCACACTCATGGAATGGCGCCAAACTTCGGTACTTAAAAATCTCCATAGGCGACGCTTTAATTTTTTTTACAGGTTACCAGGTTAGAATTACAGAGGAGGTCTAGTGCTAGAATTGTTGCACGCGCTCTAACGCACGCGGCGATAGCTCACATGCGTGGTTTGAACGGCGTTTACATATGTGGGCGACTTGCGTGTGCATTCGCTTCTGATCGCGAGCTACCGGGGACAGGGGCGTTTTAATTTTACTTTTTTTTTTTTTGATCACTTTTATTCCTATTACAAGGAATGTAAACATCCCTTGTAATAGGAATGTGTGTGACAGGTTCTCTTTATTGAGAGATGCGGGGTCAATAAGACCCCACATCTCTCCTCCAGGCTGGAAAGCATGAGATCAGTGAAACATTTTTCACTGATCTCATACTTACAGCCGCAATGGCGGCTTTGTTTACATTTGAGGCCCGGGCGTGACGTCATCACATCGCGCCCGGGGCCTCCGACGATCATAGAGATGACTGGTGACCATCTGGTCACCAGTCATCTCTATGCTCATCACGCGACCCCACCAACGACGCTGGAAGATTCGCTCCCAGTCCCCGATCGCACAGGGAGCCCGGAGAAGCACCGGATGGCGGCGGGAGGGAGGGGATGTCCCCTCCCGCCGCCTGTAAGAACGATCAAGCGGCGGACCCGCCGCTATGATCATTCTTATGGTGCGCAGAATCGCCGGCACTTCAAAAGGATATCTGAATGATGCCTCTAGCTGCAGGCATCATTCAGATATCCCCCTACAAAGCCGAGGACGTCATATGACGTCCACCCAGGATGGGAGATCCCATCTGTGGACGTCATTTGACTATGGCTGGGTAGGGAAGTGGTTAAACAATTGGCTCCTTTCAAGCAAGGGAGCCCACACACTGTTTGAAATGTAGCCAGTCCCTGAAGGACCAGCCAAATTTCTGTCTGTGTATGGCCAGCTTTACAATCTAAGGTCCCTAAGACATGCATATATAGGGCCAATTAGGACAGGAGTCATTTAAAGAAGAAGTAAATTTCCTCTGTTTCCCTGCAAAGGTAAAGCATAATGTGCTACTATGCATCGCATGGTAGCCCATTATGTGACATTTACCTGCAGGAGAAGACCGCAATGTCACCGTCTTCCATGCTGGCAGCGAGCGTCCGTTCACCCCTCTTCTTCCGGCTCTGGGACTGTCCGGAGTCGCGTGGGAGCCGCCTTTAACGGCATGACCCCAGCTTGAAACGGCATAGCGTGCCCTTTCAAGCCAGCGCATGCGCCGCTAAAGGCGTCGCTCTGGGAAATTGCAAATATCTCCTAGACTGTGTAGGTCTACAAGATATTGCAAGCACCTACAGGTAAGCCTTAATCTAGGCTTACCTGTAGGTGTAATTTGTCCCTGAGGGTTTACAACCACTTTTACTTACCAGCATGTCTTTAGAGTGTGTGAGGAAACTGGAGTACATGGAAGAAACATGTAAATTCCATGCAGATAGTTTTTCAAGGTATCCTAAATGCATCAGTACTGTTTTCCACTTACTATGGCAACACAAGCAGGATAACCTCACCTGCAATTCAGCTTATTAGGCTGTTATTGATCTTACAAAGTACCTCATCAGCTTTCATAATTAAAGCAGAATCATGAACAAAATGTAATACAACATGTGTTATCTAGGCTTTCAGATTAAATAACATTACTCGGTCTGTGTTCCTTGTGCCCCCTGCAATATCTCGAAAATACATGGTGATCTAGCCAAGTTGCATGCTCAGATAAGGGTCTGGTATGGATTTTGGGGGGACCCCACGCTATTTTTTATTTTATTTTAGCGTGGGGTTCCCCTTCAAATCCATACCAGACCCGAAGAGCCTGGTATAGATTCTGGGGGGCCCCACGCCATTTAAAAAATAAAAAATGGCGCGGAGTTCCCCTTAAAATCCATGCTATACCTGAAGGGCCTGGTATGGGTTTTAGGGGGGACCCCCACGTCATTTTATCTTTTTGTAGCGGGTATGTACTTTCCCGGGTGTAATTTGAACTTGGCAGAGACATCAGTGATGTGTAATTCCCTGCAGCCCAGCAGGTGGCGCTGTCGCCCTGGGCTGGGGTTGAATCATTGCTGTGTGCTGTACTTCCTTTTTGTCCTCCCTCGGCAGCGGTATGGTGGGGCGGGGAACTCGCCGTGCTTGCTGGGAGAGGGTATAAAGGGGCCAGCCATCTTTGTCACAGGGTCGAGTCCCAGGCACCTTCAGTCTGTGGACGGTGGTTCGTGTCGGTCCTCTAGGCAGCCTAGGCCTAGAGGACAGCCGGAGGTCGTGTTCCATCCCAGGCACCTTTAGCCTGGGGTGAGGCACTCGGATGGAGGTCTGGAGCTCAGTGCCCAACACTGAGTTCCACGAGGGAAGGAGATCCTAGGGTACCCCGGGAATGGGTACCCGAATCCGGAAGGCGTAATGGACCGGGGGGAGCTCCTCACTCGAAGATCTGGTGCAGCATATTGCCAGTGATGGGTGAGCCTCTCATCGGAGACCGCCTGGAAGGAACTTCCTCCTCGCTCGGAGACCACAACCCACTTTCAGGGAGGAAAGTGGAGGAGAAATTGTGTCTGGGCCTACTCGCATCCACACCTCCTTTTCTGTTCTGTTTCTACAAGGGAGTTCAACTGATTGTGTTCACCCGAGAAGAATAAAGGAGTGTTGGACTTTAATGGTGTGGGGCTCATTTCCTGACAGACATTGTTCAAGGTAACTCTCGGTGGAGGCTCCAGGTGCACAGCACTGACCCGAAGGTAAAAGAACTTTGCTTATACCACACTGACACCTGTGGTTAAGGGCAGGTGTGGTGTCCCCGCTCCCTTCCCCTCTAAGGTACCCCTAGACAAAAGAGACAGACGAGCTGAGAAAAGAGAGGGGAGAGAGGAGGGCGCTACACGTGGGGGCTCGGGTCACGCATGGTGTTTGTGCACCACGGAATTGAACGTATCTGCTGGAGGAGTTACGCGAGTAGGCAGGCCTTCATTGGCCAAAGTGCATCCCTGCTCGAAGTCCTGGACATGACCCAATGAAGGGAAAGGCCCGTGCAGAAGAGTGGAAAAAGGGGGAAGCTCAGCCGTGTGAAGTAGTACACGTGGGGGCTTCTATTGCACTGCGCCACCAGGCACACCCCCATCGCTTAGTTCGTAGGCGTGACTCAGAAACAGAAAATAAGAAAAGCCCGCGAACTGGAGCAAAGGGGAGGAGTCCAATACGTGTGAAGGACTACACGTGGGATGTTGGCGCAAAAACTTTGCAGTGTGCAATGGATCAGCAACAGGTCGCCATGTTCGGACATACATCATGGATTCCAGTTCACCCTTCCACCACGACATTGACTGCTGCTGCTCCGGTAACAGATACGGGGATTCGGCTAAAGCCAAGGGGTCAATTCGCCCTGTATTCGTGCATGGACGTTGAGGCCCAGGGTGTGATTTGTCCCGGCTGTTCGGGACTGGTGTGCCAACTGAAGCCATTCGGGCGATGCGAGGCCTGTGGGGAGTTCCTGTTCAAAGTGGATCCGGCAGTTGAGAAGCCGAGAACCATCTACCCCGGCCGTGCTACAGGCAACACCATTCAGAGAGGAGGAATCACTGCTTTGACAGCCATCCCTACGCACACTGCAGCGACCGCGGAGGAGGTCGTGAAAACTCAACAGGAGAAATCCGAGGATGCTGACTTGGTCACCACTGTCTCGCAGCGTCCACCACCGAAGAGAAAGACCGGCATGGTAGCCCTGACCAGCGGTTGTGGTGGACCGTCTCGCCCGCTTACGCCCGGCCCGGATGGATCCATCGACAAGAGTTCCGGACGTCCCGCTTCAAGTAAAGGCCGAGGTAAGCCAGGCGGAGAGATTTGGTGCGTGGGAAGAGGTGAAAACTCAGTCTCCACTACAGGCTACCTGCCGGCGTAGGAGTGTGACACCTCTGACCTGGTTTCTCTCTCGGACATGGGAGACGACGTTGCAATAGATGAACTGTTTGCAGAAAAGGGCTGGGACAAAGTACCTCTCGCCTCATTCCGGAGGACAAGGGATCCACCCATGTCTACAGGGGAAAGTACACCCCGGGTGGAGGCACCGGCGCCTGAAGAGGGGTCCCGTCCCCAGCCTGCCTCTACATCCCCGGTGCCATCTGTACCGAAGACCGGGGAAAAGAGACTGTTACTGTGGGCACCAATGCCCAGATCAGATGTGATCAAGGTCCCTCGCCACCCGGACTCAATAGTTTTACCCGGCGAAGGGGACAAAGCTACAATGCCTCCTTTGGCCAGACTACAACGCCTATTTGGCCAGAAGGTTGCTGCAGAGTACGGATGGGAGTATCCATAATTGTCGAAGGAACTGCTCTATGAGGTGGAAGTGTGTCGGGAGCGCTGGTACAATGACTTTGTGTGGACCCACCTTCAGGTTCCGCACGCCCGCAGGTACCTGGCATGCTCTCCAAAGGCCTCTCAATGTTATAAAGACTGCAAGGCAGAGTGGATGTTGGGACGGCACATCCATGCAGACAAAGTGTTGATCCGGTGCAAGGAGGGAGAAGATGTGGAGTATCATTTGGAGACCATGGATCAACACTTGAAGCCACTTGTTCTGCCGCATCCCCGCTTTTACCTGTAGGAGAGAAAAGACTCCTTTCTTGTTATGCTGCTGAACTTTCTGGGGCCCGTCGCTTTTGTGCCCAGAGGAATGAAGGACTGTTCCTGTTGTTCTTCACTTTTTCTGCAAGAGATCATGGACTCTGGGGTAGATAGGGCCAAAGAGAAGAGGAAAAGTTCCACGAGTGCAGTTACCGCGGTGCTGTCACCAGGTGGCAGTGTTGCGCAACGTTAAACACTTTTCACGCACTCACTCTTTGGAGAAAAGGGATTTCTTCCAGGAGAAGTTTATTTTCTCTCACACGAATACATGTGTCAGGGTTATGTGTGCTAATCCCTTTTATTTTCCCTCTGCAGGAGAGCATCCCATCAAGACCACTGAGTATGGGGTGGGTCTTAGTCAGGATGAGTGGGAAAAGTAAAATGTGAATATGTGATTCCAAGTTATGGTTTAATGCTGTTGTTTTTCTCTTCTTTCTTTTTTTCCCTTTTTATTTACAGGGCTCAGACACAATGTTTCAGTTGGGTAGTTTTTTCTAAAAGTTTTATTTTTGTACAATTGTTAGTCGGTTTCTCGATTGGATTATGTCAGCCGTTGAGGGCATGATTTACTCCAGACACTGGGGACCAGTGTCAAACCACCAGGGGGAGAGTGTAGCGGGTATGTACTTTCCCGGGTGTAATTTGAACTTGGCAGAGACATCAGTGATGTGTAATTCCCTGCAGCCCAGCAGGTGGCACTGTCGCCCTGGGCTGGGGTTGAACCATTGCTGTGTGCTGTGCTTCCTTTTTGTCCTCCCTCGGCAGCGGTATGGTGGGGCGGGGAACTCGCCGTGCTTGCTGGGAGAGGGTATAAAGGGGCCGGCCATCTTTGTCATGGGGTCGAGTCCCAGGCACCTTCAGTCTGTGGACGGTGGTTCGTGTCAGTCCTCTAGGCAGCCTAGGCCTAGAGGACAGCCGGAGGTCGTGTTCCATCCCAGGCACCTTTAGCCTGGGGTGAGGTACTCGGATGGAGGTCTGGAGCTCAGTGCCCAACACTGAGTTCCACGAGGGAAGGAGATCCTAGGGTACCCCGGGAATGGGTACCCGAATCCGGAAGGCATAATGGACCGGCGGGAGCTCCTCACTCGATGATCTGGTGCAGCATATTGCCAGTGACGGGTGAGCCTCTCATCGGAGACCGCCTGGAAGGAAATTCCCCCTCGCTCTGAGACCGCAACCCACTTTCAGGGAGGAAAGTGGAGGAGAAATTGTGTCTGGGCCTACTCGCATCCACACCTCCTTTTCTGTTCTGTTTCTACAAGGGAGTTCAACTGATTGTGTTCACCCGAGAAGAATAAAGGAGTGTTGGACTTTAATGGTGTGGGGCTCATTTCCTGACAGACATTGTTCAAGGTAACTCTCGGTGGAGGCTCCAGGTGCACAGCACTGACCCGAAGGTAAAAGAACTTTGCTTATACCACACTGACACCTGTGGTTAAGGGCAGGCGTGGTGTCCCCGCTCCCTTCCCCTCTAAGGTACCCCTAGACAAAAGAGACAGACCAGCTGAGAAAAGAGAGGGGAGAGAGGAGGGCGCTACATTTTATTTTGGCGCGGGGTTCCCCTAAAGGGCCTGGTAATGGACTGGGGGGGGGAACTCACGCCATTTTTTTCAATAATTTTTATCTATATTGCCGGGATCCAAAAATACATTACAGCCGCAAACAGTTTTAAATGATATTGTTTCCTTTAGAAATGTAATTTTGCTGCTCTCATTCATTACACTATGTACGGCCGCTATGTAAGCAGCCTGCCTTTGGCCAACTATGGCTCTCTCAGCAGAATGCGCTGTGATTGGCCAAAGCATGCAGGTCAGGTGCATGCTTTGGCCAATCATAGGATGCCAATGCACTGCAATTTCGCAGTGCATTATTAGGCATTTCGCAGCACTCACATAATGTTCTAAATTCGGCGAACGGGCGAACACCCGATGTTCGAGTCGAGCATCAGGCTCATCCCTACTCCAAAGCATGATGCTGCCACCACCATGCTTCACGGTGGGTATGGTGTCCTTTTGGTGATGTTTTTGCACCAAACATATCTTTTGGAATTATGGCCAAAAAAGTTTGGCCTTGGTTCAGGGGCGTAACTAGAAATCACATGGCCCCATAGCAAAATGTGGTATGGGGCCCCCCTGCAAACAGCCCCCCTGCCAGTGTGCCCATCAATTGCCACAGCTGTGTCCCATCAGATGCTGCCAGTGTGCCCATCAATTGCCACTACTGTGCCCCATCAGATGCTGCCAGTGTGCCCATCAATTGCCGCTACTGTGCCCCATCAGATGCTGCCAGTGTGCCCATCAATTGCCACTACTGTGCCCCATCAGATGCTGCCAGTGTGCCCATCAATTGCCGCTACTGTGCCCCATCACATGCTGCCCGGCACTTACCTGTCTCGCAGCGGGTCAGCGGCGGTCTCCTGCATGTCCTCCATGTCTTCTTCCGTCCTCTCTCTGGTGTCCAATCACAGCGCCTGACGTTTAAGCCAATCAGGTGACCGGTAACAGACACGGCAACCTGATTGGCTGAGAGGCAGATTCAGTGTTAGCAAAGTGAATTCCTTTGCTTTGCTAACACACAACAACCATAGATAGATTCATGCAATGCATGAATCCATCTATGGTGATTAGAGCTGTGCAGGAGAGAGGGTGCGGTGCTCCTGCGCCCTTTATGGATGCACCGCCACTGAAACGTCCTCACCAGGCCCCACTCGGCTGTGGGCCCCATAGCTCCCGCGTGGGTCACTATGGCGGTAGTTCCGCCCTTGCCTTGGTTTCATCAGACCATAATAACACATTTTTCCACATGTTTTTATGAGACTTCAGATGCGTTTTTGCAAAATTTAGCTGGGCTTGGATGTTTTTTTTGTAATCAAAGGCTTCAGTCTTGCCATTCTACCCCATAGCCCAGACATATGAGGAATATGGGAGGTTGTTGTCACATGTACCACACAGCCAGTACTTACCAGATATTCCTGCAGCTCCTTTAATGTTGCTGTAGGCCTCTTGGCAACCTCCCTGGCCAGTTTTGTTCTCGTCTTTTTTAATACATTTTGGAGGGACGTCCAGTTCTGTGTTCCATGGTATATCGAATGCCTTGAAAATTCTTTTGTACCCTCTCCTGACTGATACCTTTCAGCAATGAGATCCCTCTGATGTTTTGAAAGCTCTCTGTGGACCATGGCTTTTGCTGTAGGATGCGACTAAAAAATGTCAGGAAAGACCTACTAGAACAGCTAAACTTTATTTGGGGTTAATCAAAGGCACTTTAAATGATGGTAGGTGTGTACTGACTCCTATTTAACATGAGTTTGAATGTGATTGCTTTAGTCTGAACACAGTTATAAGAGGGTGTGCACACTTATGCAACCACTTTATTTTATTTGTTTATTTTTACTTCCCCTTTCTAAAAGATTTCAGTTTGTTTTTCAATTGAGTTGTACAGTTTATAGGTCACATTAAAGGTGGAAAAAGTTCTGAAATTATTTATCTTTGTCTCATTTTTTTACATCACAGAAACCTGACATTTTAGCAGGGGAGTAGACTTTTTGAATCCATTGTACCTTTGCTGGCGGTAGGAATGATTAGTTATCTTTTAACTTTTTATTTTTCTTTCTATCCATATCTTCCAATAGGTCAGAAAACGCAGTGGTCAGAATCTCTTAGCTATGAAAGAGATTAATCTGCACAACCCGGCATTTGGTAAAGACAAAAGGGATCGTGATAGCAGCGCTGAGAACATAGTATCTGAACTAACAATAATCAGAGAGCAGGTTCGTGTATCCCTAAGGGGAACCTGTCACTAAAGAAACATGGGTGTCCCAATACTGCCCACATCTTCCGGGTGATTCACTGGGGAAATAGATTGTGCACTTTGCAAGTGCAGTTGCACTCTTTTTTTCCCCACAGCTTAATAAATGTAGCAAAGCTATGCTGATTAACATCATTCAATCATGTGCAAGAAAAAAATGCTGTTTTTTTAAAATTGTATTTACCTTGCACCTGATTGAGTACTCTTTACAAAGCGAAGCTTTACCACATTTACATTTACTAAGGAAAATGAGTGAAACTGCACTTGCAAAGTGCACAGTCTATTGGCCTTTAGTAAACCCACCCCACTGTCATCTAATCGTATGACTATGGGTGACAGCCGTATACCTTGCACTTTCAAATACAAGTGAATCACTGCTCCTATATTTCAGTCCTGACATTTTCCTTTAAGTTTGTTCTCTGTGATTCACTTTTCTTCCTTGGTCTTGTTGATCTCCACTAGACTAAAGCCGGCCATAGATGGTTTGAATCTCGGCCGGTT
The DNA here is from genome assembly GCA_029206835.1 of Rana muscosa. Taxonomy (NCBI): domain Eukaryota; kingdom Metazoa; phylum Chordata; class Amphibia; order Anura; family Ranidae; genus Rana; species Rana muscosa. The sequence goes on from CM055122.1 coordinate 141,610,724, forward strand.
CAGCAGGGAATGGTCAAGATTCGAAGCATGTATGGTACAGGCTAGTTGTACCCAAGTAGACTGATCGATCAGCTTGGGTAGAACCAGCCTTTCCGATTTTTCATAGCTGCTTCCAATAATCACTGTGTGTTCTCCAGGCAGGGCCGGTCCCCCGCAACCCCGCTGGGAGAACACAATGGCTCCATGGGATAGATTTTACCACCAAAACTGACTGTGTTGATGAGGGAATCAAACGATTTTAGAAAATCACACTATCTATGGCCCGCTTTACAGTTTTCTATCAGTATTGTTGACAAATGAAGCAAAACTCCCAGATATACTATATGTTTAACCACTTAAGCCCCAGACCATTTTGCTGGCCAAAGACCAGGCCACTTTCTGCGATTCGGCACTGCGTCGATTTAACTGACAATTGCGCGGTCGTACAACGTGGCTCCCAAACAAAATTGACATCCTTTTTTTCCCACAAAAAGAGCTTTCTTTTGGTGGTATTTGATCACCTCTGCGATTTTTATTTTTTGGGCTATAAACAAAAATAGAGCGTAAATTTTGAAAAAAAATCAATATTTTCTACTTTTTGCTATAATAAATATCTCCAAAAAATATATAAAAAAAATGTTTTTTTCCTGAGTCTAGGCCGATACGTATTCTTCTACATATTTTTGGTAAAAAAATTGCAATAAGCGTTTATTGATTGGTTTGCGCAAGAGTTATAGCGTCTACAAAATAGGGGATAGTTTTATGGCATTTTTATTAATATATTTTTTTTTTACTAGTAATGGCGGGGATCAGCGATTTTTATCGTGACTGCGACATTATGGCCGACACATTGGACACTTTTGACCATTTTGGGACTATTGTCATTTTTACAGCGATCAGTTCTATAAAAATGCACTGATTACTGTAAAAATGACACTGGCAGTGAAGGGGTTAACCTGTAGGGAGCGCTAAAGGGGTTAAGTGTGACCTAGGGAGTGCTTCTAAATGTTAGGGGGCTTGGCTTGCCGTGACACATCACTGATCGCTGTTCCCGATGAGAGGAAACACACGATCAGTGACATGTCACTAGGCAGAACAGGGAGATGTTGTGTTTACACTAACATCTCCCCATTCTTCAGCTCCGTGACACGATCGCGGGACACTGGCGGACATCGAGTCCGCGGGTCCCACGGGCATGGTCACGGAGCTTGCGGCAGGGTTAAATGAAAGGGGACGTGTATATACAAATACGCCCATTTGCCTGTCCGTGCCATTCTGTCGACGTAAATGTTCGTGCGGCGATCGGGAAGCGGGGTAAAATACGCGTGATTTACCCATATCACTCAGGCTTCACCCTACATGTTTCACCCAAAAAAAAAGACATACAGCATGTGCTGTATTTTATTGCCCAGGCAAACAAGTACATATGCACACATGTGAAAGTCCAGTTTATCTCAGTGGAATGTAATTGATCCGTGTTTTATATGACATAATTTGTGTTTGTAAAAAGCATGTAAAGTGTGTTCTAAGATCACAGGAATGGGAGGGAGATCAGAGCAGAGCTTACAGGTCCTTAAAATCAGCCACAACAGAGTGCTTTTAAGTGTACAGTACATATTTAAACAAAGCGTAATACTGCCTATTTTTCTTTTTCTTTAAATGTCATGGGGACATTTATCAAAACTGAAGCAGACAGCATCTGGAGCAGCTGTGCATGGCAACCAATCAGCTTATATATTCAGCTTTTTCAGTTAATCTTTGAAAATGAAAGGTAGAAGTTTATTGGTTACCCGATTCTGGCTGCTTCAGTTTTGATAAATACCTCAAAATGCATCCTAAGTGCAATTATGTTAACTGTTTATTGTTTTATATATGGTTGCTTTCAGTAACTGACAAAGTATTCCCAATTTATACCATTTTACAGCTTTGCCACCCAAACATTGTGCGATACTATCGAACCTTTCTAGAAAGTGAGTAAAGTTGTACTATTTCTTAAGTATAGCATACATTTGCTAATACAGTAAAACCTTGGTTTGAGAGTAACTTGGTTTGAGAGCGTTTTGCAAGACAAGCAACATTTTTAATACATTTTGACTTGATATACAAGCGATGTCTTGATATACAAGTAGCTTCATATCACAACTGAGTATAAAAGAGAAGAGAGGCACCTCCAAGTGTAGCAACATGGTTACATTTAATGAAGGTACAACATTTAGCAATGCACATGGTTGATGATTAAAGAGGCACCTCTAAGTATGCAGGCATCCATGGTAAAGCTGTCCACATAGACCATCCTCCGCACTGCCATCTACATCATCTCTTCCATGCTGCGCTCCGCGAGCAGTTCAAGCCACACTTTCAGATCACTCTACTGCAGGGGAGTCTTCCTGGGCACGATTGCAGACTGACAGTGGTGAGAACCGGCGGTGCGGGGGATGGTCTATGTCAGTGTTTCTCAACCTTTTTACCGTGGAGGAACCCTTGGCAAAAAGTCTGAGATCTCGGGGAACCCCTAAAAAAAAAATTCAGATCTACAGCTCTCGGAACATCGTATCTGATCAGCAAGCTGTAGATATAACCACGTTTATTGTAGAAATAGCTTTAAATAATGGAATAAAAATTAGAACTCACCTGACACCAACATTATAGTGTGAACAGTGCACATAGAAATCAATTGTTTTCTTTATGTCCCTGCAGAGACCTGCGTTACAACAAGCCCAAAATATTTTAAGCAAGTCAAATTTGCACACATTTTCCATTTTTTGCACATATGCTGTGAACGAGGCCTTACTGAACTTGAACAAAACTCCCAAATATTGTAACTGATAAATAGGATAGCAGACTACGGGAACAGTTGGGACTTGTTCACAACATTCATGCATAAGAATTGATGGTGCAGATTTCATCTGCATAGACTACTTTGGTCTTGTCCATGCCATGTGCAGAGAGACATGCACTTTCCTAACGTAGGTCTCTGCTAGAACATAAAGAAAATAATTGATTTCTATGTGCCCTGTTGACACCACAATGTTGGTATCATTTGAGTATTTTTCTCTGCAGAGAAATGCATACATGTTGCATATTTCTGTGCAGAAAAAATATGCACATGATACCAATGTTGATTTCAATGTGCACTGACAGCGAGTACTGTCAATGCGCATTAATACCTGGTGCCTCCTCTATAGTTCCAGCTCGTCTGAACCTGTGAGGGTGGTACCAGGAAGAGTGCTGACAGTGGAAGCACATGGCTGAATCTTGCAGGAGGTGAGATCCTGTGTATGGTAGTGACTGAATGCAGACTGCAGGGGCCTGTGGCTGGATGAGACTGAATCATAATAGGATTATGTACAAATATGGCAACATAAAGCTATTATAATCTCACCTCCTGTTACATTCAGCCTGTGTGCCTCAACTCTCTGACCCCCCCCAGTCTGCAATCAGTGCTGTTATACACAGGATCTCATCTCCTGTTCTCTGCTCTTCCCTCCCCCAGCAGTCTGCATTCACCCCTGACATACACAGGAACTCAGCTTCTATCTAATCTATCCATGTGCTCCTTTTCTCTGCTCCCCCCTCCACAGTGTGTGCATTACTGCTACCATTGAGACAGATCTCACCTTCTGATCTAGTGCTTCCGCCTCCATAGTCCTCATTCTCGGCTCTCTTCACGGCTCCCACTCTGTGCTCCCTGCCTCCAGTCTTCATTCTCGGGTCCCATGGCTCTCCGCTCTCCATGCCCGGCTCCCCGCTCTCCATCAGTGGCGTCACTAGGGTTGGTGTCACCCGGTGTGAAAAAAATTGGGTGTCAACCCCCCTCCACCCACTATAGTCCCTCTTCAGTACAGACCCCCCATTAAGTACAAACCCCCCTCCATCAGTATAGACCTCCCTCCAAGTGCAGAAACCCTATCAGCATAGACCACCTCAGAGAAGACCCCCCTCCATCAGCATAGACCCCCCACATAGGCACCCCAAGTGCAGACCACCTCCATCAGCATAGCCGCCCTCAGTGCAGACCCCCTTCAGCATAGACACCCCCCAGTGTAGACCCCCCTCCATCAGCATAGACCCCCAGTGCACACCCCATCAGCATAGACACCCCCAGTGCAGACCCCCCTCCATCAGCATAGCCCCCCTCAGTGCAGACCCCCATCAGCATAGACACCCCCTAGTGCAGACCCCCTTCCATCAGCATAGCCCCCCTCAGTGCAGACCCCCATCAGCATAGACACCCCCCTCCATCAGCATAGCCCCCCTCAGTGCAGACCCCCATCAGCATAGACACCCCCTAGTGCAGACCCCCTTCCATCAGCATAGCCCCCCTCAGTGCAGACCCCCATCAGCATAGACACCCCCTAGTGCAGACCCCCTTCCATCAGCATAGCCCCCCTCAGTGCAGACCCCCATCAGCATAGACACCCCCCTCCATCAGCATAGCCCCCCTCAGTGCAGACCCCCATCAGCATAGACACCCCCTAGTGCAGACCCCCTTCCATCAGCATAGCCCCCCTCAGTGCAGACCCCCATCAGCATAGATACCCCCTAGTGCAGACCCCCTTCCATCAGCATAGCCCCCCTCAGTGCAGACCCCCATCAGTATAGACACCCCTCTCCATCAGCAAAGCCCCCCTCAGTGCAGACCCCCTCCATCAGCATAGATACCTCCACTTGTGCTAGTAGTCCCCCCCTCTCCCCTCTCATAGCGCCCCCAGCACATGTCCATAAAATACACTATTCAGACCTCAGAACAGCGCAGCATAGACATAGCGGTGTGTCCCTCCTCAGACTGCCTCCTCCTGTCCTGTGTATATGTAAACAGAGGAGGGAGGACTCGGGGAGGCGGCTTAAGTCCGCTCCGCTGTGAGAGACACAGATCAGTGCAGGGGTGTGCGGACCGTGTGATGCCGCTGCCCACAGGCGTCACCCGGGTGCGATCTGCACCCTCCACTCAGCAACACCACTGCTCGGCTCCCCACTGAATTTTAAAACTCCCGCTCTCTGCCTTTCCGCTCTCTGAGTTCTCTGAGCCGGGACTACAGAGAGAACATCGGGTATCAATGCGCGCTGACTGTTCTCACTGTCAGCGCGCATTGGGAACAGTGAAAACAACATTGGTCGGATATACATCCGCCACAATGTTGAATCGCGGCGGAACCCCTGGGGACTTCTCGCGGAACCCCAGGGTTCCGCGGAACCCCGGTTGAGAAACACTGGTCTATGTGGATAGCTTTACCCCGAGTGCCTGCATACTTAGATATGCCTCTTTTAATCATCAACCATGTGAGTTGTCAACTTTGATTCTTTTAAATAAAAACCTATTCACTGTTAAAAAAAAAAAAACATGTGAGTTGCTAAATGTTGTACCTTCATTAAATGTAACCATATTTCTACACTTACAGGCACCTCTCTTCTCTTTTATACTCTGTAGTTCCTTCTAAATTTTGCTTCTAATCCCTTTGTGGAGGTTTCCATTTGTGGATGGACATTTTATGGTAACATAACCTATCTCATTGCTATAATCTTTTTTATATGGACTATAAACTGAAGGATTTATGAATATAAATGATTGTGGAACAAATTATTAGAGTTTCTATTATTTTTTATGGGAAAATTTGCTTTGATATAAGAGTGCTTTGGATTACAAGCATGTTTCTGGAACGAATTATGCTTGCAATCCAAGGTTTTACTGTACTGGCTTTATATTCCCTATAAACTCACTCTTAAAATGGTCTGTTTTTCTTCACCATTTGAGATGTTATATTTAATATGGTAATATGGCTTTGGATAACATTATAGAACTTTGATTTGATTTTGCCTTCAGCATTTTTCATAATTTTTTGGGTGATTGGCTGGTAACATATTGTAGTCACAGTTATGAAAAACATTGCTATGCAGCAACAATTATCTTTGATAATAAAATTGGAACTATCATGAACTATCATTGATATGATATGCAGGCCATCCTAAAGTATGGCCACTTTGTCACTTTAATCACCTGTAATTTTCGGTTTTGGTATAAATTTGAAGAGGGAACCCCACATAAATATAAGAAGAAAACAAATGTGCCCCCCTACCAAAAATCCAAAGCATATCCTTACCTAAGCAAGCAGCCTCAGTGCAACCCCCCCCTCCCCCTGGCACAGTGGTTGTGGGGATTTGATTTGTAGGAAGGGAGCTTATCTGAATCTTTAGACCCCCTTTAACAATAGGGACCTCCCATATACCTCCCCTCATGTGAATTGGTAAGGGGTGAACAGCACTCACCAACCTACCAAAATAAAAATAAAACGATTGCCGACACAATACTCTCCCGGTGACATCATTGACCAGAAATGAAAATGACCATATTTGGACAATGATGAGTATTCTCAAAGCATCTGGCATAGAATCTTTTGGAGACCCAACCCTGTTTTTTTTTTTTAAACAATCTCAGGCCACCGTATTTACATAGCTGGTAATTTCAGTAAATTAATGGCGACAGGTGATGTCACTGGTTGATAATGACATTGTAAGGACTAAAAAACAAACAAAGTCTGGCTCATACCAAACAGGCTAAAAGTCTGGTGTTCAGGTGTTCAGTCTGAATTTGTGTTTGGACTGAACCGGGAGCTCATCCCTAGTTCTCTTTTACATCACTGTTCCAAAGTATTGTAAAACATGTCATAACTTAAAATTAGTGGAATTATCCTGTCTTCTTCAATTCCAACTCAGCAAGAGTTCGGATAAGTTGGATGTATAACAGATTGTGAACTACAAATCTTTCCTTGAGAGATCTATACCTCCAAATCTCCCAAGCTGTTCAATTAATTTTTTGACACTCTGCATAAATAGAATAGAGAGATATTCAAATTTTTCAGTTGAATTCAGTTTGGTGGTTCAACAGCTGAATGGAACTTGTGTAAAGTAATATAACTCCAAATGTGCTTGCTGTGCCATAGATGACAAGGTGTACATTGTTATGGAGCTCATTGAAGGGGCATCTCTTGGTGAACATTTCAAATCACTTAAGGAGAAAAAGCAGCAGTTTACAGAAGAACGACTCTGGCACATATTTTTACAGGTGAGCAGAAATTGGTCATGGCTACAATAGTAGCTTAAAGTGTTTGTAAAGGTAATTTGTTTTCTTAACCTCCCTGGTGGTATGATTCTGTCTGGAATTATGTACCAAAAGCGGTACAATTATTTTGCATGGAAATTTGGTGTTATGTATTGTAGGCCTGCAATTCTTAGTAATTACTTACTTAAATCTGTCCAAACAAGAGTCTAGTAGACATCCCGGTATGATAAAGTTTGAATCACAGAATCATAAATTACAATATAATAAATAACTATAAACAATTATAACAAATAATAATATTATAATAATAAAAATTATTCAATAATGTAATCAATTAAAAAACACAAAAATTTGCTCAGTTGCAGAATTGTCGCTGTCATTAGATTCAGTGTTTGATGACGAATTTCCCCACAAATCGCTCCATTCTGCAAGTGATTCTAATTTATTATCGCTGTTTTCTAGCTGGTCTAAAACCACTTTTGACGTAAACTGACACTTTTTGGTTTCTATGGACAATCTCCAGTTTGCAGACAGAAAGAACAGTTTTTATAATATAAAACTGTATGCAGGACACTGGACAAACCACTAGGGACAAAGGGGATGTGTAATTTTTTATACAGTACTGTAATCTGTAATATTACAGTAAACTGTATGTGTACTGTGTTTTTACTTTTTTGAATTTGCCACCGAACTCTGCCCCTGTGCGCTGCGCCGCTCGGGAACGGAGCTCGGCGGCACTCGACAGTCACCAGTGTGTGAATCGAGCGAGGAGACAGCTTGCAAACACAGCGGAACACATCGCAGGATCCAGGGACAAGGTAATTAACTTCCCCTGTATCCTGCAATGCGATTCCGAGTCTGGCTCGAGGTTACCGATTTGGACATGAAAAATCCACCCCGAGCCAGACTCGGTATTACCGCCAGGGAGGTTAAGTAACCAATATGTTATACTTACCGGCTCTGTGCAATGGTTTTGCACAGAGCAACCCCAATCCTCCTCTTCTGGGGTCCTCTGCAGGCGCTCTTGGCTCCCCCCTAGAGACTTGCTATGGGGGCACTCATGCAGACTTGCTCCTGAGCCGTGCTCTGTGTGTCCATTGACATACACAGTGCATCTCTCCCCCTGCTCTCTCCCCACTGGCTGTGATTGACAGCAGAAGCCAATGGCTGCTGCTGCCTCTAAGCCAGTGAGGAGAGAGAGAGAGAGTGATGCTGCTATCCTGCACAGTGTTGGCTCCACATCAGGCTCAGGTAGGTACAAAAAGGGGTGGAGATGCACACAGAAGGTTTTTAACCTTAATGCATAAAAAAACCTTCTGCTTTTAGAACCACTTTAAAGCTGAAATCTAAGCAGAGGTAAACAATTATTATTAATTATTATGGTTAAATGCATACATGGAGAACCCATTTTTTCCCGATAGCAGTCTATTGTAATTGCCATTCAGAATGTAAGAAGGAGGGTAAGTATTCTGACCCAGTTAAGCTTTGCTGCATGCATACGTGCCAACCGGAAACATCCAGACAGACACACAGATAAGGCAAATCACCTGCTCCTTTATTGTCATTTGCCAATCACAGGCAGGAGGCAGGGAGGTGACCTTTCCTGTTACAGTTCAACTGCATTAGAAAAAAGTAAGATCGACACAAGATCAGTGGTTCTCAACCTCTGTCCTCAAGTACCCCCAACAGGTCATATTTTGGGAATTTCTCTTAGATAAAATAGTTGTCCAAAATACCAAGCCATTGACTTTGATTTAAAGCACCTGTGCAAGATAAAGGAGCACTTCATTGGATCACTTTTCTTCACCTCAATATATACCAGTTGATGTCATAAAAAAAAATGTTCTTAGACCTAGGCTGTACAGGGAACCTTGACTTCTGGTCATGTCAAAATTATGCCAAGCCCCCTCCTTAACTCAGCCTCAAACCATCATTCAACTGGTTGCCAGAAGTGCTAAAGCCAAATAAAAGTTCTGGCATTTGACAGTTGTATGACAGTAGGTAGGGTTAAATGTCTGGGGCTGGGGCTTTTTTCTCAACAAATTTAGATTTTTAGGCCGTATGTACAGTTTGAGTCTAGCAACCAAGGGGGTCTGCAGAGAACTGTTAGAAGACTAACAAAGATGCTGGCATGCAGTACAATGTGCCTGAATGCATTACTGTTGTTCGAAATTATACAATACTTCCACACTTCTGATCAATGTAGAGCGGTGTACAATCATCTCAGCATACATCAAGAGAAAGATACAAAACAGAAGATATAAACAACTAACTGTACAGGGTTCAGCAATGTGAATCCTGGTGTTGTAGAGACAAATCTATGGGAGGGGGGTAGGAGCATGAACTTACTAGATACCACACATCGGTAGCCTGTCGCCTGTCATTTGGCCAGATGGCTTCTCAGCTTTCAAGCCCAGCAACCTGAGAGCACAAGTACATCATCTGCAGAGGGAGAGGGGCAAGCTTTGCCCTTTAATGTATCAGACTGTTATCCAGTGGGTGGGCTAGGTCTTGTATTGTATAAGTCATGCATGTCCTTAGACCCCATTCACACAGGGGCAACACGACTTCCAGCACGACTTTGGCAGGCAACTTGAACACGACTTGAGTTTGAATCACAGCGCGACTTGGGGCGACTTCAGCGTGACTTGGGGCGACTTACAACACAAGTGAAGTCGCCTCCAGGACAGGAGGCTTTCCAGTGGCCAATCAAACAAGAATCAGCTCTGTGGGAGGGAGGGGGGAGGGAGGGGTTTGCCTGAGAAATGTATGTTCTCTTCCTGGAAATTTGCTTCTGTTAAGACAGTGATCCGACTTCTGAGGTGACTTCCATTGAAATCAATGGGTACAAGTCGCCTAGCAGTCGCCTAGAAGTCGGATTGGAGTAGTACAGGAACCTTTTTTGAAGTCGCAGTGACTGCAGTAGTGTGCATTAAGACGGCTCCATTCACTTACATTGATTTTCTCATGCAGCGCGACTTGAGGCGACTTGAGGCGACTTGAAGTCGGATCCAAAGTCGTCCCTGTGTGAATGGGCTCTAAAGGTCAGCAAAAGAGAAGAAGAATAGTAGAGGAGGAAGAAAACAAAAAACAAAGAGGGGCAGTTGTGGGGGGGGGGGGGGGGTTAAAGGGGATGCAGAGGGCTTTGAAATTGATAGGGATGAGCATGCCCCGAGAAGGTATAGTGAGATACCAGAGATACCAGCTGTTAGGCATAGTGCCCTAGAGACTGTTAGGGGATCAAATGCTTCCTATTAAGCCCTGTACACACGATCGGTTTGACTGATGAAAACCGTCCGATGGATGGTTTTCATCAGACCAACCGATCGTGTATGGGACCCATCGGTCTTTTTTCCATCGGTTTTAAAAAATAGAACATGTTTTAAATTTTTCCGATGGATAAAAAACCGATCGAAAACTCAGATCGTCTATGGGCATTAAACTTCATTTTTCTCGGCTCATCGGAGTGTTTTACGTCACCGCGTTTGGAACGGTCGGTTTTTTGACTGATGGTGTGTGGGCAAGACTGATGAAAAACAGTTTCATCGGATTTCCGATGGACATATCCATCGGACGAAAATCCATAGGTTATCCGATCGTGTGTACAGGGCTTTATAGTTTACCATGACTTACAAGGTTGCCCATTTGCTGCAGCCCTAACTGACAAAGAATCAAAATGATATGGGAAATGATATGGGAAATACAGAACAGCTGTGACCTTATCTTCGGTTCTAAAGCAGATCCTGAAAGTAGGGAAAGCCCTCTTATCCCTGAGGAAAAACCAGTAGGTAAGTGTCGTTTGGAAATGTGTCCAGCATGCTCAAGTTTTTGTATGCTTTCGTTATAGATGGAGGTGAAGAAGGATTGAGTCGGGGAGAATTCTACTGGTAGTAGGGATACCTCCACCACCGTTGTATGCACTCCTAAATCTCCAGAAAGAACTGCCAAATGTGAAGCAGTGAGCCTTCTTCCTGCTCACAACACCAATAGCGATTCAAAATCCTGTGAGATATTTTATGTACCAATGTGACCTAAGTTTGTATCCATTTTCTTGGATCAAAACATTTAATTGTCCTTTATGCACCAAAGCATTAATGGCTATCTATTCATTATCTGATAACTCCCGGCCAAGATCCTTCTCTCAGGAAAGGCATGCTGTCCCTGACTTTGCCTTGTAGGTGTCAAAGTGAAATTGGTAAATGGAAAACATGACATATCATTGCAGCTGTCATCATCTGATAACTTAAGCTTAGTTAGGTTTTGACCGGACTTCTAATTTAAGTAGTGGATGTGTATGGATCATTTCTGGAGAGTAAGGATATCGTTTAGTGATACTTTAATTACACTTCCATAGACTGTAGCAATGGGGTTTTTCTATTTTTGTGTATCTTGAGCAAATAAACATATCAAACTTTTAAGGGAATATCATTCTAAATATAACTTTCTTCTTAATTTCAGTTATGTTTAGCACTGCGATATTTACACAAAGAAAAATGGATTGTACACAGAGACTTATCACCAAACAACATCATGCTGGGGGAAAGAGATAAAGTAACTGTCAGTAAGTATCCATGCAGCCAAATATAAATATATTGTATTTTGTTTATTGGCCAGCCTAGTAACAGCATATCAGCTGTCTACATGGATGGAATTTATTATATCTGGGCGCATTGTTCTATACAGGTTCTATACAGTTAACAAAATGCAAACAGAAATTGCAGCAGGGGAACACCTAAGTTCACAAGTCATGCAAAATGAAATCAATCTAATTATCTCACTTCCTTATCTCACTTACTAGTTATAGCTCTTAATATAATTAAACTAAAAATGCAGCAAACACAATATTAAGATTTGTTTTGATCACAACGATCCTTTGAAGAAAAAAAATATTATATGTAAATTAAAGTGGGCCTATATACTTTTGACGCATGCTAAGTGATATTTCAAATGCATGCATGCTATGTAATGTTTAAAGTGGGGTACACATGGTTCAAAAAAACATTGCCGACATTCGGCCCATGTGTATGTCGGCCAGCTTCTGTTGGACGTACATGCTGGAAAACCAGCAGCTGACCGTCTCATGATTAGCGCTCTCAGCCAATGGAAGATAATGCTGATTGGAGTGTTTTGGCTGGGGGGCGTCTCCCTGTCAGAACACAACAGCTCAGCGGGGGAGATAGCTGAACTAACCTTGCATGGTTGGTACAGCCGTTTCCGACCAGAGCTGATAGTTTTTTTTCATTCAGAAACTAATAGTATGTACTCTGCTTACGTGTAACCCTTGCAAATATTTTTTACTTTTGACAAAGATCACAGGACTTCCCCTGACAATGCCGTTATCTGATTTTCTCTCCAGAAGGGCAATGTTATCTTTGTTCAGGCATCAGCATCTACTTCTTTGACTTATCCTTATGTATGGGCAGGCTGAATGTACCAAGTTGATCGATCAGCTTGGGTACCAACCAGCCTGCCAGATTTTACTTGCGATTATTGCTAGCGGCAGGTATAGCCTTCAGACAATGGCTTGGCAGAAGGGATTTCCCTGTCAGCACTGTCTGTGTTGATGGGGGAATCAAGAAAATTACTTTCCTGCAAACCGTGGTTGCAGCAAATAAATTTGCACCGTGTAAGGCCTGCCTAAGATTCATAAAATTTCGGACACAAATCTGCCCTTTCGCTGTATCCTCTGATTCAGGGGTGCAGGGTGGGGGACTGATAAAATGCTTCTTTCTACTTGCACTAAACTGATGACATTATTTGCATAGGAAAAGTCATTTGACTGGAGCTCAAGGACTACTCTTTAAAGCGGTTCCGGGCAAAAAAAAATTCTCCATCAGCTGTCGGGTGCTGCTGCCGCCATTGCGGGTGAGGGTACCCGACAGTGTAGCCTTTCGGCTTCACACCGGGAACCCTACTGCACATGTACGAGGCCCACGCCTCTCTCCTACTGACCCGGCGGCCGGGGGAGGAGGAGGGAGGAGGAGAGAACCCCCGCGCTGACGTCCCGGGCCGTGGCCTGGACTCCCTAAAGTGGGAAAGGATACTTGTCTTTGACAGGTATCCTGTCCCCCCTCCCCCCCGAAAGGTGCCAATTGTGGCACCGGAGGGGAAGAGGAATCCGATGAGCGGAATTTCCACTTTTGGGTGGAACACCTCTTTAATGATAAAAGCAGTGGCGGCCCGTCCATAGGGGGCGCCCGGGCGTCGCCCCCCCTCCTGTGGTCACCAAAAAAAAAACGGGCCCTTTAAGAGTTTTTTTTTATTTCTTTTTTTTACACATGGCGGCGCGACCATAGTGGGCGCAGAAGCGCCGCTACCGCTCGCTTCTGCGCCCGGACGTCACTCACCACAACAATACATAGGTTCATGCATTGCATGAACCTATGTATTGCTGCCGCCCACTATTCAGATGGCCGGCCCCTTGAGCGCCGGCCATCTGAATCACAGCGTCTGATTGGCCTTTAGAAGTGCCTATCAGAGCCAGCAGGCTCTGATAGGCTTCCCGACTACAGCCTGAGGGCTGTAATCGGCTTCTAAATATCTAATGAGAGGACGCACAGGGGTGCGTTCCCTGGCCAATCAGGTTCACCGGGTCTGGTTACCGGTAACCTGATTGGCTGAAGTGACATCGAGGGCGGGAGAAGACATTGAGGACGGAAGAAGGACGGCGCTGACTCGAGGAAGGTAAGTGCAGGGCTGGGGGGGAGAAACTGGCTGTATTATGAGGACAAACTGGCTGTATTATGAGGACAAACTGGCTGCATATGGGGGAGAAACTGGCTGCATATGGGGGAGAAACTGGCTGCATTATGGGGGAGAAACTGGCTGCATTATGGGGGAGAAACTGGCTGCATTATGGGGGAGAAACTGGCTGCATATGGGGGAGAAACTGGCTGCATATGGGGGAGAAACTGGCTGCATTATGGGGGAGAAACTGGCTACATATGGGGGAGAAACTGGCTGTATTATGGGGGAGAAACTGGCTGCATATGGGGGAGAAACTGGCTGCATTATGGGGGAGAAACTGGCTGCATTATGGGGGAGAAACTGGCTACATATGGGGGAGAAACTGGCTGTATTATGGGGGAGAAACTGGCTGCATATGGGGGAGAAACTGGCTGCATTATGGGGGAGAAACTGGCTGCATTATGGGGGAGAAACTGGCTGTATTATGGGGGAGAAACTGGCTGCATATGGGGGAGAAACTGGCTGCATTATGGGGTATTAACTGGCTGCATTATGGGGGAGAAACTGGCTGCATATGGGGGAGAAACTGGCTGCATTATGGGGGAGAAACTGGCTGCATTATGGGGGAGAAACTGGCTGCATTATGGCGGAGAAACTGGCTGCATTATGGGGGAGAAACTGGCTGCATATGGGGGAGAAACTGGCTGCATTATGGGGGAGAAACTGGCTGCATTATGGGGGAGAAACTGGCTGCATTATGGGGGAGAAACTGGCTGCATTATGGGGGAGAAACTGGCTGCATTATGGGGGAGAAACTGGCTGTATTATGGGGGAGAAACTGGCTGCATTATGGGGGAGAAACTGGCTGTATTATGGGGGAGAAACTGGCTGCATTATGGGGGAGAAACTGGCTGCATTATGGGGGAGAAACTGGCTGCATTATGGGGGAGAAACTGGCTGCATTATGGGGGATTAACTGGCTGCATTATGGGGGATTAACTGGCTGCATTATGGGGGATTAACTGGCTGCATTTTGGGGGATTAACTGGCTGCATTATGGGGGATTAACTGGCTGCATTATGGGGGAGAAACTGGCTGCATTATGGGGGAGAAACTGGCTGTATTATGGGGGAGAAACTGGCTGTATATTGGGGGAGAAACTGGCTGCATATGGGGGAGAAACTGGCTGCATTAATGGGGGAGAAACTGGCTGCATATGGGGGAGAAACTGGCTGCATTATGGGGGAGAACTGGCTGTATATGTCAAGTAATTTTTGGACCAACTCTCGTTACAAGTCAAGATATTTTATTGCATATGCAAGAGAAATGGTTAAATGTATATTTTCTGCTTCAGAGATCCATTTCTGCCTGTCATATATTCACATTCAGCTTTTATAACCCTTAAACCTTCCCTTTTCCTGCTCGTAACGTCCTGACCATGTATAATTTCAACCTTTATTCTGACGTTAGCAGGAAATAGGGAAATATCCTTTTTCAGCCAACACCTTATGACAGGATATTTCATACAATGGATACATAAATTATCTCATGGTTCGCAGCCCATATTTTGACAGATGTAAGAGTCAGCACATCTTTGCACAATAGAATATGGTCATATGACTTATTCCAGTAATTAGGGTTATTAGAGCTTATTCAGCATATTTAAGTATTAATAGAGTTATATAAAGCAAACATTTTAACTTTAGAAGATATAGTCATATTAATATGCATATTCATAGTTGACATTTAAAGTATAATTTCTAATTTCTCTAACAGCTGCTCCCTTTTATACTTATAATGTCAATAATTCAAATATCCAGGTTCTTTATTTTACCAGGTATTATCATTTAGACAAATAAGTCTTTTGAAAGGACTGTAAGTTCATCTTCATCAGGTTCCGGGTATAGTTCAGTGTTGTTCTGAAAAAACATAGTCTTTGTTAGTGATGTGTCAATCAGTCTTTGAAGAATTCCTCTAATACAAGGAATGCAGCAACATCCACACAGCGTAAGGACCGTGGCTGCCATGACAACAGAGATGAGCAAACCTTTTGCAAGATCACCCCATTTACCAAACCATTTTTCAAAGAGTCCTGTTAAGGGGTTCTCTACACCAGAGTTCTCAGTTAGTTCCTGGGATAACATTTGTAGGCCTTGCAAAGCCTTGGTGATACTTCCATCAGGTGCCGTATTATTTGGAATAAAAGTGCAGCAGAAGGTGCCGAACATTTCGCATACTCCGCCCCTTTCTGCCAGCAACATATCCAATGCTATACGGTTCTGCCACGCTGTCAAAGAGGTGGCGTCCAATTGTGCTGCTATACCTTTGATAGCATCTCTGGTGTAATTCACAAACCTCTGCTGGTTGTAGTAAATGTAGTTTATCCAGTCGACATTCTTATTGGGCTGTACCCATAGGAAGAGTGAGGTGAGTCCTGCTGTTACTTGATTCTGTGCTTTAAATTCATCCGGAACTCCTCGTGGAACACCTATTGAGTCTATATAAACCCGGTTGTCAAAGGATCCTTGGGGTGTTTCTCGCTTAAACCGTTTAAAATAGTGTTTACCTGGTAGTTTTATCAATTTGTTAGTCATAGGAACAATATAAAAGGTAAGCAACAGGCGGGTAAGGGCACAACTACCCTCCCATCTAGGTGGCAGTCTAGGTCTTAGTTTCATGTCCCCACACAGCCACCAAACATCAGCCAGTTGCCGTTTCTGTTCCTGAAACCATTTTCGTTTGTACTTAATGTCTGTAGTTGATGTTGTGGTCGCACAGTATTCAGGAGATAGGGTGCCAACCTTTGAACCATCCTTGTCTATGTTAGAGAAACAAGAAAAATTTCCTGGTAATGCTTGTACTGAAGGGGGTATACTTCGCATTTTAGTTTTAGGGTATCTTTTTTTTTCATTTGCACATTCAGACCCAGTAATATTTTCTGAAAACAGTCTTATTATACAAGCTAAATCTGTTTCCTCTTCAGGGAGAGGAATGGTAGCTAGTTGTGGTCTTGGGTTTGCACAAGAAATACAATCACTTAACCCCTTAGATTGAGTTGTGTATCTGACCCATTCTATCCACTAATTTTTGTCTCCAAATCCTGTTTCTATACTTAATTGTTCCTTGTAGGTAAAATCTGTTTTAAACAAGGAGGGATTAAGTTGAAACTGAGTGGGCTCTGGGACTGGGGTGTTCTGACCAGGGAGTACAACCTTAATAGTAATTCTTCCTAGTAGATCACTCAGGCTGGGCCTATATACTCCTAGACCATAAACTCCAGCATCTGATACCTGCGGGTTTTTTATTGTCAAGGAGATGGGATTACATTTATTAGGTGTAAGCCAATCACGGGACTGGCAATCACCAGTCCACCCTCTTCGACTGTATATAGATATACGTTCTACCTGATCCTTCCTTTGTTTAGGGATCACGGCAGAACTAGCAAGCCAACCATTATCATCTGTTGACCACCACACATCAGCCCACGCACTACATTCTGGAGTAGAACATAAATATTTGCCCGTAAAAACATATCTTTGATTCCCAATGTCTATGACTTGACTTAGATCAAATTGTATTGTGGTGGTCTTACCCTGTATAACATTTATGGTGACACCATCTGGCCCCTTCATTATCTGTCTTTCCCCTCTATGACCCATTATGTTCAGTATTGGAATGAGGTCAAAAAGCATATAAATCCCCACAACTATGCCCCCTACTATTAATGTGATCAAAAGGATTCTCCCTGTCCATGTTTTAGTAAAATACCCTGGTTCAAACATTAGTCTCTCTCTGGGTCTTCCCTCCACCCTTATGAGTCCATAATGTACCATTCCCTTCTCCTGTGGTGTGGCAGTTATTCAGATTTTTTATTTAAATGATGTGCCTTCTTGCAGTGGGTGAGGTGTATCCAAGGTATTCACTCCACAATTTTCACTGCGGTGGGTGTAGACAACAGTACTTGATAGGGTCCTTCCCACCTGGGGTCAGACCAAGTCTTTCTCTTTATTATTTTTATCCAGACCCAATCTCCAGGTTGTACAAGATCTTCTTGTTCTGTTTTAGTCTCTTGACCTGTAAGAGAATTTGGGCATAGGAGTTCTTTAGTTGTTAGCAACTTTCTCATATAGTTTGCCAGTTCATAGTCCATTTCCTCATCATCTCGAGCGAATGCTCTGAGTTGTGGAATATAATAAGGTTTACCATACAACATTTCATACGGTGTTAGGCCCTTAGCAGTAGGGGTAATTCTTGTACTTAACAATGCCATTGGCAAACACTGAACCCAGTTTTTTCCTGTTTCCTCCATCAATTTTCTTAGTTTACTCTTTAAGGTACCATTATGTCTTTCCACTGTGCCTGCAGATTGTGGGTGGTAGACACAGTGGTTTTTCAGGTCAATATTATACCATTTACCAATCTGTTGTATTGTTCGATTCACAAAATGGGAGCCATTGTCACTGTAAATTACCGAGGGGATCCCTTGTCGTGGAATCACCTCTTTGATTAGTACTTTGGCTACTGACTGCCCATCCGGGTGTGTCATAGGAAAAGCTTCCACCCACTTTGTAAACATATCAACAATAACCAGACAGTACTTTTTATTCTCACATTTATTCAATTCAATAAAATCCATGCATATTGTGTGAAAGGGATAAGGGGGTTGTGGGAAATGACCTCGTAAGGGTCGTAAGGCACCTTGTGCATGGTATCTGTTACAAATTGGACATGTGAGACAAAATTTTTTTGAGTAGTTCGTAAATCCATATGTTGTGAATACCTTGTTGATCACCTGTACCATCCCTCCTTTTGAGGTATGGGCTTGCCCATGGCTCAATAATGCAGCATACCTAAATAATGATGTAGGTAAGATGGGTTTACCGTCTGTACTTGTATATACATCATTGATCAGTGTTGCCCCTTTTGATAACCACTTTTGTTTTTCACCTTCCGGTGATGCCTTCTGCATTTCTGATAACCATGTTTCATCAATAGCTTTCCGTACCTCACCATTTACTTGGAGATTTGTATAACATATGTACGTTATTTGCTGTCCTTCAGCAGCTGCTTTTGCTGTCTTGTCTGCTAGTGCATTCCCTAGGGTAATTGGATCTGTTCCCTTTCTATGTGCTGCACATTTACAAATAGCCACTTGTGCTGGTTTTTGTACATTTTCTAGAAGGGCAAGAATGAGATCTCTATGTGTGATTGGTTTACCTGTGGACGTAATCATACCCCTATTTTTCCATTGCTGGGCAAATATGTGTATAGTGGAGAAAGCGTATTGGCTGTCAGTATAAATATTAATTTTTTTCCCTTCCCCTAGACTGCAAGCCCTAGACAGGGCTATAATTTCAGCTTGTTGTGCAGAATAGGAATTGGGAAGGGATCTGGCTTCAATGACCTGGTCATGTGTCACTATAGCATAAGCTGTTTGATTTATCCCTTTATCGTTTTTTCAACACGACCCATCAACAAAGAAGGTAATGTCAGCATCTAGAAAGGGAACATCAGTGAGATCCTTTCTAGGGAGTACCCGTTCATCAATCTGAGCTATACAATCATGTGGATCCCCGTCACCAGGTGTTGGCATTAGTGTAGCGGGATTCAATGTAGTGCACCTCTCAATTGTAAGGTGTGGCTGTCCCAGAAGTGTAGTCATGCATGATAAATGTCGGGCTGGAGATAAATAGGAGATCTTGTCTTGTAGTAAGATCACTGAGATGGCATGTGGGACCTTAAGTACCAGGGGATGGAACAATACTATCAATGCAGAGGACCGTATGGCCAATGAGGCTGCTACTACAGCTTGTACACAGTGGGGCAAACTTCGTGCCACTGGATCTAATTTAGTTGAGTAAAATGCAATTGGTTTGTGTTTGTCCCCATAAACCTGAGTGAGAACAGAAGTCATGTACCCCTCTTTACAGTCTACAGTCTGATAAAATATTTTACTGTAATTGGGTAAGCTGAGCACAGAGGAACCCACAATCAGGTGCTTCACTTTTGTAAATGCATCCTCTGCTTGTACATTCCACTGGATGCAATCTTTCGCAGACATTTGTGTACCATAGATGAGATCAGAAAGAGGCGCCACCTCCGTAGCATAATTAGCTATCCATGCTCTACAAAAATTTGCCATACCAAGAAATGACATCATTTCTTTTTTGGTGCGTGGTTTGGGGACTTGAAGGATGGCCTCTTTTCGGATCTCATCCAGATGTCTGCCTTCTTGAGACAAAATATAACCCAAGTATGTCACCTTTTCTTTCCATAGTTGTAGTTTATGCTTGCTGACCTTGTGACCTTGTTCTGCGAGGAAATGCATCAGAGCCAAGGTGTCAAGTTTGCATTGTTGCTCCGAAGGAGCTGCTACCAAAATGTCATCCACATACAAGAGAATTTGACTCCCACAGGGAGGTATAAACCGAGACAAATTATTGGACATTTCTTGTGAGAAAATAGTTGGACTTTCACAATATCCCTGGGGTAACCTGGTGTATGTGTATTTTTTTTTTTTATGTGTAAAAGCGAACCAGAACTGACTGTCTTTGTGTAAGGCAATAGAAAAGAAAGCGTTACTGATATCAATGACAGAAAATACCTTGTTATCTGGGTGAAGGTCGTTCAGAAGTACATGCGGGTCTGGGACCACCGGGGCCCTCGGTAATACGGCCCTATTGACCGCCTGTAAATCCTGTACAAGTCTCCGCCCATCTTCCCCTCCCTTCTGCTTTCTGACTGGGAACAGGGGCGTGTTACATGGTGAATCCGGACATTCAATGATGACACCATTTTTTAGTAATTCCATTATCAAGTGGTCTGCTCCCTCTTCGGCATCTTTCCTTAGTGGATATTGTTTTTGATGAGGCCTCATTGTACTTTTAGGGGTTATTTGGACCTCACTGGCTGTTTTAATTAGTCCAACGTCTGTTTTTCCTTTTGACCACAAGAAATCGGGGACGTCTTTTAAGGCATCCTCTTCTTCTTGGGTCAAAAGTGTCAGTCACTGTCTTTTGTCGCAAACTTCAATCATGTGGATTCTGGGTGTACATTCAACAAACCATGCTAATCTGCACCTCCGAATCCCTTTGGATTCTAGTTCCTCATCTGTTAGTAGAACCCAGTCTGTGATAAGTTCTCCCAGCTCATACCATGATACCCCAGGGTTCCGGGTGACCGAAACATGAGGTACAGTATCCTGCCTGTATATTTGCAGAATTGGTTGTGGTAGGAGACAAGTAGCCACACTATTTCCTTCCTTATCACAGTACAGGTATCTTAAGAGCACTTCAGTGTTAGTGAGACTCATTAACTGTTTCTCATAAGACTTATCAGGCCCTGAGGTCTTTTTGTAGTACATAGTGCAATAGAGGTTCGTCTGGACCTTGTACCCGCTCCTCACAGGCTCTTCAACTATTTCTGTCAGGGTTTTGGGCATCTTTAACCCCTCAGTTTGCAAATCCAAGCTATACCAGTATCGGGGCTCATTATCCACGGCTGTGATTCGTTTTTCACACAGCCGATGGGCTTTGAGGCCCCCCTCCACTGGTATGACAGAAATATCGAGAGCATGCAACATGTCTCTACCCAACAAGTTAACAGGACATTTAGTTGAAATTACAATTTTACACTGAGCCTTTTTACCTGTCTGTGGATCTTCCACAGTAAGGCCTTCAGACACGGCCTCCTGGTGCATTAACCCATTTGCAGACTTTACATATACTACACCTGTTTTCTTTACCCCTGGTGGCATATCCAGTGGGTGTATTAGGGTCCTGCAAGCCCCGGTGTCACAGAGAAATGTTACCCAACTACCCTTTACAATCAATGTTATTTCTGGCTTGACTTCAGCATGCAAACAAGCTTCAACATTACACACATCCAAGATCTCAGACTCTTTCTCCTCATTTCCCTCTGTATCTCTCTCTGTGGACATACCAACATTTTCTAGTCATGCTTCTTCCTCTCTGTTTGACTCACATGCTCTCGCTAAGTGACCTCTTTTACCACACAGGAAACACTCCCCCCTCTTCTTTTTCCCCTCATAATCCTGAATGCGGGGCCTTGTTCGGGGCCTTGTTCGAGTGTTCCCCAATCTTTTGTTCTGATTTTCAACAACATATACATCATTACTTTCACCCATCATAAACACCTTCCCTTTTTTTACTTTCTTTTTTGATTGAAAGTGCCTTTCAGCATGCCTTGCATACTCAATTAGCTCCTGAAGTCTGCAAATCCTATGGTTAATCATGTGTTTGGTAACAAAACTTGATATAGGGGCTATCAGCCCCTTCAGGATTGCATTCTTTAGCTGTTGCTCATATGGGCTATCGTTCACTTGGTCTGCTGGGATTTCTATCCCAGAGTGGTTATTGAAAATCTCCCTCATCCTAACAATGAAATTATCCACTGTTTCCTCTTCTCCTTGCATACACTGATTTATAATGGACCAGTCGGCCCGACGTACCCATCTATTTTCTATCCTTGCTATAAGAGCATTTCTCCTGACTTCGAGTGCTGCATCATCATGAGGCAACACCCTTCCCTGGTTGTTTAATCCACTCCAATCTCCCACTACATGATGCCAGTCAGGTCCCAGTACCTGTCGGATGACCTGCTCTATTTCCCTCCCATTGAGATGATAGCTAGCAATCATTCCCATGATACCATCCCTGAATTGAGCTATGTTAACTTTGGGATGTGGTATCCCTTCAATAGCTTTCTTAACATCCTCGGGGGTCCAGGGGCGATAGACCATCATAGTGTTGGGGGCTGGTACACCTCCTACATCTTGTCCTGCCCTAGGGTTGGGAACTTCAATTAATGGGAACTCTTCCTCCCCAAATTCTGTTTGTTCCCCAGCTGCGGGGGACATTAATTTATTGAGCAGGTGGCCGACGAGTTTTGTAACCGTTGCTGTAAGGGGGGTCCCTTGTGGACTTCTCTGGACAGCAAGGGTCATTTTGAGAGGGGGTTTTGCTGCAGCCGTAGGAGAAACGGTTGCATCTGGGGGTGACCCAGGTGACCACGAAGGGACAGAAAACAGTGGGGGGTCACATTGCATGGAAAAAGGGTTGTTTGCCGATAGTCGGGGGGTCAGTCGAGGTGGCCTATTGCATGCCTCTGTCCCGTATGGTGGTGGGGAATGTAAGTCTGCAATAGGGTATAGGGATTTGGGAGTGGGAGTTGTGGTTAAAGGGGGAGCGGCAACTGTCAGTGGGTTTGGGGTATCTTTTAAAGGGTGTGTGGGGGCTGTTGGGTGCATTTGATTTGTTGAGTTTTGTTCAGTCAATACTTGCTGAACTAAGCTTCGGAGGACGGTCATATTATTGTCCTCCTCTTTGTCTAAAAACATAGTTTTTTTTATGGTTTTCTGAATTTAACCTACGATTAGCCTCCTCAAGCCATTTTTTTGCCTGGGGAAGACCTAATTTCTTCTGTTTCCTTTTTTTCGGGCCGGCCTTATTTTTAAGTTTTCTACATAGCATTACACAACCATCCTTATTTAAGGAAGTATCAAAATCATATTTTGTTTCCCACATCTTAAGAAATTTCACATTCTCTTTGTCTAGACTACACATATACTTAGCATCTTCATTCAAACCAACAGATTTTCCATGGATCACACCCATTTTAACGTGCACACGGAGTTTTTTTTTTTTTTTGTAAGGTCTTCTCACACTGACACAATACCTGCACACAGTATCTTATCACTTCTGCAGCTACTCACAAACTTTCTAGTCGTGACATATCACTTCTAGATTATTGATCTTGTGTGCTGCTATAATACTGGTGTCTTGTCTTCTTATTTAATGTTTTATTCATTTATAGGGAGAATGAACAGAATTACAAGGCGAACGTAAATTCACCTGACTGGTCAACCCCCCCTGATCAAAACATTAATATTTCAGTAAACTGTAGGGAGCATGAACAGAATTACAAAAGAGACTTAATTTCTTTCGACTGTTGTTCCCACACTTTATAAAAACATTAATATTAGTTAATTCAACGGTATTTATAAATGCCTGTACAGGTTTTTTACACAACATACGAGGCTGGCTGAGCGCAAGGGCTCGTCAAATTACCTCTATTTGTTACCTGGAAATCTATCAGGCCATACCTTTGTATTAACAGGGGTTCATGTTTTTGATGTAGGAATATTTATGTGTCCCCCACGGGAATTCCTGCAGTTTACAAGGCTGTCAGGACCTAGGTCCTTTGTCGACAAATTTCCTTTATCTGCACCCGGGTATTAGAATGGGACCATACTCCTATATCAAAGGGATTTAAACTACGGACGTATCTACTTATATTCCCTCAACTTGGATAAAGCAAAACATATACACAACAGATAAACATTCAATTAATCTCTATATTGTATGTATTGAACAAAAAATCCCTTAATTCATTAAATCCCTAATCACATTTAGGCCTAAAGGTATAATATAATAAATGAAAATATCTTACCTTGCCCCGAGAGCGGTCTCTTGTGCTGATCCGGTAAGTCGCTGCCCGGGAGGCACTAGTTCAGTGAGCCGGCCTCTGTTAACATCAAATTTAAGACGGAGGACTTACAGTTTTTTGCCGTACGGACATCGGTTCACTGGGTTGTTGGCTAGTGCTTTCCAGGAATTTGGACTTCCGTTTTCGAAGGACCAAAAATGTCAAGTAATTTTTGGACCAACTCTCGTTACAAGTCAAGATATTTTATTGCATATGCAAGAGAAATGGTTAAATGTATATTTTCTGCTTCAGAGATCCATTTCTGCCTGTCATATATTCACATTCAGCTTTTATAACCCTTAAACCTTCCCTTTTCCTGCTCGTAACGTCCTGACCATGTATAATTTCAACCTTTATTCTGACGTTAGCAGGAAATAGGGAAATATCCTTTTTCAGCCAACACCTTATGACAGGATATTTCATACAATGGATACATAAATTATCTCATGGTTCGCAGCCCATATTTTGACAGATGTAAGAGTCAGCACATCTTTGCACAATAGAATATGGTCATATGACTTATTCCAGTAATTAGGATTATTAGAGCTTATTCAGCATATTTAAGTATTAATAGAGTTATATAAAGCAAACATTTTAACTTTAGAAGATATAGTCATATTAATATGCATATTCATAGTTGACATTTAAAGTATAATTTCTAATTTCTCTAACAGTATATGGGGGAGAAACTGGCTGCATATGGGGGGGAAACTGGCTGCATTTGGGGACAAACTAGTGGCGTTTGGGCACAGTGGCTGCGTTTTAATGGGCACAGTGGTGGCAATTGATGATTTTTTTTTTTTCAGTTTGTTTGCGCCCCCCCAAAAAATTGGAGCACCAGCCGCCACTGGATAAAAGATAGTACTAGTCTGGCACTGCATTATGTGACCTGTAAATACTGCTATTATTAATGCAGACTTGTAAAGTTACTGAAAGGTCCAATACTAAAGTCTGCTGCACTTACCTCCCCTCCAACGATGCAACATCCTCGATTTCCTATGCCACTGCTCGAATATTTTCCTCTTCTTCTTTAGGGTTAGGAGTTTTCAGCCATATTTATTCTCCTCCTGTGATTATGTTAATTAGGGATGAGCTTCGTGTTCGAGTCGAACATACGTTCGACTCGAACATCGGCTGTTCGATCGTTCGACGAAGATCGAACGATTTGGGCCGTTTGCGCCAAATTCAAGTGACGCGAATGGCCGACAATGCACTACGCCTTCGCAGTGTCATCCAGGCGCTGTGATTGGCCAAGCATGCACTGTGACCCCGCATGCTTGGCCAATCACAGCGCCGGCAGCGAGGAGAGCAATGATTGGCCACAGGCAGGATGCCTGTGGCCAATTATTGCTGATGGGGTTTAGTACACGCCCCACACTATAAAAGGCCGCCAGCGCGGCGGCCTTGTGTAGTGTGTTCTGGAGCAGGGAAAGAGAAGCATAGGCAGGGACAGTGTCATTTTTTTCCCTTTACTAATCCTGGATTCCTTGTGTTTAGGGACAAATAAGGATAGGTAGGGAGAGTGTCAGTGACAGTGTGCTATTCTGTGCTAATCCTTGTTTGTAGGGACAGAGAGGTGCAGTGAGGGAAACTGACAGTGTGCTATTCTGTTCTAAGACTATTTTGCTGAACCATATTTTCAATCCTTGAGTTGAGGGACAGAGAGCTACAGTGAGGGAAAGTGTCAGTGTGCTATTGTGTTCTAAAACTATTTTGCTGAACCATATTTTCAATCCTTGAGTTGAGGGACAGAGAGCTACAGTGAGGGAAACTGACAGTGTGCTATTCTGTTCTAAAACTATTTTGCTGAACCATATTTTCAATCCTTGAGTTGAGGGACAGAGAGCTACAGTGAGGGAAAGTGTCAGTGTGCTATTGTGTTCTAAAACTATTTTGCTGAACCATATTTTCAATCCTTGAGTTGAGGGACAGAGAGGTACAGTGAGTGAAACTGACAGTGTGCTATTCTGTTCTAAATCAATTTTGCTGTTCCATATTTTCAATCCTTGAGTTGAGGGACAGAGAGCTACAGTGAGGGAAAGTGTCAGTGTGCTATTGTGTTCTAAAACTATTTTGCTGAACCATATTTTCAATCCTTGAGTTGAGGGACAGAGAGCTACAGTGAGTGAAACTGACAGTGTGCTATTCTGTTCTAAATCAATTTTGCTGTTCCATATTTTCAATCCTTGAGTTGAGGGACAGAGAGCTACAGTGAGGGAAACTGACAGTGTGCTATTCTGTTCTAAAACTATTTTGCTGAACCATATTTTCAATCCTTGAGTTGAGGGACAGAGAGCTACAGTGAGGGAAAGTGTCAGTGTGCTATTGTGCTCTAAAACTATTTTGCTGAACCATATTTTCAATCCTTGAGTTGAGGGACAGAGAGGTACAGTGAGTGAAACTGACAGTGTGCTATTCTGTTCTAAATCAATTTTGCTGTTCCATATTTTCAATCCTTGAGTTGAGGGACAGAGAGCTACAGTGAGGGAAACTGACAGTGTGCTATTCTGTTCTAAATCAATTTTGCTGTTCCATATTTTCAATCCTTGAGTTGAGGGACAGAGAGGTACAGTGAGGGAAACTGACAGTGTGCTATTCTGTTCTAAAACTATTTTGCTGAACCATATTTTCAATCCTTGAGTTGAGGGACAGAGAGGTACAGTGAGTGAAAGTGTCAGTGTGCTATTGTGTTCTAAATCAATTTTGCTGTTCCATAATATGGACAGAGAGGTACAGTGAGTGAAACTGACAGTGTGCTATTCTGTTCTAAATCAATTTTGCTGTTCCATATTTTCAATCCTTGAGTTGAGGGACAGAGAGGTACAGTGAGTGAAACTGACAGTGTGCTATTCTGTTCTAAATCAATTTTGCTGTTTCATATTTTCAATCCTTGAGTTGAGGGACAGAGAGGTACAGTGAGGGAAACTGACAGTGTGCTATTCTGTTCTAAATCAATTTTGCTGTTCCATATTTTCAATCCTTGAGTTGAGGGACAGAGAGCTACAGTGAGGGAAACTGACAGTGTGCTATTCTGTTCTAAAACTATTTTGCTGAACCATATTTTCAATCCTTGAGTTGAGGGACAGAGAGCTACAGTGAGGGAAAGTGTCAGTGTGCTATTGTGTTCTAAAACTATTTTGCTGAACCATATTTTCAATCCTTGAGTTGAGGGACAGAGAGGTACAGTGAGTGAAACTGACAGTGTGCTATTCTGTTCTAAATCAATTTTGCTGTTCCATATTTTCAATCCTTGAGTTGAGGGACAGAGAGCTACAGTGAGGGAAACTGACAGTGTGCTATTCTGTTCTAAAACTATTTTGCTGAACCATATTTTCAATCCTTGAGTTGAGGGACAGAGAGCTACAGTGAGGGAAACTGACAGTGTGCTATTCTGTTCTAAAACTATTTTGCTGAACCATATTTTCAATCCTTGAGTTGAGGGACAGAGAGCTACAGTGAGGGAAAGTGTCAGTGTGCTATTGTGTTCTAAAACTATTTTGCTGAACCATATTTTCAATCCTTGAGTTGAGGGACAGAGAGGTACAGTGAGTGAAACTGACAGTGTGCTATTCTGTTCTAAATCAATTTTGCTGTTCCATATTTTCAATCCTTGAGTTGAGGGACAGAGAGCTACAGTGAGGGAAACTGACAGTGTGCTATTCTGTTCTAAAACTATTTTGCTGAACCATATTTTCAATCCTTGAGTTGAGGGACAGAGAGCTACAGTGAGGGAAAGTGTCAGTGTGCTATTGTGTTCTAAAACTATTTTGCTGAACCATATTTTCAATCCTTGAGTTGAGGGACAGAGAGGTACAGTGAGTGAAACTGACAGTGTGCTATTCTGTTCTAAATCAATTTTGCTGTTCCATATTTTCAATCCTTGAGTTGAGGGACAGAGAGGTACAGTGAGGGAAACTGACAGTGTGCTATTCTGTTCTAAATCAATTTTGCTGTTCCATATTTTCAATCCTTGAGTTGAGGGACAGAGAGCTACAGTGAGGGAAACTGACAGTGTGCTATTCTGTTCTAAAACTATTTTGCTGAACCATATTTTCAATCCTTGAGTTGAGGGACAGAGAGCTACAGTGAGGGAAAGTGTCAGTGTGCTATTGTGTTCTAAAACTATTTTGCTGAACCATATTTTCAATCCTTGAGTTGAGGGACAGAGAGGTACAGTGAGGGAAACTGACAGTGTGCTATTCTGTTCTAAAACTATTTTGCTGTTCCATATTTTCAATCCCTGAGTTGAGGGACAGAGAAGGACACTCGGAGAAAATATCAGTGTGCTATTCTGTGCTAAATCTTGTTTGTAGGGAGGGACAGAGTAGGACAGTGAGGGAAAGTGTCAGTGTGCTATTGTGTTCTAAAACTATTTTGCTGAACCATATTTTCAATCCTTGAGTTGAGGGACAGAGAGGTACAGTGAGTGAAACTGACAGTGTGCTATTCTGTTCTAAATCAATTTTGCTGTTCCATATTTTCAATCCTTGAGTTGAGGGACAGAGAGCTACAGTGAGGGAAAGTGTCAGTGTGCTATTGTGTTCTAAAACTATTTTGCTGAACCATATTTTCAATCCTTGAGTTGAGGGACAGAGAGCTACAGTGAGGGAAAGTGTCAGTGTGCTATTGTGTTCTAAAACTATTTTGCTGAACCATATTTTCAATCCTTGAGTTGAGGGACAGAGAGCTACAGTGAGGGAAACTGACAGTGTGCTATTCTGTTCTAAAACTATTTTGCTGAACCATATTTTCAATCCTTGAGTTGAGGGACAGAGAGCTACAGTGAGTGAAACTGACAGTGTGCTATTCTGTTCTAAATCAATTTTGCTGTTCCATATTTTCAATCCTTGAGTTGAGGGACAGAGAGGTACAGTGAGGGAAACTGACAGTGTGCTATTCTGTTCTAAAACTATTTTGCTGTTCCATATTTTCAATCCCTGAGTTGAGGGACAGAGAAGGACACTCGTAGAAATTATCAGTGTGCTATTCTGTGCTAAATCTTGTTTGTAGGGAGGGACAGAGTAGGACAGTGAGGGAAAGTGTCAGTGTGCTATTGTGTTCTAAAACTATTTTGCTGAACCATATTTTCAATCCTTGAGTTGAGGGACAGAGAGGTACAGTGAGTGAAACTGACAGTGTGCTATTCTGTTCTAAATCAATTTTGCTGTTCCATATTTTCAATCCTTGAGTTGAGGGACAGAGAGGTGCAGTGAGGGAAACTGACAGTGTGCTATTCTGTTCTAAATCAATTTTGCTGTTCCATATTTTCAATCCTTGAGTTGAGGGACAGAGAGCTACAGTGAGGGAAAGTGTCAGTGTGCTATTGTGCTCTAAAACTATTTTGCTGAACCATATTTTCAATCCTTGAGTTGAGGGACAGAGAGCTACAGTGAGGGAAAGTGTCAGTGTGCTATTGTGTTCTAAAACTATTTTGCTGAACCATATTTTCAATCCTTGAGTTGAGGGACAGAGAGGTACAGTGAGTGAAACTGACAGTGTGCTATTCTGTTCTAAATCAATTTTGCTGTTCCATATTTTCAATCCTTGAGTTGAGGGACAGAGAGGTACAGTGAGGGAAACTGACAGTGTGCTATTCTGTTCTAAATCAATTTTGCTGTTCCATATTTTCAATCCTTGAGTTGAGGGACAGAGAGGTACAGTGAGGGAAACTGACAGTGTGCTATTCTGTTCTAAAACTATTTTGCTGTTCCATGTTTTCAATCCTTGAGTTGAGGGACAGAGAGCTACAGTGAGGGAAAGTGTCAGTGTGCTATTGTGTTCTAAAACTATTTTGCTGAACCATATTTTCAATCCTTGAGTTGAGGGACAGAGAGCTACAGTGAGGGAAAGTGTCAGTGTGCTATTGTGTTCTAAAACTATTTTGCTAAACCATATTTTCAATCCTTGAGTTGAGGGACAGAGAGGTACAGTGAGTGAAACTGACAGTGTGCTATTCTGTTCTAAAACTATTTTGCTGTTCCATATTTTCAATCCTTGAGTTGAGGGACAGAGAGCTACAGTGAGGGAAACTGACAGTGTGCTATTCTGTTCTAAATCAATTTTGCTGTTCCATATTTTCAATCCTTGAGTTGAGGGACAGAGAGCTACAGTGAGGGAAACTGACAGTGTGCTATTCTGTTCTAAAACTATTTTGCTGAACCATATTTTCAATCCTTGAGTTGAGGGACAGAGAGCTACAGTGAGTGAAACTGACAGTGTGCTATTCTGTTCTAAATCAATTTTGCTGTTCCATATTTTCAATCCTTGAGTTGAGGGACAGAGAGGTACAGTGAGTGAAACTGACAGTGTGCTATTCTGTTCTAAATCAATTTTGCTGTTCCATATTTTCAATCCTTGAGTTGAGGGACAGAGAGCTACAGTGAGGGAAAGTGTCAGTGTGCTATTGTGTTCTAAAACTATTTTGCTGAACCATATTTTCAATCCTTGAGTTGAGGGACAGAGAGCTACAGTGAGGGAAAGTGTCAGTGTGCTATTGTGTTCTAAAACTATTTTGCTGAACCATATTTTCAATCCTTGAGTTGAGGGACAGAGAGGTACAGTGAGTGAAACTGACAGTGTGCTATTCTGTTCTAAATCAATTTTGCTGTTCCATATTTTCAATCCTTGAGTTGAGGGACAGAGAGGTACAGTGAGGGAAACTGACAGTGTGCTATTCTGTTCTAAATCAATTTTGCTGTTCCATATTTTCAATCCTTGAGTTGAGGGACAGAGAGCTACAGTGAGGGAAACTGACAGTGTGCTATTCTGTTCTAAAACTATTTTGCTGAACCATATTTTCAATCCTTGAGTTGAGGGACAGAGAGCTACAGTGAGTGAAACTGACAGTGTGCTATTCTGTTCTAAATCAATTTTGCTGTTCCATATTTTCAATCCTTGAGTTAAGGGACAGAGAGGTACAGTGAGTGAAACTGACAGTGTGCTATTCTGTTCTAAATCAATTTTGCTGTTCCATATTTTCAATCCTTGAGTTGAGGGACAGAGAGGTACAGTGAGTGAAACTGACAGTGTGCTATTGTGTTCTAAAACTATTTTGCTGAACCATATTTTCAATCCTTGAGTTGAGGGACAGAGAGGTACAGTGAGTGAAACTGACAGTGTGCTATTCTGTTCTAAATCAATTTTGCTGTTCCATATTTTCAATCCTTGAGTTGAGGGACAGAGAGCTACAGTGAGGGAAACTGACAGTGTGCTATTCTGTTCTAAAACTATTTTGCTGAACCATATTTTCAATCCTTGAGTTGAGGGACAGAGAGCTACAGTGAGTGAAACTGACAGTGTGCTATTCTGTTCTAAATCAATTTTGCTGTTCCATATTTTCAATCCTTGAGTTGAGGGACAGAGAGGTACAGTGAGGGAAACTGACAGTGTGCTATTCTGTTCTAAAACTATTTTGCTGTTCCATATTTTCAATCCCTGAGTTGAGGGACAGAGAAGGACACTCGTAGAAATTATCAGTGTGCTATTCTGTGCTAAATCTTGTTTGTAGGGAGGGACAGAGTAGGACAGTGAGGGAAAGTGTCAGTGTGCTATTCTGTTCTAAAACTATTTTGCTGAACCATATTTTCAATCCTTGAGTTGAGGGACAGAGAGGTACAGTGAGTGAAACTGACAGTGTGCTATTCTGTTCTAAATCAATTTTGCTGTTCCATATTTTCAATCCTTGAGTTGAGGGACAGAGAGGTACAGTGAGGGAAACTGACAGTGTGCTATTCTGTTCTAAATCAATTTTGCTGTTCCATATTTTCAATCCTTGAGTTGAGGGACAGAGAGCTACAGTGAGGGAAAGTGTCAGTGTGCTATTGTGTTCTAAAACTATTTTGCTGAACCATATTTTCAATCCTTGAGTTGAGGGACAGAGAGCTACAGTGAGGGAAAGTGTCAGTGTGCTATTGTGTTCTAAAACTATTTTGCTGAACCATATTTTCAATCCTTGAGTTGAGGGACAGAGAGGTACAGTGAGGGAAACTGACAGTGTGCTATTCTGTTCTAAATCAATTTTGCTGTTCCATATTTTCAATCCTTGAGTTGAGGGACAGAGAGCTACAGTGAGGGAAACTGACAGTGTGCTATTGTGTTCTAAAACTATTTTGCTGAACCATATTTTCAATCCTTGAGTTGAGGGACAGAGAGGTACAGTGAGTGAAACTGACAGTGTGCTATTCTGTTCTAAATCAATTTTGCTGTTCCATATTTTCAATCCTTGAGTTGAGGGACAGAGAGGTACAGTGAGGGAAACTGACAGTGTGCTATTCTGTTCTAAATCAATTTTGCTGTTCCATATTTTCAATCCTTGAGTTGAGGGACAGAGAGCTACAGTGAGGGAAAGTGTCAGTGTGCTATTGTGCTCTAAAACTATTTTGCTGAACCATATTTTCAATCCTTGAGTTGAGGGACAGAGAGCTACAGTGAGGGAAAGTGTCAGTGTGCTATTGTGTTCTAAAACTATTTTGCTGAACCATATTTTCAATCCTTGAGTTGAGGGACAGAGAGGTACAGTGAGTGAAACTGACAGTGTGCTATTCTGTTCTAAATCAATTTTGCTGTTCCATATTTTCAATCCTTGAGTTGAGGGACAGAGAGGTACAGTGAGGGAAACTGACAGTGTGCTATTCTGTTCTAAATCAATTTTGCTGTTCCATATTTTCAATCCTTGAGTTGAGGGACAGAGAGGTACAGTGAGGGAAACTGACAGTGTGCTATTCTGTTCTAAATCTATTTTGCTGTTCCATGTTTTCAATCCTTGAGTTGAGGGACAGAGAGCTACAGTGAGGGAAAGTGTCAGTGTGCTATTGTGTTCTAAAACTATTTTGCTGAACCATATTTTCAATCCTTGAGTTGAGGGACAGAGAGCTACAGTGAGGGAAAGTGTCAGTGTGCTATTGTGTTCTAAAACTATTTTGCTGAACCATATTTTCAATCCTTGAGTTGAGGGACAGAGAGGTACAGTGAGTGAAACTGACAGTGTGCTATTCTGTTCTAAAACTATTTTGCTGTTCCATATTTTCAATCCTTGAGTTGAGGGACAGAGAGGTACAGTGAGTGAAACTGACAGTGTGCTATTCTGTTCTAAATCAATTTTGCTGTTCCATATTTTCAATCCTTGAGTTGAGGGACAGAGAGCTACAGTGAGGGAAACTGACAGTGTGCTATTGTGTTCTAAAACTATTTTGCTGAACCATATTTTCAATCCTTGAGTTGAGGGACAGAGAGCTACAGTGAGTGAAACTGACAGTGTGCTATTCTGTTCTAAATCAATTTTGCTGTTCCATATTTTCAATCCTTGAGTTGAGGGACAGAGAGGTACAGTGAGTGAAACTGACAGTGTGCTATTCTGTTCTAAATCAATTTTGCTGTTCCATATTTTCAATCCTTGAGTTGAGGGACAGAGAGCTACAGTGAGGGAAAGTGTCAGTGTGCTATTGTGTTCTAAAACTATTTTGCTGAACCATATTTTCAATCCTTGAGTTGAGGGACAGAGAGCTACAGTGAGGGAAAGTGTCAGTGTGCTATTGTGTTCTAAAACTATTTTGCTGAACCATATTTTCAATCCTTGAGTTGAGGGACAGAGAGGTACAGTGAGTGAAACTGACAGTGTGCTATTCTGTTCTAAATCAATTTTGCTGTTCCATATTTTCAATCCTTGAGTTGAGGGACAGAGAGGTACAGTGAGGGAAACTGACAGTGTGCTATTCTGTTCTAAATCAATTTTGCTGTTCCATATTTTCAATCCTTGAGTTGAGGGACAGAGAGCTACAGTGAGGGAAACTGACAGTGTGCTATTCTGTTCTAAAACTATTTTGCTGAACCATATTTTCAATCCTTGAGTTGAGGGACAGAGAGCTACAGTGAGTGAAACTGACAGTGTGCTATTCTGTTCTAAATCAATTTTGCTGTTCCATATTTTCAATCCTTGAGTTGAGGGACAGAGAGGTACAGTGAGGGAAACTGACAGTGTGCTATTCTGTTCTAAATCAATTTTGCTGTTCCATATTTTCAATCCTTGAGTTGAGGGACAGAGAGCTACAGTGAGGGAAAGTGTCAGTGTGCTATTCTGTTCTAAAACTATTTTGCTGAACCATATTTTCAATCCTTGAGTTGAGGGACAGAGAGCTACAGTGAGGGAAAGTGTCAGTGTGCTATTGTGTTCTAAAACTATTTTGCTGAACCATATTTTCAATCCTTGAGTTGAGGGACAGAGAGGTACAGTGAGGGAAACTGACAGTGTGCTATTCTGTTCTAAATCAATTTTGCTGTTCCATATTTTCA
The DNA here is from genome assembly GCA_029206835.1 of Rana muscosa. Classification (NCBI taxonomy): domain Eukaryota; kingdom Metazoa; phylum Chordata; class Amphibia; order Anura; family Ranidae; genus Rana; species Rana muscosa. The sequence goes on from CM055122.1 coordinate 141,645,240, forward strand.
ATCCTTGAGTTGAGGGACAGAGAGCTACAGTGAGGGAAACTGACAGTGTGCTATTCTGTTCTAAAACTATTTTGCTGAACCATATTTTCAATCCTTGAGTTGAGGGACAGAGAGCTACAGTGAGTGAAACTGACAGTGTGCTATTCTGTTCTAAATCAATTTTGCTGTTCCATATTTTCAATCCTTGAGTTGAGGGACAGAGAGGTACAGTGAGGGAAACTGACAGTGTGCTATTCTGTTCTAAAACTATTTTGCTGTTCCATATTTTCAATCCCTGAGTTGAGGGACAGAGAAGGACACTCGTAGAAATTATCAGTGTGCTATTCTGTGCTAAATCTTGTTTGTAGGGAGGGACAGAGTAGGACAGTGAGGGAAAGTGTCAGTGTGCTATTGTGTTCTAAAACTATTTTGCTGAACCATATTTTCAATCCTTGAGTTGAGGGACAGAGAGGTACAGTGAGTGAAACTGACAGTGTGCTATTCTGTTCTAAATCAATTTTGCTGTTCCATATTTTCAATCCTTGAGTTGAGGGACAGAGAGGTACAGTGAGGGAAACTGACAGTGTGCTATTCTGTTCTAAATCAATTTTGCTGTTCCATATTTTCAATCCTTGAGTTGAGGGACAGAGAGGTACAGTGAGGGAAACTGACAGTGTGCTATTCTGTTCTAAAACTATTTTGCTGTTCCATGTTTTCAATCCTTGAGTTGAGGGACAGAGAGCTACAGTGAGGGAAAGTGTCAGTGTGCTATTGTGTTCTAAAACTATTTTGCTGAACCATATTTTCAATCCTTGAGTTGAGGGACAGAGAGCTACAGTGAGGGAAAGTGTCAGTGTGCTATTGTGTTCTAAAACTATTTTGCTGAACCATATTTTCAATCCTTGAGTTGAGGGACAGAGAGGTACAGTGAGTGAAACTGACAGTGTGCTATTCTGTTCTAAAACTATTTTGCTGTTCCATATTTTCAATCCTTGAGTTGAGGGACAGAGAGGTACAGTGAGTGAAACTGACAGTGTGCTATTCTGTTCTAAATCAATTTTGCTGTTCCATATTTTCAATCCTTGAGTTGAGGGACAGAGAGCTACAGTGAGGGAAACTGACAGTGTGCTATTCTGTTCTAAAACTATTTTGCTGAACCATATTTTCAATCCTTGAGTTGAGGGACAGAGAGCTACAGTGAGTGAAACTGACAGTGTGCTATTCTGTTCTAAATCAATTTTGCTGTTCCATATTTTCAATCCTTGAGTTGAGGGACAGAGAGGTACAGTGAGTGAAACTGACAGTGTGCTATTCTGTTCTAAATCAATTTTGCTGTTCCATATTTTCAATCCTTGAGTTGAGGGACAGAGAGCTACAGTGAGGGAAAGTGTCAGTGTGCTATTGTGTTCTAAAACTATTTTGCTGAACCATATTTTCAATCCTTGAGTTGAGGGACAGAGAGGTATAGTGAGTGAAACTGACAGTGTGCTATTCTGTTCTAAATCAATTTTGCTGTTCCATATTTTCAATCCTTGAGTTGAGGGACAGAGAGGTACAGTGAGGGAAACTGACAGTGTGCTATTCTGTTCTAAATCAATTTTGCTGTTCCATATTTTCAATCCTTGAGTTGAGGGACAGAGAGCTACAGTGAGGGAAACTGACAGTGTGCTATTCTGTTCTAAAACTATTTTGCTGAACCATATTTTCAATCCTTGAGTTGAGGGACAGAGAGCTACAGTGAGTGAAACTGACAGTGTGCTATTCTGTTCTAAATCAATTTTGCTGTTCCATATTTTCAATCCTTGAGTTGAGGGACAGAGAGGTACAGTGAGTGAAACTGACAGTGTGCTATTCTGTTCTAAATCAATTTTGCTGTTCCATATTTTCAATCCTTGAGTTGAGGGACAGAGAGGTACAGTGAGGGAAACTGACAGTGTGCTATTCTGTTCTAAAACTATTTTGCTGTTCCATATTTTCAATCCCTGAGTTGAGGGACAGAGAAGGACACTCAGAGAAAATATCAGTGTGCTATTCTGTGCTAAATCTTGTTTGTAGGGAGGGACAGAGTAGGACAGTGAGGGAAAGTGTCAGTGTGCTATTGTGTTCTAAAACTATTTTGCTGAACCATATTTTCAATCCTTGAGTTGAGGGACAGAGAGGTACAGTGAGTGAAACTGACAGTGTGCTATTCTGTTCTAAATCAATTTTGCTGTTCCATATTTTCAATCCTTGAGTTGAGGGACAGAGAGGTACAGTGAGGGAAACTGACAGTGTGCTATTCTGTTCTAAATCAATTTTGCTGTTCCATATTTTCAATCCTTGAGTTGAGGGACAGAGAGCTACAGTGAGGGAAAGTGTCAGTGTGCTATTGTGTTCTAAAACTATTTTGCTGAACCATATTTTCAATCCTTGAGTTGAGGGACAGAGAGCTACAGTGAGGGAAAGTGTCAATGTGCTATTGTGTTCTAAAACTATTTTGCTGAACCATATTTTCAATCCTTGAGTTGAGGGACAGAGAGCTACAGTGAGGGAAACTGACAGTGTGCTATTCTGTTCTAAAACTATTTTGCTGAACCATATTTTCAATCCTTGAGTTGAGGGACAGAGAGCTACAGTGAGTGAAACTGACAGTGTGCTATTCTGTTCTAAAACTATTTTGCTGTTCCATATTTTCAATCCCTGAGTTGAGGGACAGAGAAGGACACTCGTAGAAATTATCAGTGTGCTATTCTGTGCTAAATCTTGTTTGTAGGGAGGGACAGAGTAGGACAGTGAGGGAAAGTGTCAGTGTGCTATTGTGTTCTAAAACTATTTTGCTGAACCATATTTTCAATCCTTGAGTTGAGGGACAGAGAGGTACAGTGAGTGAAACTGACAGTGTGCTATTCTGTTCTAAATCAATTTTGCTGTTCCATATTTTCAATCCTTGAGTTGAGGGACAGAGAGGTGCAGTGAGGGAAACTGACAGCGTGCTATTCTGTTCTAAATCAATTTTGCTGTTCCATATTTTCAATCCTTGAGTTGAGGGACAGAGAGCTACAGTGAGGGAAAGTGTCAGTGTGCTATTGTGCTCTAAAACTATTTTGCTGAACCATATTTTCAATCCTTGAGTTGAGGGACAGAGAGCTACAGTGAGGGAAAGTGTCAGTGTGCTATTGTGTTCTAAAACTATTTTGCTGAACCATATTTTCAATCCTTGAGTTGAGGGACAGAGAGGTACAGTGAGTGAAACTGACAGTGTGCTATTCTGTTCTAAATCAATTTTGCTGTTCCATATTTTCAATCCTTGAGTTGAGGGACAGAGAGGTACAGTGAGGGAAACTGACAGTGTGCTATTCTGTTCTAAATCAATTTTGCTGTTCCATATTTTCAATCCTTGAGTTGAGGGACAGAGAGGTACAGTGAGGGAAACTGACAGTGTGCTATTCTGTTCTAAAACTATTTTGCTGTTCCATGTTTTCAATCCTTGAGTTGAGGGACAGAGAGCTACAGTGAGGGAAAGTGTCAGTGTGCTATTGTGTTCTAAAACTATTTTGCTGAACCATATTTTCAATCCTTGAGTTGAGGGACAGAGAGCTACAGTGAGGGAAAGTGTCAGTGTGCTATTGTGTTCTAAAACTATTTTGCTAAACCATATTTTCAATCCTTGAGTTGAGGGACAGAGAGGTACAGTGAGTGAAACTGACAGTGTGCTATTCTGTTCTAAAACTATTTTGCTGTTCCATATTTTCAATCCTTGAGTTGAGGGACAGAGAGCTACAGTGAGGGAAACTGACAGTGTGCTATTCTGTTCTAAATCAATTTTGCTGTTCCATATTTTCAATCCTTGAGTTGAGGGACAGAGAGCTACAGTGAGGGAAACTGACAGTGTGCTATTCTGTTCTAAAACTATTTTGCTGAACCATATTTTCAATCCTTGAGTTGAGGGACAGAGAGCTACAGTGAGTGAAACTGACAGTGTGCTATTCTGTTCTTTTGCTGTTCCATATTTTCAATCCTTGAGTTGAGGGACAGAGAGGTACAGTGAGTGAAACTGACAGTGTGCTATTCTGTTCTAAATCAATTTTGCTGTTCCATATTTTCAATCCTTGAGTTGAGGGACAGAGAGCTACAGTGAGGGAAAGTGTCAGTGTGCTATTGTGTTCTAAAACTATTTTGCTGAACCATATTTTCAATCCTTGAGTTGAGGGACAGAGAGCTACAGTGAGGGAAAGTGTCAGTGTGCTATTGTGTTCTAAAACTATTTTGCTGAACCATATTTTCAATCCTTGAGTTGAGGGACAGAGAGGTACAGTGAGTGAAACTGACAGTGTGCTATTCTGTTCTAAATCAATTTTGCTGTTCCATATTTTCAATCCTTGAGTTGAGGGACAGAGAGGTACAGTGAGGGAAACTGACAGTGTGCTATTCTGTTCTAAATCAATTTTGCTGTTCCATATTTTCAATCCTTGAGTTGAGGGACAGAGAGCTACAGTGAGGGAAACTGACAGTGTGCTATTCTGTTCTAAAACTATTTTGCTGAACCATATTTTCAATCCTTGAGTTGAGGGACAGAGAGCTACAGTGAGTGAAACTGACAGTGTGCTATTCTGTTCTAAATCAATTTTGCTGTTCCATATTTTCAATCCTTGAGTTAAGGGACAGAGAGGTACAGTGAGTGAAACTGACAGTGTGCTATTCTGTTCTAAATCAATTTTGCTGTTCCATATTTTCAATCCTTGAGTTGAGGGACAGAGAGGTACAGTGAGGGAAACTGACAGTGTGCTATTCTGTTCTAAATCAATTTTGCTGTTCCATATTTTCAATCCTTGAGTTGAGGGACAGAGAGCTACAGTGAGGGAAACTGACAGTGTGCTATTCTGTTCTAAAACTATTTTGCTGAACCATATTTTCAATCCTTGAGTTGAGGGACAGAGAGCTACAGTGAGGGAAAGTGTCAGTGTGCTATTGTGTTCTAAAACTATTTTGCTGAACCATATTTTCAATCCTTGAGTTGAGGGACAGAGAGGTACAGTGAGTGAAACTGACAGTGTGCTATTCTGTTCTAAATCAATTTTGCTGTTCCATATTTTCAATCCTTGAGTTGAGGGACAGAGAGCTACAGTGAGGGAAACTGACAGTGTGCTATTCTGTTCTAAAACTATTTTGCTGAACCATATTTTCAATCCTTGAGTTGAGGGACAGAGAGCTACAGTGAGTGAAACTGACAGTGTGCTATTCTGTTCTAAATCAATTTTGCTGTTCCATATTTTCAATCCTTGAGTTGAGGGACAGAGAGGTACAGTGAGGGAAACTGACAGTGTGCTATTCTGTTCTAAAACTATTTTGCTGTTCCATATTTTCAATCCCTGAGTTGAGGGACAGAGAAGGACACTCGTAGAAATTATCAGTGTGCTATTCTGTGCTAAATCTTGTTTGTAGGGAGGGACAGAGTAGGACAGTGAGGGAAAGTGTCAGTGTGCTATTGTGTTCTAAAACTATTTTGCTGAACCATATTTTCAATCCTTGAGTTGAGGGACAGAGAGGTACAGTGAGTGAAACTGACAGTGTGCTATTCTGTTCTAAATCAATTTTGCTGTTCCATATTTTCAATCCTTGAGTTGAGGGACAGAGAGGTACAGTGAGGGAAACTGACAGTGTGCTATTCTGTTCTAAATCAATTTTGCTGTTCCATATTTTCAATCCTTGAGTTGAGGGACAGAGAGCTACAGTGAGGGAAAGTGTCAGTGTGCTATTGTGCTCTAAAACTATTTTGCTGAACCATATTTTCAATCCTTGAGTTGAGGGACAGAGAGGTACAGTGAGTGAAACTGACAGTGTGCTATTCTGTTCTAAATCAATTTTGCTGTTCCATATTTTCAATCCTTGAGTTGAGGGACAGAGAGGTACAGTGAGGGAAACTGACAGTGTGCTATTCTGTTCTAAATCAATTTTGCTGTTCCATATTTTCAATCCTTGAGTTGAGGGACAGAGAGGTACAGTGAGGGAAACTGACAGTGTGCTATTCTGTTCTAAAACTATTTTGCTGTTCCATGTTTTCAATCCTTGAGTTGAGGGACAGAGAGCTACAGTGAGGGAAAGTGTCAGTGTGCTATTGTGTTCTAAAACTATTTTGCTGAACCATATTTTCAATCCTTGAGTTGAGGGACAGAGAGCTACAGTGAGGGAAAGTGTCAGTGTGCTATTGTGTTCTAAAACTATTTTGCTGAACCATATTTTCAATCCTTGAGTTGAGGGACAGAGAGGTACAGTGAGTGAAACTGACAGTGTGCTATTCTGTTCTAAAACTATTTTGCTGTTCCATATTTTCAATCCTTGAGTTGAGGGACAGAGAGGTACAGTGAGTGAAACTGACAGTGTGCTATTCTGTTCTAAATCAATTTTGCTGTTCCATATTTTCAATCCTTGAGTTGAGGGACAGAGAGGTACAGTGAGGGAAACTGACAGTGTGCTATTCTGTTCTAAAACTATTTTGCTGAACCATATTTTCAATCCTTGAGTTGAGGGACAGAGAGCTACAGTGAGTGAAACTGACAGTGTGCTATTCTGTTCTAAATCAATTTTGCTGTTCCATATTTTCAATCCTTGAGTTGAGGGACAGAGAGGTACAGTGAGTGAAACTGACAGTGTGCTATTCTGTTCTAAATCAATTTTGCTGTTCCATATTTTCAATCCTTGAGTTGAGGGACAGAGAGCTACAGTGAGGGAAAGTGTCAGTGTGCTATTGTGTTCTAAAACTATTTTGCTGAACCATATTTTCAATCCTTGAGTTGAGGGACAGAGAGCTACAGTGAGTGAAACTGACAGTGTGCTATTCTGTTCTAAATCAATTTTGCTGTTCCATATTTTCAATCCTTGAGTTGAGGGACAGAGAGGTACAGTGAGTGAAACTGACAGTGTGCTATTCTGTTCTAAATCAATTTTGCTGTTCCATATTTTCAATCCTTGAGTTGAGGGACAGAGAGGTACAGTGAGGGAAACTGACAGTGTGCTATTCTGTTCTAAATCAATTTTGCTGTTCCATATTTTCAATCCTTGAGTTGAGGGACAGAGAGCTACAGTGAGGGAAAGTGTCAGTGTGCTATTCTGTTCTAAAACTATTTTGCTGAACCATATTTTCAATCCTTGAGTTGAGGGACAGAGAGCTACAGTGAGGGAAAGTGTCAGTGTGCTATTGTGTTCTAAAACTATTTTGCTGAACCATATTTTCAATCCTTGAGTTGAGGGACAGAGAGGTACAGTGAGGGAAACTGACAGTGTGCTATTCTGTTCTAAATCAATTTTGCTGTTCCATATTTTCAATCCTTGAGTTGAGGGACAGAGAGCTACAGTGAGGGAAACTGACAGTGTGCTATTCTGTTCTAAAACTATTTTGCTGAACCATATTTTCAATCCTTGAGTTGAGGGACAGAGAGCTACAGTGAGTGAAACTGACAGTGTGCTATTCTGTTCTAAAACTATTTTGCTGTTCCATATTTTCAATCCCTGAGTTGAGGGACAGAGAAGGACACTCGTAGAAATTATCAGTGTGCTATTCTGTGCTAAATCTTGTTTGTAGGGAGGGACAGAGTAGGACAGTGAGGGAAAGTGTCAGTGTGCTATTGTGTTCTAAAACTATTTTGCTGAACCATATTTTCAATCCTTGAGTTGAGGGACAGAGAGGTACAGTGAGTGAAACTGACAGTGTGCTATTCTGTTCTAAATCAATTTTGCTGTTCCATATTTTCAATCCTTGAGTTGAGGGACAGAGAGGTACAGTGAGGGAAACTGACAGTGTGCTATTCTGTTCTAAATCAATTTTGCTGTTCCATATTTTCAATCCTTGAGTTGAGGGACAGAGAGGTACAGTGAGGGAAACTGACAGTGTGCTATTCTGTTCTAAAACTATTTTGCTGTTCCATGTTTTCAATCCTTGAGTTGAGGGACAGAGAGCTACAGTGAGGGAAAGTGTCAGTGTGCTATTGTGTTCTAAAACTATTTTGCTGAACCATATTTTCAATCCTTGAGTTGAGGGACAGAGAGCTACAGTGAGGGAAAGTGTCAGTGTGCTATTGTGTTCTAAAACTATTTTGCTGAACCATATTTTCAATCCTTGAGTTGAGGGACAGAGAGGTACAGTGAGTGAAACTGACAGTGTGCTATTCTGTTCTAAAACTATTTTGCTGTTCCATATTTTCAATCCTTGAGTTGAGGGACAGAGAGGTACAGTGAGTGAAACTGACAGTGTGCTATTCTGTTCTAAATCAATTTTGCTGTTCCATATTTTCAATCCTTGAGTTGAGGGACAGAGAGCTACAGTGAGGGAAACTGACAGTGTGCTATTCTGTTCTAAAACTATTTTGCTGAACCATATTTTCAATCCTTGAGTTGAGGGACAGAGAGCTACAGTGAGTGAAACTGACAGTGTGCTATTCTGTTCTAAATCAATTTTGCTGTTCCATATTTTCAATCCTTGAGTTGAGGGACAGAGAGGTACAGTGAGTGAAACTGACAGTGTGCTATTCTGTTCTAAATCAATTTTGCTGTTCCATATTTTCAATCCTTGAGTTGAGGGACAGAGAGCTACAGTGAGGGAAAGTGTCAGTGTGCTATTGTGTTCTAAAACTATTTTGCTGAACCATATTTTCAATCCTTGAGTTGAGGGACAGAGAGATACAGTGAGGGAAAGTGTCAGTGTGCTATTGTGTTCTAAAACTATTTTGCTGAACCATATTTTCAATCCTTGAGTTGAGGGACAGAGAGGTATAGTGAGTGAAACTGACAGTGTGCTATTCTGTTCTAAATCAATTTTGCTGTTCCATATTTTCAATCCTTGAGTTGAGGGACAGAGAGGTACAGTGAGGGAAACTGACAGTGTGCTATTCTGTTCTAAATCAATTTTGCTGTTCCATATTTTCAATCCTTGAGTTGAGGGACAGAGAGCTACAGTGAGGGAGACTGACAGTGTGCTATTCTGTTCTAAAACTATTTTGCTGAACCATATTTTCAATCCTTGAGTTGAGGGACAGAGAGCTACAGTGAGGGAAAGTGTCAGTGTGCTATTGTGTTCTAAAACTATTTTGCTGAACCATATTTTCAATCCTTGAGTTGAGGGACAGAGAGGTACAGTGAGGGAAACTGACAGTGTGCTATTCTGTTCTAAATCAATTTTGCTGTTCCATATTTTCAATCCTTGAGTTGAGGGACAGAGAGCTACAGTGAGGGAAACTGACAGTGTGCTATTCTGTTCTAAATCAATTTTGCTGTTCCATATTTTCAATCCTTGAGTTGAGGGACAGAGAGGTACAGTTAGGGAAACTGACAGTGTGCTATTCTGTTCTAAAACTATTTTGCTGTTCCATATTTTCAATCCCTGAGTTGAGGGACAGAGAAGGACACTCGTAGAAATTATCAGTGTGCTATTCTGTGCTAAATCTTGTTTGTAGGGAGGGACAGAGTAGGACAGTGAGGGAAAGTGTCAGTGTGCTATTGTGTTCTAAAACTATTTTGCTGAACCATATTTTCAATCCTTGAGTTGAGGGACAGAGAGGTACAGTGAGTGAAACTGACAGTGTGCTATTCTGTTCTAAATCAATTTTGCTGTTCCATATTTTCAATCCTTGAGTTGAGGGACAGAGAGGTACAGTGAGGGAAACTGACAGTGTGCTATTCTGTTCTAAATCAATTTTGCTGTTCCATATTTTCAATCCTTGAGTTGAGGGACAGAGAGGTACAGTGAGGGAAACTGACAGTGTGCTATTCTGTTCTAAAACTATTTTGCTGTTCCATGTTTTCAATCCTTGAGTTGAGGGACAGAGAGCTACAGTGAGGGAAAGTGTCAGTGTGCTATTGTGTTCTAAAACTATTTTGCTGAACCATATTTTCAATCCTTGAGTTGAGGGACAGAGAGCTACAGTGAGGGAAAGTGTCAGTGTGCTATTGTGTTCTAAAACTATTTTGCTGAACCATATTTTCAATCCTTGAGTTGAGGGACAGAGAGGTACAGTGAGTGAAACTGACAGTGTGCTATTCTGTTCTAAAACTATTTTGCTGTTCCATATTTTCAATCCTTGAGTTGAGGGACAGAGAGGTACAGTGAGTGAAACTGACAGTGTGCTATTCTGTTCTAAATCAATTTTGCTGTTCCATATTTTCAATCCTTGAGTTGAGGGACAGAGAGCTACAGTGAGGGAAACTGACAGTGTGCTATTCTGTTCTAAAACTATTTTGCTGAACCATATTTTCAATCCTTGAGTTGAGGGACAGAGAGCTACAGTGAGTGAAACTGACAGTGTGCTATTCTGTTCTAAATCAATTTTGCTGTTCCATATTTTCAATCCTTGAGTTGAGGGACAGAGAGGTACAGTGAGTGAAACTGACAGTGTGCTATTCTGTTCTAAATCAATTTTGCTGTTCCATATTTTCAATCCTTGAGTTGAGGGACAGAGAGCTACAGTGAGGGAAAGTGTCAGTGTGCTATTGTGTTCTAAAACTATTTTGCTGAACCATATTTTCAATCCTTGAGTTGAGGGACAGAGAGATACAGTGAGGGAAAGTGTCAGTGTGCTATTGTGTTCTAAAACTATTTTGCTGAACCATATTTTCAATCCTTGAGTTGAGGGACAGAGAGGTATAGTGAGTGAAACTGACAGTGTGCTATTCTGTTCTAAATCAATTTTGCTGTTCCATATTTTCAATCCTTGAGTTGAGGGACAGAGAGGTACAGTGAGGGAAACTGACAGTGTGCTATTCTGTTCTAAATCAATTTTGCTGTTCCATATTTTCAATCCTTGAGTTGAGGGACAGAGAGGTACAGTGAGGGAAACTGACAGTGTGCTATTCTGTTCTAAAACTATTTTGCTGTTCCATATTTTCAATCCCTGAGTTGAGGGACAGAGAAGGACACTCGTAGAAATTATCAGTGTGCTATTCTGTGCTAAATCTTGTTTGTAGGGAGGGACAGAGTAGGACAGTGAGGGAAAGTGTCAGTGTGCTATTGTGTTCTAAAACTATTTTGCTGAACCATATTTTCAATCCTTGAGTTGAGGGACAGAGAGGTACAGTGAGTGAAACTGACAGTGTGCTATTCTGTTCTAAATCAATTTTGCTGTTCCATATTTTCAATCCTTGAGTTGAGGGACAGAGAGGTACAGTGAGGGAAACTGACAGTGTGCTATTCTGTTCTAAATCAATTTTGCTGTTCCATATTTTCAATCCTTGAGTTGAGGGACAGAGAGCTACAGTGAGGGAAAGTGTCAGTGTGCTATTGTGCTCTAAAACTATTTTGCTGAACCATATTTTCAATCCTTGAGTTGAGGGACAGAGAGCTACGGTGAGGGAAAGTGTCAGTGTGCTATTGTGTTCTAAAACTATTTTGCTGAACCATATTTTCAATCCTTGAGTTGAGGGACAGAGAGCTACAGTGAGGGAAAGTGTCAGTGTGCTATTGTGTTCTAAAACTATTTTGCTGAACCATATTTTCAATCCTTGAGTTGAGGGACAGAGAGGTACAGTGAGTGAAACTGACAGTGTGCTATTCTGTTCTAAATCAATTTTGCTGTTCCATATTTTCAATCCTTGAGTTGAGGGACAGAGAGCTACAGTGAGGGAAACTGACAGTGTGCTATTCTGTTCTAAAACTATTTTGCTGAACCATATTTTCAATCCTTGAGTTGAGGGACAGAGAGCTACAGTGAGTGAAACTGACAGTGTGCTATTCTGTTCTAAATCAATTTTGCTGTTCCATATTTTCAATCCTTGAGTTCAGGGACAGAGAGCTACAGTGAGGGAAAGTGTCAGTGTGCTATTGTGTTCTAAAACTATTTTGCTGAACCATATTTTCAATCCTTGAGTTGAGGGACAGAGAGCTACAGTGAGGGAAAGTGTCAGTGTGCTATTGTGTTCTAAAACTATTTTGCTGAACCATATTTTCAATCCTTGAGTTGAGGGACAGAGAGGTACAGTGAGTGAAACTGAGTGTGCTATTCTGTTCTAAATCAATTTTGCTGTTCCATATTTTCAATCCTTGAGTTGAGGGACAGAGAGGTACAGTGAGGGAAACTGACAGTGTGCTATTCTGTTCTAAATCAATTTTGCTGTTCCATATTTTCAATCCTTGAGTTGAGGGACAGAGAGCTACAGTGAGGGAAACTGACAGTGTGCTATTCTGTTCTAAAACTATTTTGCTGAACCATATTTTCAATCCTTGAGTTGAGGGACAGAGAGCTACAGTGAGTGAAACTGACAGTGTGCTATTCTGTTCTAAATCAATTTTGCTGTTCCATATTTTCAATCCTTGAGTTGAGGGACAGAGAGGTACAGTGAGTGAAACTGACAGTGTGCTATTCTGTTCTAAATCAATTTTGCTGTTCCATATTTTCAATCCCTGAGTTGAGGGACAGAGAAGGACACTCGTAGAAATTATCAGTGTGCTATTCTGTGCTAAATCTTGTTTGTAGGGAGGGACAGAGTAGGACAGTGAGGGAAAGTGTCAGTGTGCTATTCTGTTCTAAATCAATTTTGCTGTTCCATATTTTCAATCCTTGAGTTGAGGGACAGAGAGGTACAGTGAGTGAAACTGACAGTGTGCTATTCTGTTCTAAATCAATTTTGCTGTTCCATATTTTCAATCCTTGAGTTGAGGGACAGAGAGCTACAGTGAGGGAAAGTGTCAGTGTGCTATTGTGTTCTAAAACTATTTTGCTGAACCATATTTTCAATCCTTGAGTTGAGGGACAGAGAGCTACAGTGAGGGAAAGTGTCAGTGTGCTATTGTGTTCTAAAACTATTTTGCTGAACCATATTTTCAATCCTTGAGTTGAGGGACAGAGAGGTACAGTGAGTGAAACTGACAGTGTGCTATTCTGTTCTAAATCAATTTTGCTGTTCCATATTTTCAATCCTTGAGTTGAGGGACAGAGAGGTACAGTGAGGGAAACTGACAGTGTGCTATTCTGTTCTAAATCAATTTTGCTGTTCCATATTTTCAATCCTTGAGTTGAGGGACAGAGAGCTACAGTGAGGGAAACTGACAGTGTGCTATTCTGTTCTAAAACTATTTTGCTGAACCATATTTTCAATCCTTGAGTTGAGGGACAGAGAGCTACAGTGAGTGAAACTGACAGTGTGCTATTCTGTTCTAAATCAATTTTGCTGTTCCATATTTTCAATCCTTGAGTTGAGGGACAGAGAGGTACAGTGAGTGAAACTGACAGTGTGCTATTCTGTTCTAAATCAATTTTGCTGTTCCATATTTTCAATCCTTGAGTTGAGGGACAGAGAGGTACAGTGAGGGAAACTGACAGTGTGCTATTCTGTTCTAAATCAATTTTGCTGTTCCATATTTTCAATCCTTGAGTTGAGGGACAGAGAGGTACAGTGAGGGAAACTGACAGTGTGCTATTCTGTTCTAAATCACTTTTGCTGTTCCATATTTTCAATCCTTGAGTTGAGGGACAGAGAGCTACAGTGAGGGAAACTGACAGTGTGCTATTCTGTTCTAAAACTATTTTGCTGAACCATATTTTCAATCCTTGAGTTGAGGGACAGAGAGCTACAGTGAGGGAAACTGACAGTGTGCTATTCTGTTCTAAAACTATTTTGCTGAACCATATTTTCAATCCTTGAGTTGAGGGACAGAGAGCTACAGTGAGTGAAACTGACAGTGTGCTATTCTGTTCTAAATCAATTTTGCTGTTCCATATTTTCAATCCTTGAGTTGAGGGACAGAGAGGTACAGTGAGGGAAACTGACAGTGTGCTATTCTGTTCTAAAACTATTTTGCTGTTCCATATTTTCAATCCCTGAGTTGAGGGACAGAGAAGGACACTCATAGAAATTATCAGTGTGCTATTCTGTGCTAAATCTTGTTTGTAGGGAGGGACAGAGTAGGACAGTGAGGGAAAGTGTCAGTGTGCTATTGTGTTCTAAAACTATTTTGCTGAACCATATTTTCAATCCTTGAGTTGAGGGACAGAGAGGTACAGTGAGTGAAACTGATAGTGTGCTATTCTGTTCTAAATCAATTTTGCTGTTCCATATTTTCAATCCTTGAGTTGAGGGACAGAGAGGTACAGTGAGGGAAACTGACAGTGTGCTATTCTGTTCTAAATCAATTTTGCTGTTCCATATTTTCAATCCTTGAGTTGAGGGACAGAGAGCTACAGTGAGGGAAAGTGTCAGTGTGCTATTGTGTTCTAAAACTATTTTGCTGAACCATATTTTCAATCCTTGAGTTGAGGGACAGAGAGCTACAGTGAGGGAAAGTGTCAGTGTGCTATTGTGTTCTAAAACTATTTTGCTGAACCATATTTTCAATCCTTGAGTTGAGGGACAGAGAGCTACAGTGAGTGAAACTGACAGTGTGCTATTCTGTTCTAAATCAATTTTGCTGTTCCATATTTTCAATCCTTGAGTTGAGGGACAGAGAGGTACAGTGAGGGAAACTGACAGTGTGCTATTCTGTTCTAAAACTATTTTGCTGTTCCATATTTTCAATCCCTGAGTTGAGGGACAGAGAAGGACACTCGTAGAAATGATCAGTGTGCTATTCTGTGCTAAATCTTGTTTGTAGGGAGGGACAGAGTAGGACAGTGAGGGAAAGTGTCAGTGTGCTATTGTGTTCTAAAACTATTTTGCTGAACCATATTTTCAATCCTTGAGTTGAGGGACAGAGAGGTACAGTGAGTGAAACTGACAGTGTGCTATTCTGTTCTAAATCAATTTTGCTGTTCCATATTTTCAATCCTTGAGTTGAGGGACAGAGAGGTACAGTGAGGGAAACTGACAGTGTGCTATTCTGTTCTAATTCAATTTTTCTGTTCCATATTTTCAATCCTTGAGTTGAGGGACAGAGAGCTACAGTGAGGGAAAGTGTCAGTGTGCTATTGTGCTCTAAAACTATTTTGCTGAACCATATTTTCAATCCTTGAGTTGAGGGACAGAGAGCTACAGTGAGGGAAAGTGTCAGTGTGCTATTGTGTTCTAAAACAATTTGGCTGTTCCATATTTTCAATCCTTGAGTTGAGGGACAGAGAGGTACAGTGAGGGAAACTGACAGTGTGCTATTCTGTTCTAAATCAATTTTGCTGTTCCATATTTTCAATCCTTGAGTTGAGGGACAGAGAGGTACAGTGAGGGAAACTGACAGTGTGCTATTCTGTTCTAAAACTATTTTGCTGTTCCATGTTTTCAATCCTTGAGTTGAGGGACAGAGAGCTACAGTGAGGGAAAGTGTCAGTGTGCTATTGTGTTCTAAAACTATTTTGCTGAACCATATTTTCAATCCTTGAGTTGAGGGACAGAGAGCTACAGTGAGGGAAATTGTCAGTGTGCTATTGTGTTCTAAAACTATTTTGCTGAACCATATTTTCAATCCTTGAGTTGAGGGACAGAG
The DNA here is from genome assembly GCA_029206835.1 of Rana muscosa. Taxonomy (NCBI): domain Eukaryota; kingdom Metazoa; phylum Chordata; class Amphibia; order Anura; family Ranidae; genus Rana; species Rana muscosa. Next base: position 141,660,592 of record CM055122.1, read on the forward strand.
AGGTACAGTGAGTGAAACTGACAGTGTGCTATTCTGTTCTAAAACTATTTTGCTGTTCCATATTTTCAATCCTTGAGTTGAGGGACAGAGAGGTACAGTGAGTGAAACTGACAGTGTGCTATTCTGTTCTAAATCAATTTTGCTGTTCCATATTTTCAATCCTTGAGTTGAGGGACAGAGAGCTACAGCGAGGGAAACTGACAGTGTGCTATTCTGTTCTAAAACTATTTTGCTGAACCATATTTTCAATCCTTGAGTTGAGGGACAGAGAGCTACAGTGAGTGAAACTGACAGTGTGCTATTCTGTTCTAAAACTATTTTGCTGTTCCATATTTTCAATCCTTGAGTTGAGGGACAGAGAGGTACAGTGAGGGAAACTGACAGTGTGCTATTCTGTTCTAAAACTATTTTGCTGTTCCATATTTTCAATCCCTGAGTTGAGGGACAGAGAAGGACACTCGTAGAAATTATCAGTGTGCTATTCTGTGCTAAATCTTGTTTGTAGGGAGGGACAGAGTAGGACAGTGAGGGAAAGTGTCAGTGTGCTATTGTGCTCTAAAACTATTTTGCTGAACCATATTTTCAATCCTTGAGTTGAGGGACAGAGAGCTACAGTGAGGGAAAGTGTCAGTGTGCTATTGTGTTCTAAAACAATTTGGCTGTTCCATATTTTCAATCCTTGAGTTGAGGGACAGAGAGGTACAGTGAGGGAAACTGACAGTGTGCTATTCTGTTCTAAATCAATTTTGCTGTTCCATATTTTCAATCCTTGAGTTGAGGGACAGAGAGGTACAGTGAGGGAAACTGACAGTGTGCTATTCTGTTCTAAAACTATTTTGCTGTTCCATGTTTTCAATCCTTGAGTTGAGGGACAGAGAGCTACAGTGAGGGAAAGTGTCAGTGTGCTATTGTGTTCTAAAACTATTTTGCTGAACCATATTTTCAATCCTTGAGTTGAGGGACAGAGAGCTACAGTGAGGGAAATTGTCAGTGTGCTATTGTGTTCTAAAACTATTTTGCTGAACCATATTTTCAATCCTTGAGTTGAGGGACAGAGAGGTACAGTGAGTGAAACTGACAGTGTGCTATTCTGTTCTAAATCAATTTTGCTGTTCCATATTTTCAATCCTTGAGTTAAGGGACAGAGAGCTACAGTGAGGGAAACTGACAGTGTGCTATTCTGTTCTAAAACTATTTTGCTGAACCATATTTTCAATCCTTGAGTTGAGGGACAGAGAGCTACAGTGAGTGAAACTGACAGTGTGCTATTCTGTTCTAAATCAATTTTGCTGTTCCATATTTTCAATCCTTGAGTTGAGGGACAGAGAGGTACAGTGAGTGAAACTGACAGTGTGCTATTCTGTTCTAAATCAATTTTGCTGTTCCATATTTTCAATCCTTGAGTTGAGGGACAGAGAGCTACAGTGAGGGAAAGTGTCAGTGTGCTATTGTGTTCTAAAACTATTTTGCTGAACCATATTTTCAATCCTTGAGTTGAGGGACAGAGAGCTACAGTGAGGGAAAGTGTCAGTGTGCTATTGTGTTCTAAAACTATTTTGCTGAACCATATTTTCAATCCTTGAGTTGAGGAACAGAGAGGTACAGTGAGTGAAACTGACAGTGTGCTATTCTGTTCTAAATCAATTTTGCTGTTCCATATTTTCAATCCTTGAGTTGAGGGACAGAGAGGTACAGTGAGGGAAACTGACAGTGTGCTATTCTGTTCTAAATCAATTTTGCTGTTCCATATTTTCAATCCTTGAGTTGAGGGACAGAGAGCTACAGTGAGGGAAAGTGTCAGTGTGCTATTGTGTTCTAAAACTATTTTGCTGAACCATATTTTCAATCCTTGAGTTGAGGGACAGAGAGCTACAGTGAGGGAAAGTGTCAGTGTGCTATTGTGTTCTAAAACTATTTTGCTGAACCATATTTTCAATCCTTGAGTTGAGGGACAGAGAGCTACAGTGAGGGAAACTGACAGTGTGCTATTCTGTTCTAAAACTATTTTGCTGAACCATATTTTCAATCCTTGAGTTGAGGGACAGAGAGCTACAGTGAGTGAAACTGACAGTGTGCTATTCTGTTCTAAATCAATTTTGCTGTTCCATATTTTCAATCCTTGAGTTGAGGGACAGAGAGGTACAGTGAGTGAAACTGACAGTGTGCTATTCTGTTCTAAATCAATTTTGCTGTTCCATATTTTCAATCCTTGAGTTGAGGGACAGAGAGGTACAGTGAGGGAAACTGACAGTGTGCTATTCTGTTCTAAATCAATTTTGCTGTTCCATATTTTCAATCCTTGAGTTGAGGGACAGAGAGCTACAGTGAGGGAAACTGACAGTGTGCTATTCTGTTCTAAAACTATTTTGCTGAACCATATTTTCAATCCTTGAGTTGAGGGACAGAGAGCTACAGTGAGGGAAAGTGTCAGTGTGCTATTGTGTTCTAAAACTATTTTGCTGAACCATATTTTCAATCCTTGAGTTGAGGGACAGAGAGGTACAGTGAGTGAAACTGACAGTGTGCTATTCTGTTCTAAATCAATTTTGCTGTTCCATATTTTCAATCCTTGAGTTGAGGGACAGAGAGCTACAGTGAGGGAAACTGACAGTGTGCTATTCTGTTCTAAAACTATTTTGCTGAACCATATTTTCAATCCTTGAGTTGAGGGACAGAGAGCTACAGTGAGTGAAACTGACAGTGTGCTATTCTGTTCTAAATCAATTTTGCTGTTCCATATTTTCAATCCTTGAGTTGAGGGACAGAGAGGTACAGTGAGGGAAACTGACAGTGTGCTATTCTGTTCTAAAACTATTTTGCTGTTCCATATTTTCAATCCCTGAGTTGAGGGACAGAGAAGGACACTCATAGAAATTATCAGTGTGCTATTCTGTGCTAAATCTTGTTTGTAGGGAGGGACAGAGTAGGACAGTGAGGGAAAGTGTCAGTGTGCTATTGTGTTCTAAAACTATTTTGCTGAACCATATTTTCAATCCTTGAGTTGAGGGACAGAGAGGTACAGTGAGTGAAACGGATAGTGTGCTATTCTGTTCTAAATCAATTTTGCTGTTCCATATTTTCAATCCTTGAGTTGAGGGACAGAGAGGTACAGTGAGGGAAACTGACAGTGTGCTATTCTGTTCTAAATCAATTTTGCTGTTCCATATTTTCAATCCTTGAGTTGAGGGACAAAGAGCTACAGTGAGGGAAAGTGTCAGTGTGCTATTGTGTTCTAAAACTATTTTGCTGAACCATATTTTCAATCCTTGAGTTGAGGGACAGAGAGCTACAGTGAGGGAAAGTGTCAGTGTGCTATTGTGTTCTAAAACTATTTTGCTGAACCATATTTTCAATCCTTGAGTTGAGGGACAGAGAGGTACAGTGAGTGAAACTGACAGTGTGCTATTCTGTTCTAAATCAATTTTGCTGTTCCATATTTTCAATCCTTGAGTTGAGGGACAGAGAGCTACAGCGAGGGAAACTGACAGTGTGCTATTCTGTTCTAAAACTATTTTGCTGAACCATATTTTCAATCCTTGAGTTGAGGGACAGAGAGCTACAGTGAGTGAAACTGACAGTGTGCTATTCTGTTCTAAATCAATTTTGCTGTTCCATATTTTCAATCCTTGAGTTGAGGGACAGAGAGGTACAGTGAGGGAAACTGACAGTGTGCTATTCTGTTCTAAAACTATTTTGCTGTTCCATATTTTCAATCCCTGAGTTGAGGGACAGAGAAGGACACTCGTAGAAATTATCAGTGTGCTATTCTGTGCTAAATCTTGTTTGTAGGGAGGGACAGAGTAGGACAGTGAGGGAAAGTGTCAGTGTGCTATTGTGTTCTAAAACTATTTTGCTGAACCATATTTTCAATCCTTGAGTTGAGGGACAGAGAGGTACAGTGAGTGAAACTGACAGTGTGCTATTCTGTTCTAAATCAATTTTGCTGTTCCATATTTTCAATCCTTGAGTTGAGGGACAGAGAGGTACAGTGAGGGAAACTGACAGTGTGCTATTCTGTTCTAAATCAATTTTGCTGTTCCATATTTTCAATCCTTGAGTTGAGGGACAGAGAGCTACAGTGAGGGAAAGTGTCAGTGTGCTATTGTGCTCTAAAACTATTTTGCTGAACCATATTTTCAATCCTTGAGTTGAGGGACAGAGAGCTACAGTGAGGGAAAGTGTCAGTGTGCTATTGTGTTCTAAAACAATTTGGCTGTTCCATATTTTCAATCCTTGAGTTGAGGGACAGAGAGGTACAGTGAGGGAAACTGACAGTGTGCTATTCTGTTCTAAATCAATTTTGCTGTTCCATATTTTCAATCCTTGAGTTGAGGGACAGAGAGGTACAGTGAGGGAAACTGACAGTGTGCTATTCTGTTCTAAAACTATTTTGCTGTTCCATGTTTTCAATCCTTGAGTTGAGGGACAGAGAGCTACAGTGAGGGAAAGTGTCAGTGTGCTATTCTGTTCTAAAACTATTTTGCTGTTCCATGTTTTCAATCCTTGAGTTGAGGGACAGAGAGCTACAGTGAGGGAAAGTGTCAGTGTGCTATTGTGTTCTAAAACTATTTTGCTGAACCATATTTTCAATCCTTGAGTTGAGGGACAGAGAGCTACAGTGAGGGAAATTGTCAGTGTGCTATTGTGTTCTAAAACTATTTTGCTGAACCATATTTTCAATCCTTGAGTTGAGGGACAGAGAGGTACAGTGAGTGAAACTGACAGTGTGCTATTCTGTTCTAAAACTATTTTGCTGTTCCATATTTTCAATCCTTGAGTTGAGGGACAGAGAGGTACAGTGAGTGAAACTGACAGTGTGCTATTCTGTTCTAAATCAATTTTGCTGTTCCATATTTTCAATCCTTGAGTTGAGGGACAGAGAGCTACAGCGAGGGAAACTGACAGTGTGCTATTCTGTTCTAAAACTATTTTGCTGAACCATATTTTCAATCCTTGAGTTGAGGGACAGAGAGCTACAGTGAGTGAAACTGACAGTGTGCTATTCTGTTCTAAATCAATTTTGCTGTTCCATATTTTCAATCCTTGAGTTGAGGGACAGAGAGGTACAGTGAGGGAAACTGACAGTGTGCTATTCTGTTCTAAAACTATTTTGCTGTTCCATATTTTCAATCCCTGAGTTGAGGGACAGAGAAGGACACTCGTAGAAATTATCAGTGTGCTATTCTGTGCTAAATCTTGTTTGTAGGGAGGGACAGAGTAGGACAGTGAGGGAAAGTGTCAGTGTGCTATTGTGCTCTAAAACTATTTTGCTGAACCATATTTTCAATCCTTGAGTTGAGGGACAGAGAGCTACAGTGAGGGAAAGTGTCAGTGTGCTATTGTGTTCTAAAACAATTTGGCTGTTCCATATTTTCAATCCTTGAGTTGAGGGACAGAGAGGTACAGTGAGTGAAACTGACAGTGTGCTATTCTGTTCTAAAACTATTTTGCTGTTCCATATTTTCAATCCTTGAGTTGAGGGACAGAGAGGTACAGTGAGTGAAACTGACAGTGTGCTATTCTGTTCTAAATCAATTTTGCTGTTCCATATTTTCAATCCTTGAGTTAAGGGACAGAGAGCTACAGTGAGGGAAACTGACAGTGTGCTATTCTGTTCTAAAACTATTTTGCTGAACCATATTTTCAATCCTTGAGTTGAGGGACAGAGAGCTACAGTGAGTGAAACTGACAGTGTGCTATTCTGTTCTAAATCAATTTTGCTGTTCCATATTTTCAATCCTTGAGTTGAGGGACAGAGAGGTACAGTGAGTGAAACTGACAGTGTGCTATTCTGTTCTAAATCAATTTTGCTGTTCCATATTTTCAATCCTTGAGTTGAGGGACAGAGAGCTACAGTGAGGGAAAGTGTCAGTGTGCTATTGTGTTCTAAAACTATTTTGCTGAACCATATTTTCAATCCTTGAGTTGAGGGACAGAGAGCTACAGTGAGGGAAAGTGTCAGTGTGCTATTGTGTTCTAAAACTATTTTGCTGAACCATATTTTCAATCCTTGAGTTGAGGAACAGAGAGGTACAGTGAGTGAAACTGACAGTGTGCTATTCTGTTCTAAATCAATTTTGCTGTTCCATATTTTCAATCCTTGAGTTGAGGGACAGAGAGGTACAGTGAGGGAAACTGACAGTGTGCTATTCTGTTCTAAATCAATTTTGCTGTTCCATATTTTCAATCCTTGAGTTGAGGGACAGAGAGCTACAGTGAGGGAAAGTGTCAGTGTGCTATTGTGTTCTAAAACTATTTTGCTGAACCATATTTTCAATCCTTGAGTTGAGGGACAGAGAGCTACAGTGAGGGAAAGTGTCAGTGTGCTATTGTGTTCTAAAACTATTTTGCTGAACCATATTTTCAATCCTTGAGTTGAGGGACAGAGAGCTACAGTGAGGGAAACTGACAGTGTGCTATTCTGTTCTAAAACTATTTTGCTGAACCATATTTTCAATCCTTGAGTTGAGGGACAGAGAGCTACAGTGAGTGAAACTGACAGTGTGCTATTCTGTTCTAAATCAATTTTGCTGTTCCATATTTTCAATCCTTGAGTTGAGGGACAGAGAGGTACAGTGAGTGAAACTGACAGTGTGCTATTCTGTTCTAAATCAATTTTGCTGTTCCATATTTTCAATCCTTGAGTTGAGGGACAGAGAGGTACAGTGAGGGAAACTGACAGTGTGCTATTCTGTTCTAAATCAATTTTGCTGTTCCATATTTTCAATCCTTGAGTTGAGGGACAGAGAGCTACAGTGAGGGAAACTGACAGTGTGCTATTCTGTTCTAAAACTATTTTGCTGAACCATATTTTCAATCCTTGAGTTGAGGGACAGAGAGCTACAGTGAGGGAAAGTGTCAGTGTGCTATTGTGTTCTAAAACTATTTTGCTGAACCATATTTTCAATCCTTGAGTTGAGGGACAGAGAGGTACAGTGAGTGAAACTGACAGTGTGCTATTCTGTTCTAAATCAATTTTGCTGTTCCATATTTTCAATCCTTGAGTTGAGGGACAGAGAGCTACAGTGAGGGAAACTGACAGTGTGCTATTCTGTTCTAAAACTATTTTGCTGAACCATATTTTCAATCCTTGAGTTGAGGGACAGAGAGCTACAGTGAGTGAAACTGACAGTGTGCTATTCTGTTCTAAATCAATTTTGCTGTTCCATATTTTCAATCCTTGAGTTGAGGGACAGAGAGGTACAGTGAGGGAAACTGACAGTGTGCTATTCTGTTCTAAAACTATTTTGCTGTTCCATATTTTCAATCCCTGAGTTGAGGGACAGAGAAGGACACTCATAGAAATTATCAGTGTGCTATTCTGTGCTAAATCTTGTTTGTAGGGAGGGACAGAGTAGGACAGTGAGGGAAAGTGTCAGTGTGCTATTCTGTTCTAAAACTATTTTGCTGAACCATATTTTCAATCCTTGAGTTGAGGGACAGAGAGGTACAGTGAGTGAAACTGATAGTGTGCTATTCTGTTCTAAATCAATTTTGCTGTTCCATATTTTCAATCCTTGAGTTGAGGGACAGAGAGGTGCAGTGAGGGAAACTGACAGTGTGCTATTCTGTTCTAAATCAATTTTGCTGTTCCATATTTTCAATCCTTGAGTTGAGGGACAAAGAGCTACAGTGAGGGAAAGTGTCAGTGTGCTATTGTGTTCTAAAACTATTTTGCTGAACCATATTTTCAATCCTTGAGTTGAGGGACAGAGAGCTACAGTGAGGGAAAGTGTCAGTGTGCTATTGTGTTCTAAAACTATTTTGCTGAACCATATTTTCAATCCTTGAGTTGAGGGACAGAGAGGTACAGTGAGTGAAACTGACAGTGTGCTATTCTGTTCTAAATCAATTTTGCTGTTCCATATTTTCAATCCTTGAGTTGAGGGACAGAGAGCTACAGCGAGGGAAACTGACAGTGTGCTATTCTGTTCTAAAACTATTTTGCTGAACCATATTTTCAATCCTTGAGTTGAGGGACAGAGAGCTACAGTGAGTGAAACTGACAGTGTGCTATTCTGTTCTAAATCAATTTTGCTGTTCCATATTTTCAATCCTTGAGTTGAGGGACAGAGAGGTACAGTGAGGGAAACTGACAGTGTGCTATTCTGTTCTAAAACTATTTTGCTGTTCCATATTTTCAATCCCTGAGTTGAGGGACAGAGAAGGACACTCGTAGAAATTATCAGTGTGCTATTCTGTGCTAAATCTTGTTTGTAGGGAGGGACAGAGTAGGACAGTGAGGGAAAGTGTCAGTGTGCTATTGTGTTCTAAAACTATTTTGCTGAACCATATTTTCAATCCTTGAGTTGAGGGACAGAGAGGTACAGTGAGTGAAACTGACAGTGTGCTATTCTGTTCTAAATCAATTTTGCTGTTCCATATTTTCAATCCTTGAGTTGAGGGACAGAGAGGTACAGTGAGGGAAACTGACAGTGTGCTATTCTGTTCTAAATCAATTTTGCTGTTCCATATTTTCAATCCTTGAGTTGAGGGACAGAGAGCTACAGTGAGGGAAAGTGTCAGTGTGCTATTGTGCTCTAAAACTATTTTGCTGAACCATATTTTCAATCCTTGAGTTGAGGGACAGAGAGCTACAGTGAGGGAAAGTGTCAGTGTGCTATTGTGTTCTAAAACAATTTGGCTGTTCCATATTTTCAATCCTTGAGTTGAGGGACAGAGAGGTACAGTGAGGGAAACTGACAGTGTGCTATTCTGTTCTAAATCAATTTTGCTGTTCCATATTTTCAATCCTTGAGTTGAGGGACAGAGAGGTACAGTGAGGGAAACTGACAGTGTGCTATTCTGTTCTAAAACTATTTTGCTGTTCCATGTTTTCAATCCTTGAGTTGAGGGACAGAGAGCTACAGTGAGGGAAAGTGTCAGTGTGCTATTCTGTTCTAAAACTATTTTGCTGTTCCATGTTTTCAATCCTTGAGTTGAGGGACAGAGAGCTACAGTGAGGGAAAGTGTCAGTGTGCTATTGTGTTCTAAAACTATTTTGCTGAACCATATTTTCAATCCTTGAGTTGAGGGACAGAGAGCTACAGTGAGGGAAATTGTCAGTGTGCTATTGTGTTCTAAAACTATTTTGCTGAACCATATTTTCAATCCTTGAGTTGAGGGACAGAGAGGTACAGTGAGTGAAACTGACAGTGTGCTATTCTGTTCTAAAACTATTTTGCTGTTCCATATTTTCAATCCTTGAGTTGAGGGACAGAGAGGTACAGTGAGTGAAACTGACAGTGTGCTATTCTGTTCTAAATCAATTTTGCTGTTCCATATTTTCAATCCTTGAGTTGAGGGACAGAGAGCTACAGCGAGGGAAACTGACAGTGTGCTATTCTGTTCTAAAACTATTTTGCTGAACCATATTTTCAATCCTTGAGTTGAGGGACAGAGAGCTACAGTGAGTGAAACTGACAGTGTGCTATTCTGTTCTAAATCAATTTTGCTGTTCCATATTTTCAATCCTTGAGTTGAGGGACAGAGAGGTACAGTGAGGGAAACTGACAGTGTGCTATTCTGTTCTAAAACTATTTTGCTGTTCCATATTTTCAATCCCTGAGTTGAGGGACAGAGAAGGACACTCGTAGAAATTATCAGTGTGCTATTCTGTGCTAAATCTTGTTTGTAGGGAGGGACAGAGTAGGACAGTGAGGGAAAGTGTCAGTGTGCTATTGTGTTCTAAAACTATTTTGCTGAACCATATTTTCAATCCTTGAGTTGAGGGACAGAGAGGTACAGTGAGTGAAACTGACAGTGTGCTATTCTGTTCTAAATCAATTTTGCTGTTCCATATTTTCAATCCTTGAGTTGAGGGACAGAGAGGTACAGTGAGGGAAACTGACAGTGTGCTATTCTGTTCTAAATCAATTTTGCTGTTCCATATTTTCAATCCTTGAGTTGAGGGACAGAGAGCTACAGTGAGGGAAAGTGTCAGTGTGCTATTGTGCTCTAAAACTATTTTGCTGAACCATATTTTCAATCCTTGAGTTGAGGGACAGAGAGCTACAGTGAGGGAAAGTGTCAGTGTGCTATTGTGTTCTAAAACAATTTGGCTGTTCCATATTTTCAATCCTTGAGTTGAGGGACAGAGAGGTACAGTGAGGGAAACTGACAGTGTGCTATTCTGTTCTAAATCAATTTTGCTGTTCCATATTTTCAATCCTTGAGTTGAGGGACAGAGAGGTACAGTGAGGGAAACTGACAGTGTGCTATTCTGTTCTAAAACTATTTTGCTGTTCCATGTTTTCAATCCTTGAGTTGAGGGACAGAGAGCTACAGTGAGGGAAAGTGTCAGTGTGCTATTCTGTTCTAAAACTATTTTGCTGTTCCATGTTTTCAATCCTTGAGTTGAGGGACAGAGAGCTACAGTGAGGGAAAGTGTCAGTGTGCTATTGTGTTCTAAAACTATTTTGCTGAACCATATTTTCAATCCTTGAGTTGAGGGACAGAGAGCTACAGTGAGGGAAATTGTCAGTGTGCTATTGTGTTCTAAAACTATTTTGCTGAACCATATTTTCAATCCTTGAGTTGAGGGACAGAGAGGTACAGTGAGTGAAACTGACAGTGTGCTATTCTGTTCTAAAACTATTTTGCTGTTCCATATTTTCAATCCTTGAGTTGAGGGACAGAGAGGTACAGTGAGTGAAACTGACAGTGTGCTATTCTGTTCTAAATCAATTTTGCTGTTCCATATTTTCAATCCTTGAGTTGAGGGACAGAGAGCTACAGTGAGTGAAACTGACAGTGTGCTATTCTGTTCTAAATCAATTTTGCTGTTCCATATTTTCAATCCTTGAGTTGAGGGACAGAGAGGTACAGTGAGGGAAACTGACAGTGTGCTATTCTGTTCTAAAACTATTTTGCTGTTCCATATTTTCAATCCCTGAGTTGAGGGACAGAGAAGGACACTCGTAGAAATTATCAGTGTGCTATTCTGTGCTAAATCTTGTTTGTAGGGAGGGACAGAGTAGGACAGTGAGGGAAAGTGTCAGTGTGCTATTGTGCTCTAAAACTATTTTGCTGAACCATATTTTCAATCCTTGAGTTGAGGGACAGAGAGCTACAGTGAGGGAAAGTGTCAGTGTGCTATTGTGTTCTAAAACAATTTGGCTGTTCCATATTTTCAATCCTTGAGTTGAGGGACAGAGAGGTACAGTGAGGGAAACTGACAGTGTGCTATTCTGTTCTAAATCAATTTTGCTGTTCCATATTTTCAATCCTTGAGTTGAGGGACAGAGAGGTACAGTGAGGGAAACTGACAGTGTGCTATTCTGTTCTAAAACTATTTTGCTGTTCCATGTTTTCAATCCTTGAGTTGAGGGACAGAGAGCTACAGTGAGGGAAAGTGTCAGTGTGCTATTGTGTTCTAAAACTATTTTGCTGAACCATATTTTCAATCCTTGAGTTGAGGGACAGAGAGCTACAGTGAGGGAAATTGTCAGTGTGCTATTGTGTTCTAAAACTATTTTGCTGAACCATATTTTCAATCCTTGAGTTGAGGGACAGAGAGGTACAGTGAGTGAAACTGACAGTGTGCTATTCTGTTCTAAAACTATTTTGCTGTTCCATATTTTCAATCCTTGAGTTGAGGGACAGAGAGGTACAGTGAGTGAAACTGACAGTGTGCTATTCTGTTCTAAATCAATTTTGCTGTTCCATATTTTCAATCCTTGAGTTGAGGGACAGAGAGCTACAGCGAGGGAAACTGACAGTGTGCTATTCTGTTCTAAAACTATTTTGCTGAACCATATTTTCAATCCTTGAGTTGAGGGACAGAGAGCTACAGTGAGTGAAACTGACAGTGTGCTATTCTGTTCTAAATCAATTTTGCTGTTCCATATTTTCAATCCTTGAGTTGAGGGACAGAGAGGTACAGTGAGTGAAACTGACAGTGTGCTATTCTGTTCTAAATCAATTTTGCTGTTCCATATTTTCAATCCTTGAGTTGAGGGACAGAGAGCTACAGTGAGGGAAAGTGTCAGTGTGCTATTGTGTTCTAAAACTATTTTGCTGAACCATATTTTCAATCCTTGAGTTGAGGGACAGAGAGCTACAGTGAGGGAAAGTGTCAGTGTGCTATTGTGTTCTAAAACTATTTTGCTGAACCATATTTTCAATCCTTGAGTTGAGGAACAGAGAGGTACAGTGAGTGAAACTGACAGTGTGCTATTCTGTTCTAAATCAATTTTGCTGTTCCATATTTTCAATCCTTGAGTTGAGGGACAGAGAGGTACAGTGAGGGAAACTGACAGTGTGCTATTCTGTTCTAAATCAATTTTGCTGTTCCATATTTTCAATCCTTGAGTTGAGGGACAGAGAGCTACAGTGAGGGAAAGTGTCAGTGTGCTATTGTGTTCTAAAACTATTTTGCTGAACCATATTTTCAATCCTTGAGTTGAGGGACAGAGAGCTACAGTGAGGGAAAGTGTCAGTGTGCTATTGTGTTCTAAAACTATTTTGCTGAACCATATTTTCAATCCTTGAGTTGAGGGACAGAGAGGTACAGTGAGTGAAACTGACAGTGTGCTATTCTGTTCTAAATCAATTTCGCTGTTCCATATTTTCAATCCTTGAGTTGAGGGACAGAGAGGTACAGTGAGGGAAACTGACAGTGTGCTATTCTGTTCTAAAACTATTTTGCTGTTCCATATTTTCAATCCTTGAGTTGAGGGACAGAGAGCTACAGTGAGGGAAAGTGTCAGTGTGCTATTGTGTTCTAAAACTATTTTGCTGAACCATATTTTCAATCCTTGAGTTGAGGGACAGAGAGCTACAGTGAGGGAAAGTGTCAGTGTGCTATTGTGTTCTAAAACTATTTTGCTGAACCATATTTTCAATCCTTGAGTTGAGGGACAGAGAGGTACAGTGAGTGAAACTGACAGTGTGCTATTCTGTTCTAAATCAATTTTGCTGTTCCATATTTTCAATCCTTGAGTTGAGGGACAGAGAGCTACAGTGAGGGAAACTGACAGTGTGCTATTCTGTTCTAAAACTATTTTGCTGTTCCATATTTTCAATCCCTGAGTTGAGGGACAGAGAAGGACACTCGTAGAAATTATCAGTGTGCTATTCTGTGCTAAATCTTGTTTGTAGGGAGGGACAGAGTAGGACAGTGAGGGAAAGTGTCAGTGTGCTATTGTGTTCTAAAACTATTTTGCTGAACCATATTTTCAATCCTTGTGTTTAGGGACAGAGAAGGATAGGCAGGGGACAGAGTCAGTGTCATTGTTGCTAAGCCTCCTGCACAATATACACCTGAAGGTAGCCCTTATTGCTGTTTTTCCCATCTCCCTGCAGGCCATCCATTAAAATGTCTGGAAGGCAACCAAGGAGAGGCAGACAGTCAGGAGGCAAAAAAAGAGGGCAAGCAGGCTCTGTGTCTGGGGGCAACAGTGCTGGTCGTGTACGCGGTGCATTGTCATCAGCACATGGCCATGGGACACGCTTGCCCTTGTTTTCGGCAGCTGGACATGTTGAGCCACATCATGCCGAAGACTTGGTAGAGTGAATGACCAAGCCCACCTCATCCTCCTCATCCTCTCTCACCCAGGCTCAGGGTAGTGGCAAAGCAGCTGCCAAAGCGTCCTCTTCTCTGGTATCATTATCTTCATTAGTCAATCCTTCCCTAGACCCACCATGCCCTCCTCCTGAGGAGTCCCCCGAACTGTTTGAGCACAGTGTTGGGTACATGCTCCAGGAGGATGCCCAGCGTTTGGAAGGATCTGATGATGATACCCAGCTAGAGGAAGGCAGCAGCGTGAGAGCAGAGAGAGGGGATGCTCAAGAAGGACACCAATCTGGCAGTCATGTTCCAGCAGCTGCAGCATACTGCCAGATTGGCTCCAGTGATGAGGAGGGAGGGGATGATGAGGTCACTGACTCCACGTGGGTGCCTAATAGGAGAGAGGAGGAGGAGGAGGATGAGGAGGAGGCACATCTCCAACGAGGCAGGATGCCCTTGAGTGGCCAGCGTATGGGCAGCACACCGACAGAATCACACCGCAGGGCGCTGCCTCTGCCCGTCATTCAAAAAGTTCTTTGGTGTGGGCCTTTTTTGAGGCGAGTGCATCAGATCGCACAGCTGCTGTTTGCAACATATGTCTCAAGCGTATATCGCGTGGCCAAAACATCAGCCGCTTGGGCACCACATGCTTGATCAGACATATGTTGACCTGCCATGCAGCTCGTTGGCAAGCCTACCTTAAAGACCCACACCAAAGAACAAAGCTGACCTCTTCTTGCACCGCATCAGCTGGGATCTCCAACCCCACTATACCTTCACTCCTCTCTGAAACCTGCTCTGAGAGGAATGAAGGTGTAGAATTAGGTGTGTCACAGGCAAGTACTTGCAGGCACTCTGCTAGCAGTACACCAACGTCCGATTCTAGCAGGCAAATTTCCCTGCCCCAGCTGCTGGACCGTCGAAAGAAGTTCACTCCCAGCCATCCACATGCCCAGCGGTTGAATGCTAGCTTGGCTAAATTGCTAGCGCTTCAACTGCTGCCTTTTCAGTTGGTAGACTCTGCCCCCTTCCGTGAGTTTGTGCAATGTGCGGTTCCTCAGTGGCAGGTTCCCAAACGACACTTTTTCGCACGGAAGGCTATTCCGGCTCTCTACAGGCATGTGGAAGGCAATGTCTTGGCCTCGCTGGACAGGGCGGTCAGCGGTAAGGTGCATATTACCGCTGACTCATGGTCCAGCAGGCATGGACAGGGACATTACCTTTCTTTCACGGCCCATTGGGTCACTCTTTTGGCAGCTGGGAAGGATGCAGGACAAGGTGCAGTAGTGTTGGAGGTTGTTCCACCCCCACGCCTCCAAAATGCTACTACTGGTTGTGACACACCTCTCTCCTCCACCCCCTCCTCTTCTTCTTCCTCCATGGCCTCTTCCTGTGGTTTGTCCTCAGAACCAGCGGTGCTCCGTAGGCGTTCAAGGGGCTACGCAAGTACGCAGGCAAAAAGATGCCATGCCGTGCTTGCGCTGGTGTGTTTGGGGGACAGGAGCCACACTGGGGCAGAGGTCCTGTCTGCTCTGCAGGGGCAGGCCGAGAGGTGGTTGACGCCACGCCAGCTTAAGCCAGGAATGGTGGTTTGCGACAATGGCACCAACCTCCTCTCCGCCCTCCGACAGGGACAACTGACCCATGTGCCCTGTATGGCTCACGTCCTTAACCTGGTGGTGCAGCGGTTCTTGGGCAGGTACCCGGGCTTACAGGATGTCCTGAGGCAGGCCAGGAAAGTCTGTGTGCATTTCCGCAGATCTTATAATGCCAGTGCTCGCCTGGCTGAGCTTCAAAAGGAGTTGAACCTGCCCAAGAACCGCCTTATATATGACATGCCCACCAGGTGGAACTCAACGTTGGCCATGCTGCAGCGGCTGCACACGCAGCAGAGGGCCATCAATGAGTACCTGTGCGACTACGGCACCAGGACAGGGTCAGGGGAGCTCAGGTTTTTTTCACCACGCCAGTGGGGCATGATCAGGGATGCATGCACTGTCCTGGCACCATTTGAGGAGGCCACGAGGATGGTGAGCAGTGACAGTGCATGCATCAGTGACACTGTACCTCTTGTCCACCTGTTGGAGCACACGCTGCATGGAATAATGGACAGGGCACTTGAGGCAGAACAGAGGCAGGAAGAGGAGGACTTCCTTGCCTCTCAAGGCCCCCTTTACCCAGACAGTGTTCCTTCTGTCCCACCCATCGCACAGGAAGAGGAGGAGGAGGAGGATTGTGTCAGCATGGAGGTGGAGGCTGGCACTCAGCATCATCAGCAGCAGTCTTTTAGGGATGATTTACAGTCCCAAGAAACCAGTGGACTTGTACGTGGCTGGGAGGAGGTGGCTGCGGATCATGTCGTCCTTAGTGACCCAGAGGACTCCGGACTGAATGCCTCAGCTAACCTACGCTGCATGGCCTCCCTGATCCTGCAAAGTCTGCGGAAGGATCCTCGTATTCTTCGGATCAAGGAGAGGGACCATTACTGGCTGGCCACTCTCCTTGATCCACGGTACAAGGGTAAGGTTGCGGACCTTATCGTACCGTCGCAGAGGGAGCAGAGGATGAGACAACTCCGGGAGGCCTTGCAGAAAGGTCTGTGCAACGCGTTCCCAGAGACTGGGAGGTTACAAACTCCTGGTCCTGGACAACAAGTTGCTGAGGCTTCGGGCAGTCAAAGAAGGAGCGGTGGGGAAGGTGGCCGTCTGACCGATGCGTTCAGACAATTCTTTAGTCCGCAGCCCCAAAGTATGATCGGTTCCAGCAACCATCGCCAGCGTCTGATATACATGGTGCAGGAATACCTAGGGGCAAGGTCAGACTTGGACACCTTCCCCACCGAAAATCCTCTGGCTTACTGGGTCTTGAGGATGGATCACTGGCCAGAGCTTGCACAGTATGCAATTGAGCTACTGGCCTGTCCTGCATCCAGCGTTCTTTCAGAACGCACATTCAGTGCTGCTGGAGGATTTGTCACGGATCACAGGGTGCGCCTGTCCACCGACTCGGTTGATCGACTGACTTTCATCAAGATGAACCAGTCTTGGATCACCACCAGTCACCACACACCAGATGCTGATATAACAGACTAATTGATTTTAAAATGTCACATCCCTTCAAGACTGATGCTGATGCTGAGTGCCTGTGCTGTTATGTTGTCTGGCTATCCTCCTCCTCCTCCTCAACGATACGATTAACGATGATAGCTTGGAAGATCATTTTGGTTTATGGGTGACGCCACCAGTGGCTAAGGCCCAATTTTTCAGCCCCTGTTTAACAGGGGCGTGTAATTAAAATTTTTGATGCAATACTTTGCAACAGGCCTCATTGCTGTGCTCCAAGTACAGTATCTGTGAGGGGTTGCAGTGTTGTGCCACCAGTGCCTAAGGCCCAATTTTTCAGCCCCTGTTCAACAGGGGCATGCAATTATAATTATTGATCTAATAATTCACAGCAGGGCCCATTGCTGCGCCCACCAAGAGTAACTGTCAGGCCTTACAGTGTTGTGGCACCAGCAACACCATCACCACCACCACCACCACCAAAGGCCCAATTTTTCAGCCCCTGTTCAACAGGGGCATGCAATTATAATTATTGATCTAATAATTCACAGCAGGGCCCATTGCTGCGCCCACCAAGAGTAACTGTCAGGCCTTACAGTGTTGTGGCACCAGCACCACCATCACCACCACCACCACCACCACCAAAGGCCCAATTTTTCAGCCCCTGTTCAACAGGGGGATGCAATTATAATTATTGATCTAATAATTCACAGCAGGGACCATTGCTGCGCCCACCAAGAGTAACTGTCAGGCCTTACAGTGTTGTGACACCAGCACCACCATCAAAGGCCCAATTTTTACTACCACTGATCAACAATTATATGTTATTACAATTCCTGATATTATACTTGACAGCAGGGCGTTCCAGCACCCACCAAGAATAACTGTGAGTGCTTTCAGTGTTGTGCCAACACCAACACCTAAGGGGCCAATTTCTGCAGAGTATATACGGAAGGTCCCTACTTTCAAACATCCAACTTACAAACTACTACTACTTGCAAACGAAAGAAGACAACAGGAAGTGAGAGGAAATCTACCCCTTGGAAGGAAAATTCTCTCCTGTAAGAATTAATATGGGAGAAAGGCGTCTCCTCTCTACTGATGCTTTATCACCAATCCTTGTTTCAATAAAAACACCACATTTCAAAAACAGTTGTCATTGGGACGCAAAGTGAGGTGAAATGTTCTGAACAGGGGCACAGACAGCAAAAAAAATGTGACAGGGGTGATAACCGTTCCCTATGTTTTCTAAAAAGCTAAAAAAAAGGAATTTGGCATGGAGCTACACTTAAACAATGCAGCTGTTCAAAATTACAAACAGATTCTACATAAGAACAAACCTACAGTCCCTGTCTTGTATGCACCGCCTGTATACGGCTGTTCAGAGTATATAGGGGCTTTTTTATTTTGTGTGCGGGGTTCCCCTTAATATCCATACAAGACCCAAAGGGGCTGGTAATGGGCTGGGGTAGGGGGGGGGGTTGATGGGGTAGCTATGCCATTTTTCCTAAAGATTTTCATCCATATTACCGGGACCAGACATTGCATTAAAGCCGCAAGCAGTTTTAAATGGCTTTTTTTCCTTTAGAAATGTTATTTTGTGCAGGGACAGTTCTAAACACGGGAAACCCGTGGCACTTCACAGGCATACTTTAGACACCCCCCAGGTACAATATTTAAAGGAATATTTGACTTTTTTTTTTTCACTTTATGCATCATTAAAATGACTGCTCCCGGAAAACGTCCATTTTTAAAACTTCTTTTTGCATTGATACATGTCCCCTGGTGCAGAACCCGGGTTCCCAAACTCTGTTTCGGACAATAACATGGATAATAGTCATTATAATTAGCACTTTAGAATCCGAACGTTCGCATCCATTGTATTTAATAGGGTTCTAATGTTCGCGCGAACTTTCGGTCCGTTCGCGGGTTTTGGTGCGAACCGAACCCGGGGTTGTTCGGCTCATCACTAATGTTAATCCAGCTCATGCTCATGGAAGTTAATTCATACTGGCACCCATGGTATGCTTAGATTGTTCACTAAGCTCTGCATGTTTCAGTCAATGTCCAATCTAAAGAAACTCCCTCGCAGGCAAGTAAAAAGCACTTCAAAAATTAACCCACAGGAGTATTAGCTCCATGTGTTAAAATAGTGCTTGCAAAATGCAAATCAAATGAATGAAGTATAATATAATTCACTGTAGTGCAAATATAAAAAAGTAGATTCAAATAGTAAAAGATAATAAAAGTGCTCAGTCCAATAGGTGTGATGTTCAACATAAGTCAACATGACATGTGTTAAAGTGCCATAATGATTTCTTTAGCTACAATATCCACTTTAGTGCCACCAATTCACCATGTGTGTGTGATATAAGTCCCCACTCACCAAATGGAATGGACCCTCTTGTATAACAAAAGGAGTTAAGATCGCTTAGTGGTCACCCATAGACCAGGAGTATCCTCCGTCCACTCTCCAGTATCCTTTCCTCATAGCGGTGTCACTAGTGATTATTGGTGGAGGAGAAAGAAAGAAAAGGACGGACTTCTCATAGGGTAAAATTGCTTCAGATTTATTGTAAATATATCCATTGCCAGTATACATAAAAGTTAAAAAAACATGGGCATCCCATTAATGCAAAGGAAGCTGTGGGACTCTAGACTCCAGTGTGCATTCCACCTGCATAGAAAGTTATGCACTGTGCGTTCCAACTTGACACGTTTCGTTACTACGTAACGTCTTCAGAAATCGGAAGTCACAGTGCATGCCCCACACCTTTATACAATCCCTGATCACTAAAACAATGCCCCTTTCCCTTTACATGAATGTTTTTATGCATATCACGTGGTAAACCTTGAGCCCTTCTGTTCATCCCCTAAATAGGATGTTGTGTATTCAAATATAATGGAAATGCACTTTACAATATGTATATTCTAGGTTGCCTTGTGTAACTATCCCAGTGTGTAGCGGCCATCTAGTGGCTAAAATGTAAATTACATGCAAAATGGTTAAAAGGCACTTATTGCAAGACTCTGTAATGCTTCTTACCTGCCTTGTAGCAAGTTTTTTTTTAGATTGCAAACAAGTCTTTCTGCTCGCATTTGTTTTTTGTAGTTCCACTTAAAGGGCTTTTTCACAAAAGTGGTTTCAAGACTTTCACTCAGTGCTGACTCACATCCGGAGCAATTTACATGAATAGGTATACAGAACCAGTTATGGGTTAGATCAGCCTTTTTCAATCAGGGTGCGCAGACACCCTAAGGGTGCCTTTCAGTTTCTTCAGGGGTGCCATGGCAAAATGCCAAAAAAAATCCCAAAAATTGTATAAAAGCCAGCAGGTGGATGAAGCCTGCGTGGACCTTTACAACCTTTCAGCTACTGACTTCCTACCAACCAATGACATTATCGGTTGATAAGGAGGGCTTTGGGCACCTGCACATCATCCCTTTTTGCTCCTCTCCTGCCCCGGTTCACACTGCTGTAACTTATCATGTGACTTGTGTTACAAGTCAAAAGACATTCATTTCAGGGGGTGCTGTCTTATTCAATGCAACTCAAGTCGCAGGGACAAAAAAAAAGGTTCCTGCACTACTGTTCTGCAACTTTGGTGCGGCTGCAATGTTAGATCATGAAAGTCGCAAGAAAATTGCAAGCAAGTTGCATGACTATGGGGTCGCAGCAGTGTGAACTGAGCCCGAGGGGGGAGAGAATGATGAAATACTAGTCAGTACCAGTGTGCAACGGTGTATTTGTTTTGGAAGAATAAATCACCTCTGATGTTTGGTGTCCTACAGATATGTATGTGGATGTTGCTGTGTTACAGTATGTGTCTCGAAACTGTCCAGCATTTTAAAGGGTGCCACAACTGAAAAAAGGTTGAAAGACACTGGACTAGATGATGTAGGCTTTGTCTTTGCCAGTCCACCTCAGCACGAACTGAAACAAATGCTTCCCAAAGCGTTAGAGTATAAAGATCCATTCTGATTAATTCATTAATTCATGAGTATATTTAGTACTGCTGTAATCACTTTACCATAACACTATAAACAGTTTTTTAACATGTTTGTCTTAAAAGGATTGTAAAGTCTCCAGGTTTTTCTACGCATTAAGGTGAAAAGCCTTCTGTCCAGCAGCTGCCCCCAGAGCCCCCCCCTTTTTCTTACCTGAGCCTGTCCATTCCAGCGATGTGCACGAGCCCAGCGGCTCCAGCCGCTGTCTCCATCCTCAATGGATCGATTGATAGCAGCAGGAGCCATTGGCTCCCGCTGCTGTCAATCAAATCCAGTCACACGAGGCTTAGTCCTGATGTCTGTGTCAATGGACGCAGCAGCGGGACTCGTGAGTGCGCCCGCACGGGAGCCCCCAGGGAAAGCGGCTCTTCGTGGAGGCACCAGGAGCGCAACCGGGGCTGTTCTGTGCAAAACACTTGCACAGAGCAGGTAAGTATAACATGTTTTTTTGTGGGGAGCTGGATGTAGAGCCAGAGGGAGAGACTGTGGGGGTTTTGTGTCAAGTCGCTGCAGCCAGAAGGGAGGGCAGGATTTGCAAATCAGACTTGCTGGGAGCAGTAGTCCATCAAGTACATGTTTTCTTCTCAAGTAAATCGGTTGCTACCACAAAGGGGTACTGCAGACCCCGCCTGGAAAGGGCTATCAAGTAAAGACACTGGGACTTATTCAGAGTGAGGCCTAGTCATGTGCTGATGGTGTGACAGGAGTACTAAAGTTGGACAGTGAAGTAAGTGCTCCTAAGTAGTGTGCTGGAGGAATTGTGCTGAGGAAAGGACTGTCAAGTTTAGAGTCAACCATCTTTTGTTCTGCTGAGAAGTGTGACACAGCTACCTTTATTCTGCCAAGCAATATTCATCCTATGGTCATCCCATGTCCCTTTTCCCCAACCAAGTTCAATCCCCTAATAAAAACAACAAAAACAAGCAAGAGACTGTTCATTGACTAAGAAGTGTGTCTAATGGATGTCTGGGAGCAGGGTGAAATGTGTAGCAACCCCACGGGGCCATCGTTGCACACTATTTAATGGCCCTATAATCCCTTTTTCACTACATTGTTTTACTGTGTTTATCTGCCTCCTTGTTACATCCTCTGTGAGTTCCCAAACCTTTCCTTTTGCCCCTCATTCCCGTTTGCTTGGAATGAGTTGTGCATATTAGTTATGGTCATGTGCACTGCTCTATGTACACTACAAATCCCATAGCCAGAAAAAAAATAAAAAATTGGAGATTTGTAGGAAACGTACTTATAGTAAGTGACGGTACTTTTTAAATGACTGTACTTGGATACAGTGGCGTAGCATGGGTTGTCAGCGCCCGGGGTAGGGCAAGAGATTTGCGCCCCCTAACCCACCGATTTTTAGCACTCTCTGAGTCCCTTCGCTAGTACAGTAGTACTGACCAACCTGATTCCTACACCGACCTGCCCGACCACTATACTAACCTACCTGATTCCTATACTGACCTGCCTGATTCCTACACTGACCACTAAACTGAGCTACCTGTTTCCTATACTGCCCACTACACTGGCCTACCTGATTCCTATACTGACCACTACACTGACCTACCTGATCCTATACTGACCTACCTGATTCCTACACTGTCCACTACACACATTATTATTGCTCACTGATTGGTTGCTAGACGATACTGCACATAATTACCGCTTACCCATTGTTTGATAGAGGTTACTGCACATCATTACTACAAACTGATTGGTTGCTAGAGGTTACTGCAAATTAATATTGCTCACTGATTGCTTGCTAGAGATTACAGAAGATCATTACTGTTCACTGATTGGTTGATGAAGGTTACTGCAGCACATCATTACCACTCACTGGTTGCTAGAGGTTACTGCATATTATTAATGCTTCCTAATTGGTTGCTAGACATTGCAGCACATCATTACGGCTCACTGATTGGTTGCTAGAGGTTACAGCACATCATTACAACCCACTGATTTGTTGCTTAAGGTTACAGCACATTATAGACTGCGGAAGTGACGGGACCCACCAATAGACAGAAAAGAAGAACTAGAACTAATTATTAGCAATGAGGGTTGAGGGGTGTGCTGTGTATGGAGTGCAAGGCTGAGGGATGTGCATTGTATGGAATGCAGGGTTCAGAGGTGCGCTGTGTATGGAGTGCAGGGTTGAGAGGTGTGCTCTGTACAGAATGCAGGGTTTAGAGATGCGCTGTGTACGGAATGCAGGGTTTAGAGGTGAACTGTGTACAGAGTGCAGGGTTGAGGGGGTGCGCTGTGTGCAGCGGGCAGAGTTGAGGGGGGTGCGCTGTGTGCGGCCTGCAGGGTTGAGGGGGGTGCGCTGTGCGCGGCCTGCAGGGTTGAGGGGGGTGCGCTGTGTGTGGCGTGCAGGGTGGGGGGGTGCGCTTTGTGTGGTGTGCAGGGTTGAGGGGGCTGTGCTGTGTGTGGCGTGCAGGGTTAAGGGGGGTGCGCTGTGTGTGGCATGCAGGGTTTGGGGTGCGCTGTGTGTGGCGTGCAGGGTTGGGGGGGTGCACTGTGTGTGGCTTGCACGGTTGAGGGAATGTGCTATGTGTGGCTTGCAGGGATGAGGGGGGGTGCGCTGTGCAAGGCTTGCAGGGTTGAGGGGGTGCACTGTGAGTGGCTTGCAGGGTTGAGGGGGATGCACTTTGTGTGGCTTGCAGGGTTGAGGGGGGTGCGCTGTGTACATCTCCCCCCCAATACAAAGCTCTCTTTCCCACAGATTCCAGTTCAGAGCTCAGCCCCAGCCCCCCTATGGCTGCCATCATCCCGTACAGAGCTTTACTCTGTAGAGGAGTACTCACAATGTCCTGCAGCTGCCAGTAAGGAGGGGCTTCTGTTTGTGTGGATGATGCCTCATCCTCTTCCTCCTGGCCCCGGTTTCCTCCAGTCCTGGGGTGGTCGGTGCAGGGTTTAGAGTGCCGGAGCCACATAGCAGCACACTGACAGGCACAGGCAGGACTCAGGAGAAGCAGTGGTGGTCGGATATCCGGGCTGTGGGGCGGGCTAAGTGGACGGACAGCATGTCGCTTGAGCCGGGATCCTGGACCTCGTGTGTGGGGAATGGCGTGTAATGGAGAGGATGCCTCTTGAGTCGCCTGCCCTCCTCCTTCCCCCCAGTCTCCGCACGGTCACAGTCCCTGGGATCATCATGGATGGTCTTCAGTGTTCATTTACTCACTGCTGTGTCAGGGTCACCGCTGGAGCCTAAGCCGTGACTGCACCACAACTTCTTCCTCATAGCGAAGCGGAAGAGCCCACAGTCTCCTAGACTGCACAGCGCAAGAGAAGAGCTGCAGGTAACCTGTCGCTGCGCCCCTCTAAATTTTGCGCCCGGGGCGACTTCCCTCCTGGCCCCCACGCTACGCCACTGCTTGAATATACTTGGATAGATTTCTTTTTCTTGAAACCAGAGTGTTATGTTGTTTATAGTGTTTAATGATTTGTTTTATTACTGAACCTTTACATATGTATATTTGATCCTAGAGGGTTTAATTAAATCTAAAATAAGGGCTAGCTATATCATCTCATAAGAACTAAGTTGGTCCAAAATTTCATTCTGCAGTTGTAATTGTCCAGTACAGTCTTGAATCTAATTGTTTGCTGTGGAGTAAAACAGACATTTCTTATTTTAGGCACTTTAATAAATGCTATTTGATTGTTGATCCCTGAATTCTCCTGCGTTGCTCTGATGCACATGAGTGCTCAGCCTGCAGGTTTTAGATTTTTAGAATCTTTCTGCAGATTGCCATATTTGCATATCATTGTATAGGAAAATGTTATATGGTCCCAGGAAAATGGCAGAATGCATAATTGAATTGATTCACAGACTAAAGAAAACCTGTCACAAAAACTAGACGGCTAATTATAAGCTAAATATGAGCTACAATTATAATTATAATATACTGTTTTTTATGGATTGAAAAAACAATTGTAATTAAATATTTATAAGACTCATTTTGATTAATTTTATGCATTTATAAAACGATTAAACTCAAATTATACATTGGGTTATATAAAACTGAGTAGGAATTATAGATGCAAATTTTGGGAGCAAAATCAGAAAGGGAGATATTTTTGAATAGTCATAGTTTATTGATTATAATACTATTTAATTGCATGCTTGCAAAAGAGCATGCATGCTCTTCAATAATGACTGCTAGCATATCTGAAAAGGGATTTCTTGATGTCCTTGTTTTGTACTGTAAATTTGATCTTTGTTTTACAAATACACATTTAATATATGATTCCCAGAGCACTATGGGTTAGCTTAAAAAAAAAGTAGAGGAAATAAATTCATTTCACATGCCTCAAGTGGAGCCGCCTTATAAGGGAGAAGTCACTCCTCTGACTCATTCACTTGTGTATGTATATTTCAGCTTGCGCTATTGAGCTCTGTTAAAGGCAGACTTTATAAAACAGGAGGAAACAGGATAACGTGGATTTTTTATAAGCACTTCTTTTTATTTATCTATCAAAAATGTAGCTTGGCTGTATTAAACCCCAAAACCAAAAAAAGTATTATATTGCAGCTTAATTTGAATACTTAGAAACATTGTGGCTGCATTCTTTTTAATTTTTATGTCTCTTTCCCTATTTCACCCTGCAAGTAAATCTGTTATTTTTATTTTTTTTGTTTACAAAAGTTTTATTTGGAAGATTTAAAAGAAAAATACGTTACACAGTTGTGAGGATACTCTTCAGAAGAAGATATAAAGCAGTACAAGATAAACAATGGTGATTAAGTGATGGTTCAAGTAAGAGCAGAAGATAAGATAATATGTCAATATGTGGAAAGGGTGCCAGTTGGAGTTGATACCATTCAGAGTAGGAGGTGTCATGGGGAGTGTGGGAACCCAAAAAAGGTCAGCACATAAAAATATACAAAAGATCCGGGAGGCATATGGATCAGTCATTGGACCAGAACATCCATTTCGAGTTAAAGGTGGGGATGCTATCAAATAGTGTGTGATGAATTCTTTCGGATAACTGAATATTTCTCATTCTGGATATTACCTGGGGCCAGGGGAGATTGTTGGATCTTCAGTTGAGGGCAATCATCCATTGGATTGAGCTTACTAATGAGTGAATCAGTCTAACACAGGGAGGGGGAATATCAGGGATATTAGCATAAAGAATACATATTTGTGGGGAGAGGGAGATTTTTTTTTTAATCATGGATTCTATTTTCAGTTCTGCCTGTCGCCACACTGCCTCCAGGCATCTACAGCTCCAGAAAATATGAGTGTATGTGCCAATTTCTGAGCAACCCCTGAAGCAATATGGAGAAGCAGATGAATAGAAAGAGTGGATCTTATCAGGGGTTAGATATAGTCTAGAAAATAGTTTCATAGGGGATTCTCTGTATGCTGGAGCTATATTACATTTGCGGAGATTCTCAGACATAGTGTTCCATGTATCTATGGGAATGTTGCAGCCTAGTTCGGATTCCCAGTGTAGCATTTGGGTCGATTTTTCAGGCAATGAGGTACTGTTAAGGTCTTTGTAAAGCGTGGAGATTAAGCCTTTATCTCTTGAGGAGTGTATGCAGATGTGTTCAAAAATCGTCGTAGGAGGACGTATAGTTAAAGAATAATGCTCATTGAAGAAGTTTTTAATTTGAATATAGTTTGTGAGTTCCGAGGAAGGAAGATTGTATTTAGATTGGAGTGCAGAGAATGTGAGGAAAGTATTGTTAGAGGACAATGCTTTTAGGGAGGACAAATTGTTATTTTGCCATAGGGGGAACGAATGCATGTTGTTCAAGTTCTGTATAAGCCTAGGGTCCCCCAAGAAGGAAGCAAGAGGGGGTGTGTCAGATGAGAGTTTGAGGGTTTTAGTGAGGACGAGCCATAATCGAAGGAGATGGGCCACTATAAGATTAGATTTGAGAAGTTTTTGGTGGAGAATAAAATTAGACCAAATAATTCCTTGGAGATGGTATGGGGTAATAGAAAAAGATTCGAAAATAAGCCAAGGGAGGTTTAAGGTGGGAGCATGCCATTGGGCTATCTGTGAGAGCTTAGTGGCAATGAAATAGTGCCAGATATTGGGGATGCCTAGGCCGCCCTTATTTTGGGGTCTGAACATGAGTGGGTAGCCACATCTTGGTTTTTTTGAAGACCAGATGAATTTGTTGATCTCCCTTTGAAGAGATTCAATTCTTGTTTTAGGAACATTGATAGGTAAAGCTCTAAAAAAATATAATAATTTTGGAAGGAGGGTCATTTTAAAGGCGCAAATCCTTCCAAGGAGGGAAATGTGGTATGTGGACCATATTTTGAGTAGAGAGCTTATCTGTTGGAATAGAGTGGTGAAGTTGGTAGTATATAAGGTTTTATGATGGGAGGTGATGTGGACCCCAAGGTACCTAAAAGATTTATAGCACCATATGAAGTTGAAGTTTTTTTGTAGAGTAGTGGTAAGGTTAGGGTCGAGGTTGATAGGGAGAGCAGAGCACTTATTAACGTTGATACCCAAGTAAATCTGTTATTTTTAAGCTGCTGTTTAGCAAAAGTGACAGTTAGAGGGTTGAGACTAACCATTTAACACTGACAACTGTGTTTACAATGATCAGCTTTTACTCATTTCCCATTATCCCAAAAGAAAAAAAATGTTTCTGTAATTTCTTAAAAAGTGTTAGCAGGAGTTAGAATTAAATTTTTTAGCTAAGTCCATCTAAATCTGCTAGTCCATCTAACACACAGGTGTCAAACACAAGGCCCGCGGGCCGAATCCGGCCCTCCAGGCAATTTCATGTGGCCCTTGCACCTCTCCTGCAGCTACAGGAGAGCTCCAGCCCTTCTCTGGTCCTCCTCCAGACTCCTACTTTCTGCTTTCAAGCAATGCATCCAGCTTCTTCCCAGCAGCAGCAGAAGGAAAGGGAGGTGCACTGTGATGTAAGGGAGAGTGGGGGACTCAACTTCTGATGATGGGGTGGCTCTTGACATCTAATGTAAGGGGAGGGGATGCGCTGGACATCTAATCTTACAGATACAACCGGCCCTTTTGAGGGCAATCATAATGCTGATGCGGCCCATGATGCATTATATGCATTAAGATAAAAAACCTTCTGTATGTAGCAGCCCCCCTCATACTTACCTGAGCCCCATCTCTCTCCAGCGATGTCCACGAGTGTCTTAACCATCAGGGACTCTCCTCCTAATTGGCTAAGACACAGCAGTGATGTCATTGGCTGCCGCGGCTGTCAATCAAAGTCGGTCAGCCAATCAGGAGAGAGAGAGGGAGGGGCCGGGCAGCAGCTCCGTGTCTGAATGAACACAGGGAGCTGTGACTCGCGTCGTGTGCCCCCATAGCAAGCTGCTTGCTGTGGGGGAACTCAACAGGAGGGAGGGGCGAGGAGCACAGAAGAGGGAGCCAAGAAGAGGAGGATCCTGGCTGCCCTGTGTAAAACCACTGCACATTGAATGACACCTAAAATCGCGGTGTGGGTCTACCGTGATTGACGTGTGATAAGTCGCGCTGCAGTTGCAGCAAACTGTGTCGCGTGAAGCATGGCGCCCAAAAGTAGCTCCTGAACTTTTTTTGGGTAACAAGCTTCACTTGATGCAGGTTGCCGCGATTGAAGCACGATTTATTGCACGACAATCACGGCAGACCCGCACCGCAATTTTAGGTGTCATTCAGATGAATAGCATCTCAAATGTGAGTCTCGCGATTTGTCATTCACACATCGGTGCTTTGAAATCGTGGGCAGAATCGTGGCAAATCTGCAGTCTGAGGGACTTTTATTAGTAGGGCCCAAAACCCCTGTTTATTTTTCATGTATTTTAACCACTTATAAAGAGATTTTTACCGCTCTAGGTGAACACGCTCCAGCAATTTGTAGTATCAGGACTACCGTGGGTGCCAGCAATGCACGTAGCATATAGAGAAGAAAAAAAAAATATGGACAGTCGCACTCCAAAAAACCTTTGACGGTCGCCTTTATTGTAAAAAATGGAAGATCACACCAAAAATCATCACAGCATAGCCGGGGTAACAGCTATGATTAAGCACTGACCTTCAGTGTGAAACATGTAAGCTGTTACCCCGGCTATGCTGTGATGATTTTTGGTGTTATCTTCCATTTTTTACAATAAAGGCGACCGTCAAAGGTTTTTTGGAGTGCGGCTGTCCATATTTTTTATTTTCTTCTCTATATTTTAACCACTTGCTGCCAAATCACGTACATCTATGTGGTTGACTTCATTTGGTTATACTGGGATGATGCTTGCAGCTACAGGCATCATCCCAGTATTATTTTTTCCAGGAGGCGGTTGACTATGTAACAGCCATCCTAGCGGCTAATTAGTAGCCACTGTATAGCTTTAACAGGTGCTGGGCGGGGTCGACCCCCCCTCCCGCTAGCCGCCACTGCCTCTCCGGACTCTACTTCCCACCAGCGAGCTCGAAATGAAGCCGGAAGTTCCACCGGCTTACCATAGAGCTCATCGAAGATTGAAAGGTCCCAGATGAGCTCTATGGTATAGGAAATCGAAAGTGACAAGCATTTTCGTCACTTCCGGTTTCCCCGGATGTACACAGCGCCATTTTTAAATATTGAAAGCATCTGATCACACCGATCTTTGTCTGATCAGATGCTGTTAAGGGCAGATGAGACATCTGGGGCCTATTAGACCTCAGATCTCTCCATAAAGATTACCTGCCACTGCCTAGTGCTGTCACAAGGGATGTTTACATCCTTGTGACAGCAATAAAAGTGATCAATTTTTTTTAAAGAAACAGTGTAAAAATGTAATATATATACCGTATATACTCGAGTATAAGCTGACCCGAATATAAGCCGAGGCACCTAATTTTACCACAAAAAAATGGAAAAACGTATTGACTCGAGTATAAGCCTAGGGTGTCCATCTGCATGCCTCACTGTGCCTCACTTTGCCTCACTGTGTCCATGTGCATGCCTCACTGTGTCCATGCCTCACTGTGTCCATGCCTCACTGTGCCCATGCCTCACTATGCCCATGCCTCACTGTGTCCATGCCTCACTGTGTCCATGCCTCACTGTGCCCAATCTCCCTACCTGATCTCCTGCGCTGTGTGACTAGACTACCGGGTCCCCAAAATCACCGGAGAAATGACCGTTTAACATGGGAGTCTATGGAAGGGTTTGAAAAATCGGTGCTCCCCGGCCTTAGGTCCCCCGGACAACAAACTTTGCACACTTGTAGAGGAAGAGGGGCTACATGTGTGCCAAGTTTGGGGTCCAGGGGACCTACGGCCGGCCGGGATCAGGCGCACAAAGATGAAGATGGACACAGACTCGAGTATAAGCCAAGGGGGGCATTTTCAGCACAAAAAAATGTGCTGAAAAACTCGGCTTATACTCGATTATATACGGTATGTATTCTAAACTCAAACAGTGCTTTCTATTACTCTTAGTCTCCTCCCAAAATCCAAATTACTATTAGTTGCTGCTGTGATCTAGCTTCCTGCTAGAGCAGTGGTTCTCAACTCCGGTCCTCAGGGCCCACTAACAGGCCAGGTGTGCAAGATAACTGAAATACATCACAGGTGATATCCTTTGCTGCTCAGTGATTGCGGTATTCTAGCCTGCATCTCCCCAAGGTAATACTTAAAATCTGGCCTGTTAGTGGGTCACGAGGACAGGAGTTGAGAACCACTGTGCTGGAGGATATCTACATTCATTCTCCATGGTCCCACTGTATGTAGAACCCTAACCACCCTCTTTTGCTTGCTCCTGATATTGACTAGGGACCATGGACCATGAACCCAACTAACGCCCATTGGGGAAAAGAGACGTTTGGGAGCTCAAAGAGGGTGTGACAAGAAGGCAGAAAAACAGTAAAATAATCTCATGGAAAAAAAATATGACAGGACTATTAAGTATTAGATGTGTATGGATTATTTTTGGAGAATAAAGATATTGTTTAGTGTCGCTTTCAGGGACATGTGGGAGCTAAACCATTGGACTGTGGCCTGCAATATGTTGAAACATCTGGCAATAAAAAATACTGCTGTAGTAAAGTATTATACGTGAACACTTTTTCGTATTACAAATTGTACATAATACTTTTTCAGTGCTGCCATTCTCTTGCCTTTCCACTATGTGGCACTGTTGTTCTTCTCTTGCATCATTAGCAGTTTATTGTGGTTTGAGAAGCATGGACTTCTTCTGATGCCGCGTACACACGGCCGTTTTTCCCGTCGAAAAAAAAACGACATTTTTCCCATACGACGAGAAAAACGATAGTCTGTGGGCTTTCTGTTGTTTTTTTCGACGAGAAAAACTGCATTAAAAACGACGAGAAAAATTAGAACATGTTCTAATTTTTCTCGTCGTTTTTTTCGACATGTTTTCCGCGGCAGTGTTTCCCATAGGGAAACACTGCCGCGGAGCCCACACACGGTCGTTTTTTTTGACCAAAAAAAAAATGACATTTAAAACGGCCGTGTGTGAGGGGAACAAGCTGTTCCTCGTTTTTAACGTCGATTTTCTCGACGGTGTTTTCACCGTCGAAAAAATCGATCGTGTGTACGCGGCATCACCCTATAATTTTTCACAAATCGGAAGTAACCATGCTGTTAGTGAGCTATGTACTTTCCAGCTGGGTTTGATATGCTTTAGTACAGATTTTCCAGTACTTGTTATTTACAGTACTTAGGTTGAGGGTTGTATTAATATGCATTAGCTTGAACCAAAATATGAGAGACATACGTGGTAGCATTACATAAATGTATAAAGCTAAAAAATTCTGTTTTATTACTATACTAATTAATATTTGCTTGAGTAATGAAACCTACTGTATGTGATGTGAATTTTCTACTTAGGAATATAATATGTCTCTATATAATAATATAGTTTGTTTACCATATGCTAAGTTATTTTAGTCCGAGAGGTGCAAGGTTTGTCTGTTTTGTGTGTGTTTTTTTTTTTTTTTTATATATTTTATGGATTAATTTTACATAATGTATATGTATTCGAACGTATTTTATAATTTTTAGGGTAGATTACTTATCCCTACGTGATTTAAAAATGGTTACTTGTTCATATGTATGTTCAAAAATAAAATTTTTAATGATTTGATAAAAAAAAAAAAAAGGAATATAATAGACATCAAGTAATTAGTAGCATTGTCTTTAGCAATGTTTTTTTCCATAAACAAGTTTTAAAAAATATCTTATGTTTAGCCTTGAGTATATTAGGAAACAACATATTTATTTGTTAAAGGGGCTTTCCGAGTTTTTTTCAACCGTTTCTATGTCATACCATGTCTTATATTATGTGGCATCCCCTAGTAATAATAATTTAAGAAGTATGTCCAAAGCTTTTATGGTCATACCTCTCTTTTGGGTTACAGGAGTTCACTTACTTTTGAGCCCACTGTTGAGAGATGTCACAAAGCCCCTCCATGCTCTGGAAGGATCCTGACAAGCCGATGAGAGCCTGAGCCAGCTGCTCCTGCCCTCCCCACCCCAGCCTCCAGCGAGCATTGGAGGGCAGAGCAGAGAGTGGTGACTGACAGTCACCACTCTCTGCTTAGGTTAGGGTGGACCAAGAACTGGTGATCAGCAGTCATGTGATCACTCAGTTCTCAGGCTTAGAACAGGTGAGGACAGCTGCAGCATCACATTGATAGAGGTGAGTATGTTTGTTTATTTTGTGATTCCCACACTTCTTCTAAAGCATATCTAGGGTCAAAATGTAAAACCATAGATTCATTTCCACCTTATATTTATTATTTCTAGCCTACTCCTATTAATCTGAATGAACTTAATGTTTGTAAACTTAATTTGTAAAGATCCCTACACATTCACCTCCTTTATTCCTGTGAGTAGGCACTACTATGTCACACATTTCACAGAGCCTGCCTTCTGAATTACGTAGGAGCTGAGTGGAGTAGTTTTAGGAGGTGGAGTCAGTACAGAATCACTGCTTGCAGACACCAAGGTACCATGGGATATGTATTCCTTAGAAATAAAAAGTAAACAGCAGAGGAAAAGCTGCAAAAGCATGTAGGGAATCATTGAAGTTGTGGAAAGAGATTGCCAGCAGGCAGAACTTACAACATGAAATGAGATATATCAAGTAAGCTTAAATTGGATTGTCATCATTGCCTATTGTTTGTATTGCTATGACTTTGCTGATGTTGTAAAATGAAAGTACAGCAGCTAAAATAAGTATTAAACATTTTACCATTTTTCTAGGTAAATATATTTCTAAAGGTGCTATTGACATGACATTTTCACCATTTGTTTGGGTTTCTTTGTATGTATGGAATGCATGGGTTGTCGGTAACAACCCATGCATTCCATACATACAAAGAAACCCAAACAAATAAGTTTAGAAATTAAGTTATGTGTAATAAAATGGAATGACACTTTAATACTTTGTACAAAATCAATTGTTGGTAATGACTAGGGATGAGCTTTGAGTTCGAGTTGAACTCATGTTCGACTCGAACATTGCCTGTTCGCCCGTTCGCCGAACAGCGAACAAATTGGGGTGTTCGCGGCAAATTCGAAAAGTCTATGGGAGAAATCTAAAGTGCTAATTATAAAGGCTTATATGCAAGTTATTGTCCTAAAAAGTGTTTGGGGACCCGGGTCCTGCCCCAGGGGACATGTATCACGGCAAAAAAAAGTTTTAAAAACTGCCGTTTTTTTGGGAGCAGTGATTTTAATAATGCTTAAAGTGAAACAATAAACGTGAAATATTCCTTTAAATTTCGTACCTGGGAGGTGTGTATAATATGCATGTAAAGTGGCGCATGTTTCCCGTGCTTAGAACTGTCCCTGCATAGAATGTCATTTTTGAAGGAAAAAAAGTAATTTAAAACTCACTCGCGGCTATTAATGAATTGTCGGCTCCCGGCAATACATAGAAAAGTCATTGATAAAAAAAAAAAAAAAGCGTGGGGGTCCCCCAGAATTCAATTACCAGGCCCTTCAGGTCTGGTATAGATATTAAGGGGAACCCCGCCGCAAATTTAAAAAAAAATGCGTGCGGTTCCCCCAAATATCCATGCCAGGCCCTTCAGATCTGGCATGGATTTTAAGGGGAACTCCACCCCAAATTTAAAAAAAAATGGCGTGGAGTCCCCCCAAAAATCCATACCAGACCCTTATCCGAGCATGCAACCTGGCAGGCCACAGGAAAAGAGGGGGGGGGGGACGAGAGAGCGCCCCCCCCTCCTGAACCGTACCAGGCCACATGCCCTCAACACCTCAACATGGGGAGGATGTCCCCATGTTGATGGGGACAAGGGTCTCATCCCCACAACCCTTTCCCGGTGGTTGTGGGGGTCTGCGGGCAGGGGGCTTATCGGAATCTGGAAGACCCCTTTAACAAAGGGGACCCCCAGATCCCGGCCCCCCCATGTGAATTGGTAAGGGGTACATTGTACCCCTACCATTTCACAAAGAAAGTGTCAAAAAATGTAAAAAAAAACACACCAACACCTTGGAAAAGTCCTTTATTAAAAAATAAAAAATAAATAAAAAAAAAACATTCCAGCGGTGAAATCCAGTGTCCCGCGGCGATCCGATGTCCAGCGCTGTCCGTCATTGGCTGAGCCTGAGCGGACCTGATGGGGAACTTCCTCCGCAGTCTATTACATGTATAGACCCGCCCCTTCTAAAGTTCCCTATCAGGTCCGCTCAGCCAATGACTAGGTGTAAGGCTGAGGACCTGATGCGGAACATGAGAAGGGGCAGGTCTATTCATGAATTACACAGTGAAGGAAGTTCCCCATCAGGTCCGCCCCCTCGGTATGTCAGACCGCGCCTACGTCATTGGCCTGAGCGGACCTGATGGGGAACTTCCTTCACTGTGTAAATTACACAGTGAAGGAAGTTCCCCGCTCAGGCCAATGACGTAGGCGGGGTCTGACATACCGAGGGGGCGGACCTGATGGGGAACTTCCTTCACTGTGTAATTCATAAATAGGCCCGCCCCTTCTCATGTTCCGCATCAGGTCCTCAGCCTTACACCTAGTCATTGGCTGAGCGGACCTGATGGGGAACTTTAGAAGGGGCGGGTCTATACATGTAATAGACTGCGGAGGAAGTTCCCCATCAGGTCCGCTCAGGCTCAGCCAATGACGGACAGCGCTGGACATCGGATTGCCGCGGGACACTGGATTTCACCGCTGGAATGTTTTTTTTTTTTTTTTTTTAATAAAGGACTTTTCCAAGGTGTTTGTGTGTTTTTTTTTACATTTTTTGACACTTTCTTTGTGAAATGGTAGGGGTACAATGTACCCCTTACCAATTCACATGGGGGGGCAGGATATGGGGGTCCCCTTTGTTAAAGGGGTCTTCCAGATTCCGATAAGCCCCCCGCCCGCAGACCCCCACAACCACCGGGCAAGGGTTGTGGGGATGAGGCCCTTGTCCCCATCAACATGGGGACATCCTCCCCATGTTGAGGGCATGTGGCCTGGTACGGTTCAGGAGGGGGGGGAGCTCTCTTGTCCCCCCCTCTTTTCCTGCGGCCTGCCAGGTTGTGTGCTCGGATAAGGGTCTAGTATGGATTTTTGGGGGGACTCCACGCCATTTTTTTTAATTTGGGGTGGAGTTCCCCTTAAAATCCATGCCAGATCTGAAGGGCCTGGTATGGATATTTGGGGGAACCGCACGCATTTTTTTTTTAATTTGCGGCGGGGTTCCCCTTAATATCTATACCAGACCTGAAGGGCCTGGTAATTGAAATCTGGGGGACCCCCACGCTTTTTATTTTATTTTTATTAATGACTTTTTTATGTATTGCCGGGAGCCGACAATTCATTAATAGCCGCGAGTGAGTTTTAAATGACTTTTTTTCCTTCAAAAATGACATTTTATGCAGGGACAGTTCTAAGCACGGGAAACATGCGCCACTTTACATGCAAATCATACACACCCCCTAGGTACGAAATTTAAAGGAATATTTCACTTTTATTTTTTCATTTTAAGCATTATTAAAATCACTGCTCCCGAAAAAACTGCAGTTTTTAAAACTTATTTTTGCATTGATACATGTCCCCTGGGGCAGGACCCGGATCCCCAAACACTTTTTATGACAATAACTTGCATATAAGCCTTTATAATTAGCACTTTAGATTTCAAACGTTCGAGTCCATTGTATTTAATAGGGTTCTAAAGTTCACGCGAACATTCTGTCTGTTCGCAGGTTCTGGTGCGAACCGAACAGGGGGGTGTTCGGCTCATCCCTGGTAATGACAGCTTCAAGACACCTCCTGTATGGAGAAACTAGTCGCATGCATTGATCAGGTGTGGTTTTGGCCCATTCTTCCACACAGTCTTCAAATATTGAAGGTTCCATGGTCCTCTTCTTTGAACTCTGATCTTTAATTCTTTCCATAGATTTTCTATTAAATTCAAGTCAGGTGATTGGCTGGGCCATTTTAGCAGCTTTATTTTCTTTCTTTCTTTGAAACCAATTGAGAGTTTCCTTGGCCTTGTGTTTGGGATCATTGTCTTGCTGAAATGTCCACCCTCGTTTCATCTTCATCATTCTGGTAGATGGCAGCAGATTTTTAGCAAAAATGTCTTGGTAAATTTTTGCATTCATCCTTCCTTCAACGACATGAAGTTTGCCAGTATCGTATGCTGAAAAACAGCCCCATACCATGATGTTCCCACCTCCAAACTTCACTGTTGGTATGGTGTTTTTGGGGTATTGTGCAGTGCCTTTTGACCTCCAAACATGGTGCGTATTATGGCATCCAAAGAGTTCAATTTTGGTCTTATCTGACCAGACTATATTCTCCCAGTATTTCACAGGCTTGCCTGAATGTTGTGCAGCAAACTTTAAACAAGCTTCAAATGCTTTTTCTTCAGCAATGAAGTCTTGCGTGGTGAGCGTGCAAACAGGCCATGGCAGTTGAGTGCAGTACTTATTGTTTTCTTTGAGAAACAATTGTACCTGCTGATTCCAGGTCTTCTGAAGCTCTCCACAAGTGGTCCTTGGCTCTTGGACAACTCTTCCAATAACTCTTTTCACTCTGTCAGAAATCTTGTGAGTAGCACCTGGTTGTGGCTGGTTTATAGTGAAATTATGTTCTTTTTACTTCCTGATTATGGCCCCAATGGTGCTCACTGGAACATTTAGAAATCCTTCTGTAACCAATGACATCAGTATGTTTTGCAACAGTAAGGCTGCGAAGGTCTTGAGAGAGCTCTTTGCTTTTACCCATCATGAGATGTTTCTTGTGTGACACCTTGGTAATGAGACACCTTTTTATAGGCCATCAGTTAAGACTGAACTAGCTGTTATTAATTTGCACTGACAAGGGGCAGGATTGCATTCTAATTACCGATAGATTTCAGCTGGTGTCTTGGCTTTCCATGCCTTTTTGCACCTCCCTTTCTACATGTATTCAATACTTTTTCCCTTCCCTTCCCTATTTTATTAAACATAACTTAATTTCTGAACGTAGTTGTTTTGGTTTCTTTGTATGTATAAATTGCATGCTTTGCTAACGACATGTGGTGAAAATTTCATGTCAATAGCACCTTTAGAAATATGGTGACGTGTTTAATATTTATTTTACCCGCTGTATATGGTGTAACCATAGAACTACTTTAATAGTAAAAGTAAATGCTAGGATAGACAGGAATGCTTTGATCCAGGGAGTCTTATGATCAAGAATAAATTGGTTCATAAGAAAGCATTTTTGTAACATACAAGCTGTCATGTTCTGCAATTAGTAAAAAATGACCCTGATGTGTTGTTCTGGTTATCATTATGGACAACACTGAATGTCTTCGATAAACCTGTGGTGTAACAGACAGCTTCTGTGTTTTGGCTTTGAGTACGATTACCTTATTGGAAAGATGGCTACCTCCAATTTATCAGCTCAATGACTTTGCTCAAATGAAGGCATATGGGCGTTGATTTACTAAAGGCAAACAGACTGTGCATTTTTTTAATGTGCAGTTGCCCTCTGCAAGAGCAGTCGCTCCAGAGCTAGGTAAATGAGCAGGAGCTCTGCTGACTTCCATCATCCAATCACGTGCAATAAATGCTGTTTTTTTTATTTTCCTTGCACATGATTGGGTATTCTTTGCAAAGTGAAGCCTTACCTAATTTACTAAGCTCTGGAGCAATTGCACTTTGCAAAGTCCAGTCTATTTGCATTTAGTAAATCACCCCCTTAGTGTTTAGTGGTAGATGTGCTCATTGTCAAAATTAGTGCACTGCACAAGCACTGCTTACCCTGTTAAAAACAAAGCCCAGTACAAGGAAGACCCATTACACATGCATAGGTACCCACCATAGATATGAAGTCATTCTACTCATTGTTAGAGATGGACCAAACACCCCCGGTTCGGGCCAGAACTCTCAAACACGAAGACCCCTACCGCAAACCCTATTAAAGTCTATGGAACCCAAAATTGAAAAACCAAAAGTCCCCATTTTGAAGGCTTATATGCAAGATATTGACCATAAAAGGGGTATGGGGGCCCGGGTACTGCCCTGGGGGACATGTACTAATGCAAAAAAACTTTTAAATTTTTATTTTTTTAAAAGGAGCAGTGATTTTAATGATGCTTAAAGTGAAACAATTAAAATGAAAAATTCCTCTAAATATAGTGCCTGGGGGTCCCCTTAGGCCCCTTTTACACTGGGGCGGGCAGGTACGCTGGCGGTATAGTGGTGCTATTTTTAGCGCCGCTATACCATCATTTCTTTCTCGTACATCATGGGACACAGAGCGACATAGTCATTACTAATGGGTTATATAGATACCGTCAGGTGCTGGCACTGGCAACTTCCAAAACCGGAAGTACCCTCCCCTATATAAGCCCCTCCCATCCGGGAGCACCTCAGTTTTTTGCCAGTGTCTAAGGTGTTGGCCAAGAAGAAACATGTGTTTTTCACTGAGCTTGCGTACAGGTTCTTTTGGGCCTCAGTAAGCTATTCCGGATCCGACCAAAAAAGCTTCATAGCTAAACGGTCGGTACCCGGGCCTTGCAGAGAAGAGCAAGGTTTTGCCTGTAATGCTTCTCTTAGGAGAGCTGGACCCTGGGATCCAGAGCTCTGGTCATACCCACGACCAAGATGTTTTCTGTGCAGGGTGCTATACAGGTCCAGGGGAGTGGAATCCTTGGGAACCCGGTCCCTGAAGGTTTGATTACAATGCCTGCCGTGATAGGTGAAGTTTGGGCTTTTGTGGACCAAACAAAGTCCTGCGGCGGGGAACAGGTAAGTGGGGGCCCCCAGGAACTTGGTTCTATTGGGGGACCCCCAAGCCTAATTTGTCTTTCTGTCTGTTACCTAATGGTATTCCCGCAAAATTCTGTGCATGCCTGTAACTACTAAAAAAATGTAATAATTTTTAATGGTGGTCAAGAAAAAACAAAAAAAAAAATTTGTTTTATATATTTAATATATTAGACTGCGGTACCTGTGTTTGTCCACTAGAGGCCGCTGTGGAATGTTTTCTTGTCATGTGGACTAGTTTCTTCTCAGCAGAGCAAGTCCAGGCAGATGGTGAGTTCTCTTATGGGAAACTGCTTCCTCTGCCATGTTGCAATGCTCGTCCATCCCCCGGCCTGCGGCAAAGAGGGGCCCTGGCTCTTGTCCCTAGTTTCCATTTTTCGAAATTAGCGCCAAAGGCGCACGTGGCCGCGCGCGTGCGCGTGCACGCGCCTCTATATATAGAGGTGAGCCGGGAAAGGGGGCGGAGCCTGGGGGATGACGCTCTGTGCGCGCCGCAGCGCTTCTGCGCATGTGCGGGCGTCCCAGCATGTTAAAAATCACAATTTTGTGTGGTGAGCTGGCTATGAAGTACAGAGACAGAGCTGGCAACATTTAAAAAAGGGCATACAGCAAGCGGTTGATACAGGCATCCCCTAGAAAGGCACATTAGTAGACACCAACTGTTTCTTATAGCAGCATTTATGCTAGACTATTGTCAGTAACTGGTGTATTTCGGCTGGAATACCTCAGCTTTGTGGCTTAGGAATATGCCGTCTAAAAACTCCGGGACTAGAAATTCCAGGAGGAATAGGGGGTCTCCATCGGGCTCTGAGGATCTTGGGCATGCTTTGGCTGCACCAGTCTCCCCTGAAGAATCAGAGGTTAGTGACCGTAGAGCACCCTCAGGAGTACCTGGTACTGTGGCTGTCCTCAGTTCACCTGCTCCTGTGTATGTAACAGAGGAGGTTTTTTCCTCAGCTCTGGGAGGGCTGGAAGAGAGATTGTCAGCATTGATCGCGGCTTCCCTGTCACAGGAGAAAAGCGCCCGATCTCCGTCTCCTCCCTCAGAGTGCCTGTTAACAGAGCAACAGTCCCATACAGGGATCGACCTACCTGAAGGGGATCAGGATGAGGTCGATTCGGTTGTAGAGGAATCAACAGTGGAAGAGCCGTTCTCAGCATCACATGCTGAAAGGTTATGGGTTCAGTCCCTGACTAATATGGTCCGATCAGCATTTAAAATGCCACTTGCGGAGCCATCATCCACTTCTGTCTCCTCGTTGGGGTCGCTAAAAGCTCCCCAGACTGTTTGTTCCTTTCCGATCCATCCTTTACTGGAAGGGCTCATTTACCAGGATTGGGAGCATCCTGACAAAATATTTACTCCCCCTAAGAGATTTCCGGTGGTCTATCCCATGGAGGATAAGTTCATCAGAAAATGGAAGGTCCCTACAGTGGACGCAGCCATCTCTTGTGTGAATAAATCACTGACATGTCCGGTGGATAATGTCCAAATGTTCAAGGACCCAATAGATAAAAAATTGGAGTCCTTATTAAAATCTGCTTTTTCTACAGCAGGATTGGTGACACAACCAGCAGTGGAAGCTATTGGGGTCTGCCAAGCAGTGAAGGATCAGTTGAAACAGGTCTTAAGGGACTTGCCAGATCAGCAGGCTCTTGCCCTAGCTGATCTACCTAGAGCCTTATGCTTTGCGGTGGACGCCATAAAGGATTCAATCCATCAGGCCTCCCGCCTTACGCTGTCTGTAGTACATATGCGCAGGCTTCTATGGCTCAAAAACTGGTCTGCTGAAGCTCCCTGTAAAAAATTGCTGGTCAGCTTCCCATTTCATGGTGAGCGCTTATTCGGGGAAGACCTGGACAAGTATATCCAGAGAATTTCCAGCGGTAAAAGTACACTTTTGCCGGTTAAAAATAGAGTTAGAGGTCCCTCTTTTAAGAGGCCGGCTTCTCCAGTCCCTAGGACATCGGCTGTGAAACAGTTCCGACGGCCTCCTCGGTCAAATCCCGGAGGTAAAAATCAGGGACAGTTGCAGGGTAACAAGAAGCCCTGGAGCAGGAGAGGTACAAAACCTCCCCCAAAGTCAAATGCATGAAGGGTTGCCCCCACCCAATCGGGTGGGGGGAAGACTTCAGTTGTTCACAGAAACCTGGCGGGACACGATCCGAGACAGATGGGTGCTCTCCGCAGTAAATCTGGGATACAAATTGGAGTTAAAAAACTCCCCTCCTTCCCGCTTTATAAGGTCAAACGTGCCAAGGGATCCCCAGAAGAGAGGATCCCTCCTGTTGGCACTGGAACAATTATTGCTCCAAGCAGTAATTATAGAGGTTCCCCTGGAAGAATGGGGGTTTGGGTTTTACTCAAACCTCTTTACAGTTCCGAAGCCAAACGGGGACGTGAGGCCCATATTAAATCTAAAAGGGCTAAACAAATTCCTACATATCAGGACTTTCCGGATGGAGTCGATCCGATCGGTAGCCACTGCCCTACAAGGGGAGGAATGGTTAGCCTCGATCGACATCAAAGATGCTTATTTGCACATTCCCATCTTTCCAGCCCACCAAAAATTTCTACGCTTTGCGGTAGAAGGGCGCCATTTTCAGTTCAGAGCCTTACCTTTCGGTCTGGCCACAGCACCACGAGTGTTCACAAAAATTCTGGCCCCATTATTGGCCAATCTAAGAACACGAGGTGTAACGATAATGGCATATCTAGACGACTTGTTGCTGATAGACCACTCAGTGGAAAAACTAGAAGTGGTTGTTCACGAGACAATCAAGTTTCTGGAATATCACGGTTGGATTATCAACCGAGACAAGTCAGCCCTAAAACCAGTCAAAAGTCTGGAATACTTGGGGCTAAGGCTGGATTCAGACCAGAGAAAAATTTTCTTGCCTCAAGAAAAGGGGTCGTCTTTGAGAGATTTGATCCACTTAGTGGGTTCAAAAAGACAGCCATCCATACGCCTGTGCATGAGGCTGCTGGGAAAAATGGTGGCATCATTCGAAGCGGTACCCTACGGTCAATTCCATTCAAGGAAATTGCAAAGGGCCATACTGTCAGCCTGGAACAAAAAAGTTCAGGCTCTGGACTTACCAATGTCCTTGTCCCCTTCCGTTCGCAAGAGCCTCCGCTGGTGGTTGGTTCCCCAGAATCTGGAAAGAGGGAAATCCTTCAGTCCGATTTCCTGGAAGGTGGTCACTACAGATGCCAGCCTTATAGGCTGGGGAGCAGTACTGGAGCAATGGTCTCTCCAGGGCAAGTGGTCAGAAGCAGAAAAGGCCCTGCCCATCAATCTCTTAGAGATACGAGCAGCCCGGTATGCCCTAGTAGCATGGACATCCAAACTCCAAGGGTCCCCTGTCAGAGTTCAATCAGACAATGCCACAGCAGTGGCATATATCAATCGTCAGGGGGGCACCAGGAGTCGTGCAGCCCAAAGGGAAGTAAATTACATCCTGAGATGGGCAGAAAGATATGTCCCAGCCATATCTGCGGTATTCATTCCAGGAGTGGAGAATTGGAAGGCGGACTTTCTAAGTCGCCAACAATTATGCCCAGGGGAATGGTCCCTTCATCCCGAGGTTTTCCGGACAATATGTCAGCGGTGGGGAACACCGGATGTAGATCTGCTAGCATCCAGATTCAACACAAAAGTGGACAGGTTTGTCTCTTGGACAAGGGATCCCCTAGCGTGCGGCTCGGATGCCCTAGTGTTCCCTTGGGATCAGTTCAAGCTGATATATGCATTCCCACCGCCACAGTTGTTACCTCGATTACTCCGCAGAATCAGGGTAGAAAAGAAACCAGTGATTCTGGTGGCTCCAGCGTGGCCCCGAAGAGCATGGTACGCGGAGATTGTAAAAATGTCTGTGGGGAGTCCTTGGACCCTCCCACATCGTCCGGACCTGCTTTCGCAAGGACCGATATACCACCCTTCCTTACCAGCCCTAGGTTTGACGGCCTGGCTATTGAAGCCCACATTCTAAAAAAGAGAGGGCTCTCTAATGCTGTGGTATCGACCATGATCAATGCCAGGAAGCCGGTATCCAGGCAGATCTA
Source organism: Rana muscosa (assembly GCA_029206835.1). Classification (NCBI taxonomy): domain Eukaryota; kingdom Metazoa; phylum Chordata; class Amphibia; order Anura; family Ranidae; genus Rana; species Rana muscosa. The sequence continues at coordinate 141,703,449 of CM055122.1, forward strand.
CTATAGAATCTGGAAGGCGTACATCGCCTGGTGTGAGGCCAAGAAATGGCATCCACGTAAATACGTAATAGGTAGGATTCTGGACTTCCTACAATGGGCTGTAGATAGGAAGCTTGCCTTGAGTACTATCAAGGGTCAGATTTCGGCCTTGTCAATATTTTTTCAAAGGCCCTTGGCTTCGCATTCACTAGTCAAAGCCTTTATACAAGGAGTGATGCGTATTAGTCCTCCGGTTAATATTCCCATATGTCCATGGGATCTAAACTTGGTTCTGTCGGTTCTACAGAAACAACCATTTGAACCATTACAGCATATTTCCTTGGTGCTTCTCACCAGAAATTGATTTTTCTAGTAGGCATTTGTTCGGCTAAAAGAGTATCGGAATTAGCAGCTATGTCCTGTAAGGAGCCATATCTGGTTATCCATAAGGACAGAGTAGTGTTACGTCCTCATCCAGCCTTTCTTCCTAAGGTGGTATCGAGGTTTCATTTGAACCAAGATGTGGTTCTTCCTGCTTTTTTCCCCAAACCTACTTCGGTAGAGGAAAAGTTATTGCATTCTTTGGATGTAGTAAGAGCAGTTAAAGCTTATCTAAAAGCCACTGCTCAGATTCGCAGAACGGATACTTTGTTTTTTCTGCCGGAAGGCCCCAGAAAGGGTCAGGCAGCGTCAAAATCTACTTTAGCCAAGTGGATTCGACAGGTCATAATACAAGCCTATGGCTTGAGAAGGAGACCGCCTCCGTTCAAAGTTAGAGCGCACTCCACGAGAGCAGTTGGAACTTCATGGGCAGTGCATCACCAGGCCTCCCTGGCTCAAATCTGTAAGGCCGCAACATGGTCTTCAGTACACACGTTTACTAGGTTCTACCAGGTGGACGTTAGAAGTCAGGAGGATGTCGCCTTTGGGCGCAGTGTGTTGCAGGCCGCAAAAGATCCTCATGTCTGATAGCGCTCAGCTTATATATGGTGTATCCCCCCCCCTCATTTGGCATTGCTTTAGGACATCCCATTAGTAATGACTATGTCGCTCTGTGTCCCGTGATGTACGAGAAAGAAAATAGGATTTTTATAACAGCTTACCTGTAAAATCCTTTTCTTGGAGTACATCACGGGACACAGAGCTCCCGCCCCTCTTTGGGGACACTTATTGCTTTGCTACAAAACTGAGGTGCTCCCGGATGGGAGGGGCTTATATAGGGGAGGGTACTTCCGGTTTTGGAAGTTGCCAGTGCCAGCACCTGACGGTATCTATATAACCCATTAGTAATGACTATGTCGCTCTGTGTCCCGTGATGTACTCCAAGAAAAGGATTTTACAGGTAAGCTGTTATAAAAATCCTATTTTTTACCGCGATATTCGGCCGCTAGCTACAGCAGTGGTTTGCGGGCGGTATAGCCGCGGTGTCCCATTGATTTCAATGGGAAGGAGCGATAAAGGAGTGGTATACACACCGCTCCTTCACCGCTCCAAAGATGCGGCTTGCAGGAGATTTTTATTTCCTCCTGCCAGTGCATCGCCCCAGTGTGAAAGCCCTCGGGCTTTCACATTGAGAATGCTGGGGCAGGATTATTTCAGGCATTATTTATGCGCTATTTTTAGCGCTAAAACGCCTGAAATACGCCTCAGTGTGAAAGGGGCCTTAGTCTGCCTGTAAAGTGGTGCATCTGTACCGTGTATAGAACCGGCTGCAGAAAAACTGACATTTATAGGGGGACAAATAGACATTTAAATTTATTTTCCCTGCAAGCTTTTTTTATTTTGTAAACAACGGCTTGGGGAGCCAATTTGTTCAATGAGGCCACGATTTAGTGCACTTGAAACAAGATTAGAAATTTTTGGGATAAATTCTGGTGTCTCTTTGGCAGACTTTGGATGGAATTAACAGCGTTTTGCACCACAGTGAGCAAGCCTTACGTGAATAAGCCAAATTATAGTACATTCAGGCCAAGATTAACATTTTTTTTATAAAGTCTGGTGTCTCGTTCGCAGACTTTGGATAGAGGTGACAGGTGCCTTCACAACGTAACACTATAGAGGTACTCTTGATGAAAGCAACAATTGGCATTGCTTTAAAAAAAATGAATTTGATGCTCCAGTTAAACAGGTCTTTGGGTGTTGGTGCCTTCACACCTTAAACTTCTAGAGCAGTGGTTCTCAACTCCTGTCCTCAGGGCCCACTAACAGGCAAGGTTTGCAAGATAACTGAAATACATCACAGGTGATATCATTTGCTGCTCAGTGATTGCAGTATTCTAATCTGCATCCCCCCAAGGTAATACATAAAATCTGGCCTGTTAGTGGGTCCTGAGGACAGGAGTTGAGAACCACTGTTCTAGAGGTACTCTTGATGAAAGTAAGAATTGACCTTTCTGTAAAAAATTTGAATGATATGCCCCAGTCAAACAGTTGCAGAAAAATTGGTCTTTGGGTGTTGGTGGTGCCTTCACAATGTAACCCTATAGAGGTATTCTTGATGAAAGCAAAAATTGGCCTTGCTGTAAAAATTTTTTAACTTGATGCTCCGGTCAAACAGTTGTGGAAAAATTGGTCTTTGGTTGTTGGTGGTGCCTTCACACCTTAACCTTCAAGAGCAGTGGTCATCAACCCTGTCCTCAGGCACCACTAACAGGCCAGGTTTGCAAGATAACTGAAATACATCACAGGTGATATCGTTTGCTGCTCAGTGACTGCAGTATTCTAGTCTGCATCTCCCCAAGGTAATACACAAAACCTGGCCTGTTAGTGGGCCCTGAGGACAGGGTTGATGGCCACTGTTCTAGAGGAACTCTTGATGAAAGCAAAAATTGGCCTTGCTGTAAAATAGTTGCAGAAAAATTGGTCTTTGGGTGTTGGTGGTGCCTTCACACCATAACCCTATAGAGCAGTTGTTCTCAATTTGGGGGTCGGGACCCCATAGGGGGTCAAATTACAATTTGCCAGGGGTCACCGAATCCTGGGATGTTCCTAAAGCCTGCACCGCTCTTCCAGCCTCTTTGCGGCCATCACAGCTGGGCTGTTCCTGGAGCCCACTCAGCCTCTTCGCAGCCGCCCATTCAGTTCACGGCATGGGTGGGGGGCAGAGGCTAGAGGTCAGCTGACTGATGAGGAATGTGAAGTGGGAGGGGCTGGAGGAGACCCCAGCTCCCGATTTCGGCATAGGTGTCACTGCTGTGAGACACCACAAAGCTGGAGACACCGTGAAGCCGGAGACACAGTGAGTAACACTACCTGTGATTAGAGTTGCCATTAAAAGTTCCCACTACAGTTCTCAGATCAGCAGATGACCTTGATCAAGAGCACCTAAGTTGGCTGATCAGAACGTCCCCCAGCACTGCCACTCATCCCACCCTCCACCAGCACTGCCACTCATCCCAACTTCCCACCAGCACTGCCACTCATCCCATTCCCCCCCACCCCCCCACCAAGGAGTAAGAGAAGGAATAAAAATAGAAAATACATGGAAGTGAGAGGAAAAGAGGGGGGGGGGACAAAGGAAAAGGGAGAGAAAGAAAAAAGAGAAAGAAGAAGAAAGATGGCTAGAGAGAATGATGCGGAATAAAAACAAGAAATTAGGATAGAGACAGATAAAAGGGAAAGAAAGGAGAACAAAGAGAGAAAGTGGTACATCCTAAAATGTACCATAAGGGGTTTTAATACTGTACGAGTGGAACGGATTCTGGAGCGCTAAATGTCCGTGGGTTAGGGGCGCAAATTACTTGTCTTGCCTTGAGTGCTGACTACGAAAATAAGTTTACTGTTAGGCGTCCCTACAACTTGGGAAATTTTATCAAGGGGTCACAGCACTAGAAAGGTTGAGAACCACTGTTATAGAGGTTGCTCTTGATGAAAGAATTGGCCTTGCTGTAAAAATTTTAACTTGATGCCCTAGTCAAATAGTTGTGGAAAAATTGGTCTTTGGGTGTTAACTGTGCCCATGAAACCTATACCAACAAATTACTTCAAGATAAAAGGTACTCTTGAGGAAAGCAAGATTTGTCCTGGTTGTAAAAGATTTACAGTCATGCAGAGATTTGAGATCTCAAAAACACTTAATCAGCAACATCGGCATCAGGGGCTTGATAGCTGCTACTAATCCAGGACTGATTCATTTTGACGAATGTTAGCCGGTCAATGGAGACTATGAACAGACGTGCTCTTTTATCTGTCACAAAATCTCCTGCAGCACTGAATGCCCGTTCGGAAAGCATGCTGGATGCAGGGCAGCCCAGCAGCTTAATTGCATACTGGGCAAGTTCTGGCCAGTGGTTTATTCTCATGACCCAGTAACCCAGTGGATTGTCTAATGGAAAGCTCTCTGTGTCTGTTTTCACCCCTAGATAATCTTCCACCATATGATGCAGACACTGCCGATGGGATCTTGAAGCTGACAGCCTGGGCCAGTGGCGGCTGGTGCTCAAAATTTTTGGGGGTGCGCAAACAAACTGCACCCCCCGTGTGTCCCTCTGTGAACTATTTGGGTGCTGATTACAGCCCGAGGGCTGTAATCGGAAAGCCTATCAGAGCTGCTGGCTCTGATAGACACTTTAAAAACACACCCACAGCCGGCCACCGCTCTAATTCAGATGGCCGGCGCTCACCAGGGGGCCGGCCATCCGAATAGTGGGTGGCAGCGGTGACAATACATAGGTTCATGCAATGCATGAACCTATGTATTGTTTTTCAGTGGCAGTGCAGGAGCGAGAGGGGGCGGCGCTCAGGCGCCCTCTATAGACGCACAGCCACTGGCCTGGGGGACATGGACAATTTTTTTTTTGAAATGCATCACTTAAGCGGCTCCCTTTTCCACCAATCCACCTTTGACCAACAGAAGATTTAAAACTACCTCTTCAATGACACTGCAACCTACTAGAGTCTGGAAAGGTGTTACATAAACTCCTCTTAAAGATGTCCTCAATATTTCGTTCTGTGCTCCCTCTGCGAGGGCAGGGTGGTCATGGAGGGTTGCCAACCAATTTTTATCCTTCTCCTTGATGCCACGAATCCTTGGGGCCTTTTGCATGCTTTGAAGAATAAGGGAGCCATGAGAAGCAGAGTCCTCAGGGTCATTGAGGATTACACTATCTGGAACTGCCTCCTCCCAGCCACGTACTACTCCTAAGGTTTCTGGGGACTGAAAACCATCTCTTAAGGTTTGGCGTATGTCTTTCTCTGCTTCAATGCCTTCAAAACTGCCAGAATCCTCCTCCTTCCTCTCCTCTTGTGTGTTGTGTGGCATCGCAAGAATGGTGTCTGCATAAAGCAGGCCTTGAGAGGAAAGGAAGTCCTTCTCTTCCTCCCACTGCTCTGCCCTGAATACTGTGTCTATAATTTCACGCAAAGTATGCTCTAGCAGGAACACAAGAGCGATTGTGTCACTGGTGCATGCTTTGTCATGGCTCACCATCCTTGTCGCCTCCTCAAATTGTGATAGTACAGTGCATGCATCCTTTATCAGCAGCCATTGGCGTGGGGAACAAAAGCCCAGCTCCCCTGAGCCTGTTGTTGTGCCATACTCACACAGGTACTCATTGATGGCCCTCTCCTACATGTGCAGCCGCTGCAGCATTACCAAAGTTGAGTTCCACCTGGTAGGCATGTCACAAATCACGCGATATACAGGGAAGTGAAATTCCTGCTAAATTTCAGCCAACCGAACACTGGCTGTGTATGATCTTTAAGGATCGCCACCTCTGAACCACCTCTGGGTCTGCCCCTGCAGAGCTGAAAGAATCTCTGCTCCGGTGTGGCTCCTGTCCCCTAGACAGACAAGCTAAAGCACTGCACGGCATCTTTTTGCCTTACTCGTTGAACAAACCCTTGAACGCTTAGGGGGTACTGGTGGTTCATAGGACAATTCAGCAGAGATTGCTTTCCACATCGAGGGCTACCCTAGTGTATGAGGACAACACGTTGCCTGAACTGCATCCATTCCTATTGCAGACTACTTTCTTCTTAGCCTTGTTATTCAGAGCGGAGAGGAGCTTTCAAGTAGAAAAAAATGCCTGCCGTGCCTACACATAGCGTTTAGGAGCATTCATTATTTTCAAATGTACATTGATTATAGTTAAAAATTAGCAGAGAGCAATGTTTGGAAAAAAACGTTCATAAAAGCAAATGCCCATTAACGCGCATAAACTCTTGTGCAATAAGAGTCTTTATGAGCATTTTAAGCTGCTTTTTCTGCCAGAGGTTCTGACATTTTTTTTATCTGCCTAGTGTGCATCAGGAACGTGTGGTGAGGTCAGTGGCTGGTGAGGCACTGGCTAGTATCAGAGCCAGATACACACAGGTTACATACGCCGCGATCGTTAGGGCGAAAGCAACAATTCTAGCACTAGACCTCCTCTCTAACTCTAAACATGTAACCTGTAAAAAATGTAAAGCGTCTCCTAAGGAGATTTATAAGTACTGAAGTTTGGCGCCATTCCACAAGTGTGCGCAATTTTAAAGTGTGACATGTTAGGTATCTATTTACTCGGCGTGACATCATCTTTCACACTTTCACATTATACAAAAAAATCGGTTAGTGTTGTTTTTTTTTTATATGCATGAAACGGTTTTTCTTTTTTTTTTTAAAAAACGTTTAAAAAAATTGCTGCGCAAATACAGTGTGACATAAAAAGTTGCAATGGCTACCATTTTATTCCCTAGGGTGTCTGCTAAAACAATATATATAATGTTTGGAGGCTCTGAGTAATTTTCTAGCAAAAAAAAAATGAGGATTTGTACATGTAGGAGAGAAGTGTCAGAATTGGCCTGGGTGGCAAGGGGTTAATTGCCATAAGTAACATACAAATAATTATTATATATTGTTTTTAAGTTAATTTACTATATTTTCAAAATCTGTACTCAAGCAGGTGGCTTACCGGACAAATTACTGAAGTTTGAACATCAACCAGTAATTTCACAGAAAATAGATAAATAATAAATTATTATCTTATAACATACAGTGGGGCAAAAAAGTATTTAGTCAGCCACCAATTGTGCAAGTTCTCCCACTTAAAAAGATGAGAGAGGCCTGTAATTGTCATCATAGGTATACCTCAACTATGAGAGACAAAATGTGGAAACAAATCCAGACAATCACATTGTCTCATTTGGAAAGAATAAATTTGCAAATTATGGTGGAAAATAAGTATTTGGTCAATATCAAGAGTTCATCTCAATACTTTGTTATATATTCTTTGTTGGCAATGACAGAGGTCAAACGTTTTCTGTAAGTCTTCACAAGGTTGTCACACACTGTTGCTGGTGTTGGCCCATTCCTCCATGCAGATCTCCTCTAGAGCAGTGATGTTTTGGGGCTGTCGCTGGGCAACACAGACTTTCAACTCCCTCCAAAGGTTTTCTATGGGGTTGAGATCTGGAGACTGGCTAGGCCACTCCAGGACCTTGAAATGCTTCTTACGAAGCCACTCCTTCGTTGCCTGGGCAGTGTGTTTGGGATCATTGTCATGCTGAAAGACCTAGCAACGTTTCATCTTCAATGCTCTTGCTGATGGGAGGAGATTTGCACTCAAAATCTCACGATACATGGCCCCATTTATTCTTTCATATACACGGATCAGTCGTCCTGTTCCCTTTGCAGAGAAACAGCCCCAAAGCATGATGTTGCCACCCCCATGCTTCACAGTAGGTATGGTGTTCTTTGGTTGCAACTCAGCATTCTCTCTTCTCCAAACATGACGAGTTGTGTTTCTACCAAACAGTTCTACTTTGGTTTCATCTGACCATATGACATTCTCCCAATCCTCTTCTGGATCATCCAAATGCTCTCTAGCAAACCTCAGACGGGCCCGGACATGTACTGGCTTAAGCAGGGGGACACATCTGGCACTGCAGGATCTGAGTCCCTGGCGGCGTAGTGTGTTACTGATGGTAGCCTTTGTTACGTTGGTCCCAGCTCTCTGCAGGTCATTCACTAGGTCCCCCGTGTGGTTCTGGGATTTTTGCTCACCGTTCTTGTGATCATTTTGACCCCACGGGGTGAGATCTTGCGTGGAGCCCCAGATCAAGGGAGATTATCAGTGGTCTTGTATGTCTTCCATTTTCTAATTATTGCTCTCACAGTTGATTTCTTCACACCAAGTTGCTTGCCTATTGCAGATTCAATCTTCCCAGCCTGGTGCAGGTCTACAATTTTGTTTCTGGTTTCCTTCGACAGCTCTTTGGTCTTCACCATAGTGGAGTTTGGAGTGTGACTGTTTGAGGTTGTGAACAGGTGTCTTTTATACTGATAACAAGTTCAAACAGGTGCCATTAATACAGGTAATGAGTGGAGGACAGAGGAGCCTCTTAAAGAAGAAGATACATGTCTGTGAGAGCCAGAAATCTTGCTTGTTTGTAGGTGACCAAATACTTATTTTCCACCATAATTTGCAAAATAAATTCTTTCCAAATCAGATAATGTGATTGTCTGGATTTGTTTCCACATTTTGTCTCTCATAGTTGAGGTATACCTTTGATGACAATTACAGGCCTCTCTCATCTTTTTAAGTGGGAGAACTTGCACAATTGGTGGCTGACTAAATACTTTTTTGCCCTACTGTATAGCATAATAATATATGATTTAGCTTGAATATAACAGTGCCTTTTCAGCAGGCAGCAGATTCTCATTCTCCCTCTTAAGTGTGTGAGAAAAACATGGGGTTGTGGGTAAATCTTATACCCATACACCCATGTTTTTTCATTGTAGCTATGAGGGCTGGGCTGGAAGGGAGCATTTGTCTTTTAGACACATGCTTCTTCTATGACACTGCAGTGAGAGGTGTGCCTCCACTGCAGCATTTTTATTGGACAACTGGGACCAATGGTACTTTTCTATTGGTCCAAGACTCCAAGCTGTTTATCGAGCTCAGTGCCTCTGACAAGAAGTGAGAGGCACCGTGAGCTCATCCTCTCAGTCTGCTGCAAACAGAGTGTGTCAACTTGTATTTAAAGTGTCCGCTCTGTATATAGCTTCTGACAGGCTGTGCAAGGAGCCCCATATCTCTCGAACCATAGGTCGATCTACGACCCTCGAAGCTCAGTTTTTTTTATGTTAATGGCCCTGCCTCACCCGCCTCCCCTGACTGCACATCCCTGGTGTGCATGGACCCTCTAACTGCCCCTGAAAAGACAGATATCACACTGGAAACGATAGATAATTATCATCTTCTAGGCTTTTTTTAGAGTGATTATGTGTATAAGCAGTGAAAAAAATGTTTGCTTTTCTGAGGAGGAAGGAAAACAACTCTAAATTCGTTTTTGGATTTTTTTTCTACAGTTTCTATGAAAGATACAGAGCCCTTCTACAATGTAACCATGCTCATTATTACAAGCTTTCCAACCCCTTTACCATCCAGTTATCTCAGCAATGCTCAAAGAAATTCTGAAACATTTGTTTTTCCGTATTTTGAATACCTGCAAAACATTATGTAATTGTTGGCATTTTTATCTATAAACCAAAAACTTTTAATTAGAAGACTGAGCATGCCTTGGCATCAAATTCTCATGCTGATCGGCTCAGTGTGAGTTCTTAGCAATTTGTTGTTTATATGAGTTATTCTAATTCAATATATGCAGTATATATATAAAATGACAACATTATGCAACATATGTTAACCCTTTTCATGATGGAGAGTAGAACAAATCCTAATGCGTGAATTTTGCAAATTTGACATGTGTTAGCAAAACATAGTACATAGTGATCCAGGTGGATTATACCCTGCTTGTTTCAGGACAAATTTGGGCTTTCATTTGGAGGTAAATTGTAATGGATATCTCATGATTCATTTTTATTATCAAAGAAAAACTGGCTCTAAATAGTAATTTTTTTATTTTTATTTAGCTGTTTACTTCTTGCTATTACTGTATCCTAGACTAAAACAGTACCTCACGCCAAGTAAAACAAAAATAATAATACATAAATTGTGAAACTAAAACAGCTGCTCCCCTAAAAGTGTATGTAGCACACAAACCCTTTTCTGCCGTCCTCCATCCGCAGTCGGGCACACCTGCTACTTGCCCGGTATCCGCCCTTGTGTAGAGGGGCGAGCGGTGTTGTTGTTTAGGCCTTGCAGCAATTACCTCTTTCTAATGGTTCCCTTGCTCCATTGTCTAGGTAGAGAATAAGTCCAATGTCCACACAGGAGTAAAACCTAAGCAGTAAGATTTTATTCTTTATATTTGCAGTAAACTTGAAGAGAGAGTAGGGAAATGAGAGAAGTAGGGAAAAGTTCAGGTACCCAGCACTTAAAACTCACTGCAACTCTTTCGTCGCCACTCAAGCGTGAGTGGGTATTGCTCACCCGGATCGTCCCCTTGTGAGCGGTCCTAGCTGCCGGGATGGAGCACGGATCAATTGTGAACTTTTAGGGGATGCGATCAGGAATCCTCTGCCACAGGATTGTTAGTTACCGAACCTCCCAGCCAAGCAATGGAAGAAAAATAACCTTTATGCCAGATTGGCGCATTGCGAGGCCTCCAATATATTGGATCCCTCCTCAGATAAGGTGCCAGGCCTCTCCTGAGACAGCAACACCATTGCCAGTCTCCTCATGGGACAGATCCTTCCCCGGCTTCCTCTTTCTGTAGTGGGCTTCCCTCAGGTGGGTAGCCTGGGATCCTTCTTCAGGTGTAGGCCCTAGCTGAAGGTGTTGGGCCTACCAGGTAGCGATGTAGCCTCGGACTGAAGGTGCCCGGGACTATTTCACACACACGCACCCCTGGCCATTAATGGCGTCTGCCTCTTATGTACCCTCTCCCAGCATGCACAGCAGGTAGACCACGCACACTGCACGGCTGCCGAGAAAGGACACCCAAGGTGTTGTGATACCCCCCCCCGTAGTTCAACCTATGCCGGTGATGACAGTGCCACCTACAGGCAAACAGGGAACACTACTGCCAGGCAGTATCACACCCAGAGCAGAAGCAAATACAGAACGATCAATTGGTCTGAGCCCAACTACTGGCTCAGACTACCCTTAAATTTACACATAGTGCCCCCAAATATTGGGGGGGGCGCTACATGTAGAATTACTATACTTTGAATAGTGAAAAGGAGAAATATGGGAGCACTAGTGAAACCTATACATGTTGTGTTGACAACAGAAATAGGAAGACATCAATAACATACACAATATAAACGAGTGCAACCTTTTAGATCATAAAAAAACATTAGGCCTCAAGCACACTGGACGTTTTTGGATGTTTTTACAGCAGCTGTTTTTGGCAGTAGATGTTTTTTTCTACAGTCATGTGTCCATGCACACATAGGCTGTTATCAGCAGTTTTGGGCAGTTGCGTTTTTGAGCAGTAAAATAACCACCAAAACGAGTGGGTTCTGAGAGACATTTTTCAGCTGTAAAAACGCTCTAACGCTGCTAAACGCTGATAAAGGTCGAAAAACTATCAAAAATGTCGCTCCCCAGCATTTTTTAAAGTTTTTGATCCATTGAAAAAAAAAAACGCTGAATTGAGTTGAAAAACTCACTGCAAAGCTACTGGGGTTTTTATAACATTATTTTAACGTCCAGTGTGCATGAGGCCTAAAATTGCAAAGTGCTGAGCCATAGTGCAACTTAAATTGAATAAATGTCCTTTAAACAGTTCATAAAATCATCAATGATGTGTCTTCAGCGAGACATACTGTGAGAAACCATCACCAACTTGTAATGTATCCAAGTTGTTTGTTTCGATACATTACAAGTTGGTGATGGTTTCTCCTTTTCTCTATTTCCATAGCCTACCACCAAAGCACAATCTAAAATAAATTCTCCTGCTCCTGACGATTACAGCAATACCACATATATGCATATTTTTTTGTTGTTTGTACCTGTTGCGGGGCTCAGAAACAATAGTGCACATTTTAAATTTTTTGGGGGGCGCAAACAAACTGAAAAATTCTGAAAGAAAAACATCAATTGCAGCCTCACTGTGCCCATCAAATGCAGCCACTGTGCCATAAAATGCAGCCACTGTGCCCATCAAATGCAGCCACTGTGCCCATCAAATGCTGCCACTGTGCCCCATCAAATGCTGCCACTGTGCCCATCAATTAGTGTCACTGTGTCCCATCAAATTCTGCCACTGTGCCCATCTGATGCTGCCACTGTGCCCATCAAATGCTGCCACTGTGAACCCCCTGCTCGCTGTCTGCCCGGAACTTACCCTGTCTCGGTGGCGGGTCAGACAGCGGGTGACAGGGTGAGCGGTGGGACCTTGCAGCGGGTCCTGTGTCCTCCGTGCATCTCCTCCCCTCCTCCTGATAAGCGTCCAATTGTAGCGCCTGTCCTTTCAGCCAATCAGGTGATGGGTAACGGACTCGTGCACCTGATTGGCGGAGAGGCGGTTCAGTGTTAGGAAAGCGAATATTCATTCGCTTTTCTAACACACCTGGGTGGACTACAAAGCATTGCGCCACAAGTCCACCTTTTTTGAAGACTATGATGCCGCGTACACACGACCGTTTTACATGACCAGAAAAATTGCATTTTTTTATTTGGTCATTAAAAACGATCGTGTGTGGGCTCCAGAGCATTTTTCACGACGTGAAAAATGGGCATTAAAAATTTGGAACATGCTCAGAAGCAAGTGGTAAGACGGGAGCGCTCGTTCTGGTAAAACTAGCATTCGTAATGGAGATAGCACATTCGTCACGCTGTAACGGACTGAAGAGCACGAGGCTGAAAAGCGCAAATTGTCTCTCACCAAACTTTACTAACACAAGGATCAGCAAAAGCAGCCCAAAGGGTGGTGCCATCCAAATGGAACTTCCCCTTTATAGTGCCGTCGTACATTTCGTACGTCACCGCGCTTTGCTTGAGCAATTTTTTTCATGATCGTGTGTAGGCAAGGCAGGCTTGAGAAGAATCACGTTGAGAAAAACGTCGTTTTTTTCAATGACATTAAAAACGTTCGTGTGTACGCGGCATTAGAGCCTATGGCTCTAATCAGGTGCTTCAAAAACACCCCCCCAGTCCCCCCGTCACTGGAATTTAGGCGCCGGCATCTGAAAAGGTGACGGACACCTGAATAGGGGGTGTTGGCGGCGGCCATGGATTGATTCATGCAATGCATGAATCGATCCATGATACATATAGGGAGGTGGCTGGAGAGAAGGGGCGACGCCCGTGCACCCTTAATGGATGCACAGCCACTGGGATTTAATAAATGGAAAGATGAAAAAAATGACTGAAGTTCCGCTTTAATGAAGATAAACCCAGTGTTTTCTTCCTTGTCAGTGGGGACAGATTGCATTTTTGGCTTTACACTTTAACCACTTAACGACCGCCCACTGTAAATATACGTCGGCAGAATAGCACGGACAGGCACAATCACGTACCTGTACGTGTCTGCCTTCGTATGGGTGGGGGGTCCAATCGGACCCCCCTCCGGTACAGTGAGCGGCCGGGATCGCTTTGGGAGCGATCCGTGATGAGGGGGCCGCCATTCGATTCTGGCCACCCCCTCGCGATCGCTCCCGGCGAATCAAATGCTTCCTCTGCCTGTGTAATGTTTACACAGGCAGGAGGAAGTGATGTCATACCTCATGCGGCGCTCACATATACCGAGCGTCGCATGAGAGAAGACACACAGGTTAGTGCACAAACACTACACTAACACCAGCACACATAGGTACATAAATCGCCCCCCAGGCCCCCCCAGACACCCCCAGATCACCCCCCAGATCACCCCCCAGCCCCCAGTCACAGTGTCACTGATTGCAGTGACCATTTATTTATTGATCACTGCAATCAGTGACATTTATGACTGTAAAAGTGTCAGGGCAGTTAGTTTTAGGTCCAGTGTAGCCCCTTAACCCCCCCTAATAAAGGTTTAACCCCTTGATCGCCCCCCAGGTAACCCTTTCACCCCCTAGCACCGCCGTCACTAAGCGATCGTTTTTCTGATCGCTGTTTTAGTGTCGGTGATGCCGATCGGTAGCCAGTTATTTTTTTTAGGTTCGCCGCAGGTTTTTATAGCGTCGGGTACCCCCATATATTACCTAATAAAGGTTTAACCCCTTTATTCGCCCCCCCCAGGTAACCCTTTCACCCGTGTCACTAAGCGATCGTTTTTCTGATCGCTGTCTTAGTGTCGGTGATGCCGATAGGTAGCCAGTTATTTTTTTTAGGTTTGCCGCAGGTTTTTATAGCGTCGGGTACCCCCATATATTACCTAATAAAGGTTTAACCCCTTGATCGCCCCCCCAGGTAACCCTTTCACCCCCTAGCACCGCTGTCACTAAGCAATCATTTTTCTGATCGCTGTCTTAGTGTCGGTGATGCCGATAGGTAGCCAGTTATTTTTTTTAGGTTCGCCGCAGGTTTTTATAGCGTCGGGTACCCCCATATATTACCTAATAAAGGTTTAACCCCTTGATCGCCCCCCCAGGTAACCCTTTCACCCCATTTTGCCAGTGTCACTAAGCGATCGTTTTTCTGATCGCTGTCTTAGTGTCGGTGATGCCGATAGGTAGCCAGTTATTTTTTTTAGGTTCGCCGCAGGTTTTTATAGCGTCGGGTACCCCCATATATTACCTAATAAAGGTTTAACCCCTTGATCGCCCCCCCCAGGTAACCCTTTCACCCCTTTTTGGCAGTGTCACTAAGCGATCGTTTTTCTGATCGCTGTCTTAGTGTCGGTGATGCCGATAGGTAGCCAGTTATTTTTTTTAGGTTCGCCACAGGTTTTTATAGCGTCGGGTACCCCCATATATTACCTAATAAAGGTTTATCCCCTTGATCACCCCTCCAGGTAACCCTTTCACCCCCTTTTGCCAGTGTCACTAAGCAATCGTTTTTCTGATCGCTGTCTTAGTGTCGGTGATGCTGATAGGTAGCCAGTTATTTTTTTTAGGTTCGCTGCAGGTTTTATAGCGTCGGTTACCCCCATATATTACCTAATAAAGTTTAACCCCCTGATTGCCCCTAGTTAACCCTTTCACCAGTGATCACCATATAAGTGTTACGGGTGACGCTGGTTAGTTAGTTTGCTTTTTATAGTGTCAGGGCACCCGCCGTATATAACCCAATAAAGGTTTAACCACTTAACGACCGCTCACTGTATATATACGTCGGCAGAATGGCACCGACAGGCACAATCACGTAGAGTGTACGTGATTGCCTTTGTATAGTTGGGGGGTCCAATCAGACCCCCCTTCTGTACAGTGAGCGGTGGCTAAGTGTCCGGGAGCGTTCCGGGATGAGGGGGCAGCCATTCGTTTCTGGCCACCCCCTCGCGATCGCTCCCGGCGAATGGAAATGCCCCCTCTGTCTGTGTCAGACAGAGGGAGCAGGAGGAAGTGATGTCATCTCTGGTGCGGCGCTCACATATACCGAGCGCCGTACAAGAGAAGACATCAGGTCAGTGCACACAACACTACACTGACACCAGGACACATAGGGACATAAATCGCCCCCCCAGGCCCCCCCCAGACACCCCAGATCACCCCTAGATCACCCCCCCAGCCCCCAGTCACAGTGTCACTGATTGCAGTGACCATTTATTTAGTGATCACTGCAATCAGTGACATTTGTGACTGTAAAAGTGTCACCAAAGTTTAGTCTTAGGTCCAGTGTAGCCCCCTAACCCCCACTAATAAAGGTTTAACCCCCTGATCACCCCCCAGATAACCCTTTCACCGCCTATCACCACTGTCGCTTAGCGATCATTTTTCTGATCGCTGTCTTAGCGTCAGTGATGCCGATCGGCAGCCAGTAATTTTTTTTAGGTTCGCCGCAGGTTTTTATAGCGTCAGGTACCCCAATATATTATCTAATAAAGGTTTAACCCCCTTGATCGCCCCCCAGGTAACCCTTTCATCCCCTATCACCACTGTCACTAAGCGATCGTTTTTCTAAACGCTGTCTTAGTGTCTGTGATGCAGATCGGTAGCCGGTAATTTTTTTTAGGTTCGCCGCAGGTTTTTATAGCGTCAGGTACCCCAATATATTATCTAATAAAGGTTTAACCCCCTTGATCGCCCCCCAGGTAACCCTTTCACCCCCTATCACCACTGTCGCTAAGCAATTGTTTTTCTAAACGCTGTCTTAGTGTCGGTGATGCAGATCGTAGCCAGTAATTTTTTTTAGGTTCGCCGCATGTTTTTATAGCGTCAGGTACCCCAATATATTATCTAATAAAGGTTTAACCCCCTTGATCGCCCCCCAGGTAACCCTTTCACCCCCTATCACCACTGTCACTAAGCGATCGTTTTTCTAAACGCTGTCTTAGTGTCTGTGATGCAGATCGGTAGCCGGTAATTTTTTTTAGGTTCGCCGCAGGTTTTTATAGCGTCGGGTACCCCCATATATTATCTAATAAAGGTTTAACCCCCTTGATCGCCCCCAGGTAACCCTTTCACCCCCTATCACCACTGTCGCTAAGCAATTGTTTTTCTAAACGCTGTCTTCGTGTCGGTGATGCAGATCGTAGCCAGTAATTTTTTTTAGGTTTGCCGCATGTTTTTATAGCGTCAGGTACCCCAATATATTATCTAATAAAGGTTTAACCCCCTTGATCGCCCCCCAGGTAACCCTTTCACCCCCATCACCACTGTCGTTAAGCGATCGTTTTTCTAAACGCTGTCTTAGTGTCGGTGATGCAGATCGGTAGCTGGTAATTATTTTTAGGTTCGCCGCAGGTTTTTATAGTGTCAGGTACCCCCATATATTATCTAATAAAGGTTTTAACCCCCTGATTGCCCCTAGTTAACCCTTTCACCAGTGATCACCATATAAGTGTTACGGGTGACGCTGGTTAGTTAGTTTGCTTTTTATAGTGTCAGGGCACCCGCCGTGTATATAACCCAATAAAGGTTTAACCCCCTGATCGCCCGGCGGGTGATATCAATTAGGTTTTAACGTCAGAGAGGGTCTGAGTCACACCCCAGGCAGCGTCAGGTTAGTGCCAGTAAAGCTAACACCCACGCGTGAAGCATACACCCCCCTTAGTGGTATAGTATCTGAACAGATCAATATCTGATCTGATCAGATCTATACTAGCGTCCCCAGCAGTTTAGGGTTCCCAAAAACGCAGTGTTAGCGGGATCAGCCCAGATACCTGCTGGCACCTGCGTTTTGCCCCTCCGTCCAGCCCAGGCCACCCAAGTGCAGTATCGATCGATCACTGTCACTTACAAAACAAAAACACACATAACTGCAGCGTTCGCAGAGACAGGCCTGATCCCTGCGACTCCAGTGCTGTAGGAGGTGATTTCACCACCACAGTTAAAAAAAAAAGCAAATATGCCGAAGCATTGGGGCAGCAGGGGCGGAGGAGCGATTTTGCTCCTAATGCCGCGTACATACGGTCGAAATTCCGACGGAGGCTTGCCCGTGGAAAAGTCCGACCATGTGTGTGCGGCATAACTTTTTTGCGGGAGGATGCCCCCATGCTTCGGCATATATAAATGGTGCGTGTATGCCCATCATTGGAAGTGGGTGGATGAAGGGCGGTATTCTAATGGTGGGCATACCCACCGATCAATCTCTTTTTTCATTCAGCCAACTGGCTGCATGAAATAAAAAGATTACAATACATGTCCAACAAGGACCAGCAACGTACTGGTATGTTGCTGGACTTTGAATGTTTATACCAGAATGATGCCTGCGGGTTTAGGTATCATCTTGGTATCATTCTTTTCAGCCTGCGGCCGGCTTTCATGTAAAAGCAATCCTAGCGGCTAATTAGCCTCTGGACTGCTTTTACAAGCAGTGGGAGGGAATGCCCCCCTGGATATAAAAAGCGCCATTGGGAAATTGGGAAAGCATTTTAACACACCGATCTTGGTGTGGTCAGTAGTGATGAGCCGAACACCCCCGGGTTCGGTTCGCACCAGAACCCGCGAACGGACCGAAAGTTCGAACGAACATTAGAACCCTATTAAATACAATGGATGCGAACGTTCGAATTCTAAAGTGCTAATTATAACAACTATTATGCATGTTATTGTCCTAAAAAGGGTTTGGGAACCCGGGTTCTGCACCAGGGGACATGTATCAATGCAAAAAGAAGTTTTAAAAACGGTCGTTTTTCGGGAGCAGTCATTTTAATGATGCATAAAGTGAAAAAAAAAAAGTCAAATATTCCTTTAAATATCGTACCTGGGGGGTGTCTAAAGTATGCCTGTGAAGTGCCACGTGTTTCCCGTGTTTAGAACTGTCCCTGCACAAAATGACACTTCTAAAGGAAAAAAAAGCCATTTAAAACTGCTTGCGGCTTTAATGTAATGTCTGGTCCCGGTAATATGGATGAAAATCTTTAAGAAAAATGGCATAGCTACCCCATCACCCCCCCCCCCCTACCCCAGCCCATTACCAGCCCCTTTGGGTCTTGTATGGATATTAAGGGGAACCCCGCACATAAAATAAAAAAGGCCCTATATACTCTGAACAGCCGTATACAGGCGGTGCATACAAGACAGGGACTGTAGGTTTGTTCTTATGTAGAATCTGTTTGTAATTTTGAACAGGTACATTGTTGAAGTGTAGCTCCAGACCAAAAATCTATTTTTAAACTTTTTGGAAAACATAGGTAAGGGTTATCACCCCTGTAACATTTGTTTTGCTGTCTGTGCCCCTGTTCAGAACATTTCACCTCACTTTCCGTCCTAATGACAACTGTTTTTGAAATGTGGTGTTTTTCTTGAAACAAGGATTGCTGATAAAGCATCAGTACAGAGGAGACACCTTTCTCCCATATTTATTCTTACAGGAGAGAATTTTCCTTCCTAGTGGTAGATTTCCTCTCACTTCCTGTTGTCTTCTTGCGTTTGCAAGTAGGAGTCGTTTGTAAGTTGGATGTTTGAAAGTAGGGACCTGCCGTATATACTCTGCAGAAATAGGCCCCTTAGTTGTTGGTGTTGGCACAACACTGTAAGCACTCACAGTTACTCTTGGTTGGTGCTGGAACGCCCTGCTGTCAACTATTATATCAGGAATTTTAATTACATATAATTGTTGAACAGTGGTAGTAAAAATTGGGCCTTTGATGGTGGTGCTGGTGCCACAACACTGTAAGCCCTGACAGTTACTCTTGGTGGGTGCAGCAATGGGCCCTGCTGTGAATTATTAGATCAAGAATTGTAATTACATGCCCCTGTTGAACAGGGGCTGAAAAATTGGGCCTTAGGCACTGGTGGCACAACACTGCAACCCTTCACAGATACTGTACTTGGAGCACAGCAATGAGCCCTGTTGCAAAGTATTGCTTCAAAAATTGTAATGACACGCCCCTGTTAAACAGGGGCTGAAAAATTGGGCCTTAGGCACTGGTGGCACAACACTGCAACTCCTCACAGATACTGTACTTGGAGCACAGCAATGAGCCCTGTTGCAAAGTATTGCTTCAAAAATTGTAATTACACGCCCCTGTTAAACAGGGGCTGAAAAATTGGGCGTTAGGCACTGGTGGCGGCACCCATAAACAAAAATGATCTTCCAAGCTATCATCATCAATCGTATCATTGAGGACTCGGAGGAGGAGGATAGCCAGTCAACATAACAGCACAGGCACTCAGCATCAGCATCAGTCTTGAAGGGATGTGACATTTTAAAATCAATTAGTCTGTTATATCAGCATCAGGTGTGTGGTAGCTGGTGGTGATCCAAGACTGGTTCATCTTGATGAAAGTCAGTCGATCAACCGAGTCGGTGGACAGGCGCACCCTGTGATCCGTGACAAATCCTCCAGCAGCACTGAATGTGCGTTCCGAAAGAACGCTGGATGCAGGACAGGCCAGTAGCTCAATTGCATACTGTGCAAGCTCTGGCCAGTGATCCATCCTCAAGACCCAGTAAGCCAGAGGATTTTCGGTGGGGAAGGTGTCCAAGTCTGACCTTGCCCCTAGATATTCCTGCACCATGTTTATCAGACGCTGGCGATGGTTGCTGGAACCGATCATACTTTGGGGCTGCGGACTAAAGAATTGTCTGAACGCATCGGTCAGACGGCCACCTTCCCCACCGCTCCTTCTTTGACTGGCCGAAGCCTCAGCAACTCGTTGTCCAGGACCAGGAGTTTGCAACCTCCCAGTCTCTGGGAACGCGTTGCACAGACCTTTCTGCAAGGCCTCCCGGAGTTGTCTCATCCTCTGCTCCCTCTGCGACGGTAACATAAGGTCCGCAACCTTACCCTTGTACCGTGGATCAAGGAGAGTGGCCAGCCAGTAATGGTCCCTCTCCTTGATCCGAAGAATACGAGGATCCTTCCGCAGACTTTGCAGGATCAGGGAGGCCATGCAGCGTAGGTTTGCTGAGGCATTCGCTCCGGAGTCCTCTGGGTCACTAAGGACGACATGATCCGCAGCCACCTCCTCCCAGCCACGTACAAGTCCACTGGTTTCTTGGGACTGTAAATCATCCCTAAAAGACTGCTGCTGATGATGCTGAGTGCCAGCCTCCACCTCCATGCTGACACAATCCTCCTCCTCCTCCTCCTCCTCCTCCTCCTCCTCCTCCTCTTCCTGTGCGATGGGTGGGACAGAAGGAACACTGTCTGGGTAAAGGGGGCCTTGAGAGGCAAGGAAGTCCTCCTCTTCCTGCCTCTGTTCTGCCTCAAGTGCCCTGTCCATTATTCCACGCAGCGTGTGCTCCAACAGGTGGACAAGAGGTACAGTGTCACTGATGCATGCACTGTCACTGCTCACCATCCTCGTGGCCTCCTCAAATGGTGCCAGGACAGTGCATGCATCCCTGATCATGCCCCACTGGCGTGGAGAAAAAAAACCAAGCTCCCCTGACCCTGTCCTGGTGCCGTAGTCGCACAGGTACTCATTGATGGCCCTCTGCTGCGTGTGCAGCCGCTGCAGCATGGCCAACGTTGAGTTCCACCTGGTGGGCATGTCACATATAAGGCGGTTCTTGGGCAGGTTCAACTCCTTTTGCAGCTCAGCCAGGCGAGCACTGGCATTATAAGATCTGCGGAAATGCACACAGACTTTCCTGGCCTGCCTCAGGACATCCTGTAAGCCCGGGTACCTGCCCAAGAAGCGCTGCACCACCAGGTTAAGGACGTGAGCCACACAGGGCACATGGGTCAGTTGTCCCTGTCGGAGGGCGGAGAGGAGGTTGGTGCCATTGTCGCAAACCACCATTCCTGGCTTAAGCTGGCGTGGCGTCAACCACCTCTCGGCCTGGCCCTGCAGAGCAGACAGGACCTCTGCCCCAGTGTGGCTTCTGTCCCCCAAACACACCAGCGCAAGCACGGCATGGCATCTTTTTGCCTGCGTACTTGCGTAGCCCCGTGAACGGCTACGGAGCACCGCTGGTTCATAGGACAAACCACAGGAAGAGGCCATGGAGGAAGAAGAAGAGGAGGGGGTGGAGGAGAGAGGTGTGTCACAACCAGTAGTAGCATTTTGGAGGCGTGGCGGTGGGACAACCTCCAACACTACTGCACCTTGTCCTGAATCCTTCCCAGCTGCCAAAAGAGTGACCCAATGGGCCGTGAAAGAAAGGTAACGTCCCTGTCCATGCCTGCTGGACCATGAGTCAGCGGTAATATGCACCTTACCGCTGACCGCCCTGTCCAGCGAGGCCAAGACATTGCCTTCCACATGCCGGTAGAGAGCCGGAATAGCCTTCCGTGAGAAAAAGTGGCGTTTGGGAACCTGCCACTGAGGAACCGCACATTGCACAAACTCACGGAAGGGGGCCGAGTCTACCAACTGAAAAGGCAGCAGTTGAAGCGCTAGCAATTTAGCCAAGCTAGCATTCAACCGCTGGGCATGTGGATGGCTGGGAGTGAACTTCTTTCGACGGTCCAGCAGCTGGGGCAGGGAAATTTGCCTGCTAGAATCGGACGTCGGTGTACTGCTAGCAGAGTGGGCGCAAGTACTTGGCTGTGACACACCTAATTCTACACCTTCATTCCTCTCAGTGCATGTTTCAGAGAGGACTGAAGTTATAGTGGGGTTGGAGATCCCAGCTGATGCGGTGCAAGGAGAGGTCCGCTTTGTTCTTTGGTGTGGGTCTTTGAGGTAGGCTTGCCAACGAGCTGCATGGCAGGTCAACATATGTCTGGTCAGGCATGTGGTACCCAAGCGGCTGATGTTTTGGCCACGCGATATACGCTTGAGACATATGTTGCAAACAGCAGCTGTGCGATCTGATGCACTAGCCTCAAAAAAGGCCCACACCAAAGAACTTTTTGAATGACGGGCAGAGGCAGCGCCCTGCACAGGCGGAGCTCTGCGGTGTGATTCCGTCGGTGTACTGCCCTTACGCTGGCCACCAAAGGGCATCCTGCCTCGTTGGAGATGTGCCTCCTCCTCATCCTCCTCCTCCTCCTCTCTCCTATTAGGCACCCACGTGGAGTCATTGACCTCATCATCCCCTCCCTCCTCATCACTGGAGCCAATCTGGCAGTATGCTGCAGCTGCTGGAACATGACTGCCAGATTGGTGTCCTTCTTGAGCATCCCCTCTGTCTGCTCTCACGCTACTGCCTTCCTCTAGCTGGGTTTCATCATCAGACCCTTCGAAACGCTGGGCATCCTCCTGGAGCATGTACCCAACACTGTGCTGAAACAGTTCGGGGGACTCCTCAGGAGGAGGACATGGTGGGTCTAGGGAAGGAGTGACTGATGATTTGTCTGACATTGATACCAGGGAAGACGACGCTTTGGCAGCTGCTTTTCCAGTACCCTGAGCCTGGGTGAGAGAGGATGAGGAGGAGGAGGAGGGCTTGGTCATCCACTCTACCAAGTCTTCGGCATGATGTGGCTCAACATGTCCAGCTGCCGAAAAGAAGGACAAGCGTGTCCCATGGCCATGTGCTGATGACAATGCACCGCGTCCACGACCAGCACTGTTGCCCCCAGACACAGAGCCTGCTTGCCCTCTTTTATTGCCTCCTGACTGTCTGCCTCTCCTTGTTTGCCTTCCAGACATTCTAATAGATGGCCTGCAGGGAGATGGGAAAAAAGCAATAAGGGCTACCTTCAGGTGTCCTTCTCTGTCCCTTGAAACAAGGACTTTCACAGTGAAAGAAACTGACACTGTCCCTACCTAGAGTTTTCTGTCCCTAGAATAAATGTTTTTTTTAATCACAATATAGCACAAGGACAATTCACTCAATGTCTCTCCAGGTCCCTGGAAACAAGGACTTGCAGAGTGAAAGAAACTGACACTGTCCCTACCTAGAGTTTTCTGTCCCTAGAATAAATGTTTTTTTTAAGCACAATATAGCACAAGGAAAATTAACTCACTGTCCTTACAGGTCCCTGGAAACAAGGACTTGCAGAGTGAAAAAAAAAAAACACTCTCCCTACCTACAGTTTTCTGTCCCTAGAAAAAATGTTTTTTTTAAGCACAATATAGCACAAGGACAATTAACTCACTGTCCTTACAGGTCCCTGGAAACAAGGACTTGCAGAGTGAAAGAAAAAAAACACTCTCCCTACCTACAGTTTTCTGTCCCTAGAAAAAATGTTTTTTTTAATCACAATATAGCACAAGGAAAATTAACTCACTGTCCTTACAGGTCCCTGGAAACAAGGACTTGCAGAGTGAAAGAAAAAAAACACTCTCCCTACCTAGAGTTTTCTGTCCCTAGAATAAATGTTTTTTTTAATCACAATATAGCACAAGGAAAATTAACTCACTGTCCTTACAGGTCCCTGGAAACAAGGACTTGCAGAGTGAAAGAAACTGACACTGTCCCTACCTAGAGTTTTCTGTCCCTAGAATAAATGTTTTTTTTAAGCACAATATAGCACAAGGACAATTAACTCACTGTCCTTACAGGTCCCTGGAAACAAGGACTTGCAGAGTGAAAGAAAAAAAACACTCTCCCTACCTACAGTTTTCTGTCCCTAGAAAAAATGTTTTTTTTAAGCACAATATAGCACAAGGACAATTAACTCACTGTCCTTACAGGTCCCTGGAAACAAGGACTTGCAGAGTGAAAGAAAAAAAACACTCTCCCTACCTACAGTTTTCTGTCCCTAGAAAAAATGTTTTTTTTAATCACAATATAGCACAAGGAAAATTAACTCACTGTCCTTACAGGTCCCTGGAAACAAGGACTTGCAGAGTGAAAGAAACTGACACTGTCCCTACCTAGAGTTTTCTGTCCCTAGAATAAATGTTTTTTTTAAGCACAATATAGCACAAGGAAAATTAACTCACTGTCCTTACAGGTCCCTGGAAACAAGGACTTGCAGAGTGAAAGAAACTGACACTGTCCCTACCTAGAGTTTTCTGTCCCTAGAATAAATGTTTTTTTTAAGCACAATATAGCACAAGGACAATTAACTCACTGTCCTTACAGGTCCCTGGAAACAAGGACTTGCAGAGTGAAAGAAACTGACACTGTCCCTACCTAGAGTTTTCTGTCCCTAGAATAAATGTTTTTTTTAAGCACAATATAGCACAAGGAAAATTAACTCACTGTCCTTACAGGTCCCTGGAAACAAGGACTTGCAGAGTGAAAGAAACTGACACTGTCCCTACCTAGAGTTTTCTGTCCCTAGAATAAATGTTTTTTTTAAGCACAATATAGCACAAGGACAATTAACTCACTGTCCTTACAGGTCCCTGGAAACAAGGACTTGCAGAGTGAAAGAAACTGACACTGTCCCTACCTAGAGTTTTCTGTCCCTAGAATAAATGTTTTTTTTAAGCACAATATAGCACAAGGAAAATTAACTCACTGTCCTTACAGGTCCCTGGAAACAAGGACTTGCAGAGTGAAAGAAACTGACACTGTCCCTACCTAGAGTTTTCTGTCCCTAGAATAAATGTTTTTTTTAAGCACAATATAGCACAAGGACAATTAACTCACTGTCCTTACAGGTCCCTGGAAACAAGGACTTGCAGAGTGAAAAAAAAAAAACACTCTCCCTACCTAGAGTTTTCTGTCCCTAGAAAAAATGTTTTTTTTAAGCACAATATAGCACAAGGACAATTAACTCACTGTCCTTACAGGTCCCTGGAAACAAGGACTTGCAGAGTGAAAGAAAAAAAACAAACACTCTCCCTACCTACAGTTTTCTGTCCCTAGAAAAAATGTTTTTTTTAATCACAATATAGCACAAGGAAAATTAACTCACTGTCCTTACAGGTCCCTGGAAACAAGGACTTGCAGAGTGAAAGAAAAAAAACACTCTCCCTACCTACAGTTTTCTGTCCCTAGAAAAAATGTTTTTTTTAATCACAATATAGCACAAGGAAAATTAACTCACTGTCCTTACAGGTCCCTGGAAACAAGGACTTGCAGAGTGAAAGAAACTGACACTGTCCCTACCTAGAGTTTTCTGTCCCTAGAATAAATGTTTTTTTTAAGCACAATATAGCACAAGGACAATTAACTCACTGTCCTTACAGGTCCCTGGAAACAAGGACTTGCAGAGTGAAAGAAAAAAAACACTCTCCCTACCTACAGTTTTCTGTCCCTAGAAAAAATGTTTTTTTTAAGCACAATATAGCACAAGGAAAATTAACTCACTGTCCTTACAGGTCCCTGGAAACAAGGACTTGCAGAGTGAAAGAAAAAAAACACTCTCCCTACCTACAGTTTTCTGTCCCTAGAAAAAATGTTTTTTTTAATCACAATATAGCACAAGGAAAATTAACTCACTGTCCTTACAGGTCCCTGGAAACAAGGACTTGCAGAGTGAAAGAAACTGACACTGTCCCTACCTAGAGTTTTCTGTCCCTAGAATAAATGTTTTTTTTAATCACAATATAGCACAAGGAAAATTAACTCACTGTCCTTACAGGTCCCTGGAAACAAGGACTTGCAGAGTGAAAGAAACTGACACTGTCCCTACCTAGAGTTTTCTGTCCCTAGAATAAATGTTTTTTTTAAGCACAATATAGCACAAGGACAATTAACTCACTGTCCTTACAGGTCCCTGGAAACAAGGACTTGCAGAGTGAAAGAAAAAAAACACTCTCCCTACCTACAGTTTTCTGTCCCTAGAAAAAATGTTTTTTTTAAGCACAATATAGCACAAGGAAAATTAACTCACTGTCCTTACAGGTCCCTGGAAACAAGGACTTGCAGAGTGAAAGAAAAAAAACACTCTCCCTACCTACAGTTTTCTGTCCCTAGAAAAAATGTTTTTTTTAATCACAATATAGCACAAGGAAAATTAACTCACTGTCCTTACAGGTCCCTGGAAACAAGGACTTGCAGAGTGAAAGAAACTGACACTGTCCCTACCTAGAGTTTTCTGTCCCTAGAATAAATGTTTTTTTTAATCACAATATAGCACAAGGAAAATTAACTCACTGTCCTTACAGGTCCCTGGAAACAAGGACTTGCAGAGTGAAAGAAACTGACACTGTCCCTACCTAGAGTTTTCTGTCCCTAGAATAAATGTTTTTTTTAAGCACAATATAGCACAAGGACAATTAACTCACTGTCCTTACAGGTCCCTGGAAACAAGGACTTGCAGAGTGAAAGAAAAAAAACACTCTCCCTACCTACAGTTTTCTGTCCCTAGAAAAAATGTTTTTTTTAATCACAATATAGCACAAGGAAAATTAACTCACTGTCCTTACAGGTCCCTGGAAACAAGGACTTGCAGAGTGAAAGAAACTGACACTGTCCCTACCTAGAGTTTTCTGTCCCTAGAAAAAATGTTTTTTTTAATCACAATATAGCACAAGGACAATTAACTCACTGTCCTTACAGGTCCCTGGAAACAAGGACTTGCAGAGTGAAAGAAACTGACACTGTCCCTACCTAGAGTTTTCTGTCCCTAGAATAAATGTTTTTTTTAAGCACAATATAGCACAAGGACAATTAACTCACTGTCCTTACAGGTCCCTGGAAACAAGGACTTGCAGAGTGAAAGAAACTGACACTGTCCCTACCTAGAGTTTTCTGTCCCTAGAATAAATGTTTTTTTTAAGCACACTATAGCAGAAGCACAAAACACACTGACACTCTCCCTACCTATCCTTCTCTTTCCCTAAACTAAAGGAATCCAGGTTAAGCAAGAAAGAAATAACAGTCACTGTCCCTGCCTATGCTACTCTATCCCTGCTCCGGAACACACTACACTAGGCCGCCGTGCTGGCGGCCTTTTATAGTGTGGGGCGTGTACTAAACACCCTCAGCAATAATTGGCCACAGGCATCCTGCCTGTGGCCAATCATTGCTCTCCTCGCTGCCGGCGCTGTGATTGGCCAAGCATGCGGGGTCACAGTGCATGCTTGGCCAATCACAGCGCCTGGATGACACTGCGATGGCGTAGTGCATTGTGGGCCGTTCGCGTCACTCGAATTTGGCGCGAACGGCCCAAATCGTTCGATCTTCGTCGAACGATCGAACAGCCAATGTTCGAGTCGAACGTATGTTCGACTCGAACACGAAGCTCATCCCTAGTGGTCAGATGCTTTGAGGGCAGAGGAAAAATCTAGGGTCTAGAAGACCCCAGTTTTTTCAAAAAAATAGTACCTGTCACTACCTATTGCTATCATAGGGGATATTTACATTCCCTGAGATAACAATAAAAATGATAAAAAAAAAAAAAATACTTGGAAGGAACAATTTAAAAATAAAATAAAAATGCAAAATTAATAATAAAAAAAAAAAGAAAAAAAAAAAAGCACCCCTGTCCTGCCCTGCTCTTGCCCAATGGCGAACGCAAGCGTCGGTCTGGCGTCATATGTAAACAGCAATTGCACCATGCATGTGAGGTATCACCGCCAAGGTCAGATCGAGGGTAATCATTTTAGCAGTAGACCTCCTCTGTAAATCTACTGGGGTAACCTGTAAAGGCTTTTAAAGGCTTTTAAAAATGTATGTAGTTTGTCGCCAATGCGCGTTTGTGCGAAATTTTAAAGCATGTCGTGTTTGGTATCTATGTACTCGGCCTAAGATCATCTTTTTTATTTCATCAAACATTTGGGCAATATAGTGTGTTTTAGTGCATTAAAATTAAAAAAAGTGTATTTTTTAACCCAAAAAATGCGTTTGAAAAATCGCTGCGCAAATACTGTGTAGAAAAAAAAATGCAACACCCACCATTTTAATCTGTAGGGCCTTTGCTTTAAAAATATATATAATGTTTGGGGGTTCAACATAATTTTCTTGCAAAAAAAAAATGTTTTCATGTAAACAAAAAGTGTCAAAAAGGGCTTTGTCTTCAAGTGGTTAGAAGAGTGGATGTAAGCTTCCTAATGTTGTGTATAAAATGCCAGAACAGTTCAAAACCCCCCCAAATGACCCCATTTTGGAAAGTAGGAAAGTAGACACCCCAAGCTATATACTGAGAGGCATGTCGAGTCCATGGAATATTTTATATGTTGACACAAGTTGCGGAAAAAACGACAATTTTTTATTTTTTTTGCACAAAGTTGTCACTAAATGATATATTGCTCAAACATGCCATGGGCATATGTGGAATTACACCCCAAAATACATTCTGCTGCTTCTCCTGAGTACGGGGATACCACATGTGTGAGACTTTTTGGGAGCCTAGCCACGTACGGGACCCCAAAAACCAAGCACCGCCTTCAGGCTTTCTAAGGGTGTAAATTTTTGATTTCACTTCTCACTGCCTATCACAGTTTTGGAGGCCATGGAATGCCCAGATAGCACAAAACCCCCCCAAATGACCCCATTTTGGAAAGTAGACACCCCAAGCTATTTGCTGAGAGGTATTGTGAGTATTTTGCAGATCTCGCTTTTTGTCACAAAGTTTTGAAAATTGAAAAAAAAAAAATATATATATATATATTTTCTTTCTTCATTTTCAAAAACAAATGAGAGCTGTAAAATACTCGCCATTCCTCTCAGCAAATAGCTTGGGGTGTCTATATTCCAAAATGGGGTCATTTGGGGGGGGTTTTGTGCGATTTTGGCATTTTATGGCCTTCGAAACTGTGATAGGTAGTGAGGAGTGAAATCAAAAATTTGTGCCTAGAAATCCTGAAGGCGGTGCTTGGTTTTCGGGGTCCCGTACGCGGCTAGGCTCCTAAAAAGTCCCACACATGTGGTATCCCCGTACTCAGGAGAAGCAGAAAAATGTATTTTGGGGTGTAATTCCACATATAACCATGGCATGTGTGAGCAATATATCATTTAGTGACAACTTTTTGTAATTTTTTTTTTTTTTGTCATTATTCAATCACTTGGGACAAAAAAAATATATTCAATGGGCTCAACAGGCCTCTCAGAAATTTCCTTGGGGTGTCTACTTTCTAAAATGGGGTCATTTGGGGGGGTTTTGTGCTATTTTGGCATTTTATGGCCTTCGAAACTGTGATAGGTAGTGAGGAGTGAAATCAAAAATTTGCGCCCTTAGAAATCCTGAAGGCGGTGCTTGGTTTCCGGGGTCCCGTACGCGGCTAGGCTCCCAAAAAGTCCCACACATGTGGTATCCCCATACTCAGGAGAAGCAGCAAAATGTATTTTGGGGTGAAATTCCACATATAACCATGGCATGTGTGAGCAATATATCATTTAGTGACAACTTTTTGTAATTTTTTTTTTTTTTTTTTTAGTCATTATTCAATCACTTGGGACAAAAAAATAAAAAATTCAATGGGCTCAACATGCCTCTCAGCAATTTCCTTGGGGTGTCTACTTTCCAAAATGGGGTCATTTGGGGGGGGGGGGTTTTGTACTGCCCTGTCATTTTAGCACCTCAAGAAATGAGATAGGCAGTCATAAATTTAAAGCTGTGTAAATTTCAGAAAATGTACCCTAGTTTGTAAACTCTATAACTTTTGCGCAAACCAATAAATATACGCTTATTGACATTTTTTTACTAAAAACATGTGGCTGAATACATTTTGGCCTAAATGTATGACTACAATTGAGTTTATTCGATTTTTCTTATAACAAAAAGTAGAAAATATCATTTTTTTTCAAAATTTTCGGTCTTTTTCCGTTTATATCGCAAAAAAAAATAATCGCAGAGGCAATCAAATACCATTAAAAGAAAGCTCTATTTGTGGGAAGAAAAGGACGCAAATTTTGTTTGGGTACAACATTGCATGTCCGCACAATTTACAGTTAAAGCAGCGCAGTGCAAAATTCTGAATTCACCTCTGGTCCTTTAGCTACCAAATGGTCCGGGGCTTAAGTGGTTAACCCCCTGATCGCCCGGCGGGTGATATCAATTAGGTTTTAGCGTCAGAGAGGGTCTGCATCACCCCAGGCAGCGTCAGGTTAGTGCCAGTAAAGCTAACACCCACGCCTGAAGCATACACCTCCCTTGGTGGTATAGTATCTGAACAGATCAATATCTGATCTGATCAGATCTATACTAGCGTCCCCAGCAATTTAGGGTTCCCAAAAACGCAGTGTTAGCGGGATCAGCACCGATACCTGCTAGCACCTGCGTTTTGCCCCTCCGTCCAGCTCAGGCCACCCAAGTGCAGTATCGATCGATCACTGTCACTTACAAAACACAACACACATAACCGCAGCGTTCGCAGAGACAGGCCTGATCCCTGCGACTCCAGTGCTGTGGGAGGTGATTTCACCACCACAGTTAAAAAAAAAAGCATATATGCCGAAGCATTGGGGCAGCAGGGGCGGAGGAGCGATTTTGCTCCTAATGCCGCGTACATACGGTCGAAATTCCGACGGAGGCTTGCCCGTGGAAAAGTCCGACCATGTGTGTGCGGCATAACTTTTGCGGGAGGATGCCCCCATGCTTCGGCATATATAAATGGTGCATGTATGCCCATCATTAGAAGTGGGTGAATGAAGGGAGGTATTCTAATGGTGGGCATACCCACCGATCAATCTCTTTTTTCGTTCAGCCAATAGGCTGCATGAAAAAAAAGATTACAATACATGTTCAACAAGGACCAGCAAAATACTGGTATGTTGCTGGACTTTGAATGGTTAGACCAGATGGATGCCTGGGGGTTTAGGTATTATCTTGGTATCATTCTTTTCAGCCAGCGGCCGGCTTTCATGTAAAAGCAATCCTAGTGGCTAATTAGCCTCTGGACTGCTTTTACAAGCAGTGGGAGGGAATGTCCCCCCCGGATATAAAAAGCGCCATTGGGAAATTGGGAAAGCATTTTATCACACCGATCTTGGTGTGGTCAGATGCTTTGAGGGCAGAGGAAAGATCTAGGGTCTAATAGACCCCAGTTTTTTCCAAAAAAGAGTACCTGTCACTACCTATTGCTATCATAGGGGATATTTACATTCCCTGAGATAACAATAAAAATGATAAAAAAAAATATATGGAAGGAACAGTTTAAAAATAAAATAAAAAAAGCAAAATTAATAATAAAAAAAAAAAAAAAAAAAAAGCACCCCTGTCCTGCCCTGCTCTTGCGCAATGGCGAACGCAAGCGTCAGTCTGGCGTCATATGTAAACAGCAATTGCACCATGCATGTGAGGTATCACCGCGAAGGTCAGATCGAGGGCAGTCATTTTAGCAGTAGACCTCCTCTGTAAATCTAACGTGGTAACCTGTAAAGGCTTTTAAAGGCTTTTAAAAATGTATGTAGTTTGTCGCCAATGCGCGTTTGTGCGAAATTTTAAAGCATGTCGTGTTTGGTATTTATGTACTCGGCCTAAGATCATCTTTTTTATTTTGTCAAACATTTGGGCAATATAGTGTGTTTTAGTGCATTAAAATTTAAAAAAGTGTATTTTTTCCCCAAAAAATGCGTTTGAAAAATCGCTGCGCAAATACTGTGTGGAAAAAAAAATGCAACACCCACCATTTTAATCTGTAGGGCCTTTGCTTTAAAAAAATATATAATGTTTGGGGGTTCAACATAATTTTCTTGCAAAAAAAAATGTTTTCACGTAAACAAAAAGTGTCAGAAGGTCTTTGTCTTCAAGTGGTTAGAAGAGTGGATGTAAGCTTCCTAATGTTGTGTATAAAATGCCAGGACAGTTTAAACCCCCCCCAAATGACCCCATTTTGGAAAGTAGACACCACAAGCTATATACTGAGAGGCATGTCGAGTCCATTGAATATTTTATATGTTGACACAAGTTGCGGAAAAAAGACAATTTATTTTTAATTTTTTATTTTTTTTTGCACAAAGTTGTCACTAAATGATATATTGCTCAAACATGCCATGGGCATATGTGGAATTACACCCCAAAATACATTCTGTTGCTTCTCCTGAGTACGGGGATACCACATGTGTGAGACTTTTTGGGAGCCTAGCCGCGTACGGGACCCCAAAAACCAAGCACCGCCTTCAGGCTTTCTAAGGGTGTAAATTTTTGATTTCACTCCTCACTGCCTATCACAGTTTCGGAGGCCGTGGAATGCCCAGATGGCACAAAACCCCCCCAAATGACCCCATTGTGGAAAGTAGACACCCCAAGCTATTTGCTGAGAGGTATGGTGAGTATTTTGCAGATCTCGCTTTTTGTCACAAAGTTTTGAAAATTCAAAAAAAAAAATATTTTCTTTCTTCATTTTCAAAAACAAATGAGAGCTGTAAAATACTCACCATGCCTCTCAGCAAATAGCTTGGGGTGTCTACTTTCCAAAATGGGGTCATTTGGGGGGGGTTTTGTGCTATTTTGGCATTTTATGGCCTTCGAAACTGTGATAGGTAGTGAGGAGTGAAATCAAAAATTTGTGCCCTTAGAAATCCTGAAGGCGGTGCTTGGTTTTCGGGGTCCCGTACGCGGCTAGGCTCCTAAAAAGTCCCACACATGTGGTATCCCCGTTCTCAGGAGAAGCAGCAACATTTATTTTGGGGTGCAATTTCACATATAACCATGGCAATTGTGAGCAATATATCATTTAGTGACAACTTTCTTTAATTTTATTTTTTTTGTCATTATTCAATCACTTGGGACAAAAAAAAATATTCAATGGGCTCAACATGCCTCTCAGCAATTTCCTTGGGGTGTCTACTTTCTAAAATGGGGTCATTTTGGGGGGTTTTGTGCTATTTTGGCATTTTATGGCCTTCGAAACTGTGATAGGTAGTGAGGAGTGAAATAAAAAATTTGCGCCCTTAGAAATCCTGAAGGCGGTGCTTGGTTTTCGGGGGCCCGTACACGGCTAGACTCCCAAAAAGTCCCACACATGTGGTATCCCCGTACTCAGGAGAAGCAGCAAAATTTATTTTGGGGTGCAATTCCACATATAACCATGGCATGTGTGAGCAATATATCATTTAGTGACAACTTTTTGTAATTTTTTTTTTTTTTTAGTCATTATTTAATCACTTGAGACAAAAAAATTAAATATTCAATGGGCTCAACATGCCTCTCAGCAATTTCCTTGGGATGTCTACTTTCCAAAATGGGGTCATTTGGGGGGGGTTTTGTACTGCCCTGCCATTTTAGCACCTCAAGAAATGAGATAGGCAGTCATAAATTAAAAGCTGTGTAAATTCCAGAAAATGTACCCTAGTTTGTAGATGCTATAACTTTTGCGCAAACCAATAAATATACGGTTATTGACATTTTTTTTACTAAAGACATGTGGGTGAATAAATTTTGGCCTAAATGTATGAATAAAATTGAGTTTATTCGATTTTTCTTATAACAAAAAGTAGAAAATATAATTTTTTTTCAAAATTTTCAGTCTTTTTCCATTTATATCGCAAAAAAAAAAAAATCGCAGAGGCAAGCAAATACCATTAAAAGAAAGCTCTATTTGTGGGAAGAAAAGGTCGCAAATTTCGTTTGGGTACAACATTGCATGTCCGCACAATTTACAGTTAAAGCAGCGCAGTGCAAAATTCTGAAAACACCTCTGGTCCTTTAGCTACAAAATGTTCCGGGGCTTAAGTGGATAAAGCAAAGTCATGAGAGGAATCTTGTGTTTAACATTGTTGATTATCTTTGCAAAATGCTAGTTGATTGGCTGCTAGGCTGTTCCTGTAGCTTTAATACTTTCTGACTCATAGACATTGAGAATCAGCTTGACATCTAGGCAACCAACATTTTCATAACAAGAGGTCAGTCTTTGCAGCTTTTGTGTCCCTCTAATGACAGGTTTATTAACTTAAAGTGATTGTAAACGATCACCTTGTAAAACAACCCATTCAGTTTAAAAAAAGAAATGAAACACATTGATGTCCGTCTAACACGTAATTGAAGAGTTCAGATAAGTTGGGGGCTAAAAGAGATGCAAATTTTTTATAATATGTGGAGGAGAAGCCGTCCGGGCCTGGGGCTGTAGAAGTCTTATGGGATTTAATTATATTTATTATTTATAAGTCTGTACATGGTGCACTGAGAGATTCTATCTGTTGGGTATTGAGGGAGGGTAACGGGATATCATCTAACCAAATTTTGGAGGACTGATTAGGTTGGGATTGTGGACCTGAAAGGAGGTCTTTGTAAAAAGAGGAGAAGATATTCAGCACCTCTTGTGGGTGAGTAATGATGTTACCTGCGTTATCTCTAAGTTTATATACATGAGGTGGATTGTTAGCTTGATTAAGTTTTCTGGCAAACATAGCGGAGGAGGAGTTGCTATGGAGAAAGAATTTAGCCTTAGAGAATCTGAGGGATTTTTCAGTGTTAGCAGATAAAATTTGCGTTTGGATTTGATCTGGTCTGTAAGATCCTGGGACTGGGTGTGTTGTAATTTGTTGTAGAAGTTATCAACTTCTTTAGTAAGACATCTAATGTCTGAGAGCCTTTCTTTATTTTTTTTGGCAGCGAGACTGATTAATTGACCTCGTAGGACTGTCTTGTGGGCTACCCAGATAGAGGAGGGAGGTATTTCGTCATTAATGTTCTCAGAGAAATAATTCTCTATATGTGTGGAGACAGATTGCGCTATTGTAGGATCAGATAGTAAGGAGTCATTTAGACGCCAGTTGAAAGGGGATGGTTTAAGACCAATATAAGCGGTTTCAAGATAGGTAATATCATGATCCGACCACGGGCAGGGGTGAATGACAGCTTTGGAAGAGTTCGCTAACAGGATAGGGGTGCAGTATATATAATCCAATCTGGCATAAACATTATGGGGATGTGAATAGTAAGTGTACGCCTTGATGCCGATATTGTGAGCTCTCCATGAGTCAATAAGTTGAAAATTACTGAGAGAGCGGTTCAGGGACTTTGGAAATGCCTTAGATGAGGGTGCGACTTTACTCCTGTCCAAGGCCGAATGTGAGGTTAGATTAAAGTCCCCGCCGAAAATGATGTGGGGGGAGGTATAGCGGTCTAGTGTTTCAAAAAAGTTTGTGAAGAATGAGGATTGTGATACATTGGGAGCATATACTGATGCTATTGTTACGGCCCTATTATCAATAGTGCCTTTTAAGATAATGTAACGACTATCCGTATCTCTGAATATGCTGTGAATATCAAATATGATTGAGTTGCGTATGAAGATTGCAACTCCTCTAGTCTTATTGTGGAATGTTGTATAGTATACTTGGTTGTATGCTTTATCAAAGTATTTCGGGTGATTGGTCGTGCTAAAGTGGGATTCTTGAATGAGTATGACGTCTGCTCCTATTCTTTCATAATGCTGAAAAGTCTTTTTACGTTTGTGGGGAGAGTTGTTAGACGGACATCAATTCCCAAAAGAAATGCTCTTGGCGAACTTATCTTTAATACCCAAGCCGCTTAAAGACCACTCACTCCCGCAAAATTTCCGCCCCATTTCCGTTCTCAACAATGACTTAAAAATCTTTGGGAGACTTCTTGCAGATAGATTGGCAGCAGTAATCACTAGCTTAGTGCACATAGATCAAACAGGATTCATTCCTGGACGCCAAATAACGGACAATATTAGGTTGGTGACCAACATCATACAAGATGCCAACATACACTCCAAAGAACTTTGCCTCCTCAGCCTAGATATCCACAAGGCCTTTGACAGCGTATCTTGGTCGTACCTTAATCATATCTTATCCAAATTTGGTATCCCAGATAAGTTTCTCTATGGCTTTAATGCACTATATCACTCCCCCCAGACCTGTATAAAGATCCCAGGACATAACTCAGAATTCTTTCCTCTTAGTAGGGGAACTAGACAGGGATGCCCTCTATCCCCACTCCTGTTCGCACTAGCAATGGAACCCCTGGCCCACAAAATTAGAAACAGCCCTGATATAAAAGGAGTGGTCAAGAGTGAAGACGAGTACAAAATTAGCCTTTATGCGGACGATGCATTAATCTTCCTTACTGAACCTCACATATCTATTCCCTCCCTTCTTAAAGAGTTGAAATAATTTCATAGCATATCAGGTTTAAAAATTAACATGAATAAATGCTCTGCCCTACCCATCAATCTCTCTGAATACTCAAAGACCATGTTGACGAAAAATTTTCCTTTCATATGGTGCCCTCACTCGTTTAAATACCTTGGTGTCTCTATCACCTCCTCACACAGCCTACTATTTAAAACCAATTATATCCCTCTATTCAATAATATATCTACACTCCTCAAGACCTGGTCTACCCTTCATATCTCATTTCTAGGCAGAATTTGTGCCATTAAAATTACAATTCTTCCCAAACTACTATATTACTTCCGTACCCTTCCCATTAACATCCCTAAAACTAAACTTGCTTCTCTCCAAAAAGAAATCAATAAATGTATATGGTCAAACAAGAAACCTAGATGCAGCCACGCACACATGCACAGACCTCAAACTATGGGCGGGATAGGTCTCCCGAACCTGTAGCACTATTTTCTTGCCGACAAGCTTTCTCAGTTAGCTCAATGGTTCACGCCCATTCAATGTATCCCTTGGAAAAAGTTTGAATCATCCTCAATCTCCCCCTGGTATCTACAGGGAATCCTATGGTCCAGAACAGCCTCATACAGCAAACTCTCCAAATACAATGTAATTGTAGCTCACTACTACCAATTGTGGCTCAAAGCCCAACATACCTTTGAATTATCTTCACTCACCCCCCCCCCCCCTGGCTTCCTTCCTAGGCGACCCGAGATTTACCCATGCCTATGGAAATTGTCAACCTTTTGCCTATTGGATCAATAACAATCTTACTACACTCAAATCTTTACAATCTAAATGGGAATTCTCCTCATTCACCGCTTTGCAAGATAAATATGGCATTCCCCTATCCGAATTTCAACACTACAACCAAATCAAAGCTTTCTATGTGGAATATTACTCTCTCTCCATCATTCCCACTGTAACAATCTTTGAACGGATTTGCATATCTTCATCTAGAGATAAGGGCATCATATCCCGCCTATACAACCATCTCAATACTTTTCACTCACCTGACAAGTCCGTTCAAATGCTCCATTGGGAATCAGACATAGTTAGCACCTTCACAGTGGATGAATGGCATAACATGTCAGATAATCTACGTAAGAGTAACAAAGCTATCTCCTTCAGAGAGACTACCACAAAAATATTCTCTAGATGGTATCTCACCCCGTCCAAACTTCACACCTTCTATCCCTCAATCTCCCCAAATTGCTTTAGGGGTTGTTCAGAACCAGGCCATATCCTACACATATTTTGGAGCTGCAAACACCTACTTCATACATGGCGCAACGCAGTAGAAATCTTTGAAAACTCCACCAAACAGAGGTTCCCCATATCCCCACAAATATGCCTTTTATATGCTAAGGTTCCTAATATTCCAATCCCTTGCATGAGACTCTTTCACACTTTATGCAGCTCCATCCAATGGATGATTGCTTATAATTGGAGATCCAAAGATCTCCCCTGGTCGCAGGTACTGGCTAGGATGGAGATGATGAAACTTTCGGAGAGAATCTATCACACTCTCCATGATACCCTCCATGTATATGAAAGGAAATGGTCATATTGGCGTACAACATAACTTAACAATTTAGTCCCTAAGGCTCCACTTACACTCTTTTGCGATACCCTGAAATCTTGACCTATAGTGCTTGTTTTGTGTGTTAGTGACATATACCCGTGAACTATATCTTTGTACCTTATTACTATGTCTACAACCAATATTTGCATATAAGAACTCTGCGTTTTTTATATTGATTACCTTTATCAACACCTTATGTACCTGTACATTTGAACTTCCAAATAAAACTTTGTAAACGAGAAAAAAGAAATGAAACGCAAAACATTTGTGTATAGATGTAAAAAAATTATAAATATGTTTTGTCCTGTTTTTTTAAAGTGATTACATTCCCTCTGTTATCAGCTGCATAAGAGCTGGGGGGGGGAGGAGAAGCCTGATCATTGAAGGAACGAAGGCTGAGTTCCCTGCACATCTAGAGAACTGATCACAGTCTGTTCTCCTGCTTAGTGTGGTCAGCTATTAATAGGGAAGCAGAAGGACTGACGGGCACAAATTAAGCAATACAAAGAGAGCAGGGAATTTTTTCATTCAAGTACATGGTACAGCAGGCACATATCAGGAATATGAAATGCTGGGGTAACAAACACTTTAATTGGAACTCTCCTGTTCGATTGTACAGAAAATTAAATGGTAGTATGCGTTATGTGTGTTGCAGTGAGCCTTATGCCGCGTACACATGACCGTTTTTCATGATGAGAAAAATGCCATTTTTTAATTTGTTCATTAAAAACGATTGTGTGTGAAAACTGAGCTGGAA
This sequence comes from Rana muscosa, assembly GCA_029206835.1. Taxonomy (NCBI): domain Eukaryota; kingdom Metazoa; phylum Chordata; class Amphibia; order Anura; family Ranidae; genus Rana; species Rana muscosa. Next base: position 141,741,895 of record CM055122.1, read on the forward strand.
TTCTTACCGCACATGTGTGAATTCAGCCTTAATAATTTAAACTTTTTTTTTGTTTGCTTTATTCGTTAATATTTTTTACACCTTTACCATATATTTACATGTTTTACATAAAAAAAAGCGCAATTTTTTTTTCTAAATAACTTTTCAATGCTTTGTATCTGTGCTGTCAGCTGAAGTGTACACAAAACAGTTGCGGTATGTATCGGTAATTGGCATCGTCGAGTACTAAAAAAAATGGTATCGGTGCATCCCTAGTCATCATAATATTTCTCTCATGAGCTTTACATTTTTCATACATGTTCCCAGCAGTAGCCAAAGATGAGAGGGAAAAAATATACTGTATATTTTCAGCATTATTTAATAAGGTAGTGCAAAATGCAGTGACTATAAGCACACTAAATCATATCAACCAATTTGACATCATTTTTTACTTCTAGAACATATAGTCAGTGTACTAGCCTAAAGGTGCATTAGTTATAGGCATGACTTTCAGTCCCCAGCAGGCATAAAAGGTTTATCTTTTGTGCAAAGTCAGTAAAAATGTTCTTGGCTATTAGTTTGTGATTTCCCATGATAAAGTATAGACATGTACACTCATAGGAGACAAATATGTGCATCTATATACTTGTCTGTAGAAAAGTGTAATGTTTCATGATCAGGTAGGTGATGCATCTCTTCTTTTTTGTAGACAGTGGATTTATTCTGCAGAAAACTGAGGGGGTATTGGGGAAAGGGGAGTGCAAGTATAGCCACTAATGTGCTGGTATTCAAATGACATACCTGTAGAGGGTCAATTCACCTTGTGGGGTGTTGTTGCTGTAACCAATTAGCATAAACAGGAGGAAGACAAGTAGCCTGGTGTGAAGCAGGTTCAAGGGGTTACTTTTAGCAACAATAATATGATCAAGGCCAAAATAATACAAATTTCATCATGTTTATTTTGATATCAAAAGTTAAATATATAGAAGAAGATTAAAAAATGCAGTTTATTAAACTAAATGAAAAGGTGGTATCATATGAAGATTGATTACCATGAACATAAATGTCAAACAGGACACACAATGACAAAACATAAAACACAACACTAGTCCGGACGCTGTAGTTAAGCCTCAAGTATTGCACATCCCGTTCCAAATGGAAAGTGTAATTCCCTAAAAAGGGGATTCTGGATTTTTTACTAAGTGAAAAAGTTAAATTCACTCAGTGTGGTCAAATGGGTGTGACTAACGAGGGGCTGAACCTGGTGTAGGGAGAGAGAGGCGGGAGGATGGGAGGGCATCAAGGTGGACCTAGTTGGTATGGGGTGGAACTGGGCATGCAATCATGGGTAGTGACAATCATGTGATGGATCCTAGTGCTGAGATGTGTCCTGGTGGAGGCAAAGAAATGGCATATCAGTTGTCCATTGAGAGCAGCAAAATTGCTGAAATGTCAGTTTGAGAAACAAATTTGTCACTCATATGGACCATCAATAAATGTCATAGAGTTTAGTCCATCTTTGGTACGATTAATTTCCAGGATTCAGTCATTGAATCAGTTATCATGATGTATTCATCCATATGTTGCTTGGCAAGTTATCAGCTATAAGTTTGAAAGTGACAGCAGCACAAGATTGGTAATCTTTAAAACAGTTTAATCTGTCAACAAAATGTGCTGATTGGTATGTGCGATCACACGCAACCACTGAGTTAGCCCGTGTCACTGAAATCAGTTCAATCAACTAGTAACAAGATGCTGGTTAGTGTATGCGGTCATATGTTACCCCTGGTTTGCACTGTATCTCCCACAGTGGTGTCGGCAGGTTGATAGAGCTGCAGCTGGTAGTGATATCATGCAGTCATCTTATATTGAGGAGGGAGGGAGAGGCGATCACGTGACTGTCTCGGAGACGAAGCTACGCCACTGAGCACGGCGAAATGCGTTGACGTCACCAGCCTGCACAGTCACGTGATGCTGTGCGGCATCGGGTGAGCGAGGCTAGCAAAGCTAGCGGAGGTACGGTGATGGGACCCAGCTAAGCCAGGATTACAACTTGCTGGACTGATGGACCGGGAGAAGATTGGCCGCCCTAACAAATTCCCTTACTTGCACTTATCATCTTTGAAATTTGCTCGGCATTGCCAATCTATAAGCGGACATTCGGGATCGCCTCTCCCTCCCTCCTCAATATAAGATGACTGCATGATATCACTACCAGCTGCAGCTCTATCAACCTGCTGAAACCACTGTGGGAGATACAGTGCAACCCAGTGGTAACGTTTGACCGCTTGGCATCTTGTTACTAGTTGATTGAACTGATTTCAGTGACACAGGCTAACTCAGTGGTTGCATGTGATCGCACATACCAATCAGCACATTTTGTTGACAGATTCAACTGTTTTAAAGATTACCAATCTTGTGCTGCTGTCACTTTCAAACTTATAGCTGATAACTTGCCAAGCAACATATGGATGAATACATCATGATAACTGATTCAATGACTGAATCCTGGAAATTAATCGTACCAAAGATGGACTAAACTCTATGACATTTATTGAGGGTCCATATGAGTGACAAATTAGTTTCTCAAACTGACATTTCAGCAATTTTGCTGATCTCAATGGACAACTGATATGCCATTTCTTTGCCTCCACCAGGACACATCTCAGTACTAGGATCCATCACATGATTGTCACTACCCATGATTGCATGCCCAGTTCCACCCCATACCAACTAGGTCCACCTTGATGCCCTCCCATCCTCCCGCCTCTCTCTCCCTACACCAGGTTCAGCCCCTCGTTAGTCACACCCATTTGACCACACTGAGTGAATTTAACTTTTTTACTTAGTAAAAAATCCAGAATCCCCTTTTTAGGGAATTACACTTTCCATTTGGAACGGGATGTGCAATACTTGAGGCTGAACTACAGCGTCCGGACTAGTGTTGTGTTTTATGTTTTGTCATTGTGTGTCCTGTTTGACATTTATATTCATGGTAATCAATCTTCATATGATACCACCATTTCATTTCGTTTAATAAACTGCATTTTTTTCTTCTATATATTTAACTTTTGATATCAAAATAAACATGATGAAATTTGTATTATTTTGGCCTTGATCATATTATTGTTGCTAAAAGTAACTACTTGAGCCTGCTTCACACCAGGCTACTTGTCTTCTTCCAGTGGATTTATTCTGACAGATATTTTTACAACAAGGAAAGCATGCACAACCTAAAAGCTGTTCATTCAGATTTCATTCATTATTAGTTAAAGTATTACTAAACCCAGGACCCTGCATTCACTATACAGTACCTGACCGCGATATTGTACATAATCGCGGTCAGGCAGCACGACATTGGCCGCCCGCGACCCCCGGAATGTATTGCTCGCTGCCCGCAATACATTCCTATGGATGCGCTGCATCTCGTGGGGGCGGCGAGCGCGAGAAGCACAGCCTTGCAACGGCGATATCCAGCGCGATCCCATCGCGCTGGATATACAAAATCGACAGCACCTACTGTATCTGGTCTTCCACAGTACACAGAACATGGAAATGCAATTATTTTAATAAATATAAACTGCTAAATACTTGTAATCATCAGCAGTTTATAGCAGTCTTGTGACTTCTATCAGTGTCTGGCCGAGCACTGGTTAAAGCTTGTAGGAGGAGTTTTTATTCTCCTCTGACTGTTCTATGCGGCTGCATGACCCCTGACTTTCTGTCTGGACAGTGCTGATTGGCCCTCTGCACATGCACCACCCCCTCCAAAAAAAATTAAGACAAATAGCAATACACACCAAACTGAGCATGTACAGAGTGCCTCCAGGGGCTCTGTTCTATCAGCAGATGGATTGGGGACAGTAAAAGAAGGGGAGGATCAGAGAAAACAGGATCAAACTGCCTTTTTTACACCATGCAGAGGATTAACCCCTCAGGTTCCACAGTGAGTATAACAAGCATGCTTTACTGCATATACAGACTGCTTTTACTGTTGTGGGTTTAGTCACACTTTAATGGCTACAGTGGTAAAATAGTATTGATGGTATTGGTCAAATAGATGCATTTACTTCAGGATGGTTCACCCTAAAAAAATAACATGGCAGTTTTATTTAATGGCATGGCTGTTTTAAAGTCGAATAGTTTATGTTGATCAGAGGGCTGGTCATTAATGCCCTTTAGCATGATGACCTGAGATTTGCTAGATCTAGTCTCCGCTGTAACTTCTACAGCCTTTGTACATATATCACTGATTATAGCTTATATAACTCCCCTACACTCCATACATTTTATGAATAAAAATATTTTTTGAAGTGACATTGAACTATGTCTTTGCCATGGTTCGTATTCATTTCCTATGTAGTAGGAGGGAAAAGTACTTATTAACCATTGGAGAGGTCTTCCTTTATTCAACACGCAAAGGCTTAAAGCTTGTATTCAATCATGTCATTTTCAGTAAAATGTTCCACTGGTAATAATAGGCATGTACTTACATAGCAAATGCAAAAGAAACCTTTGAACTGAGATGAATAACAAACAAATGTTATTTAATACACCGAAAATTATTATACACTTAACATATATATAAAAAAAAAAAAACTGAGAAATACGTGAGTGTAGGGGGGTTTACAATAATGGAAGGGAACTTCCATGTAATCATACAGTCTTACATGGCTTATTAATCATCACCAAACTCCCACCAGCTATCAATGAGAAGGCATTAGACTTTGATTTCATAACCTAACTGCACACATAGTTACATTAAAATAAATGAAAGGGGTTGTAAAGTCTACAGGTTTTTCACCTTAATGCACTCTAATGCCGCGTACACACGATCGTGATTCACGGCGGTGAAAACACCGCCGTGAATCACGACATGAAATTAAATGAAAAACGAGGGAACGGCATTTTCCCCCACACACGACCGTTTTTTCCGTCATTTTTTTCTTTGTCGAGAAAAACGACCGTCTGTGGGCTCCGCGGCAGTGTCTCCCTATGGGAAAACTGCCGCGGAAAAAAATGATGGAAAAAACGATGAGAAAATTTAGAACATGTTCTAATTTTTCTCGTCGTTTTTCCTGCCGTTTTTCTCAACGAGAAAAACGGCATAAAGCCCACAGACGATCGTTTTTCTCGGTGAAAAAAAAAAATGTAATTTTTCCCGACGGGAAAAATTATCGTGTGTACGCGGCATAAGCATTAAGGTGAAAAACCTTCTGTGCTGCAGCTGCCCCCAGAGCTCCCCTTTTTCTTTTTCTTACCTGAGCCCGATCCGATCCAGCGATGTGCACAAGCCCAGCGACTCCAGTCGCTGTCTCCGTCCTCATTGGATAGATTATGCTTCAAAAAAACACCCCACAGCTGTAATTCAACGGCCGGCATCCTGAAAGGGGCGGGATGCATGAATAGGGGGTGGCCGGGACAGCCGTGGATAGATTCATGCTATGCATGAATCTATTCATTATTCATATAGGGGGTGGCGTGGATAGAGGGGGCGGCGCTCGGGCGCCCCTAATGGACAGGCCACCACTGGTTTTGTTCCTGTGATCAGTTTATCTGCACATGCTTTTGCAAGCATTGTAGTCACCTGCTTGTTTTGTCCATTCAGAGTGTGCGAGAGTAGACTTGCTCATCTACTTCTGTAAGGAAATTTTCTGATACACACTTTGCACAGGTAGAGCAAATGAGTCAAACATTCGGTGAAGCAACAGAGGCAATTTTACATCTGTTATACTAAAGCCCTGTACACACGGGCGGGAATCCCGTCGGAAAAAAAACTGTCTGTTTTCTCGAGGGGATTCCTGGCAAGTTGTCTTGCCAAGCCCGTGTACACATGCAACCATTCAAAAGAACCGCCGTTCTTTTGAATGGCAAGAACGCGGTGACGTCATTGACTACGACGAGCCGCCGCCATCTTGCTACACCCTACACTACCCTTGTAAGCTACCGCACATGCATCAAAGTCTCATCCAGCATGCGCTTACCGGGGACAGGTAAGCATACTCACAAACGGTTTTCTTGGCAGGAAAACTCTGCTGAGAATCCCGACGAGAAAAATAGAGAGCAGGTTCCCAATTTTTTTCGTCGAGATTCCCGGCAGTTTTCCTGTCGAGAAACCATACACACGCTCGGTTTTCTCTGCAAAAAGCTCTCCCAGCAGTTTTCTTGCAGAGAAAACCGGTCGTGTGTACGAGGCTTCAGTCTACTCCATCAAAATATTTGGCTAGGGTTTTTAGAGCTTTCTTTTAAAGTGGTTGTAAACCCTTTACAACCACTTTTACCTACTGGTAAGCCTAGATTAAGGCTTACCTGTAGGTGCTTGAAATATCTCCTAAACCTCCACGGTTTAGGAGATATTTAAAAAAATGCCGGGCGACGATGTCAACGGCGCAGGCGCACTATATCAACGGCGATCCTGCCGTTCCTAAAGGAGACAGTGCCGTGACTGGCGGCTCCCGCGCGCATGCGTGGAAGTGACGTCATCGTGGCTCCGGCCAATCACAGCGCCGGAGCCACGATACCCGGAAGTAACCCCCGGGAGAGATGTTGGTCGCCGAGGATGGCTGGGGGGGCTTCGATCTGAGGTGAGTAATACATAATGAGCTAGTATGCTATCCATACTAGCTCATTATGCCTTTGTCTTGCAGGTGTTTTTGTTTTTTTTTGGAAAAGTGGGTTTACTTCCTCTTTAATCATTGATAGAATCAAAAGACTAGTTTGAGCAGTATAAAAGAGCATTGAGCCCCCATTCACACTTGTCATGTGATTTGACAGTTCCAAATCACATGACAACTCACACCCCATTGCCAGTAATGGAACCGCTCATATCTCCGCGACTTATGTCACAGCGATTATGAAAAAGGTTCCTGCACTACTTTTTACAGATTTCATTGCGACTTGCATAGAAATTCTGTTAAATGAAGTTGCAAGCCGCAATGAAATTGACAGTGCAAATCACACTCATATGCGGCTTTGAAATTGTGCTGAATTAGTGGGATTTAAAAGCTGCACCGGTGTGAACTAGGGCTAAATGTAATTCAATCTTTAAATTATAAATATATTATTTTGCTTACAGCAACTGATAGCTTACTGTCTACCACCCTTTGCTGCTCAAATGTCACCAAGACAATATGAGCATAGGAAATCATCTTTAATTACAGATCCTAAAGGCTGAGCTAACGCTGTGCTAAAAATACACAGTCAAAGCATTTTTATTGAAATGCAGAGGTGATAAACAGGCCATCACTATGCACCATTCAATGCCTATACTTTAAATTAGGTACCCACTAATGCTAACTAAGCTGTGCTTTTGGTCAAACTCAATACTATGTGTTTTTGTCACTTATATAAAGTGGGGAAAATAATTACCGTATTTATCGGTGTATAACACGCACCCTAACTTTAAGAGGGAGGTTTCAGGAAAAAAACTTTCCACAGCCCCCTGCGTATAACACGCAGGCACAGTTTACCTTCTATTTTCAGGGTAAAAAAGTGAGTGTTATACGCCAATAAATACAGTATTTGATCCCCTGCAAATTTTGTGAGTTTGCCCACTTACAAAGAAATGAAGGGTCTATAATTTTTATCATAGGTGTATTTTAAATGATAGAGACAGAATATCAACCAAAAAATCCAGTAAAAATACATTTCAAATGTTATAAATTGAGTTGCAGTTCAGTGAGTAAAATAAGTATTTGATCCCCAAGCAAAACATGACTTAGTACTTGGTGGAGAAACCCTTGTTGGAAGGCACAGAGGTAAGACGTTTCTTGTAGTTGGTGACCAGGTTTGCACACATCTCAGGAGGGATTTTGATCCACTCTTCTTTACAGATCTTCTCTAAATCCTTAAGGTTTCTTGGCTGTCGCTTGGCATCTCAAAGTTTTAGCTCCCTCCATAAATGTTGTATATAATTAAGGTCTGGAGCCTGGCTACGCCACTCCATGACCCTAATGTGCTTCATCTTGAAGCCATTCCTTTGTTGCCTTGGTGGTATGTTTTGGGTCATTTTAATGATGAAAGACCCATATATGACCCATTTTCAGTTTTCTGGGAAGAAGGTTCTCATCCAATATTTCACAATACATGGCCCCATCCATTGGCCCCTCAATGCGGCAAAGTTGGTCTGTACCTTTAGCAGAGAAACAGCCCCAGAGCATAATGTTTCCACCTCTGTGCTTGACTGTAGGGCTGGTGTTCTTAGGGTCATAGTCAGCATTTTTCTTCCTCCAAACATGGCGAGTCCCCCTGCTCAAGAAGACACATGTACAGTCATGCCAATGAACATCAAAATGATTCAGAGAAGGATTGGGAGAAAGTGCTCTGGTCAGATGAGACCAAAATTGAGCTCTTTGGAATTAACGCAACTCATCGTATTTGGAGAAAAAAAATTGCTGACTATGACCCTAAGAACACCATCCCTACAGTCAAGCACAGAGGTGGAAACATGATGCTTTGGAGCTGTTTCTCTGCTAAAGGTACTGGCCGACTTTGCCTCATTGAGGGGCCAGTGGACAGGGCCATGTATTGTAAAATCTTGGATGTGAACCAACGGAAGTTGGGTCGTGGATGGGTCTTCCAGCATGACAATGACCCAAAACAGAGCACCAAGGCAACAAAGAAGTGTCTCAAGAAGAAGCACATTAAGGATAATGGAGTGGCCTAGTCAGTCTCCAGACCTTAATCTAATAGAAAATTTATGGAGGGAGCTGAAACTTTGAGTTGCCAAGAGACAGCCAAGAAACCTTAAGGATTTAGAGAAGAGTGAACCAAAATGCCTCCTGAGATGTGTGCAAACCTGGTCACCAACTACAAAAACGTCTTGCCAAGAAGGATTTCTCCACCAAGTACTAAGTCATGTTTTGCTTGGGGATCAAATACTTATTTTATTCACTGAACTGCAACTTAATTTATAGCATTTCTTTTGTGTGGTTTCTGAATTTTTGGTTGATATTCTGTCTCTATTCAAAATACACCTATAATAACAATTATAGACCCTTCATTTCTTTGAGTGGCCAAACTTACAAAATCTGCAGGGGATCAAATACAGTAATTATTTTCCCCACTGTATAGAATAAAGTGCATATACATATATATATATATATTGTGACAGCAGGAAGGTAAAGTCACCTGGTTGCATCCAGAGGGGTAGGTATATTTCTCCCAGATTCAGGCTTTATGCCGACTTATACAACTAGGGAGAGAGTTGATGAAGCCCAGCTGAGGCTAGTGGGCTCATGGATGATTCATACCTCTAGGGAGAGTGCTGGGCGTCATGCAGGCAGGGAGTTGATGAGACCAGCTGAAGCTTGTCAGCTCGTTTAAGGCCTCTATAAAAACTCCCAGCTTCATTAGGTGTTTGCTCATGCCTGGAACCAGACCTGTGTGGACTGTCTAGGGAGAGTGAACCCCTGTGCGGTGAGACAAAGCCTGTGTGGCTATTTTGTTTGGACATTTACTAAACCAGGGACTTAGGGACTAGGACAGCACCAGGCTGATCCCAGTTGTTAGTTAGGGAAACCTGCATGTTTAGTCAGAGGTCAAGCTGACCAGGATTTATTTTGTTTATGTTTCTTTTTGCTTTGCTGTGTTTTTGTAACTGAAAATAGAGAAATAAACCGCACCTTTTGATCTTGAAAACCACAACCTCCGTCTGCTGGGCCTGTTTTTGTGTGGGGAGCCCATCCAGGGGGGTCACACACACCCGCTACCGAGCTAACCCCCTCACAGTTGGTGGAGAACCAGTGGCAGTTTTTTTTTAAGCCAGCATGGAGGAGATACTGAAACAGCTGGCTCTAGCAAATGCCAATCAACAGCAGACAAATGCAGGTTTGCAAAAGAGCCTTGCAGCTCAACAACAGAGCTTCGCAGCCCAGCAACAAGCCCAGCAGCAATCTGAGGCCCGCTTCATAGACCTGTTGCAGAAGCAAGAGCAGAGACTACAACAACAGATGGAAGCAGTAATGCAGCAACGTCCGCAGACCAGTGAGGAAAGCCGTCCCACTAATACCGCGTCCTTTGGGGTGAGTCGTTTATTGACAAAAATGACTGGAGAGGATGATCCAGAGGTATTTTTGACCACATTTGAAAGGACTGCTGAAAGAGAAAAGTGGCCTGAGGAGCAGTGGGCTGGACTGGTGGCTCCTCTGTTAACTGGTGAATCGCAGAAAGCTTACTATGACCTAGAGCCTGACCAAGCAAAAGACTATGTGATGCTAAAAGCTGAAATATTGGCAAGGCTGGGTGCCACCCTGGCTGTCCGGGCTCAGCGTGTGCATAACTGGACTTTCCAGCTTGGAAAACCCCCCAGGTCTCAAATGTATGATCTCATTCACCTGAGCAGGAAGTGGCTACAGCCAGAGACTTTGTCCGCACCGGAGATTGTGGAACGTGTTGTGATGGATCGTTTCTTGAGAGCTCTTCCTACCGCCATTCAAAAGTGGGTAAGCCATGGAGACCCAGAAACGGCCGGTAAACTTGTGGATCGTGTAGAGAGATACTTGGCTGCAGAGAACCTGACGGCCTCTTCCAGAGACTCTCGGACTTTCCACCCTAAGACCAGACCATCCCCAGGGGCGGATAAGATGATTCCAAGGGGTGAGGGTGGAGAGAGTGAGAGGGTGGGAGCTCTGCCCAGGGTTTGGCGAGAACAGCCTGGGAAGTCGGGGGCTCAAGAGGCAGCCAAAAGGATTGTTTGCTACCGCTGCCGGCAAGCGGGACATATTGCAGCAAATTGCCCGGTTGTGGAGGAACCCATGCAATGTGACTTTCTGACGGACAGACGTCAGTCGCTGTGTGCGACAGTCGCATGCACTGCCATTCGGGGAACTGAGAAACATTTATGCAAAATGTGTATTAATGGTAGAAATGTTGTGGTATTACTGGATTCAGGTAGCCTTGTGACCCTGATAAAGGCTGAATTAGTTAAAACAGAGGTCTCTGGGAATAGCAAGGTAGCTGTTATTTGTGTGCATGGGGACACCCGAGAGTATCCAGTGACTACAGTGTGTTTCAAGACCCCCAAAGGTACCCTCTCTCATCCAGTGGGGTTAGTATCTCAATTACCGCATGATGCCATTGTGGGAAGGGATTTTCCGAAGTTCTGGGAACTGTGGGATGATCCTGAGCCCCCCACTGGTGCCCCTATGTACCAGGAAGGTGATAGCCAGAACTCCTCTGAGAGTGGTGAGGACTCTCCAGAATTTCCCTTGTCAGTATTGGCAGGCGAGACTCAAGAAACTGGAGAGGAGCCCACCTCCTCAGACGAAAACCTACCGTCTGTGGAGTTTTCTGATCTTGAGGTTCACAGGGAAAATTTTGCCACAGAACAGTTAAAAGACTCCGCCCTAATAAAGGCACGGGAAAACGTAGTGGAAATAGATGGCGAGTTAGTGAACCCAGATAATACCTGCACTTACCCATACTTCAGCGTAGAGAAGGACCTACTGTATCGGGTGGCAAAAAGGGCAGAAGAAACCGTTGAGCAGCTTGTGGTGCCCAAACCTTACAGGAAGTTGGTGTTGGAGTTGGCCCATGGGCACATTCTTGGAGGTCATCTGGGGACAGAGAAAACCCGAGAGAGGGTATTACAGAGATTCTATTGGCCTGGGGTGATGAAGGACATAGAAAATTATTGTTCCTCCTGCCCTGTGTGTCAGAGGTCGGCCCCGATGCTACATTTCCGTAGCCCGCTGGTCCCTCTACCCATTATTGAGGTCCCGTTTGAGAGGATCGCAATGGATTTGGTAGGTCCTATAATCAAGTCCGCTAGGGGGCACCAGTACATATTAGTTATAATGGACTATGCCACCCGTTATCCAGAAGCGATCCCTCTCCGAAATACCTCGGCCAAAACCATAGCCAAAGAGCTATCTCTTGTTTTTAGCCGGGTGGGTATTTGTAAAGAACTGCTTACGGACCAAGGTACACCCTTTATGTCCCGGGTTATGAAAGAGCTGTGTAAATTATTCAAAGTGACGCAATTGCGTACGTCTGTGTATCACCCCCAAACCGATGGGCTGGTTGAAAGATTCAACAAAACCCTAAAACAAATGTTGAAGAAAGTGGTGGATAGAGATGGAAAGGATTGGGACTGTCTACTTCCTTATTTGATGTTTGCTATTAGGGAGGTGCCCCAATCCTCTACGGGATTCTCCCCCTTTGAGTTACTGTATGGGAGACACCCAAGAGGGCTGTTGGATATTGCCAAGAAAACTTGGGAAAGTGAGAGTTCTCCCCACAGGAGTGTGATTGAGCATGTCGCCCTGATGCAAGATCGAATTGCACAGGTAATGCCCATCGTGAAGGAACATTTGGCCCAAGCGCAGTTGGCACAGCAGAGAGTGTACAACCGTGGAGCCAAGACCCGTACCTTTTCCCCGGGGGATAGGATATTGGTACTTGTCCCTACGGTTGAAAGTAAATTCCTTGCCAAATGGCAAGGCCCCTACGAGATAATGGAAAAAGTGAGCGAAGTGAATTACAAGGTCAGACAACCAGGAAGGCGAAAGCCCGAACAGATCTATCACGTTAATCTGTTGAAAGCCTGGAGGGATAGAGAGTCCCTAGTCGCAGAAACTTGGTCACCAGCTCAAACTGGTTGCGTGATTCCGGAGGTTGGAATAGCAGCCACCTTGTCACAACCCCAACAACAGGAGGTTAAGGAGTTTGTGCTTCGCAACAAGGAGGTGTTCTCTGAGCTGCCGGGACAAACATCTGGGGTAGAGCATGATATTATTACCCCGCCCGGTGAAAGGGTGAAGTTAAAACCCTATCGGATCCCAGAGGCCCGACGGGAGGCAATACGGGAGGAAGTACAGAAAATGCTGAACTTAGGGGTGATAGAGGAGTCCCAAAGTGATTGGTCTAGTCCCATTGTGTTGGTGCCTAAACCGGATGGGAGCTGGCGATTTTGTAACGATTTTCGTCAGTTGAACAAAGTTACAAAATTTGACACCTACCCCATGCCACGTATAGATGAGTTGATCGACCGGCTGGGAACAGCCCGATACATGACGACTCTTGACCTCACAAAAGGGTATTGGCAAATTCCCCTGGCCAAGTCGGCCAAAGAGAAAACCGCATTTGTAACCCCAGACGGGGCGTTCCAATATAAGAGAATGCCGTTCGGGTTACAGAATGCGCCGGCCACATTCCAGCGGAAAATGGACCAGATACTGAGGCCCCATCGGAAGTATGCTGCGGCTTACCTGGATGACGTAATTGTCCATAGCACAGATTGGGCCTCACATCTGCCAAAAGTGCAAGCAGTCCTAGACTCTATCCGGGAAGCGGGGTTTACGGCTAACCCCAAGAAGTGTACCATTGGGCAGGAGGAGGCCAAATATCTTGGGTACACCATTGGCAGGGGAGTAATAAAACCCCAACTCAACAAAGTCGAGGCCATCCAGAGTTGGCCACGTCCCAACAGCAAGAAGCAGGTACGAGCCTTTCTGGGAATCGCAGGTTATTATCGGCGCTTCATTCCCCACTTTGCTTCTAAGGCTGTGCCCCCTAACCAACCTGACGAAAGGGAAAGGGTCGGTCATGATTAAATGGACCCCCGAGGCTGAGGCAGCATTCCAATTCTTGAAACAAGCCTTATGTAGCCAGCCAGTGTTGTACTCACCCGACTTCTCTAAAGACTTTGTCGTACAAAGTGATGCGTCAGATGTGGGGTTAGGAGCAGTATTGTCCCAGGTCTGGAACGGGGAAGAGCACCCAGTCATTTACCTCAGCAGGAAGTTGAAGTCCCATGAGGTAAATTACGCCACGGTTGAAAAGGAGTGTTTAGCGGTGAAGTGGGCTCTAGATTCCCTTCGGTACTATCTGCTAGGTAGGCACTTTGACATGGTTACGGATCACGTTCCGTTAAAGTGGATGGCTCAAAACAAGGAGACAAATAGAAGAGTAAATAGGTGGTTCCTGGCCCTACAGGAATTCAACTTCACAGTAAAGCATTGCCCTGGCGTTCAAATGGGGAATGTGGATGCTTTGTCTCGAGTACATGAATGCCTGATTGCTGGTGTTCCAACCCCAAGGTTAAAACAAGAGGGGGGGGGTATGTGACAGCAGGAAGGTAAAGTCACCTGGTTGCATCCAGGGGGGTAGGTATATTTCTCCCAGATTCAGGCTTTATGCCGACTTATACAACTAGGGAGAGAGTTGATGAAGCCCAGCTGAGGCTAGTGGGCTCATGGATGATTCATACCTCTAGGGAGAGTGCTGGGCGTCGTGCAGGCAGGGAGTTGATGAGACCAGCTGAAGCTTGTCAGCTCGTTTAAGGCCTCTATAAAAACTCCCAGCTTCATTAGGTGTTTGCTCATGCCTGGAACCAGACCTGTGTGGACTGTCTAGGGAGAGTGAACCCCTGTGCGGTGAGACAAAGCCTGTGTGGCTATTTTGTTTGGACATTTACTAAACCAGGGACTTAGGGACTAGGACAGCACCAGGCTGATCCCAGTTGTTAGTTAGGGAAACCTGCATGTTTAGTCAGAGGTCAAGCTGACCAGGATTTATTTTGTTTATGTTTCTTTTTGCTTTGCTGTGTTTTTGTCACTGTAAATAGAGAAATAAACCGCACCTTTTGATCTTGAAAACCACAACCTCCGTCTGCTGGGCCTGTTTTTGTGTGGGGAGCCCATCCAGGGGGGTCACACACACCCGCTACCGAGCTAACCCCCTCACAATATATATATACATTTTATTTTTATTTTTCACATGAATGTTAGAACAATAATACTGCTTTTACAATCCAAGACATTTCTTATTGTTAAGATTACATTTGTTGAAGAGCCCTGACTTTTCTTTGAACTGCTACATTGATTTCTAGTAAGAACATGTGAAGGCCACGGTTGTACTGTTTGCAATGGACAAAACAAAATGCAGTTTGACATTAGAAATAGTTTGACCTCTTCTCACCGCAATCATCCACAAATGAGTTAAGGCTCCTTTGAGTCTGGTTCTTTAAATAGGTATCCAAAGCTTACCTTACATTTAAATTACAATGTATATCCTACCTGCAATATTGTGTATTTTACTTTAACTCTCTGTTTTCCCTCTTTTGTAGATTATGGATTGACTTGAGTCATTATATTTGTCACCAACCTATACTTTTTTCCTTGGGCAGAAAGTATAAGGCCTCATGCCCACGGACGTTTTTACAGCCGCGTTTTTGAGCGTTTTTTACAGCTTAAAAACGCCTGTCCATGTTAGTCTATAGCTTCATGCCCACCTAGACGTTTTTGAGCTGCAAATAGCATAGACGTTTTTAAGCTGTAAAAAAAACCCAGGACCAGTGCGTTCCTCAGCGTCAGAATTAGGCAGAAAAAAACGCGAGCGTCAAAAAACGCGCAAAAACGCGCACTAACGCGCAAAAACGCGCACTAACGCGCGGTCGCGTTTTTAGCTCCGACGTTTTTTTTTGTTTTTTTTTTTTTAAATAAATAAAATTTATTTACAATAACATGGACAGGCATTTTTAAGCTCTAAAAAACGCAGCTGTAAAAACGTCAGTGGGCATGAGGCCTAAGAGCCATAGACAAGGACATCATGGGCATATGTGTCCTGATTATTTTAACTGGGAATCAAAGCATCTCATTTGGCCTTGCTTTGTCATCATATTATAAGAAATCGTAAATTGCTTAAGCACAAGCTCATACTCAAGATTCATTAGTCTGTGTTAGTCCCATTTCATAAAATAATTTAATTGTACTGTTCAGTGAAATGTGCTGATTCTACTCAGATAAATGATCATAATGACCATTAGCTGTCCTGTTGCTCTAAAAAAAACACACCTGCCATATTTTACACTGGCCATGATTCTTGGACACAAAAAGGGCCAAACACATACATTAAAACAGACCTGGCATCCAGTCCCACTGAGTTCAGCTTTAAATGTGTGCATGCCAAGTAATGGTGGAGGCGTTTACTATCTCTCACAGAGATCCCAGTGCTCCCCTGATAATGTCTTTATCTGCATTTCTGTCAGATCCATCTTTGTTTAGGCTGATATTGACATGATACAATTGCATAAATCCTTGTGCCTTTGCGGTCTTGGTTGTATTCACATTTGTCTGACACTGAATAGCCCCCCGCTACAGCCTTTCACCTTGTGATTTGCTACAATTTTACAATGTACTAGTGTACTTAACAGGGAAGGGAGCCTGAGCAAATGTATCCTCCTGACTGCGAAACACCATTAAAAGGTGGAGCTTTTTTTAAAATATCTTGTTGCTCCTTCTAAAGTTATTGAAAGGTCCTTTTTTTTGTATGATTAAAGGAAATACTTTTACAATTTCTTAATACTGCTTCTTACAGTAGACATTTTCCTGTTGTTGCTTTGCACAGGCCCACCATTTCATCTATTGCACAGCACTATGTGCGGGTTCGGGTGCACTGTTTGCGCCCCCCAAAATAATTACCACCAGCCTCCACTGGCAAAGATTAAACAAAACTGCAGTTTTCAACCTAAGCCAGCACCAGTGCAATGGTGGCCATTGTAGGAGCCATTTCTGTATAGCTTTATTTAAGCTAGGATGTTGTATATTTTGCTTTTTGATGGACTATTGTGATTTTCCTTTTGTGATCTTTCCTTGACCTCTACCCTGTATGTGTCTTTTTACCCTTGCACTGTGTGTTGTCATCACCAGAGGGTGTTTTGGTGGGTGGGTCTTTGAGTTTATTAAAAGAAAAATTTGCGCTAGGTGCAAATTATTAAAGTGCAATAAATGAATGAATCCCAAAAGGAAAACCTGCTGCTAAACACCAAAAAACCTTGATATAAGGTACAACAAAAATAAATATACAAAAAGGTGTAGCGCTGGATAAGCAAAACTGTGTATAGCTATACAGTGAATTAATAAGCAAGAAAAAGTATCAAAAACATGAGTGAATACTACAAATAAACATTTTAAAGTTCATATGTGTCTGTGCAAAAAAATGTATACCGTATATACTCGAGTATAAGCCGTCTCGAGTATAAGCCGAGGTACCTAATGTTGCCACAAAAAACTGGGAAAACTTACTGACTCGAGTATAAGCCGAGGGTCAACAATGCCTCACTGTTCCCATCCTTACTGTTCCCATCCTTACTGTTCCCATCCTTACTGTTCCCATCCTCACTGTTCCCATCCTTACTGTTCCTATCCTCACTGTTCCCATCCTCACTGTTCCCATCCTTACTGTTCCTATCCTCACTGTTCCCATCCTTACTGTTCCTATCCTCACTGTTCCCTAGCTCACTGTTCCCTAGCTCACTGTTTCCTATCCTCACTGTTTCCTATAAATTTTACATTGTAAATAGTACCTGTAAAGAAGTTGCGGCTGCAGCGTCCATCGTTCAAATTCCGCGGTCTCTTCCTGTTCCTTCCGTGATAGGCGATTCTCATCAGACACTCTCCGCCTATCACGAACGTTCTCTCATCCTCAGTTTCCCAG
The DNA here is from genome assembly GCA_029206835.1 of Rana muscosa. Lineage (NCBI taxonomy): Eukaryota > Metazoa > Chordata > Amphibia > Anura > Ranidae > Rana > Rana muscosa. The sequence goes on from CM055122.1 coordinate 141,759,310, forward strand.
CAGACACTGTGTTGGGTGTTCCGCCAATCACAGACGTCTGCTGGGAAACTGAGGATGAGAGAACGTTCGTGATAGGCGGAGAGTGTCTGATGAGAATCGCCTATCACGGAAGGAACAGGAAGAGACCGCGGAATTTGAACGATGGACGCCGCAGCCGCAACTTCTTTACAGGTACTATTTCCAATGTAAAAATTTCGCTGACTCGAGTATAAGCCGAGGGGGGGGACTTTCAGCCCAAAAAAAAGGGCTGAATATCTCGGCTTATACTCGAGTATATACGGTATATATAAAGAATCTTCTCCTCTATTCAAAGATGATAAAGAGTCCTACAGAGTGCAGGTATCCGATGAAAATCATGGGGATAATGCTCCAACACTTAGTAAAGATCCCGCCACCAAGGTAAAGAATGAAGGCTTACCAGACAGCCTGCGACTGCCCTTCTCAGGGGGGTCAAAACAGGCTCAGTAGAGTGATGTTTTCTCAGTGGAAAGAAGAATGATTCAGCAGGAACGCTTCATCCATGGTGGGAGAGCCTCCAGAGACGTTGATTGGACACCTGGTCGGAACCGGAAGTAGACACACTCTTGGCAGATTAGAGTGGATGTTCCTCAGTAGGTAGGATAAAATCCAAAAGAGAAAGAAAAACTTCCCATAGTGTAGCGTTCATCCATAAAAAAGGTTTATTTACACAAAGATGTGCGATACAGAACCTCAAAGGACCAAGTTCTGAGATATTAAAATACTGATAAAAAACTCCTTGCAAGGAATACAAAAGCTCCGTGTTCTATCAATCAAAAACGACCGTTCGCGCGTGATACTTTTTCTTGCTTATTAATTCACTTTGAGTTTATTAGTCTGTTCACTTTCCATGTTGTTGCGTCTTGAGAAAGGTGGACTGAGCTTCATCGAAACATCAACAATAATATGATTTATCTCCTGCAAGACCCATGAGTGCCTTTATACCTGTTTTGGATTTGTATGGATTTATTTGCGAGTAAGCATTTAGGCATTTACCCCACACATAGAGTGCAATGGCTACCCTTGGCTCTATATAGATTTTTATATTAATGTAGAAATTATTGTACTGTAATGTAGTGTATTATTATAGTGTTTCCCAAACAACGTGAAGAGCATGACCTGATGTAAATTTTCACAGTTCCCTGTAAAGGCTGTTGCCGGCGTAACATAAATGAGTAAAAAATATTTTGTTATATACTGTATACCATTTTCTAAAGACAAGTAATAGAACAACAGTTATAAAAAACGACTGCAACTAGAGATGCATCGAAATTTCAGCGGCTGAAACATATCGTCCGGAAATTATGATTTTACCACAATTCTGCTGCGATTTTACCACGATTTTGCTGTGCTTATGGTGTGTTTTTTACAAGTGCGTTATTGATGTGTTCTTGCTGCATTTTTAATGCATTTCAACAGGGAGGTGCGTTTTTTTTTTTAACTGACCAAAAATGCAGCAAGCAAGATTTTTAACACCACAACGGAAGCGCAACAGACCAGTGTGAAGAGTTTTTCTTGCGCTAAAGGTGTCAATAATGGCTAAAATTCATGATATTAATTAAAAAGTCAAATATAATACAATTATATATATATATATATATATATATATATATATATATATAAAAATATATATATACATATATATATATATATATATATATATATATATATAAATAATTTTAAAAACTCTAATTTTCAGTTTCGGCCAAGTGCATCCTGACTTTTCGGTTTTGCAACCAAAATTTTCATTTGGTGCACCTCTAACCACAACATGTGTTTGTAAATAAGCTATTACAGACGACTGCAGATGACTGTGAAGTTACATATATTTCTTGTTCATATGCAAATTGGTTTGCATCCTATGCATTAAGGGGAAAAAATTTCTGTCAGTCACCGGCCCCCCAGCCCCCCCCCCGTTTTACTTACCTGAGCCCTGGAATGTCCCACGGCGAGGATGCGCCGTCTCTCTGCCTGGGGTTCTCGGCTCTTGATTGGATAGATTGATAGCAGCGCAGCCATTGGCTCCCGCTGCTGTCAATCAAATTCAATGATGCGGGCATCGGGGGGCGGGGCCGAGGCCTGCATTCAGCGGCTATGGTTGCCAAATTCTGGACACGGGAGCGCGCCCGCAATGTAACCCCCATGGGAGAGTGCTTCTCCTAGGGGGTTATCTGATACGGGGAGGAGCCGCGAGAGCTGCCGAGGGACCCTAGAAGATGGCGTTCGGGGCCACTCTGTGCAAAATGAACTGCACAGCGGAGGTAAGTATGACATGTTTGTTATTTTTTTTAATTAGGACCTTTAGTATCACTTTAACCACTTACCGACCGCACCATAGCCGAAAGACGGCTACAGGGCGGTCAAGTTACTCTGGGACGACGTCCCAGGGACGTCCTCCCAGAATCTTGCTCCCGCGCGCCCCCTGGGGCGCGCTCCCAGAAATATCCGTGACCGGCGGGTCCGGAAGACCCGGCGCATCACGGATCACGGTAGATGGCCGCTAATCGCGCCCATTTACCACGTGATCGCTCCGTCAAATGACGGAGCGATTACTTGTAAACAAACTGGCGTCATGTGATGACGCCGGTTTCCTCTCTCCCCTCTGTGTACCGATCGGTACAGTGTGAGAGAAGAGGGGAGGGAGCGGATGGCAGCAGCGCTGTGGGCTGGATGTGTAGTGCCCACAGCGCTGCTCTGTGACAATTGAAGTCACAGATCCATCCATCCCTGCTCAGCCATCCCTGCTCATACTCTGCAATACCCTCCCCATACTCTGCAATACCCTCTCCATACTCTGCAATACCCTGCCCATACTCTGCAATACCCTGCCCATACTCTGCAATACTCTGCAATACCCTGCCCATACTCTGCAATACCCTGCCCATACCCTGCCCATACTCTGCCCATACTCTGCCCATACTCTGCCCATACTCTGCCCATACTCTGCCCATACTCTGTAATACTCTGCAATACCATGCCCATACTCTGCAATACCCTGCCCATACCCTGCAATACCATGCCCATACTCTGTAATACTCTGCAATACCCTGCCCATACTCTGCAATACCCTGCCCATTCTCTGCAATACCATGCAATACCCCTGCCCATACTCTGCAATACCCTGCCCATACTCTGCAATACCCTGCTCATACTCTGCAATACCCTGCCCATACCCTGCCCATATTCTGCAATACCCTGCCCATACTCTGCAATACCCTGCCCATACTCTGCAATACCCTGCACTACCGAGCCATACTCTGCACTACCCAGCCATACCCAGCCATACTCGGCCATACCCAGCCATACCAGCCATATCAGCCATACTCGGCCATACCCAGCCATACTCGGCCATGCTTAACTTTGTGTTAAAAAAATAAATAGTTTTTAACCACTTCCCGCCCGCCGTCATATGAGATCCTTGAATTTGTGCGGGGATATCTGAATGATGGGAGCAGCTACAGGCATCATTCAGATATCAGCTTTTTCAGCCAGCGATTCCCTACACCATAAGAATGATCATAGCAGCTGTTCTGCCGCTTGATCATTCTTACGGGAGGCGAGAGGGGACGTCCCCTCCTCCCACCGCCCTCTGATGCTTCTACCGACTCACCGCTACGATTGAAGCAAGGATCGTTTTTTATTTTTTTTTATTTCAGGGTTCCCAGCCTAGAGGTGAGATGTGGGGTCTTATTGACCCCATATCTCACTGTAAAGAGGACCTGTCAGGCCATATTCCTATTACAAAAGATGTTTATATTCCTTGTACTAGGAATAAAAGTAATCAAAAATGTATTTTTGGGGAAAAAAGTGTCAAACTAAAATAAATAAAGTAAAATAAACAATAAATTTTTTTTAAAGCGCCCCTGCCCCCGTGTGCTTGCATGCAGAAGCCAGAGCAATTATTTTGGCCCTAGACCTCCTCCGTAACTCAAAACATGTAACCAGTAAAAGAAAATTAAAGCGTCGCCTATGTGGATTTTTAAGTAGCGAAGTTTGGCGCCATTCCACGAGCGTGTGCAATTTTGAAGGGTGACATGTTAGGTATCTATTTACTCTGCATAGTTTCATATTTAACATTATGCGCAAATACCGTGCGAGATAAAAAGTTGCAACAACCGCCATTGTATTCTCTAGGGTCTTTTCTAAAAAAACATATATAATGTTTGGGGGTTCGGTGTAATTTTCTAGCAAATAAATTATGATTTTTACATGTAGGAGAGAAATGTCAGAAAAATGGGTCATTTGGGGGGTATTTGTACTTTTCTGGCATGTTAGGGTCTCAGGAATTAAGATAGACCGTCAGTACTTCAGGTGTGATCAATTTTCAGATATTGGCACCATAGCTTGTGGACTCTATAACTTTCACAAAGACCAAATAGCATACACCAATTTGGACTTATTTTTACCAAAGATATGTAGCAGTATAAATTTTGGCCAAAATTTATGAAGAAAAATTACAAATTTGCTAAATTGTATAACAGAAACAAAGAAAAATTCATTTTTTTTACAACATTTTCAGTCTTTTTTCTTTTATAGCGCAGAAAATAAAACACCCAACAGTGATTAAATACCACCAAAAGAAAGCTCTATTTGTGTTAAAAAAAAGGACAAAAATTTCATATGGGTACAATGTTGTACGACTGAGTAATTGTCATTCAAAATTTGAGAGCACCGAAAGCTGAAATTTGGTCTGGTTAGGAAGGGGGTTTAAGTGCCCAGTGGTCAAGTGGTTAAGATGCACCAAAAGTTGTACAATAGTTGGGGTATATATCACCAGATAGTTTAGCTAAACATGCAAACAGGATAGACATTACTTTGCAACATTAGGAATGTAAACACATCGTCCCATTGTAAAATATATATATATATATTTTAACTGGATGCATATTAGTAGTAACTGTATTTTTCATTTTGTAGCTGATTTTGGCCTTGCTAAGCAGAAGCAAGAAAATAGCAAACTAACATCAATTGTTGGAACCATTCTCTACTCCTGGTAAGATTCCCATAAATGTTGTCCTTTGCCATAGATTACATTTTATCTGTTATTTAGCATTAGTCATAAATCTGCTAAGGAGGATAGTGTGGATGATAATAGGTGATGGAATGAGGAAAGGATCACAAAGCTTGCTGCGACAGCCTGCCTATGTTTTTGGAGATAACCAGAGTTCCCTTGCAATAAAACAGCAGCAACTGACGAAACTTGTTTCCAGCTCTGCTGTGTCTGATCACTGGCTCAACCTGTACTAGGAGTAGATTGGGCAGTCACATAGAGTGCTATACTTCTATACCATGGTCCAGCGCCAGTCCACTCCTACTAAGAGGCCACGCCAGCACTCAGAAATCAACGTGCAGACAGTTGGTGGTCATTTTATTGCACTGGTTTTTCTGCGTACCACTGGAGGCATGGCTTTTAACACCTGATGGTACACATTGCTATCCACTGTAAATTTTATATTATATGGTAACACGAATTTGCATACATAGGATGCATTTACACAATATGTGGTGACCTGCAATTTTCTACTCAAGAAAAAAACAGATCACCACTAGGGCACATAGAAAACAGTTGTTTTCTATGTGTCTTTTTCACACCACAACACTGGTGTGATGTGAGTGTGGAGAAACACAGACATGTTACATTTTTCCGCAGTAAACTGAATGGCACCACAGTGTAATTAGGAACGGAACTCAAACATGCATTTTGTCATATCCGGACTTCCCCAGAAGAAGAAAGTCCCAATGTGAAAAATGCATTGGGTGAGATTGTTCAAAATTATGTTTACATTTGCTTTGGGTACTGCAAAGAGCAAGCAGAGCTAGGGCTTTACACACCGGTGCTGGATTCAGCACTTGTTTGTGTAAGTATTTTTTTTATCTTGTCCTTTACTTTTGGAAGCTCCTCCTATTTTTGAGCTTCACCTATTAAAGTGAGCCTAAGCTGTGCCTAACAAAACATAACAAAGCACATCTTCTCATAAGTCTACCCATTAAAGGAGAAGTATGGAGGTGGAGTAGTCCACGATCAGTTAAAGTGATAGAAGGCTCTGTTTGTTTTTGCTCTAAGGCAGGGGTGTCAAACTCAATTTCATTGTGGGCCGCATCTGCCTTATGGTTGGGCCGGTTGTATCTGTAAGACTATATATATTTATCCAGGGCTTTTTTTCTCAGAGAATAGGTACAGTAGCAACCACACTTCCTCCGCCATACAGCATCAAACGGTCGGTGTGGCCAAGTTGCATTAACAGTGGGAGGATCGTAAAAGGGGCAATAAATACCAGGAGTGAGTTATGTGCAGAGTTCATGGGGTGCTCTATGTACCGAGTGCAAGTTTCAGGGATGCCCTACGTACAGAGTGCAGATTTCAGGTGTGCCCCTTGTACAGAATGCAGAGTTCAGAGGTGCCCTATGTACAGAGTGCAAAGTTCAAGGTTGCCCTTTGTGCAGAGTTCAGGGGTACCCTATGTACAGAGTGCAGAGTTCAGCTCTTTTTCACAGGCTGTCCAAATCTCATTTCCACCCCTCCCCCTGGGTGCGAGGGTCCCATGAAATGGTCTGGCGGGCCGGATTTGGCCCACGGGCCTTGTGTTTAACACATGTGCTCTAAGGGGTCATCTTGGGTGGTTGCTAAGGAATACTGAAAAGTTGGGGTTTAACTTGCAGTTTGCCACTCAGATTGCAGTGAGGTTAAATTGAATTGAGAAACAATTTGTAAACTTAAATTAGTAGTAAACCCATGTATTCCCTTTTTACCTACAGGTAAGCTTATAATAAAGCTTACCTGTAAGTAAAATGAATGTCTCCTAAATGTGCATCATTTATGAGAAACTCCACAGAACAGCAGCCGGTGATATCACCGGTGCATGCGCTCTGAAGGAACTGCATCTTGTACATGATTGGGTGATAAACAGACCTTCACATTACTTACAGTACTAAGCTAAATGAAGGAAATGTTATGATTTTAACAATTGGGTATTAGTAGAAATGCATAGATGATGCTTTACATTTAACTTTTATCATTCGTTATTTATTATTATTCATTTATTCATTATTTATTATTCTTTGTTATTTATATTTAAAAAAAAATGTATAAAGAAAAAGACATGCCACTTTAAATTGGTATTATTACTGTAATCCAGTATTTATATAGCATACTCTGTATGTAATCTTGCCCACAGAGGTTTCCAACAAAGCAACCATCATATAACAATTGGTAGATGATCAAGAGATATTCCTAAATTTCTAAATTATGAACTGGAATGTTGAAAAAAGCACCTGGCAACACTTCATAGGCTGAAAATTATTTATTAAATGTATTACAAGAGTTGGCATTGCCATGTGACATATTTAATAAATAATTTTCAGCTTAGAGAGGCTTGCCAGATGCCTCTTCAAAATTTATAGAAAGTTTGTTATGTTCCAAGCAGTTCTCTAGGAAGATTTAACACAATAATTTACATACTTACTGACAGGGCAATGTTCTCCAAGTACTGACCTGATCATAGCTTTCTTCATAAAATAGTCATTCAAACTGTAAGTCAAGCAGTATGGAAAGTAATGGTGCCATTAACATCTGCATAAAAAAGGAAAGGTAGTAAAAATCAATTTTACCCAACTAACTTTATTATATGACATTTACAAAAGAATCACATAACTGATACTTTGTATTAAGGCTGATACAGTATAAACGATCATATTTGATTTTATACTTAAAACGTCTATATGTTGAATAAGCTGCTTGTTAAGTGTAAAAATAAAATAGTCACTAAATGCTTTTCCCAGTCAAAAGTATCTCATCATCACAGTTTAACTACAGTTGTGAATGGGAAAAGGAATATGTAATGTGTATATTTCTAGGGAAATTTATTGCTCATACCCATATTTCACAGTGTTTTAAATACGACAGCTGAGAGTAGTGTAATATGCTTTCCCCATATATTTTTCCATATATTTGCAAATGTATTCAAAGTAGTTAAATATCAAGATCAGGTTGGTAAAATGTGTTACACCACATTGCCTGTATTATTTCAGTTGCAACAGTCTGGAATTGCAGAATGTAAAACTTGAAGTCCATGGCCAAAAAAGTAAAAATCTCTTCTCTTTGTTGGACTATGTTAACAGCAAGCAGTGTTTCTCAACCTTTTTTTAGTCAAAGCACCCTTTAAAATTATGAACAATCTCGAGGCATCCTCCAAAATTAAAGATTGTCTCGAGGCATCCTTTAAAACTATGGACAGTCTTGAGGCACACCATTCTAAAATGTAAAAACGATTCTAATAGTTTTACATAATGCAGCAATATCCACTCACGTAGGACACCCAACGTTGGAGGTGAAAACTAGTACTGACTAGTATTCCAATGTTTCTCTTCTTCCTCAGTTTTTCCCAATCACTTAGCTAATGGGACCCCAAAGCTGATGGAGAGGGGCAGGGGAGGGTCAAACAAGGATGCTATCCAGGCTACTAACATCCTCCTTATCAACTGATGACGTCATTGGTTGTTAGAAGGTCGGCAGCTAGAAGGTCCTAGTGGTGCACAATGAAAACCTGTAGCTCTGCGTAACTAAAAGACAGGCTTCATCCACTGATCGCCTGTATACAATTTTTGGGCAATTTTTAGGCATTTTGCCAATGCACCCCTGAAGAATCTTCAAGGCACCTGGCTGTCTGGACACCCTGGTTGAAAAAGGCTAACATAGAGTATGTATACACATTTCAGACATTACGACCTTACTCATGCTGAAAAAAATGATAACCTCAAATCTCAAAGGGTAGTTAAAAATCAATTCACTCATGAACATACCTCTAACCTAAAGAGGTGTCAACTCATGAACATGATAGCAACAAAGAAAAAAATTGAGGATTGGGCACCTGTCACTTTACCACAAATCAAATCTTATTAAAGATCACCAAAATATAGGCTCCCCATTTGATCTAAAGGGGCCATACAGAAATGACCAACTCTCCTTTTCTCATACCTACACCAATCCCAGTAAAGAATAGTTACGTCTTTATTCATGGCATGATGTAATTTTATAAATCTGTTTCTATTTTAAAATGGTCCAACAAAGTAGTGATCTTTTTTAAAAGAATTATGTGAAGGTGCTGTTTTTTTTCTTTTCATACGGCTATGTATTGAGGATTTGGTTGGGTAAGGGTCAAGTGTTAGGGTTGGGAATATCAGTAAGCTCATTTTACGCTTTTGCAGTCTGCGTCCATGTAGTCTATGTTTGTGTACTTAGTATTCAAAGCAGGAACATTATAAAAATTGTTTTGGATAACCTAATATACATACAGTATCTATCTATTTATCTATCTATCTCTCTATCTATCTATCGATAGATAGAGAGATAGATAGATAGATACTATATATATATATTTATCACCAGTGTTTATCTGGTCATAAAAAAAAAAGCAATTGGTATGCTGCAGTGTAATTATTTTGAAATAATAAAACTCTACGTGGTGGGATTTCATATTGAAGACAGAAAATAAAGAACCGGGTGGCCTTATAGTTATTTATCGATGTAGCCCCATTATATGGTATATAGTTGATACTTTCCTAAAAGCCAGATATTTTTGCAGTAACTGTAAGAAAAATAATTGCTCTTTTTTTTCTCCACAGTCCAGAAGTTGTTAAGAGTGAACCTTATGGTGAAAAGGCTGATGTATGGGCAGCAGGATGCATCCTTTATCAAATGGCAACACTAAATCCACCCTTCCACAGTACCAATATGCTGTCTTTAGCTACCAAAGTACGCAGGTTTGCATTGTTTCCCCTTACAAGGGAGCTGGCTGCTCTGTCCTAGTTTATTTATTTAAAAAAATAAAAAGAAACACTTCAAAAATGTGCGTGTCATCCTTGCGCAGGGGCCATGCGGTGGTTTGTCTTAGTTTATATGATATAGTGACAGCAATAATATTAAATGGTGCCATATTTACAGCACTTGCTGCCACTTACTTCGAGCAATGCTAATAGCAATATGTGTACAGTTTGTTGACTGCTAAACCGCTGTCACAAATATAGTATGATCTAAAAGAAGACAAGCTTACATTTTTTATATAAATGTACTGTAATATTATGCACCCATTCACACTTATGCACTTAAAAACACATGTAATTTTAATGAGTGTGTTCAAGGGCATTTTACTGTGTAGCGGTGTGTTTTTTTTTATAAGAAAAAATGTACAAAATGTTTCATGTGTTTTTGTGCAGTTTATAATGCGTTAAAATTCACCTAAAATGCAGAGGTGTGAATGAGCTCTAGTGCTTCAATTACAGTATATCATGCCTCAATAATGGTATGACATACAGACCTTTTATACTTCCTGATGGAATTATTAGATTACCTGCTTTACAGGGATTCAGCATTTACACATTCAATGTTTTCTCTAGAATCTCACTTTAATACCGTATATACTCGAGTATAAGCCGACCCGAATATAAGCCGAGGCACCTAATTTTACCACAAAAAAATGGGAAAACGTATTGACTCGAGTATAAGCCTAGGGTGTCCATCTGCATGCCTCACTGTACCTCACTTTGCCTCATTGTGTCCATGTGCATGCCTCACTGTGCCTCACTGTGTTCATGCCTCATTGTGCCCATGCCTCACTGTGTCCATGACTAGACTGACGTTTAACATGGGAGTCTTTGGAAGGGTTGCCCGGGTTTGAAAAATCGGTGCTCCCCGGCCGTAGGTCCCCTGGACAAAAATCTTTGCACACTTGTAGAGAAAGAGTGGGGCTACATGTGTGCCACGTTTGGGGTTCAGGGGACCTACAGCCGGCCGGGACCGGGTCCCCAAATTCCGGGAGATCAGGCACAAAAAGGTGACTCGAGTATAAGCCGAGGGGGCATTTTCAGCACAAACAAATGTGCCGAAAAACTCGGCTTATACTCGAGTATATACAGTGGTTTGTTTTATATATGTAAACATCAATATACTTAAAAAATGTACTGCTATAACAAAGCTAGTGTGTACAGTGACCGAAAAATGGAATTTAGACTTGATTTTCCAAGCATCTGTATGCCTATAATGCATAAATGGCCATAACAGATGACTTAAAGCAGGGTTCCACTCAAAAGGGGAAGCTCCGCTTATCTGCTTGCCCCCCCCTCCGGTGCCACATTTGGCACCTTTCAGGGGGGAGGGGGAAACGGGTACCTGTAGGTACCCTTCCCCACCCCAGGGAAACTGTGCCGTGGCGCCATACCGCGGAAGTTCGGCCCCCTCTTCCTTCCTCTGCCACCGGGCCAATTAGAAAGCGCAGCGCACTTCGCGCATGCGCAGTATTTATCTGGCTGTTTAGCCGATAGGCTACACTGCCGGTTTCCCTTACCATAAATGGCGGCGGCAGCACCCGAGATCCGATCCCAAAATCGATTGTTGTTTTTTTTAAAATAACAAACATGTCATACTTACCTCCACTGTGCAGTTCATTTTGCAACCCCTTTAAGCCTTTAAATTCACCTAAAAAACTGATAGCATATGCTTGAAATGTATGCAAATACCATGCAACAGTGGGTATGTGTAAAAAGCATACAAAAAACAAAAACATATTCACCAAGACTTAATTTTCCTCATTTTATTTCTAAGTGATGGTTATACAGTGTTGTGAAATTGAACTGTCTAACTATGCCAACAATGTTTATGGAGCAATCTGAATCTTTTTCATATTTAAAAATTATAAATCTGTTTTGAATACAAATTGGTTTCTCTATGTCTATTGCCACTTGTAGAGGCTTTGAGTAAGCACAGTAGTTGCGCTTTATTACTTATAATGCAATTTTCTTTTTAACAAAACTACTTATTTTAACGGACAATAGATATTATCCAGTAGATTAACTTCCCAATTATTCTATGAATATTTCATTGCTAAAGCATACAGTGCTTTGCTTGTATGAATTATAATATCACAGACACAACTTATTTAGTTCTATTAGTTAATGGGGGTTTGTTGGAAATATAAAACAGTATTATGCTATTATGACAGTTTGTAATGAAATTTTAAACATTGCATTATTTTTTTTGTGTTCTAGAGGGTTAATGTTTCTTACAGAGGCAGTAATGTGTTCATTATGTGACATTTAATTTCAGTTTGTGCTATTCAACAATTCTTTTTCTACTGTGGCTAACCTCAATGCAAAATTTAGCAAATTGTTCCACTATAAATGATAGCACTCACCGGTAGCAAAGTTATAACAGGGAACTCTAAGGACGTCGTTTTATAAGTTGCCAAGTAATGCATAAAGCTGTTACAATTTAGCATAAATGGTGGCCTTTAGGACTCTGGGCTATAGGTATAAAAGTACAAATATCTAAAAATGAAAGTGCTTGTGTTGCCCTTATCAAAAAAAATTTTGCCCAACATAATGAGGTGTCTCTCTGACGCTGCGCCCTCATTAGCAAACAAGAGTCTGTAGCATATCAGTCAGCAAGGGTGAGGCACCATATGAAGCAGGAAAGTAATCTCTTTAGTAATTCTGTTGGTGGCAATTGTTTCCACTGACATAAGTAGTAATGTGACATGGCCCTTAGGCCCCTTTCACACTGGGGAAGTTTGCAGGCGCTGTTGTGCTAAAAATAGCGCCTGCAAACCGAGCCTAAACAGCGACTGCTGTCTCTCCAATTTGAAAGCCCGAGGGCTTTCACACTGGAGCGGTGCGCTAGCAGGACGGTAAAAAAAGTCCTGCTAGCCGCATCTTTGGAGCGGTGTGTTTACCGCTCCTCCACCGCTCCTTCCCATTGAAATGAATGGGACACCGCGGTAATACCGCCCGCAAACCGCGGCTGTAGCCACGGTTTGCGAGTGGTACTAAGCCTTTTTCGGCCGCTAGCAGGGGTTAAAACCACACCGCTAGCGGCCGAATACCTCAGCAATTCCGACGGTATAGCGCCGCTAAAAATAGCGGCGCTATACCACCACTGCACCCACCGCCCCAGTGTGAAACCGCTCTAAAAGTGACACTTTATCTTCTCATCTCCCCCTAAAAAAAAATGTGTCTCTGGCTTTTACCATTGTAATTTTTATGTTACTGTGTATCTACAGTTCACAACAAGATATTTCTATTATGAAGTTCCAGTGAACTGCATTGCCAGTGGCTTGCAATGACTAATAAGTTCATTTTTTTTTTTTTTTACTGAAGCAGTTGCTATGTGCATTTGGTTTCCAGCAAAATTATGAGCGCAGCCAGAAGAACAAATAAGAATGGGGGGATACAAAAGGTTATTAAATCATACCTATGGTATTGATAAAGTATCCAAGGTGGCGGTGATGGTTAATTGCTGACTCTGTATGCAGCATTGATCAAAATTAACTCCAGGCACAATTGAAAGCCTCAACCTTCTTACAGATAGCACACGCAGCCTGATCATTACTCCAGCTTTTGAATCCGACAGCCGTATTCTTTTTTCTTGGTGATTTTATTTTCTTAGAAGACTTTTGCTTGTGATGCTGGGACACCCTCTTTGCTGCTTAAACACACACAGAAGAGGTAACAAACATAAAAGAATTCAGATATTTCTCATAGCTACTAAATATATTCAAAGCTGCTTTGGAAGTTTGAATGTGACTGGTGATTCACAGAGAGAGGAAAAAGAAGTTGCATAGCACAGGCTTCAGGCAGAACATTTCTGCTCCTACTGGCATTACGAGGTGGTCTGTATGTGCTGAGGATGAAGTAATTTACAAAGACTTTGTGCAGAAAAAGTGCATCTGCACTGCTTGTCAGTCCACCTAATGCAGCCTCCTATGATGGTGCACTGCTCCTGAATTCAGATAATAGTTGCCTCTATCATGTAGGCTGTGCCTGCTTGCATTAAGGTGAAATTGAAAAAAAATGCTGCAGGAGGCATGGCTAGCATTGTCAGTGCTAATTCAAAAGGATGTAGCTTATCAATCAGCAACTGACCACACCTAGCCCTTCCTTTCTGAGATGGCAGAACTGCCTCTCTTGCTAAAACCCTCCTACTGTGAGCTACAGTGTTTGGTAGGGGGGAAATGTGAGAACAGATGAAGCAGGATTTTTCCAAGGCAGGGAAGGTGTAGAAAGCGACACAGGGTCAGGAGGAATTCTGAGACAATCGGGTTATACTGCTACCTATGGGAGAATTGGGCCCTGACAAAAAAAATAAAAACACTTGTCAGCCACGTATAACCCCTCCCAGTTTCATCATGTTTCAGATTTATGTTAGTGTTCTAGGAAAATGCATATCTTTTCTCCTCTGAGAGACACAAACCCATTTTACTTTTATATGTTTTTAAATTTTAATAAGGTATTTTAGGGCTTACATTGCTTTTCAGAGCAGCTGATCCTTGCGAAACTTTGGGGGCTACACCCATTCCCCGCCATGACAAAGATGGGGGACCTGGGGGGCGTGTCCGGATGTAGAGCGAGGAAGACGTGCTGCTAAGGAGCTCCGCACATCCTGATTCCATCTGACGCCATCCTGCCTTCCCACCGCCCTGGTAAGCCCCCAAACTTACCCAGTGGGCTCCTGAACGTCCCCTGCCTCGGCCCCAGCTGCTATTTTCTGCCCTGGTCACCCGATTGTGCCGCTACAGGGACTCGCGGCTGGCTCTGTGCCCCTGGGATCCGCCGCCATCTTGCGGCCTGCTGACACTCCCGGATCCCCTGAGCTAAATTGCCGCGATTCGCTGGGCTAGGGGGCCTCATCCACACACACCAGGGGCGCCTGTGGCGAGGAGGGTGCTCCGGTCAGGCGCTGCGACCACCGGGGGGCCTTGGGAGGTTGATTGCCCCGGCCTGTGGCCTCCAGCCATCTTGCGGCCTACCGCACTTCCTGCAGCCTCCGGCCTCAATTACTTTATGCCGCGGGACGAGCGGCGGACATCCACATCCTCAGGTAGTACCATCCGTGCGGGGGGGGGTTGGCAGTGCATCCGAGGACTTTTAGAGAGCTGCTCCCCCGCACCCACACCTGCGGCCCGCTGCCATCTTGCGGCCTGCAGTGCCGGCCCCATCCACCAGACACAGTCTTACCTTCCCTCCTCCTGTGATCCTTGGCTAACTGACTGCTCTGCAACACTGCGGGGGGGGGGCTGTCCCGCTCCTGCACCTCTCCACCTTGTCATTACTACAGCCTCCATCCTCCCCCTTGAACTGAGCCCCCTGCCCACGAACCCCCCCCCCAAACTCCCCTTAATCTTGGGGTAAGGCTTGGATGGGCCGCCCTAAGACCCGCTACTTCACAAACAAGGGCCCGAAGGCTCCTCATATCCCCCCATCAGCGGTTGCTTCGTCTGAACGGCGCTCCTCAGCTGGGATGGCGGCTAATACACAGAGGGCTGCGGAGTCCGGGGTGGCGGCGCCCCCCACGGGAGTGGAGATCCTGGCGGCCATCACATCCTGTAAGGAAACTCTGACATCTAAGATCGACTTCTTGACAGTGGATGTCGGTCTCATCCGTCAAGATATGGATAAATTTCGCTCTCGCATCACGGAGGTGGAGGACAGGGTCTCCATGGTGGAGGATACGGTCCGGTCAGACTCCAGGGAGGTGCGGGCCCTCCAACTTCAAGTGAAAGCGCTGCAGGAGCGCGCAATAGATACCGAGAACCGCCTCAGGCGGAACAACATCCGCATAATTGGACTGCCCGAGAGGGCTGAGGGCTCTAGACCTGCTGAATTTACTGAGCAATTACTGACCACCCTGTTCGACCTGGCACGCCATCTACCTTTGTGGTCGAAAGAGCCCACAGGGTTCCGCCGCTCCCTCCGAGACCTGGGGCCCCACCGCGCCCGTTCCTGTTACGAATGCTGAACTACCGGGACCGGGACCGCATTCTGGCGGCGGCACGCATCATGCCTGAAATTAAATATGAGAATACCAGATTACTTTTCTTCCCAGACTTCTCTCAGGAGGTACAGCAACGTCGCAAGTCCTTTACTGATGTGAGACGCCGGCTCCGAGAGAAGGGAATACGCTTTGGCCTGTTGTATCCCAGCAGACTGCGAATCACAGATGGTAGCGATACTCACTTCTTTGACACCCCGGAGGCGGCAACGGCGTGGCTAGACGCCCGTTAACTACACAAAGCCGAGGACCCATGGTGGAATACACCCGGCAGGGAGCGGATGCGCATCAACTATCCCATCAATGGACGTCTCTCCTGTCTCATGGTGAATCCCTGCAATACCCCCTTTTGTATCCCCAATCCTGTCTATCCCTGCTGACTTCCACCTTTACTCCATCTGCATAAGTGTTAACTTCTGCTGGCTAGACTGCTACTTATTCCTGCCTAAGGAGCTCCAACAGCAAATACTGAACTGCCCCGTCCGTGAACCGAGGTGATCCGAGTTGTCCCTTGTCCACGCTTTGGACCCCCACCCAGAGTCGAGACGGACTTCCCTGGAGACTTCTTCTTCACCTGCGGTCCTACGGGCCGACTTCTTGAGGTCGCAGTGACCTAAAGATTTGATGTTTTTTTCAGTTATGGGACGAAACCCTGCATCAGTTTTTATGGCTCTTGGGCCCCTTTTTTTTCGGCCCTTGAAGCTAGGTTTGTATGATGTTTGGGTAGGGTGTTCTATGTTCTGGGGAGGAGGGTTTCATTGTTATGACGGTCCAGACTATTACTGTGTTGCTCAATTGACTTATGGGTCTCTGACCCTATTGAATAGGTGTGCCAATGCCAAGTTTAATTATATGTGTTGGGTTAAAGGGCTCATCCTGCTTCTATTTCCCCCTGGTGCTCCTTGATGGCTCCCCCGCACGCTGAACTCCTGACCATTCTGTCATGGAATGTTCGGGGGCTCAACTCAAAATTTAAAAGGTCACTATTATTCCAATATTTGAAATTACATAATCCCCATATAGTGTTACTGCAGGAGACACATTTAACCGGTAGCAAGGTTCTGGCTCTGAAGAAGCCCTGGGTACAGAGGGCGCTTCATGCGACCTACTCTTCGTATTCTCGTGGGGTGTCTATCCTGATTAGCAAACGTATACCGTGTGTGATTCATGATGTTCATCTGGACCCCCAGGGAAAATTTGTTATGGTTGTGCTAAGTGTATATAACAAAAAGTATGTTATTGTGAATGTTTATCTGCCTCCCCTGAGTCAGATACAGACTTTGTACACTCTCTATGAGAGGCTGGCTCCGCATTGCCCAGCACGGGTTCTGTTCATGGGAGATTTTAATGCTACACTGTCCCGTGACCTGGACAGGCCTTCCCCCCAGTCCAATTTTAGTTCTGATCTCAGAACGTGGGCTCAGGCCACGGAGTTCCAGGAGGCGTGGAGGTGGCTTCATCCCCATGATAGAACGTATTCATGCTTCTCGACCACATTTCGAACCTCCTCCCGCATTGATCTGGCTTTTGCCAATTCCACCATGCTGGCTAACATTCAGGAGGCATGTTACCTTCCCTCTGGCCTCTCTGACCATCACCCACTTAAATTGACCATTAGGACCACCAGGTCGCGAAACAATACCCTTTGGAGGTTACAACCCCATTGGATCAACAATGATGCTGTACATGACAAGGTTCTCTCTCCCCTGGGGGAATATTGGGCACACAATGCGGGGTCGGCTTCTCTGGAGATGACCTGGGATGCCTCCAAGGCTCACAGCAGGGGTCAATACATCTCGGCTGTGGCGGCGGTAAAGGCGGAACTGGGAGACGGGGTGTCTGACCTGCAGCGTAGGGTGGACGAGGCACTGAATCGGTATTCAGCCTCGCCAACGGTCTCCAATTTTGAGCACCTTTCATCGCTTAAGCGAGAATTACATCTCCATGTTTCAGATACCACTAGGCTTGGTATACAAAGTAGCAGACAGGAATACTTTGAACATGGAGACAAAAACAGCAAACTACTAGCGCTGCTAACGCAGCAGGACAGGCCCTCAGTGGTTATACCGGAGATCCTCACGACAGATGGCGCTTTAGTCACCTCTCAGGAGGATATTCTGGCTGCGTTCACTACATTTTACACCTCCTTGTATGTCTCTTCACTTCCTGACGGGTTTGACCCTACACCTATGATCTCCCTACTAGACACGCTCGCCCTGGGATGGCTCTCTGACACGGAGAGGCAACTCCTTGTCTCGGAAATCACTCCAGAAGAGGTCACATTGGCCATTAAGTCTTTTCCGGCAGGTAAAACCCCAGGGCCGGACGGCCTGCCCATTGAGTACTACAGGGCCCACACAGAATTGCTTGCCCCCAAACTAGCTCAGATGTTTCAAACTTGCTTGAACCAAGACTCCTTACCGCCCTCTATGAGAGAGGCCCACGTAGTTCTCATTCCAAAGCCTCATAGAGACCCTAAGTTATGCGCCTCTTACAGGCCAATTGCACTTCTCAACTGTGACCTTAAAATCCTGACCAAGCTATTGGCCACTAGACTTAACGTAGTAATAAAATCCCTGATTGACTCTGACCAAACAGGCTTTATGCCCGGTAGATCTACAGACATTAACATACGCAGATTATTCACTAATATTCATGCTCCTCATACTAACCAAGGCACTAGAACCATTGCCACCTTAGATATAGAGAAGGCATTCGACACAGTGGAATGGGTCTATCTATGGGAGGTGCTTAGAAGAATGGGGTTCCCGTTAAAATTCATAGGTTGGATACGCACACTTTACACTGGTCCCACGGCATGCATTAGGCTGAGTGGCTCCCTGTCTCCTCCGTTCCCCCTGCAGAGGGGCACCAGACAGGGATGCCCTCTCTCCCCGGCTCTGTTCGCCCTGGCCGTGGAGCCTATTGCTGAAGCCCTTAGGAGCTCGGCCGAGGTCCGTGGTCTTAGGGTGGGCTGGCTGGAGGAGAGGGTGGCTCTTTACGCGGACGATATGCTCCTGTTCTTGAATGACGCTGGTGACTCTCTGCGGGGCGCACTTAGTATAATGGATGCCTTTGCCGCCTTCACGGGGCTGAGAGTGAGCTGGCACAAGTCGCAGTTGTTTCCAGTGGATGCGGGGGCCAGGTCCTCCTCACCCTCCTCTCTCCCGCTTCAATGGGTTGAGCAGTTCACCTATTTGGGAATTGTTGTCTCAAGAGAGAGTGGGGACTTTGTGCGGCTCAATCTCGACCCTGTCTTGGTAGCCATTAAAGCCAAACTTAAGGCGTGGAGTAATCTCCCCCTTTCGCTCATTGGGCGTATTAACTTGCTCAAGATGAAAGTCCTCCCTAAACTCACATACTTTTTTCGGAACTCCCCTCACTGGCTGACTAAAGTTTTCTTTAATTCCCTCAGGCAACTCTTCCTCTCCTTTATTTGGGGGTCCAGGCCGCCTAGATTCAAATATTCCACCTTGACCAGGCCTGTGGACAGTGGAGGCCTGGCCCTCCCTGATTGTTACAAGTATTATTTAGCCACTCAGCTTGTGACTGCCCATTGGTGGTTACGACCGGACCTGACCAACTCTGCAACGGTGCTGGAGGCAGCCATAGTGGGGTCCTTGGAGGCACTGGAGGGGCTGCTGTTCAGGGGGCCTAAAGCGCCTCACAATCTCACCCCTTCGATGCGTACCACTATGCGGGCATGGAAGGCGGGTGAGGCGCTGAGGACACCCCGGCCGAACTCTTGGTCTCCTCACACCCCCTTGTGGCTGAATCCTAACCTATCGCAATTCCACACTATCCCAGATCCGCAGGCCTGGGCCAAATACAAAATACTGACCCTCAAACATATCATCACCAACGGAGATCTCACCCCTTTTCGCACATTATGCGCCAAATTTAACGTGCCTGAACGAGCCCACTTTAGATATCTCCAAATTGCACATGCCTACAGGTGCCAATTTTTGAGCAGGCCAGTTGAACTGGCATACTCCGAGCTAGAATCTACCATCCGGGTGAAAGACCTGGAGAAGCCTACGTCTCAGATCTATGGATCCCTGCTGGTTGCTGCTATCCCCGAGCTGTCTTCCCTTCGCAGGAAATGGGTGGAGGACATACCGGGGCTGGACGACGACGACTGGCGGGAGGTTTGGGATTTTCCCTTCTCCCCGCTGGTCTCAGCGAGGGATAAATTAGTCCAATATAAAATTGTACACAGAGCTCACTACACACCTCACAGGCTTCACCAGATGTCGCCGGAGCATTCTCCGGAGTGCTGGCGTTGCTCCTACCAACCAGGGGGTTTCTTCCACATTTTCTGGGCTTGCCCAGCAATCGTACACTATTGGAATGAAGTGCTACGGGTGATCACTAAGGCCACTGGGACTTGCGTCCCATATGAACCTATATACTGTTTGCTAGGACTAGTTGATCAACTGCCAATGATCAGAGCCAGGAAAACACTCATATCCCTGCTACTATACTATGCGCGCAAAGCCATTACGATGAACTGGAAACAACCGTCTCCCCCCTCTGTTAAATTCTGGAAAAGATTAGTTAATGCCAGTTTGCCCCTATATAAAGCCACTTACTCGTCCAGAGGTTGTCCGCACAAATTTGACAAGGTGTGGAGTTGTTGGCTAGAGGACAGAAACACGGCAAGTGAATGGTGACCAATGCCTAAACTTGTAACGTATCACTAGGTTATCATTTTCTTAACCCAAACAATTTTTTCAGGCTACCATCCTCTATTGATATCACTTTGAGCATGACTTATCTTGAATGGACCCTCTCCCCCAGTCTGGGGTTATAGTGTAAGTTAAGTTTAAGTGTATGTGTTATTTGTGGCCCTGTGTCGGTATGTTGCCGACACAGGGTAACGGCCCCTACGTGGGCAGATGTTGTGCCTATGTGTGGGCAAAATGTGTGTGTCTATAAAAACTTCAATAAAAAGATTTTACAAAAAAAAAAAAGATGGGGGACCTGCCTGTACTCTGCTTTGGAACTCTCCAGACACCTATGTTAAAATTGAGTTGGCTTGGACAACTCAGATTTATGAAGAATATTATATTACAACCTAGTGTTCTGTGTTAGCCACAGAGTGCTTTAGAGGTCCAGGGCTATTATATATCTGCTGGCACTATCCTGTCCCCGAAGACTCCCTTGGGAGCGTGCCCAGCTGGAAGGTGAAGACTGTCTGGGATGTGGCATATTTCACTGGGTCCTGCATTGGAATTCTCTACTACCTAGTCACTGGTGCTCTCCAGACGCTTTTTCTATGCTTTCTCTGCATATTCGTCTGATATTTCGGCCAAAGAGTTCTCCACATATTCACTGACTGAAAGGTGCAAAATAGTTGGAGATGAACAGGCCACTGTGGCTGGAAGGTGTTGCCTCAAACTAACTGCTGGGAACAGAACACAGAGTGTGCACATGTGGCACTTCACCTAGTAATGTAGTACTACATTCCTCAGTGTTTTAACCCTTTATGTGGAAACCAACAGAATAAAGGTAATGGGAATGGTACCCAATGGTTCTAATAAAGGAATAAGCCTCCAATTCTCAGCCCACATGACCAACTTATATACCTTCAGAGGTAGGGTCGCACATAAGAGTGTGTCACAGCAGTGGAACCAGAAAAGGCTCTGTGGCAAACTAACAAAGTTGCATAGTTACATAGTTGGTCTGGTTGAAAAAAAATCCATGTAGTTCAACCAATGAGTACACAAAGGTTTGCAGAGCCCAGGGCTTAAAAGTCACACTCCAAGCAAGCCCTGCAAATGTCCAGCACAGACTAGGTATGGCTTTTGAAGTTGCTGCTGAGGGATTGCCAATCCAGAAAGCTGCATAAAGAGACTAGCTCAAGCAGCATGTCGTGAAGTCTTGATTGAAGAAAAATAATTCATGCAAAAAAGACAAAAAATGGTTCGTAAAAATGATTATAGAATATTGTGACGGGAGGGCCCGTGGAGACCAGAATCCCTTGGAAAGGATGGGAGGCCCTTGTTTCAGCTCCCCATGCACCTCTTATAGGGTGACTGAGAAAATATGTGTTGGATTACTTAAAATGGGACAGTGATATTTATCCACAATATCTCTAAGGATATATGTAAAGACTATTCTTGGATTGTTTGATTCTGAACTCAACATGTTAATTGAAAGAGCTGATCACATTGGCCTCTGTACAATGTAGGAGACAGGCCGTCTCCTGCTGGAGCTCCAGCTATTGTGTGAAGGTGTCCTGTGTGTACACTTATGATAATGTATAATCTACTGTGTGGAGCTCGGTGACAACAAGTCTGACCTGTAGTGGAATCCTGACAGGCACGGAGTCACATCGGCTGCCCTAAGGGATTAGTTAATTAGCTCATGTTAATTTATGTTTATGGTTACAAATGTATTGTTAGAGTAATATGAGCAGGATGTATGCACCTCCTCTTTTACTGTATATAAGACTTGTATTCTGGTTCTAATAAACAGTCCAAGTTCAGCAGACAAACAAGTATCGTCTCGTTTTATGCTTGTGAGCGGTTGGAATATCTGATATCTATATCCAGACTGGGAGGAAGTGGTATATGACGAAAGCACTCAAGTGGAGTGTGGGACGTTTTGTTACATTGGTGGCAAGCAGCGGGACGCTTCCTGCAGTCTGGGACATCCAAACTTCCACCTGGATCCGAGGTCTGGATAGCAGGAGAGGAGAGGTACAGATACCAGCCGCCATGGAAGAGGAATTCAGAAGGAGGTTGCGAGAGATGCAGATACAACACAGAGGACCAGTGTCAGAGCAGGTCCTGCTGGGATGGTTTGATTCTATCCGCTGTGAACTCTGGACGGAAGCACTAGCCTAGGAGCAGCGACACCAGAGAAAAGTTCTCCCCTCCATCCAGGAAAGGTACTGGTCGCAGTATGGATTGCGGGTACTGTTGTTGGGAGAAAAACCAAACAAGGAACAGGCAGCTGAATTAAGCAGGCTGGTCTGGGCAGAAATGCGGCTGGATGAGAACTACAGAGCACTTCGGTGGCATGTATCCCAAGCATGTCCCTGGATAGCGGATAACAGCCCAACGGAAGGCTTAAGCTACGGCAGCCTGGGACTGTTGTATGTGAAGTTGACAGGGGACTCTAACTTTGGGAGTGATTTGGAGTGACGGTTGGACAAAATCATGGATTTCAGAGAAGGGCTACTGAACGTCTCGAAAGTGCACTGGGCACTGGAATATATAGAGTTTCTGGCCGTTCTGGAATGGGAACTGGAGATCGCCTACAGACGGCTGCTAGACTCTGCTCAGCACCAGGACTGGGCTCCCTTTGCCTGGGACTATCAGGAAATACCAGTTGACAACTCTGAAATCCTGGCTAAAGAGTCGGCAATGTGGCAGAGTAACAGTGTCCTTTGCCAACCTGCCCCCGCAGCTATGGATGCGGAGGTCTTATGGTGGATGCAGCAAGTGCTGACTGACCTTGATGATCCTGTTTCTACATGGGATGATCGTGGATGGAGGAACGTGCCTGTCCAGTAGCATGCCAGAGAATCGGCAGTGGAAAATCTGGAGATTGCCGTCCCCAAAGCTGAAGTGCTGACAACAGGGCAGAGCTCTGCTAACCTCTGCCCAGCACTGATAGCATCTTCTGGGTTCCACGGACAGGAGATGGTGAACCTCTATCCCCAAACACCAGTTGCAGAGACATGGGATTTGATAGACTTTTCTGCTGAGGAAAAACAACCTGATGAGCCTCCAGCAGAAGAGCTGGTATCAGGGCCATACTTCACTGTGCTCTGGCCAGCACCAACAGCAGTATCTGTGGAGTTTCAGGGGGCTGGAGCAGTCGTGCCCATCGCTCCAGCCACAGATTACAGAATGTATGGACTTAATGGACTGTTCAGAGGATGTTATAGATTATGCATCACCTGCTCAAGTACTGGCAGCAGGACTGAGTACTGCAGGCCCCTGCTCTACACCCATGGCAGTTTCGGAGGCCCGAGGTGGGAAGGTGATGGTTCCTCTTTCCCAGTGGATTTCAGAGATGCAGGGAGGAGAAGCAGCCATTTACCCTCCCCAACAAGGGTTCGTGTACCTGGGAGACAATACCAGTGAAAGGGAGTTCCAACAGCAGACGGCGCCCCAGAATGATGACACCAACCCAGCTGAAGCGCTGGCAACTGGGCAGAGTGCTACTAACCTCTGCCCAGCACCAGCAACAACTACAGAGTTCCAGGGAGCCGGGGCAGTCGGCCTCCCTCCCCAAAAGTTACCCGGAGCAGATGGTGTGGAGTTTCCAGCAGAAGGGCTGGCAACAGGGCAGAGTGCTGCTGACCTCTGCCCTCAACTAACATAGGACGTATTTCCTGTAAAGGTGGATGGGACTTCAGTCTCCACCTGTATACCCCAGGGATGCTGGGCAGTCGGCCCAGATGCCCAACAGCATGATGGACGGAGCCCAGTCACCCTGTCTTCTCCCCTGCGGCTAAAGGGACTCCAGGGGGAAGGACCAGTCCGCACTTCCCCCCAGCAGTGGGTATGTTCTATGAGAGCGGCAGGGGTTGGCTGGGAGAGTAATGCGCTGTTTGGAACAATTTGTTTGGGGTACTGTGTGGATACCGGCATTAGAGGACTGGAACTATGGACTAACTTCAGAGTCATCCCGTCTGGGGTCTCCTCCTGTGTTAGTCTTCTGCCAAAAGGGGAGAGATGTGACGGGAGGGCCCGTGGAGCCCAGAATCCCTTGGAAAGGATGGGAGGCCCTTGTTTCAGCTCCCCATGCACCTCTTATGTCTAAGTCACCCTGTGCCATCCTGGAACGGGGTGACTGAGAAAATATGTCTTGGATTACTTAAAATGGGATAGTAATATTTATCCACAATATCTCCCAGGATATATGTAAAGACTATTCTTGGTTTGTTTGATTCTGAACTCAACATGTTAATTGAAAGAGCTGATCACATTGGCCTCTGTACAATGTAGGAGACAGGCCGTCTCCTGCTGGAGCTCCTGCTATTGTGTGAAGGTGTCCTGTGTGTACACTTATGATAATGTATAATCTACTGTGTGAAGCTCGGTGACAACAAGTCTGGCCTGTAGTGAAATCCTGACAGGCACGGAGTCACATCGGCTGCCCTAAGGGATTATTTAATTAGCTCATGTTAATTTATGTTTATGGTTACAAGTGTATTGTTAGAGTAATATGAGCAGGATGTATGCACCTCCTCTTTTACTGTATATAAGACTTGTATTCTGGTTCTAATAAACAGTCCATGTTCAGCAGACAAACAAGTATCGTCTCGTTTTATGCTTGTGAGCGGTTGGAATATCTGATATCTGTATCCAGACTGGGAGGAAGTGGGATATGACAAAAGCACTCAAGTGGAGTGTGGGACATTTCGTTACAAATATGTTACCCCAACATTTCAAATTCCTGAAATGGGTCTGTTGTACCATGTAATTATGTTATAAAGAATACGGTTCTCTTTGTATTTCTTCCTTTGTGTGAAATACCTGGTGTTCCTGTTACTCCCCTTGCTTTCCTGGGAACCCACACAAAAAAGACAGAGGGTGACAGTCCAGGCTCCTCTCGGTCCAAGCTCTCTGAACAGCCTCTGGGAGTGCAGGCTAGGAAAGAGCTTGTCTCAGCTCAATGTATGGAAAGGGGGGAAGGGGCATGGCCTGGATGGAGTCTGGGATGAGGCTACTCTTACCATTTTCATCTATGGGTTTTCTCGGATGTGTGGCACCTGGAATGACCCCTGCTTACCTATTTCAAACTGACCACACCGGGCATGCTGTAAGAGCACATTCATTCCAGCATGCTCAGTTTTCTGGCTGTGCTGGAAGCAAGTCCTCCAATGGTCAGACTTGTGCTGACACACTCCCCTGCACAGCCATTCACTGGCAAGATCAGTGTATAGCTGTTTTTTTCACCCCCACCTCTCTGAGCAGCTGAAAACACGAGATTATGTGATCATGTGATCAAAAGAAATAAGTACTTGTGTCGAGTTTTTATAGTGCGTATAATTGTCTGTGACTCCATTGGCAAGATTTTACCTGATTTTTTGCCCCTGTAATAGCGGAATAAGAAATGAGGTCAGTGGTTGTCACTGAGATTGGAAGACAGATACCGTAATGCACTATAATAACAGAGCTTCTAACCCTTCTCTTGTTTTGCAAAAAATAGTGATTTGTTTTCGGAATTTCTAAGTAACATTTTTCTTTAAAAAGTAACAATTTTACTGTTATAAAAAAAACGAGGAGAGAGTTAAAATATTCAGAACTTAATAGCAATACTAAACTCAGTGTGCTCATCTTTTAGGACTCACGGCAGCAGTTTTTGCTAATC
The DNA here is from genome assembly GCA_029206835.1 of Rana muscosa. Classification (NCBI taxonomy): domain Eukaryota; kingdom Metazoa; phylum Chordata; class Amphibia; order Anura; family Ranidae; genus Rana; species Rana muscosa. Next base: position 141,785,480 of record CM055122.1, read on the forward strand.
TAGCAATAATTTTAACTTGCCTTGAGATTCTGTAAATGTTACATGCCAGTTATAAAGTATATAATTGAAAATGAAATGTTTGTAAGCTTTATTCTGATATCATAGAAATATAATTTGCATATTTAAAGCAAATTCACATACCTCAGCAGTTTAACAGACATTCTGAAAAGTGTTCCACCTATTGCAAAATAGTTTCTTTGCATTCACTATTTGCATCTTTTGAAAGATATTTACAGTCAGCTGTTATATTGTGTTTTTTCTTCAGATAGTTTAAAAAAAACATCACAACGGCTCCCTGATTATTATTTTTGTTGAGGTATCTCTGTAATACAATATGGTCCTAAGAAATTAATAGGTTGCCCAGACTGCCTTATTAGCAGATACATATGTAGCGTTGTATCGTTTCCTACCCACAGACTACAGTTCCCAGCACGCTTTGCGGCACCCAGGGTGCATTTCCCCGCGCAAGGACTGCTGGGGTGGACTTTAAAAGGGAGAGGAGGAGCCTCTCTCTTTCTCTTTTTGGACACAGCCCTCCCAGCAAGAGGATCCCTGCACTTACCTGCTGCGCGAGCAAGGCCTAAAGCCTGGGCCTTGCTTTAGATCCAGAGAGACTTCCGCTCCACCGAGGAGCCTGCGGAGCATCCGATCCACCTGAGGTGCTATCATCAGGAGGACCGAAGACCCAGGCATCGTGGGCACTGTGAAGCGACTCACAGTAGCGGAGGTACCGGACAGGAATCGGTCCGGTCGGGTGAAAGAGCGCCAGCTCAGAACCGTTCGGATTAACTTTGTTTGCCTATTAACTTTGCTTAGGCCCATCAGTGATTACAGTTATATTCTGGGGAGACTGTCTGCTGAACTGAGTTTATTAGTCTCTCCAGCTTTACCAAGTTAGCGATCATCGCTACCCCTTTGGATTACAGTTTGTTCTTTATGTGCACCACCGAGTTTTGCTAGCGAAGATTCTTCAACAAACTATACCTCAAGTTATAGTCAGGCCTGACTGGGTATTATAAGACATTGCTGGGCGCCATTTTTGCTCACGAGGGAGGATAGCTACAGCGGGGGTTATTAAACTGTCATTTCATTGCTGAATGTTATCCCTTTTGATGTGTATACTTATATTGCAGGGATCTGCATGAGACACAGTATATTGCTTACCCTTTTTACTTTTACCAATAGTAAAGAAGTTATAGTTAAGTATATTTTGGTTGTCAGTGTCAATTACTGTGCTGTGTTATAAAGGGGTTGTGCCATATAACAGTAGAGATAGAGTACTATTATACCACCCCCTTTCCTAACTGTGCCACGAGAGGTTAGAGCCGATTGCCAGGGGTTGACAGCGGTGCACTACAAGGCCCAAAACAAACAAGCAGCCCTCTTAACTGAGGGTATCGCTACACGTGGGGGCTCCAAGTCCGGGATTTGTGTTTATGTAATGGAGCCGAAGCTATCGGAGTTTGAACTTTGCTGCCCAGAAGAGTTCCGAGTAGGTCGGCCATATTGGCCACTGCGCCAGCAGGCACACCCTCCCTGCACAGTTCGTGGGCGTGACATGGAGAAAGCCCGCGAACTAGTGCGCCAAAGGGGAGGAGTCCGGCCATGTGAAGAGGTACAAGTGGGGACTTTGGCGCCAGTTATGCAGTGTGCGATGGAGCAACAATCAGTCACCATGTTCAGCAATGCCTCATGGGTTCCAGTCTCTAATACTACGAGGATGACTTCAACTGCTGCTCCGATTACAGATACGGGGATTCGGCTCAAGCCCCGGGGACGATTCGCCTTGTATACCTGCAAGGATGTTGAAGCCCTGGGCATGATTTGTCCCGGATGTTCGGGACTGGTGGTACAGTTAAAGCCATTCGGGTGCTGTGAGGCCTACGGGGAGTTCACGTTTGAGGTGGAGCAATCCATAGAGAGACTTCGGGTCTTCCACCTCAGCCGCCCTACATCAGGCGCCGCCACTCAAGAAGGAGAAGTCAATGCTTGGACAGCCATCCCTCCGCGCACTGTAGAGACCTCCGTGGAGGTCGCAAACAAAGGGATGGAGGATGCAAAATCTGGAGATGCTGCTTCAGGTCACCACAGTTTCCCTACTCCCAGCGCCAACAAGGAAGTTCGGTCTTGTGAGAGCTTCCAGCGGCCGAGATGGACAACCCCTGCGCTTGCCTGGCCCGGATGGATCCGGTAGGAAGAGTCCTGGACATCCCTTCACAAGTTTGGGTCGAGGTAAGCCAGGGAACGGGACTTGGTGTTGGGACGGAGGTGTCGGGGATTCACGGCCCCTTGAGCCCGTGGGTGGGAGTGATTCGGTGTCCACTGCCAACTACCTGCCCGTGGAGGAGTGTGACACCTCTGACCTGGAGTCGGTCTCCGATGTGGGAGACGATGTCGTCATAGACAAACTATTTTCTGAGAAGGGCTGGGACAAGATGCCGCTCTCCTCATCCCGTAGAACCAGGGATCCACCTATGTCCCTTCCATGTCAGGTTCAGGCACAACTACCAGTTTTTTAAATTAAAAATTTTTGCGCATTTTGAAGCAGTCTCTGGATTGGGTTTATGTTGGCTCCCTTTGGGGCATGACTTGTCAAATTGCTGGGGGGAGAGTGTAGCAGGTGTCAAATGTAGAGGGGCGTATCTGGGCAATAGATGACCCAGATACATTGATTTTTTTGGAATTTATGGACACTTTGGAGTGTGGAAGGTATGAATGGTGTCATGTTCCCTGTGGTCCCTAGGTGGTGCTGTCACCTGGGACCGGGGTTGAACTACAATTCTAGCGCCGTGCCCTTTGTGTCCTCTCGCGGCAGTAGTACGGCGGGGCGGGGAACCCGCTGTGCCTGCTGGGAGAGGATATAAAGGGGGCGGACATCTTGCGCATGAGGTCCATTCCCCAGGCACCTTCGGCCTGGGGGCTGCTGCGGTTCGTCTGTGCCCAGGCGCCCTTGGCCTAGGCGTGTGTAGTCGAGTTCCATCCTAGGCACCTTCAGCCTGGGGTGAGGTACTTTACAAGGAGGCCTGGGGCCCAGTACCTTCGACTGGGTCCCGCAAGGGAGAAGCATTTCTAAGGTGCCCCCGGTATTGGGTGCCTGAATCCAGGGTGTAAGGGACCGGAGACGTGACCCTCCCGTAGAGCCGGTGCAGCATTTGGCCGGTGCCGGTGTGGGCCTCTGGTGACCGTCCGGATGGATGTCTTCCTCTGACAGGGGTCGTTTGTCCTAACGGAGGTATTTCATGTTCTTATGGTCTGTGGCAGAGACCCATCTTCATCAGGTCAGTGGCAGGCCTTCTCTAAGGCCTGTGGCAGAGGCCTCAGCGTTCACCCAGGTCGGTGGCAGGGACCAAATTCACAGTCGGTTTACAGCGACTGTGCGCCAAGCCTGTTTGCACTAAACAGAACAGGAGAAACTTTATTAATTGAGTGTGCCTGGACCTACTCTTCCCACACCCTGTCTGTTCTTTTAAAGTTCAACCAGCCTACCTATTGATCAAAGCAAATAAAACAGTGTTGGACTTTTTATGGTGTGGAACTCGTGTTACTGGAAGCTAAGTGTCCCTGTCTGTGACAGTGACAGTCATCCTCCACAGGAGAAGCTGAGGCTCCGGCCTAAAACGCAGACCCGAAGTCATATTGTAATTGAATGTTATTAAAAATGACCTTACCTTTTCAATCTTCAGCCTCTGTAATGCTAAATATGTAATGCAATATGGCTACCTGGAGGTGTTCTGTATACGGAATGTGTACAGAACGCCCCCCAGAAACATAATTTCCTGCTTGTGTGATTGGCTCACTGGTTTTCCCAGAAGTCTACACTAAGATAAAAGTCAGATGTCCTCATTTGTGCCCTGCAAATGCCCCACCGATTTAGAATTTTGAAGCCCCTCCCATAAGATTCACTTTCCGACATGGATACAGACAAACACACAGGGATTTCTTCAGAATAACAAAAAGGTAGGAATCTGCAACAAAGTTTGTTAAAATCCTTGCAATGTACATAGATCACCTGTGGAGTTACACTTTAGGCCTCATGCCCACGGGCGTTTTTTCAGCCGCGTTTTTGAGCGTTTTTTACAGCTTAAAAACGCCTGTCCATGTTAGTCTATAGCTTCATGCCCACCTAGGCGTTTTTGAGCTGTAAAGAGCATAGGCGTTTGTAAGCTGTAAAAAAAACCCAGGGCCAGTGCGTTCCTCAGCGTCAGAATCAGGCAGAAAAAAACTGCACTAACGCGCACTTTCAAAAAAAAATAAAAAAAAATAATAATATTTACAATAACATGGACAGGCGTTTTTAAGCTGCAAAAAACGCAGCTGTAAAAACGCCAGTGGGCATGAGGCCTTATGGTTGAACATACACTAAACAATCTGACTGTACAATCTCCATTATCTCTACCATTAACTATGTAGTACAAGAGTCGGCCTAATTTGATGTTGATTGAATGGATTGTTTAGGTTGGTCCTTATATTACATTGTTTTGGTAAATATTGGGGAGACTGTGCATTCAGATTGTATAGGGTATGGCCAGATTTGGATTTACCAAAACCCTGTAGTATGAGGACAAACCTAAACAAACAATTGAATTTGTATCAAATCAGACTGGCCCTTAAACTGTTAAAGTGATGGTAGCTCTAAAGGCAATTGTACAATCAGTTTGTATTATTTATGGTTAGCCTAATCCCGGTTACACACGATCGGAAATTCCGACAACAAAACCGTAAAAGTTTTTCAAACTTGTGTTACATACACACGGTCACACAAATCTTGTCGGAAATTCCGACAGTCAAGAACGCGGTGACGTACAAGACGTACGACGAGCCAAGATAAATGAAGTTCAATAGGCAGTTCGGCTCTTCTGCTTGATTCTGAGCATGCATGTTTTTTTTGCGCGTCAGAATTGCATATAGACGATCAGAATTTCCGTCAAGAACTTTTCTTGTCGGAAAATTTGAGAACCAGCTCTGTGGTTGGAAATTCCGACTGCAAATGTCCGATGGAGCCTACACACAGTCAGAATTTCCAACAAACAGCTCACATCAGACATTTGTTGTCGGAATTTCCGATCGTGTGTATGTGGCATAAAGCTGGCAATGCACTGATCAAAAGTCAGCTAATTAAGCAGGGACCGGCCAAATTTCTATCAGTGTATGGCTGTCTTCGCTTGACAGAAGTAGATGCTAAAACTTTTATCTAACAGTGTATTCTGACAGCGGCAGAACTTGCTTGTTTGTGTGGATGGAGTTTAAAAAAAAAATATGCCTAAGTTTATGGGCAGCTTAAATCCACCTTGTTGCAGTCAAATTGCCTACAGTTCAACTTCCAGGTGAAACTTGGTATAGCAAGCTGACCAGATACAGTAATGTTTTATAACTGTTAATATATCTGAAATGTTGAACCTGATAGCTCCATAAGAAAATGCAAACAAACAGAGAGTTAAGGGGCAGGATGGATGAACTCCTCTATGATCCTCTAAGGAGAATAGGAAGTAGTATTCAAAATTTAAAGCGGAAAGTTACGCTTTATGTCCTCCTCCCCCTTTCCTCTATCACATTTGGTAATTTTTTTTCAGGGAGTGGGTACTTAGTTTTGATAGTTCGGCCTCCCTCTCTTTGCCTGCAGCCTTCTGGGACTTATCACAGGTCCCAGAAGGCTGTGGGACCATTCACAAAGCGCGGCGGGGCTTACGCATGTGCGGTGGGCAGCCGGCTGTGAAACTGCAAGGAGTCACAGCCAGCTTCCCACACTAAACATGGGGGTGTCGGGGATGACAGTGCTGGATCCTTGGACATGTAAGTGTCCTTTTATTAAAAGTCAGCAGCTACAGTATTTGTAACTGGTGACTTTTATTTTTTTCTTTCTAGGGTGAAGATCCTCTTTAATAAAGCCTGGAAATGTCCTTTAATGCTATATCTTGCAGTGCACAGTAACATCTGATCTCTCTGTATAATGATTCACCATTTTTGTGTGCCTTGAAAAACCTTAAGTGTCTGCTTATTACTGTTTGTGCCACAGTGATAAAAGCAAAACATTTTTTTCTTTTAGATTGTAGAAGCTGCGTATGTTCCTGTACCTGAGGGAATGTATTCTGAAAAAGTGTCAAATACCATTAAAAGGTAACAACATTTATTATTTATATTTAGAACTCACATTGATTATTCCTGAGAAAGCAATATATATTAACATTCTATAAATAGTAAATAATTATTATTCCAGGTGTTTTTTTTTTTAATTCTGATGTGTGTACCTAAAGTAATACTGTAAATCGATTATTTCTTCTACAAAAAAATCAATACCTTAATTGTTATTCAATGGGGTAATGTCCATGAGCAGTTTATAAACCGGTATTCACCCATTGCATTGTTAAATGTTGTCAAGTTTCATGGAGGTTTTGCTACCACTCATGACATGTTACCACAAACAGCATATATATTTGTATTCTCACTTGGTGCATTATATGTGTATTGGAATATGTAGTCTCCATGAGTGGCGACGAACACTAATTGAAAAGTGACTTCGCTGCTTAGGTGAAGACAACAGAAAGAAAATTGCCACTCCAAACCCAAAAACTCTGAAGCACACGCCCTGTTGAAACACTCAGGTGCAGGCTGTGCAACGAATTAGAGAGCAAAGAAACAATCCTGGATGGCCGCAAACCGATAAGGCATCTTTATTGCAGATAAAAATCCAATACTGTCAATCCATATTTAGCAAAAGCAGGGATATACAGCTGACGCGTTTCACACCATGTGTTGGCGCTTAGTCATACTAAGCACCAATACATGGTGTGAAACGCATCACAGGTATATCCCTTGTAACGCCGAGCGCTCCGGGTGTCCCATCCATTCCGGAGCGCCCGCGGCGTCTGTCCCCCTGCAGCGCTCCGGTCGGCTCCTCTGACCGTGAGCGCTGCTCTGATGCTGGCGGGGATGCGATCCATGCAGCGGCACCTGTCCGCCCGCGGATCGCATCCCATCCTGCTCACCGGCCTCCTCCCCCTGCTCCGTCCCGGCGCGCGCGGTCCCGCTGCTCTCTAGGGCGCGCGCGCGCCGGTCCTCTTAAATTTAAAGGGCCAGTGCACCATTGATTGGTGTCTGGTCCAATTACTGTGTCACACTCCAAAACACTTAAAAACCCACTCCCCCTTCCTGTCCTTGCCGGATCTTGTTGCCTTAGTGCCCTGAGAAAGCGTTTTGTACTTGCCTTTTCAGTGTATCTGACCTTCTGCCGTTGCCCCTGACTACGTACCATTGCCGCCTGCCCTGACCTTCCGCTACGTCTGACCTTGCCTCTGCCTAGTCCCAGTGTACCGTGCCTATCTCAGCTGCCAGAGAAGTCGAGCCGCTACTGGGGGACACGACCTGGTTGCTACCGCCGCAGCAAGTCCATCCCGCCTTGCGGCGGGCTCTGGTGAAAACCGGTAGCTGCTTAGAACCGGTCCTCCAGTGCGACCCGTGCCTTCGCCTCTCTGGCACAGAGGATCCACCTCCTGTGTCCTCACTAGCCGCCAGTCCGGGCCCTGACAGTAGATCCGGCCATGGATCCCGCTGAGGTACCGCTGCCAAATCTCGCTGACCTCACTACCGTGGTTGCCCAGCAGTCGCAACAGATCGCCCAACAAGGACAGCAGCTGTCGCAGTTGACCGCCATGGTCCAGCAGCTTCTGCCGCCGCAGCCTCCAGCATCTTCCCCTCTCCGAGCTGCCGCTACTACCTCGAGAATTCGCCTGTCTCTTCCGGAGAAATTTGACGGGGATTCTAGGATGTGCCGGGGATTCTTGTCCCAATGTTCCCTGCATCTTGAGATGATGTCTGACCAGTTTTCCACAGAACGGTCTAAAGTGGCATTCGTGGTCTCTCTGTTGTCTGGAAAGGCCTTGACCTGGGCCACGCCACTCTGGGACCGCAACGACCCTGCTACAGCCACCGTTCAGTCCTTCTTTGCTGAGGTTCGCAGCGTTTTTGAGGAACCAGCCCGAGCCTCATCTGCTGAAACCGCCCTGCTTAACCTTGTCCAAGGAAACTCTTCTGTGGGCGAATATGCCATACAGTTCCGCACACTGGCCTCAGAGTTAGCTTGGAATAATGAGGCTCTCTGCGCGACCTTCAAGAAGGGTTTATCCGGCCACATCAAGGATTGTCTGGCCGCACGAGAGATACCCTCTTCCTTGACGGAACTCATCCATTTAGCTACCCGCATCGATATGCGTTACGTCGAAAGAAGCCAAGAGCTTCGCCAGGAGAAAGATCTTGTTCGCACCAGGCGTTATCCGCGCCTGGCTCCTCTCTTTCTGAATCCAATGCATCCTGTTACCGTGCCTCCCGCCAAGGAGGCCATGCAAGTGGACCGGTCTCGCCTGACCCTACAAGAGAGGTCTCGCCGTAGGAACGAGAACTTATGCCTTTATTGTGCGAGCTCTGATCACTTCCTAAAAGACTGCCCTATTCGTCCTCCGCGTCAGGGAAACGTCCGCACCTAGTGAACGTGGGAGAGGCGTTACTGGGTGTGAATTCTTCCTCTCCACGTCTGACTATTCCTGTGCGGATTTCTCCTTCTGCTGGCTCCCTCTTCCCTGCGGTGGCCTTCCTGGACTCTGGTTCTGCAGGAAACTTTATTGAAGCCTCTTTCATCAACAGGTTCAACATTCCTGTTACCCGTCTCATCAAACCCTTCTTCATTTCCTCTGTAAATGGAGAGAATTTGGATTGTACCGTGCGTTACCGCACCGAACCCCTGCTCATGTCCGTTGGTGTTCTTCACCAAGAAAAGATTGAATTCTTTGTTTTGCCGAACTGTACTTCTGACATCTTTCTTGGCCTACCCTGGCTCCAGCGTCACACTCCTACCCTCGACTGGACCACTGGGGACATCAAATCCTGGGGTGACTCCTGTCACAAGCATTGCCTTAAGTCTGTACCGACCTGTCAAGTTCCCATCACTACTCCTTTGCCTGGCCTTCCAAAGGCCTATCAGGACTTTTCTGATGTCTTTTGCAAAAAACAGGCGGAGGTCTTACCACCACATAGACCCTACGACTGCCCCATTGACTTGCTCCCAGGTACTACACCACCCCGTGGCAGAATTTACCCTCTCTCCTCTCCTGAAACCAAGGCCATGACGGAATACATTCAGGAGAACCTCAAGAGAGGTTTTATTAGGAAATCATCTTCTCCAGCCGGAGCGGGCTTCTTCTTCGTGGCCAAGAAGGATGGATCTCTATGCCCTTGCATAGACTATCGTGGTCTCAATAACATCACTATTAAAAACCGCTACCCTCTGCCTCTCATCTCGGAGCTCTTTGACCGTCTGCGCGGAGCAAAAGTTTTTTCGAAATTGGACCTCAGGGGCGCTTATAACCTCATCAGAATCCGTAAAGGAGATGAATGGAAAACCGCATTTAACACCAGAGACGGTCACTTTGAATATCTCGTCATGCCGTTCGGACTTTGCAACGCCCCTGCAGTCTTTCAAGATTTTGTCAACGAAATCTTCCGGGACCTACTGTATACCTGTGTGGTTGTCTATCTTGACGACATCCTAATCTTCTCTGCCAACCTTAAGGAACATCGGCTCCATGTCCGTCAAGTCCTCCGCGTGAATCATCTTTACGCTAAATTTGAAAAATGCCTTTTTGAGCGCAGCAGTCTTCCTTTCCTAGGTTATCTGGTCTCTGGACAAGGTCTTCAAATGGACCCTGACAAACTCTCCGCAGTCTTGGGTTGGCCACGCCCCTCTGGACTTCGTGCTATCCAACGCTTCCTTGGTTTCGCCAACTACTATCGTCAGTTCATACCCCACTTCTCCACCATCGTTGCTCCTATAGGGGCACTGACCAAAAAAGACGCAAATCCTAGGTCCTGGCCGCCTCAAGCGGAGGAAGCCTTTACTCGCCTTAAGACCGCCTTCTCCTCTGCACCTGTCCTGTCTCGGCCAGATCCTCTAAAGCCGTTCTTCCTTGAAGTCGACGCCTCCTCGGTAGGAGCCGGAGCTGTGCTTCTTCAAAAAAACGCTAAAGGGAAAAACGTCACTTGTGGTTTTTTCTCTAAAACTTTCTCCCCTCCGGAAAAAAACTATTCCATAGGTGAGCATGAACTGTTGGCCATCAAGTTGGCATTAGAAGAGTGGAGACATCTCCTGGAAGGATCCCTTCACCCTATCTCCATCTACACTGACCATAAAAATTTGTCCTACCTTCAGTCCGCTCAGCGCCTAAATCCTCGCCAGGCCAGGTGGTCATTGTTCTTTGCCCGCTTCAACTTCCAGATCCATTTTCAGCCCGCAGACAAAAATGTCAGGGCTGATGCTTTGTCCTGTTTCTCCAATACCTCTGAAACCGAGACTCCTCCTCAACACATCATACCCCCTGAGTGTCTGATTTCCTCTGCTCCCGCTTCTCTCGTGCCAATTCCTCCAGGAAAGACTTTCGTTCCTCCACGCCTTCGGCTTCAGATACTCAAGTGGGGCCATTCCTCCCATCTAGCCGGTCACGCTGGGATCAAAAAATCCATACAATTGATTGCCAGACACTATTGGTGGCCTACCCAGGAGGAAGATGTGACTGACTTTGTACGGGCCTGCACTATCTGTGCACGTGACAAGACGCCTCGCCAGAAGCCTGCAGGTCTTCTCCTTCCCCTACCTGTGCCTGAACAACCATGGTCCCACATCGCCATGGATTTCATCACGGAACTCCCTTTGTCTCGTAGTAACACTGTCATCTGGGTGGTCGTTGACCGCTTTTCTAAAATGGCTCATTTTGTCCCGCTCCCTGGTCTGCCTACTGCACCTCAGTTGGCGAAGCAATTTTTTCTTCAAATTTTCCGCCTCCATGGGCTGCCCTCACATATCGTCTCGGATAGAGGTGTTCAATTCATTTCAAAATTTTGGAGAGCTCTCTGTACTCAACTAAAAATTAAGTTGAATTTTTCTTCCGCTTATCACCCGCAGTCCAATGGACAGGTGGAGAGAGTTAACCAGGTCCTTGGCGACTACCTACGACATTTTGTCTCCGCCCGTCAAGACGATTGGGTCGACCTATTGCCCTGGGCAGAATTCTCATACAATTTCAAGAACTCTGAATCTTCCTCCAAGTCGCCTTTCTTTGTGGTCTATGGCCGTCACCCATTGCCCCCCTCCCCATTCCCACGTCTTCTGGAGTTCCGGCCGTGGATGAATTTACTCAGGACTTTGCCTCTATCTGGAAAGAGACTCAAAAGTCACTCTCACTGGCCTCTGCCCGCATGAAGAGACATGCAGATAAAAAAAGAAGAATCCCTCCTGTCTATGCCCCTGGTGACAAAGTGTGGCTCTCCTCCAAATATGTTCGGTTTCGGGTACCTAGCTACAAGCTGGGCCCTCGTTACCTCGGGCCATTTAAAATCAAAAACCAAATCAATTCTGTTTCTTACAAGCTCCACCTTCCTCCTTCTCTTCGTATTCCCAACTCTTTTCATGTGTCTCTTCTTAAACCCCTCATTCTTAACCGATTTTCCCCTAAGGTCACTGCTCCTGCTCCTGTCTCTGGTTCTTCTGATGTTTTCTCGGTGAAAGAGATCCTCGCCTCCAAGGTCATCCGAGGTAAAAAATGTTTTTTAGTGGATTGGGAGAACTGTGGTCCTGAGGAAAGGTCCTGGGAACCTGAGGCCAACATTTTAGATAAAGAGCTCATCCGAAGATTCTTGGGTTCCAAGAAGAGGGGGAGACCTAAGGGGGGGGGTACTGTAACGCCGAGCGCTCCGGGTGTCCCATCCATCCCGGAGCGCCCGCGGCGTCTGTCCCCCTGCAGCGCTCCGGTCGGCTCCTCTGACCGTGAGCGCTGCTCTGATGCTGGCGGGGATGCGATCCATGCGGCGGCACCTGTCCGCCCGCGGATCGCATCCCATCCTGCTCACCGGCCTCCTCCCCCTGCTCCGTCCCGGCGCGCGCGGTCCCGCTGCTCTCTAGGGCGCGCGCGCGCCGGTCCTCTTAAATTTAAAGGGCCAGTGCACCATTGATTGGTGTCTGGTCCAATTACTGTGTCACACTCCAAAACACTTAAAAACCCACTCCCCCTTCCTGTCCTTGCCGGATCTTGTTGCCTTAGTGCCCTGAGAAAGCGTTTTGTACTTGCCTTTCCAGTGTATCTGACCTTCTGCCGTTGCCCCTGACTACGTACCATTGCCGCCTGCCCTGACCTTCCGCTACGTCTGACCTTGCCTCTGTCTAGTCCCAGTGTACCGTGCCTATCTCAGCTGCCAGAGAAGTCGAGCCGCTACTGGGGGACACGACCTGGTTGCTACCGCCGCAGCAAGTCCATCCCGCCTTGCGGCGGGCTCTGGTGAAAACCGGTAGCTGCTTAGAACCGGTCCTCCAGTGCGACCCGTGCCTTCGCCTCTCTGGCACAGAGGATCCACCTCCTGTGTCCTCACTAGCCGCCAGTCCGGGCCCTGACATCCCTGCTTTTGCTGAATATGGATTGACTGTATTAGATTTTTATCTGCAATAAAGATGCCTTATCAGTGTGCGGCCATCCAGGATTGTTTCTTTGCTCTCTGACTTCGCTGCTTCTGAGAAACTTCCTCCCATTAGCCTGGGGATTAGGAAAGTTGCAGAGCAAAATATGACATCACAGCTTTTAAAACAGACAGTTTTAGACAAAGTATGCAGTGTTGATCGATATAATGTCAGCAGTTTTTCTTAACTGACTTCAAGTGAGGTATGCCTGCATACTGGACTACTGTACAGACTTAATCACTTTAATTGCATTCTTTAATTGCACCTCACATCCACACTAGTATCAGTGGATGCTCAAACCAGGCTTTTCTCTCACGAGTATCCATAAACAATTCCAAATAATAATAAAACCTAGTATTATCAAGTAACAGTATGCAGGCTAAAATACCTGTAGTCTGAGGGGCAGGGGTGCTTATTGAGCGCAAATCAATGGCCAGCATTGGTGCTGATCGCATTTAATTGCTCACACGAGTATTTAGGGGACTCAACTTATGATCTTGCACACAGGCCCACTGCATTTAGAAAGCACTCCTGCACACATACGTATAAACATAGACACAAACATACATAAAAAACATATGTATACATATCTATCTATCTATCTATCTATCTATCTATCTATCTATCTATCTATCTATCTATCTATCTATCTATATTTGGCCACAGGCACAATTTTCATACTTTTGGCTCTGTATGCCACTAGAAAAAAATTAAAACAAAACAATCCAAATGAATTTGAAGTGCAGACTTTTAGCTTTAATTCAAGGCATTAAACATGAATATCAAGTACAAATTTTAGGAACTGCAACCATTTTTATACACAGCCCCCCTATTTCCAGGGGCTCAAATTTAATTGGACAAATGAATCTAAATATAAATAAAATGTTCATTTAAAATTTTTTGTCTAGAATTCTATACTGGCAATGACTGCCTGAAGTCTGGAACCCATGGACATTACCAAAGACTGGATTTCCTCCTTTCTGATGCTTTGCCAGGCTCTAACTGCAGCTGTCTTCAGTTATTCTTTGTTTGTGGGTCTTTCTGCCTTTAGTTTTGCCTTCAGCAAGTGAAATGCATGCTCAATGGGGTTGAAATCAGTTGTTTGACTTGGCCATTCCAGAATATTCCACTTATTTTTCTTCAAAAGCTCCTGGGTTGCTTTTGCAGTGTGTATTGGATCATTGTCCATCTGTACTGTGAAGCGCCGTCCAATCAACTTTGCTGCATTGGGCTGACAGTATATCTCTAAACACTGCAGAATTCATCCGGCTGCTTCTGTCTTCTGTCACACATCATCAATAAACACCAATGACCCAGTGCCACTGGATTCCATGCATGCCCATGCCATCACACTGCCTCCACCATGTTTTAAAGATGACGTTATGTGCTTTGGATCATGAGCTGTTCCAATCCTTCTCCACACTTTTTTCTTCCCGTCATTCTGGTACAGATTAATCTTAGTTTTATCTGTCAAAAGAATGCTTTTCCAGAACAGGCCTGGCTTTTTAGATGGATTTTGGCAAAGTCCAATCTGACTTTTCTATTCTTCAGGCTTATGAATGGTTTGTACCTTGTGGTGAATAGACATGTGCACACTGAAATTTTTCGGTTCAGAATTTTGTTTTCGTCCGAAAAATACATTTATTTAGTTACTCCCGAAATTCGTTATTTATTTTGTTTAGTTAAAAAATGCATTCGTCCGAAAAACTGAATTTCTTAAAGGTTGAATCTGTCATTGAAGGCTTATGGTGTCTGTTGAATGTTCTAAGAAGATTTGACGAAGCAGCTAAACTGTACGACGCCACAATCGTACATTTCCGGTCGAATGCTCCGCCCACAAGCTATAGTAGAATTCTAATGTTGTATGACTAGTAATAATTATATTTATTAATTATTATTACTAGTCAACCAACATTAGAATTCTTCTATAACCTATGGGCAGAGCATTTGACCGTAAATGTCCGCTCGCCGTGATCGTATGTTTTTAGCTGCTTCGTTGAATCTTCATGTCTCTATAATGTCGAATCTTTTTTCTCTATGTCGAATAATCTTGGACTAATAGGTTAGGCACATTCAACCGCAGGTTCGATAGACACAGATCGTTATTGTCACCTTAATGTCTCTATAATGTCAAATCTTTTCTCTCTATGTCAAATCTTTTCTCTCTATGTCGAATCTTTCCTCTCTATGCCGAATAATCTTGGACTAATAGAGTTAGGTTGGGCACATTCAACCGCATATTCGATAGACACAGATCGCTATTGTCACCGTCATGTCGAATTTTTCTATCTGTATCGAACTGTTGTCGCAACGAAACAAAAATAAAGCATTTTTTATGTAGAATCTTTTGGATTTCAGATTCTGCACGTTCGTTATCGTTTGTTAAAACTAATGCAAAAATCCCTGAAATTGCATTCGGACGAAAACAAATGCACATGTCTAGTGGTGAACCCTCTGTATTTGCACTTGTGAAGTCTTCCCTTGATTGTAGACTTTGACAATGATACGCCCACCTCCAGGAGAGTGTCCTTCACTTGTCTGAATGTTGTTAATGGGTTTTTCTCTACCAATGAGAGGATCCTGCAATCATCCACCATTGTTGTCTTCCGTGGACGTCCAGGCCTTTTTTTGCTGCTGAGCCCACCAGTGCATTCTTCTTTCCTCAGAATGTACCAAACTGTTGATTTGGCAACTCCTAATGTTGCTGCTATCTATCTGATGGATTTGTTTAATTTTTTTAAGCCTTACAATGGCCTGTTTCACTTGCATGGACAGCTCCTTTGAACGCATGATGTAGGTTCACAGCAATAGATTCCAAATGCAAATACCACACTTAGAACCAACTCCAGACCTTTTACCTGCTTAATTGATTAATTGATTGAAGAAATGATGAAGGAGTAGCCCACACCTGGCCATGAAAGAGCTTTTGATTCAATTGTCTATTTACTTTTGGTCCCTTGAAAAAGTGGGATGGCTAATCTTAAGAATTGTAATTCCTAAACCCTTCCTCTGATTTGGATGTACATACCCTCAAATTAAACCTGAGAGTGTGCACTTTCAACCCACATTCATTACATAACTATAGCTTGAATATGTTTTGGTAAATACCTGAAAAAAATCTAAAATCGTGCCTGTGTCCAAATATATATGGATCTAACTCTATCTATCTATCTATCTATCTATCTATCTATCTATCTATCTATCTATCTATCTATCTATCTATCAATACAAAAGTAATTTTACACCAGATTTCCTAGGCAGGGCTTAAGCATCAAATGGGAATTGTAAGGAAGTTACAGTCTCCTGACTACTTTGGTCCAGTAGGACTCACAGTCTGCATTTGCACTAGTGATGAGCCGAACACCCCCGGGTTCGGTTCGCACCAGAACCCGCGAACGGACCGAAAGTTCGAACGAACATTAGAACCCTATTAAATACAATGGATGCGAACGTTCGAATTCTAAAGTGCTAATTATAACAACTATTATGCATGTTATTGTCCTAAAAAGGGTTTGGGAACCCGGGTTCTGCACCAGGGGACATGTATCAATGCAAAAAGAAGTTTTAAAAACGGTCGTTTTTCGGGAGCAGTCATTTTAATGATGCATAAAGTGAAAAAAAAAAAGTCAAATATTCCTTTAAATATCGTACCTGGGGGGTGTCTAAAGTATGCCTGTGAAGTGCCACGTGTTTCCCGTGTTTAGAACTGTCCCTGCACAAAATGACACTTCTAAAGGAAAAAAAAGCCATTTAAAACTGCTTGCGGCTTTAATGTAATGTCTGGTCCCGGTAATATGGATGAAATTCTTTAAGAAAAATGGC
The DNA here is from genome assembly GCA_029206835.1 of Rana muscosa. Classification (NCBI taxonomy): domain Eukaryota; kingdom Metazoa; phylum Chordata; class Amphibia; order Anura; family Ranidae; genus Rana; species Rana muscosa. The sequence continues at coordinate 141,801,792 of CM055122.1, forward strand.
ATAGCTACCCCATGACCCCCCCCCCCTACCCCAGCCCATTACCAGCCCCTTTGGGTCTTGTATGGATATTAAGGGGAACCCCGCACATAAAATAAAAAAGGCCCTATATACTCTGAACAGCCCTATACAGGCGGTGCATACAAGACAGGGACTGTAGGTTTGTTCTTATGTAGAATCTGTTTGTAATTTTGAACAGGTACATTGTTGAAGTGTAGCTCCAGACCAAAAATCTATTTTTAAACTTTTTGGAAAACATAGGTAAGGGTTATCACCCCTGTAACATTTGTTTTGCTGTCTGTGCCCCTGTTCAGAACATTTCACCTCACTTTCCGTCCCAATGACAACTGTTTTTGAAATGTGGTGTTTTTCTTGAAACAAGGATTGCTGATAAAGCATCAGTACAGAGGAGACACCTTTCTCCCATATTTATTCTTACAGGAGAGAATTTTCCTTCCTAGTGGTAGATTTCCTCTCACTTCCTGTTGTCTTCTTGCGTTTGCAAGTAGGAGTCGTTTGTAAGTTGGATGTTTGAAAGTAGGGACCTGCCGTATATACTCTGCAGAAATAGGCCCCTTAGTTGTTGGTGTTGGCACAACACTGTAAGCACTCACAGTTACTCTTGGTTGGTGCTGGAACGCCCTGCTGTCAACTATTATATCAGGAATTTTAATTACATATAATTGTTGAACAGTGGTAGTAAAAATTGGGCCTTTGATGGTGGTGCTGGTGCCACAACACTGTAAGCCCTGACAGTTACTCTTGGTGGGTGCAGCAATGGGCCCTGCTGTGAATTATTAGATCAAGAATTGTAATTACATGCCCCTGTTGAACAGGGGCTGAAAAATTGGGCCTTAGGCACTGGTGGCACAACACTGCAACCCCTCACAGATACTGTACTTGGAGCACAGCAATGAGCCCTGTTGCAAAGTATTGCTTCAAAAATTGTAATTACACGCCCCTGTTAAACAGGGGCTGAAAAATTGGGCGTTAGGCACTGGTGGCGGCACCCATAAACAAAAATGATCTTCCAAGCTATCATCATCAATCGTATCATTGAGGACTCGGAGGAGGAGGATAGCCAGTCAACATAACAGCACAGGCACTCAGCATCAGCATCAGTCTTGAAGGGATGTGACATGTTAAAATCAATTAGTCTGTTATATCAGCATCAGGTGTGTGGTAGCTGGTGGTGATCCAAGACTGGTTCATCTTGATGAAAGTCAGTCGATCAACCGAGTCGGTGGACAGGCGCACCCTGTGATCCGTGACAAATCCTCCAGCAGCACTGAATGTGCGTTCCGAAAGAACGCTGGATGCAGGACAGGCCAGTAGCTCAATTGCATACTGTGCAAGCTCTGGCCAGTGATCCATCCTCAAGACCCAGTAAGCCAGAGGATTTTCGGTGGGGAAGGTGTCCAAGTCTGACCTTGCCCCTAGATATTCCTGCACCATGTTTATCAGACGCTGGCGATGGTTGCTGGAACCGATCATACTTTGGGGCTGCGGACTAAAGAATTGTCTGAACGCATCGGTCAGACGGCCACCTTCCCCACCGCTCCTTCTTTGACTGGCCGAAGCCTCAGCAACTCGTTGTCCAGGACCAGGAGTTTGCAACCTCCCAGTCTCTGGGAACGCGTTGCACAGACCTTTCTGCAAGGCCTCCCGGAGTTGTCTCATCCTCTGCTCCCTCTGCGACGGTAACATAAGGTCCGCAACCTTACCCTTGTACCGTGGATCAAGGAGAGTGGCCAGCCAGTAATGGTCCCTCTCCTTGATCCGAAGAATACGAGGATCCTTCCGCAGACTTTGCAGGATCAGGGAGGCCATGCAGCGTAGGTTTGCTGAGGCATTCGCTCCGGAGTCCTCTGGGTCACTAAGGACGACATGATCCGCAGCCACCTCCTCCCAGCCACGTACAAGTCCACTGGTTTCTTGGGACTGTAAATCATCCCTAAAAGACTGCTGCTGATGATGCTGAGTGCCAGCCTCCACCTCCATGCTGACACAATCCTCCTCCTCCTCCTCCTCTTCCTGTGCGATGGGTGGGACAGAAGGAACACTGTCTGGGTAAAGGGGGCCTTGAGAGGCAAGGAAGTCCTCCTCTTCCTGCCTCTGTTCTGCCTCAAGTGCCCTGTCCATTATTCCACGCAGCGTGTGCTCCAACAGGTGGACAAGAGGTACAGTGTCACTGATGCATGCACTGTCACTGCTCACCATCCTCGTGGCCTCCTCAAATGGTGCCAGGACAGTGCATGCATCCCTGATCATGCCCCACTGGCGTGGAGAAAAAAAACCAAGCTCCCCTGACCCTGTCCTGGTGCCGTAGTCGCACAGGTACTCATTGATGGCCCTCTGCTGCGTGTGCAGCCGCTGCAGCATGGCCAACGTTGAGTTCCACCTGGTGGGCATGTCACATATAAGGCGGTTCTTGGGCAGGTTCAACTCCTTTTGCAGCTCAGCCAGGCGAGCACTGGCATTATAAGATCTGCGGAAATGCACACAGACTTTCCTGGCCTGCCTCAGGACATCCTGTAAGCCCGGGTACCTGCCCAAGAAGCGCTGCACCACCAGGTTAAGGACGTGAGCCACACAGGGCACATGGGTCAGTTGTCCCTGTCGGAGGGCGGAGAGGAGGTTGGTGCCATTGTCGCAAACCACCATTCCTGGCTTAAGCTGGCGTGGCGTCAACCACCTCTCGGCCTGGCCCTGCAGAGCAGACAGGACCTCTGCCCCAGTGTGGCTTCTGTCCCCCAAACACACCAGCGCAAGCACGGCATGGCATCTTTTTGCCTGCGTACTTGCGTAGCCCCGTGAACGGCTACGGAGCACCGCTGGTTCATAGGACAAACCACAGGAAGAGGCCATGGAGGAAGAAGAAGAGGAGGGGGTGGAGGAGAGAGGTGTGTCACAACCAGTAGTAGCATTTTGGAGGCGTGGCGGTGGGACAACCTCCAACACTACTGCACCTTGTCCTGAATCCTTCCCAGCTGCCAAAAGAGTGACCCAATGGGCCGTGAAAGAAAGGTAACGTCCCTGTCCATGCCTGCTGGACCATGAGTCAGCGGTAATATGCACCTTACCGCTGACCGCCCTGTCCAGCGAGGCCAAGACATTGCCTTCCACATGCCGGTAGAGAGCCGGAATAGCCTTCCGTGAGAAAAAGTGGCGTTTGGGAACCTGCCACTGAGGAACCGCACATTGCACAAACTCACGGAAGGGGGCCGAGTCTACCAACTGAAAAGGCAGCAGTTGAAGCGCTAGCAATTTAGCCAAGCTAGCATTCAACCGCTGGGCATGTGGATGGCTGGGAGTGAACTTCTTTCGACGGTCCAGCAGCTGGGGCAGGGAAATTTGCCTGCTAGAATCGGACGTCGGTGTACTGCTAGCAGAGTGGGCGCAAGTACTTGGCTGTGACACACCTAATTCTACACCTTCATTCCTCTCAGTGCATGTTTCAGAGAGGACTGAAGTTATAGTGGGGTTGGAGATCCCAGCTGATGCGGTGCAAGGAGAGGTCCGCTTTGTTCTTTGGTGTGGGTCTTTGAGGTAGGCTTGCCAACGAGCTGCATGGCAGGTCAACATATGTCTGGTCAGGCATGTGGTACCCAAGTGGCTGATGTTTTGGCCACGCGATATACGCTTGAGACATATGTTGCAAACAGCAGCTGTGCGATCTGATGCACTAGCCTCAAAAAAGGCCCACACCAAAGAACTTTTTGAATGACGGGCAGAGGCAGCGCCCTGCACAGGCGGAGCTCTGCGGTGTGATTCCGTCGGTGTACTGCCCTTACGCTGGCCACCAAAGGGCATCCTGCCTCGTTGGAGATGTGCCTCCTCCTCATCCTCCTCCTCCTCCTCTCTCCTATTAGGCACCCACGTGGAGTCAGTGACCTCATCATCCCCTCCCTCCTCATCACTGGAGCCAATCTGGCAGTATGCTGCAGCTGCTGGAACATGACTGCCAGATTGGTGTCCTTCTTGAGCATCCCCTCTGTCTGCTCTCACGCTACTGCCTTCCTCTAGCTGGGTTTCATCATCAGACCCTTCGAAACGCTGGGCATCCTCCTGGAGCATGTACCCAACACTGTGCTGAAACAGTTCGGGGGACTCCTCAGGAGGAGGACATGGTGGGTCTAGGGAAGGAGTGACTGATGATTTGTCTGACATTGATACCAGGGAAGACGACGCTTTGGCAGCTGCTTTTCCAGTACCCTGAGCCTGGGTGAGAGAGGATGAGGAGGAGGAGGAGGGCTTGGTCATCCACTCTACCAAGTCTTCGGCATGATGTGGCTCAACATGTCCAGCTGCCGAAAAGAAGGACAAGCGTGTCCCATGGCCATGTGCTGATGACAATGCACCGCGTCCACGACCAGCACTGTTGCCCCCAGACACAGAGCCTGCTTGCCCTCTTTTATTGCCTCCTGACTGTCTGCCTCTCCTTGTTTGCCTTCCAGACATTCTAATAGATGGCCTGCAGGGAGATGGGAAAAAAGCAATAAGGGCTACCTTCAGGTGTCCTTCTCTGTCCCTTGAAACAAGGACTTTCACAGTGAAAGAAACTGACACTCTCCCTACCTACAGTTTTCTGTCCCTAGAATAAATGTTTTTTTTAAGCACAATATAGCACAAGGACAATTCACTCACTGTCCTTATAGGTCCCTGGAAACAAGGACTTGCAGAGTGAAAGAAAAAAAACACTCTCCCTACCTACAGTTTTCTGTCCCTAGAAAAAATGTTTTTTTTAATCACAATATAGCACAAGGACAATTCACTCACTGTCCTTACAGGTCCCTGGAAACAAGGACTTGCAGAGTGAAAGAAAAAAAACACTCTCCCTACCTACAGTTTTCTGTCCCTAGAAAAAATGTTTTTTTTAATCACAATATAGCACAAGGACAATTCACTCACTGTCCTTACAGGTCCCTGGAAACAAGGACTTGCAGAGTGAAAAAAAAAAAACACTCTCCCTACCTACAGTTTTCTGTCCCTAGAAAAAATGTTTTTTTTAATCACAATATAGCACAAGGACAATTCACTCACTGTCCTTACAGGTCCCTGGAAACAAGGACTTGCAGAGTGAAAGAAAAAAAACACTCTCCCTACCTACAGTTTTCTGTCCCTAGAAAAAATGTTTTTTTTAATCACAATATAGCACAAGGACAATTCACTCACTGTCCTTACAGGTCCCTGGAAACAAGGACTTGCAGAGTGAAAGAAAAAAAAACACTCTCCCTACCTACAGTTTTCTGTCCCTAGAAAAAATGTTTTTTTTAATCACAATATAGCACAAGGACAATTCACTCACTGTCCTTACAGGTCCCTGGAAACAAGGACTTGCAGAGTGAAATAAACTGACACTCTCCCTACCTACAGTTTTCTGTCCCTAGAATAAATGTTTTTTTTAAGCACAATATAGCACAAGGACAATTCACTCACTGTCCTTCCAGGTCCCTGGAAACAAGGACTTGCAGAGTGAAAGAAAAAAAACACTCTCCCTACCTACAGTTTTCTGTCCCTAGAAAAAATGTTTTTTTTAATCACAATATAGCACAAGGACAATTCACTCACTGTCCTTACAGGTCCCTGGAAACAAGGACTTGCAGAGTGCAATAAACTGACACTCTCCCTACCTACAGTTTTCTGTCCCTAGAATAAATGTTTTTTTTAAGCACAATATAGCACAAGGACAATTCACTCACTGTCCTTCCAGGTCCCTGGAAACAAGGACTTGCAGAGTGAAAGAAAAAAAACACTCTCCCTACCTACAGTTTTCTGTCCCTAGAAAAAATGTTTTTTTTAATCACAATATAGCACAAGGACAATTCACTCACTGTCCTTACAGGTCCCTGGAAACAAGGACTTGCAGAGTGAAATAAACTGACACTCTCCCTACCTACAGTTTTCTGTCCCTAGAATAAATGTTTTTTTTAAGCACAATATAGCACAAGGAGAATTCACTCACTGTCCTTCCAGGTCCCTGGAAACAAGGACTTGCAGAGTGAAAGAAAAAAAACACTCTCCCTACCTACAGTTTTCTGTCCCTAGAAAAAATGTTTTTTTTAATCACAATATAGCACAAGGACAATTCACTCACTGTCCTTACAGGTCCCTGGAAACAAGGACTTGCAGAGTGAAATAAACTGACACTCTCCCTACCTACAGTTTTCTGTCCCTAGAATAAATGTTTTTTTTAAGCACAATATAGCACAAGGACAATTCACTCACTGTCCTTACAGGTCCCTGGAAACAAGGACTTGCAGAGTGAAAGAAAAAAAAACACTCTCCCTACCTACAGTTTTCTGTCCCTAGAAAAAATGTTTTTTTTAATCACAATATAGCACAAGGACAATTCACTCACTGTCCTTACAGGTCCCTGGAAACAAGGACTTGCAGAGTGAAAGAAACTGACACTCTCCCTACCTACAGTTTTCTGTCCCTAGAATAAATGTTTTTTTAAGCACAATATAGCACAAGGACAATTCACTCACTGTCCTTCCAGGTCCCTGGAAACAAGGACTTGCAGAGTGAAAGAAACTGACACTGTCCCTACCTACAGTTTTCTGTCCCTAGAATAAATGTTTTTTTTAATCACAATATAGCACAAGGACAATTCACTCACTGTCCTTACAGGTCCCTGGAAACAAGGACTTGCAGAGTGAAAGAAAAAAAACACTCTCCCTACCTACAGTTTTCTGTCCCTAGAAAAAATGTTTTTTTTAATCACAATATAGCACAAGGACAATTCACTCACTGTCCTTACAGGTCCCTGGAAACAAGGACTTGCAGAGTGAAATAAACTGACACTCTCCCTACCTACAGTTTTCTGTCCCTAGAATAAATGTTTTTTTTAAGCACAATATAGCACAAGGACAATTCACTCACTGTCCTTCCAGGTCCCTGGAAACAAGGACTTGCAGAGTGAAAGAAAAAAAACACTCTCCCTACCTACAGTTTTCTGTCCCTAGAAAAAATGTTTTTTTTAATCACAATATAGCACAAGGACAATTCACTCACTGTCCTTACAGGTCCCTGGAAACAAGGACTTGCAGAGTGAAATAAACTGACACTCTCCCTACCTACAGTTTTCTGTCCCTAGAATAAATGTTTTTTTTAAGCACAATATAGCACAAGGAGAATTCACTCACTGTCCTTCCAGGTCCCTGGAAACAAGGACTTGCAGAGTGAAAGAAAAAAAACACTCTCCCTACCTACAGTTTTCTGTCCCTAGAAAAAATGTTTTTTTTTAATCACAATATAGCACAAGGACAATTCACTCACTGTCCTTACAGGTCCCTGGAAACAAGGACTTGCAGAGTGAAATAAACTGACACTCTCCCTACCTACAGTTTTCTGTCCCTAGAATAAATGTTTTTTTTAAGCACAATATAGCACAAGGACAATTCACTCACTGTCCTTACAGGTCCCTGGAAACAAGGACTTGCAGAGTGAAAGAAAAAAAACACTCTCCCTACCTACAGTTTTCTGTCCCTAGAAAAAATGTTTTTTTTAATCACAATATAGCACAAGGACAATTCACTCACTGTCCTTACAGGTCCCTGGAAACAAGGACTTGCAGAGTGAAATAAACTGACACTCTCCCTACCTACAGTTTTCTGTCCCTAGAATAAATGTTTTTTTTAAGCACAATATAGCACAAGGACAATTCACTCACTGTCCTTACAGGTCCCTGGAAACAAGGACTTGCAGAGTGAAATAAACTGACACTCTCCCTACCTACAGTTTTCTGTCCCTAGAATAAATGTTTTTTTTAAGCACAATATAGCACAAGGACAATTCACTCACTGTCCTTACAGGTCCCTGGAAACAAGGACTTGCAGAGTGAAAGAAAAAAAACACTCTCCCTACCTACAGTTTTCTGTCCCTAGAAAAAATGGTTTTTTTAATCACAATATAGCACAAGGACAATTCACTCACTGTCCTTACAGGTCCCTGGAAACAAGGACTTGCAGAGTGAAATAAACTGACACTCTCCCTACCTACAGTTTTCTGTCCCTAGAATAAATTTTTTTTTTTTAAGCACAATATAGCACAAGGACAATTCACTCACTGTCCTTACAGGTCCCTGGAAACAAGGACTTGCAGAGTGAAAAAAAAAAACACTCTCCCTACCTACAGTTTTCTGTCCCTAGAAAAAATGTTTTTTTTAATCACAATATAGCACAAGGACAATTCACTCACTGTCCTTACAGGTCCCTGGAAACAAGGACTTGCAGAGTGAAAGAAAAAAAACACTCTCCCTACCTACAGTTTTCTGTCCCTAGAAAAAATGTTTTTTTTAATCACAATATAGCACAAGGACAATTCACTCACTGTCCTTACAGGTCCCTGGAAACAAGGACTTGCAGAGTGAAATAAACTGACACTCTCCCTACCTACAGTTTTCTGTCCCTAGAATAAATGTTTTTTTTAAGCACAATATAGCACAAGGACAATTCACTCACTGTCCTTACAGGTCCCTGGAAACAAGGACTTGCAGAGTGAAAGAAAAAAAACACTCTCCCTACCTACAGTTTTCTGTCCCTAGAAAAAATGTTTTTTTTTAAGCACAATATAGCACAAGGACAATTCACTCACTGTCCTTCCAGGTCCCTGGAAACAAGGACTTGCAGAGTGAAAGAAAAAAAACACTCTCCCTACCTACAGTTTTCTGTCCCTAGAAAAAATGTTTTTTTTAAGCACAATATAGCACAAGGACAATTCACTCACTGTCCTTCCAGGTCCCTGGAAACAAGGACTTGCAGAGTGAAAGAAAAAAAACACTCTCCCTACCTACAGTTTTCTGTCCCTAGAAAAAATGTTTTTTTTAATCACAATATAGCACAAGGACAATTCACTCACTGTCCTTACAGGTCCCTGGAAACAAGGACTTGCAGAGTGAAAGAAACTGACACTCTCCCTACCTACAGTTTTCTGTCCCTAGAATAAATGTTTTTTTAAGCACAATATAGCACAAGGACAATTCACTCACTGTCCTTCCAGGTCCCTGGAAACAAGGACTTGCAGAGTGAAAGAAACTGACACTGTCCCTACCTACAGTTTTCTGTCCCTAGAATAAATGTTTTTTTTAAGCACACTATAGCACAAGCACAAAACACACTGACACTCTCCCTACCTATCCTTCTCTTTCCCTAAACTAAAGGAATCCAGGTTAAGCAAGAAAGAAATAACAGTCACTGTCCCTGCCTATGCTGCTCTATCCCTGCTCCGGAACACACTACACTAGGCCGCCGTGCTGGCGGCCTTTTATAGTGTGGGGCGTGTACTAAACACCCTCAGCAATAATTGGCCACAGGCATCCTGCCTGTGGCCAATCATTGCTCTCCTCGCTGCCGGCGCTGTGATTGGCCAAGCATGCGGGGTCACAGTGCATGCTTGGCCAATCACAGCGCCTGGATGACACTGCGATGGCGTAGTGCATTGTGGGCCGTTCGCGTCACTCGAATTTGGCGCGAACGGCCCAAATCGTTCGATCTTCGTCGAACGATCGAACAGCCGATGTTCGAGTCGAACGTATGTTCGACTCGAACACGAAGCTCATCCCTAATTTGCACCAACTGTAATAACTTAGTCTTCTGGCTAACCAGACTACTTTGTCCCTCAGTCTGCTTCCAGACAGACTTTCACTACTCTCCGATGATGACCTGGGCAGGTTGCCTTTCTTTATTGAGAGACAGGCCAGAGCACACACAAACACACACAATCCCAGTGTGTCTGTACACATGCTGCTGCCTTGTGTATCACAGCTTTCCTAGTGAGTAGTGATGAGCCGAACACCCCCGGGTTCGGTTCGCACCAGAACCCGCGAACGGACCGAAAGTTCGAACGAACATTAGAACCCTATTAAATACAATGGATGCGAACGTTCGAATTCTAAAGTGCTAATTATAACAACTATTATGCATGTTATTGTCCTAAAAAGGGTTTGGGAACCCGGGTTCTGCACCAGGGGACATGTATCAATGCAAAAATAAGTTTTAAAAACGGTCGTTTTCCGGGAGCAGTCATTTTAATGATGCATAAAGTGAAAAAAAAAAAGTCAAATATTCCTTTAAATATCGTACCTGGGGGGTGTCTAAAGTATGCCTGTGAAGTGCCACGTGTTTCCCGTGTTTAGAACTGTCCCTGCACAAAATGACACTTCTAAAGGAAAAAAAAGCCATTTAAAACTGCTTGCGGCTTTAATGTAATGTCTGGTCCCGGTAATATGGATGAAAATCTTTAAGAAAAATGGCATAGCTACCCCATGACCCCCCCCCCTACCCCAGCCCATTACCAGCCCCTTTGGGTCTTGTATGGATATTAAGGGGAACCCCGCACATAAAATAAAAAAGGCCCTATATACTCTGAACAGCCGTATACAGGCGGTGCATACAAGACAGGGACTGTAGGTTTGTTCTTATGTAGAATCTGTTTGTAATTTTGAACAGGTACATTGTTGAAGTGTAGCTCCAGACCAAAAATCTATTTTTAAACTTTTTGGAAAACATAGGTAAGGGTTATCACCCCTGTAACATTTGTTTTGCTGTCTGTGCCCCTGTTCAGAACATTTCACCTCACTTTCCGTCCTAATGACAACTGTTTTTGAAATGTGGTGTTTTTCTTGAAACAAGGATTGCTGATAAAGCATCAGTACAGAGGAGACACCTTTCTCCCATATTTATTCTTACAGGAGAGAATTTTCCTTCCTAGTGGTAGATTTCCTCTCACTTCCTGTTGTCTTCTTGCGTTTGCAAGTAGGAGTCGTTTGTAAGTTGGATGTTTGAAAGTAGGGACCTGCCGTATATACTCTGCAGAAATAGGCCCCTTAGTTGTTGGTGTTGGCACAACACTGTAAGCACTCACAGTTACTCTTGGTTGGTGCTGGAACGCCCTGCTGTCAACTATTATATCAGGAATTTTAATTACATATAATTGTTGAACAGTGGTAGTAAAAATTGGGCCTTTGATGGTGGTGCTGGTGCCACAACACTGTAAGCCCTGACAGTTACTCTTGGTGGGTGCAGCAATGGGCCCTGCTGTGAATTATTAGATCAAGAATTGTAATTACATGCCCCTGTTGAACAGGGGCTGAAAAATTGGGCCTTAGGCACTGGTGGCACAACACTGCAACCCTTCACAGATACTGTACTTGGAGCACAGCAATGAGCCCTGTTGCAAAGTATTGCTTCAAAAATTGTAATGACACGCCCCTGTTAAACAGGGGCTGAAAAATTGGGCCTTAGGCACTGGTGGCACAACACTGCAACTCCTCACAGATACTGTACTTGGAGCACAGCAATGAGCCCTGTTGCAAAGTATTGCTTCAAAAATTGTAATTACACGCCACTGTTAAACAGGGGCTGAAAAATTGGGCGTTAGGCACTGGTGGCGGCACCCATAAACAAAAATGATCTTCCAAGCTATCATCATCAATCGTATCATTGAGGACTCGGAGGAGGAGGATAGGCAGTCAACATAACAGCACAGGCACTCAGCATCAGCATCAGTCTTGAAGGGATGTGACATTTTAAAATCAATTAGTCTGTTATATCAGCATCAGGTGTGTGGTAGCTGGTGGTGATCCAAGACTGGTTCATCTTGATGAAAGTCAGTCGATCAACCGAGTCGGTGGACAGGCGCACCCTGTGATCCGTGACAAATCCTCCAGCAGCACTGAATGTGCGTTCCGAAAGAACGCTGGATGCAGGACAGGCCAGTAGCTCAATTGCATACTGTGCAAGCTCTGGCCAGTGATCCATCCTCAAGACCCAGTAAGCCAGAGGATTTTCGGTGGGGAAGGTGTCCAAGTCTGACCTTGCCCCTAGATATTCCTGCACCATGTTTATCAGACGCTGGCGATGGTTGCTGGAACCGATCATACTTTGGGGCTGCGGACTAAAGAATTGTCTGAACGCATCGGTCAGACGGCCACCTTCCCCACCGCTCCTTCTTTGACTGGCCGAAGCCTCAGCAACTCGTTGTCCAGGACCAGGAGTTTGCAACCTCCCAGTCTCTGGGAACGCGTTGCACAGACCTTTCTGCAAGGCCTCCCGGAGTTGTCTCATCCTCTGCTCCCTCTGCGACGGTAACATAAGGTCCGCAACCTTACCCTTGTACCGTGGATCAAGGAGAGTGGCCAGCCAGTAATGGTCCCTCTCCTTGATCCGAAGAATACGAGGATCCTTCCGCAGACTTTGCAGGATCAGGGAGGCCATGCAGCGTAGGTTTGCTGAGGCATTCGCTCCGGAGTCCTCTGGGTCACTAAGGACGACATGATCCGCAGCCACCTCCTCCCAGCCACGTACAAGTCCACTGGTTTCTTGGGACTGTAAATCATCCCTAAAAGACTGCTGCTGATGATGCTGAGTGCCAGCCTCCACCTCCATGCTGACACAATCCTCCTCCTCCTCCTCCTCCTCCTCCTCTTCCTGTGCGATGGGTGGGACAGAAGGAACACTGTCTGGGTAAAGGGGGCCTTGAGAGGCAAGGAAGTCCTCCTCTTCCTGCCTCTGTTCTGCCTCAAGTGCCCTGTCCATTATTCCACGCAGCGTGTGCTCCAACAGGTGGACAAGAGGTACAGTGTCACTGATGCATGCACTGTCACTGCTCACCATCCTCGTGGCCTCCTCAAATGGTGCCAGGACAGTGCATGCATCCCTGATCATGCCCCACTGGCGTGGAGAAAAAAAACCAAGCTCCCCTGACCCTGTCCTGGTGCCGTAGTCGCACAGGTACTCATTGATGGCCCTCTGCTGCGTGTGCAGCCGCTGCAGCATGGCCAACGTTGAGTTCCACCTGGTGGGCATGTCACATATAAGGCGGTTCTTGGGCAGGTTCAACTCCTTTTGCAGCTCAGCCAGGCGAGCACTGGCATTATAAGATCTGCGGAAATGCACACAGACTTTCCTGGCCTGCCTCAGGACATCCTGTAAGCCCGGGTACCTGCCCAAGAACCGCTGCACCACCAGGTTAAGGACGTGAGCCACACAGGGCACATGGGTCAGTTGTCCCTGTCGGAGGGCGGAGAGGAGGTTGGTGCCATTGTCGCAAACCACCATTCCTGGCTTAAGCTGGCGTGGCGTCAACCACCTCTCGGCCTGGCCCTGCAGAGCAGACAGGACCTCTGCCCCAGTGTGGCTTCTGTCCCCCAAACACACCAGCGCAAGCACGGCATGGCATCTTTTTGCCTGCGTACTTGCGTAGCCCCGTGAACGGCTACGGAGCACCGCTGGTTCATAGGACAAACCACAGGAAGAGGCCATGGAGGAAGAAGAAGAGGAGGGGGTGGAGGAGAGAGGTGTGTCACAACCAGTAGTAGCATTTTGGAGGCGTGGCGGTGGGACAACCTCCAACACTACTGCACCTTGTCCTGAATCCTTCCCAGCTGCCAAAAGAGTGACCCAATGGGCCGTGAAAGAAAGGTAACGTCCCTGTCCATGCCTGCTGGACCATGAGTCAGCGGTAATATGCACCTTACCGCTGACCGCCCTGTCCAGCGAGGCCAAGACATTGCCTTCCACATGCCGGTAGAGAGCCGGAATAGCCTTCCGTGAGAAAAAGTGGCGTTTGGGAACCTGCCACTGAGGAACCGCACATTGCACAAACTCACGGAAGGGGGCCGAGTCTACCAACTGAAAAGGCAGCAGTTGAAGCGCTAGCAATTTAGCCAAGCTAGCATTCAACCGCTGGGCATGTGGATGGCTGGGAGTGAACTTCTTTCGACGGTCCAGCAGCTGGGGCAGGGAAATTTGCCTGCTAGAATCGGACGTCGGTGTACTGCTAGCAGAGTGGGCGCAAGTACTTGGCTGTGACACACCTAATTCTACACCTTCATTCCTCTCAGTGCATGTTTCAGAGAGGACTGAAGTTATAGTGGGGTTGGAGATCCCAGCTGATGCGGTGCAAGGAGAGGTCCGCTTTGTTCTTTGGTGTGGGTCTTTGAGGTAGGCTTGCCAACGAGCTGCATGGCAGGTCAACATATGTCTGGTCAGGCATGTGGTACCCAAGCGGCTGATGTTTTGGCCACGCGATATACGCTTGAGACATATGTTGCAAACAGCAGCTGTGCGATCTGATGCACTAGCCTCAAAAAAGGCCCACACCAAAGAACTTTTTGAATGACGGGCAGAGGCAGCGCCCTGCACAGGCGGAGCTCTGCGGTGTGATTCCGTCGGTGTACTGCCCTTACGCTGGCCACCAAAGGGCATCCTGCCTCGTTGGAGATGTGCCTCCTCCTCATCCTCCTCCTCCTCCTCTCTCCTATTAGGCACCCACGTGGAGTCATTGACCTCATCATCCCCTCCCTCCTCATCACTGGAGCCAATCTGGCAGTATGCTGCAGCTGCTGGAACATGACTGCCAGATTGGTGTCCTTCTTGAGCATCCCCTCTGTCTGCTCTCACGCTACTGCCTTCCTCTAGCTGGGTTTCATCATCAGACCCTTCGAAACGCTGGGCATCCTCCTGGAGCATGTACCCAACACTGTGCTGAAACAGTTCGGGGGACTCCTCAGGAGGAGGACATGGTGGGTCTAGGGAAGGAGTGACTGATGATTTGTCTGACATTGATACCAGGGAAGACGACGCTTTGGCAGCTGCTTTTCCAGTACCCTGAGCCTGGGTGAGAGAGGATGAGGAGGAGGAGGAGGGCTTGGTCATCCACTCTACCAAGTCTTCGGCATGATGTGGCTCAACATGTCCAGCTGCCGAAAAGAAGGACAAGCGTGTCCCATGGCCATGTGCTGATGACAATGCACCGCGTCCACGACCAGCACTGTTGCCCCCAGACACAGAGCCTGCTTGCCCTCTTTTATTGCCTCCTGACTGTCTGCCTCTCCTTGTTTGCCTTCCAGACATTCTAATAGATGGCCTGCAGGGAGATGGGAAAAAAGCAATAAGGGCTACCTTCAGGTGTCCTTCTCTGTCCCTTGAAACAAGGACTTTCACAGTGAAAGAAACTGACACTGTCCCTACCTAGAGTTTTCTATCCCTAGAATAAATGTTTTTTTTAATCACAATATAGCACAAGGACAATTCACTCAATGTCTCTCCAGGTCCCTGGAAACAAGGACTTGCAGAGTGAAAGAAACTGACACTGTCCCTACCTAGAGTTTTCTGTCCCTAGAATAAATGTTTTTTTTAAGCACAATATAGCACAAGGAAAATTAACTCACTGTCCTTACAGGTCCCTGGAAACAAGGACTTGCAGAGTGAAAGAAACTGACACTGTCCCTACCTAGAGTTTTCTGTCCCTAGAATAAATGTTTTTTTTAAGCACAATATAGCACAAGGACAATTAACTCACTGTCCTTACAGGTCCCTGGAAACAAGGACTTGCAGAGTGAAAAAAAAAAAACACTCTCCCTACCTAGAGTTTTCTGTCCCTAGAAAAAATGTTTTTTTTAAGCACAATATAGCACAAGGACAATTAACTCACTGTCCTTACAGGTCCCTGGAAACAAGGACTTGCAGAGTGAAAGAAAAAAAACACTCTCCCTACCTACAGTTTTCTGTCCCTAGAAAAAATGTTTTTTTTAATCACAATATAGCACAAGGAAAATTAACTCACTGTCCTTACAGGTCCCTGGAAACAAGGACTTGCAGAGTGAAAGAAAAAAAACACTCTCCCTACCTACAGTTTTCTGTCCCTAGAAAAAATGTTTTTTTTAATCACAATATAGCACAAGGAAAATTAACTCACTGTCCTTACAGGTCCCTGGAAACAAGGACTTGCAGAGTGAAAGAAACTGACACTGTCCCTACCTAGAGTTTTCTGTCCCTAGAATAAATGTTTTTTTTAAGCACAATATAGCACAAGGACAATTAACTCACTGTCCTTACAGGTCCCTGGAAACAAGGACTTGCAGAGTGAAAAAAAAAAAAAACTCTCCCTACCTAGAGTTTTCTGTCCCTAGAAAAAATGTTTTTTTTAATCACAATATAGCACAAGGACAATTAACTCACTGTCCTTACAGGTCCCTGGAAACAAGGACTTGCAGAGTGAAAGAAAAAAAACACTCTCCCTACCTACAGTTTTCTGTCCCTAGAAAAAATGTTTTTTTTAATCACAATATAGCACAAGGAAAATTAACTCACTGTCCTTACAGGTCCCTGGAAACAAGGACTTGCAGAGTGAAAGAAAAAAAACACTCTCCCTACCTACAGTTTTCTGTCCCTAGAAAAAATGTTTTTTTTAATCACAATATAGCACAAGGAAAATTAACTCACTGTCCTTACAGGTCCCTGGAAACAAGGACTTGCAGAGTGAAAGAAACTGACACTGTCCCTACCTAGAGTTTTCTGTCCCTAGAATAAATGTTTTTTTTAATCACAATATAGCACAAGGAAAATTAACTCACTGTCCTTACAGGTCCCTGGAAACAAGGACTTGCAGAGTGAAAGAAACTGACACTGTCCCTACCTAGAGTTTTCTGTCCCTAGAATAAATGTTTTTTTTAAGCACAATATAGCACAAGGACAATTAACTCACTGTCCTTACAGGTCCCTGGAAACAAGGACTTGCAGAGTGAAAGAAAAAAAACACTCTCCCTACCTACAGTTTTCTGTCCCTAGAAAAAATGTTTTTTTTAATCACAATATAGCACAAGGAAAATTAACTCACTGTCCTTACAGGTCCCTGGAAACAAGGACTTGCAGAGTGAAAGAAACTGACACTGTCCCTACCTAGAGTTTTCTGTCCCTAGAATAAATGTTTTTTTTAATCACAATATAGCACAAGGAAAATTAACTCACTGTCCTTACAGGTCCCTGGAAACAAGGACTTGCAGAGTGAAAGAAACTGACACTGTCCCTACCTAGAGTTTTCTGTCCCTAGAATAAATGTTTTTTTTAATCACAATATAGCACAAGGACAATTAACTCACTGTCCTTACAGGTCCCTGGAAACAAGGACTTGCAGAGTGAAAGAAACTGACACTGTCCCTACCTAGAGTTTTCTGTCCCTAGAATAAATGTTTTTTTTAAGCACAATATAGCACAAGGACAATTAACTCACTGTCCTTACAGGTCCCTGGAAACAAGGACTTGCAGAGTGAAAGAAACTGACACTGTCCCTACCTAGAGTTTTCTGTCCCTAGAATAAATGTTTTTTTTAATCACAATATAGCACAAGGAAAATTAACTCACTGTCCTTACAGGTCCCTGGAAACAAGGACTTGCAGAGTGAAAGAAACTGACACTGTCCCTACCTAGAGTTTTCTGTCCCTAGAATAAATGTTTTTTTTAATCACAATATAGCACAAGGACAATTAACTCACTGTCCTTACAGGTCCCTGGAAACAAGGACTTGCAGAGTGAAAGAAACTGACACTGTCCCTACCTAGAGTTTTCTGTCCCTAGAATAAATGTTTTTTTTAAGCACAATATAGCACAAGGACAATTAACTCACTGTCCTTACAGGTCCCTGGAAACAAGGACTTGCAGAGTGAAAGAAACTGACACTGTCCCTACCTAGAGTTTTCTGTCCCTAGAATAAATGTTTTTTTTAATCACAATATAGCACAAGGAAAATTAACTCACTGTCCTTACAGGTCCCTGGAAACAAGGACTTGCAGAGTGAAAGAAACTGACACTGTCCCTACCTAGAGTTTTCTGTCCCTAGAATAAATGTTTTTTTTAAGCACAATATAGCACAAGGACAATTAACTCACTGTCCTTACAGGTCCCTGGAAACAAGGACTTGCAGAGTGAAAGAAACTGACACTGTCCCTACCTAGAGTTTTCTGTCCCTAGAATAAATGTTTTTTTTAATCACAATATAGCACAAGGAAAATTAACTCACTGTCCTTACAGGTCCCTGGAAACAAGGACTTGCAGAGTGAAAGAAACTGACACTGTCCCTACCTAGAGTTTTCTGTCCCTAGAATAAATGTTTTTTTTAATCACAATAGAGCACAAGGACAATTAACTCACTGTCCTTACAGGTCCCTGGAAACAAGGACTTGCAGAGTGAAAGAAAAAAAACACTCTCCCTACCTACAGTTTTCTGTCCCTAGAAAAAATGTTTTTTTTAATCACAATATAGCACAAGGAAAATTAACTCACTGTCCTTACAGGTCCCTGGAAACAAGGACTTGCAGAGTGAAAGAAACTGACACTGTCCCTACCTAGAGTTTTCTGTCCCTAGAATAAATGTTTTTTTTAAGCACAATATAGCACAAGGACAATTAACTCACTGTCCTTACAGGTCCCTGGAAACAAGGACTTGCAGAGTGAAAGAAACTGACACTGTCCCTACCTAGAGTTTTCTGTCCCTAGAATAAATGTTTTTTTTAAGCACACTATAGCAGAAGCACAAAACACACTGACACTCTCCCTACCTATCCTTCTCTTTCCCTAAACTAAAGGAATCCAGGTTAAGCAAGAAAGAAATAACAGTCACTGTCCCTGCCTATGCTACTCTATCCCTGCTCCGGAACACACTACACTAGGCCGCCGTGCTGGCGGCCTTTTATAGTGTGGGGCGTGTACTAAACACCCTCAGCAATAATTGGCCACAGGCATCCTGCCTGTGGCCAATCATTGCTCTCCTCGCTGCCGGCGCTGTGATTGGCCAAGCATGCGGGGTCACAGTGCATGCTTGGCCAATCACAGCGCCTGGATGACACTGCGATGGCGTAGTGCATTGTGGGCCGTTCGCGTCACTCGAATTTGGCGCGAACGGCCCAAATCGTTCGATCTTCGTCGAACGATCGAACAGCCAATGTTCGAGTCGAACGTATGTTCGACTCGAACACGAAGCTCATCCCTACTAGTGAGGGAGCAGCCCTGAACTCTACTCAGCTCTACTCTACTCAGCACCCTTACCATGAAGCCTGTGAAAACCTACGGAATCAATAAGTGCTGGTCAAAACATAGACCCAGGGTTGGAGGCTTCACCCCCCCCCCAATACACTTCAAAGCCCCTGAGCTCCAGGACCCAATCCTTTCCTGCTGTCCACTTGCTACCCTGGAGGAATTTGTTTGGCCGTTTAACCTTAGTAAATTTTCAGCTATCCCATCATTCCACCTGAAGTACCTGGGTCTGGTACTGCCTACTAGGCTGGACAAGGTGTTTCTCCTAGCCGATAATTTCACATTCAGCTCCTCTGTTCAAGTCGGTGGGCTTTAATTCTTTGTTGTATGCAAGCTGTGGGGTCTAGTGATCTTCTCATTCAAGGCAATCCTCTATGCATAACACCACACTCAATCGTTTAAAAATAAATCTCCAAATAAAACAGGTCTCCGTACTCCCTGGACAGGGAGATCAATCTGAGTTAATTGTTAGGTAGATTTGCTCACTACTGTTGAGTGCTGGGAAGTCTTTCTTCCATTAACTGGAAGGTCACGATAACAGATGCCAGCCCACTGGGCTGGGAAGGTGTGCCAGGTCACCTCTCGGCTCAGAATCTGTGGTTCTAGGAGGAGACTTGCCTTCCCATTGAAGTGTTGAAACTTCAGACAGTCTGACTGTTACTCTTGCCCAGAAAAATTACCTGCAAGAGAATTTTGTGTAAGCACAGTGGTGGCATACATCAACCACCAAGGATGAACAAAGAAGGTGGCTGCTGTGCGGGAGTCATCTCCTTCTATGATGTACACACCAGGTGTATACTATTGGCAGGCTTACTGTCTAAGTCACCAGATTCTGCATCAAGGAGAGTGGTCTCTTCACCAGAAAAAACTTTAATCAGTTAAGACAGTGGTGAGGACACAAGACACAGGCTTTATGTTGTCCAACCTCATTTGCAAGGTGGACAGGCTTTCAGCCATATATACTGTAAGGATCTTCTTGGGGCCAGTACTCTCTGATTTATGCTTTTTGTCTTATAATGTTTCTACCTTAGCTGCTCTAAAGGATCAAAGCCAAAGGGATTCCAGTCATTTTTGCAATGCCAGAATGGCCTTGTTGGTGTTCGTGCAGGGACCTAGTTTGTCTGGCTGTAGACACTCCCTGGTGCCTTCCTCTTCTTCCAGTGTTGCTGTCTCAAGGACCTATCTTCCATCCTGCTTTTCAGTGGCTGGTTTTAATGGTTTGACTATTTGAAAGTCAGGTTAGGAAGTTAAAAGGACTGTCTGTAGCTGTCACCCCTTTGTTGACTTATTCCCAGAAGAGAACTTTTTTGGTGGCTGTCTCTATGACTCAGGGAGATTTCTCCACATCTGGTCATGCATAAGAACAAGTTGTGCTTTGCCCAAAGCTGTCTTTCTCTTCTAGGGTGGGGTCATTTTTTTTCACTGAGAGGAGGACATTGTCCTACTTTCCTAAAACAGTCCTTCGTAAAAGATAGCTCTTCATTGCCTTGATACGGTCTAGGCTTTTCATGTTTATTTAAATGCAAGGACCTCCTTCTACCAGATGGATTCCTTCTTTGTGTTCACTGTTGGGCCATTGAAAAATGCATGCTCGTGTATGTGGTGTTGTAGGGTCCTTGCCTTGTGGAAGAGTTCATTGCCATACTGTTTGCAAGTTTATGCTCCCCTCTAAAGGCACTGCTTTTGGACATCCATCTTCCATGAAGTATAAGAAAAGCTGTGTCCATCAAAGATCAAAAGATAACATACGATTCACTATAAAATCCTTTTCTCTGAGTTTATTGACTGAAATATTACCTGCCTTTGTTTTTGTTGGCGGTTACCCATATATGCTGGAGTGTTTTTTCTCCTTGTTGTTTCTTGTTTACTTACTGAGCTCTTTAGAAAGTTAGATGGTTGGGCCACCAGCAGGGGCCACTCCTAGGTTGAGCTTTTGAAGAATAGAGACAGCTATGTTGTCAATGAACTTAGAGAAAATGATTTTATGGGGAGTACAAACAAACAAAAGAAAAGACAGGGATATATATATAATATAAATCAATGTCAATCAATCTTTCTAGTGCCAGACTAAACCAAGTGCATATACTGCACAGATATTGACTAATGTTTGTTTTTCCATGGGCATAACTATGTAGATACAGTATGCAAATAGAATCACCACAATCAACTGTAAGCTTATGTATACATGTATTCTATTTTTCTCTGGCATGTTGACAGATACTAGATTGATTATTCCCCAGGTGTTTGACATCAGATGCTGATCTTCGTCCAGACATTGTAGAAGTATGTGCTCTGATATCAGATATCACAATGAGGTACATGGACAACTTATCTTCAAGCCAGATTGCCTCAGAAAAAAAACTGGAAAGAGAGAGAAAGCGTGCACAAAAATATTTCATTGAAGCTAACAAAAATACAGGGACGTATCGTCACCGTCACCCTTCACTACCTTATGTGAGTACATTACCTTCTCTTTTTTTTTTTCTAAAGAACCAAAGCTAATTCCAGACTTGTTTAAATGGGACTTTCTAATTCTCATGTGTCTAAATATTCAACTGGGTTCACTCTGTAAAATAAATGTTATCATTTAAAAGAAATTGCTAATTTTCCCCATCATTGTGTTGATTGGTTTTTAGGGTTTATATGTATTTAGTCTGCATCTTTTAAACCTGTAAAGTCTGCATCCTACAAACCTGTCATATTCCTTTATTTTTACTAATGAACATGGAAAACTTAAAGAAAACAGAACTTTAAAGGTGGATGGTCTCTCAAAAAAACATTTTCACTGACATAAAAAACAAACATATCCCTAATACATTTTAACAAGCTTCTTAAAAAGAGCTGTTTGATTTTAATATGTCAGTGTGAGTATTTCTTTGAGAGACCATCCAATTCTAAATCTAAAGTCCTGTTTTCTTTGAGTTTTTCAGCTTCTTTCAAAGATAAGCATATTTAGCATTGTTTAGGATGGAAATGATCTCTAACAAGATATGAGTCTTACAAACCTGCAATGATTGAAAAATCTAAGTGTTATTTTACCTAGAAAAAATGTGCCTCTTCCAGGACGGCAAGGTTACAATGTTACAATGTTGCAAACAGTTTTGAAGATCTTTTATAGAGTCAAAAGCATGCAGATGGATATGACAGGAGGCAGTATGTGCAGGAGAGTATTGCACGGGGAATGACAGTGTGCAGTATGTGCAGGAAAGAAGTGCAGAGAGTATGACAGTGAGCAGTATTTAGAGAAGAGGAGTGCAGAGAGTTTTGCTGCAGGCAGTATATGCTATAGAGAAATTGAGAGCGTGTTGCAGTAGACAGTATGTACAGGAAAGAAGTGCACATGATATAATGGCACAGTATATGCAAGAGAGGAGTACTGAGAGTGTGAGGGTTTGCCACTCACCTCTAGGGGTAATAGGAAATATAGTCATGCAGGTACAGGAGGCACTAGGCGGTGTATGGTGTTGTTTAGAAGCAGTGATAAGTGGCACACATTTGTACATGAATTGTTCACTATAGGAATGTTGGGTGTCAATAACTTTTTTGCTGACTCAGTCTGCTTTTCTCTCAGATTTATATATTAAGGTTTTGTCCGCTGACTTCTACCCTTTCTGGGATCCTGCAGCCATTGTGAACAGGGGGTGAGGTGTCTGGAAGTGGCTTACCTTTCAGTGGGGGTTAAGGCAGCTAGGGAGGTATATATCTCAGCCAGGGATGAGGCAGCCAGGGATGGATGTGTGCCAGCGGGGCCGTAAGGAAGACAGGGAAGGGTGTTTTTCAGTTTGGGGTCGGGGTTGGTGAAAGGGCCAAATGGAGATGTCGGTCAGTGTGTGAAGCAGCAGTGAAGGGACATATATCAGTGGAGGAGGGAATGGGGGGGGGCGGCGATAGAATAAATAAGTAATATTTTAGCCAGTAGCCACTATCTCTATTGTAAGGACCAAACTGTGGTACCTATGAATATGCTTAATTGGTTAATTGCAGTATTATCTTTTGGATTCTGCATCTCGATCGACGTTGGGGGGGGGGGGGGGGGTTTGATTACTCTGTTCCAGAGGGCACTGGATATTAATTTATATTTCAATTTGTTGACTGTGTGTCAGTTTAAAATGAAGCACTATAATTACCATAGTATTTTAAAGATATTGTGGGGAAAGGGGGAAGTCTAGTGTGTGTAAATTCTATTCACAAACAAGACTCCAACACTCTCCTTGAATTTTCCACTCTAAACCAATTCAGAAAGCTTTGGCCTACTCAATTTCCAATGAGCGAGATTCACTCCTGAATTAAATCCAATCCAATCTGCCTCGACACAAGAAAAGGGATACCTCTAAGAGTATCAGTACATTCTCAAATATACTAAAAGTGACATATTTATGACTGAGGTAACACACAGTATACCAAAGCGGGCAAGCTCTAGAGACAGCTCCTCCAATCTAAAGTGGATCAGCAATGATTCCGCTGATGGATAATTTCTTACAGTATCTATGGCTGAAAGCCTGTCCACCTTGCAAATGAGGTTGGACTTAATAACTCAAATAAGATGGTTTCCAATTCTCGGTTCACACCTGTGCAGGTTTTTGTGAGTCACATTGACATTTTTACAAAAGAAGTGCGCAAGCGTTAGCAAGGTGGATTGGTGTGCCAATAGGAAGGGATGACTTTTTGTGCATTATGGAAACTAGCACAATTTTGCTCACATTCCTGCATTGCACAAATGTGATCCTATTATTGGCATATCAGTTATATTAGAGATTACATGCCAACATGAACAGGCCTTCCTAAGCCTGTTGCCTGGTTAACCATTCACAGCAATAGTGCTCTTTAAAGTTCATGAGCAAAGGGCTGGATAAACCATTAGAACTTGATCCTGTAAGAAAACCGTAGTCAGAAATTCCAGATTAATTGTAAAACATATTATTAAAACACATCATGTTGCAGAGCCTCTACTAGAGAAACACAATGACAGATTAACATAAGGGTATCTACAAGTAGATACAAGTAGAAACACAAACCTTCTCCTCCTATTACTGAAATTATCATTACAAATGATAATAAATCCCTGCCATTGCAAAATCATAAATGTGTAGATATGCACCAATTCAGCAGATAAGGTTATAACTGAAAGACTCACAATTCAATTTTAAGTTGTAATATATTCAGTTCCAGGTCATTCAAAAATAATTAAAACAAAATAAAACCAAAAGCTGAAACAAGATAACATCACAAAATAACAACATTATCAAAATAGATATGAAGTGTATTGGTAGCACTAAAGGTACAGGGTAAGGCACAATAGGTATTGTGAGCATTGCAGACATAATCTTTGCTGAGCAGGTGCTGATCCTGCTAAAACAGAATTTTTTTTGGCAGATTGTAATGTTATTTATGAAGCATTTTTAAATTCTTCTTTTAATGCGCATCTTCACATTTCTCATTTTTGGATGACCTATTTTTAAAAGACATGTAAGCATGACCTATTCGTAGCGCATAACATTAGACATGTGCAATCGTTATCGTCACAATGCATTTTCGTCCGAATTTCAGGGATTTTCGCGTTCGTTTTAACAAACGATAACGAATGTGCAGAGTCCGAAATCCGAAAGATCCGACATAAAAAATGCTTTATTTTCCTTTCGTTGCGACAACAATTTGATACAGATAGAAAAATTTGACATGACGGTGACAATAGCGATCTGTGTCTATCAAACCTGCGGTTGAATGTTCCTAACCTAACTCTATTAGTCCGAGATTATTCGACATAGAGAGAAAAGATTTGACATTATAGAGACATGAAGATTCGACGAAGCAGCTAAAAACATACGATCGCCACGAGCGGACATTTATGGTCAAATGCTCTGCCCATAGGCTTTAGAAGAATTCTAATGTTGGTTGACTAGTAATAATAATTAATAAATATAATTATTACTAGTCATACAACATTAGAATTCTACTATAGCTTGTGGGGGGAGCATTCGACCGGAAATGTACAATTGCAGCGTCATATATAGTTTAGCTGCTTTGTCGAATCTTCTTAGAACATGCGACAGACACCATTAGCCTTCAATGACAGATTCAACCTTAATTAATTCAGATTTTTGGACTAATGCATTTTTTAACGAAACAAAATAAATAAAAAAGAATTTCGGTAGTAACTAAATAATTTTATTTTTCGGACGAAAACGAAATTCCGAAACAAAATATTTCAGTATGCACATGTCTACATAACATACAATTAATTTAAATGACTATACAAAGTGTTTGCATACAAATGTAGTACCAAGTTAATAAAAATTATATTCACTTCAGACTACTGCAACTTCAAATACGCGCGATTTTACCGCGATTCGCGGCTGCGATTTTGCCGCAATTTCAGGGAATACCTGTGTAAGTGGCATCAAAATCGGACCAAAGTAGTTCAGGGACTACTTTGAAGTCGGAACGACTTGAAGTCGTACTAATATGAATGGTTGTCATTGGAAATCATGGGAAACGACATGTCATGCTAATTTGCCATCACAAATCGTGGGACAAGTCGTGGGACATGTCTACTCCTCACCTCACTCCTTCAGTCTCCTCTCGCATTACTAACTTACTAACTGACATCTCAGCATGGATATCGCACCACTTCCTTAAACTAAATCTCTCTAAAACTGAGTTACTAATATTCCCCCCTGCCCGTGCACCCCTCCATGACTTTTCCATCAAAATCAACAATGCAACCATCAGTCCCTCCCCTCACGCCAGGGTACTCAGTGTAGTCCTAGACTCTGACTTGAAATTTCAGCCTCAGGTCCAATCGTTGTCAAAAGTTTGTAGAATTCACCTCCGTAACATCTCTAAAATCTGCCCCTTTTTAACAAATGAAAATACCAAACTCCTCATTCACTCCCTCGTTATCTCTCGCCTTGACTATTGCAACTCCCTTCTTATTGGCCTGCCTCTCCATAGGCTATCCCCTCTTCAGTCTATCATGAATGCTGCTGCCAGACTTATCCACCTTACCAACTGCTCAGTGTCTGCCAAACCTCTCCTCCAATCCCTACACTGGCTCCCGATCACCCAGCAAATTAAATTCAAAATACGAACCACAACCTACAAAGGCATCCACAACTCTGCCCCGAGCTACATTACCAATCTTGTCTCCAAACATATCCCAAACCGTCCTCTCCGCTCTTCTCAAGACCTCCTACTGTCAAGCTCTCTCGTCTCCTCCTCCCATGCTCGTCTCCAGGATTTCTCCAGAGCCTCTTCCATCCTCTGGAACTCACTACCTTAACCTGTCCAGCTATCCCCTACTCTTGCTACCTCCAGACGATCCCTGAAAACTCACCTCTTCAGGGAAGCCTATCACGTCTCCAACTAATCTTTTACCACTTCCATCAGCTCATTCCCCACAGTTACAACCTTCTGTACCACCTGCCCCACCCTATTAGATTGTAAGCTCTTCTGAGCAGGGCCCTCTTAATCCTCTTGTATTTTATTGTATTGTAACTGTATTTTGTCCCTTTTATATTGTAAAGCGCTGCGTAAACTGTTGGCGCTATATAAATCCTGTATAATAATAATAATAATAATAATAATAATACGTGTGAAAGGGGCCTAAGGCTCAACACTGTTATATGGTCAAGGTTTTTGGATTCAGGGATCTGCCTTTTAGAAATAAAGGAAATACATTTTTTAACATAATTAGGCTTTAAAGTCTAAGTTCACCTTTCATAACATGTTTCATGTTCCATCTGTATTAAGGGTGGAACTTGTAACATGTTCCAGCTCCTGCATCCTCTCCCCCTGCCTCAGTGTGACTGTGGGCAGGGGATTTTCTCCCCACACCTGCTTTTACAATTCCAAAATAAATTCTGCAAAAATCTGAGCATTTATTCTTTTTTCTTAAAAAGTGAACTTAACCTTTAAGCCAGGGGAGGGCTGGGCCAGGGTGGCAATTGCCTCCCAGGCCGCCCTAACTTATGTTCAAAATGGCCGGCAGCCGCTGCCCGCTACTATTTTCTTTTTTATTCTGGTCTAGGAAGTCGGGCGGGGGGCATGGCCATGGTGGCCGACCACTAGCTGTTGCATTCCGGGAGTTGTAGTCCGCACTCAAGCTTCTGGTGGGTGGAAAACACAACAGCGCAGAGGAAACTACAACTCCCTGGGACCAGATTCTTGGAAGCAGGCAAAGGCAGGGCGTGCCAGGGAGTCGGGACGCAGGGCTGCAGGGCTGGGCGCTGGCTGCAACTTGACCCCAGGATCAGGAGCGTTACCCCCCCAGGAGACCATGGTGTGCAAGGACCTGCTGAGCTGAGATCGCTGAGGTGAGAGACCCTGACACCCCTAGCTGACCCCCCATCTCCCCCCCACATACCCCATGTAACCTGCCCCAGTGATCAGGCTGCATTGATGGGCACTGGTGAGGCTGCATTGAAAAACCAGATGGGCCATGGATGGTGAGCTGATTCGGCTGTTCAATGGGCCACTTGACTGGACTTGCCCCCCAGGCCTAAGGCCGCCAGCCCTCCCCTGCTTTAAGCTGTAGCAAACCTTTAGGCTCAGTTTCAGAAACTTGGCCTAACAAAGGCTCCACCACTGTCAACTTTTGGAGAACATCCTTGTGTTGTCAAATATCAGACAGAGTATGGCATAAGAAATGGGGCACTGCTGCTGGGAGTCATCACTGTGTTGCATCTTGCTTGGTATATGCTCACTTTGTTATGGGGTCAGGAATGGGAGCAATGCAGCTGGAGGGCATCACTTGGTTACATCTTTTTCTTGACCATTGACTTGGGAATGGCTTCAGGAATGAGTCAGTGCTGCTGGGCTGAAGGATGACACTTTGTTATATTATAGTTGGTTATCTGTTCGCCTTGGGAATGGACAAATAATTTTGTTGCAAATTCTGGGGCTTTCAAATTTTACGTACCCCAAAAAAGTTTTATACATTTCAGGGTTGTGGTTGTAGTATCTTGAAAAAAAGGTAAATCATTCATAAAACACTAACTGAAATACAAAAATTTAATTTTAGTCACGTGAACATGCAGTATTAAAAACTATAAATTAAATCTCAGGTCCGCCATCTGTTCAGAGTCCAATTGGGCTCAATGGATACGACTGGCCGGCCTAAGTGAACCTGAGTGAGGCAGTCAATCTGATACAATAGCATATAAAGTAACCTAAATAGGTCAAGATCTAAGGTAAATAGTAATAAGTAACAATAGTCAACTCTGGAGATGTCATTTCTGCTTTTCAAGATACAAATAACATGATTGACTAGTTTTGCGCCCCTAAATGCGCTTCTTCTGGAGCTAAATCAATCTAAAGAGAGCAGAAAAATGAAAATGAGTATAAACCTTATACAATCACAGCACATACACTACAATTACAGTATTTCTGAGATATTGTATATAATAAAACCATAGGAAACCATAGGAAAAAAAGGTACTCACACATTTAATTTAAATTGCTGTCAAGGCGGCAGAACAACCAAACTGACACAGACTCCAATAAAGCTACAGGGTAATATTATTATCTATAACATATGTACAGATCAATACCAACTGAGACCTGTGGGACTACCTACCCCAAAGTAATTGCTCCTCCACTTGGACTCCTGGGCTCCCAGTCCACTGACCAGACTGCAGTTGAACTTATATCTATGCAATATCAAGTTTCTTTGTGTTTTTTTCCCATTTTTGGCTATTACTTGGGACATATATTATTTCCCCCTCCTCAGGGATTGTCATACAGGACACAATTATTTAATATTGCCCATAGGTGTTTGAGGATTACGGTAATCGTATTATGTGTTTTTTGGTATGGTTATGTTGTTTATTTACTTTGATAATTAGCATTCGTTGTTTAAATATTTGGTCACAGTATAGTCTAGCACCAAGCGCACTTGAGTATTTATATTTAACCCATACGGACCAACACCACCTATTGAAGGGTGACACGAGTTGGGATCACCTGTCAGGTTGTTCACCACATCCTGCAAATTTGAGGATCAAACCTCTTTTTGAGAACACTAAAGAGAGGATTGACCGAGTATTAACCACTTATTGTACATACATCTTTTAGTGATTGCCCCCAGGAAGAGCGACTCCAACTTGACTCGCTCTTCATAGGAGGCATTTAGCAATAGGTTTCACTTGACCCAATCACCAAATATAAGGAAAAAAGGAAAAGAAACTGCGCTAACAAGTATAGCAAACTTGTGGGACCACAAGAATTGCTCTAAAACATATGTTGGAAGCAGCAAACCGTCTGTAAAAACACCCATACAGTGAAACAAAATATGAAAAAAATATGGTCGCGCTAAACCTATAAATGTTACAGATATGAGTGTAACCACTTGTGAGTATCAAAACACTAAAAAGTGAACAAAAAACAAGTGAATAGTTCAAAAACTTATGTAACAACTGTTAAAAATTGTTTTGAAGATAAAATGATCATACAGTGAAACACAAAAATCAAAGTTCATAAACATTGAATAAAAAATGATAACTGTCCACCCGTGCAAAAATTTCTAAAATCCATCCATGACTAGGGACTCCTCATATGTTGGAAAGAAGCCAATGTGAAATCCACCACCGTAATGAGAAAAACTCCTGCTTACCAGAGCTCCATGATCCCCCATGACAGAGGATCTGGAGAAGCTTAACTTGAATCAGAACTTGTTCCAGAGACACCCGAGACTTGCTGTACCACTAATCAACACACTCCGTGGATGATCAGACCCGTGTGGAAATGGCATGTAAGAGACATAACCTTATGATTTATTAGAAGAGTAAAAACACAGCAGCACACTTCCAAACTTGTATCGACAAAAGAGCCTTAAGCCTGTTGTGCAAGCCGGACACAAACAGGCAAACCCATCCATCTGTGTCATGGAGATCCTGCCAGAAACAGGCTCCCTGGACTTCCTGGGTCCCGTCCGCGTGCGCGCGCATGCATGTGCGCGCACGCTCCCCACGGTCGGCGTCAGAAGGACTACTCTGCTAAACCGGGCTCGTCACCGCCAGGTACGTGACAGCAGCAGACAGCCATGTCCGAGCCTGAGCAGGGAGCCTCACCTATGGAGGAACTATGCCGGCACCTGGCGGGATTGACTGAAGCGGTCAAAAGTTTCCAGCAAGGCTAAACCCATCTGGAAGGACAAGTGCGGGCCCTCACCAACCCTTCTGGAACCCAAGAACGTCCACTTGCCTCTACTTCCTCTGCCGGTACAGGGTCCACGCCCACGGTGGTCATGCTTCCTCCTGAACCCAGGGTTCCTACACCTGAAAGGTTCTCGGGGGATCGGAGCAAGTTCAGAGCCTTCCGTAACTCCTGCGAGTTGTACTTTGCCTTAGAGCCCCGCACCTTCTCCTTGGAAGCCACCAAGGTGGGCTTTGTGATCTCCTTGCTCTCTGGAGACCCACAGAACTGGGCCCACCGCCTGCTGGAACGGAAGGATGTGGCTTTGGACAATCTTATAGTTTTCTTTGATGCCATGGCCCAACTGTATGAGGACCCTCAGCTTTCAGTGACCGCAGAAAACGCCTTGCGGACCCTTCAGCAGGGACGCAGAGCGGCTGAGGACTATGTAGCTGAATTTAGGCGCTGGAGCGCGGATACCAGTTGGAATGACGCCGCCCTCCGTCACCAATTCCGCATAGGTCTTTCGGACCCCCTGAAAGACGAACTGGCTAGGGTCGGAATACCAGAGACTCTGAATCTGTTGATCGAGTTGACTATTCAGATTGACCGACGCCTGAGGGAACGGAGGGCTGAGAGGGCCACGGGCTTCTCCCGCCCGACCTGGATGCTTCCCCGGGTCCCCAGCCACCTGCAACCAGCTCCTGTCGTACCTCTGACCCCCTCACTTGATGCACCCGAACCCATGCAGCTTGGAGTCCTTCGTCCCTCCCTCACTCTGGAGGAACGCCAGCGCCGGCGAGCGCATAACCTGTGCCTGTATTGTGGGGAACCCGGGCACTTCATTAGGAACTGTCCCCTGAAAGCCCGTAAGTGCCTCTCAGTATCTTCTGGTTTAACCAACCCTCGGGCCAAGTCTTCATCTCACCTTGCCCTTTCTGTCTCCTTACAGCTCCCAGGAAGGACTCTGCAAGTGTCCGCTATCATTGACTCTGGGGCTTGTAGTTGCTTCATGGACTCAACTTTTGCCCGCACACAGGGGATCCCCCTTCTTACCAAGACTCATGGACTATGTGTTCACCTGGCTGACGGGTCCGTTATCAAGTCGAGACCTGTGGTCCAGGAGACGGCTCCCTTACCTGTCACCATCCACACCACTACCGGGGTTCACCGAGAGTACCTCTGTCTGGACATTATTTTGTCTCCACTGTTCCCTATGATTCTCGGTATGCCTTGGTTGCAAGCCCACAACCCCACCATCAACTGGGCCACGGGGGTAGTTACCTTTCCTTCCTCCTATTGCCAACAATCCTGCGGCTCACACAAGCTCCCTGGGCCGGCCACTTTAATGTGTACCGACACTGAGACTGGTACACGTCAGGTCATCCCTGACGCCTACCTGGACTTCCTTGATGTATTCAGCAAACAGGGGGCAGAGACACTACCACCCCATCGGGCCTACGATTGCCCCATCGATCTGCTTCCCAGAGCAGCTATTCCATTTGGCAGGATCTTCCCATTAACAGAGGTAGAACAGGGGGCACTAAAGAACTACATCGATGAGAACCTACTAAAGGGGTTCATTCGCCCCTCTACGTCGCCAGCAGGCGCAGGCATCTTCTTCGTGGAGAAGAAGGACCATACCCTCCGACCCTGTGTGGATTACCGTGAACTGAATAAGATCACCATTAAGAATCGCTACCCGCTCCCCCTGGTACCAGAGTTATTCCAAAGATTGGGAGCTGCCACCATTTTTACTAAACTTGACCTCCGTGGAGCTTACAATCTGGTCCGAATCAAGGAGGGTGATGAGTGGAAGACTGCCTTGCGCTCCCAGTTTGGACATTTTGAGTACTTAGTGATGCCCTTCGGGTTGTGCAATGCACCTGCCACCTTCCAGTACTTTATTAATGATGTACTTCAAGACTTTTTGGATCTTTTTGTTATTGTCTACTTGGATGACATACTAATCTTTTCTTCCTCCCTTGACTCTCATCGCAGGCACGTCAGAAGTGTGTTGGATCGGCTTCGTCAGCATAGCCTATGTGCGAAGGCCGAGAAATGCGAGTTCGAGCGGGAGAGCATAGCATTCCTGGGGTTAATCATCTCCGGCGAAGGCATCAGGATGGACCCACAGAAGATTGCCGCAATCCTGGATTGGCCAGTGCCAATGGATAAGAAAGGGATCCAACGGTTCGTTGGATTCGCTAACTTTTATCGTAAATTTATCCGGGGGTTCTCCGCAATCATTGCGCCCATCACCCAGTTAACCAAGCAAGGAACCCTCTTCCACTGGTCCCCAGCGGCTCAAAAGGCCTTCGAGG
This sequence comes from Rana muscosa, assembly GCA_029206835.1. Classification (NCBI taxonomy): domain Eukaryota; kingdom Metazoa; phylum Chordata; class Amphibia; order Anura; family Ranidae; genus Rana; species Rana muscosa. The sequence goes on from CM055122.1 coordinate 141,834,058, forward strand.
TCCTGAAGGGCCTCTTCACCTCCGCTTCTATTTTGAAACACCCAGATTCCTCACTGCCATTTGTACTTGAGGTAGATGCCTCTGAGGTCGCGGTAGGAGCAATACTGTCACAGAGACAAGGAACTCGGGCTTTGCTTCACCCAGCAGCCTTCTTTTCTCGCAAACTATCTGCAGCAGAGAGAAACTACGATGTAGGGGACCGGGAACTACTGGCGATCAAGTCTGCCTTGGAAGAATGGCGATTCTTACTTGAATTAGCTGCTCACCCGATTCTAATATTCACCGACCATAAGAATCTGGAGTACCTGAAAGCTGCAAAAAGATTAAAACCACGACAAGCCAGATGGGCACTGTTCTTTTCCCAGTTTTCCTTTCATGTCACTTATCGCCCTGGTGCCAAGAACACTAAACCCGACGCCTTGTCCCGAATGTTTCATGGATCAAAGGAAACCTCCCCGCCCGATACCATCCTCGCCCCTGGGAATTTTCTTCTTCTTCAGGAAGACTCATGCCGCGTACACACGGCCGTTTTTCTCGTTGAAAAAAACGAAATTTTTCCCATTCAACAACAAAAACGATAGTCTGTGGGCTTTCTGTCGTTTTTTTCGACGAGAAAAACGGCATTAAAAACGACGAGAAAAATTAGAACATGTTCTAATTTTTCTCGTCGTTTTTTTTTCGACATGTTTTCCACGGCAATGTTTCCCATAGGGAAACACTGCCGCGGAGCCCACAGACGGTCGTTTTTCTCGACAAGAGAAAAAAACGACGTGAAAAATGACCGTGTGTGGGGAACAAGCCGTTCCCTCGTTTTTAACCACTTCCCGCCCCGTCAATAGCAGACTGACGTCCGGGAAGTGGTTCTGTTATCCACACTGGACGTCATATGACGTCCTGCGGAATAACAGCCGCCGCGCGCCCGGGGGGGCGCGCATCGCTGCGATCGGTGGAGCGGTGGGTCAGTCTGACCCACCGCTACACTGATCTCGGTAAAAAGCCTCCGGCGGAGGCTTTTTACCACGTGATCAGCCGTGTCCAATCACGGCTGATCACAATGTAAACAGGAAGAGCCATTGATCGGCTCTTCCTCACTCGCGTCTGACAGACGCGAGTAGAGGAGAGCCAATCGGCGGCTCTCCTGACAGGGGGGTTCGCGCTGATTGTTTATCAGCGCAGCCCCCCCTCGGATACCCACACTGGACCACCAGGGAAGCCCCCCAGGACCACAGGGAAGCCCCAAGCATGTGGATGGCCCCCATGGCCATCCACATGTAGTAAAATAAAAAAAAAAAAAAAAAAATATGCCAATCAGTGCCCACAAATGGGCACTGACTGGCACTATGATGGCACCACCTCAATGTGTGGTGGCTGGCATTGCTGGGCATCAGTGTCCATCAGTGCCACCTACTAGTGTCCATCAGCGCCACCTATCAGTGCCCATCCGTGCCCATAAGTGCCCACCTATCAGTGCCCGTCCGTGCCACCTATCAGTCCCGCGTATAAGTGCCCATCAGTCCCGCCTATAAGTGCCAATCAGTGCCGCCTATGAGTGCCAATCAGTGCCGCCTATGAGTGCCAATCAGTGCCGCCTATGAGTGCCAATCAGTGCTGCATACCAGTGCCACATATCAGTGCCCATCAGTGCCGCCTATCAGTGCCACCTCATCAGTGCCACCTCATTAGTGCCACCTCATTAGTGCCACCTCATCGGTGCCCATCAGTGCCGCCTTATCAGTGCCCGTCATTGAAGTAGAAAAGGTACTTATTTACAAAAAATGTTTACAGAAACAAAGAAAAACTTTGTTTTTTTCAAAATTTTCGCTCTTTTTTTATTTGTTGTGCAAAAAATAAAAATCGCAGAGGCGATCAAATACCACCGAAAGAAAGCTCTATTTGTGGGAACAAAATGATAAAAAATTTGTTTGGGTACAGTGTAGCATGACCGCGCAATTGTCATTCAAATTGCGACAGCGCTGAAAGCTCAAAATGGGCTTGGGCAGGAAGCTGTATAAGTGCATGGTATTGAAGTGGTTAATGACATTATTCACGGCGGTTTTTTAACCGCCGTGAATAATGATCGTATGTACGCGGCATTACTCACTCGGATCAGACATGCCACCTCTGGACAGGAACCCTCCTCTGAGCTGGACTTGCAGACTAAGGATGGATTACTATGGCACCAGAACAGGATATTCGTACCAGAAGAACTAAAAATAACCGTGTTGGAACTCTGCCACGATCATGCCCTTGCCGGGCTTTTTGGTGTTGCCAAGACCACTGATTTGGTACAACGTACCTTCTGGTGGCCCCGATTACGCGAGGATTGCAGGAAGTTCGTGGAGTCCTGTATTACTTGTACCCGAAACAAGGGTTCCAGATCCAAGGCCCGGGGACTACTGAGGCCTTTACCTGTCCCAGACAGGCCTTGGAAGATGCTTTCCATTGACTTTATAGTTGAACTGCCTCCAGCGGAAAACCATACCACTATCTTTGTGATAGTGGACCGTCTGTCCAAGATGGCACATTTCGTCCCTATGCGGGGGACCCCCTCAGCCCCGGAAACTGCACAAATGTTCATCAAATGTTCATCAAAGAGGTCATCAGGCTCCACGGGGTGCCTGCCAATATTGTCTCTGATCGGGGGTACAATTTCACCATAGACGGGGAGCAGGAATTCGAAGTAGAGGCTATTATGGACGTGAGGAGAAGAGGTAACCGGAACCAATTCTTAATAAATGGAAGGGTTACGGACCCGAAGAGAACTCTTGGGAACCGGAGGAGAACATCCATGCCAGGAATCTGATACAGGCCTTCAGGAGATCTCACCCCGAAAGGTTTACCCGTATGGGCATCCGGAGGCTGCCCCTTGGGGGGGCAATGTCATGGAGATCCTGCCAGAAACAGGCTCCCTGGACTTCCTGGGTCCCGTCCGCGTGCACGAACGCGCATGCGCGTGTGCGCGCGCTTCCCTCGGTCAGCGTCAGAAGGACTACTTAAACCCCTCACTTGCAGACAGTCCCTGCTGTCTGCTCTACAGCGTAGTACCTGTGTAACCCGACCTGAGATACCCCTCTGCATCTGACCCGGCTTCCCTGTGACCTGTCTGCTATCCGCCTGCATCTGACCTCTGGCCTGTTTCTGACCTCCGCTCTGCTTTGTCCTTTGGTACCTCGCTGTCTGCCAGTGTTCCCGACCCGGCTTGTCCGACTATCCTGCCTGACCCAGGCCCCGGTCCGGTCCATTCAGCTGTTCCAGTTAACCTGCTGTGCTTCCTGGCTTCCTGGCTCCTGTGATCCTGCTGTGCTTCCTGGCTTCCTGGTTCCTGTGATCCTGCTGTGCTTCCTTGCTTCCTGGTTCCAGTTAACCTGCTGTGCTTCCTGGCTTCCTGGTTCCTGTAATCCTGCTGTGATTCCTGGCTTCCTGATTCCAGTTAACCTGCTGTGCTTTCTGGCTTCCTGATCACAGCTAACCTGCTGTGCTTCCAGAGTCCTGGGCCCTGTCTACTTGCTCTGTGTTGATCCTGCCAGGCACTCGTACCCCTTCTACCTCCGTGCCTCCTGTTAACACTACCAGGGGCTGCTGGTGGGAGCCGTAAGGGAGGCCTCCCTCTGCTAAACCGGGCTCGTCACCGTCAGGTACGTGACAATCTGGATGTGCGAGTAGTGAAGGTGATGACGTTAGCACATCCCTCCGCTCCATCCTACGCATTTCATAATAGAGTTACGTCGTCCAGGGACAAAATATAACTCTATCACGTTGAAGGATTCACTACCAGCTTGGACACGTCACCCAAGTAGAAGTGTTTTTTATTTTATTTTATTTTTATTTTTAATACCACTAGAAGCCAACCCACGGAAGGACTTAACTATTTCTCTACCCACATTACCATCTAATTGGAGGGCAGCGCCACATACCCCAACACCACATATCTCATACATAATTTAGATCCCTTTTATTAGGAACCTCTAGGGGAGGCAGCAGCCCAGGAATATTTCCTAAGCTCGGATTCATTAAATATATATAAAATAGTCTCTGTGCTGTGCTATAATGCCTTAAAAATGGATGGCAGTGACACTTTACCACCTCTTGATGGCGTTGGACTTTATCTGCATTATACCTTTATATTTCGTTGGACTAAGCTATATCACTGAGGACTGACCTAATTACTGATGGACACTTACTTGATTACTTTCTCTACACGTTAAGGATATATATATATATATATATATATATATATATATATATATATATATATATGTAGCACTTACCCCCGAAGGAGTGGCTGGTTTTGTTTTGGGTCATGCAAACTACCTCCAAGGCTTCCATTGTCAGGGTAGAGAGTCTTTAGAAAAGCCAATGTCCACACAGATGTAAAACCTAAACGGTAAGGCTTTATTTTCTTTGCTGTGAGAACTTGAGGAGAAAGTAGGAAACAAGAGAAGTATAGGGGAAGGTTCAGGCATGCAGCTCCAAAGGCACAAAGAATTTGTAAACGTCGCCACTTAAGCCTGAGTGGATATTGCTCACCCGGATAGTTCAGTTTCTTTCGGTCCTAGCAGCCGGGATGACGCACGGATCAGTTTTATGTGAAAACTTAGGGATGCGTCCAGGAATCCTCTGCCACAGGATTATTAAAGTCCCGAACCTCCTAGCCAAGCAATAAGGAGAACTCTATGCCAGATTGGCGTATTGCAGGGCCTGTAAAGTAATGGATCCCTCCTTAGGTAGGTTGCCAAGCTTTCTCCCGAGACAGCAGTACCGTTGCCAGTCTCCTCTAGGGCAGACCCTCCCCTGGCCTTCTTCCTTAGGAGTGGGCTTCCCACAGGTGGGCAGCTTGGGATCCTTTTTCAAGGCATAGGCCCCAGCCAGCAAAACTGGGCCTACCAGGTAGCGATGCAGCATCGGGCTGAAGGTGCCTGGGGCCAGAACACACACACGCACCCTGTGCCATGAGGGCCACGAGGCGCACCACACGAAGAAGAAGAACCCTGAACCAATGGCGTCTGCCCCTTACGTACCCTTTCCCAGCATGCACAGTGGGTTGACCACACCCACTGCACAGCTGCCGAGAAAGGACACCCAATATGCTGTGTCATGCCTGTATTCCAACATGGGCCGGTGGTGACGGTGCCACCTACAGGCAAACAGGGAATATAACTGCCAGGCAGTATCACAACCAGGGCAGAAGCAGAATAGAAATCAGTAAGTCTGAGCCCAACTATTAGCTCAGAACACCCCCTAAATTTAACATAGCGTGGACCAATTTGGGACCGGCGCTACACACACACATATATATATATATATATATAATATATAATAAATTTAATTTGTAACTATTGGCTTTACATACTTAATTTCATAAATTCATAAAGCACTAACTACAAAATATTCAAAAACTGAATTTTAGTCATGTGAGCATGTAGTTGTGAAAATAATACATTTTGCGGGGAAAAAAAGCAAAAAACAAAACAAAAAAACAATATAGCATATACAATTTTAGGATACAAGTCAGATTTGTGACATTTTATTTTAGTCAGTCGATTCTTTATATTAGTTGAATTATTCAGATTTGTTCACTTACTAAAGAAGATGGTCACCCACTGCCATGCCCCATGTCTCTTTCTTCCTCTTTGGTCCTCACAGCCCGTGAACTCAGCAGCTGAATTTTCAGCAGCTCCCAAAACATGCATGTGGGGCTGTTTTTTATTAGGACTGAGGAGGATACTGATGAGAGAAATAGATCAGGTGGTCCAATGATGGTTCTTACTTCTAAGGCCCCTTTCACACTGGGGCGGGCAGGAGCGGTGGCGGTATAGCAGCACGATTTTCAGCGCTGCTATACCGTCGTTCTTACCGCGGTATGCGGTCGCTAGGGGGGTGAATTTAACCCCCGCTAGCGGCCGAAAAAGGGTTAATACCGCCCGCAAACCACGGCTATTGCCGCGGTTTGCGGGCGGTATTACCGCGCTGTCCCATTGATTTCAATGGGAGACCGCGGTAAAGGAGCGGTGAACACACCGCTCCTTCACCGCTGTAAAGAAGCGGCTAGCAGGACTTTTGGAGCGGTCCTGCTAGCGCACCGCTTCAGTGTGAAAGCCTTCGGGCTTTCACATTGAAGGCTAAAGGGCATGATTTTTTCATGCGGTATAATAGCGCTAATATTAGCGCTAAACCGCATGAAAAACGCCCCAGTGTGAAAGGGGCCTTACAGCCTAGCAGCAAAGTCACAGGTGCAGCAGAAGAGAGAGTCATGGCCCCAGGCAGGCAACAGTCATCGATCATCTTAGTGACTTTCAAATGTTGCTGTGCGCAGTGAAAATGACAGGAATGATGTGGCTGGGGGCTCTGGGGGGTGGAACGATCGGTACAGGGAGGCAGGCATGATGTTGACAGGAAGGACAGGCAGAAATTAAATAAACTCTCTCTAGATAATTTTAGCCACATACCCGAGGCCCACCAGGAGATCCTCCTGTGCTCCAGTGGGCCAGTCTGCGCCTGCTTATGTACAGTGCCTTGAAAAAGTATTCATTGAAATTTTTCACATTGTGTCATGTTACAGCCAAAAACGTAAATGTATTTTATTGGGATTTTATGTGATAGACCAACACAAAGTGGCACATAATTGTAAAGTGTAGGGAAAATTATAAATAGTTTTCAATTTTTTTTTACAACAAAATATCTGAAAAGTGTGGCGTGCATTTGTATTCAGCCCTCTTTACTCTGATACCCCTAACTAAAACCTAATGGAACCAATTTCCTTCAGAAGTCACCTAATTAGTAAATAGAGTTCACCTGTGTGTAATTTAATCTTGGTAGAAATACAGCTGTTCTGTGAAGCCCTCAGAGGTTTGTTTGAGAACCTTGGTAAACAAACAGCATCATGAAGGCCAAGGAACATTCCAGACAGGTCAGGGATAAAGTTGTGGAGGAGTTTAAAGCACGTTTAGGTTCTAAAAAAAATGGAAAGAGTATGGCACAACTGCCAACCTACCAAGACATGGCCGTCCACCTAAACTGACAGGCTGGGCAAGGAGAACATTAATCAGAGAAGCAGCCAAGAGGCCCATGGTAACTCTGGAGGAGCTGCAGAGATCCACATCTCAGGTGGGAGAATCTGTCGTGCACTCCACAAATCTGTCCTTTATGAAAGAGTGGCAAGAAGAAAGCCATTGCTGAAAGAAAGCCATAAGAAGTCCTGTTTGCAGTTTGCAAGAAACCATGTGGGAGACACAGCAATCATGTGGAAGAAGGTGCTCTAGTCAGATGAGACCAAAATGTAACTTTTTGGCCTAAAAGCAAAATGATATGTGTGGCAGAAAACTAACATTGCACATCACCCTGAACACCATCCCCACAGTGAAACATGGTGGTGGCAGAATCATGTTGTGGGGATGCTTTTCTTCAGCAGAGACAGGGAAGGTGTATGAAGCCAAATACAGGGCAATCTTAGAAGAAAACCTGTTAGAGTCTGCAAAAGACATGAGACTGGGGCGTAGGTTTACCTTCCAGCAGGCCAACGACCCTAAACATACAGCCAGAGCTACAATGGAATGGTTTAAATCAAAGCATATTCATGTGTTAGAAAGTCCAGACCTAAATCCAATTGAGAATCTGTGACAAGACTTGAAAATTGCTGTTCACAGATGCTCTCCATCTAATCCGACAGAGCTTGAGCTATTTTGCAAACAAGAATTGGCAAAAATTTCACTCACTAGATGTGCAAAGCCGGTAGAGACATCCCCAAAAAGATTTGCAGCTTTAATTGCAGTGAAGGGCGGTTCTACAAAATATTGACTCGGGGGGGGGGGGGGGGGGCTGAATACAAATGCACGTCACACTTTTCAGATATTTATTTGTAAAACAAAATGAAAGCCATTTATCATTTTCTTTCGACTTCACAATTATGTGCCACTTTGTGTTTGTCTGTCACAGTGTTTCTCAACTCCAGTTCTCAAGGCGCTCTAACAGGTCATGTTTTCAGGATTTCCCTCAGATTAAACAGCTGTGGTAATTACTAAGTCAGTGAAACTGATCAAATCACCTGTGCTAAATAATGGAAACCCTGAAAACATGAACTGTTGGGGCGCCTTGAGGACTGGAGTTGAGAAACAGTGGTCTATCACATAAAATCCCAATAAAATACATTTATGATTTTGGTTGTAAGATGACATAATGCAGAAAATTTCAAGGGGTATGAATACTTTTTCAAGGCACTGTATATAGTGCTGAAAGCAATAGGAGTATTATTCTATAAATGAAATTCTATGTGAAGGTAATAAATCAAAAATGTGTGACAACAATAACAAAAAATAATAGCAAAATTGGAGTGTGTGGAAACAGGTTACATACAGTAGTTATGTGTGTGTGTGCGTGTGTATAGTGCTAAAGGCATTAAAAGTATACAGTATGTTATGTCGATAATAAATTAAAATGGGAAGGGAATAAAACAAAAATGTCTGACAACAATAACTATAATTAAGTAAGTGATGTATGCTGAATAGGGATGAGCTTCGATTTCGAGTCGAACCCATGTTCGACTCGAGCATCGTCTGTTCGGACCGTTCGCCAAATTTCGAACATTATGGGGCGTTCGCGCCAAATTCGAGTGGCACGTCACGGCCCATAATTCACTGCGACATCGCAGTGCATTGCTGGCTGATGATTGGCCAAGCATGTACTATGACCCGCATACTTGGCCAATCACAGCCCTGTAAGTACAGAGAGCCGTAATTGGCCAAAGCCAGGGTGGCTTTGGCCAATCATGGCTCAGAGGAGTAGGTACACGCCCCACACTATATAAGGCCGCCGGCTTGGCGGCCTTGTGTAGTGTGTTGCGGCGTTGGTTAAAAGAGAGAGAGAAAGAGATAGATAGTGCAATTTGATTTGAGTTAGATAGAGCAGGCAGGCGAGTCAGTTAGCTGCAGTTACAGTGTGTAGAGGATATATATGCATCCTAGGTGTTGTATATATATTTACACACTGTATTCAGTTTAGCTAGATCCGTTCCTGTTATTCTCTATACTGACAGGCAGGCAGGTGATTGTGCTAGCTGCAGTGTTTCACTTAGTGTACTGTGTCCTTTGCACAGTGTGCACCTAAAGCTTACCTGAATACAATTGCTGGTGTTCTGATACAAATACAGGCAGGGAGCTGCAGTATTTTGCTTTAGTGTCCTTTGCACAGTGTGCACCTAAAGCTTATCTCAATACAATTGCTGGTATTCTGATACAAATACATGCAGGGAGCTGCAGTATTTTGCTTTAGTGTCCTTTGCACAGTGTGCACCTAAAGCTTACCTCAATACAATTGCTGGTGTTCTGATACAAATACAGGCAGGGAGCTGCAGTATTTTGCTTTAGTGTCCTTTGCACAGTGTGCACCTAAAGCTTACCTGAATACAATTGCTGGTGTTCTGATACAAATACAGGCAGGGAGCTGCAGTATTTTGCTTTAGTGTCCTTTGCACAGTGTGCACATAAAGCTTACCTCAATACAATTGCTGGTGTTCTCATACAAATACAGGCAGAGAGCTGCAGTATTTTGATTTAGTGTCCTTTGCACAGTGTGCACCTAAAACTTACCTCTACAATTGCTGGTGTTCTGATACAAATACAGGCAGGGAGCTGCAGTATTTTGATTTAGTGTCCTTTGCACAGTGTGCACCTAAAGCTACCTGAATTCAATTGCTGGTGTTCTCATAATAATATCACAGACAGGGAGCTGCAGTATTTTTAGTTAGTGTACTGTGTCCTTTGCACAGTGTGCACCTAAAGCTACCTGAAGACAATTGCTGGTGTCCTCATACTAATACCACAGGCAGGGAGCTGCAGTATTTTCAGTTAGTGGTCCATATTGCTGGGACCAGACATTACATTAAAGCCGCAAGTAGTTTTAAATTACTTTTTTTCCTTTAGAAATGTCATTTTGTGCAGGGACAGTTCTAAACACGGGAAACATGTGCCACTTCACAGGCATACTATAGACACCCCCCAGGTATGATATTTAAAGGAACATTTCACTTCATGCATCATTAAAATCACTGCTCCCGAAAAAACAGCCGTTTTTAAAACTTCTTTTTGCATCGATACATGTCCCCTGCGGCAGGACCTGGTCCCCAAACCCTTTTTAGGACAATAACTTGCATATTAGCCTTTAAAATCAGCACTTTTGATTCTGAACGTTCGAGTCCCATAGACTTTTAACGGGGTTCGATAGTTTGCGCAAACTTTCGGTCCGTTCGCAGGTTCTGGTGCGAACTGAACCGGGGGGTGTTCGGCTCATCCCTAATGCTGAATAATGCGTAACACAAAAGCGCATTGGTGTGTTGCTGCAAATATACTGCAGATGTGCATGTGTGATTTATTTAAATAAAGAATAACGCAGTGGCATATCAATGTGTTACCATAGAAGTGCATAAAAAAATAAGTATATTGAGGATGTGTACAAGGCTGAATATATTAGAAGAAAAATAACACAGTAACACACTGTGTTACTGCAGTAATAATACACTTGAGTATGTATTGAAATGAAGAGTAAATCTGGCCATAAATTGATCAAAATTCAGCCGGTTCAGCAGGGACCAGACAAATTTCTAGCCATGTGTGGCCATTCCTGTCCGACAGAGGTCAATTGTTGGGATGGGAAATTCCTTCATTCACCTTGTTTGTGTGGATGGAGAAATTTGCTAGTTTTTTTTGGCCAGCTTAATACAGTAACATATTAATGTGGTACTGTAAAGCCCTGTACACACGATCGGATTTCCTATGGATTCTAATCCGATGGATTTTTCCATCGGACATCCAATAAAGCTGACTTCAGTCTTGCCTACACACCATCAGTCAAAAATCCGACCGTCCGAAACTCTGTGACGTAAAACACTCCGACAAGCCGAGAAAAATTACGTTCAATGCTTCTGAGCATGCGTCGACTTGATTCTGAGCATGCGTGGGTTTTTTGTCCGATGGAGTTCCACACAGACGATCGGAATTTGCTATTGTTTTTTTTTCTCATCGGATAAATTTAAAACATGTTCTATTTTTTCTCACCAATGGAAAAAAGTCAGATGGGGCCCACACATGATCGGTTTGTCCGATGAGAAAAGTCCATCTGACTGTTTTCATCGGTAAAACCGATCGTGTGTACACGGCATAATAGTAAACTGCATAAGAAAAGAATGTGTGGGAATAAAGATGTGTCTAACTACTACATCAATAAATGATGTATTGTTATATGCATACACACACATGTGTGTGTCGTTTTTTAAAAAAAAAACATCTTAAAAAAGCTAAAATAACATACAAACAAAATATAAACAATAATAAAAAATAAAAAATATTAACCCATTTAAATGTAATAAATCAACATTAAACATTCTCAAAGTCACAATTCTTAGCCAATATTAAGTCTCATTTAAGTTTCTCAGGTATTAACATATTTATTCTATAAATTCTAATAGTTTCCATAAAACATAATTTTTGGAATCTATCTAGACAATTAATTTTGGGGATCTTTATTTTTGTATAATGCATACTGTCTAGAAACATTGGGGTTAATTTACTAAAGACAAATAGGCAGTTCATCTTGCAAGTACATTTTCCCTTAGCATATTTAATGTGGTGGGAATTTATTTTGCAAATAATGTGCAAAAAAAAAACAGTTTCCTGACTGACTCCATGGCAGCCTACGTGTGGGTTAACCCCGCCTCCTCTCCAATGCTATAGGACCCCATACCCATAAAAGTAAGCTCACCTCTCAGCACTGTGTTCCTTTTTTGTCCTCCTCCAATGGACCTGAAGCACGCACGGCTGTGCAGATTTCCGGATGGATCGATGGATGATTGGCACACCTTTAGCGGTGCAGCTCGGGAACCCAGCCATGGGCGGGTGGAGAGCTTACAGCAACCATGAAGGATTGAATGGAAGTTGCTGCGGTGTGCCCTGAATTCCCCCGGCTGGCAGGTCTGCTACTTATTTTTTCCATGCTCCATGGCAGTCGCATCGTTGTTATATTTGTTGTCTGTTTGTTTGTTTAAAACATGCCCCTGCTCTCCCCAATAGCGGCTGGAACGCTCTGCGGTGACCCAATTCTCGGGCGCCGCTGCCATTCGCGCATGCGCAGTGCCCGCTCCCAGAGAGAGGCTTGGTTTGCGTATGCGCGGTCCAGCCGGTCGCTAGGCGGCCGCACAGGTGCAGATGGGAGATCCTCCTACACGCAGGTGAGCTGGATTGACAGCGGTGATGTCACGGGCGGGGAATTTAAAAGCTAGGCTCGCCTGTGTCATTTTGGGATCTTCCCTGACAGGCGAGCAGAGGCTACTTGGATCTCCCTGCTGAGGCTCTTGTCTCTCAATCAGGTCAGTGCACTATTTAAAAGACTTAAAGGCAGTGCGGATTTGTTTTTTGTCTGTTCCAATCATAGTCTTTGGTCATACATATAGGTGTATATGTACATAATGTGTCTTTTCAACATATATCGCTTATCATTATATAGTGCACTTTCCTTAAAGGGCAAGTTACCAATTTATTTTTTTGTATAAATACTGTAGGTTTTTTTGGTCGACCTGTCTCTATTGTGACTCCTTAGTCCAGAAGTTATGGACAATTTACCGCTTACATGTGGCCAGCCCTCACACACAAGGTATGTGCAGGAGAGGGGAGGGCGTGGGGTTCAGTCGCAAGTATTGTTGCTTGACGGCTTATCTCTTTTCCCCAATCCCCCTTTTTTCCTTTTCTAGCCCTTCCGCATATCTTCATCTCGACTCAGACCTTGCCATGCCGCAGCATTCATCAAAATCAAAACACAGACGTGATTCCCCATTTGCATCTCACCACCAGAGGAGAAGTTCCCATTCCTCCTCCAGACACCGCTCCCACCGCCAGGACAGTTATTCTGATCGGAGAGCCTGCTGGGGATGCGGCTCACGAGTCCCAGAGGGCAAATCATTATGCAGCCATTGCTATGCCCATGCGGTTGGGGAAAAAGAGACAGAAGACCAACAGATCAAGTCTCTAGTAAAACAGGTGGTGCAACGTTCTCTTAAGGAGATGGATGCTTCCCACGCACAAAGCCAGTCCAGCACTATTCGATCTGGCTCCCCGGCTGATGTGGTCCGTAAAGTTCCAGGTCCTTCCCAGCCCTACGCATCCTCGCCTCTTCCTTCGGAAGGAGAATTAGAGAGTGATGAAGAGAGTGTGGAATTTGATTTCTCTCAAGTTACTCCGCTCCTTAAAGCGGTCAAAGAGGCCCTTATGTGGGAAGACCCTTCTACTCCCCCAGCTAAACAGAAAAAGTTTTTCAAGCACCTCGGGAAAGAGCGCCCAAGCTTTCCGCTTTTAGCCGAACTAAAGGGCATCTTTGATGAAGAGTGGAGCAAAGTGGACAGGAAGTCCTCGATGACAAATAAGGCCTCCAAAATGTATCCATTCAAGGCAGAAGAGGTGAAATACCTGGAGAATATTCCTCCTGTGGACGCAGCGGTAATGCGTCTGGCTAAACACGTCACGCTCCCTCTTGAAGACACAGTCTCCTTTAAGGACAGTCTTGACAGAAGAATGGATCAGGACCTTAAAAGAATTTACGGTCTTGCTGGGACAGCTTGTAAACCCGCTCTAGCCTTGGCAGCCGTATCTAAGGCTATGGAGGCATGGACTGAGAATGTAGATTCATTTCTCAAAGGTGTTTCAGAAGATCTGGCAAATAACTCAGCAGCAGCAGAGCTAAAACTAGCAGTGGCCTTCTTGGGTGAAGCATCAGTTGATCTGATCCGTCTACTGTCCAGGATTATGCTATCCTCAGTTACAGCTAAACATGCCCTATGGCTACGCCCTTGGCAGGCTGACCCGTCTTCTAAGTAAACATGGTGCAAGATTCCCTTCGAAGGATCATCCCTGTTTGGTAATAAACTAGATGACGCCATAGCAAAGGCCACAGGCGGAAAATCTGGCTTTTTTCCACAGGACAGGCGTCCACAGAATCGAAGAAGGCCCCAGTTCAGAAGATGCAGTCCGGAGCGCTCAAGAGAAGCACGCTCCTATAGACCTGGCCGGGACTTCAGAAGAAACTGGAGCAGAGGCCAAGCGTCCTTCCGCAAGCTGGCAAACAACCAAGTGTCCAGTGGTCGCGATCAGGCTAAATCCTTTTGAGATTTTGCCCGCCCAGGCGGGTCGGGTAGGGGCACGCCTGCTCCTCTTCCGGCACGTGTGGGTGGCCTCAATCTCAGACTTCTGGGTCGTCAGGACAGTGTCATCAGGTCACGCATGGTCCTTCTCCAGCATTCCTCCCCCCAGATTTATCTCAACCCTACTTCCAAGTATGGAAGAACAAAAACAGGCCTTACTGTCCTACGTAGACCTGCTGAAAATCCAGGGAGCAGTAGTACGTGTCCCAGAAGAAGAACAATTCCAAGGAGTATACTCCCCCCTTTTCCTAGTCCAAAAGAAAAGCGGTGCCTGGCGCCCGGTAATAGATCTGACGTACCTGCACAGGTTTATAAGGCACGGAAAATTCAAAATGGAAACTGTCAACAATCCAGCAAGCCATCCAACCAGGCGACTGGATGATTTCGATAGACCTGAAAGATGCCTATTTCCATGTACCAGTGGCAAAGGACTTTTTAAAGTACCTCCGGTTCCATATCGGGCAAGAACATCTTCAATTCATCTGCCTACCGTTCGGTTTGACAACTTCTGCTTGAGTTTTCACCAAGGTCCTCTTGGCCGTAGTGGCCCTCATCAGGCTAAAAGGTGTGCGTCTTTACCATTATTTAGACGATCTCCTAGTTCTGTCTCAAAACAGAGAACGGCTGCTGGTGCACAGAGAACAAGTGATCTCAACCCTTTCCAGCTTTAGATGGCTTCTAAATTTGGAAAAAAGCCACCTGGATCCAGCCCAAAACTTAATTTATTTAGGGGCTGTGTTCAACACAGTGGAGAACATCATCTCCCTCCCGGCAGAGAAGATTCTGGTGATTCGGAAGAGGATTTCTCGTGCTCTGGATGCTCCTCATCTGAAAGCATCACAATGCCTAAGAATTATCGGCACAATGGTCTCCACGTCCCCCGTGGAAGTCAGGGGACAAGAGTCAACTCATCCACATATCCGCAAAAATGAGAAACAGCCTCTTCTGGTGGCTCCAACTCAATAATTTTCAAAATTGTCACTCCATTGCCCCCATCTCCTGGGTTACAGTCACGACCGACGCCAGCGGCTCAGGCTGGGGGGCTCTCTGTGGTCAGAACCTAGCTCAAGGCAGATGGGACGCGCGTCTTCACAACCCAGGCTCAAACGTCCTGGAGCTCAGGGCGGCCTGGTGCGCCCTCCAATCTTTCTCCCAGTTCCTGAAAGGAGAGTCGGTATTGTTAAGGATGGACAACACAACAGCAGTGTCGTATGTGAAGAGGCAAGGGGGGACTCGGAGTTCTACTCTCCTTTTAGAGGTCGAGCCTATATTAACATAGGCCCAGAAAAACCTGGCCAATATTTCGGCAGTTTTCGTTCCGGGAGTCCAGAACTCCCAGGCAGACTTCCTCTCACGCACTCGCCTAGACAACAACGAGTGGTCCCTCCATGTACAGTCATTCAGCTGGATTCTGTCTCTAGGGGTCAATCCCGAGGTGGACCTATTCTCTTCCCCCTACAATCACAAGGTAGTGAAGTTCTATACTCGGGGACGTTGCAGCCAGGCATGTGGAACGGATGCCCTGACGGACAGGTGGAGGTTCAAGAGGGTATACGCCTTTCCCCCGATCCCAATAATTTTCAAGTTCCTGAGGAGACTTCAAGCAGAATCATCCGAAGTAACAGTAGTGGCTCCTTACTGGCCAAACAGGCCTTGGTTTCCCCTCCTGATCCAACTGAGCTACCGGGACCCGGTACCTCTTCCTCTCAGGCCGGACCTTCTCTCTCAAGGGTCACTCCTACACCCTTGTCCGGCACTGATGAGACTGACGGTCTGGTTCTTGAGAGGGAGAGGCTGGAATCCCTTGGTTGCGCCGCTAGAGTGATATCTACACTGTTGAGCTCAAGAAGAGCAAGTACCAACAAGGTTTATAGAAGAATTTGGGCCAAATTTGTCGAATTCTCCTCTGCCTCTGTGTCATGGAGATCTTGCCAGAAACAGGCTCCCTGGACTTCCTGGGTCCCGTCCGCGTGCGCGCACGCGCACGTGCGCGCGCTCCCCGCGGTCGGCGTCAGAAGGACTACTTAAACCCCTCACTTGCAGACAGTCCCTGCTGTCTGCTCTACAGCGTAGTACCTGTGTAACCCGACCTGAGATACCCATCTGCATCTGACCCGGCTTCCCTGTGACCTGTCTGCTATCCGCCTGCATCTGACCTCCGGCCTGTTTCTGACCTCCGCTCTGCTTTGTCCTTTGGTACCTCGCTGTCTGCCAGTGTTCCTGACCCGGCTTGTCCGACTATCCTGCCTGACCCAGGCCCCAGTCCGGTCCATTCAGCTGTTCCAGTTAACCTGCTGTGCTTCCTGGCTTCCTGGTTCCTGTGATCCTGCTGTGCTTCCTGGCTTCCTGGTTCCTGTGATCCTGCTGTGCTTCCTGGCTTCCTGGTTCCTGGGATCCTGCTGTGCTTCCTTGCTTCCTGGTTCCAGTTAACCTGCTGTGCTTCCTGGCTTCCTGGTTCCTGTAATCCTGCTGTGCTTCCTGGCTTCCTGATTCCAGTTAACCTGCTGTGCTTCCTGGCTTCCTGATCCCAGCTAACCTGCTGTGCTTCCAGAGTCCTGGGCCCTGTCTACTTGCTCTGTGTTGATCCTGCCAGGCACTTGTACCCCTTCTACCTCCGTGCCTCCTGTTAACACTACCAGGGGCCGCTGGCGGGAGCCGTAAGGGAGGCCTCCCTCTGCTAAACCGGGCTCGTCACCGTCAGGTACGTGACAGCAGCAGACAGCCATGTCCGAGCCCGAACAGGGAGCCTCACCTATGGAGGAACTATGCCGGCACCTGGCGGGATTGACTGAAGCGGTCAAAAGTCTCCAGCAAGGCTACACCCATCTGGAAGGACAAGTGCGGGCCCTCACCAACCCTTCTGGAACCCAAGAACGTCCACTTGCCTCTACTTCCTCTGCCGGTACAGGTTCCACGCCCACGGTGGTCATGCTTCCTCCTGAACCCAGGGTTCCTACATCTGAAAGGTTCTCGGGGGATCGGAGCAAGTTCAGAGCCTTCCGTAACTCCTGCGAGTTGTACTTTGCCTTACAGCCCCGCACCTTCTCCTTGGAAGCCACCAAGGTGGGCTTTGTGATCTCCTTGCTCTCTGGAGACCCACAGAACTGGGCCCACCGCCTGCTGGAACGGAAGGATGTGGCTTTGGACAATCTTATAGTTTTCTTTGATGCCATGGCCCAACTGTATGAGGACCCTCAGTTTTCAGTGACCGCAGAAAACGCCTTACGGACCCTTCAGCAGGGACGCAGAGCGGCTGAGGACTATGTAGCTGAATTTAGGTGCTGGGGCGCAGATACCAGTTGGAATGACGCCGCCCTCCGTCACCAATTCCGCATAGGTCTTTCGGACCCCCTGAAAGACGAACTGGCTAGGGTCGGAATACCAGAGACTCTGAATCTGTTGATCGAGTTGACTATTCAGATTGACCGACGCCTGAGGGAACGGAGGGCTGGGAGGGCCACGGGCTTCTCCCGCCCGACCTGGATGCTTCCCCGGGTCCCCAGCCACCTGCAACCAGCTCCTGTCGTACCTCTGACCCCCTCACTTGATGCACTCGAACCCATGCAGCTTGGAGTCCTTCATCCCTCCCTCACTCCGGAGGAACGCCAGCGCCGGCGAGCGCATAACCTGTGCCTGTATTGTGGGGAACCCGGGCACTTCGTTAGGAACTGTCCCCTGAAAGCCCGTAAGTGCCTCTCAGTATCTTCTGGTTTAACCAACCCTCGGGCCAAGTCTTCATCTCACCTTGCCCTTTCTGTCTCCTTACAGCTCCCAGGAAGGACTCTGCAAGTGTCCGCTATCATTGACTCTGGGGCTTGTAGTTGCTTCATGGACTCAACTTCAGCCCCCACACAGGGGATCCCCCTTCTTACCCAGACTCATGGACTATGTGTTCACCTGGCTGACGGGTCCGTTATCAAGTCAGGACCCGTGGTCCAGGAGACGGCTCCCTTACCTGTCACCATCCACACCACTACCGGGGTTCACCGAGAGTACCCCTGTCTGGACATTATTTTGTCTCCACTGTTCCCTATGATTCTCGGTATGCCTTGGTTGCAAGCCCACAACCCCACCATCAACTGGGCCACGGGGGTAGTTACCTTTCCTTCCTCCTATTGCCAACAATCCTGCGGCTCACACAAGCTCCCTGGGCCGGCCACTTTAATGTGTACCGACACTGAGACTGGTACACGTCAGGTCATCCCTGACGCCTACCTGGACTTCCTTGATGTATTCAGCAAACAGGGGGCAGAGACACTACCACCCCATCGGGCCTACGATTGCCCCATCGATCTGCTTCCCGGAGCAGCTATTCCATTAGGCAGGATCTTCCCATTAACAGAGGTAGAACAGGGGGCACTAAAGAACTACATCGATGAGAACCTACTAAAGGGGTTCATTCGCCCCTCTACGTCGCCAGCAGGCGCAGGCATCTTCTTCGTGGAGAAGAAGGACCATACCCTCTGACCCTGTGTGGATTACCGTGAACTGAATAAGATCACCATTAAGAATCGCTACCCGCTCCCCCTGGTACCAGAGTTATTCCAAAGATTGGGAGCTGCCACCATTTTTACTAAACTTGACCTCCGTGGAGCTTACAATCTGGTCCGAATCAAGGAGGGTGATGAGTGGAAGACTGCCTTCCGCTCCCGGTTTGGACATTTTGAGTACTTAGTGATGCCATTCGGGTTGTGCAATGCACCTGCCACCTTCCAGTACTTTATTAATGATGTACTTCGAGACTTTTTGGATCATTTTGTTATTGTCTACTTGGATGACATACTAATCTTTTCTTCCTCCCTTGACTCTCATCGCAGGCACGTCAGAAGTGTGTTGGATCGGCTTCGTCAGCATAGCCTATATGCGAAGGCCAAGCAATGCGAGTTCGAGCGGGAGAGCATAGCATTCCTGGGGTTAATCATCTCCGGCGAAGGCATCAGGATGGACCCACAGAAGATTGCCGCAATCCTGGAGTGGCCAGTGCCAATGGATAAGAAAGGGATCCAACGGTTCGTTGGATTCGCTAACTTTTATCGTAAATTTATCCGGGGGTTCTCCGCAATCATTGCGCCCATCACCCAGTTAACCAAGCAAGGAACCCGCTTCCACTGGTCCCCAGCGGCTCAAAAGGCCTTCGAGGTCCTGAAGGGCCTCTTCACCTCTGCTTCTATTTTGAAACACCCAGATTCCTCACTGCCATTTGTACTTGAGGTAGATGCCTCTGAGGTCGCGGTAGGAGCAATACTGTCACAGAGACAAGGAACTCGGGCTTTGCTTCACCCAGTAGCCTTCTTTTCTTGAAAACTATCTGCAGCAGAGAGAAACTACGATGTAGGGGACCGGGAACTACTGGCCATCAAGTCTGCCTTGGAAGAATGGCAATACTTACTTGAAGGAGCTGCTCACCCGATTCTAATATTCACCGACCATAAGAATCTGGAGTACCTGAAAGCTGCAAAAAGATTAAAACCACGACAAGCCAGATGGGCACTGTTCTTTTCCCGGTTTTCCTTTCATGTCACTTATCGCCCTGGTGCCAAGAACACTAAACCCGACACCTTGTCCCGAATGTTTCATGGATCAAAGGAAACCTCCCCGCCCGATACCATCCTCGCCCCTGGGAATTTTCTTCTTCTTCAGGAAGACTTACTCACTCGGATCAGACAAGCCACCTCTGGACAGGAACCCTCCTCTGAGCTGGACTTGCAGACTAAGGATGGATTACTATGGCACCAGAACAGGATATTCGTATCAGAAGAACTAAAAATAACCGTGTTGGAACTCTGCCACGATCATGCCCTTGCCGGGCACTTTGGTGTTGCCAAGACCACTGATTTGGTACAACGTACCTTCTGGTGGCCCCGATTACGCGAGGATTGCAGGAAGTTCGTGGAGTCCTGTATTACTTGTACTCGAAACAAGGGTTCCAGATCCAAGGCCTGGGGACTACTGAGGCCTTTACCTGTCCCAGACAGGCCTTGGAAGATGCTTTCCATTGACTTTATAGTTGAACTGCCTCCAGCGGAAAACCATACCACTATCTTTGTGATAGTGGACCGTCTGTCCAAGATGGCACATTTTGTCCCTATGCGGGGGACCCCCTCAGCCCCGGAAACTGCACAAATGTTCATCAAAGAGGTCGGCAGGCTCCACGGGGTGCCTGCCAATATTGTCTCTGATCGGGGGGTACAATTTACCTCTCGGTTCTGGAGATCCCTCTGCAAGACCCTGGGGATAGAACTATCGTTTTCTTCGGCTTACCACCCTCAGACCAATGGACAGACGGAGAGGACTAACCAGACCCTCGAGCAATACCTGCGTTGTTTCTCCTCTTTTGCTCAGAACGACTGGCTCTCCCTGCTTCCACTAGCCGAATTCGCCTATAATAACTCCATCCACTCCGCAACTAACCAGACCCCATTCTTCGTGAACTATGGTTTTCACCCTGCATTTCTGCCCAACTCCCTCCTGGAGTGCTCGGTGCCTGCAGTCCAGGAAAGGGTGAACTTCTTCTCATCTAACAATCAGCTTTTACGCGAGACTATGGCGAAGACTCAGGAGTATAACAAGATGGTCTACGACAAGAGAAGGCGGGGTGAACTAGTGCTGGTACTCGGCGACCAAGTATGGCTCTCTACCATTAACCTAAGGTTGGCATGCCCTTCCAGGAAGTTGGGTCCCAAGTTCCTAGGGCCATTTCCTGTCAAAAGGAAAATTAACGAAGTGGCCTACGAGCTGGAGCTCCCCGACTCCCTTAGAGTCCACCCTGTCTTTCATGTTTCCCTGTTGAAACCATCGGTCTCCAACCCTTTCCCAGGCCGAACTCCGGCTCGCCCTGACCCCGTCACCATAGGCGGGGAGCAGGAATTCGAAGTAGAGGCTATTATGGACGTGAGGAGAAGAGGTAACCGGAACCAATTCTTAATTAAATGGAAGGGTTACGGACCCGAAGAGAACTCTTGGGAACCGGAGGAGAACATCCATGCCAGGAATCTGATACAGGCCTTCAGGAGATCTCACCCCGAAAGGTTTACCCGTATGGGCATCCGGAGGCTGCCCCTTGGGGGGGGCAATGTCATGGAGATCCTGCCAGAAACAGGCTCCCTGGACTTCCTGGGTCCCGTCCGCGTGCGCGCTCCCCGCGGTCGGCGTCAGAAGGACTACTTAAACCCCTCACTTGCAGACAGTCCCTGCTGTCTGCTCTACAGCGTAGTACCTGTGTAACCCGACCTGAGATACCCATCTGCATCTGACCCGGCTTCCCTGTGACCTGTCTGCTATCCGCCTGCATCTGACCTCCGGCCTGTTTCTGACCTCTGCTCTGCTTTGTCCTTTGGTACCTCGCTGTCTGCCAGTGTTCCCGACCCGGCTTGTCCGACTATCCTGCCTGACCCAGGCGCCGGTCCGGTCCATTCAGCTGTTCCAGTTAACCTGCTGTGCTTCCTGGCTTCCTGGTTCCTGTGATCCTGCTGTGCTTCCTGGCTTCCTGGTTCCTGTGATCCTGCTGTGCTTCCTGGCTTCCTGGTTCCTGTGATCCTGCTGTGCTTCCTTGCTTCCTGGTTCCAGTTAACCTGCTGTGCTTCCTGGCTTCCTGGTTCCTGTAATCCTGCTGTGATTCCTGGCTTCCTGATTCCAGTTAACCTGCTGTGCTTTCTGGCTTCCTGATCACAGCTAACCTGCTGTGCTTCCAGAGTCCTGGGCCCTGTCTACTTGCTCTGTGTTGATCCTGCCAGGCACTCGTACCCCTTCTACCTCCGTGCCTCCTGTTAACACTACCAGGGGCCGCTGGTGGGAGCCGTAAGGGAGGCCTCCCTCTGCTAAACCGGGCTCGTCACCGTCAGGTACGTGACAATCTGGGAGGTCCTTCAAAAATCCAGGAGTTCAGGATGTTCCTAGTTTTCTGCAAACAGGACTAGACTTACCCTTATCTGTTAGCTCTCTAAGAGTACAAGTTTCGGCCTTGTCGGCCTTCTCTGGAGTCTCATGGGCAGTCCATCCCTTAGTCATACAATTCTTTCGGGGGGCATTAAGAATTAAGCCCCAAAGAAAACCAAGATTTGCCAAGTGGGATCTTCCACTCGTTCTAGATTCTCTGACTGGACTCAGTATGTCGGGGCCCTCCCCGTCCTCCATTAAGGACTTTTCAGCAAAAGTAGCCTTCTTAGTAGCCATCACCTCGGCTAAGAGGGTCTCTGAGATCGGGTCTCTAGGTCATGAAGAACCTTTTCTAACATTTTTTCCGGATCGAGTAGTCCTTATACCCATGTTGGGTTCAAATCCAAAGGTGTCTTCGGTATTTCTACATTTAAGACTCCAGATTCCAGTGAAACTCATCCCCTGTATATGGGTGAAATCCTAAAGGAGTATCTACAAATTACTTCTTCCTTCAGACGATCTGATCATCTGTTTGTTCTACATTCTGGAAACAACAGAGGGAAGAAAGCATCAACCAGAACAATTGCATCATAGATCGTCCAAACAATCCAGCAAGCATACAGGGCTAAGGGCTTGGCTCCTCCACAGGCGGTGACGGCACACTCCACGAGAAGGATGGCAGCTTTCTGGGCGGCAGCCCAACATGTGGCTCCAGATGTCATTTGTAAAGCGGCCTCGTGGGCCTCTATCAATACATTTATGGCCCATTACTGCATTGAACCGGCATCATTGTCTGTTAATTTTGGGTTAAGAATCCTGTCGGTTGACAGGACAAATTAAAGATTTTTTGTTCAGCATACCCACCCGTGTGGTCTGGCTAGTTATTTCCCACACGTAGGCTGCCATGGAGTCAGTCAGGAAAACTGAAAATTTATTACCAAATACTTACCATAATTTTCCTTTCCTGATGGACTCCATGGCAGACGGAGTTCCTACCCTGAAAGAAAATATTAATAAAAGAAAGTAAGTGTCCAAGAGTCGGCTAGTTACGGAACAGAGTGCTGAGAGGTGAGCTTACTTTTATGGGTATGGGGTCCTATAGCATTGGAGAGGAGGCGGGGTTAACCCACATGTTGGCTGCCATGGAGTCCATCAGGAAAGGAAAATTACGGTAAGTCTTTGGTAATAAATTTTCTGTTATTTTAGCTTGAACAGATGAACAAAGTCAGCAGTGTTTCACCTCATTCACTAAGCTAAGGGGATGTTTTCCTACACAATTTCCTTGCAAAGTTAACACTTATTTTCATATAGTAACTCAACCCCATTATGTTTTTGGAAACAAATTGATATTAGATCATCGATTCTTTAGTCTGGACTTTAGTTTTTGTGCTGTTCTACCCACATAGCACATGGACATTCCAATATATATAATCTGTGTTACAATCAAGATGATTAATAAGAAACTTCAGATACTCTATCAACACAAAACACTAACACGTATACAAATAACTATGGGGGGAATTCATAAAGGGTGTTATGACACTTGCTGCAAATGCAAGTAATTCTAAAGGAAACGACTGCCATAAATGTGCCATTAAGGCTCGATTCACATCTATGCATGTTGCTTTTGAGCGTTTCTGCAGTGCTTTTTGGGGTGCTTGCCGCGTTTTTCAACACGCGTTTTTACAGCAATTTTGCAGCGATTTGCGTTTTGCGTTTTTTTACACTGTATATAACTAGTTGCTAAGGAGTGGGCCGGGAAGTCGGCCGTCGCGTCCTTAACAACCAATGAGTCATCAGTTGTCAGCGGGCTTCCTGCTGAATGTAAAAAATAATAACTGCCAGCTAAAAAAACAAGAAAAAAAACGGCATGGGGTCCCCCCCCAGGTCCATACCAGGCCCTTGGGTCTAGTATGGATTCTAGGGTCGTCGGCGGGAGTGGCGGCAGAGGAAGAAGAACACCAGACAAAGAAGACAGAAGAATAGCGGAAGAAGAAGCAGAGGGAGAAGGAGAAGACCGGAGGATGAAGATGCGGGAGAAAATGGAGGAAGAAGCGAAGAAGAAAAAGATTTTTAATAAAAGACTTGTCAAAAACTGTCTACTGTATTTTTTAACACTACACTACTTTTTTTTGGTGAATGGGTAGGGGTACAATGTACCCCATACTTATTCACATAGGGAGGGCCGGGATCTGGGGGCCCCCTTGTTAAAGGGGCTTCCAGATTCCAATAAGCCCCCCGCCCGCAGACCCCAACAACCACCGGGCAAGGGTTGTCGGGAAGAGGCCCTTGTCCTCATCAACATGGGGGCAAGGTGCTTTGGGGCAGGGGAAGCAGAGCCCCCGCCACCCCAAAGCACCCATCCCCCCATCTTGACGGCATGCAGCCTAGTATGGTTCAGGAGAGGGGGCGCTCGCTCGTCCCCTCCCTTTCCTGACCTGCTGGGCTGCATGCTCGGATAAGGGTCTGTTATGGATTTTTGGGGGGACCCCCACGCCATTTTTTTTATTTTGGTGTGGGGGGGGTCCCCTCCGAATCCATACTAGACCCCACGCTGTTTTTTTCACGATTTGTTTTTAGCCGGCATTTTTTTTTTCAATGAGCGGGAAGCCAGCTGACAGCTGATGACTCATCGGTTGTTAAGGACGCAGCGGCGCCTCCTTAGCAACCAGCTAAAAACGCGGTACTTGAGTTTTGGATGCGGGTCCATTGAATTCTATTACATGCAAAACTCTGCATTTTGCGGGAAAAAAGTCCCAGACCCTTTCCAAAAACGTAGAGGCACAAAAATGCATTGATGTGAACATGTTCCATAGGAGCCCATGTTAAAAAATTTCCCTGCATTTCTGCAAAATGCAAAATGCATCAAAAACACATTAGTGTGAATAGAGCCTAGGGCTTTATTTAATTGTCTTGTGAATCTTATATACTTGAAACTTAAAATGTTATCTTCATGTCCTTTTAGGCTTCGAGTTAAACTATTAATTAAAAAAAAATCTTTTTATCAATTGATTTCCTATTGTTTTGGCTCTCCTACTACAAAAAATGTGCTTTAGCATTCCAATTAATGTTGTTGATACTTGGGAATCACACATTGATTCTTTGTACATTTTTGCTCTATTGCTCTTTTTTTCTGTATGTATATATTTCAGTATTTGCTCTATTTACCATATTCATTAATCTCTCTGGATTTTGTCTAAAATTATTTTTTCTAATGCCTTGTACACACGATCGGATTTCCGATGGAATAAAATCCGATGGAATTTTCCGTCGGAATTCAGATGAAGCTGACTTCCATCAGTCTTGCATACACACCATCAGACAAAATGCCGACCGTCCAAAACGCGGTGACGTAAAACACTCCGACGAGCCGAGAAAAATGAAGTTCAATGCTTCTGAGCATGCGTCGACTTGATTCTGAGCATGCGTGGTTTTTTTCTCCGTTGGAGTTCCACACAGACGATCAGAATTTCATATCGTTTTTTTTCCATCGGAAAAATGTAAAACATGTTCTATTTTTTTACACCGATAGAAAAAAGTCCGATGGGGCCCACACACGATCGTTTTTTCCGATGAAAAAAGTCCATCAGACTTTTTTCATCGGAAAAAACCGATTGTGTGTACAGGGCATTAGAATGGAGGCCTCTATTTCAAAGTCTGAATCTTTTGTTCAATTCCATTAAACTTTTTAAATTGTCCAAATGGAATATTTCCCTTCCATGGCTTTTAAAGAATAATATGGAAATAACTATTTGTATTAACTGATGTAACATGGGTATTAGGATAAAGTGTTGCACCTGCTAATCCAGGTTAAGAAGACAACCAAAAAATTTATCCTGGTGTTTTCATAATTACCCATAGTCTCTTTCCACACACTTTTGTTCATTCCCTCCGTATCCGATTTTACTGTTACTGTTTTTATTGTCACACATTTGTGTTTTATTCCTTCACATAGGATTTTATTATCATTATAGTACTTACTCTTACTGCTTTTAGAATTTCCAGGAATTTCAGAATCTAGTGAAACAGAAAACTCCAGCAATGATGAACAATTTGATAATAAACAATTTTCCTGGATAAACGTAGTAAGGAGAGGGAACAGAGGTAGACGTAGAGGAAATAGATATTAATATCAGAGGCAATTATGGGAATAGTTACATGGGTTACCCTGGAGAGTGAAAGTAAACTGCCTCTGAAAGGTTTTTTGTAGAAAAGCAGATACATGAAACAGGACCGGTCTATCAAAGCGACCTGAGGAACACAGACAAATGGAGATTTACTGGAATGAGGTGAGGAAGGAGAAACATCCCATATAAGACAAGAGCATAAGAAATGCCCCTGGAAATCTAAATAAAATCATCCTCCAATATGCAAGAAAAAAACAAGATAAAAATATGCAATTTATGAACAATGAAATTGAATATAAATCACATAAAGGTGATTGAAATGTGACTTACTTTTTTTCACCACGTTAGATTGTGTCTTCTTATATTGGAGGTTCATTTATTTGCCTGGAAATTAGCACTAACAAAAGAACATGCTAAAAGTAACGGAAATCAAAATAGACTAACAACAGAGGAGATCTCAACTTTGAGACTTCTCAAATTCCTACAAGGCTGGATTTGTTATCTATCTGCTCAGTATTTTGTTTCCATGCTTTATCTTGTTTATATAAAAATCATTAATAAACTCAGATTGAAAACAAATTCCTACAAACAAAAATGAAGCATCAGAAGCTGAAGTATTGGAAACCTTTACCAAAAGAAAGGCCTGTACACACAATCGGATTTTCCGACAACAATTGTGTGATTGCAGGGTTTTTGTCGGATAATCCGACCGTTTGTACGCTCCATCGGACAATTGTTGTTGAAATTTCCGACAGCAAATGTGGGATAGCATGCTCTCAAATGTCGGATTATCTGATCGTGTGTACCCAAGTCTGTCAGACTAAAATCCAAAATACAAACACGCATGCTCCGAACCAATGCTAACCATAGCACAACATTAGCAGAAGTTGCTCAAAGGGTGTCGCTAAAGAGCAGAAAAAACACGTAGTTTTGTGTATGTTGGTTGAAAAAGTTCTGCCGTCTGTATGCAGAACAAGTTCACGGCCAACGTCCTTTGCACAAATTTCAAACAATTTTCTCCCCTTTTTCAGGATATTCAGATATTCATTCCTTTGTAAAATGAGTAGAGGAGTAGCTCCATATACTGGAGTGACAATGATCAAACACAATTTATCTAGCAATAAAAGAATTAGGCTTGTGCAATTCGTTTCGTAACGAATCGAAATTCGTCCGAATTTAGCAACTTTCGGACATTCGGAAGCATTCGATTTTCCGAACAAAGCAATTACGAATAAAACCGAATCCGAAATAAATTATACCGCAAAATAGCGAATGCCCGAATGTCTTCGGCATAATTCGTTATGAAAAAAGTTACGAATGTGCGAATCCATTCGAAGCACAATAACACTCACTCTGCTCTCTGCTTCTCCCTCACCATGCTGAACTCCCTCTCAAAATGGTGTACAGGGGCGGAGGCTATAGCCGCATGAAAAAACGAAAGTAAAATACGAGATTTCGAATCCATTCGAAGCACAATAACACTCTGCTCTGCTCGCTGCTTCTCCCTCACCGTGCTGAACCCTCTCAAAATGGTGTACAGGGGCGGAGGCTATAGCCGCATGTAAAAAACGAAAGTAAAATACAAGATTTTGAATCGTTACAAATAACCGCTATGTATTTAGAAAAGTACAAATCTATTCGAAGCACATTAGGCATAATAGGCAACGTCGTTGTGAGAGAGACACGGAAAATTCCGAATCAACGAACCCAAAAAAAGTTACGAAAGTAGGAGTATTGTCCAGAATCAAAGAAAAACAACGTACCCTACCGAAAGTACGAATTATAAATCAACTAAAAATTCAACGAAAAATGACGCTTGCGAAAATACGAATTAGTCCGAACACGAAAAATCCCGTCTAGCAAAATTACGAATGATTACGAATCAACAGGACCGAAAAGAAACGAACCGAAACTAAACAAATTTTTCCGTTGTGCGCAAAAAACGAACCGAAACTAAACAAATTTTTCCGTTGTGCACAAGTCTAAAAAGAATAACATTTAAAGATCTGGAATTCTAATCAGAAAATAATAATTAAGCCTGCAGATAAAGGTGAAAAATTTAGTCTTAAAAGATGGAAAGGAATATTTGATTATATGCTTGCCATCGTTGCAAAAAACTACAAATAATTGTATGATAATACCACAAACAAATATATACAACAATTGAATGAAATTCTGAATGAAGCGTAAGATCAAAAATGTATTCTGGGTACGAATTACAGTTTTTTTTGTAAATAAAAACCCTACAAATTTGAAATTTTATGCATTGCCCAAACTACACAAAAGCATTAAAACACCACCAGAGTGGCCAGTGGTGTCAAGGATTCAAAATCTTACAGTAAATATGTAGATACAATCCTGAAACCATGTAGAAAAACACTATCATCATACATGAAAGATTTGAGAGATTTTGTAAAGAGATTGAATGATCTACCCGTTGAGGATTAACCTTTTTTTTAGCAAGCCTAGATGTCAAGGGATTATGTAGTAACATTGAGCATCATCTCAGCATACAAGCCTGCACCTCATTTTTGGTAAAAATAAATAAATCTATTTCCAACAACATTTCAAGTTTATAGTTTGTAAGTATTTTGTTTTGTCCTCAAAAAGAGGCATAGCTGTGCACCAACATTTGCAAATTTATTTTAGGATTGTGGGAAGAAAATGTGGCGTTTGGTGGTAAAATTAATGATTATACATTTTGTATACCATTAGTTGGAAGAGAAATGTGAAGATTTGTTTATAAAATAATAACATCATAGGAATGTTTTTTGAGTGAGGTGCAAAAGGAAAATATAATTTTTTTGAACCTACCCATCTATAGGTAGGTAAACAGAACAGAATTTCCACAAATAATTTTTTTTTTTGCATTGGGAGAACCACTATGCAGTTCCTTTGAAGAGTGGCATCCAAGTAGGATTCATCAGAGCAAAGAGAAACTGCTCTGTCAAAAAAGAATTTTAATCAAAATGCAATTTACTGTGGAAAAGACCCAGAACAATAGAAAATCTTGAAAAAGACTTTAAAAATAGCATATTACGGGGAAAGAAATAAAAGATGGCAAAATGTATTGTTCATGAAGTACAAGAGCAAGAACTGATTAGGATCACTGGAAATTACTTGTCGTAATCAAATAAAATATCTAAATAACATATTGCAGAGATAAAAACCTACAAGACAAACTAATGCACATTTACTTTGGTACGAATAAACAAAGAAAGTGATACAGGAAATTGGTCACCAAAATCAACTTAACTCTCACATTGTTACAGGCATGCCAGTATATGCCTAAGGTAAAGGAGTTTATTAATCCAAAGCAGTTGCGGCTGGTGCTCCATTTTTTTAGGGGGTGGCAAACAAACCCCCCCGCTCGCCCACCCGCTCGCCCACCCGCACTTACCCCATCCAGGTCACTGGAGGCTTCCCTGGCCTCTCCGCCCAGCCAAACTGGTCGCTTCTCCTCCCAGCCAATCCGGTCTTAGGACCCGCTTCCTGTCCTGATTGGCCGGGAGGAGTAGCAGGAAGACATTAGTGAATGTTAATTCGCTAATGTCACAAGTGGGTGGGCTCGGGTTGCAGTGCTCTGCGCCCCGAGCCCAACCTTTTTGAAGCCAGTTAGAGCCTCTGGCTCTAATCATGTGCTTAAAAAACCTCATAGAAATCCATGGAGATTAGGGGCTGGGCACATGGAGATTCGGGGGCGGCACCCCTGTGCCCCTTATGGACCGGCCGCCACTGATCCAAAGGATTGTACTTTTGGTACAGATAGGTTCCTTTTATACGGTGCTCAAAATATTCAAGGAGTAATAAAAGCGCAGCAGTTTTACCTATATTTAGCACAAGATTTTTCTATACCATTAAGGTTCCTTTTATAAACTGTAGTTGGACAATATTAATTTATGGGGCAAAATTCCTATGGCCTTTATTATATGTGGGCAAGACAATTAAGCAACTGAGAAGTGTCTAGGAGCATAATAATGACATAGGATGAAAAAAGGGTAAACTGACGCTGAGCCACATGGGAAAAAAGTAGAGACCCTAGAAAAGACAACTTAAGGAACTAAATGAAGGCTTCACATTTATTTATTTTCTTTAATCCCTTAATGAAGAGAGTAAAACAAATCTTTTTGTCACAAATGTGCAACTTTGACATGTATTAGTAAAAATGTAGATATCATTGCAACTTCCTAGTGTGTCCAGGTGGATTATACTGCGTTTTTTTCAAGACAAGTTGGGTTTTCATTTGATGGTAAGTGGTAATGGATATCTACAGTTTTTTTATTTATTTTTTACTTCAAAGAAAAACTGGCCCAAAATAGCAGAAAAATATTTTTGTTTTAAAATTCTCTTGCTCTGGACGATCGCAGCGATACCACATATGTGTATATTCTTTGTTGTCTGTACCTGCAGTAGGGCTCAGAAGCAATGGTGCGCATATTGCTTTTTTTATAAAATCTAAAATACACTGATACTAATTTTTTTTTTTTTAATCCTACGTAAAATACACTGACTCTGACCTTTGATCCTGGCCTTTGACCTTGACCTTTCACCCCAACCTTGACCCGAATCCACACATTGACCCTGATCAAACCCTGATTTCGCTATTTTATCCTTATTTTTCATTAATGCACACATAAACATCTTTTTTACACACTTTTGTTTGTTTACATTTTTCCCTAGAAGAGAGAAAAAGATACAATGTATCTATTTCTCGATTAAGAGGAGAAAAAAACCCCAAGGGTGGACTGTACAGTGACTGATTCACTGTGATAGCCAATCAGAGGCTATCACAGTGATCAGGTGTTCGATTGTTATTATGAGACCTAGTCTCTGTGCTGGGAGCATGCTGCACAGCATGCATGTACGCATATATGCGGAACCCACGAAGAAGCCCCACTTTAGTGAGGCCACATATATATGTACCAGCACCAAGGAGTTAAGAAATTAAGGCCCGTTATTCTACCCATTACAGTAAATTACAGTACCAATTACCCAATACCTATTACGTTACAATATATAATGTAACCAAGAATGTAAAATGTCAAACGTAAAACAAGAATAAAGATAAAAATAAAATGTAAATATAATTAACAATAAGAAGGAAAATAAGGTTCAGAAACGTATGACAATAAGCTCAAACTAGTATGGATATAAATAATAAATAGGATTAGCAGGTTTTTATTGAAAAAAAAAATGAATAAAATATATATACACATTTAAAAAAAAAGGTATAAGATTTAAAAGTTAAAATTATTAGATTTAAATTTATATAAATAGAAGGATTAGAATGAATAACGACTACATTGCAAGGGCTTTAGAACACTAATACTTTAGAAATGAGGCCATTGTATGGATTATGTTGTATGCGTGATAATGTCATATACATCACACATGCATTTCATGATGATATCAGTTACACAGTGATATCATTTATTGCTACCCACATTACAAGGTGCCCATAAGGGGCTATAAAACACAGAAAGTTCCCTCTATAAATTAGGACTATTGGTCGGCAAGGAGGCAATTAATGAGCTTTTATATATACAAAAAGTGATCACAATAGCTTTACATAAAAAACAGATAAAACCAATGAAGATTGCTACTCAAACAACCATGTATATACTGTATTTGTAAGTAGTCAGAAGACCTTGACCATAGTAACAAAGATGTCTAGGCACTGTGGGTGCCTAGACATCTTTTTTACTATGGTCAAGATCTTCTGATTACTTACAAATGTATACATGGTTCTTTGAGCCACAATCTGCATTGGTTTTATAATTTTTTTTTTTCGGTATTTATATCAATAAATCTATTGTAATCACTTTTTTATATATAAAAGCTTATAATCGTCACCTTGTGGAACAACAGTCCCAATTTATAGAGGGAATTTTCTGTGTATTATGGTGGGATGATGGCAATCCCTTAGCACTCTATTATACTTTTATATAAGCGGTTATAAAAGGTGGACCTCCATAAACACCAGTGGACACAATTGCTGTTAAAATTGCACTATGAGCATTGTCACTATACAGTCCACATAATGCACTTTATTATTCCTAAATAGCCATGAAAACAATTGAAAAACATGTTGGGTGTGTTCTTTGAGAATAAGAATTTTAGTTAGAGAAAATACTGTATGTAGAGCTGTATAGAGACAAATCTGCGATAATTAATATAGCAAAGGATGTAAAATGATATGTAAAATATATAAGACAAGAGATGAGAGATAGTAAGATAGTGAGATATAATTCAGAGATCATAAATTCCCTCTATGTAGTCAGGTGCAAAAAAAGTAAATATGTAAACAGTGAAAATAATTGTTTTTAATAGTTGATAAAAGCATTTTTTTATACTTTGATGGGAAAACCATGCAAAGAGTAATTTAATACAATATCCGTTATGCTTCATGAAGAAACCTTTAGTGCTTTACACATATATAAATATAGCTGTTTTTTTTTTAAACACTTTTGTTAATTTTCTTCATATTTCTAATTTTACTATTACCAGAACATTTACTTATATATATATATATATATATATATATATATATATATATATATATATATAGTTTTGCTTTTAGCACTAGTAATATATCCTTTATCATAAATGCTTTGCATCCTTTACCTTCAGCACTAACAATACACTTCTTTATTTTTTTAGCTACTTTTAATATTTTTATATTTATCCTGCTTTAGCTTTTATTTTTATTTTGCTTTAATTATTAATGACTGACCTTGAGATGCATATGTTACATCTTGGAATGGAATTGTGAGACTTTCAATTATAACCCCTACTACTGCCGAATTGGTGCATAGCTACACACCTACAAGTGTTGTATATGACAGGGTTAATTATCTTGTGCAATACTAATTTCAGTTAGAGAAGGGGAAGGTTTATGGTTCTACATGTATATAGAGTACCTCTATGTTAATCTTTTATTTTGTTACTCCTGAAGAGTAAACAATGTTTGGTGTGCAACGTGTCACATTTTATTAAATATTTTACAATTCATTTGGAGTTCCTGACTACAGTTTTTTTTTTTTTTTTTTTTTATGGGATTGTGTTCCTATAGTTTATTTAGTCTTGTGGGCATATATTTTAAAGAAAGCTATATTGCCTTGGATTGTTAACCCAGCAACCTCAGGTGAGCTACTCCATGTTGATGTGCAACCTTTAATTTAACTGATAACTTACAAATATAACCATATTTTGTATATTAGAGACGTTATCCTTTACTGCTTGGGAAGGAATTATCTATTGACTGAATCATTGCAGATCCTTTTAAGATTGGAGGTGCTGTCTCTAGAGTTTTTCCTGCCATAGTATACATTGTATGTTATCTCAGCCACATCCTAAATTTAGCACTGCATGCCTAAATCTATTTGCAAATGTATCGGTACTCTTCGTACCCCTGTGCTTTTATTTTTTTAGTACTACTTAATCCTGTTTGGAGAGTTTGACATGATGACAACCTTTGAAGGCTAATTATGAATACAATCCTACTGTTGGACTACTTTGCTCTTGCTTTATTACAGGGGTATTTACTGCTGTTGAAACATTTATTGGCTCTATGATGATTAACCACTTAAGCCCCGGACCATTTCGCTGGTCAAAGACCAGACCACTTTTTGCGATTCGGCACTGCGTTGCTTTAACTGACAATTGCGCGATCGTGCCACGTGGCTCCCAAACAAAATTTACATCCTTTTTTTCCCCACAAATAGAGCTTTCTTTTGGTGGCATTTGATCACCTCTGCGGTTTTTATTTTTTGCGCTATAAATAAAAAAAGAGCGTAAATTTAAAAAAAAAAAACAATATTTTTTACTTTTTGCTATAATATATATCCTAATTGAAAAAAAAAAATTCACAGTTTAGGCCGATATGTATTCTTCTACATATTTTTGGTAAAAAAAATCGCAATAAGCGTATATTGATTGGTTTGCGCAAAAGTTATAGCGTCTACAAAATAGGGGATAGAATTATGACTTTTTTTATTATTTTCTTTTTACTAGTAATGTCGGCGATCTGCGTTTTTTTTTTGGGACTGCGACATTATGGCGGACAGATCGGACACTTTTGACACATTTTTGGGACCATTCACATTTATACAGCAATTCGTGCTATAAATATGCACTGATTACTGTATAAATGTGACTGGCAGGGAAGGGGTTTTATTTTTTGCGCTATAAACAAAAATAGAGCGACAATTTTGAAAAAAAATTTTTTATATTTTTTACTTTTTGCTATAATAAATATTTCCCAAAAATATATATAAAAAAAAAATTCTCAGTTTAGGCGGATACGTATTCTTCTACATATTTTTGGTTTAAAAAATCGCAATAAGCATATATTGATTGGTTTGCGCAAAAGTTATAGCGTCTACAAAATAGGGGATAGTTTTATGTCATTTTTATTAATAATTTTTTTTTTTACTAGTAATGGCGGCGATCAGCGATTTTTATCGTGACTGCGACATTATGTCGGACACATCGGACACTTTTGACACATTTTTGGGACCATATAAAAATGCACTGATTACTGTGAAAATTACACTGGCAGTGAAGGGGTTAACCAGTAGGTGGCGCTGTAGGGGTTAAGTGTGACCTAGGGAGTGATTCTTACTGTTAGGGGGCGTGACACGTCACTGATCGTTGTTCCCGATGACAGGGAACACGATCAGTGACAGTATCACTAGGCAGAACGGGGAGATGTTGTGTTTACACTAACATCTCCTCGTTCCTTCAGCTCTGTGACCCGATCGCTGGACACTGGCGGCGATCAGGTCCGCGGGTCCCGCGGGCACGGTCACGGAGCTCGCGACCACATGGCAGGCAAATTAAAGGGGACGTATATATATATATATATATATATATATATATATACACCCTTCTGCCTGTCTGTGCCATTCTGTCGACGTAAATGTTCGTGCGGCGGTCGGCAAGCGGTTAAACTAAGGTTAATAATTGTGGATATAAATGCTGGGGTATGGTCCAGATACTTATTTGAACTGGCAAAGACACCCAGTACAGTGTATGGAAATATCTGTAACATTACATAACCAGTCCAGTAGAGTGTGACTAGCTAGCTATCAAATCAAAAAGTTATAAATGTTCTTTATAAACCGTGCTTATTTATTTAAATCCATATGCATCTAGTCAGTTTCTCCTAGCACATATTTTTAACATAAGGCATAAGTCTTTGATAACGCCCTGTAGGGGGGCGAAACACGTCAACGTAGACTCTGATTCCTTAGTGACGTCACGCCCAGCGAGCGGTGGAACGCAGGCGAGGTTGCAAGAGAACCAAGCTGATTCCTAGATCGAGTGGACTGCCACATTTAGGATGATTAACAAATGTGTTTTTTACTCTGAAATATTGTAAGTGAGTTTTTAATTCTCTATTCAAATAAACCAAACGTTCTACTCAATATGGATTCTCTCTCTTTATGTGCGAGTAACTTCAAAGGAAGATATATAAGAAGTATCATCTCATCTCCCAGCTCACCAGCCTTCCATCTGGTGAGTTAAAGAAAAAGGGTGGTGTGAAGCACTGATCACTGCATGTTTTTTTTTGGAGCACTGCAGCACTTTTGAATACTTTTTTTTGCACAGGAGCACTTTTGAAGAATATTGTGTTGGGGACTGTCTAAAATTTCAATGCTGTCTTTCACTGATTTTCTACTTGATTTTGATTGTATGGTTTCTATATGCACAGCACGTTAAGAATTTGCAGTATACTTTTGGATTGTTTGCGTTGTGGCTTGTGGTTTAAAATATTTTTGACAGGGTCATGAACAGCAGCAACAAGACAAATACATATAGACACTAATACATCCAGCACGGGTGAATTTTTTATATAGTGGGTAGGATTAGGTGTGGCCAGGTACTGATTCAAAGGCTACAGGCTTTTGGGATAGAGAGGGGCTGGGGCCAGATCATGGCTCTGTGTCTGAATGGATACACAGAGCTCTGACTCCGCTCGGGTGTCCCCTGTAGCAATCTGCTGACTGAGGGGCACTCGATAGGAGGAGGAGACAGGAGCAGCAAAGAGGGACCCGAAAAGAGGAGGATTCGGGCTACCCTGTGCAAAACCCAATGCATAGAGGAGGTATGTATAACATGTTTGTTATTTTTATTTTTTTAAACAAGCCTTTACAATCACTTTAAGGCCCCTTTCACACGTGCGGACCGTTCAGAACCGCCTGACAATTTTTTCAGGCGGACCTGAACGGACGCTCTATACATCTCTATGGAGCGACAGATGTCAGCGGTGACATGTCCGCTAACATCCGATCCGCACCGATCCGATCCGCTCCGCTAAATCCAGACGGATGCCGTTTTCATCCGATCCCCCCATAGAGGAGAGCGGAGATCTGACCGGTCCGTTTCTGCACAGTGTGCAGAGACGGACAAGTCATCTGCTGACTCAGCGGGGATCAACGGAGCGATCTCCGCTGAGCAAGAGGATGTCTAAAAATGGATAGGCACGTGTGAAAGGGGCCTAAGGTAACTGTGGGACTTTGCAGCGGGGCTAACAAAACTGTAAGTGCATATGGCTTTATAATAAGTGTTGGTGAAAAAACTCAGATGGCTGTGTGTGTAATTGCCATCATCCCTTCTTGGTTATCATAGATATGTTTTGTTTACCTCATTGTTTGGGCTTTTTAAGGCAATTCAGACAATATATATATTAAAATAGCATCTTTTATTTTATCACTTAAAATCAAGTAATTTTTTTTTTTTACAAATTGTAATTACATTTAACAATTATACAATATTCCAGAAGATTTTCCATCACGTTAAACATAGTAGACATAGTAGTACTGTATTCATCATGTGAAGCCATCAGAATGTATTTGAAGTGGTATTCACCAGCTGTTTTGTTTCACCATCAATTGTAAACTTGAAAGAACACAGATCCGTGGGAACCCTAAGTCAGGGAGAGCACTCACACCAGTTTATACCCCCATCTACTTGGAACCATCCACAAGTTTACAATTGATGGTGAAACAAAACAGCAAGTAGCTGGGGAATACCAGTTCAAATACATCCTGATGGCTTTACATGATGAATACTACTATGTCTACTATGTTTAATGTGATGGAAAATCTTCTGGAATGTCATATAATTATTGAATGTTTTTACAATTTATAAAAAAACTTTTCTTGATTTTAAGTGATAAAATAAAAGATACCGTATATACTCGAGTATAAGCCGACCCGAATATAAGCCGAGGCACCTAATTTTACCACAAAAAACTGGGAAAACGTATTGACTCGAGTATGAGCCTAGGGTGTCCATCTGCATGCCTCACTGTGCCTCACTTTGCCTCACTGTGTCCATGTGCATGCCTCACTGTGTCCATGCCTCACTGTGCCCATGCCTCACTGTGCCCATGCCTCACGGTGTCCATGCCTCACTGTGTCCATGCCGCACTGTGTCCATGCCTCACTGTGTTCATGCCTCATTGTGCCCATGACTCACTGTGCCCATGAGTAGACTGACGTTTAACATAGGAGTCTATGAAAGGGGTGCCCGGTTTTGAAAAATCGGTGCTCCCCGGCCGTAGGTCCCCCAGACAACTCACTTTGCACACTTATAGAGGAGAAATGGGGCTACATGTGTGCCAAGAGACAGGTCCAGAGGACCTACAACTGGCCAGTACCGGGTCCCCAAAATCACCAGAGAAATGACATGGGAGTCTATGGAAAGGGTGCCCGGGTTTGAAAAATCAGTGCTCCACAGCTGTAGGTCCCCCGGACAACAATCTTCTCACACTTGTAGAGGAAAAGTGGGGCTACATGTGTGGCAAGTTTGGGGTCCAGGGGACCTATAGCTAGCCGGTATCGGGTCCCCAAATTCCGGGAGATCAGGCGTAAAAAGGTGACTCGAGTATAAGCCGAGGGGGGCATTTTCAGCACAAAAAAATGTGCTGAAAAACTCGGCTTATACTCGAGTATATATGGTACAAATAAAACAATGAGGTAAACATATCTATTATAATTAAGTGTTGTAACCCTTTTTGCATTTATTTTAAATAAATATAGGATGAAGGGTGAATAGATACCTTGAAACATCTCATTTCTGAGATAAAAATTTCACATTTTCGATTCAATGTGCTAAAGTTTGTACCTAAAAAGAGACCCAGTTGCTTTGAAAATGTTCATATTTAATCTCTTTGCCTAAAGAGTAGGATGAGCTTCGAGTTGCCTGTTCGACGAACAGCGAACAATTTGGGGTGTTCGCAGCAAATTCGAAAAGCCGTGGAACACCCTGTAAAAGTCTATGGGAGAAATCTAAAGTGCTAATTTTAAAGGCTTACATGCAAGTTGTTGTCATAAAAAGTGTTTGGGGACCTGGGTCCTGCCCCAGGGGACATGTATCAATCCAAAAAAAAGTTTTAAAAACTGCAGTTTTTTTGGGAGCAGTGATTTTAATAATGCTTAAAGTGAAACAATAAAAGTGAAATATTCCTTTAAATTTCGTACCTAGGGGGTTTGTATAGTGTGCCTGTAAAGTAGCGCCTGTTTCCCATGCTTAGAACTGTCCCTGCACAAAATGTAATTTCTGAAGGAAAAAAAAGTAATTTAAAAGTACTTGCGGCAATACAAAGTCATTGAAAGTCAGTGATAAAAAATAAAAGAAATGCGTGGGGGTCCCCCCAAATTCAATTACCAGGCCCTTCAGGTCTGGTATGGATATTAAGGGGAACCCTGCGTCAAATAATAAAAAAAAATGACATGGGGTTCCCCCAAATATCCATACCAGACCTTTCAGGTCTGGTATGGATTTTAAGAGGAACTCCGCGCCAAATAAAAAAAAATGCAGTGGAGTTCCCCCCAAAAATCCATACCAGACCCTTTATCCGAGCACGCAACCTGGCAGGCCGCAGGAAAAGAGGGGGGACGAGAGAGCGCCCCCCCCCTCCTGAACCATACCAGGCCACATGCCCTCAACATGGGGAGGATGCTTTGGGGGTCTGTGACCCCTCAAAGCACCATGTCCCCATGTTGATGGGGACAAGGGCCTCATCCCCACAACCCTTGCCCGGTGGTTGTGGGGGTCTGCGGGCAGGGGGCTTATCGGAATCTGGAAGACCCCTTTAACAAAGGGGACCCCCAGATCCCGCCCCCTATGTGAATTGGTAAGGGGTACATTGTACCCCTACCATTTCACAAAGAAAGTGTAATTTTTTTTTAAAAAAAACACACAGACACCGTTGGGATAAGTCCTTTATTAAAAATAAAAAAAATAAAAATAAAAAAAAGATTCCAGCGGTGGTAATCCACTCTCGGTCTCCACTCCAACACTGTCGGTATCCTGCGATGGATGATCTCCTCTCCAGGTCCAGGCTCCAGCGATGAGATGTCCAGCGCAGCGAGGAACAGCATCCTGTCTCCACCGGAGACACCCCGGGAATATATATTATATTTTTTTCTATTCTGTTCTATTGTTTTTTTCTAGTCTATTCTATTAGAATTCGATTTTATTATATATATATAGTTATAAATATTTATATATACCGTATTTATCAGCGTATAACACGCACAGGCGTATAACACGCACTCTAACTTTAAGAGGGAAGTTTCAGGGAAAAAACTTTCCACAGCCCCTGCGTATAACACGCAGGCACAGTTTACCCTCTATTTTCAGGGTAAAAAAGTGAGTGTTATACGCCAATAAATACAGTATGTACTATTTTTTTTATGCTGTTCTATTGTTTTTCTATGCTATTCTTTTCTATTCTAATCTTTTCTATTCGAATTCAAAATAATTCTATAAGAAATTCGAATTTCGGAAGCCATCTTCCGAAATTCGAATTTCGTATAGACTAAATTCGCATTCGAATATAAAAGATTAGAATAAAATAGAAAATAATAGAAAAAAATGGCATAGAAAAACAATAGAACAGCATAGAAAAAATAGAAAACATCTTCCAAAATTCTAATTTCATATAGAATGAATTTGGATAGAAAAGATTAGAATAGAATGTAAAATAATAGAAAAGAATAGCATAGAAAAACAATAGAACAGAACAGAAAAAAATATAAACACATATATATATATATATATATATATATATATATATATATAAACCATCTTCCGAAATTCGAATTTTGTATACAATGAATTTGAATTTGAATAGAAAAGATTAGAATAGAGTACAAAAGAATATACTAGAAAAACAAAAGAACAGAATAGAAAAAAATATAATATATATTATATTTTATTCTATTCTGTTTTGTTGTTTTTCTAGTCTATTCTTTTCTATTATTTTCTATTCAAATCTTTTCTATTCAAATTCAAATTCATTCTATACGAAATTCGAATTTCGGAAAATGGTTATATATATATATAACAGGGTTAGGGTTAACCGTAACCCTAATATTTTTATATATAACCATTTTTCGAAATTCAAATTTCGTATAGAATGATTTTGAATAGAAAAGATTAGAATAGAATTGAAACTAGAAAAACAATAGTACAGAATAGAAAAAAATCTATAATATATATATATATATATATATATATATATATATATATATATAACATCTTCCAAAATTCGAATTTCGTATAGAATGAATTCGAATTTGAATACAAAAGATTAGAATATAAAATTATAGAAAAGAATAAACTAGAAAAATTATATTTTATTCTATTCTGTTCTATTGTTTTTCTAGTCTATTCTTTTCTATTATTTTCTATTCTAATCGTTTCTATTAGAATTCAAAATAATTCTATAAGAAATTCGAATTTTCGGAAGCCATTTTCCAAAATTCGAATTTCGTATAGAATGAATTTGCATTCGAATAGAAAAGATTAGAATAAAATGGAAAATAATAGAAAAGAACAGCATAGAAAAACAATAGAACAGCATAGAAAAAATATAAACCATCTTCTGAGATTAGAATTTTGTATAGAATGAACTTGAATAGAAAAGATTAGAAAAGAAAATAATAGAAAAGGATATACTAGAAAAACATATATTATATTTTATTTTATTCTGTTCTATTATTTTCTATCCTAATCTTTTCTATTCAAATTCATTCTATACGAAATTTGAATTTCGGAAAATGGTTTTATATATATATATATATATATAATATGGTTAGGGTTAGGGTTAACCCTGGCCCTAATATTTATATATATAACCATTTTCCAAAATTCAAATTTCTTATAGAATTATTTTGAATTAGAATAGAAAATGTTAGAATAGAATAGAAAGTAGAAAATAATAGAATAGAATAGAAAAACAATAGCACAGAATAGAATAAAATATAATATGTTTTTCTAGTTTATTCTTTTCTATTATTTTCTATTCTAATCTTTTGTATTCAAATTCAAATTCATTCTATACGAAATTCGAGCTTTGGAAGATGTTTTATATATATATATATATATATATATATATATATATTGTGAGGGGGTTAGCTCGGCAGCGGGTGTGTGTGACCCCCGGGATGGGCTCCCCAGACAAAAACAGGCCCAGCAAACGGAGGTTGTGGTTTTCAAAATCAAAAAGGTGCGGTTTATTTTCTATTTACAGTGACAAAACACAGCAAAGCAAAAGAAACATAAATAAAATAAATCCTGGTCAACTTGACCTCTGACTAAACATACAGGTTTCCTAACTAACAACTGGGATCAGCCTAGTGCTGTCCTAGTCCCTAAGTCCCTGGTTTTAAATGTCCAAGCAAATAGCCACACAGGCTTTGTCTCACCGCACAGGGGTTCACTCTCCCTAGACAGTCCACACAGGTCTGGTTCCAGGCATGAGCTAACATCTAATGAAGCTGGGAGTTCTTATAGAGGCCTAAATGAGCTGACAAGCTTCAGCTGGCCTCATCAACTCCCTGTCTGTACGACGCCCCACACTCTCCCTAGAGGTATGAGTCATCCATGAGCCCACTAGCCTTATACAACTCTCCACCTAGTTGTATAAGTCGGCGTAAAGCCTGAATCTGGGCAAAATATATCTACCCCCCTGGATGCAACCAGGTGACTTTACCTTCCTGCTGTCACAATATATATATATATATATAATTTTTTTTAACATCCTCCAAAGTTAGAATTTCATATAGAATGATATTGGATATAAAATATTAGAATAGAACTGAAAATAATAAAAAAACAATAGAACAGAATAGAAAAAATAATATATATATATATATATATATATATATATATATATATATATAAAACCATCTTCTGAAATTGGAATTTTGTATAGAATGAACTTAAATCTTAAATATAAAAGATTGGAATATAATGTAAAATAATAGAAAAGAATATCATAGAACAACAATAGAACAGAACAGAAAAAAATGTAATAAATGAATAAATATATATATATATATATATATATATATATATATATATAAAAACATCTTCCGAAATTCGAATTTCGTATACAATGAATTTGAATTTGAATAGAAAAGATTAGAATAGAGTAGAAAATAATAGACTAGAAAAACAATAGAACAGAATAGAATAAAATATATGTTTTTCTAGTTTATTCTTTTCTATTCTTTTCTATTCTAATCTTTTGTATTCAAATTCAAATTCATTCTATAT
Source organism: Rana muscosa (assembly GCA_029206835.1). Taxonomy (NCBI): domain Eukaryota; kingdom Metazoa; phylum Chordata; class Amphibia; order Anura; family Ranidae; genus Rana; species Rana muscosa. The sequence goes on from CM055122.1 coordinate 141,876,811, forward strand.
TAAATTCGAATTTTGGAAGATGATATATATATTTTATTCTATTCTGTTCTATTGTTTTCCTAGTCTATTCTTTTCTACTCTATTCTAATCTTTTCTATTCGAATTCAAATTCATTCTATACGAAATTTGAATTTCGGAAAATGGTTATATATATATATATATATATATATATTAGGGTTAGGGTTAGGGTTAACCCTAACCCTAATATTTATATATATAGCCATTTTCCGAAATTCGAATTTCGTATAGAATGATTTTGAATTAGAATAGAAGAGATCAGACTATAATAGAAAATAGAAAAGAATAGAAAAACAATAGAACAGAATAGAATAAAATATAATATATGTTTTTTCTAGTTTATTGTTTTCTTTTCTTTTATATTCTAATCTTTTGTATTCAAATTCGAATTCATTCTTTACTAAATTTGAATTTCATAAGATGGTATATATACACACACATATATATTATATATTTTTTTCTGTTCTGTTTTATTGCTTTTTTTATGCTATTCTTTTCTATTCTATTCTAATCTTTTCTATTCAAATTCGATTTCATTCTATACAAAATTCTAATTTCGGAAGGTGTTTTTTTATTATATATATATATATATATATATATATATATATATATATATATATATATATATATATATATATATATATTATATTTTTCAATTCTGTTCTATTGTTTTCTATGCTATTGTTTTCTAATATTCTTTATTCTAATCTTTTCTATTCAAACTCAAACTTTATTATATATTTTTCTGTTCTGTTCTAGTGTTTTTCTAGTCTATTCAAATCTGTTCTATTCAAATTCAAATTCATTCTATACAAAATTCGAACTTCAGAAGCCATCTTCCGAAATTCGAATTTTGTATAGAATGAATTTGAATAGAAAAGATTAGAATAGAATGGAAAAGAATAGCATAGAAAAACAATAGAACAGAATAAAAAAAAAATTACATATATATATATATATATATATATATATATATATATATATATATATAATATTTTTTTTTAGTCTGTTCTATTGTTTTTCTATGCTATTCTTTTCTATTATTTTATTTTCTATTCTATTGTAATCTTTTCTATTCAAATTCATTCTATACGAAATTCACATTTCGGAAGATGGCCTCAGAAGTTCGAATTTCGTATAGAATGAATTTGAATTTGAATAGAAAAGTTTTATATAGAAAATAATAGAAAAGAATAGACTAGAAAAACAATAGAACAAAATAGAATAAAATATAATATATATTATATTTTATTCTATTCTGTTCTATTGTTTTTCTAGTTTATTCTTTTCTATTATTTTCTATTCTATTCTAATCTTTTTTATTCTAATTCGATTTCATTCTATACGAAATTTTAATTTTGGAAAATGGTTATATATAAGTTAACTTTTTTCGAATTTGGTAATTTTTTTTTCGAAAGCGGGAGAATTTTTTTGAATTTATTCGTTTTTTTTTCTAATTCGGTCGATTTTTTTCAAATTTTTTTCAATTTTTTTTCAAATTTTTTAGAATGCGGTAGATTTTTTTCAAATTTGATCGACTTTTTTTGAATTCGTTCAAATTTTTTTTCATATTCTAATACAAAACTAATCTATTATAATCTTTTCTATTTAAACTCGATTTCATTCTATAAGAAATTCAAATTTCGTATAGAATGAATTCAAATTTGAATAGAAAAGATTAGAATAGAATAGAAAAGAATAGAAAAGAAAAACAATAGAACAGAATAGAATAAAATATAATATATATTATAATTTATTCTATTCTGTTCTATTGTTTTTCTATTCTTTTCTATTTTAGTTTCCATTGTTTTGAATTATTTTCCAATCTATTCTCAAATTCAAACTTATACTATTGGAATTTCGGAAGAAGGTCGATGTTCTATTTTATTACATTCTATTAAATTCTATTCTATTCTTTTTTTATCCTATTGCTTTATTGTTTTATATTCTATTTTATTGTATTTCTTAGAAAATCGATTTCTATTTTTTCGAATTTGTTTTCGAATTAGATTAGAATCGAATTTCGTTCTCGTTTTTGTCGTATTTGTTTAAATTCGTTACTTGTCATTCGGAAATTCGGATGCATAATTGCGAATTTCCGAATAATGAAAAATTTGTCCGAATTTCGATTCGTAATGAAGCGAAATGCACATGTCTACTGACACCTCGCTGCTGCCTTGCTAACACACTACCGCCTGTCATCCTCCTCCCACCTGGCACCCCACTGCAACCTTGCTAATACCTCCCCCCTGTCATCCTCATGTTCATCACACCTGGCGCCCCACTGCAACCTCCCTAACAACCTACCTGCTGTCATCCTCATATTCATCACACCTGGCACCCCACTGCAACCTTGCTAACACCCCACCCCCTGTCATCCTCATCCTTATCACACCTGGCACCCCACTGCAACCTTGCTAACAACCTACCCCCTGTCATCTTCATCTTCATCACACCTGGCACTCCACTGCAACCTTCCTAATACACTACCTCCTGTCATCCTCATCATCATTACACCTGGCACCCCACTGGCAGCTTGCTAACACCCTACCTCCTGTCATCCTCATCACACCTGGCACCTTAATGTCACCATGCTAACAACCTACCCCCTGTCATCCTCATTACACCTGGCACCTTAATGTCACCTTGCTAACACCCTACCCCCTGTCATCCTCGTCACACCTGGTACCCCCACTTCCACCTTGCTAACACCCCACCTCCTATAATCCACATCACACCTGGCACCCCACTGCCACCTTGCTAACTCCCAACCTCCTGTCATCATCATCATCACACCTGGCACCCCAATGCCACCTTGTTAACACCCTGCCCCCTGTCATCCTCATCCTCATCACACCTGGCACTCCACTGCCACCTTGCAAACACCCTACCTCCTGTCATCCTCATCACACCTGGCACCCCACTGCCACCTTGCAAACACCATACCTCCTGTCATCCTCATCATACCTGGCACCCCACTGCCACCTTGCTAACACTCTACCTCCTGTCATTCTCATCCTCATCACACCTGGCACCCCACTGTCACCTTGCTGACACCCTACCATCCTCGTCCCCCCCTATGACCCACTGCCAGCTTCCAAACACCTGCATTGACAAATCAGCTTATTCCAATGTTGAGAGGAAAAGGGTTTTCTTACCCACAAATGTGTTAGGTAACATGGTCTGTGGACAGGGCTTATTGAAATATGGAACACTATGTTAACAATAAAGATGCCACCCCAGGTGAATCATTAAAGTGTTACTAAACCCGCAACAGTAAAATAAGTCTGTATGTGCAGTAAAGCACGCTTGTTATACCCCTTAGTGGGGAACCTAAGGGGTTAATCCTCTGCATTGTGTTGAAAGGCTGTTGGATCCTGTCTTCTCTGATCATCTCCCTTTTCCACAGACTCCAAAAAACAACCCAATATTTACATTCTATGGAGTCAGGCTACACAGTTTGATGTGTATTGCTAGAGATTTATTTTTATTTTCTTGGGAGGGTGTATGTGATCAGCACAGGGCAAACCAGCACTGTCCAGACAGAGGATCAGGGGTCTTGAAGCCTGATAGGGCAATCGTGGGAGAAATGAAAACACCTCCTACAAGCTATCAGCACACACCGATACAAGTCACAAGACTGCTCTAACTGCTATATACAACTGATGAAAAAAGGTATTCCTCTTATCGTCCATGGACTGACACAGCCTCTTATACTTGACTCGTGGGTATATGTCCCTGCTCGCAGGAGAAGATCTAGGCAGAATGTTAGATGTTACAACATACATTCTAAAAACCAGAGCTGAACAGCCCCGCCCAGGGGGGCAGTCCCTCCGGACATAACCCTCCTACCTGCAGTCAGCAGCCTCAGTTTTTTTCTGCCTAGCAGAGGAGAAGACATGGCTCTCTCAGGAGCCAGTCTCCTGACAGATTTTTAATTCCTTTGAGAATTTTATTATTTTATTTTTGAGATCTTCTATCAACTGTCGGCTGGGCAACAGGTTGGGTACAAGATATCCTCGTAGTCTTCCCTGTCCGACCATCAAGCGTGCTGATCCTCGCCTTGTGTGCGTGAGACTCAGTTCACGACATGCCCCACGACTCCAGGGGTGGCCGGTGGGCTTTTATGCTCCGCAGTCCTCACATGATTGAGCAGTCCTGCTATATCTTTTGTGGTGGACCGGGCCGACAGCTACTCAGTACCGCACTGTGATAGGTCTGTCAGAAACACACCAGTGGGTCCCTCTGGGACGGGTAAGTAGTCTCTCCTGCCCGCAGGTGAGTACATGCTGTGTGTTTCTCTGTGTGGGGGATTTTCCCTGTCTCCCCCTTATTATTGCTGCTCTCTGCACCTTTACTCTGGCGCTGTGCTGTGTGGGGGGTGCCTGGGGGTCACTCTGTCCCAGGGGGGGGGCTCATGGCTGCCTGCATGGAGCTGGGGGACTTTTCTGTGTGTCGGGCCTGGGCGCCACTCAGCGCCTTGTTTGTGGTGTTTTACTGTGTGCACGGCGGCCATCTTGCCGTGGATCGATGGCGCAGTTACATTCGGCCGGCAGGCCATTTTCTTGAAGCCGCGCTTTTCACATTACTTTGGCCTCTATCGCTGCTGGAACGGCGCAAATCTCCTCACACTCTCCTTACGGCTCACTCGCGCTGGTACAGCGCGGTACAGGCAGCGGAACTGAGGGGTCCTCTCCGGGTTGGTGAGTACTCTGGGTATCCCCTCCCCAGTCAGCGCAGCCAGTGGGTGGACTTTTCTTCACTTTGTGCATTAAGGTCTCAGAGGGTGGCGAGTTATGGAGTCTGGTTCACCTGCTTCCCCATTCACGTCAAAGGCAACAGGGAGTGCCCCAGCACCTGCGGTCCCTATAGACCAGTTGTCGGCAGTCCTGGAAATGTTTCTTGTCAGGATGGAAGCGGTGAGCGAGCGCAGGGGAACTAAAAAGCGCCCTCTCCCCACACTATCTCCACAAGGGGAGTGATCTGATTCAGATATGGGCCTAGCTGCTGCTGCTCAGGACCCTAGCTCTGAATTCTTTGATGTTTTTTGAACAGGACATTCCTTGTGAGGAAGACCCCAGTTCTGAGTCAGTAAATGACAGGGCGCTTGTAAGTGGACTCATTGATGCTGTGAGGGACACTCTCAAGCTGGATGCTGCGGCTGCGGAACCTCAGGTGGAAGCTGTCTCCTTTGGTTCCTTTAAGGCCAAGCCTTCTAAAAAGGTTTTTCCGTATACGCCTTTCTTTGACAGGTTCATTGATCAGGTTTGGGAAAAGCCGCAGAAGACTTTTGCGGTCCCCCGGCGTCTGTCTATTAGGTACCCCTTTGAGGAGGCCCTGGTTAAAAAGTGGGCCTCTCCCCCGGTGGTCGACCCCCCGATCGCCCGTTTGAATAAGGCTACCACTCTCCCGATGGAGGGGACTCCTGCATTTAAGGACCCCACTGACAGGAGGTCGGAAGTGGTGAGCAGAGCCACGTTTGCCTTGTTGGGGTCCGCCTTACGTCTTATCTTAACGGCGACCCTTGTGTCTCAGACACTCACGGAATGGGCAAAGATTTTGCACCAGACTGTGCAGGAGCATAATCTCCCTCCAGATACCATTGCCCTGGCCCACCAACTTGTGCAGGGTCTGGTGTATGTGTGTGATGCCACTTTGGACGCGGCCCCTTTAATATCTGGGGCCTCTGTCTCTGCGGTGGTGTTGCGTCGTCTTATCTGGTTGAAATGCTGGTCGGCTGACCTAGCCTCCAAGAAGCTCCTGACTGATTTGCCCTTTAAGGGCAATAGACTGTTTGGTGCTGCCCTGGATGACATTATTAAGGTTGTCACTGGGGGTAAGAGCACCCTCCTTCCTCAGACTACTAAGGGAAAGGAGCCCCGCCGTATGCCGGGCCCCTCCTTTCCAGCTAAAAAGGTTTTTTTTTCGGCAGTCAGAATCCGCGGGTAAGCCCTCCCAGGCTGACAACAGTGCGGCTGGTGGACAGAAGCGTCCCTGGGTGCGTAAGCCGAACAAGCCAGCTCCCGTGCCCGCCACCGCATGAAGTCTTGCCCCCGCACGACTCTGGGGTGGGGGGACAACTTTGCAGATTCCCGGATCTCCGACCAGTGGGTGTGCGAGGTGGTCACCTCAGGATACAGGATAGAGTTCCATTCATGGCCCCCAGACAGATTCTTCCCCTCAAATCTCCCTCTCCCTCCTGCCCATCGGGCGGCCCTCTTGGGGGCCGTACAGGATTTTCTCAGGTATGGCGTAATTGTGCCGGCACCGTCACAGGAGAGGTTTCATTGGTTCTACTCGAATCTGTTTGTTGTCCCGAAGAAGGACGGGGTCCGGCCAATCCTGGACCTCAAAGCCTTGGATGCCTTTGTGAAGGTGCAAAAGTTCCGTATGGAATCCATTCGCACGGTGATCACTGCACTCCTTCAGGGGACTTTCTGGCATCCTTGGATATCAAGGACGGCTACTTGCATGTTCCGATCTGCGCAAGTCACCAGAAGTTTCTGCGCTTTGCGATAGGCGAAGTCCACTATCAATTTGTGGCCCTTCCCTTCGGCTTAGCATTGGCACCACAGGTTTTCACCAAGGTGCTTGCCCCGGTTTTAGCTTTGCTGAGACAGCGAGGCATTGTTATCATGGGCTATCTGGATGATCTTCTTCTGAGAGCAGACAATGGCTCAGAGTTGGAAGAAAATGTGACATCAGTCAGTCAGACCCTCCAGGATTTCGGGTGGCTCCTGAACCTTCAGAAGTTGGTCCTGGTCCCAACTCAGCGTTTGGAGTATCTAGGTCTGATCCTGGACTCCCCGGAGGTGAAAGTATTCCTACCCTCAGAGAAGTTGCAGACACTTCAGTCTGCAGTACGGGTCCTGACGTCCCGAAAATGGTCGTCAATCTGTGTGTGCATGAGAGTTCTGGGACTCATGGTGGCCTCGTTCAAGGCCGTTCCGTATGCCCAATCACACACTCGGGCATTGCAGAAGGAGATCCTGTCCACTTGGGACAAGTCCCCGTTGTCATTGGATCTTCCGATCCGGGTGAGTCCCCCTGTCAGGGTGTCCCTGACGTGGTGGCTGAGGTCCCTGGCTCTTCAGTCCAAAAGGTTGTTCTTCCCCATCCAGTGGACGGTGATCAAGACGGACGGCAGCCTTTCGGGCTGGGGCGATGTTTGGCTCTGGACTCCGGACGAGTCCCGTCTACCGGTCAATGTCCTGGAACTGCGGGCAATCAGACTGTGCCTCTCCTAATGGTCAGAGAGGCTACAGGGCCACTCAGTCAGAATCCAGTCGGACAACGCAATGGCTGTGGTGTATGTCAACCATCAGGGGGGAACTCGGAGCTCGGCTGCGGCATCCGAGGTCGCCCACATCCTAAGGCGGGCGGAAAGAAGCGTGCCGGCTCTGTCGGCCGTCTACATTCTGGGCGTAGAAATCTGGGAGACTATCTGAGTCGCCAGACGCTGGACCAGGGGGAATGGTCCTTGCACCCGGAGGTTTTTCAATTTCTTTGCCGGTGGTGGGGCATGCCGGATGTGGACCTGATGGCCTCTCGACTCAATCGCAAGGTGTCGAGGTTTGTAGCTAGGTCCAGGGACCCCTGGGCGGACGCCTCGGACGTGTTGGTTGCCCCGTGGGGTCAGTATCGCCTGATATGTGTACCCTCCGCTGCAGTTACTTCCTCGCCTGCTGTGCAGGGTGGCAGCCGAGGGGGTTCCGGTGATCCTCATTGCTCCGGATTGGACTCAGCGTCATTGGTACGCCGATCTTATACGTCTCATCGCGGACGTTCCTTGGCGACTGCCAATGAGGAAGGACCTTCTGTCTCAAGGTCCTATATTTCATCCTGCTTTACAGTCTCTGACTTTGACGGCATGGCTATTGAAAGCCAGGTGCTGAGGGACCAAGGTCTCTCGGATTCGGTCGTTTCGAACATGTTGAGGGCACGGAAGTCTTCCTCCAGAAAGATCTATCACCGTACCTGGAAGGCTTACATCGCTATGTGCAAAGAGCTAGACTGAGAAAATGTGACAATAGTCAGTCAGACCCTTCAGGATTTCGGGTGGCTCCTGAACCTTCAGAAGTTGGTCCTGGTCCCAACTCAGCGTTTTGAGTATCTAGGTCTGATCCTGGACTCCTCGGAGGCGAAAGTATTCCTACCCTCAGAGAAGTTGCAGACACTTCAGTCTGCAGTACGGGTCCTGACGTCCCGAAAATGGTCAGCAATCCGTTTCTGCATGAGAGTTCTGGGACTCATGGTGGCCTCCTTCGAGGCCATTCCGTATGCCCAATCACACACTCGGGCATTGCAGAAGGAGATCCTGTCCACTTGGGACAAGTCCCCGTTGTCATTGGATCTTCCGATCCGGGTGAGTCACCCTGTCAGGGTGTCCCTGACGTGGTGGCTGAGGTCCCCGGCTCTTCGGTCTTGGAAGTCGTTCCTCCCCATCCAGTGGACGGTGATCACGACGGACAGCAGCCTTTCGGGCTGGGGCGGGGTTTGGGGAGTCCTATCAGCTCAAGGGCTCTGGACTCCGGACGAGTCCCGTCTACGGATCAATGTCCTGGAACTGGGACTCATGGTGGCCTCCTTCGAGGCCGTTCCGTATGCCCAATCACACACTCGGGCGTTGCAGAAGGAGATCCGGTCCACTTGGGACAAGTCCCCGTTGTCATTGGATCTTCCGATCCGGGTGAGTCACCCTGTCAGGGTGTCCCTGACGTGGTGGCTGAGGTCCCCGGCTCTTCAGTCCAAAAGGTTGTTCTTCCCCATCCAGTGGACGGTGATCACGACGGACGGCAGCCTTTCAGGCGGGGCGGTGTTTGGGGAGTCCTATCAGCTCAAGGGCTCTGGACTCCGGACGAGTCCCATCTACCGATCAATGTCCTGGAACTGCAGGCAATCAGACTGTGCCTCTCCTCGTGGTCGGAGAGGCTACAGGGTCGCTCAGTCAGAATCCAGTCGGACAACGCCATGGCCGTGGTGTATGTCAACCATCAGGGGGGAACTTGGAGCTCGGCTGCAGCATCCGAGGTCGCCCACATCCTAAGGTGGGCGGAAAGAAGCATGCCGGCTCTGTCGGCCATCTACATTCCGGGCGTAGAAATCTGGGAAGCGGACTGAGTCGCCAGACGCTGGACCAGGGGGAATGGTCCTTGCACCCGGAGGTTTTTCAACTTCTTTGCCGGCGGTGGGGCATGCCGGATGTGGACCTGATGGCCTCTCGACTCAATCGCAACGTTTCGAGGTTTGTGGCCAGGTCCAGGGACCCCTGGGCGGACACCTCGGACGCGTTGGTTGCCCCGTGGGGTCAGTATCGCCTGATATATGTGTACCCTCCGTTGCAGTTACTTCCTCACCTGCTGCGCAGGGTGGCGGCCGAGGGGGTTCCAGTGATCCTCATTGCTCCGGATTGGACTCGGCGTCATTGGTACGCCGATCTTGTACGTCTCATCGCGGACGTTCCTTGGCGACTGCCAATGAGGGAGGACCTTCTGTCTCAAGGTCCTATATTTCATCCTGCTTTACAGTCTCTGGCTTTGACGGCATGGCTAATGAAAGCCAGGTGCTGAGGGACCGAGGTCTCTCGGATTCGGTCGTTTCGAACATGTTGAGGGCACGGAAGTCTTCCTCCAGAAAGATCTATCACCGTACCTGGAAGGCTTACATCGCTATGTGCAAAGAGCTAGACTGGCATCCACGGACGTATTCCGTCCCCAAAATCCTGCGGTTCTTGCAGCGTGGTGTGACCCAAACGCTGGCTTTGAGCACCATTAAGGGTCAGATTTCGGCCTTGGCCATTTTCTTTCAACGTCCGCTAGCAGGCCTTTCCTTGGCTAGCACCTTTGTGCAGGGGGTTTGCCATGTGATCCCCCCTGTCAAGCCTCCTGTCACGTACCTAGTGGACGAGCCCGGATTGCAGGGGATGGCCTCTCTTGCGGCTCCGACTCGTGGCCCCTGGTAGGGTGAACAGGAAGCACAGGAGTCAGGAGTGGCACGAGTGCCTGGCAGGATCAACAGCAGGAGGTTGGTCTGAAGTCCAGGTGGAGCCGTACAAAAGAATTGCAGGTGCGACTGAGCAGGGACGGGAACCAGGAAGAAGCTGGAACGGCAGGCAGATGCAGCAGACTGGAACTGGACAGCTGACTGGAAGGACCGTGGACAGGAACCTGGAACAGGCTGGATCGGCAGGCAGATGCAGCAGACTGGAACTGGACAGGTCAAACGAGCCGGGTCGGATATCAGGCGGACAGCAGCAGGGCCAGAGGAGCAGGCAGAAGGATGGTCAGGCAGGCAGAAGTCAGATGCAGGCAGACAGCGGGGTTGGTCAGAAGCAAGCCGGGTCAGATACTGGAGTGAACTGGAACAGGTTTCAGAGGTCAGGACACACGTAACACTGTAGATCAGACAGCAAGATCCCAGTGTGTCAGTCTGGTTTAAATAGCCCGCCTGGTGCTAATGGGGGCGCGCGCATTCCCGCGCGCACGCGCATGCGCAATGGTGCGCACGTGCATGCGCAATGGCATCTGCGATCGCACATCAGGAAGTTCAGAGCGCCTGATACTGGCAGGATCTTCCTGACATTGCCCCCCCAAGGGGCAGCCTCCGGATGCCCAACCGGGCCCATTTGTCCGGGTGAGATCTCTTGAAGGATTCTCCTCAGGCCCGTACCCCTTCCATTTGATCAAAAATTGGACTTGATTACTCCTCCTCCTGCAATCCAAGACAGCTTCTACCTCAAATTCTTCCTCTCCATCCACTATTATAGGGTCAGAAGGATCCAAATTCTGGTCAGGAAAGGGATTTGGAACTGAAGGTTTTAACAGGGAGACGTGAAAGACAGGATGAATCCTGAGTGACTCCGGAAGTTCCAGCTCATAAGCTACCTCGTTGATTTTCCTCTTAACGGGGAAAGGCCTCATGAACTTAGGACCCAACTTCCTAGAGGGACAGGCTAATTTCAGGTTTGCTGTGGACAGCCATACGAGATTACCAGGTTCAAGCACCAGTTCTCCTCGCTTCTTCTTGTCAAAGGCCTCCTTGTTATGTTCCTAAATTCTTGTCATGGTCTCTTGTAAGAGTTGATTATTGGAGAAAAAAAAAATAATTGTTTCATGGACCGCAGGTACAGAGCATTCAGGGATAGAATTGGGCAAAAAAGATGGATGAAAGCCGTAATTGGCAAAAAATGGGCTTTGTTTCGTGGCAGAGTGGACAGAATTATTGTAAGCAAATTCGGCCAATGGGAGCAGGGAAATCCAGTCATCCTGAGAAAAAGACGAAAAACAGCATAGATATTGCTTGAGGGTCTGATTAGTTCTCTCAGTTTGTCCATTTGTTTGAGGGTGATAAGCAGTGGAGAATGACAGCTCAATTCCCAAGGCTTTACACAGAGCTCTCCAGAATCGGGAAGTAAATTGTACTCCCCGATCGGAAACAATATTGGCAGGAATGCCATGAAGCTTGATTACCTCTCTGATGAACGTTTTCGCTGTCTCAGGAGCGGAGGGAGTACCTTTCATTGGTATGAAATGAGCCATCTTGAATAGCTGGTCTACCACTACAAAGATGGTGGTGTGACCCTCTGCTGGAGGTAACTCAACAACGAAGTCTATGGATAGCATCTTCCATGGCCTGTCTGGGATGGGCAAAGGCCTCAACAAACCCCAGGCCCTAGCTCTACTAGTCTTGTTCCGCGTACAGGTGGTGCAGGACTCCACATATCTCTTGCAGTCTCCAAGTACTTGAGGCCACCAAAAGGTACGTTGAACAAGATCAGCGGTCTTGGTGACACCAAAATGACCTGCCAGTGCATGGTCGTGGCAAAGTTCCAGCACCGTGACCCGTAGACCTTCGGGTACAACATTTTTATTCTTGTACCAGAACAAACCATCCTTTACCAGTAGTTCTGTTCCCACGGCAGGTGCTGACCCTACTGAGGCTTGCTTGATCCGTGAAAGAAGGTCTTCTTGTATCAGAAGGAAATTTCCTGGGGGAAGAATTGTGTCAGGAAGAGAGGTTTCTTTAGGCTCGGGGAACATCCTAGACAGAGCATCGGGTTTTATGTTCTTAGAGCCTGGAACCTGGAGAAGAATAGAGCCCACCTGGCTTGCCAGGGTTTCAGCCTTTTTGCGGACTTCAAGTATTCCAGGTTCTTGTGGTCCATGTAGACCAGGATTGGGTGAGCGGCTCCCTCCAGTAAGTATCGCCACTCTTCCAGGGCAGATTTTATGGCCAATAGTTCCCGGTCTCCCACGTCATAGTTTCTTTCTGCTACTGACAGTTTACGAGAAAAGAAGGCTACAGGGTGTAACAGGGCTTTAGTCCCTTGTCGTTGGGAAAGGACTGCTCCGACAGCAATTTCAGAGGCGTCTACTTCCAGAACGAACGGTAGGGAGGAGTCAGGATGCTTTAGAACAGAGGCGGAAGTAAACAGTCTCTTAAGGGACTCAAAGGCGGTTTGGGCCTCTAGGGACCAGTGGAAGCGGACCCCTTGTCTGGTTAACTGGGTGATAGGACTGATGATGGCTGAGAACCCCTTAATAAATTTCCTATAGAAGTTAGCGAATCCTACGAAGCGTTGGATTCCTTTCTTGTCGGTGGGCGCTGGCCAGTCTAAGATTGCTGCAACCTTCTGGGGGTCCATCTTAATGCCCTCTACCGAGATGATTAGGCCCAGGAAGGGAACACTTTTCCGCTCGAACTCGCACTTCTCGGCCTTGGCGTATAGGCCATGCTGTCGAAGCCGAGCTAACACACATCTGACGTGCTTGCGATGGGAATCCAGGGAAGAAAAGAAGATAAGGATGTCGTCTAAATAGACGATAACGAACAGATCCAAGTAGTCCCGGAAAACGTCATTGATGAAGTACTGGAAGGTTGCAGGGGCGTTGCATAGCCCAAAGGGCATCACCAGATACTCAAAGTGCCCGAAACGAGTGCGAAAGGCTGTTTTCCACTCATCCCCTTCCCTGATGCGAACCAAGTTGTAGGCCCCTCGGAGATCTAACTTAGTGAAAATGGTGGCAGCTCCCAGCCTCTGCAATAATTCGGGTACCAAGGGGAGAGGGTAGCAATTTTTCACGGTGATCTTGTTAAGCTCACGATAGTCTACGCAGGGCCGTAGGGTATGATCCTTCTTCTCTACGAAAAAGATACCTGCTCCTGCTGGAGACGTGGATGGCCGGATAAACCCGTTTTCCAAGTTCTCGTCGATGTATCTTTTAAGTGTTCCTTGCTCCAGCTCAGTCAGCGGGAAGATCCTGCCAAAGGGGATTTCAGCTCCCGGAAAGAGCTCGATGGGGCAGTCATAGGCCCGATCGGGCGGAAGCGTCTCAGCCCCTTTCTTACTGAAGACGTCCAGAAAGTCGAAGTAGGCCTCAGGAACAGACTGGCGTAACTCAGAGTCGGTGTCCAAACACAACAAGGCAGGTGGTTTACTGGGGCCCATGGGAGTACAGAACTTTTGGCAATAAGTGGAGGGAAATGTGACCTCTCCCATGACCCAGTTGATGTAGGGGTTATGGGCTTGTAACCATGGCATACCAAGAATAACAGGGAATAATGGTGAAGAGATTGGCGATCGTGACTCGAAGGGGGGAAGTCTCCTGGGTAACTGGACCAGATTTAATCGCAGAGCCATCGGCCAGATGAATGGAGAGTCCTTGGGCCTTATATAATAAAGGAACCTGGTGTTGGGTTGCAAAAGATGAGTCCATAAAGCAACTGCAGGCCCCGGAGTCGATAATGGCAGACACTTGTAGTATCCTTTCTGGCAGTTGCAACTGAATAGGGAGAGCCAGGTGGGAAGGAGAAGCCTTGAGCCAAGAAGTCGCATGATTGGAAGAGAGGGACAGGCACTTGCGAAGCTTAGCAGGGCAGTTACTAACATAATGCCCGGATCCCCCACAGTACAGGCACAGGTTGTTCACCCGGCGACGTTGACGTTCTTCCATAGTAAGGGAAGGGCGGAGGACTCCTGACTGCCTGGGTACAGAGGTACCAGGCGCAAAGACTGACCCAACAGTAGGTGCCGGATGAGCATAGTTGGGGACTCTGGGTAACATCCAGATGGGATGAAAGGGCCCAACCTCCCTCTCCGCTCTTCGCTCCCTCAGCCGCCTATCAATTTGTATGATTAATGCATCCAAGGTCTGGGGTATTCCTACTCGAGCCAGTTCATCTTTTAAGGGGTCAGAGAGTCCCAAACGAAACTGGCAAAGGAGAGCTGCGTCATTCCAGTTAGTGTCCACACTCCACCGCCTAAATTCGGTGACATAGTCCTCTACTGCCCTGTACCCTTGTTGGAGGGTACGCAGGGTTATTTCCGCAGTCGCTGAAGGCTGCGGGTCCCCGTAAAGTTCAGCCATGGCATCGAGGAAAGTGGTTAAATTGGCTAAGGACTCGGCTTCCTGTTCCAGAAGGCGGTGGGCCCAAGAATGGGGTTCTCCCAGGAGTAGGGATATCACGAAGCCGACCTTGGTGGCTTCTTGAGAGAAAGTGCGTGGTTGTAAGGAGAAGTAAAGTTCACAAGAGTTTCGGAATGTCCTAAATTTGCTTTGTTCCCCGGAAAACTTTTCAGGTGTGGGAACCTTTGGTTCAGGTAGCAGGGTAACAACTGTGGGGGAAACCGTGCTGGCTGAAGAAGCAGGCGGGGGAGCAGACTCCTGGGTGCCAGAGGGTGCAAGTACTCGAATCCGTTCTTCCAGGTGTGAGTATCCTTCCTGAAGGCCTTTAATGGCCTGGGTGAATCCTGCCAGATGCACACAGAGTTCCTCCATAGGAGAGGCTCCCCGCTCGGGCTCAGACATGGCTGTCTGATACTGTCACGTACCTAGTGAACGAGCCTGGATTGCAGGGGATGGTCTCTCTTGCGGCTTCGACTCGTGGCCCCTGGTAGGGTGAACAGGAAGCACAGGAGTCAGGAGTGGCACGAGTGCCTGGCAGGATCAACAGTAGGAGGTTGGTCTGAAGTCCAGGTGGAGCTGTACAGAAGAATTGCAGGTGCGACTGAGCAGGGACGGGAACCAGGAACAAGCTGGAATGGCAGGCAGATGCAGCAGACTGGAACTGGACAGCTGACTGGAAGGACCGTGGACAGGAACCTGGAACAGGCTGGATCGGCATGCAGATGCAGCAGACTGGAACTGGACAGGTCAAACGAGCTGGGTCGGATATCAGGCGGACAGCAGCAGGGCCAGAGGAGCAGGCAGAAGGACGGTCAGGCAGGCAGAAGTCAGATGCAGGCAGACAGCTGGGTTGGTCAGAAGCAAGCCGGGTCAGATACTGGAGTGAACTGGAACAGGTTTCAGAGGTCAGGACACACGTAACGCTGTAGATCAGACAGCAAGATCCCAGTGTGTCAGTCTGGTTTAAATAGCCCACCTGGTGCTAATGGGGGCGCGCGCGCGAATTCCCACGCGCGCACGCGCAATGGTGCGTATGTGCAATGGCACCCGCGATCGCGCATCAGGAAGTTCAGAGCGCCTGATACTGGCAGGATCTTCCTGACACCTCCTCTCCCTCCTTGGGATCTGAATTTGGTGCTCTCGGTTCTCCAAGAACCTCCCTTTGAAAACATCAGAGACATTCCTCTCTTGACTTTGTCTCAGAAGGTGGCCTTCTTAGTGGCCATTACTTCTGTTAGACGGGTGTCTGAGTTGGCGGCCTTGTCATGCAAGTTGCCTTACTTGGTCCTCCATAAGGATAAGGTGGTGTTGCGCCCGCGACCATCTTTCCTTCCAAAGGTGGTCTCGGCCTTTCACCTTAATGAGGACATTGTTCTTCCGTCCTTGTGTCCTCACCCGTCGCATCCCAGAGAGTTTGCGCTTCACACGTTGGATGTGGTACGTGCCTTACGAGTGTACCTGTCTGCTACTGCTTCCATTCGGAAGTCTGACTCACTGTTTGTGTCTGTCTCTGGTCCAAAACAGGGCCAAGCGGTTTCGTCTGCCACCATTTATAGGTGGATCAGGCAGACTGTCATACAGGCCTATGCCCTTAAGGGGCGGGCGCCTCCCTTTCCGGTTACGGCGCATTCCACCAGGGCAATTGGTGCTTCCTGGGCTTTCCGACATCAAGCGTCGGTTGCACAAGTATGCAAGGCGGCGACCTGATCGTCCGTTCATACCTTTTCTAAGTTCTATAAGGTTGATGTGGCTGCATCTTCGGATGCTTCTTTTCGGCCGCAAGGTGTTGCATATGTTTCATGTTGCACCTCCTCCGTTGAGGAGCTCTGCCTGTTTGGAGTGAAGTTTTGGTTTTCCATTTATACTGCTCCCACCCCTCTTCTTGACACTGTTTTGGGACGTCCCACAAGTCAAGTATAAGAGGCTGTGTCAGTCCATGGACGATAAGAGAAAATAGGATTTTTGTACATACCGTAAAATCCGTTCTCTGACGTCCATGGGCTGACACAGCACCCACCCTTCCTTTTAAGGTTTGTACTGCTTTGTTACGAACTGAGGCTGCAGACTGCAGGTAGGAGGGTTATGTCCGGAGGGACCGCCCCCCTGGGCGGGGCTGTTCAGCTCTGGTTTTTAGAATGTATGTTGTAACATCTAACATTCTGCCTAGATCTTCTCCTGCGAGCAGGGACATATACCCACAAGTCAAGTATAAGAGGCTGTGTCAGTCCATGGACGTCAGAGAAACGGATTTTACAGTGAGTACAAAAATCCTATTTTAGCAGTTGATATTTACTAAAACTGTTGCATTTCCATGTTCTGTGTACTGTGGGAGACCAGATATAGTGAATGCAGGATCTGGGTTTAATAAAACTTTAATCTTCTTTAAATCAGTTTTGCTCTTTCTGGTTTTAAGATTGTGACACTGTTTGCTATCTATCACACTTTCTTTTAGTGTATGTTAATATTGTATGTCTATCTTAGTTTATTAAATTATAAATGCCCTCTAAATGTTATTGACCAGACTATGAGAACAGTTTAACTATATAGGTCACCTTGAGGTAATTTTTCTACAAACATTATCACAATAATACGTTAAACATTTTGGAAGTCTCCATTTGTCATTTTAACTTTTCTGCTTGAATAGGAACAGTATCTTATTTTGCACTCGTTCATGCTTTGTTACTTGGAGATTTTGACCCTAGGAAATTGTCAACAAATTGATTTTAACACTTTCTATTATTGGAAACATTTGAGTGCTTTGGCTCATGCATTTTTCAAATACATTTCTATTTTGCTATGAATCATTTTTCCTTTTTGAAGTCATTTCTTTTTTTTACACTTTGAGTATCTGGTAGAGTAAAGGTCCCCAATCTTTTTCAACTGGAAAAAAACACATTTGGGTAAGTGGTGGTGAGATTCAGTAGACATAAAATATAGGAAGTAATACAATTTGTTACTAAATTGTTAGAGATTATATTCAATGCAAGAGGCAGCCTGTTCTTGTTTTTATGCAATTGAAAATTTTACAATGTAGCAGTGGCTTTGCAGGTACTGAGTGGTTACTGAGTGAAGAACACCAAAACTAGCTGTGAACCCCATGAAACATTATTGAAGACCATTTAAATATGAGAAATAGCTGTTACGTTCAGTGTTCAAATTTTGTTTATTGCCAATGGGTACTAAAGAATACGGAAGGAATTTTTTTTACACTGAGATTAATTTTTCTGATTCAGGAAGTACAATAACAGATTCTACCTTCCACTAGAGAGTGTGACATATATCAGAAAAGAATCATGTTAATTAATTTATTAAAATTTATGTTATTAGGCTGTAGGTAAATGTATACAAACAAAACCAAAGAAATTCTTAGCTTAACTCACCAGCCAATCTGCTACCAACCAAATTATTCTGTCTAGCAGTTTCCAATAAAAACAGGGGTTTAGTTAGCACACATTTACAAATAAATGCATAAGCTGTAGAGACGCTCAAAGGCACTCCAATATTTCTGCAGTCCTAACACTTGTAAATTTATGAGAGCCTCCACAGTGGAAGCACATGCATTCTAATTGATAGATGGAGGGCAGGCGAGCCTGGAGGTAGCCTAGACCTCCTTAAAGGCACAGGGGCACACTTGACACCCGGCACATAGCACAATGACAGCAAAGGTGTTCAGTGTGTCCCCTCACTAATAATACATCAGTAACAAACAACTGGCCACTGCCCCACCTATAACTGGCCTTCACAGCAAGGAGCACATGGAAGGGAAAAGAATGCAAAACAAAACCAAAGAAAATTCCCAGCTCAACTCGCCAGCCAATCTGCTACCAACCAAATTATCCTGTCTAGCAGTTTGCATTAAAAACAGGGGTTTAGTTAGTACACATTTACAAATACATTCATAAGCTGCAGAGCCTCTACAAGGCACCGCAATATTTCTGCAGTCCTAACTCTTGCAAATTTATGAGAGCCTCCACAGTGGAAGCACATGCATTCTAATGGATAGATGGAGTGTAACCCCGAAGCTGGGCCATCAAGTGGTTTATAAATTATGGTATTAAACCACTTAAGGAGCAGGCCATTGTTTGCGATACGGCACTGCGTCACTTTAACTGACAATTGCGCGATCATGCGACTCTGTACCCAAACAAATTGACTTCCTTTTTTTTCCCACAAATAGAGCTTTCTTTTGGTGGTATTTGATCACATCTGCGGTTTTAATTTTTTTCGCAATAAACAAAAAATAGCGACAATTTTGAAAAAAAAATATATATTTTATACTATTTGCTATAATAAATATCCCCCCAAAAAATGTAAAAGACATTTCTTCATCAGTTTAGGCCGATATATATTCTTCTACATATTTTTGGTAAAAGAAAATTGCAATAAGCGTATATTGATTGGTTTGCGCAAAAGTTGTAGCGTCTACAAAATAGGGAATAGATTTATGGCATTTTTTTATTTATTTTTTACTAGTAATGGCGGTGATCTATGATTTTTAGCGGGACTGCGACATTGCGGCGGACAGATCGGACACTTTTGACACATTTTTGGGACCATTGACCTTCAAACAGCAATCAGTGCTATAAAAATGCACTGATTGCTGTGTAAATGTCACTGGTAGGGAAGGTGTTAACATTAGGGGGCGATCAAGGGGTTAAACGCGTTCCCTGCTAGGTGTTTCTAACTGTATGGGGATGTGACTTACTATAGGAGGAGCCAGATTGCTGCTCCTAGCTAGTAGGAACAGACAATCTGTCTCTCCTCTCCTGACAGAATGGGGATTTATATGTTTACACACACACGCATCCCCGTTCTGGCTCTCGTGCCTGCGATTGCACGTGGCCAGCGGACATCGCGGCCGCCGGCCACGCACATCGTGTTCCCCCGCCGTGCAGCAGGCCTGCTAGAGCTGTTTAAATGGCCAACGTACAGCTACGGCGATTCGAAGGAAACGTGCCCACCTGCCACAGTATAATGCAGCAGCTGGTCGGCAAGTGGTTAAAATCATTTTTTTCTAAATCAAATCAAATTGAGCCTTGTTCTTCTTTATTTCACTTTATGCCTACAGTCCTGCTTTAGACTGTTTGACCGGGGCATCAGATTTTTTATTTTTTACAGCAAGGCCAACTGTGTGACAGGGGCATCAAATTTTAATTTTACAGCAAGGCCAGTTCTTGCTTTCATCAAGAGTACCTCTATATGATTACAATGTGAAGGCACGCCAACACCCAAAGAACAATTTTTCTGCACCTGTTACTTCCATCCAAAGTCTGCAAAAGAGACACCAGACTTCTATCTAAAAAAAACAATTGTTAATCTTAACCTAAAGCCCCATACACACGATCGGATAATGTCAGGAACGAGTATGGAGATCGAGATGCTAAGAGGGCTCCCCTTGCGGCTGAGTGCAGCGCGCCCCTGGAGTTGGGAACAGGGAGCGCGGTGCCAACAGAAGCACGGTTGGCCAGGTGCTTGCTTGCAGTCTGATGAGCTCAGCCACTGAGGGATGGCGGAGGCAGGCAGAACTGAGCTGGTTATATTCAGATGAACGGAGATATCGGAAGCTAGGCCGGGGGTCAAACACAGGAGATCAGTCCAGAGCATATACAGGGGCGAGCCGGGGTCATACACGTGCAGGGTCCAGGTACAAGCCGAGGGTCAAGCCGGGTGGTCAGGAAGCAGAAGCAGAGTCCAGAAGCAGGCCGAGGGTCAAACACAGGAGAACAGGAAGCGAGGTTAAGGCAAGCCGGGTCACAACGGATAAGCACGGATCAGGAGACAAGGTCAAGGTACACAGGAGACTGAAGAGATAATCCAGCAATGAGCAGCTCCAGCAGCAGGCTTAAATAGACCAGGAAGTTAGTCATGTGATCTGTTCAGGTTACAAGGAGGAAGTACCGCCCACCTTAGTCATGCTGTGCACCATGGCAGCCATGATTGTCTTGGGCAGAATTGCCAGTCCTTCTTCGGCTATTTCCCTGACAGATAACCTATGGATTTTCGTCCGATGGATTTGTCCATCGGAAATCCGATGAAACTGTTTTTCATCAGTCTTGGCCACACACCATCAGTCAAAAAACCGACCGTTCCAAACGCGGTGACGTAAAACACTCCGATGAGCCGAGAAAAATGAAGTTTAATGCTTCTGAGCATGCGTCGACTTGATTCTGAGCATGCGTGGGTTTTTTAACCGATGGACTTGCCCATAGACGATCGGAAATTCCCATCGTTTTTTTATCCATCGGAAAATTTTAAAACAAGTTCTATTTTTTACAACCGATGGAAAAAAGACCGATGGGTACCATACACGATCGGTTGGTCTGATGAAAACCATCCATAAGTGTACTATAATCTGGCTCCTTCACATAAGACTTGCTCACTATGGTGCAAAACGTGTTTTTTTCCATCCAAAGTCTGCCAAAGAGACACCAGAATTTATTTAAAAAATCTCTAATCTTGTTCTGAGTGCACTAAATTGTGGCCGCATCATACAGACTGGCTCCCCAAGCCGTTTTTTTACTAAATAACGAAAGGTGCAGGGAAAATCAATTTAAATGTCATTTTTTTTCTTTATAAATGTCAGTTTTGCTGCAGCAGGTTCTATACACAGTACAGATGCGCCACTTTACAGGCAGACTAAGGAGACCCCCCCCAGACACTACAGTATATGTAAAGCAATTTTTCATTTTTATTGTTAAACTGTAACCACTTCAATACTGGGCACTTTCCCCCCTTCCTTCCCAGACCAATTTCCAGCTTTCAGCGCTCTTGCATTTTGAATGACAATTGTGCGGTCATGCTACACTGTACCCAAATATTTTTTTTTATCATTTTGTTCACACAAATAGAGCTTTATTTTGGTGGTATTTATTCACCACATGGTTTTTTATTTTTTGCGATATAAGCGGAAAAAGAGCGAAAATTTAAGAAAAAAAAACAATATTTTCTACTTTCTGTTTTAAAAGAAATCCAATAAAATCAAATTTCATCATAAATTTAGGCCAAAATATATTCTGCTACATGTCTTTTGACAAAAATATCCTGATAAGTGTATAATAATTGGTTTGCGTGATCAGGGACAGATGTGCGCAGATGATTGTGTACAGATATGTGCAGATGATCACAGACAGATGTGTGCAGATGAACACTGGGACATATGATTTTACTGTGACATATGTGGGACAGGTGTTTTTACTGTGTGGGGACACTGTTTTGGGGGCACTGTTTTGGGGACACTAGCCCAGTGATCAGTGTATAAAAAGCTGTAAAAAAAAGCTCATACAAACTAATCACCGGCTGGCTGCAGAGATCCGCTCTCCTTCTCCTCACTGACAAGCTCCATGTGAGGAGAAGGAGAGCCGATCGCCTAGCAACCAGCTCTTTATTTACATCACATGATGGCTGTGATTGGACACATCCATCATGTAATCAGAAGGATCACTCACAGAGCCCTCCTGTCGATCACGAGCACATTGGGATCGCGCAGCTGCGTGCTCGTGCAAACCCGCTCCTTCTGAGGGATGTCCAGGAACGTCCACTCAGACCCCACCCGGCCGTTTATGTGCAGTGGCCATGTGGGAAGTAGTTAAGCATCATTAAAATCATTGCTCCTTTAAAAACTATCTTTTTAAAATGTTTTTTTTTTGCATTGGTACATGTCCCCCAGGACATTACCCGGGCTCCCATACCCTTTTTATGGCCAATAACTTGCATATAAGCCTTCAAAATGGGGACTTTTGATTTTTCAAGTTCGGGTCCCATAGACTTTAATAGGGTTTGAGGTTCGGGTCTGAACTTTTGCATTGCTCAGAAGTTCTGGCGGGATCGAACCGGGGGTTGTTTAGCCCATCTCTATTCAAGGGCCCTTCTATCCTGGGTACCATGGCAGACTATGGAAGCTGCATAGGCTGGTATGGCTACAATTAGACATTGTTAAAAGTAGGAAAGCATAAAACTGAAGATTAAAAATGCAAACTTTCTAGACAGCCAAGGTCATAACGATTTACCTCAGAAGAAAATCTCACTTGTAATATAATGTTAAAATAGAGAACAATTTGTACTAAACAATTGAAATCTTTTCAGTTAGACAGTGTTCATGAAATTGCTGCAATGCTAAACAAAACCCTATGCGAGTATAAAGCACACTTCTAAACTGTTATTGAACTGAACAAAAAAGGAGTGCAAGGTGCATGGACCCTTTAAAACAAATAAGAATAGGTCCATCACTTTTCCGTAAAACAAATCATGATTTGCTGCTGTCCCCTTGCACCTCACACCTATTTTAGCAATGTCATGTTGAATAGCCACCACTGACCACTTAGTTAGCTTTAAAGGACAAACTTTTTACCTTATTTTACAGTAAAGGCCATTACCACTAACTTTTCACCTTAATAGTATTGGTGATTTCAGTCATCTGTCCAATGCACTCTTGTAATGCATTATTTGCTATTTGGATGAATGGAAGCCCATTACATAGGATGAAGTCATAGCCTAGCACACTTGGGAATTCACATGTCTTATTAACAGTAATTAACTTTAGCACTTTCAAATATTTCCCAGACAACTGAATTTGTTTTGGATAATGAGATTAATGAAGAGTAAGAAAAATCTGTAAGAACTAAATGCATTTTTTTCATTATAGAGCCTACGTATTGACTGATGTTGACTGTCAATATTCAAAGATTTTCTGCATTCGAGACATATTAAAGTGCATTGCTGTGATGCTTAATCGCCATTCTCGATAAGATAATACATTTATGCTAAAAGTGTGTTGTGCCTATAATACGGTACACTGAAAATGCTACAATATGGCTAGCATTGAATGTATAAAGCACTTCTGTTCCTGAATCATTTTAGAAGCTGTTTAGTTTATGAAAAATGGTATGTTGGGGCTTATATTTTTATGAACATACTATTCATGCTCTTTGTATACTTCTGTATTCATCCTTTTTATAGCATGCGAATATCACTCAGATTAAAAAAAATAGATTTAAATAGGTTCCCATAAAATAGGGGTTGCAGTGTGTTTACAGTGGATCACTGTGTATTGCTAAGCGAACCTAATTTGTAGGTAACTGTAATCACACTGATATGTTCCAAAACTGAACCATAATATGGTTTTATATTTTAGTAGTGTTACCAGTATTTAATCCCATTCTGAATTATGTCTGTGGGCTCAAGAGGTTAGGGACCATTAGAATGTTTGAGTAAAAGCTTGAGCTTGGTGAAGCCTTTATACGAAAAGCCTTTGTTCTGATGTAGGGTTTAGAATGAGAGAATGTGTTGGTCAGCACCTGCAGTTTGTAGGAGGTACAGTTCTGCATTGAAGGTAAGTATTGCAGCAAAAGACGATTGACTATTTTAGCTTTTAAAGAGGAATTTAACCCCCACCCCCACCCCCACCAAAAGATTAAAAGTCAGCAGCTACAAACAATGTAGCTGTTGACTTTTAATATTAGGACACTTACCTGTCCAGGGATCCTGCGATGTTGGCACCCCAGCTGATTTTCCAATTGGCTCTCGGGTGCTGCCACCACCATTTGTTGTTAGAGGAACTGGCAATGAAGCCATTCCACTTCACATCCAGTTCCCTACTGCGCATGCGGGAAGCCAAACTTGCGAGGGACCTCGCCGCGGCGAGGTCTCCCGGAAGTGGGGACGGGTACCTGTCAAAAACTGGTACCCACTCCTCCCTCCCCTCCGAAAGGTACCAAATGTGGCAGTGGAGGGGGGGGGGGAAGCAAACAAGTGGAGCCTCCCCTTTTGGGTGGAGCTCTGCTTTAATTGGCTATTATTTATTTTGTTTTCTGATTTTTCTGTGGTTCTTTTTTTAGGAACTATTGCATGCACTTTGTTTTCAATACCAAAAGTCCTTAACAATATACAGACAATATATAAGCTATCTGTGTGTATTTGTGTTTTTATTATAAACTATAAAACGTTTGTATTCAGCATCACACTGTTTTATTATTTTAGAAAATAATGCAGCAAAATAGTTTCCGGTAATCCCTTATTATTCTTCTCATATTTGATCGAAATTCTCTTTACTAAATAAACGTAAAATCAAGAAGCATATCCAGGCTTAATTTATAGTTTGATACAGAATATCATATTGCAATTATTATTTTTAGATGTCTGGGCGCTCAGAGGAATAGTATACTAATAGGTTTACAGCTGTATTTTCTGGCCAACACTAAAATGCAAAATAAAATACATAATACATAATAACTTAGTAAATATACCGTAGTCACTTTCCCCTCTTTCTCAATATGTAACGTTTATACTTGATTACCATTGTACTATATTGTTTATAAATTTGACCAAGCATAGAAAATAGCATTCAAACAATATATAACCTGCAGTGCTTGCTTAACTACTTGCCTCCCAAGCTAATTCTGAAGCCTCGTACACACGACCGAGTTTCGCGGCAAAAACCAGCAAGAAACTTGCTGGCAGAGATTTCTTGCCGAGAAATTCGTTCGTGTGTATGGTTTCTCGTCAAGAAAAGCGACAAGAATCTCGACGAGAAAATAGAGAACCTGCTCTCTATTTTCTCGTCGAGATTCTCGTCAGCCTGTTTCTCGACGAGAAAAGTGTGTGTGTGTACACTTACCTGTTCGCCGGGAAGCCCGCGCATGCTCGAAATGACTTTGACGCATGCGCGGTAGCTTCCTAGGCATAGGTAGGGTGAACCAAGATGGCGGCGACGGCATCGAATGTGACGAGCGCATGCTCATCGTATTCGATGACGTCACCCCATACGCTCCATTCAAAGAACCGCGGGTTCTTTGAAATGAGCGTGTGTACACTCGGCCGGGACAAGTTTCTTGTCCAAGGATCTCGTCGAAAAAAACGACGTGTTTTTTACGACAAGATTCTCGGCCGTGTGTACGAGGCTTGACACTTCTTTCCTACATGTAAAAGTCATAATTTTCTTGCTATAAAAAATGATGTAAAATTACTCAGGACCCCCATACATTATAATATATATATTTAGCAGAGACCCTAGGGAATAAAATGGCGGTTGTTGCAACTTTTTATGTCACACAGTATTTGCGCAGCAATTTTTTAAAAGTGATTATTTGGGGAAAAAAACAATTTTATGAATAAAAAAAATGAAAAACACAATATTTACCCCAATTTTTTTGTATAATGGGAAAGATGATGTTATGCCGAGTAAATAGATACCTAACATGTCATGCTCTAAAATTGCGCTCACTTGTAGAATGGGGCCAAACTTCGGTACTTAAAAATCTCCATAGGCTAAACCCCCGTACACACAGTCCGAATTTCTGACAGAAAAAGTCAGATTGGAGTGGAGTGGACTGTTTCTGTCGGAAATTCGGGCAGCATTAGATTGAGAACCTGTTCTCAATTTTTCCGTCAGAATTTCTGAAGGGGGTTTTCCCATTGAAAAACCCGATCGTGTGTACGGGGCATTAGCTTTAGAAATGTTTACAGGTTACCAGTTTAGAGTTACAGAGGAGGTCTAGTACTAGAAATATTGCTGTCACTCTAACCTTTGTGTTGATACCTCACATGTTTGGTTTGAATGTCGTTTACATATGGCATCACTTGAATGCGGGGACGGGTGCACTTAAATTTTTAAATTTTTTTGTTGTTTCTTTTTTTTTTTTTACACTTTCCTTTAAATGTTTTACTTATTGATCACTTGTATTCCTACAACAAGGAATGTAAACATCCCTTGTAAAAGGGATAGAGCATGACAGGTCCTCTTTATGGAAGGATCTGGGGACTATAAGTCCCCAGATCTCTCCTCTATGCTGGAAAGCCTGAGATAAAAATAAAAAAATCAAACTCAGGCTTTCCAACAAAAAAAACTTCAGTGTTTACATCTGCTGGCACTGGAAGTGTCGTCATGATGGCGCTTCTGGCCTCCGAGGGCCATAGAGATGGCCAGGGACCATCTGGTCCTCGGTTACCTCTTTGGTAGACTTCTGCCGCCGGCGGATTCATGCTCTGGCTCTCCGATCGCACAGGCGAGACCTGAGAAGCACCAACGGGTGACGAGGGGGGGGGGGTCCCCTCCCTCCACCTGTAAAAGTAATCAATCAGAAAAAAAGCTACTATGACTGTTTTTACTGTGCAGGGAATCACCTGCTTAAAACAAAGATATCTGAATGATGCCTGCAGCTGCAGGAGTCATTCAGATATCGCCACTTCAAGTCCCCAACGTCATATGACGACGACTTGGGGGAAGTGGTTAAAGTGGTATTAAGCCCAAAACTAAAAATTTTATTATTTTGTAGCCTACCAATCATTAGATGTGGTGGCTGCTTTCGTTTTTCTTTTCTTTGGCTTCTTCCCTTCTGTTTTCATCTGGAGATCTGGCCAGGAACACACCTCCTGTATTAGTGAGACACAACTCTGGATGAATGAGAACAGGAAACACAGCAGGCAGCAGCATTGTCAGTCTGGGGGAGAAATGTGTTAGCAAATTTAAGTAAACTAACAAATTGAAACCAAACCCAAGCTCACACTTTATAATCAGTTACAGCAAACATGTTTTCCCCCTTTTTGGATAAAAGTTTACATGAATAAATGACAGTTCATAATTTCACTCACCCCTGCCAGTTGAAAATGGTTTGTCTTATCCATGTAAACTGATACATTCTGCTGGAGAGCTTGTGCTTTTGAAAAACAACTGATTTTCTGTCTGGATCACTAGATGAAAATAGAAGGAAAGCCTAAAAAAGGAAACGAATACAGCCATCACATCTAAGAATTGGTAAGCTGCAATATTATAAATGTTTGCTTTTAGGTTTAATACCACTTTAACTTTGCAGAATCGTATATACCGGTATGTGTATATGTGTAAAAGAAAAAATAACTATGCTATGTTTTTTCAGTTTATAGCTGAGACCCCTTTTTGTTGTTTGTTACAACTCAGCATGTTTTAATGCCAAAATGACAAGGCAGACCAGATTTCTTGTTCAGCTGGTCATGTGATTTGTGCGGTCAGCAACCTCTGTTTTCCCCAGTGTCGGTTGCACACTGATCTATATTTCTGAAGCCTCACAAGTCTTCAGAGGCTGCGAAGGCAAGATTTAACCAGGAGGTATGTTTTTTGTCTTAACACTTCAAATAATCTAATATGGCAGATCCAGCACACACTTCCTACAGGGAGTATGTACAATGCACGCGTGGATCTGCCAGGCAGTGACAAAAGCAATTCTGGCATATATTCATATTAAGCTAAAATAGAGTATTATTTACAGATAGTATTTTTTTTAACATAATTATAATGCAGGGTGCTCTTTAAGCAACATACAATTTTGAATTTTTTGTCAAGTAAAGTTCTAGGCTCCTTTTTACCTGAACCTGTGTTTTCTTGCTGCTTTATCAAAAAAAAAAGCCTTTTATATTTAGAAAAGAAAATAAATTTTCTACAGTCTGCACACATGTATCTGTGAATGTGTCAGTAACCCAGGAAAGAGAACATGGACAGTCTTATGCCCCGTACACACAATCGGATTTTCCATCGGGATAAACTGTGACGGATTTTTCAGACGGAATTCCGTTCAAGCTGTCTTGCATACACACTGTCACACCAAATTCCGACCGTCAAGAACGCAGTGACGTACAACACTACGACGAGCCGAGAAAAATGAAATTCAATGCTTCCGAGCATGCGTTGACTTGATTCTGAGCATGCTAGTTTTTTTCTCCATCAGAGTTCCCTACAGACGAATGGATTTTCTCTTTCTCTTTCTAAATTCCGACTGAAAATGTCAGATGGGGCACACATACGGTCGGAATATCCGATGAAAAAATGTGATTGTGTGTACAAGGCATTAGTATAATGTACACTGTTTGAGGTCAGGTTGATGTTCCACTGTTCAGTGTTCCATACCTATGGATAACATAAACACTGGACTATGTGGACAATTGTAATCCACTTCTACTGAAAGATTTTGCCAGTGAATAATCATTAGAAGTAGCAATTGAATGCTATGCAGGTGGAACAAATGTTGCTCTATGGAGTTAGCTACAGTACCAGCACATTGCAAGGGACAACTAAAGGCCAAAGAAATGTTGCAGGAAGTACTAAAGGTGCCAAGTTGTTGCAATAGGCCATTAGAGGTCACCAACATGTTGTAGAAAACTACTTGAAAACGCCAACATATTTCAAAATACAACTAGATGCCACTGGCATGTTGCAAAAAATGTGGCACTAGAAAGTGCACCGGTGGTCTAACCTATACCTTTCTTTTGCCACCAATCTCAGAGTGCTGCATACTTGATCATACATTTGGTGCTGGAATTAAATCTATTCAAACACTGGCTCCCACTCACCACTGTACTGTGTTGATAAAAGGAGGAAGGGAAAAAATCAGGTACCAGGACATCCACTGCTTGGGGCCTTGATTGCTTTACATTTGGTCAGTCCCATCTAAGTCAGGTGTCAGGATGTCAAACTGGTCTGTGGCTTCTGTAAAGATCAGCAGAGTCAAATCCTAGCCACAGCCATAGCCACAGCCACACATATATGACCACAGTAGTGTTGCTAACTTACTGCTGTCACCAGGGTGTAATAATGGTGATCTCAGCCTCACCCTGCACAGAGATTACCAGTAGGAATGGACTTGGGTGTGCTCGGATCTAAGCCGCCAGGAAGCTGTCACTGCACACTGCCAATCATAGGTAGCGTGTGTATGTGCAGCTGCCGGTCAGGAAATGCCTCACTACCTATGATTGGCGGTGTGAAGTGACAACTTCCTGGCGGTTTCGATCTGAACATGACCGAGCCCATCACTAATTACCAGCCTGTGGGAAAATTATCTGAGTGCCAACACAGGGCCGGTTTACTCTGCTGTTAACCCTTTGCTCACATAAACTCTGCCACCAGGTGCTTTATAACAGGAACATTCACCATTCACAACATATATTGTGCAAAGTAAAAGTGGTGCGCCTCAAAAAACATAAAAAAAATAAAAAGGCATTTAAGTGAATAATACATTAAAGTCCAGGTAACAAAGCTGAAATCCTGGTGAAATGTCCAAGATAATGAGAAATGCAAAGTAATAACACCAGTGTTGGTAATGCAATTCTTTTTAGGAGTGGTCCAGTAAACTCCCACCGTCAATATGCAAAATGCAAACTCACCAAAGCGAGTAGCTGCCGTTACAGCAGCATAAATGCCCAATGCAGCATGTTGATCAAACAAGGAACATGCAGCATAGGGACCCCCAGGACTTCTCGTTTAAAGCCTCCAACTCTGAATGAATAAAGCTTGCCAAGAGCCAGAGAAAGATACCAATAGTGTAGTATTTTAATATTTAAAAGCATGCATACAGCAAATAAAGGACAGTGAATAGATAAACTCACATCTAAAAGCTGCTGTCGACCTGGAATCAAACAGCCGCATGATGTAAGCACCAAATTCTCTGGAGAAAATCAAAAGCAATCTCTGAATGGCACCCATGCCAATCATAGGACCAAGAAGCTAGTGGAGGTCACTGTTATAACGGTGTCTACTACAGTGATTTCAAGCTTCCAGGACCAATGTAACTATGTAAAATATCCAAATCTGGAATTCTTCCTTAACAAAAGTCTTTACTTCAGATCAGTCTTCAATCTACACAGTCATTGGCCCTCAAAGAAAAAATAAATCTTAGCAGGTGTTCTTTGATTGTAAAGCAAAGCAGTCAAGCTGCAGTTGCAAAAGCATTTTGTGGAACTTCTAGGGTATCACTGAGCTCTCCCCCACCAAAACACATGGGTTAGGGGATGGGAAGTAGGAGTGATGAAATGTTTATAATATTCACGCAAACCCTTCCATGATGTCACCTTTCTAAATGCGGTCATATTTCAATTGTACCATATGCCACGATCTAATCACCCATGTTTTATCATGCAGCATAAAATTACCTTTTAAACAAGACCACTCATGACATACCCATAAAAAGCACCTCCCTAAGAAGAAGTAGTGTACCCCATTGTGCCCCACTACATAAATTTAGGGGGTTTACTCTAAAAATGATGGTAAAGGTCAATACCAATGTAGCGATATCCCCGAAGGAGCTACTTTTATTTGCTCAGTCCGTTACTCTGCCTCTCAACCCCAAAGAACTGTGTCAGCCCATCTGGCACACCTAGCAAATAGTTCTTGCAAACTCAGTAAAACAGACACAGATGTAGTGAACAGGTAGTTTGTTTACTGGGAGACTTTCCACAATCAAACAAATAGTGATCTGGTAACTCAATAATCAAGAATGCCAAACTGTGGTGATTAATAGTGTTAATCAAACCCAAAATGCAGACTTCTAGATAGCACAGTCAAACAACTTAAATAGGTCTAGAGTGGCCTCTTGCCTCACATTTAATTGCCTGGGTCTGTGATTTCAGGATTTGAGGGAAACAGACTGACTGTTGTTAAGTCAGATCAGTTCCCCCTTATGACTGACATAAAGGGGAACTGATCTGACTTAACAACAGTCAGTCTGTTTCCCTCAAATCCTGAAATCACAGACCCAGGCAATTAAATGTGAGGCAATAGGCCACAAATGCAATTTATCACTTGTGACAGCAGGAAGGTAAAGTCACCTGGTTGCATCCAGGGGGGTAGGTATATTTCTCCCAGATTCAGGCTTTATGCCGACTTATACAACTAGGGAGAGAGTTGATGAAGCCCAGCTGAGGCTAGTGGGCTCATTGATGACTCATACCTCTAGGGAGAGGGCTGGGCGTCGTGCAGGCAGGGAGTTGATGAGACCAGCTGAAGCTTGTCAGCTGGTTTAAGGCCTATATAAAAACTCCCAGATTCATTAGGTGTTGGCTCATGCCTGGAACCAGACCTGTGTGGACTGTCTAGGGAGAGTGAACCCCTGTGCGGTGAGACAAAGCCTGTGTGGCTATTTGTTTGGACATTGACTAAACCAGGGACTTAGGGACTAGGACAGCACTAGGCTGATCCCAGTTGTTAGTTAGGAAACCTGCATGTTTAGTCAGAGGTCAAGCTGACCAGGGTTTATTTTGTTTATGTTTCTTTTTGCTTTGCTGTGTTTTTTTTGTCACTGTAAATAGAGAAATAAACCGCACCTTTTTGATCTTGAAAACCACAACCTCCGTCTGCTGGGCCTGTTTTTGTGTGGGGAGCCCACCCAGGGGATCACACACACCCGCTGCAGAGCGAACCCCCTCACAGTTGGTGGAGAACCAGTGGCAGTTTTTTTAAGCCAGCATGGAGGAGATACTGAAACAGCTGGCTCTAGCAAATGCCAATCAACAGCAGACAAATGCAGGTTTGCAAAGGAGCCTTGCAGCCCAGCAGCAAGCTCACCAACAGAGTCTGGAAGCTCAGCAACAAGCCCAGCAGCAATCTGAGGCCCGCTTCATAGACCTGTTACAGAAGCAAGAGCAGAGACTACAACAAATGGAAGCAGTAGTGCAGCAACGTCCGCAGACCAGTGAGGAAAGCCGTCCCACTAATACCGCGTCCTTTGGGGTGAGTCGTTTATTGACAAAAATGACTGGAGAGGATGATCCAGAGGTATTTTTGACCACATTTGAAAGGACTGCTGAAAGAGAAAAGTGGCCTGAGGAGCAGTGGGCTGGACTGGTGGCTCCTCTGTTAACTGGTGAATCGCAGAAGGCTTACTATGACCTAGAGCCTGACCAAGCAAAAGACTATGTGATGCTAAAAGCTGAAATATTGGCAAGGCTGGGTGTCACCCTGGCTGTCCGGGCTCAGCGTGTGCATAACTGGACTTTCCAGCTTGGAAAACCCCCCAGGTCTCAAATGTATGATCTCATTCACCTGAGCAGGAAGTGGCTACAGCCAGAGACTTTGTCCGCACCAGAGATTGTGGAACGTGTTGTAATGGATCGGTTTTTGAGAGCTCTTCCTACTGCCATCCAAAAGTGGGTAAGCCATGGAGACCCAGAGACGGCCGGTGGTCTTGTGGATCGTGTAGAGAAATACTTGGCTACAGAGAACCTGACGGCCTCTTCCAGAGACTCTCGGACTTTCCACCCTAAGACCAGACCATCCCCAGGGGCGGATAAGAGGATTCCAAGGGGTGAGGGTGGAGAGAGTGAGAGGGTGGGAGCTCTACCCAAAGTTTGGCGAGAACAGCCTGGGAAGTCAGGGGCTCAAGAGGCAGCCAAAAGGATTGTTTGCTACCGCTGCCGGCAAGCGGGACATATTGCAGCAAATTGCCCGGTTGTGGAGGAACCCATGCAATGTGACTTTCTGACGGACCGACGTCAGTCGCTGTGTGCGACAGTCGTATGCACTGCCATTCGGGGAACTGAGAAACATTTATGCAAAATGTGTATTAATGGTAGAAATGTTGTGGTATTGCTGGATTCAGGTAGCCTTGTGACCCTGATAAAGGCTGAATTAGTTAAAACAGAGGTCTCTGGGAATAGCAAGGTAGCTGTTATTTGTGTGCATGGGGACACCCGAGAGTATCCAGTGACTACAGTGTGTTTCGAGACCCCCAAAGGTACCCTCTCTCATCCAGTGGGGTTAGTATCTCAATTACCGCATGATGCCATTGTGGGAAGGGATTTTCCGAAGTTCTGGGAACTGTGGGATGATCCTGAGCCCCCCACTGGTGCCCCTATGTACCAGGAATGTGATAGCCAGAACTCCTCTGAGAGTGGTGAGGACTCTCCAGAATTTCCCTTGTCAGTATTGGCAGGGGAGACTCAAGAAACTGGAGAGGAGCCCACCTCCTCAGACGAAAACCTACCGTCTGTGGAGTTTTCTGATCTGGAGGTTCACAGGGAAAATTTTGCCACAGAACAGTTAAAAGACCCCGCCCTAATAAAGGCACGGGAAAACGTAGTGGAAATAGATGGCGAGTTAGTGAACCCAGATAATACCTGCACTTACCCATACTTCAGCGTAGGGAAGGACATAGAAAATTATTGTTCCTCCTGCCCTGTGTGTCAGAGGTCGGCCCCGATGCCACATTTCCGTAGCCCGCTGGTCCCTCTACCCATCATTGAGGTCCCGTTTGAGAGAATCGCAATGGATTTGGTAGGTCCTATAATCAAGTCCGCTAGGGGGCACCAGTACATATTGGTTATAATGGACTATGCCACCCGTTATCCAGAAGCGATCCCTCTCAGAAATACCTCGGCCAAAACCATAGCCAAAGAGCTATCTCTTGTTTTTAGCCGGGTGGGTATTTGTAAAGAACTGCTTACGGACCAAGGTACACCCTTTATGTCCCGGGTTATGAAAGAGCTGTGTAAATTGTTCAAAGTGACGCAATTGCGTACATCTGTGTATCACCCCCAAACCGATGGGCTGGTTGAAAGATTCAACAAAACCCTAAAACAAATGTTGAAGAAAGTGGTGGATAGAGATGGAAAGGATTGGGACTGTCTACTTCCTTATTTGATGTTTGCTATTAGGGAGGTGCCCCAATCCTCTACGGGATTCTCCCCCTTTGAGTTACTGTATGGGAGACACCCAAGAGGGCTGTTGGATATTGCCAAGGAAACTTGGGAAAGTGAGAGTTCTCCCCACAGGAGTGTGATTGAGCATGTCGCCCTGATGCAAGATCGAATTGCACAGGTAATGCCCATCGTGAAGGAACATTTGGCCCAAGCGCAGTTGGCACAGCAGAGAGTGTACAACCGTGGAGCCAAGACCCGTACCTTTTCCCCGGGGGATAGGATATTGGTACTTGTCCCTACGGTTGAAAGTAAATTCCTTGCCAAATGGCAAGGCCCCTACGAGATAATGGAAAAAGTGAGCGAAGTGAATTACAAGGTCAGACAACCAGGAAGGCGAAAGCCCGAACAGATATATCACGTTAATCTGTTGAAAGCCTGGAGGGATAGAGAGTCCCTAGTCGCAGAAACTTGGTCACCAGCTCAAACTGGTTTAGTGATTCCGGTGGTTGGAATAGCAGCCACCTTGTCACAACCCCAGCAACAGGAGGTTAAGGAGTTTGTGCTTCGCAACAAGGAGGTGTTCTCTGAGCTGCCGGGACAAACATCTGGGGTAGAGCATGATATTATTACCCCGCCCGGTGAAAGGGTGAAGTTAAAACCCTATCGGATCCCAGAGGCCCGACGGGAGGCAATACGGGAGGAAGTACAGAAAATGCTGAACTTAGGGGTGATAGAGGAGTCCCAAAGTGATTGGTCTAGTCCCATTGTGTTGGTGCCTAAACCGGATGGGAGCTGGCGATTTTGTAACGATTTTCGTCAGTTGAACAAAGTTACAAAATTTGACACCTACCCCATGCCACGTATAGATGAGTTGATCGACCGGCTGGGAACAGCCCGATACATGACGACTCTTGACCTCACAAAAGGGTATTGGCAAATTCCCCTGGCCAAGTCGGCCAAAGAGAAAACCGCATTTGTAACCCCAGACGGGGCGTTCCAATATAAGAGAATGCCGTTCGGGTTACAGAATGCGCCGGCCACATTCCAGCGGAAAATGGACCAGATACTGAGGCCCCATCGGAAGTATGCTGCGGCTTACCTGGATGACGTAATTGTCCATAGCACAGATTGGGCCTCACATCTGCCAAAAGTGCAAGCAGTCCTAGACTCTATCCGGGAAGCGGGGTTTACGGCTAACCCCAAGAAGTGTACCATTGGGCAGGAGGAGGCCAAATATCTTGGGTACACCATTGGCAGGGGAGTGATAAAACCCCAACTCAACAAAGTCGAGGCCATCCAGAGTTGGCCACGTCCCAACAGCAAGAAGCAGGTACGGGCCTTTCTGGGAATCGCGGGTTATTATCGGCGCTTCATTCCCCACTTTGCTTCTAAGGCTGTGCCCCTAACCAACCTGACGAAAGGGAAAGGGTCGGTCATGATTAAATGGACCCCCGAGGCTGAGGCAGCATTCCAATTCTTGAAACAAGCCTTATGTAGCCAGCCAGTGTTGTACTCACCCGACTTCTCTAAAGACTTTGTCGTACAAAGTGATGCGTCAGATGTGGGGTTAGGAGCAGTATTGTCCCAGGTCTGGAACGGGGAAGAGCACCCAGTCATTTACCTCAGCAGGAAGTTGAAGTCCCATGAGGTAAATTATGCCACGGTTGAAAAGGAGTGTTTAGCGGTGAAGTGGGCTCTAGATTCCCTTCGGTACTATCTGCTAGGTAGGCACTTTGACATGGTTACGGATCACGCTCCGTTAAAGTGGATGGCTCAAAACAAGGAGACAAATAGAAGAGTGAATAGGTGGTTCCTGGCCCTACAGGAATTCAACTTCACAGTAAAGCATCGCCCTGGCGTTCAAATGGGGAATGTGGATGCTTTGTCTCGAGTACATGAATGCCTGATTGCTGGTGTTCCAACCCCAAGGTTAAAACAAGAGGGGGGGGGGGGTATGTGACAGCAGGAAGGTAAAGTCACCTGGTTGCATCCAGGGGGGTAGGTATATTTCTCCCAGATTCAGGCTTTATGCCGACTTATACAACTAGGGAGAGAGTTGATGAAGCCCAGCTGAGGCTAGTGGGCTCATTGATGACTCATACCTCTAGGGAGAGGGCTGGGCGTCGTGCAGGCAGGGAGTTGATGAGACCAGCTGAAGCTTGTCAGCTGGTTTAAGGCCTATATAAAAACTCCCAGATTCATTAGGTGTTGGCTCATGCCTGGAACCAGACCTGTGTGGACTGTCTAGGGAGAGTGAACCCCTGTGCGGTGAGACAAAGCCTGTGTGGCTATTTGTTTGGACATTGACTAAACCAGGGACTTAGGGACTAGGACAGCACTAGGCTGATCCCAGTTGTTAGTTAGGAAACCTGCATGTTTAGTCAGAGGTCAAGCTGACCAGGGTTTATTTTGTTTATGTTTCTTTTTGCTTTGCTGTGTTTTTTTTGTCACTGTAAATAGAGAAATAAACCGCACCTTTTTGATCTTGAAAACCACAACCTCCGTCTGCTGGGCCTGTTTTTGTGTGGGGAGCCCACCCAGGGGATCACACACACCCGCTGCCGAGCGAACCCCCTCACACACTTTAACATGAGAGTTCCCTTTTAAAGGTAGGGAGGGTACTGGGAGGGGCTGGGCATGACCCAGCTGTCTTGGTCCACGTTGGAACCAATGACAGTATACATGGAAGGTGGAGGCTCCTTAAGAATCAATTTGAGGAACTAGGCTGCAAGATGAAGGCAAGGACCTCCAAGGTGATATTCTCTGAAATATTGCCTGTGCCATGCGTAACACAGGAAAGGCAGGGGGAGATTAGAGAGCTGAATGCATGGCTGAAGACCTGGGGTAGGGAGGAGGGATTTGGGTTTCTAGAGCACTGGGCTGACTTTTCATTGGGGTGCAACCTCTATGCTAAAGACGGTTTGCACTTGAATGGAAGGGGGTCTGCTGTGCTGGGGATAGGTTTATGGGAAGGCTGGAGGAGTATTTAAACTAGGGTTGAGGGGGGAGGGTGAACTAGAATTACATCGGGCACACAGGTCAGTTAGGGGTCAGACATTAATGGAGAGTGGAATGGGGATAGATGGGGGGAGGGTTATGGCAGGTGACAAGAAAGTTTCCATGTTGCAAACAGCCATTGGAAACTATAGTGCCATTTGTACTACTAAAAATTCTATGAAAAACACCAGAGAAAAATGTAATACATTAAAGTGTTTGTTCACCAATGCCAGAAGTCTGCCAAGCAAAATAGGTGAGTTGGAAGCTCTGGTGCATGAGGAGAGCTATGACGTAATCGTTATTGCTGAAACTTGGCTTCAATCCTCACATGACTGGGTTATTAATATTCCTGGCTATGCACTCTTTCGAAGAGACAGGGCAAAAAGGAAAGGTGGCGGGGTCTGTCTCTATGTGAGAAGTGATCTCAAAGCGAGTGTGAAAGAGGACCTGGTTGATGGAGAGTGTGATGAGGCTCAAGCATTATGGGTGGAACTGCATACAGATGTGCGTAGTTCAAAGTTAATCATTGGAGTTTGTTATAGACCACCCAATGTTAATGAGGAGGTGGAGACTCAGCTCCTTGCACAGATGGAAAGGGCTGCAAGGGCTGGGACGGTGATAATAATGGGGGATTTTAACTACCCAGAAATTGACTGGAGTAATGGCACTGCTGGGACAGTTAAAGGGCTAAAATGTATAAGCCTATTGCAGGACAATTTTATGGTCCAGTTTATTGAGGCCCCAACTAGGAATGATGCTCTGTTGGACCTGGTAATCTCAAACCTTGCAGAGCGTATTACTAATGTTCAGATAAAGGAACACCTGGGTAGCAGTGACCATAACATGATTTCATTTGATGTTAGCTGTAAGCAAGAAATACATGCAGGAAAGATAAAAACACTTAATTTCAATAAAGCTAATTTTACAAGGATGAGGGCTGCTCTCCAGGACTTAGACTGGGAGGGAATATTGGCATCGATTAACACAGAACAGAAATGGGAGTTCTTCAAAAAGACTGTTTGTGAACTCACTGCAAAGTATATTCCCATGGGCAATACGTTTAAAAGGCTAAAAATAAAACCTATGTGGCTCACGGTTAAAGTTAAAAAAGCTATAAACAATAAGAAAAGAGCTTTTAAAAAATATAAAAATGAAGGAACACTAGTGTCATTTAAATGTTACAAAGAATATAACAGGATATGTAAAAAGGAAATCAAGGATGCAAAAATTCAAAATGAACGACAGATTGCAAAAGATAGTAGGACAAACCCTAAAAAATTCTTCAAATATATTAATAGTAAAAAAGTCAAGTCTGAGCATGTAGGCCCTTTACAAAATAATCTAGAGTGGGTGACTGGGGACAAAGAGAAGGCTAATTTATTAAATACTTTCTTCAGCTCTGTGTATACAATGGAACATGGGGGAGCTCATGTCCATAATGGGGGTGGTAGTGACACAGCCCCAAATCCACAATGGCTCAAAAGTGATATGGTCCAGAAATATTTAGACAGAATAAAGGTGGATAAAGCACCTGGACCAGATGGCATACACCCACGGATCCTAAAAGAATTGAGCTCTGTAATTTCAAAGCCATTGTATCTAATTTTTAGGGACTCATTAATGACAGAAATAGTACCACTGGATTGGCGCAGGGCCAATGTGGTGCCTTTATTTAAAAAGGGAACAAAGTCGTTACCAAGTAACTATAGACCTGTTAGTTTAACTTCTATAGTTGGGAAGATACTGGAGAGATTAATAAAAGACCACATAGATGAGTTCTTGCTGGAAAAAAACTATTTAGGCAACAGACAGCATGGATTCATGAAAGACAGAAGTTGTCAGACAAACCTAATTTCTTTTTATGAAGAGGTAAGTAAAACCTTGGACAGAGGGGTGGCGGTGGACGTGGTATACTTGGATTTTGCAAAAGCGTTCGATACAGTTCCGCACACACGGCTCATGTGTGAGGTAAAGTCTACAGGATTGGAAATATCAGTTTGTAAATGGATAGAAAACTGGATAAAAGACAGAATTCAGAGAGTAGTGGTTAATGATTCTTACTCTGAATGGTCTAAGGTTATCAGTGGTGTACCCCAAGGTTCAGTGCTGGGACCCTTACTTTTTAATATCTTTATAAATGATATTGGGTCTGGGATCAAAAGTAACATTTCTGTCTTTGCAGATGACACCAAGCTATGCAGTGGAATAACGTCCTTAACAGGATGTCTCCAAATTACAA
The DNA here is from genome assembly GCA_029206835.1 of Rana muscosa. Taxonomy (NCBI): domain Eukaryota; kingdom Metazoa; phylum Chordata; class Amphibia; order Anura; family Ranidae; genus Rana; species Rana muscosa. Next base: position 141,915,844 of record CM055122.1, read on the forward strand.
GCCGACCTCGATGCACATGTCTAATTGGGCGACTATGTGGCAGATGAGGTTTAATGTTGATAAATGTAAAGTTATGCACTTGGGGGCTAAGAATATGAATGCATCATACATACTAGGGGAGTACAACTGGGGGGTCCGTAGTGGAGAAGGATCTGGGGGTTTTGGTAGATCATAAGCTCAATAATGGCATGCAATGCCAAGCTGCGGTTTCCAAAGCGAGCAAAGTCCTTTCTTGTATTAACCACTTGACCACTGGGCACTTAAACCCCCTTAATAACCAGACCAATTTTCAGCTTTCGGTGCTCTCACATTTTGAATGACAATTACTCAGTCATACAACACTGTACCCATATGAATTTTTTGTCCTTTTTTTCACACAAATAGAGCTTTCTTTTGGTGGTATTTAATCACTGTTGGGTTTTTTATTTTTTGCGCTATAAGAGAAAAAAGACTGAAAATTTTGTAAAAAAATGATTTTTTTTTCGTTTCTGTTATAAAATTTTGCAAATTACTATTTTTTCTTCATAAATTTTGGCCAAAATTTATACTGCTACATATCTTTGGTAAAAATAAGTACAAATTGGTGGATATTATTTGGTCTTTGTGAAAGTTATAGAGTCCACAAGCTATGGTGCCAATATCTGAAAATTGATCACACCTGAAGTACTGACGGCCGATCTCATTTCTTGAGACCCTAACATGCCAGAAAAGTACAAATACCCCCCAAATGACCCCTTTTTGGAAAGAAGACATTCCAAGGTATTCAGAAAGAGGCATTGTGAGTTTTTTGAAGTTGTCCTTTTTTCCCACAATTCTTTGCAAATCAAGATTTTTTTTTTTCTCTTTTTTTTTTTCACAAAATTGTCATATTAGCAGGTTATTTCTCACACACAGCATATGCATTCCACAAATTACACCCCAAAACACATTCTGCTATTCCTCCCGAGTATGGCGATACCACATGTGTGAGACTTTTACACAGCGTGGCCACACACAGAGGCCCAACATGCAGGGAGCACCTTCAGGCGTTCTGGAGCACCCAGGCCAATTCTGACATTTCTCTCCTACATGTAAAAATCATCATTTATTTGCTAGAAAATTACATAGAACCCCAAAACATTATATATGTTTTTTTAGCAAAGACCTTAGAGAATATAATGGTGGTTGTTGCAACTTTTTATCTCGCACGATATTTGTGCAGCAATTTTTTTAACGCGTTTTTTACGGAAAAAAAATGTTTTGTGCTTAAAAAAAAAAAAAAACAGTAAAGTTGGCCCAATGTTTTTGCATAATGTGAAAGATAAAGTTACGCCGAGTAAATAGATACCTAACATGTCACCCTTAAAAATTGCACACACTCGTGGAATGGCGCCAAACTTCGCTACTTAAAAAAATCCCCATAGGCGACGCTTTAAATATTTTTACTGGTTACATGTTTTGAGTTACAGAGGAGGTCTAGGGCCAGAATTATTGCTCTCGCTCTAACGTTCGCAGAGATACCTCGCATGTGTGGTTTGAAAACCGTTTTCATATGTGGGCGGGACTTACGTATGCGTTCGCTTCTGTATGCGAGCTCACGGGGACAGGGGCCCTTTAAAAAAAAATATTTTTTTTTATTGTTCATTTTACTTTATTTATTTTAGTTTGACATGTTTTTCCGCCCCAAAATTTTTTTTGATCACTTTTATACCTATTACAAGGAACGTAAACATCCCTTGTAATAGGAATATGACATGACAGGTCCTCTTTACAGTGAGATATGGGGTCAATAAGACCCCACATCTCACCTCTAGGCTGGGAAGCCTGAAAAAAAACAAAAAAAAAACAACAATCCTGGCTTTGATCGTAGCGGTGAGTCGGTAGAAGCACCGGAGGGCAGCGGGAGGGGGGGACATCCCCTCTCGCCTCCCGTAAGAATGATCAAGCGGCAGAACAGCCACTATGATTGTTGTTATGGTGTAGGGAATCGCCGGCTGAAAAAGCTGATATCTGAATGATGCCTGTAGCTGCACCCATCATTCAGATATCCCCGTACAAAATCAAGGACGTCATATGACGGCCGGCGGGCGGGAAGTGGGCATTGCGGAGTATTGCCGGGCATTGCAGGGCATTGCGGAGTATTGCGGACTATGGCAGGGTATTGCGGAGTATGGCAGGGTATTGCACGGGGTATTGCACAGGGTATTGCAGGGTATTGCAGAGTATTGTGCAGGGTATTGCAGAGTATTGTGCAGGGTATTGCAGAGTATTGTGCAGGGTATTGCAGAGTATTGCGCAGGGTATTGCAGAGTATTGCGCAGGGTATTGCAGAGTATTGCACAGGGTATTGCAGAGTATTGCAGAATATTGTGCAGGGTATTGCAGAGTATTTTGCAGAGTATTGCGCAGGGTATTGCAGAGTATTGCACAGGGTATTGCAGAGTATTGCACAGGGTATTGCAGAGTATTGCACAGGGTATTGCAGAGTATTGTGCAGGGTATTGCAGAGTATTTTGCAGAGTATTGCGCAGGGTATTGCAGAGTATTGCGCAGGGTATTGCAGAGTATTGCGCAGGGTATTGCAGAGTATTTTGCAGAGTATTGCGCAGGGTATTGCAGAGTATTGCGCAGGGTATTGCAGAGTATTGCGCAGGGTATTGCAGAGTATTTTGCAGGGTATTGCAGAGTATTGCGCAGGGTATTGCAGAGTATTGCGCAGGGTATTGCAGAGTATTGCGCAGGGTATTGCAGAGTATTGCGCCAGGGTATTGCAGAGTATTGCACCAGGGTATTGCAGAGTATTTTGCAGAGTATTGGCAGGGTATTTTGCAGAGTATTGGCAGGGTGTATTGCAGAGTATTGGCAGGGTATTGCACCAGGGATGGCTGAGCAGGGATGGATGGATGGCTGGATCTGTGACTGCAATTGTCACAGATCCAGCCCACAGAGCTGCTGCTGCCATCCGCTCTCTCGCCCTCTCCTCTCACACTGTACCGATCGGTACAGAGAGGGGAGGGAGGAACCGGCGTCATCAAATTACGCCAGTCTGTTTACAAGTGATTGCTCCGTCATTTGACGGAGCGATCACGTGGTAAACGGCCGCTATCGGCGGCGATTTACCGCGATTCGTGATCCGCCGGGTCCTCTGGACCCGGCGGTCACGGAGTTTCCCGTGTGCGCGCCCCAGGGGGCGCGCGGGAGCGCGATTCTGGGAGGACGTTATATAACGTCCTCCCAGAGTTAAGCAACCACCTTGTCGACGTTATTTGTCGGCAGGTGGTTGTTAAGTGGTTAAGAGAGGTATGGACTCCAGAGAGAGAGACATCATTTTTCCCTTGTACAAATCATTAGTAAGACCTCATCTGGAATATGCAGTTCAGTTTTGGGCACCAGTTCTCAAAAAGGATATCGGTGAACTGGAGAAAGTGCAGAGAAGGGCAACCAAACTGATAAGAGGCATGGAGGAGCTCAGCTATGAGGAAAGATTAGAGGAACTGAATTTATTCACTCTTGAGAAGAGGAGAATAAGGGGGGATATGATTAACATGTACAAATATATAAGGGGTCCATATAGTGAACTTGGTGTTGAGCTATTCACTTTACGGTCAAAACAGAGGACAAGGGGGCACTCTTTACGTCTAGAGGAAAAAAGATTTAATCTCCAAATACGGAAAGGTTTCTTCACAGTAAGAGCTGTGAAAATGTGGAACAGACTCCCTGCAGAGGTGGTTCTAGCCAGCTCAGTAGATTGCTTTAAGAAAGGCCTGGATACTTTCCTAAATGTACATATTATAACTGAGTACTAACATTTATAGGTAAAGTTGATCCAGGGTAAATCCGATTGCCTCTCGGGGGATTAGGAATGAATTTTTTCCCCTGCTGTAGCAAATTGGATCATGCTCTGCTGGGGTTTTTTGCCTTCCTCTGGATCAACTGTGGGTAAAGAATTGGGTATATCGGATTGTACGATATTTTTTATTTTATTTATTTTTTTATGGTTGAACTGGATGGACTTTGTCTTTTTTCAACCCGACTAACTATGTAACTATGTAACTATGTAGTCACTGGGATCACTAAATTACTACTACTGAAGGAGTAACACAAAGGGTCCTCAAAAGGGAGATATCCAGGATCTTCAGCTAGCCTGGCGTTGGTGCACTTGGTGTCCTGTTGAGCAGGATAAGCAAAGGGGTACTTGAAATCCTGGTAGGGTAGGCAAAAATTAGATGTAGGATGCTAGCAGTATCCTGATAGGCAAAGTGGAATGTAGTGACTGTTCATCGGGTGCAAGTGTTCCTACAAATGTGGGCACTGGTGAGGCAATGTTGCCTGACTACCGTGTCTTTAATAATGGGCAAACGCCCGCTCACCCGTCCTAAGGATCAATCGACCAGTTCCCCGAAATACCCGTCTGACCACCTTGTAACTGGATCGGCCCACACCCTCAGGAACACCTGGAGATATAGCCGGGATCCCTCTCAGGCTGGATGTCCGTCGCCTTCTGACTCCTGGAACTGTGGCAGGATCAACACACCAACCCCTGGAACTGTGGCTGGATGGATCCCCTCCGTGGATAACAGCAGCCCCACAGATCACGTCTGTGTCTCTCTCACTCCCTCATCAACTGACTTTCATCTCAGGACACAAAATGGAGTATGGAGTCTTTTACTTTCCTGTCAGCAAAGCCTACTGGGATTTGTATTTCTCCCTTTATACCAGTCTAAGGGGCCGTTTTGTGTGGGAACTGCATGTCCCAGAATCCATTTCAGCTCTCCCTGCAGTTCAGCACAGTCTCTCCCATTGGCTGTTGTAACTGTGCCTTTATTTGGTTTTCTTCCTCCAGCCAATAGGGGCACAAGAGAGGCTGCTGAATCCAAAGCTCTGTGTGTGTCAGCTCACATTACATTACTTAGTCAGAGAAAACAGGGAAAAAGAGGGGGGGGGGTGAAAAAGCCCATGAGACATGCCAGCCAGTTATCTCCCCTCTTTCAGGCTGGAAAGCCTGCATACATGCAGTAATCTGTGGTAATGTAAGTCTTTGGCTGCAATACCCACTACACTAACATAATTTAATTGTATAGAAGTTATGAGTTGTTAACCATTACAAGATTGCAGTGTTCTGTTTCCAGATACTGTATCTGGTTATGACATTCAACTAGCTAATTTAATATTTAGCAATGGACAAGTATTTGCTAAGTAGAGATTATGGTTCTGCTGAAAGGGTTGTTTATTATAAACACATTGAAAATTGCAATTGAAATGTCATTTCTGTGTTTATAGCTATGTTCTAGGGTGGGGATTATGTTGCTGGAAGCCTGCTCTGTGTCCTTGAGATGACTGATCAATTTGAGAATTTGATGCTAAACAAGAGTTTTTGATTATAGCCCTTCATCCCAGGCCTCGTTGTCATCACAGCTAGGCCAGAACATTGGGTGAGAGACATGATGTGCTAAGATCTACATAATTAACATATTTAGGTTGAGTTCTGCAGGAAAAAAAAACATTTACCCCTTTGCCCCCAAAAACACCAAGCTGCAGGTTGGGGTCATGGGAAGAATCTTCATGATTTTAGCGAGGATGGAGCAGATCAAAAGTGTAATTAATCGGTACATTTAGGGTACAGATTTCTCTGTTACTCTATGTACCTATATTTTATACTATATGCTATTACACAAGTGCCTATATATACAGCTGTATATTACACTTGAAGCTAAATTATGAGGGAAAAAACTGATTTACCTTTGTAGTGGGTCCTCCTCTCCAATGCAAGGATGGACTATCATTTTGCTTTGGAGATGATGAATAAGATGATATACAGTGGAGCAAAATAGTATTTAGTCAGCCACCAATTGTGCAAGTTCTCCCACTTAAAAAGATGAGAGAGGCCTGTAATTGTCATCATAGGTATACCTCAACTATGAGAGACAAAATGTGGAAACAAACCCAGACAATAACATTGTCTGATTTGGAAATATATATTTTTTGCAAACTATGGTGGAAAATAAGTATTTGGTCACCTACAAACAAGCAAGATTTCTGGCTCTCACAGACCTGTATCTTCTTCTTTAAGAGGCTCCTCTGTCCTCCACTCATTACCTGTATTAATGGCACCTGTTTGAACTTGTTATCAGTATAAAAGACACCTGTCCACAACCTCAAACAGTCACACTCCAAACTCCACTATGGTGAAGACCAAAGAGCTGCCGAAGGACACCAGAAACAAAATTGTAGACTTGCACCAGGCTGGGAAGACTGAATCTGCAATAGGCAAGCAGCTTGGTGTGAAGAAATCAACTGTGGGAGCAATAATTAGAAAATGGAAGACATACAAGACCACTGATAATCTCCCTTGATCTGGGGCTCACCCCTGTGGGGTCAAAATGATCACAAGAGCGGTGAGCAAAAATCCCAGAACCACACGGGGGGACCTAGTGAATGACCTGCAGAGAGCTGGGACCAACGTATCAAAGGCTACCATCAGTAACACACTACGCCACCAGGGACTCAGATCCTGCAGTGCCAGACACGTCCCCCTGCTTAAGCCAGTACATGTCCGGGCCCGTCTGAGGTTTGCTAGAGAGCATTTGGATGATCCAGAAGAGGATTGGGAGAATGTCATATGTTCAGATGGTCAGATGAAACCAAAGTAGAACTGTTTGGTAGAAACACAACTCGTCGTGTTTGGAGGAGAGAGAATGCTGAGTTGCAACCAAAGAACACCATACCTACTGTGAAGCATGGGGGTTGCAACATCATGCTTTGGGAACAGGACGACTGATCCGTGTACATGAAAGAATGAATGGGGCCATGTATCGTGAGATTTTGAGTGCAAGCCTCCTCCCATCAGCAAGGGCATTGAAGATGAAACGTGGCTGGGTCTTTCACCATGACAATGATCCCAAACACACCGCCCGGGCAACAAAAGAGTGGCTTCGTAAGAAGCATTTCAAGGTCCTGGAGTGGCCTAGCCAGTCTTCAGATCTCAACCCCAAAGAAAACCTTTTGGAGGGAGTTGAAAGTCCGTGTTGCCCAGCGACAGCCCTAAAACATCACTGCTCTAGAGGAGATCTGCATTGAGGAATGAGCCAAAATACCAGCAACAGTGTGTGACAACCTTGTGAAGACTTACAGAAAACATTTGACCTCTGTCATTGCCAACAAAGGATATATAACAAAGTATTGAGATGAACTTTTGATATTGACCAAATACTTATTTTCCACCATAATTTGCAAAAAAAAAAATATTTCCAAATTAGACAATGTGATTGTCTGGATTTGTTTCCACATTTTGTCTCTCATAGTTGAGGTATACCTATGATGACAATTACAGGCCTCTCTCATCTTTTTAAGTGGGAGAATTTGCACAATTGGTGGCTGACTAAATACTTTTTTGCCCCACTGTACTTATCTTATTACTCATTGCCTCGGTAGCTGGTGCTCTCCTCCACTATCTTACACTCTGAAATGTGGGCGGTTCCTCAGCATTCTTTCATACAATGCAAGACGACTGCTCATGCATTGTATGGGATGACATTAGAGAGATGCAACTGAGGGATTGATTGCATGAAGAATAGGAACCCTGCAGAAGTGAGGAATAAGGTAAGTATATCATCTTATACATCATCCCCTCAGCAAAGCAAGCAGGTTATCCTTGCAGTCGAGAGGGGGGCCCACTGCAAGGGTATTTTTTTCCCCAATCAGAATTCAGCTTTAAATGTAATATACAGGTGTATATAGAGACACACTGCGTAAAAAAAATTGCATTAGGTGTAAAACATAGGTATACGATATAGTGTAATAGAGAGACATACTGTATACCTTGTATGTACTGATTGATGACAATCCAAGAACTGCTCTAGTCTCCATTAGTGATGAGCCGAACACCCCCGGGTTCGGTTCGCACCAGAACCCGCGAACGGACCGAAAGTTCGTACGAACATTAGAACCCTATTAAATACAATGGATGCGAACGTTCGAATTCTAAAGTGCTAATTATAACAACTATTATGCATGTTATTGTCCTAAAAAGGGTTTGGGAACCCGGGTTCTGCACCAGGGGACATGTATCAATGCAAAAAGAAGTTTTAAAAACGGTCGTTTTTCGGGAGCAGTCATTTTAATGATGCATAAAGTGAAAAAAAAAAAGTCAAATATTCCTTTAAATATCGTACCTGGGGGGTGTCTAAAGTATGCCTGTGAAGTGCCACGTGTTTCCCGTGTTTAGAACTGTCCCTGCACAAAATGACACTTCTAAAGGAAAAAAAAGCCATTTAAAACTGCTTGCGGCTTTAATGTAATGTCTGGTCCCGGTAATATGGATGAAAATCTTTAAGAAAAATGGCATAGCTACCCCATGACCCCCCCCCCCCCTACCCCAGCCCATTACCAGCCCCTTTGGGTCTTGTATGGATATTAAGGGGAACCCCGCACATAAAATAAAAAAGGCCCTATATACTCTGAACAGCCGTATACAGGCGGTGCATACAAGACAGGGACTGTAGGTTTGTTCTTATGTAGAATGTGTTTGTAATTTTGAACAGGTACATTGTTGAAGTGTAGCTCCAGCCCAAAAATCTATTTTTAAACTTTTTGGAAAACATAGGTAAGGGTTATCACCCCTGTAACATTTGTTTTGCTGTCTGTGCCCCTGTTCAGAACATTTCACCTCACTTTCCGTCCCAATGACAACTGTTTTTGAAATGTGGTGTTTTTCTTGAAACAAGGATTGCTGATAAAGCATCAGTACAGAGGAGACACCTTTCTCCCATATTTATTCTTACAGGAGAGAATTTTCCTTCCTAGTGGTAGATTTCCTCTCACTTCCTGTTGTCTTCTTGCGTTTGCAAGTAGGAGTCGTTTGTAAGTTGGATGTTTGAAAGTAGGGACCTGCCGTATATACTCTGCAGAAATAGGCCCCTTAGTTGTTGGTGTTGGCACAACACTGTAAGCACTCACAGTTACTCTTGGTTGGTGCTGGAACGCCCTGCTGTCAACTATTATATCAGGAATTTTAATTACATATAATTGTTGAACAGTGGTAGTAAAAATTGGGCCTTTGATGGTGGTGCTGGTGCCACAACACTGTAAGCCCTGACAGTTACTCTTGGTGGGTGCAGCAATGGGCCCTGCTGTGAATTATTAGATCAAGAATTGTAATTGCATGCCCCTGTTGAACAGGGGCTGAAAAATTGGGCCTTTCGTGGTGGTGGTGGTGGTGGTGGTGTTGCCACAACACTGTAAGCCCTCAGAGTTACTCTTGGTGGGTGCAGGAATGGGCCCTGCTGTGAATTATTAGATCAAGAATTGTAATTACATGCCCCTTTTGAACAGGGGCTGAAAAATTGGGCCTTTCGTGCAGGGGAGGGCTGGCAGCCTTAGGCCTGGGGGGCAAGTCCAGTCAAGTGGCCCATAGAACCAGTGGTGACAAAGTGATTGATCGGGGAAAACAGTCTAAGATTTTCCATGATCACAAACAAGTCCCTGTATGAATCCCTTAGAGCTGAGGACCCCCCCCCCCTGTAACTAGTGAAGGACTAAGTCCAAGCATTAACCCCTGAGATCCAAGAATGTTACCCCCTAACTAGTGATGGACTACAAGTCCCAGCATGAACCCCTGATATCTAAGGATGTGGCCCCTTAGATCTCACGTGTTTATGCTGTGACCTGTAGTCCTTCACTAGATGGGGGGGGGGACACAGCCTCAGCTCTGAGTGGTTCATGCTGTGACCTGTAGTCCCTCACTAGTTGAAGGGCCAGGGGGACACAGCTGTGAGGGGTTTAAGCTGGGACAGTGGGACCTGTAGTCCTTCATTAGTTGAGGAGTGGGGGCAGGGGTGTGTCACACATCCTGAGCTCTGAGGGGTTCATGCTGGGACCTGTAGTCCTTCACTTTTGGGGTGTCACATCCCAAAAAGTAAAGGACTAAGAGTCCCAGCATGAACCCTGGCTGAGATTTAAAGGATGTGATTTCCTCTGAGGCCAGCTCATGCTGCCATGACACACATGTCCACATTACACATATGTTCTAATTCATTCACTGCTTCTGACCTCACCTCAGGCAGCTTGACTGAGAGGTGCTTCTGGCACAGTCAGTCAGTGACAGTTCCATTCCCTTAGGCAGGCTCCGAGGCGCATGCCCCTGCACACGGGATAACGGAGGGAGGAGGTGGGTGGAGCAAAACAGTAAAAGGCGTGGATGAGGCAGAAGATCCTCCTCCTCTCTGAATGCGGTGGCCTCAGCCTTGCTTTCCTCTTCGGGACTGTGACATCACTGGTTGCTGGACGCCAGGCGATCCTAGCAACTAGTGCAGACGATTGAGGCCAGCAGTCCAACAAACGTGTCTCTGCCTGCCGGGTCACTCTGTAAGTAAAGCTATGCCACACAGAGAGAGAGACACTGCTCCACATTTCCCTGAACAGCGAGAGAGAGACCCCTCTCCACATTTTCCTGCACAGAGAGACCCCGCTCCACATTTCCCTGAACAGCGAGAGAGAGACCCCTCTCCACATTTTCCTGCACAGAGAGAGAGAGAGAGAGACCGCTCCACATTTCCCTGCTCAGAGAGAGAGAGAGACCGCTCCACATTTCCCTGCACAGAGAGAGCGAGAGAGAGAGACCGCTCCACATTTCCCTGCACAGAGAGAGAGACCGCTCCACATTTCCCTGCACAGAGAGAGAGACCGCTCCACATTTCCCTGCACAGAGAGAGAGACCGCTCCACATTTCCCTGCACAGAGAGAGAGACCGCTCCATATTTCCCTGCACAGAGAGAGAGACCGCTCTACATTTCCCTGCACAGAGAGAGAGAGACCGCTCCACATTTCCCTGCACAGAGAGAGAGAGAGAGAGACTGCTCCACATTTCCCTGCTCAGAGAGAGAGAGAGAGACCGCTCCACATTTCCCTGCTCAGAGAGAGAGAGAGAGACACCGCTCCACATTTCCCTGCACAGAGAGAGCGAGAGAGAGAGAGAGACCATTCCACATTTCCCTGCACAGAGAGAGAGAGAGAGACCGCTCCACATTTCCCTGCACAGAGAGAGAGAGAGACCGCTCCACATTTCCCTGCACAGAGAGAGAGAGAGAGACCGCTCCACATTTCCCTGCACAGAGAGAGAGAGACCGCTCCACATTTCCCTGCACAGAGAGAGAGAGAGAGAGAGACCGCTCCACATTTCCCTGCTCAGAGAGAGAGAGAGAGAGAGAGAGACACCGCTCCACATTTCCCTGCACAGAGAGAGAGAGAGAGAGACCATTCCACATTTCCCTGCACAGAGAGAGAGAGACCGCTCCACATTTCCCTGCACAGAGAGAGAGAGAGACCGCTCCACATTTCCCTGCACAGAGAGAGAGAGAGACCGCTCCACATTTCCCTGCACAGAGAGAGAGAGAGACCGCTCCACATTTCCCTGCACAGAGAGAGAGAGAGAGAGAGAGACCGCTCCACATTTCCCTGTACAGAGAGAAAGAGAGACCGCTCCACATTTCCCTGCACAGAGAGAAAGAGAGAGACCGCTCCACATTTCCCTGCACAGAGAGAAAGAGAGAGACCGCTCCACATTTCCCTGCACAGAGAGAGAGAGAGACCGCTCCACATTTCCCTGCTCAGAGAGAGAGAGAGAGAGAGACACCGCTCCACATTTCCCTGCACAGAGAGAGCGAGAGAGAGAGAGAGACCATTCCACATTTCCCTGCACAGAGAGAGAGAGAGACCGCTCCACATTTCCCTGCACAGAGAGAGAGACCGCTCCACATTTCCCTGCACAGAGAGAGAGAGAGAGACCGCTCCACATTTCCCTGCACAGAGAGAGAGAGAGAGACCGCTCCACATTTCCCTGCACAGAGAGAGAGAGACCGCTCCACATTTCCCTGTACAGAGAGAAAGAGAGAGACCGCTCCACATTTCCCTGCACAGAGAGAAAGAGAGAGACCGCTCCACATTTCCCTGCACAGAGAGAAAGAGAGAGACCGCTTCACATTTCCCTGCACAGAGAGAGAGAGAGAGAGAGAGACCGCTCCACATTTCCCTGCACAGAGAGAAAGAGAGAGACCGCTCCACATTTCCCTGCACACAGAGAGAGAGAGAGAGACCGCTCCACATTTCCCTGTACAGAGAGAAAGAGAGAGACCGCTCCACATTTCCCTGCACAGAGAGAAAGAGAGAGACCGCTCCACATTTCCCTGCACAGAGAGAAAGAGAGAGACCGCTCCACATTTCCCTGCACAGAGAGAAAGAGAGAGACCGCTCCACATTTCCCTGCACAGAGAGACCACACCTCAAGAAAAATCATTTGATTCTCGTATCAACATAGTAAAGCCTTGTACACACCACTATTTTTTATTTCATTTTTTTTGCTCAACCTAGCGAGTTGAATAAAAAAAAACTGACAGGTCCGGTTAGAGCCGCGCTAAGTACTAGCAAAAGTGACCTGAGCATGGATCACTTTTTAGCAGAGTGACAGTGTCTGCTGCAAGTGTGTACAAGCCTTTGCAGGGCTTGTGTGCAGTTTTGCTTAGCCGCAGTCCCATAGGCTTCTTTTAGGTTGTGCGTTTTTGCTGCATTCTTTTTAAAGGGCACCAAAGATGCAGCATGCAGACGTTTTTGTGCACTTTCAGAAAATGCATCAACAATTTGCAAACTAATAGAAGTCTATGAGACTGACGGGGGTAACATGCAGAAAGACTGAAATCACCAACACTGCAGCCAGACTGTGACACACCAGTGGGATCCCACTTCATAGTACATAGGACCAGGTAATCCACAAGCTGCTGATGGAAACCTCTTTAGCTGCAGAGAGGTGGGGGGGGGGTTAGGGAGAGGCCTGTCACAACTCACTTACTTGGAAGGAAGGACCCACCAGGAGTATCACTGGCTCAGTCATCACATCAGCCTCCATCCAGAGCGTTTCATACAGGACACTGACTGCTCAGTTTAAACGTTCCCGCCCACACATTCTTTTCACAGACGCAGCACACAGGCTGCAAAGAGTGTGGGCGGGCACAGTGAGAGAGGGGGCTGGAGGGAGGCAGAGCAGATCCACCCTCTTCCATTCGGCTGTGCTCTGAAATGAAAGGACACAGACTCAGGTGCAGACAACAGCACTGTGACAGGACAGATGTCCGCTCACAGCACGAATGTTTCTGCACACTTCTGGGATGTTATCCAGCCCTGCCAGCCTGCTTGAGCAGTAACACTCACCACTCGGCCAACTACGGAACTGCACATGCCCAGTTCCTAGCTGGCAGCAGATCGGCCCTTTTATCAAGAATCAGTCCGGCCTGGGGGGAAATTGCATGCCTGCCCCCCCTGCCAGCCCGCCCCTGCTTTCGTGGTGGTGGTGGTGGTGGCGTTGCCACAACACTGTAAGCCCTCAGAGTTACTCTTGGTGGGTGCAGCAATGGGCCCTGCTGTGAATTATTAGATCAAGAATTGTAATTGCATGCCCCTGTTGAACAGGGGCTGAAAAATTGGGCCTTAGGCACTGGTGGCACAACACTACAACCCCTCACAGATACTGTACTTGGAGCACAGCAATGAGCCCTGTTGCAAAGTATTGCTTCAAAAATTGTAATGACACGCCCCTGTTAAACAGGGGCTGAAAAATTGGGCCTTAGGCACTGGTGGCACAACACTACAACCCCTCACAGATACTGTACTTGGAGCACAGCAATGAGCCCTGTTGCAAAGTATTGCTTCAAAAATTGTAATGACACGCCCCTGTTAAACAGGGGCTGAAAAATTGGGCTTTAGGCACTGGTGGCACAACACTACAACCCCTCACAGATACTGTACTTGGAGCACAGCAATGAGCCCTGTTGCAAAGTATTGCTTCAAAAATTGTAATGACACGCCCCTTTTAAACAGGGGCTGAAAAATTGGGCCTTAGGCACTGGTGCCACAACACTCCAACCCCTCACAGATACTGTACTTGGAGCACAGCAATGAGCCCTATGGCAAATTATTGCTAAAAAAAATTGTAATTACACGCCCCTGTAAAACAGGGGCTGAAAAATTGGGCCTTAGCCACTGGTGGCGGCACCCATAAACAAAAATGATCTTCCAAGCTATCATCATCAATCGTATCATTGAGGACTCGGAGGAGGAGGATAGCCAGTCAACATAACAGCACAGGCACTCAGCATCAGCATCAGTCTTGAAGGGATGTGACATGTTAAAATCAATTAGTCTGTTATATCAGCATCAGGTGTGTGGTAGCTGGTGGTGATCCAAGACTGGTTCATCTTGATGAAAGTCAGTCGATCAACCGAGTCGGTGGACAGGCGCACCCTGTGATCCGTGACAAATCCTCCAGCAGCACTGAATGTGCGTTCCGAAAGAACGCTGGATGCAGGACAGGCCAGTAGCTCAATTGCATACTGTGCAAGCTCTGGCCAGTGATCCATCCTCAAGACCCAGTAAGCCAGAGGATTTTCGGTGGGGAAGGTGTCCAAGTCTGACCTTGCCCCTAGATATTCCTGCACCATGTTTATCAGACGCTGGCGATGGTTGCTGGAACCGATCATACTTTGGGGCTGCGGACTAAAGAATTGTCTGAACGCATCGGTCAGACGGCCACCTTCCCCACCGCTCCTTCTTTGACTGGCCGAAGCCTCAGCAACTCGTTGTCCAGGACCAGGAGTTTGTAACCTCCCAGTCTCTGGGAACGCGTTGCACAGACCTTTCTGCAAGGCCTCCCGGAGTTGTCTCATCCTCTGCTCCCTCTGCGAAGGTAACATAAGGTCCGCAACCTTACCCTTGTACCGTGGATCAAGGAGAGTGGCCAGCCAGTAATGGTCCCTCTCCTTGATCCGAAGAATACGAGGATCCTTCCGCAGACATTGCAGGATCAGGGAGGCCATGCAGCGTAGGTTTGCTGAGGCATTCGCTCCGGAGTCCTCTGGGTCACTAAGGACGACATGATCCGCAGCCACCTCCTCCCAGCCACGTACAAGTCCACTGGTTTCTTGGGACTGTAAATCATCCCTAAAAGACTGCTGCTGATGATGCTGAGTGCCAGCCTCCACCTCCATGCTGACACAATCCTCCTCCTCCTCCTCCTCCTCCTCCTCTTCCTGTGCGATGGGTGGGACAGAAGGAACACTGTCTGGGTAAAGGGGGCCTTGAGAGGCAAGGAAGTCCTCCTCTTCCTGCCTCTGTTCTGCCTCAAGTGCCCTGTCCATTATTCCACGCAGCGTGTGCTCCAACAGGTGGACAAGAGGTACAGTGTCACTGATGCATGCACTGTCACTGCTCACCATCCTCGTGGCCTCCTCAAATGGTGCCAGGACAGTGCATGCATCCCTGATCATGCCCCACTGGCGTGGAGAAAAAAAAACAAGCTCCCCTGACCCTGTCCTGGTGCCGTAGTCGCACAGGTACTCATTGATGGCCCTCTGCTGCGTGTGCAGCCGCTGCAGCATGGCCAACGTTGAGTTCCACCTGGTGGGCATGTCACATATAAGGCGGTTCTTGGGCAGGTTCAACTCCTTTTGCAGCTCAGCCAGGCGAGCACTGGCATTATAAGATCTGCGGAAATGCACACAGACTTTCCTGGCCTGCCTCAGGACATCCTGTAAGCCCGGGTAACTGCCCAAGAACCGCTGCACCACCAGGTTAAGGACGTGAGCCACACAGGGCACATGGGTCAGTTGTCCCTGTCGGAGGGCGAGAGGAGGTTGGTGCCATTGTCGCAAACCACCATTCCTGGCTTAAGCTGGCGTGGCGTCAACCACCTCTCGGCCTGGCCCTGCAGAGCAGACAGGACCTCTGCCCCAGTGTGGCTTCTGTCCCCCAAACACACCAGCGCAAGCACGGCATGGCATCTTTTTGCCTGCGTACTTGCGTAGCCTCGTGAATGGCTACGGAGCACCGCTGGTTCATAGGACAAACCACAGGAAGAGGCCATGGAGGAAGAAGAAGAGGAGGGGGTGGAGGAGAGAGGTGTGTCACAACCAGTAGTAGCATTTTGGAGGCGTGGCGGTGGAACAACCTCCAACACTACTGCACCTTGTCCTGCATCCTTCCCAGCTGCCAAAAGAGTGACCCAATGGGCCGTGAAAGAAAGGTAACGTCCCTGTCCATGCCTGCTGGACCATGAGTCAGCGGTAATATGCACCTTACCGCTGACCGCCCTGTCCAGCGAGGCCAAGACATTGCCTTCCACATGCCGGTAGAGAGCCGGAATAGCCTTCCGTGAGAAAAAGTGGCGTTTGGGAACCTGCCACTGAGGAACCGCACATTGCACAAACTCACGGAAGGGGGCCGAGTCTACCAACTGAAAAGGCAGCAGTTGAAGCGCTAGCAATTTAGCCAAGCTAGCATTCAACCGCTGGGCATGTG
This sequence comes from Rana muscosa, assembly GCA_029206835.1. NCBI lineage: Eukaryota > Metazoa > Chordata > Amphibia > Anura > Ranidae > Rana > Rana muscosa. The sequence continues at coordinate 141,932,161 of CM055122.1, forward strand.
GATGGCTGGGAGTGAACTTCTTTCGACGGTCCAGCAGCTGGGGCAGGGAAATTTGCCTGCTAGAATCGGACGTCGGTGTACTGCTAGCAGAGTGGCCGCAAGTACTTGGCTGTGACACACCTAATTCTACACCTTCATTCCTCTCAGTGCATGTTTCAGAGAGGACTGAAGTTATAGTGGGGTTGGAGATCCCAGCTGATGCGGTGCAAGGAGAGGTCCGCTTTGTTCTTTGGTGTGGGTCTTTGAGGTAGGCTTGCCAACGAGCTGCATGGCAGGTCAACATATGTCTGGTCAGCCATGTGGTACCCAAGCGGCTGATGTTTTGGCCACGCGATATACGCTTGAGACATATGTTGCAAACAGCAGCTGTGCGATCTGATGCACTAGCCTCAAAAAAGGCCCACACCAAGGAACTTTTTGAATGACGGGCAGAGGCAGCGCCCTGCACAGGCGGAGCTCTGCGGTGTGATTCCGTCGGTGTACTGCCCTTACGCTGGCCACCAAAGGGCATCCTGCCTCGTTGGAGATGTGCCTCCTCCTCATCCTCCTCCTCCTCCTCTCTCCTATTAGGCACCCACGTGGAGTCAGTGACCTCATCATCCCCTCCCTCCTCATCACTGGAGCCAATCTGGCAGTATGCTGCAGCTGCTGGAACATGACTGCCAGATTGGTGTCCTTCTTGAGCATCCCCTCTGTCTGCTCTCACGCTACTGCCTTCCTGTAGCTGGGTTTCATCATCAGACCCTTCGAAACGCTGGGCATCCTCCTGGAGCATGTACCCAACACTGTGCTCAAACAGTTCGGGGGACTCCTCAGGAGGAGGACATGGTGGGTCTAGGGAAGGAGTGACTGATGATGAGTCTGACATTGATACCAGGGAAGAGGACGCTTTGGCAGCTGCTTTGCCAGTACCCTGAGCCTGGGTGAGAGAGGATGAGGAGGAGGAGGAGGGCTTGGTCATCCACTCTACCAAGTCTTCGGCATGATGTGGCTCAACATGTCCAGCTGCCGAAAAGAAGGACAAGCGTGTCCCATGGCCATGTGCTGATGACAGTGCACCGCGTCCACGACCAGCACTGTTGCCCCCAGACACAGAGCCTGCTTGCCCTCTTTTATTGCCTCCTGACTGTCTGCCTCTCCTTGTTTGCCTTCCAGACATTCTAATAGATGGCCTGCAGGGAGATGGGAAAAAAGCAATAAGGGCTACCTTCAGGTGTCCTTCTCTGTCCCTTTACTTAAGGATTTCTAAATATGGTTGAGGATGATTGCTTTTGCACAGAATAGCACAACGACAATTTCCCTGACTGTCCAAAAAACAAGGATTTCAAAGATGGTTGATGAGGAATGCTTTAGCACACTATAGCACAAGGAGAATTCCCCTCACTTTCCTTCTTTGTCACTAGAAACAAGGACTCGCACAGTAAAAGACACTGACACTCTCCCTACCTAGAGTTTTCTGTCCCTAGAAAAAATGTTTTTTTAAAGCACACTATAGCACAAGGAGAATTCCCCTCACTTTCCTTCTTTGTCCTTAGAAACAAGGACTCGCACAGTAAAAGACACTGACACTCTCCCTACCTAGAGTTTTCTGTCCCTAGAAAAAATGTTTTTTTAAAGCACACTATAGCACAAGGAGAATTCCCCTCACTTTCCTTCTTTGTTCCTAGAAACAAGGACTCGCACAGTGAAAGAAACTGACACTCTCCCTACCTAGAGTTTTCTGTCCCTAGAAAAAATGTTTTTTTAAAGCACACTATAGCACAAGGAGAATTCCCCTCACTTTCCTTCTTTGTCCCTAGAAACAAGGACTCGCACAGTGAAAGAAACTGACACTCTCCCTACCTAGAGTTTTCTGTCCCTAGAAAAAATGTTTTTTTAAAGCACACTATAGCACAAGGAGAATTCCCCTCACTTTCCTTCTTTGTCCCTAGAAACAAGGACTCGCACAGTGAAAGAAACTGACACTCTCCCTACCTAGAGTTTTCTGTCCCTAGAAAAAATGTTTTTTTAAAGCACACTATAGCACAAGGAGAATTCCCCTCACTTTCCTTCTTTGTCCCTAGAAACAAGGACTCGCACAGTGAAAGAAACTGACACTCTCCCTACCTAGAGTTTTCTGTCCCTAGAAAAAATGTTTTTTTAAAGCACACTATAGCACAAGGAGAATTCCCCTCACTTTCCTTCTTTGTCCCTAGAAACAAGGACTCGCACAGTGAAAGAAACTGACACTCTCCCTACCTAGAGTTTTCTGTCCCTAGAAAAAATGTTTTTTTAAAGCACACTATAGCACAAGGAGAATTCCCCTCACTTTCCTTCTTTGTCCCTAGAAACAAGGACTCGCACAGTGAAAGAAACTGACACTCTCCCTACCTAGAGTTTTCTGTCCCTAGAAAAAATGTTTTTTTAAAGCACACTATAGCACAAGGAGAATTCCCCTCACTTTCCTTCTTTGTCCCTAGAAACAAGGACTCGCACAGTGAAAGAAACTGACACTCTCCCTACCTAGAGTTTTCTGTCCCTAGAAAAAATGTTTTTTTAAAGCACACTATAGCACAAGGAGAATTCCCCTCACTTTCCTTCTTTGTCCCTAGAAACAAGGACTCGCACAGTGAAAGAAACTGACACTCTCCCTACCTAGAGTTTTCTGTCCCTAGAAAAAATGTTTTTTTAAAGCACACTATAGCACAAGGAGAATTCCCCTCACTTTCCTTCTTTGTCCCTAGAAACAAGGACTCGCACAGTAAAAGAAACTGACACTCTCCCTACCTAGAGTTTTCTGTCCCTAGAAAAAATGTTTTTTTAATGCACACTATAGCACAAGGAGAATTCCCCTCACTTTCCTTCTTTGTCCCTAGAAACAAGGACTCGCACAGTGAAAGAAACTGAAGCCCCATACACACTATCAGTTTTCTTGCAGGTTTTTCTCTTCAGGTTTACCAAAACCATCTAATATGAGGTCAAACCTTAAGAGTTTCAATTCGTATGCAATCAGGCAGGCCCTTGCACTACATGGTTTTGGTAAACCTGAAGAGAAAAACCTGCAAGAAAACTGATAGTGTGTATGAGGCTTGACACTCTCCCTACCTAGAGTTTTCTGTCCCTAGAAAAAATGTTTTTTTAAAGCACACTATAGCACAAGGAGAATTCCCCTCACTTTCCTTCTTTGTCCCTAGAAACAAGGACTCGCACAGTGAAAGAAACTGACACTCTCCCTACCTAGAGTTTTCTGTCCCTAGAAAAAATGTTTTTTTAAAGCACACTATAGCACAAGGAGAATTCCCCTCACTTTCCTTCTTTGTCCCTAGAAACAAGGACTCGCACAGTGAAAGAAACTGACACTCTCCCTACCTAGAGTTTTCTGTCCCTAGAAAAAATGTTTTTTTAAAGCACACTATAGCACAAGGAGAATTCCCCTCACTTTCCTTCTTTGTCCCTAGAAACAAGGACTCGCACAGTAAAAGAAACTGACACTCTCCCTACCTAGAGTTTTCTGTCCCTAGAAAAAATGTTTTTTTAATGCACACTATAGCACAAGGAGAATTCCCCTCACTTTCCTTCTTTGTCCCTAGAAACAAGGACTCGCACAGTGAAAGAAACTGACACTCTCCCTACCTAGAGTTTTCTGTCCCTAGAAAAAATTTTTTTTTAAAGCACACTATAGCACAAGGAGAATTCCCCTCACTTTCCTTCTTTGTCCCTAGAAACAAGGACTCGCACAGTGAAAGAAACTGACACTCTCCCTACCTAGAGTTTTCTGTCCCTAGAAAAAATGTTTTTTTAAAGCACACTATAGCACAAGGAGAATTCCCCTCACTTTCCTTCTTTGTCCCTAGAAACAAGGACTCGCACAGTGAAAGAAACTGACACTCTCCCTACCTAGAGTTTTCTGTCCCTAGAAAAAATGTTTTTTTAAAGCACACTATAGCACAAGGAGAATTCCCCTCACTTTCCTTCTTTGTCCCTAGAAACAAGGACTCGCACAGTGAAAGAAACTGACACTCTCCCTACCTAGAGTTTTCTGTCCCTAGAAAAAATGTTTTTTTAAAGCACACTATAGCACAAGGAGAATTCCCCTCACTTTCCTTCTTTGTCCCTAGAAACAAGGACTCGCACAGTGAAAGAAACTGACACTCTCCCTACCTAGAGTTTTCTGTCCCTAGAAAAAATGTTTTTTTAAAGCACACTATAGCACAAGGAGAATTCCCCTCACTTTCCTTCTTTGTCCCTAGAAACAAGGATTCGCACAGTAAAACACACTGACACTCTCCCTACCTATCCTTCTCTTTCCCTAAACTAAAGGAATCCAGGTTAAGCAAGAAAGAAATAAATGTCACTGTCCCTGCCTATGCTTGTCTTTCCCTGCTCCGGAACACACTACACTAGGCCGCCGTGCTGGCGGCCTTTTATAGTGTGGGGCGTGTACTAAACACCCTCAGCAATAATTGGCCACAGGCATCCTGCCTGTGGCCAATCATTGCTCTCCTCGCTGCCGGCGCTGTGATTGGCCAAGCATGCGGGGTCACAGTGCATGCTTGCCCAATCACAGCGCCTGGATGACACTGCGATGGCGTAGTGCATTGTGGGCCGTTCGCGTCACTCGAATTTGGCGCAAACGGCCCAAATCGTTCGATCTTCGTCGAACGATCGAACAGCCGATGTTCGAGTCGAACGTATGTTCGACTCGAACACGAAGCTCATCCCTAGTCTCCATAAAATCATCATGGTTCCTCCCATGTAGATATCCAGGTAGTTAATGACCCAGCCAATTCAGACCAAACACAAAAAGTTACTCATTTTGTTCAGGAGAATTTGTGGTCATTCTTTAGATGAACAAAGATGAACACACATATACTGTATGCTGCCCTGTGGTCCAGCCTCTGTCTCTTTTTTCCCAACAATGTGCCATAGCAAGCCATGGAGTAATAGTTAGTTGTATAGCAGCCTACCTAAATGGTTACCAATCAAATTCCAGAGTAGAGCTTAGAACACTAATGAGATGAGACCATCATTGTTTATTGCTGGAGTTACATAACATATGGTACTCTAGAAAGATACACCCCCTCCCCTACCTATTAGACTGGCCCTGGCTGCAGTGTTTGCTGAGATAACAATAGCACTTGCACTTGCTCTTCTCTTGGATAAATCAGTTTGTGATTTTTGTAACTTGCTCTTTAACGTTTTCTTAGCTAATTGTTTTAACTATAGAAAGGAATACTTCGATCCCACTAATGACTTCAGTATCAACACAGTATCAATCTACTAAAATATTTTAGGAATTGTTTCTTGAAATGCTGCCCAGAGGGCTTACACTTCAATAAAAATCCCATTATCTTTTTTTTTTAAAACTGTCACTAGCAGGGGAGCTTATTATGTCAGCATAATTGCACTGACATAGTTATGAGTCAGCTGGCAATTTCCCCATTTTCAGGCAGCTGAACGCTCCTGTCCTGGAAATTGGATTGAACTGTAATTTAGCAGTATTTTACCAGATTCCTCAAGGATCCTAAATAATATTATGACTGAGGTTGGAAAAAAGCACTTCAAAGAAAATTAACTGCTTGTTTTCCTTGTGCAGTAGCAGTCAAGGGAAAACAGATTGTACTATCTATTTTACTAGGTCAGCTTTTATACAATGCACAGATTCTGGATATAGACAATGACCAGGTGGCTTTCTTTTAACAGAGACTAACTTAAACATTTAAGAATAGATTGCCTAAGCATGCATGTTACTGTTAATATAAGATGAGGAGATGGATTAAGAAGTCATTATTTGCACCCGCCTATGGGAAATTTTTGTGGATACTAACAAGAAGTAACTTACATCTTTACAAAAACTATGTGCCAAACTGAGTTATTTGAAAGATTTCTGCAGAATAGAATATGTATAAGTAGATGGTGTGGGTTCATAACGAGGAGTATCAAACCCATTTGCATTGTGTAAAGCAGGGATGTCAAACTGGTGTTTTTATGGCCATATGTAGCCCTCTGACTCATTCCTTGCAGTCCTCAACTGCTCTAAATGTTTTAAGGGTTTTAATTGAATAAAGCTTAAAGGATAACTTCAACGTTAGTAAAGTTGTCCTTTAGTGAATTTTCCCCACCCCCCTGAGTGCAGCTCTAATGGTAGCACGCATACTGTAACTTCAGCCCTGATACAGTGATAGTAGCTTTGAAGGCCTGCCCTGCACATATGTGTTGTGGACCCATTCATTCCCATTGGATGGCTGTACTTATCACACCCTCTGTAATTATACAGAGTATGGCCATCCCCTAGAAATGAATGGTGCCATGGGATGCATGTGCAGTGTGAAATGAAAAGAGATGGCTGCACATCGGGTGGTTCCAAATGCCGTTTTATTGAGTCACCTTGGTGACACCAGGGGGCACCAACACACAATCTCGTAGACGCGTTTCACACATTACAAATGTGCTTAATCATTAGTAATGATTAAGCACATTTGTACTGTGTGAAATGGGTCTTCGAGATTGTGTGTTGGTGTCCCCTGGTGTCATCACAGTGACTCAATAAAACGGCATTTGGAAACACCCGATGTGCAGCCATTTATTTTAATTTTAATTTTATCCACAGAGGCGGGCTGGGGCTGGCACTCGTTTGAAGGTTTCATCAGGCATACTAAACTTCACCTGGAGCAGTGAGTTCTCTTTCATTTTGATCATGTTTAGTGTGAAGTTGAGGCAGAAAGAGGTTTTCTTTGCAAATGTTGGTTCAGATTTGAAGGTAAGTATGTTACTAAGTGGGCTTTACTCAGGGGGATTGGGAGAATTTTTTAAAGGACAGCTTCACGCAGGCAAAGTTGTTTTTTAAGGCTTTTCTCCAGTTCATCAAAGTTCCACTTCCTTTCATAGTTTTACAGCTAAATTCTTCAGGACATGTTCTGTGGCCTGTTTTCTGTAATAAAATGTTGTAGGTTACAAGTAACTATAGACCTGTTAGTTTAACTTCTATAGTCCGGAAGATACTGGAGAGTTTAAAAGACCACATAGACGATTTCTTGCTGGGAAAAAATATTTTAGGCAACAGACAGCATTGATTCATGAAAGACAGAACTTGTCAAACAAAACTGATTTATTTTAATGAGAAGGTATGTAAAACCTTGGACACAGGGGTGGCTGTGGACATGGTATACTTGGATTTTGCAAAAGCGTTTGACACAGTTCCCCACACACGGCTTTTATCTAAGGTAAAGTCTACAGGCTTGGAAAGATCAATTTGTAAATGGATAGAATACTGGCTAAAAGACAGAACCTTACTCTGATGGGTCTAAGTTTATTAGTGGTGTACCCCAAGGTTCAGTGCTGGGACCCTTACTTTTTAATATCTTTATAAATGATTTGGGGTCTGGGATTAAAGGTAAATTTCTGTCTTTGCAGATGACACTAAGCTATGAAGTGGAATAACGTCCTTACAGGATGTCTCAAATTTACAAGCCGCCCTCAATGCACTGTCTAATTGGGCAATTAAGTGGCAAATGAGGTTTAATGTTGATAAATGTAAATTTATGCACTTGGGGGGCTAAGAATATGCATGCATCATACATACTAGGGGGAGTACAACTGGGGGAATCCCTAGTGGAGAAGGATCTGGGGGTTTTGGTAGATCATAAGCTCAATAATGGCATGCAAAGCCAAGCTGCTGTTTCCAAAGCAAGCAAAGTCCTTTCTTGTATTAAGAGAGGTATGGATTTCAGAGAGAGAGATATCATTTTGCCCCTGTACAAATCATTAGTAAGTTCTGATCTGGAATATGCAGTTCAGTTTTGGGCAAGAGTTCTCAAAAAGGATATTGGGGAACTGGAGAAAGTGCAGAGAAGGGCAACCAAACTGATAAGAGGCATGGAGGGGCTCAGCTACGAGAAAAGATTAGAGGAACTGAATCTATTCTTTCTCTCGAGATAAGGAGATTAAGGGGGGATATGATCAACATGTACAAATACATAAGTGGTCTATATAGTGAACATGGTGTCGAGTTATTCACTTTAAGGTCATCACAAAGGAGAAGGGGGCACTCTTTACGTCTAGAGGAAAAAAGATTTTATCTCCAAATACAGAGAGGTTTCTACAAATAAGAGCTGTGAAAATGTGGAATAGACTCCCTCCAGAGGTGGTTCTGGCAAGCTCAGTAGATTGGTTTAAAAAAGGCATGGATTCTTTCCTAAATGTACATAATATAACTGGGTACTAACATTTAGGCTACTTTCACACTGGGGCGGGGCGGCGTTAGCAGTAAAGCAAAACAAATTTTAGCGACGCATTTCAGTCGCTAGCGGGGCACTTTTAAAAAAAGGGTTAAAAGTGCCCGCAAAGCGCTATTGCCCATTGATTTCAATAGCAGGGATGGTGGAGGAGCGGTGTATTCACCGCTCTTGCACCGCCTGAAAGATGCTGCTTACAGGACTTTTTTTCCTGTCCTGCAAGCGCACCGCCCCAGCACTCAGGCTTTCACACTGGGGTGGATTGAGAGGCATTTTTCAGGCGCTTTACAGGCGCTATTTTTAGCGCAAAAACACCTGAAAAGCGCCCCAGTGTGAAAGGGGTCTTATAGGTAAAGTTGATCCAGGGAAAATCCAATTGCCTCTCGGGGGATCAGGAAGGAATTTTTTCCCCTGCTGTAGCAAATTGGACAATGCTTTGCTGGGGTTTTTCGCCTTCCTCTGGATCAACTGTGGGTGAAGGATTGTGTATATGGGATTGTATTTATTTATTTTTTGGTTGAACTAGATGGACTTGTAACAAATGCTTCGGTAATGGTAATTACAAATTCACTATAGTTTTTCTGAAATAAAGTGTGGCCCTCAGTAGACATACAATGGCTCTTCAAAAAATTATTCAACTTAATATGTCCTACTGTTTCATTATGAATATGACATTCCTGGTGTAGAGGGCTGTTGCAGGACATGCCAGAATGTGCTCTAGGAAGGAACATCCTTTCTGTTTTCTATTAACCTTTACAATTTTATCTACACACACCAACACACAAAAAACGACAGTGAATTTTGTGGCTCCTCTTACTGCACATACTTATCCTATTGTTCATGTATTGTATTTTGTTTAGAGGTTGCCAGAACAGGGAGGAATGTTTACATTTTGTAAATTGTGATGCTCTATTGGCTCCTTACCCTGTTGTAGGCATTGGTTCAGAAGTGCCTCTGTGGTAAGCCATGGCTGTATGCAGATGTATATGCCCAGTGATTTTTTTTTTTAATACATTTTCTCACAGAAACTAATGGTTTCATAGTTATGATTTTGTCTAGAACTTTATAAACACTGTATATTCCTTCTGTATTGCCTGCTGCAGTTGTTAGCTATAAGAATCATATTAGGAAGACAGAAGCCCCCCAAAAGAATGCATATGCAATTGATCCTTTTCTTTTTTTTACTTTAAAAATTGCTGTGTGATGTCCAAATAAGTCTGTACAGTATAGTTATTTGTGGTTTATTTAAATGTTGAATTCATATTTTAGTGCATTTATTTGAGCATTTTGAACACATTTTACATCTCTGTAGGCACTAATGCACTTTGCAGTTTATATACTTTGGATACATATTTATAACCAAAGCAGAGTATGCAAGTGTGCATTAAGAGCATGTAAATAAAACATATTTCTCTTTCGTCCATGGACGGACACAGCTCCTTTAGTCTTGACAAGTGGGTTATGTTTCGTGTATTAGGAGAGGACTGGGCAGACATGTTAGATATACAAAAACATGTAATTATACCAAATCTGAACAGCCCCGCCCAGGGGGCGGACCGTCCTCTCCCCGGTTTCCCCGGTCTGCGTAGAAATGGCTGACCAGTTGGTGCATGGCCTCGAATATGTCTGCGATGCAGCAGTGGACACAGCTCCCCTGCTTTCTAGAGCCTCAGTATGTGCTGTGGTACTGCGTCGCCTGATTTGGCTAAAATGCTGGTCCACGGACCAGACTTCCAAGAAGGCTCTGGCTGATTTGCCTTTCCGGGGTGGAAGGCTATTTGGAGCCTCGCTGGATGACATTATTAAGGATGTCACGGGGGGTAAGAGCACACTGCTCCCACAATCCAGAAAAGGGAAGGAGCCACGCTGCAGGCCTGGGCCCTCCTTTTCCGCTCAGAAGCATTTTTTTCATCAGTCCTGGCCCGCAGATAAGCGTTCCCAGGCCGACGAGGGGCAGCTGAGGGACAAAAGTGTCCTTGGGTTCGCAAGTCAAACAAGCCTGCAAACAAATATGCTACTGCATGAAGGTTTGCCCCCGACCGACTCTCGGGTGGGGGTCGCCTTCGCGAGTTTGCAGCTTGGTGGACCTCCCTGCTTTCCGACCAGTGGGTTTGCGAAGTGGTTTCATCAGGGTACAAGATAGAGTTTCTTTCTTGTCCACCAAACAGATTTTTTCCCTCAAACCTTCATCTTCCTCCAGCTCGTCGGAACGCCCTGTTTGGGGCAGTGCAGGACCTGCTGAAGCGCGGGGTGATAGTACCTGTGCCGCTGCTGGAAAGGTTTCAGGGATTTTACTTCAATCTCTTTGTAGTCCCAAAGAAGGACGGGGTCCGTCCAATCCTGGATCTCAAGGCCCTCAACACCTTTGTAAAGGTGCAAAGGTTCAGGATGGAATCAGATCGCTCTGTGGTCGCTGCACTCCATCCGGGGGATTTTCTAGCGTCCTCGGACATCAAGGACACATACTTGCATGTCCCCATATGCATCAGGCATCAGAGATTTCTGCGTTTTGCATTTGGGGACGATCACTACCAATTTGTGGCTCTCCCTTTTGGCCTGGCATTGGCACCAAGGGTTTTCACCAAGGTGCTTGCCCCGATTCTGGCCTTGCTGAGATAGTGAGATATCGCTATCGTGGGCTACCTGGACGACCTCCTTCTGACACCTGCGTCAGACTCAGAATTAGAGGAGTCAGACCCTTCAAGAATTTGGTTGGGTACTGAACCTACAGAAGTCGGTGTTGGTGCCGACTCAGCACCTGGAATACCTGGGCTTGATCCTGGACTCCTCGGAGGTGAAGGTTTTTCTCCCTTTAGAAAAATTGCAGGCTCTTGAGGTGGCGGTGAAGCTGTTGGCATCCCGCAGGGGTCGTCGCTGCGCTTTTGCATGCGAGTCCTGGGTCTCATGGTGGCCTCCTTCGAGGCGGTACCGTATGCTCAATTCCACACTCGAGTCTTGCAGAAGGAGATCCTGTCCAAGTGGGACAAGTCTCCGCTGTCCCTGGATTGTCTAATCCGGGTGAGCCAACTTGTCAGGACTTCCCTGGTCTGGTGGCTGACATCTCCGGCCCTTCAGTCCGGAAATCATTCCTTCCCTTTCACTGGACGGTGATCACGACGGACGCCAGCCTGACCAGTTGGGGGGGTGTTTGGGGGGTCCAGTCGACACAAGGTCACTGGACACAGGAAGAATCCCGCCTGCCGATCAATGTACTGGAACTTCGGGCGATCAGGCAGTGCCTCTCCACATGGTCACAGAGGCTACAGGGGCGTCCAGTCAGGATCCAGTCGGACAACGCCACAGCGGTGGTGTATGTCAACCATCAAGGAGGAACAAGGAGCTCGGCTGCAGCATCGGAGCTCGCTCACATCCTGCGGTGGGCAGAAAGGAGCGTGCCGGCTCTATCGGCCATATACATTCCCGGCATAGAAAACTGTCAGGCGGACTACCTAAGTCGCCAGATGCTGGACCAAGGAGGATGGTCGCTACACCCGGACATGTTTCAACTACTTTGCCTAAAATGGGGCACGTGGATCTCCTGGCTTCTCGACTCAATCGGAAGGTATTGAGGTTTGTGGCCAGGTCAAAAGATCCCTGGGTGGACGCAATGGACGCGTTGGTGGCCCTGTGGGGACAGTATCGGCTGATCTATGCTTTTCCCCCACTGAAACTTCTTACTCGTCTGCTCCGCAGAGTGGAGACCGGGGGGATTCCGGTAATCCTAATTGCCCCAGATTGGCCTCGGCGTCCATGGTATGCCGACCTGGTGCGCCTGGTGGCGGATGCCCCTTGGCGACTGCCGATGCGGGAGGACCTTCTGTAGCAAGGTCCCATACTTCATCCTGCTTTACAGTCGCTGGCTTTAACGGCATAGCTATTGAAAGCCAGGTACTAAGGGACCGAGGCCTGTCGGATTCAGTAATTTCCACTATGCTGAGGGCACGGAAGTCATCTTCTCTGAAGATCTACCATCGCACGTGGAAGGCATACATCTCTATGTATGAGGAGATGGAGTGGCGTCCACGGGCATATTCGGTTTCCAGGATCCTGCTGTTTCTACAGTGTGGAGTGGATCAGAAAATTGCCTTAAGCACCATTAAGGGAAAAATTTCAGCCTTGGCTGTTTTCTTTCAATGACCCCTGGTGGCTCATTCACTGTATGTTTGTGCAAGGGGTCCGTCATGTGGATCTTCCGGTTCGACCACCACTACCACCGTGGGATTTGAATCTGGTGCTCTCGGTACTTCAGAAACCTCCCTTTGAGAACATCAGAGAGATTCCTCTTTTGACACTCTCTCAGAAAGTTGCCTTTCTGGTGGCCATTGCATCTGTCAGGAGGGTTTCTGAGTTGGCGGCCTTGTCTTGCCAGTCCTCCTACTTGATCCTCCATAAGGATAAAGTGGTGATACGCCCGCAGCCTTCGTTTCTTCCGAAGGTGGTTTGGGCTTTTCATCTGAATGAGGACATTGTACTTCCATCCTTGTGTTCTCGGCCGTCGCATCCCAAAGAGGTTGCGTTACATTCCTTAGATGTGGTACGTGCTCTGCGGGTGTATCTGTCTGCTATGGCTCCATTTCGGAGGTCAGACTCACTGTTTGTGTCAGTGACTGGTCCAAAGAAAGGCCTGGCGGTCTTGTCGGACACCATTTCTCGTGGATCAGACAGATTGTGATTCAGGCTTATGCCCTTAAAGGGCGGGCGCCTCCCTTTCCTGTCATGGCGCATTCGACCAGGGCGATTCGTGCCTCCTGGGCTTTTCGACATCATGCGTCTGACTCACAGGTGTGTAAGGCGGCGACCTGGTCGTCCGTTCGCACCTTCACTAAATTTTACAAGGTTGACGTACATGCATCAGCGGATGCTTGCTTCGGCCGCAAGGTTTTGCAGGCGACTGTTTAAGGTTGCAACTCCTCCGTTGAGGAGCTCTGTTTGTTTGGGGTGAAGTTTGTTTGCTTGCTGTTCCCACCCCTCGTTTTTTTGACACTGCTTGGGGACGTCTCACTTGTCAAGACTAATGCCCCATACACACGATCATTTTTAATGTCATTTTTAAAACGACGTTTTTCTTGTCATTTTTTTTCTTGTTTCCTCTCAAGCCTGTCTTGCGTACACACCATCATTTTAAAAAATGTTCAAGAAAAGCGCAGTGACGTACACCACGTACGACGGCACTATAAAGGGGAAGTTCCGTTCGAATGGTGCCACCCTTCATGTTAGTAAAGTTTGTTGAGAGACGATTCGCTCTTTTCAGTCTAGTGCTTTTCAGTCCGTTACAGCATGACGAATGTGCTATCTCCATTACGAGCGCTAGTTTTACCAGAACGAGCGCTCCCGTCTCATACTTGATTCTGAGCATGGGCATTTTTTTTCACGTCGTTAAAGCATACACACTATCGTTTTTCACGTCGTTAAAAAAAACGACATGAAAAACGACGTGAAAAAAGAGAGCATGTTCGAAATTTTTAATGCCCGTTTTTCACGTCGTTAAAAATGCTCTGGAGCCTACACACGATCATTTTTAATGGCCATTTTTTTTAATGGCATTTTTAACGGCATGTTAAACGATCGTGTGTATGGGGCATTAAGGAGCTGTATCCATCCATGGATGAAAGAGAAAATAGGATTTTTGTATTCACCGTAAAATCCTTTTCTCTGAAGTCCATGGACGGACACAGCATCCACTCCTCCTGTTTGAGTTTGTACTGCTTTTTGACGAACTGAGCTGCTTAGCGCCAGGTGAGGGGTTATGAACAGAGGGCTGTTCAGCTTTGGTATAATTACATGTTTATGTATATCTAACATGTCTGCCTAGTCCTCTCCTAAAAGACGGAACATTACCCACTTGTCAAGACTAAAGGAGCTGTGTCCGTCCATGGGCTTCAGAGAAAAGGATTTTACAGTGAGTACAAAAATCCTATTTTTACTCAAAATCCATGTGATATTTGAAAAATATGAAATATTTTATTTATGGCCTAGCATTTTATTGAAATATTTTAAACCCTACAATTTCACATAAAACTGTATGCATTTCTCCAGTGTCTAATATAGTATGAGTGTCACTCTTGATATTAAGGGCAAGAACCAGTAAGAGTTCAGCAGATAAGTTAAAATTTTCGTTATACAGCCAATCAGTTTATATAAATTATATCATATATTTACTTTTAATAGGTTAATTTGAATATTAATCCTTTTAGGCAGAAAGTTCCATAATCTTCTATAAAGTGGATTCAGTAATCTAATCTTGTGCAAGAAAATATCCTGCTTTTCGTAAGTAGACGTAAACTCACCCATTTAAATCTCAAATATTTTAGGTAGGCAGCTTTTTTTTAAATATTACCTGCATCCTGCTAAGAAGGTCCTTGTTCAGGTATTATACCTGTTATAAGGTGACAATACTCTTTCAGTTTTCCGGTTGTGCCCCCATGTTGTCACCCTGTCACGTAGGCTTTCAATGGAGACCGCAAATGGTCCATAAAAACCCACATGATACAGACATGACCCAGTGTTGTCACTATCAGCAAACCAGCCCGGAGAACTGACATGCAGCCAGTGTCTGCAGTAGATCAACACCAACAAAGGATGAAAAGGGTAAAAACAAGCATTTTATTTTAACAAAATGGCAGTTGTTTATGATGCACCATGTTTTAGCAAACTTAATGCAATTCATTTAGAGGTTACATCTGTTTTAATCTTCCTGCACATAATTGGATACGCAAAGAGAATACAACTTCACTTTATCACTAAGCTAAGTGAACATTCTCCACTGTTTCTCCATTTTGTCAAATAAATTGAGAATAAACTTGTTAATTTGTTTTGAGCTCTATATAATACATAAGTCTGTTTTATAAATATTCCTCATTGGTTTCCAGTGAAGACTGAATTTTCAGGGGAGTGTGCCATCTGTTGACTTTAAAAAAGAAAAAAATCGTAGTTAACATTTAAAAGGTGAAAGATTTCCTAAAAGAAAAAAAAACCTTCTTATTCACACTTTGCTTATTTTTTTACCTTTTTCTGATCGCCAATAATATATAAGCCCAAATCATCAAAGGCAGAACTACTCACTTATGTTTAAACATATGTTTAAAAAAAATCTATATACTTATAAAATATATTTTGCTTTGTATTTGTATTATGATCAATGTTAAAAAGATTTATTGGTGTTTTTAATTGCTTTTTTAACCATGCAAATAAAACATTTGTGTATTAATATTTTATGTTTACCACTTGTGGACAGTTGGTGGAGAGGGATCATTATGCAGCTTTTGTGCTGAACAGTAGACCATACCCCTCTCATCCGAGCAAATATGAGAATATCTTAATTTGTTCATACTGACTGCCAAAATAAATGGTGTTAGCCTTTGGTTTTCTTTTTAGCAATCCCACTATGGTTTGCAAGCTTAGTGCCATGGAAACATGCTGTAGTAAATGTTTATGTGTAAAATCGATCTTTTATACAAATAATGAAAAGATATATAAACCATCAGTTTAGAAATTTGAAATCTTCCATAAAAATTTAAATAAATTCAAATAAAGTTGTTTTTTTAAAGTTTTTTTTATGTTTATTTTTAAACATGTGTTTTATATGTTATATTTGTTTCTCCTAAGTAAGCAAAAACTTGTTTTACATATAATTATTCAAGACATGACAAAAACTTTTATGAGCACTGTGGTTTTACTAAATTACACAACAGAAACTGCCTAGTGTTTGTTTTACCTTGTTCGAAACCTCAGAGACAGCTGTCTAATAAATGCTGAGTCACACTTCTGACCCATTCATTGTTTGGGCAACCTTTCAGTTTTATATGTTGAGCACTCTTAAAGCGGTTGTAAAGGTTTGTTTTTTATTTTCTAAATAGGTTCCTTTAAGCTAGTGCATTGTTGATTCACTTACCTTTTCCTTTGATTTACCTTCTAAATGTTTTTTTTCTTTGTCTGAATTTCTCACTTCCTGTTTCTCCTCACTAAACTTTACACCATCATCCGAGCGGTGTTTAGTCAGCCAGAACAGCTTACTGAACAGCTTACCGAGGAGGAACAGGAAGTGAGAAATTCAGACAAAGAAAACAAAGAAAAAAACATTTAGAAGGTAAATCAAAGGAAAAGGTAAGTGAACCAACAATGCACTAGCTTAAAGGAACCTATTTAGAAAATAAAAAACGAACCTTTACAACCCCTTTAAGGTAGGCCGTACCACGGGTTGCAGGAAAGAAATTTTGCATTGTTCCACTATTAACACAGACATTGCTGACAGGGGAATCCCTCCTGCTGAGCAATTGTTTGCTGCCGGCGGGGGCGAGTGGGAGAAGCCATCCCGGCAGGAGAAGATATTGAGTATTGCTAGCAGCCACTATCGATAATCGCAAGAGAATGCGGGAGGCTTTTTTTCCCTTAATGCATAAATGTTTAGCCATTGATTTTGGCCCCTTACTCCCCTTACACTTACCTGAGCCCTTATTCGATCCAGCGCTCTGCAGCTCTTCTTTCCCTCACTTCCATGTCTCACTGGCTTTGCCATTGGCTCCCAGTGCTTTCAATCAAAGCCAGTGATGAGGGAGCCGATCCGAGTCCCAGTGTCTGTGCCAATGAAGCGACAGCGAGCACACACAAGGGCCCCCATGGGAAGCAGCTTCCCGTGGGGGCACTGGACAGAGAGGAGGAGCCATCAGCCTCAGACTCTGCTACTTCCTGATTCAGAATTACATTTGGCAGTTCACTGGACAGTTAATCAGTAGTATAATAATGCTGATAAAGTGGCCAATGAACAGGCAGGAGGTAGTTAAATGTCATGGCAACCTAAAAAGTAGACTGATGAAATAGAGGTGTCACCTGCCTTGCTTGACTGGGTATGAACTACAATTACTAATACCAAGTACAAATCTTTTGGTAGGTTGATAACATGTATGTATTTTTAAGAATGCCTGCACTGAAATATGGTTGCCATTCATGACCATCTTCTAAAAATTTTAGTTGCTTGGCTTTATCTGGTCAAAATCTCTCTCAGCAATCCTGGAACTTGTTGGCTTTTGGTCTGAGTTTCTGGATAATCAAATGTCTGGATCTCTGGCTCACTGGCGTTATTCACTGAATTCAGTGAGCTCTTTGACAGTGAACTCGGAATCTTTTTGCTAGAGGAAGCTAGGATATTGAGAGTAGGGACACTCCTGTCACAAAGGGAGGCAGTAGACTGGTTTTGACAGATGGGAAGGCTGAAAACTCTCTTTCTCAGAGTCACATACTTCTTCTCAATCATTCTTGTCATGTGGTTTAGTCAAACTGTATTTTTCTCTTTTAGATAAAATTTGCGCTAAAGGTAAAATCCATAAACTAGAAGCTATCACACCATTAAATTAAAAAATGGTAAGATCAAGTAAACCAAATTGAAGTGCAGTGGTCATAAAACAAAACAAAACTAATATCAGTCCAGAATGTGTATCTATAATAAAATGTCAATGCAAACAAGAGAATTCCACTGTGAAATATAGGTGAAAAAATCTTCTTATAAATCTCCACATAATAGTGTGACTAAACTGGTTCCTCAGGGAATTGTGAGATTTATAAAGAAACACCAGTAGCACTTTGCTTTCATACTATCTTCCTCTAATTGAAACTGTACAGAACCATACCGAACTGGGAGAAAGGAGTAGGGAGTCACTACTCTTACTCATTGAGCTGTGTGTAAAATTAAGCTTCAGCTATTGGACTTTGTAAACAATAGACTACTTTCATAAAAATAGTTGAAAATATTCTGGTAAACATATCAAAAGCATAAAAGACTAAAGTTGAAAAAAATGGTATTCATCTATTTTTAGTCCTAAATGAATAAGTACAGAAAGTATAAAATATTGCTATACTTGCCCTTAAAAACAAATCTTTTACGAGAGAATAATGGAGGCTTCTATTGCTGAATGCTCCTTTTGAGATTGCTAGTTTTCTGGTTGTGATGCAAATGTTTTGGCTTCAATGTTGTCTAAGTTGTTGAGCTGAAGCAAATATACAGATAAATAGTTCTGACACTTTTTTGACACTCATTACAGCATTTTCCAGCTCAGTGACTTAAAAATGCTTAAAGCAGAACTGTAGTGTGTCTGAGAGTAAGCAGACTTTCACATCTGAGTTTTGCCCTTCCCCAGTGCTGACAGTTCCATCATCCCCTTCGCTGCGCAGTCCACCACTGCTGCCATCAGTGTTAATTTTGGCAGCAAATTTCGATTTCGTTTTAGTCTTAGTCTTGGGACTAAAATGGCATTTTTGTTTTAGTCCCATTTTAGTCTTCTGCAATTGTTTTAGTTTTAGTCGTATTTAGTCGACTAACTCTCCAGTACATTTTAGTCGACTAAAATGTCCTACGTTTTAGTCGACTAAAATCTCCAGTACATTTTAGTCGACTAAAACTCATTTTAGTCGTCTAAAATCTAATGAGTGTAATTAAATTGTAATGCATTAGTTAACATTTCTCTACTATTTCCAAACTCATTATATACTGCTGGAATGAAAAATCTAATATCTTATTATTTATCTTATTGAGATATGAACATGCACTATACCCCAGTGTCAACAGCATAACTTTTGTTGAAGATTTAAGAGACAATGTAATGACAACAGTGGAAGCAAGAATAGAAGAGAAAACTGACATTGAGGAGCATGTGCGGAGTCTAGCGGTGCGGTAATGCAGAGCTAGAGCTCCGTACTGTTCGTGGGGAGAGCCGGTATCCAGCGTTAACCCGCAAGTATATTGACATACCCGAGGGGTAGAACAAGTACCAGGGACCTTGCAGTCCATTTTGTGGGCAGAATTATGGCTCAGAGAGGGAGCGGTACCAAGTTAAAAAATCCTGTCATGAAAGCTCCTAAGGGGAGAACCGGGACTAAAGGGGCACAATCCTCTGCCTCATTCACAGCTTCTATGCCCTCACACAAGTTAAACCTGTCACAGCCTATATCCTCAGCTGACTCTGACAATGATTTATTTACCATACAAGACTCTCCTCAGACCCCACAAATAACTCCAGCCATATTTAAACAATTTGAAAATATGCTCCATAAAGCACTAAAGCAGACATCTGACCAGATTACCTCAAACCTCACAAGAGAGATAAGGGAAATTGGTAAGCGTACAGCTCCCTTAGAGATAAAAACTGAGGACTTAGAAAATATTTCTCTGGAGCATTCAATGGAACTTGAAAATCTCAAAGAGGAAAATATCTTGCTTCACAACAAGCTAGAAGACCATGAGAATAGGGACAGGAGGTCCAATTTGCGAATCAGGGGTATCCCTGAGGCAATTCTTGACCTGCAATCTACAATTACTGCACTGTTCCAGGAATTGCAACCAGCCATTCCCATTGAAAGAATGGAATTTGACAGAATTCATCGAGCACTTGCTGCTAAAAAACCTGACGGTCCTCCACGGGACATCATAGTGAAACTACACTACTACCGCACAAAAGAACTGCTTCTGTCATCAGCCAGAGATAAAAAACTTTTCAAGGACATGAATACCAACTGTTTGCTGATTTGTCCCAAACTACAATTTATAAGAGAAGAGCATTAAAACCCCTTCTTCAGGAACTCAAAAGCCATGATATCCCATATCAATGGGGATTCCCATTCTCTTTACGATTTGCCTATAAAGGAAAAAGATACACTTGCAGAACCTACGAAGAACTTCAACAAACACTCATAGATCTACATTTAATGGATCCAGACCCAAGAAATACCTCTCTGCAGAGTAGAGCAATGCCCCTTTCATCCAAAGGGCATCACTCCCAACCCAATTTGGAAAATGGAAATCATCCATCCCACAAGAGAAGTCGTTATACATCTCCTCCTCAGGAAAGAGAAGACTCAATGGACTGGCAGAAATCTCAAAGAAATCAATCTGTTCGCTTTTACCCTGCTATGGACCTTTTGAAGACATATTGTGCAACACATAGCATTTATTAACAAACTAATGCACAATAATAAGTGCTGCCCCAGATGCAGTCCCATTTCACTTATAAAGATTGGTCATAGTTTTCCAGTTAAGCTTAAATTCCAAAAATGCTATCCAGCATACGGTTGACGTTTTTTCTATTTTCTTTTCTTTTTTGATCTAGTTTTTTTTTAGTATAACTTAGGGTAAGCAAAAGTCCTGCTATCCTAGATTTTCTGGTTCTCGAAGAAGATCATTATATAGTTTCTCCTGACGTTCATTAGACTTTTGAAGAACATAGGTCATACTTATTTTACCAGTCCCCCCTCTTTGTAAGTCAAATGATTGATCTTATATTACTGAATAGGAACTAATATAACAATAGTATTATTTACCTTTGGGGATCTTTTTTTATTATTTCCCCTAGCCGACAGTTTAGTTATTACTCCTAGTGTGTAAAGGAGGACCCCCAATTCCTGCTCTATCCTCACCCTTTATTACCACCCCTCTAGTTTAGGTAGCTTCCTCACCAGGAGATCCTGGGGCAATCAGCAGATTTTCTTTAATTTTTGTCACCCCTATAGTCCCTCCCCTGGAGTATTTACCTATAATATTAACAGTTTTCATATGCATTATTAGGTTAACAAATTATTCTTTATTGTATTATTCTTTTTAGATGGCTCTCCCCCCCTTTGAACGGGAGATTCGTGCGCCCTACTTTGCCCCCCTCATTCGACCACATAAAACATGTGGAAGTCTGACGGAGGCGCTATTTCCCCAGTGGGGGATTTTTGCCCCCACTTGCGGAAAACACTTAAATGTGTCTTTATGTTAGTATATGTATTATTTTGTCTAATCAGTCGAATTTTATTCCATTCTATCACTCTAGTATTCATCTCCTATCTGCTTTCCTTCCCCCTCTTCGAGTCCACTCGGATCGCATTGAGTAACACGAATAACTTGGCAACAGGTAAGTCCTCCTTACCCACTCTACTACCATGGCACCATTAAACATTTTGTCCCTGAATGTTCAGGGACTGAACATTCCCCAAAAATGAACCAAGGCCTTCCGCGTATTTCATGCCAAAAAGGCACACATAGTTTGTTTACAAGAAACTCACTTCACAAAAACCACCACACCCAAATTTATATCCCATTTCTATCCGAAAACCTACACGGCCTCGGCTGCCTCCAAGCAACAGGGTACTCTCATAGCCTTCCATCGTTCTACCCCATTTACACTCCAATCTCAAATAAAAGATCCTGAAGGACGATACTTAATTCTTACGGGCCACATAGTAGATACCGCAATAACTGTAGTTTCTTACTATGCACCAAATAAACAACCTAATCCATTTATGTCACATTTATTACAAGTAGTGAATGATCATAAAATGGGAACAGTTATGCTATGTGGTGACTCCAACCAGGTCCTCCTCCCATTTCTGGATAAATCCCCGTACACACCATCACAAACAAATGTCAAGAAGTCCTTCTCACAAATTCTGTCCAAACATAATTTAGTAGATTCATGGAGAGAAGCCAACCCCACTACACGGAAATACACATACTATTCCCATCCCCACAAAACATTTTCAAGGATTGATCATATATTTCTAACTATAGGCATGTTCCCTAAAATCATTGCTGCAGACATAGTCCCCATTCCATGGTCCGACCATAATGCTGTACTCACCTCCATTAAATCATTATTACCCAAAGGCCATGATCGTATTTGGAATCTCCCAGACATTCTACTCAAACACCCAGCTTATCGCCAAACTATTGAACAAGACATAAAAGAATACATTACCCTTAACTCTAGCCCAGAAATTAGTATGCTAACTCTATGGGAAGCCCATAAACCAGTGATACGCAACACAATCCAGAAACAATCAGCTATATTTAAACGAGAACGAAAAATCCTTGCCCGTAAACTGGAAATGGATTTTAACACGGCCTTTATATCCCATCAAGAAAATCCATCCACCTTAACTAAATCCCGATTAGACAAGACCCGTACTGCATACAACTTATTTCTCACAGAAGCTGTAGAAAAATCCTATAAACGCTTAAGATTTAACCGCTTCATGAAAGCTAATAAGCCCGGGACATACCTTGCAAGAACACTCAATTCCCTAAACAAACCCTTTAAACCAATTCGGCTAAAACTAGCAAAGGAAGCATACACATGCAACCCTCACAAAATAGTCAAAAAATTTCATTCCCACCTATCCTCATTATATGCTTCATCTAATAACTTTGACCCACTAGCTGCAGATACATTTTTCTCCGACTTACATTTGCCAGGACTTTCCCCTGACCAAAATAAAATCCTAGAAGAAATTATTTCACCAGAAGATGTCGCCAAGGCTATTAAAGAATTAAAAATAAACAAGAGACCAGGCTCAGATGGCTACTCAGCTTTGTATTACAGAACCTATACAGACATATTATCACCAATCTTAGCAGACGCCTTCAATGTATTATTGAAAGGAGAATCCTTTAGACAGGAAACCCTGACCGCCATTATTTGTATGATCCCAAAACCTCTCAAGGATGATACCCTATGTACAAACTTTCGCCCAATTTCCCTTCTGAACCTAGATATCAAACTCTTAGCCAAAATATTGGCCAAATGACTAAATAGAATAATAGGCAATCTCATCCATAAGGATCAAGTAGGATTCATGCCAAAGCGGCAGGCGGGAGACAATGTCCATCGGGCCGTATTGCTAGCCCACATAGCCAAAAAATGACGTATACCCTCCTGTTTTCTGTCCCTAGATATAAAAAAGGCCTTTGACTCCATAGCCTGGCCGTACCTTAACTACACATTACAAAAATGGGGTTTTGGCCCTCACTTCCTAACATGGATAGAAGCACTCTATAACAAACCAATTGCATATATAAAATACGCAGGCTATAAATCTAATTCCTTTAATATAGAAAGAGGAACGCACCAGGGATGTCCACTCTCCCCCCTCCTATTCGCCCTCCTAATAGAACCCCTAGCTCAACGAATCCGCACAGATCCGACAATCACAGGCATCGAATTAGCTGGATACCATCATAAATTATGCCTATTTGCGGATGACATACTCCTATTTCTATCATCCCCACAAGTCTCTGGACCTAATCTTCTATCCGTTTTAGATAAATTTGCAGTGATTTCGGGACTTACAATAAACCCCAAAAAATCCATGGCCCTAGATATATCCCTCACTAAAGTAGAATCAGACTCGGCCAAAACTGCACTTCCTTTCATATGGACTGAGAGGTCAATCCCCTATTTAGGGATTCACCTAACAGCCTCATACTTAGATCTCTTTGCAGCAAACTATCCCCCACTCCTCAAACAAATAACAACTCTTTTACAACAATGGACACATCTCCCAATTTCATGGATAGGTAAAATTAACACAGTCAAAATGACAATTCTCCCTAAAATACTCTACTTATTTAGAATCTTACCAATCCCTATCCCATCTTATTATCTTAGAATACTTCAAAGAAAAACATCAAATTATGTCTGGGGCTCCAAAAAACCCAGTGTATCGTTACATACACTTTATTTACCGAAACTTAAGGGAGGCCTTGGGTTCCCTAATTTTGCTAATTATTATAGAGCGGCGCATATTGCCAGCCTCACTAAATATCACACTAATGATGAAATACCTATATGGGTAATAGTAGAAGCAGCAGAATGTGACCCTCTATCTATATCCAATGTACTATGGCTTCTCCCTAAAGAAAGGAAAACCCTAAGTAACCCTATTATAAAACAATTTTTAGCCGTATGGGATAACCTTAGATTTAAACATCAGCTACAATCACCTCACAACCCTCTCTTATCATTCCTTAAAAACCCTGCTTTTTACCCAGCATGGGTCTCACCCAAGTCATTTAAGGTATGGAATTCATTGAATATTACTCGGCTTAATAACCTAACCCCTACATCATCCTTTCATAGGTTTCCTACCCTTTGCGACACCTATAACTTGCCAAACTCTGAACTTTTCAGATATCTCCAAATTAAAAACTTTTACGCACCTTTGTTAATTACTGACACCCCTTTATCCCAACTTACAATATTTGAATCTGCATGTTTAAAAGACCCCCATTCAAGAGGACTAATATCGTCAATATACACCCACATTACAATTTACCCAGGTTTAGACAAACCACCTTATGCACGTAAATGGGAGGAGGACCTGGAAAGAGAATTTGATGTGGCTGATTGGTCCAAAATATGGTCTATAACAAAATCTTCTTCACCAAATGTTCTGGCGGTAGAAACCAACTATAAAGTTCTAACCCGTTGGTACCTCATTCCCTACAGATTGGCGAAATTTACGCCAAACCAAACAGGCCAATGCTTCCGGGGCTGTCCCGACCCGGGCACCCACCTACACATTTGGTGGTCTTGCCCGTTGATACAATTATACTGGGAACAGATATTTGAAACTGCCTCCAGAATATTTGGCTTCACTATACATCCTGACCCAGCCACGGCCTTGCTCAATCTAAAACCAGATTACATCACATATAAACAATTTAAACTTCTCACTCAATTGTTTACGGCAGCCAAACAAACAATTGCAAAAGCATGGAGGACCCCTAAACTGGAAATAGGCGAGACCATACGTAGAGTCAATGAATTTATGGCTCACGCCAAAATGCTAGCCATAGAAAGAGATCAAATTCCAATCTTTGAAAAGTTATGGAACCCTTGGATTAAATATCACCTATCTTCATTCCGCAAAGACTTGATTCTCATGCCATGGTAGCAGGTGGACCATATCGTGAACACTCTATTATCCTGTTGTAACACATAGGTCAAAGACCAATGAACTCGAGCCATTCGAGTGGACTCCTATACCCCCCCTCTACTTTCCTACTATCCTATTCTACCTATTTTTATGTTACCTACTTATCCATTTCTATTTTCATGTAATTTTTACGCTATCTTTTACGTCCATTTAAATTTCACTTAGATCTTTATTTTTACTTGAAAAGCAATATCTAAGCGGCAATATAATATTGCACTATGTAATTAGTTCTCATTTGTACTAAACCAAATAATATTTGTTTGTTCGATATCTTATCATCTACTGTAACCTACATCTAGTGCGTAGATGTATCCTCCATTGATTTTTGCTTAGCCCTTAGAAACTATACAGCAATATGCACATTGTAGACCATGAATTTACTATTTATTCTTTATAATAGAAATATGTAGTCAATGTTCTACAACCATTATAAATGCATGATCTGTACATATCTGTTACATTTCTTTCAATAAAATACTTTAACAAGGAGAAAACTGACATTGACCAGCCCATCTCTGTAACTTCCGAACAAACAGTTGAAGTGAGTGTAGACTCAACCAGTACTGAAGAGCAGACACAAGAAGGCTCAGACACAAAAACGAGACGTTCAACAAGAGAAAACAAAGGTAAACCACCTATACGTCTCTCATACAAAGCAAGTACTGCCAGTATCAACGAACCTGCAAACTGGGAAGACATATCTCAACTTTCAGAACAAGAAGCAACTAAATGGATAAAGGCTGCTGAGGAAGAGATAAAATCCATGCATGACACTAAAACATGGACACTTACAGAACTACTACCCGGAAGGAAAGCCATAGGCTGTAAATGGACTTTTAAAGTGAAATACAATGCAGATGGCACAGTTGAACGGTACAAAGCAAGACTAGTAGCCAAGGGCTATTCTCAAAAATACGGAGAGGACTATGATGAGACATTTGCACCAGTAGTCAAGCACACTACAATACGGACTTTACTGACAGTACCCGTCACAAGGAAAATGCAGGTGAAACATTTTGATGTGAAAACCGCGTTTCTACATGGCGATTTAACAGAAGAAATTTACATGGAACAACCATCAGGATTCAAAGATGAACAAAGGTCAGACCTAGTGTGCAAACTTAACAGGAGTATATATGGTCTAAAGCAAGCAGCCAGAGCGTGGAATATAAATATAAATGAAGTGCTTACACATCAAAACTTTCAAAGGAGTAAAGCAGACCCCTGCTTATACACAAAGAAATTGGCAAACAGATGGGTCCTATATGCTTATCTATGTGGATGATATCCTGATTTGCTTTGAGCAAGAAGGGGATGAAGCAGAAATACTGGAAAAACTAAATCAGCACTTTGACACCAAAGATCTTGGCAACATAAAGAATTACCTCGGCATCCAGATCGAGAGAGAGGAAGATGGCAGCTTTCTTCTGAACCAAAGACACAAAATACAAGAAATAATTGAAACATTTGGAATGAAAGATGCCAAACCAGTAAAATCTCCCATGGAAACCAACTACCTAAAGGAGATGAATTGTCAAGATAACCCATTACCTACTAATGCTCAATACAGGAAAGCAATAGGGAAATTGCTGTACCTTACCACCGCTACAAGTCCGGACATTGCAGCAACTGTCGGAATCCTATGCAGAAAGGTTTCGATGCCAAGTCAAAAGGACTGGAATGCTGTAAAGCGAATCATTCGCTATCTTAAAGGGACTTCGCACTACAAGCTAAAGTTACCACCAAGTGATGAAAGCACCTTAACAGGATATGTGGATGCTGACTGGGCAGGAGACACCAGTGACAGAAAATCTACCAGTGGCTACTTATTTTTTCTGTCAGGAGGTGCCATCAGTTGGACTAGTAAAAAGCAACTCTCTGTTTCACTGTCGTCTACTGAAGCAGAATACGTTGCTGCAGCGCAGGCAAGCCAAGAAGTTATATGGCTGAGACTAGTGTTGAGCGGACCCGAACTGTAAAGTTCGGGTCCGTACCGAATTTTGGCGTTTTCCCGACCCCGGACCTGGACCCGGATTTTGCGCTAAAGTCCGGGTTCGGGTCCGGATTCGGGAATTTAATGGCGCAGTTAGAAATGCTTCAGGGGCCAGCCAATCACCATTTGATTAGCTGGTCTGCCCTTAGAAGCCATCATAGCCATGCCTACTAATGGCATGGCTGTGATTGGTCAGTGCAACATGTGACCCAGCATGTGACCAGCTTCTATATAAGCAAGAGGCACACAGCACAGATCGTCACTCTGCTTTTAGACAGTGTAGGGAAAGGATCCTGGCTGCTGTTGCTGTGAGGGAGAGAATTATATGATAGGAGTTAGTCCTGATTCTGCAATCTACTGATAGAAAAGATAGAGAGACAGTGTAGTGTAGTGTAGTGTAGGGGCAGGATCCTGTTTGTGCTTTCAGGGAGAGAGATTTAGATAGGAGTCCAGATTGAGAGATATAATAGCTCAGCGATCTGCATAGGTTTATCTGTTTGTGTTGCAAGCTCAGTGCACCAGCACTGCATTACGTTGAGTGATACACCTATTCCATACTGTGGCTGTATTGTGCTCTTGCTAAAAGACCCATTTCGGGCAGAAAAAAAAAAAAAAAAAAAAGGCACTTTATTGTGCTTTTGCTAAAAAGACCCATTTTTGGGCCCCCAAAAAAAAAAAAAAAAGGCACTTTATTGTGCTGTTGCAAAAAAAAAAAAGGCACTTTGTTGTGCGCAAAAAATACCTATTTTTGGGCAAAAAAAAATATTTTGCAGTGTATATCTCTAGTTGTGTGAAATAACCAATTTCTATATATTTTTCTTGTACTATGCTATACTAAAAAAAAAAAAAAAACTTTTTTTTGAATAGCATTCTCTGCAGCTGTGCGATTCAGCGGTTATATACTGTGGGTGTGTTGTGCTCTTCCAAAAAACGCCATTTAGGGCCACAGAAAATATTTTGCAGTGTGAAATACACATCTGGAGGTGTGTGAAAAAACAACATTATTTTTGAATAGCATTCTCTGGCCTCTGCAGCTGTGCGATTCAGCGGTTATATACTGTTGGGGTTGTTGTGCTCTTCAAAAAAACGCCATTTAGGGCCACAGAAAATAAATTGCAGTGTGAAATACACATGTGGAGGTGTGTAAAATAAACAATTTCTATATATTGTACAGTGCTATACTAAAAAAAACAACATTTTTTTTGAATAGCATTCTCTGCACTTCTATAGCTGTGCGATTCAGTGGTAAATACTGTGGTTGTGTTGTGCTCTTCCAAAAAACGCCATTTAGGGCCACAGAAAATATTTTGCAGTGTGAAATACACATCTTGGAGGTGTGTAAAATAAACAATTTCTATATATTCTTCTTGTACAGTGCTATACTAAAAAAAACAACCTTTTTTTTTGAATAGCATTTTCTGTAGCTGTGCGATTCAGCGGTTACGTGCTGTGGGTGTGTTGTGGTCTGGCAAAAAACGCCATTTAGGGCCACAGAAAATATTTTGCAGTGTGAAATACACATGTGGAGGTGTGTAAAATAAACAATTTCTATATATTGTACAGTGCTATACTAAAAAAAACAACATTTTTTTTTAATAGCATTCTCTGCACTTCTATAGCTGTGCGATTCAGTGGTTAAATACTGTGGTTGTGTTGTGCTCTTCCAAAAAACACCATTTAGGGCCACAGAAAATATTTTGCAGTGTGAAATACACATCTGGAGGTGTGTGAAATAAACAATTTCTATATATTGTACAGTGCTATACTAAAAAAAAAAACATTTTTTTTGAATAGCATTCTCTGCACTTCTATAGCTGTGTGATTCAGTGGTTAAATACTGTGGTTGTGTTGTGCTCTTCCAAAAAACGCCATTTAGGGCCACAGAAAATATTTTGCAGTGTGAAATACACATCTGGAGGTGTGTGAAATAAACAACTTCTATATATTGTACAGTGCTATACTAAAAAAAAAAACATTTTTTTTGAATAGCATTCTCTGCACTTCTATAGCTGTGCGATTCAGTGGTTAAATACTGTGGTTGTGTTGTGCTCTTCCAAAAAACGCCATTTAGGGCCACAGAAAATATTTTGCAGTGTGAAATACACATCTTGGAGGTGTGTAAAATAAACAATTTCTATATATTCTTCTTGTACAGTGCTATACTAAAAAAAACAACCTTTTTTTTTGAATAGCATTTTCTGTAGCTGTGCGATTCAGCGGTTACGTGCTGTGGGTGTGTTGTGGTCTGGCAAAAAACGCCATTTAGGGCCACAGAAAATATTTTGCAGTGTGAAATACACATGTGGAGGTGTGTAAAATAAACAATTTCTATATATTGTACAGTGCTATACTAAAAAAAACAACATTTTTTTTGAATAGCATTCTCTGCACTTCTATAGCTGTGCGATTCAGTGGTTAAATACTGTGGTTGTATTGTGCTCTTCCAAAAAACGCCATTTAGGGCCACAGAAAATATTTTGCAGTGTGAAATACACATCTGGAGGTGTGTGAAATAAACAATTTCTATATATTGTACAGTGCTATACTAAAAAAAAAAACATTTTTTTTGAATAGCATTCTCTGCACTTCTATAGCTGTGCGATTCAGTGGTTAAATACTGTGGTTGTGTTGTGCTCTTCCAAAAAACGCCATTTAGGGCCACAGAAAATATTTTGCAGTGTGAAATACACATCTGGAGGTGTGTGAAATAAACAATTTCTATATATTGTACAGTGCTATACTAAAAAAAAACAACATTTTTTTTGAATAGCATTCTCTGCACTTCTATAGCTGTGCGATTCAGTGGTTAAATACTGTGGTTGTGTTGTGCTCTTCCAAAAAACGCCATTTAGGGCCACAGAAAATATTTTGCAGTGTGAAATACACATCTTGGAGGTGTGAAAAATAAACAATTTCTATATATTCTTCTTGTACAGTGCTATACTAAAAAAAACAACCTTTTTTTTTGAATAGCATTTTCTGTAGCTGTGCGATTCAGCGGTTACGTGCTGTGGGTGTGTTGTGGTCTGGCAAAAAACGCCATTTAGGGCCACAGAAAATATTTTGCAGTGTGAAATACACATGTGGAGGTGTGTAAAATAAACAATTTCTATATATTGTACAGTGCTATACTAAAAAAAAAAACATTTTTTTTGAATAGCATTCTCTGCACTTCTATAGCTGTGCGATTCAGTGGTTAAATACTGTGGTTGTGTTGTGCTCTTCCAAAAAACGCCATTTAGGGCCACAGAAAATATTTTGCAGTGTGAAATACACATCTGGAGGTGTGTAAAATAAACAATTTCTATATATTCTTCTTGTACTGTGCTATACTAAAAAAAAAAAAACTTTTTTTTTTGAATAGCATTTTCTGCAGTTCTGTAGCTGTGCGTTTCAGCGGTTAAATACTGTGGGTGTGTTGTGGTCTTCCAAAAAACGCCATTTAGGGCAAGATCCTAAATTTGGAAAATATGAGGGGAAGGTCAAAGGGACGTGGTGGCCCCGGTCGTGGTGCTGCTGGTGGAGCTCCTGTTGCAGGGAGAGGACGTGGTGGATCTGTGCCAGCTACACGCACAAGTGAAACACCTTCCTCAGGTGCGAGTAGGCGACCGAGCCTGCGGCGGTATTTTGTCGCGCCTAATGAGGCTGTACCAATGTTTAGGCCAGGACAAGTACAGGCGATAGTAGATTGGGTTGCTGACAGTGCCTCGGGTTCCTTCACATTGTCTCCCACCCACTCTTCTGATGAAAGATCAGAGTTGGCACCTGAAGCCCATGTCCATCAGTCTTTCACCTCACCCCCTTGCAAATCAGTCAAGCAGTCTGAGCCCCAAATCATGCAGCAGTCTCTTCTGCTTTTCGATGACTCTGTTAGCAGGGTTTCCCAGGGCCATCCACCTAGCCCTGCCCCAGAAGTGGAAGAGATTGAGTGCACCGATGCCCAACCACTTATGTTTCATGATGGGTACATGGGAGGACCATCGCAGCACGTCTCGGATGATGACGAAACACAGGTGCCAACTGCTGCTGCTTTCGCAATTGTGCAGACAGACATGGAGGGCAGGGGTGAAGACTGGGTGGAAGATGATGTGGAGGACGATGAGGTCCTCGACCCCACATGGAATCAACATTATGCAGGTGACCAGTGTAGTTCGGAGGAAGAGGCGGTGGTCGCACAGAGCCACCAGCACAGCAGAAGAGGGAGCAGGGTGCAAAAACGGAGCATTCGTCCCCTAGACAGTACATCTGCTACTGCCCAACGCAGCAAGGGACCGAGCACACCAAAGCCAGGTCCAAGGACTTCCCTAGCGTGGCAGTTCTTCACACAGTGTGTTGATGACAAGACACGAGTGGTTTGCACGCTGTGCAATCAGAGCCTGAAGCGAGGCATAAACGTTCTCAACCTGAGCACAAGCTGCATGACCAGGCATCTAAGTGCAAAGCACGAGCTGCAGTGGAGTAGACACCTCAAAAACCAAGAAAGGTCTCTGGCTCCTCCTGCTTCCTCTTCTGCTGCAGTCTCGGCCTCTTCATCCACCTCTGTAGTGACAGTGGCACCTGTCACCCCGCAAACAGAGGATCTGCCAGCAACACTACCACCTGGGTCACCAACCATCTCCACAATGTCCCATGGAAGCGTTCAGCTCTCTATCTCCCAAACATTGGAGCGGAAGAGGAAGTACCCCCCTAGCCACCCGCGATCCCTGGCCCTGAATGCCAGCATTTCAAAATTCCTGGCCTTTGAAATGCTGTCATTCCGTCTGGTGGAGACGCAGAGTTTTAAAAGCCTGATGGCATTGGCTGTCCCGCAGTACGTCGTGCCCAGCCGCCACTACTTTTCCAGGCGAGCCATCCCTTCCCTGCACAACCAGGTGGGGGACAAAATCAGGTGTGCACTGCGCAACGCCATCTGTGGCAAGGTCCACCTAACTACGGATGCGTGGACCAGTAAGCACGGTCAGGGACGTTATATCCCCCTAACAGCACACTGGGTAAATGCAGTGGCGGCTGGGCCTGAGGCAGATAGCGGTTTGGCGCATGTCCTTCCACCACCGAGGATTGCAGGGCGCTTCAGTTTGCCTCCTGTTGCTAACTCCTCTTTCTCTGCTTCCTCATCCTCTACCGCCTCCTCATCCATTCAGCGTAACACCTTCACCACCAACTTCAGCACAGCCAGGGGTAAACGACAGCAGGCAGTTTTAAAACTTTCCTGTTTGGGGGAAAATCCCCACACCGCGCAGGAGTTGTGGAGGGACATGGAACAACAGACCGATGAGTGGTTGCTCTCAGTGAGCCTCAAGCCCGGCCTGGTGGTGTGCGATAATGGGCGAAATCTCGTAGCAGCTCTGGGTCTAGCCGGTTTGATGCACATCCCTTGCCTGGCGCATGTGCTGAACTTGGTGGTCCAGAGGTTCCTTAAAAATTACCCCAATATGCCAGAGCTGCTGCAGAAAGTGCGGGCTGTCTGTGCGCACTTTCGGCGTTCTCACCCTGCTGCTGCTCACCTGTCAGCGCTGCAGCGTAACTTCGGCCTTCCCGCTCACCGCCTCATATGTGACGTGCCCACAAGGTGGAACTCCACCTTGCACATGCTGGCCAGACTGTGCGAGCAGCAGCAGGCAATAGTGGAGTTTCAGCTGCAGCAATCACGCGTGAGTCGCTCTGCGGAACAGCACCACTTCACCACCAATAACTGGGCCTCCATGCGAGACCTGTGTGCCTTGTTGCGCTGTTTCGAGTACTCCACCAACATGGCCAGTGCCAATGACGCCGTTCTCAGCGTTACTATCCCAGTTCTATGCCTCCTTGAAAAAACGCTTCGTGCGATGATGGAAGAGGATGTGGCACAGGAGGATGAGGAGGAGGAGGAGGAAGCGGGATCATTTCAAAGGCTTTCAGGGCAGTCTTTCACAAGTGGCTACGAGGGTGGGTTCCTGCACCAACAAACGCCAGGTACACAATTGTCCGGCAGAAAGGGCACAGTTCTGGAGGATGACGAGGTGGAGGAGGAGATGGAGGAGGAGGAGGAGGAGGAGCCATGTTCACAGCAGGGTGGCACTCAGACCAGCTCGTGGCCATTACTGGTGCGTGGCTGGGGGGATACAGAGGACACAGACGATACACCTCCCACAGAGGACAGCTTTTCTTTGCCTCTGGGCAGCCTGGCACACATGAGCGATTACATGCTGCAGTGTTTCCGCAACGACAGCCGAGTTGCCCACATTTTAACTGGTGCTGATTACTGGGTGGCCACCCTGCTGGATCCCCGTTACAAGGACAACGTACCGTCCTTAATTCCCTCACTGGAGCGGGATCGTAAGATGCGCGAGTACAAGCGCACGCTGGTAGACGCGCTGCTGGTGGCATTCCCACCTGACAGCGGGCGTACGGTGGAAGCACAAGGCGAAGGCAGAGGAGGAGGAAGAGGTCGCCAACGCAGCCGGGGCACCGGCAGCACCTCAGAAGGCAGGATTAGCATGGCCGAAATGTGGAAAAGCTTTGTCAGCACGCCACAACAACCAGCACCACCAGCTGAGATGGAACGTCTTAGCAGGAGGCAGCATTTCACCAACATGGTTGAGCAGTATGTGTCCACAGGCCTACACGTACTGGATGACGGGTCTGCCCCCTTTAACTTCTGGGTCTCCAAATTGGGCACATGGCCTGAGCTTGCCGTTTATGCCTTGGAGGTGCTGGCCTGCCCTGCAGCCAGTGTATTATCTGAACGTGTATTTAGCACGGCAGGGGGCGTTATCACAGACAAGCGCAGCCGCCTGTCCAGAGCCAATGTGGACAAGCTCACGTTCATTAAAATGAACCAGGCATGGATCCCACAGGACTTGTCCGTACCTTGTGCAGAATAGACATGTATACCGGTGTTGTGACAAACTGTCCGGTCATCGGATTGTGCCCGGCCCGTACTGCGCAGGCGCAGCGCTTGCACAGTACAGAGGACAAGGAGATTCACAAAATCTCCGAAGATGAACGGCGCCTGCGCTGTGAGTGCAGGTTCAAGCCCCACCATCCAAGAGGACATACGGTAGCACATAGTAACAGGGCCCCTCACGGGCTCGCTTCGATCGCGGCCTTGCTTGGCTCGGCTTGAACCACGGATGGTGTGGCCTTCACCTGAACTCAACACGCAGGCGCCGTTAGTCTTGGGAGATTTTTGAAATCCCCTTGTCCTACATACTCAGCAAGCGCAGTACAGGGCGGACACTATTCGACAGGGGACAGAATTCGACACATCACCGGCCTTACCCAGCCATTGTTGTATTTTTGAACCAGTGTTGGCTACCTCGTCCTCCTCCACCGCCGCTTCCACCTACACAGCCACATCCACCGCCACCTCAACCTCCTACTCCATATGGACCTCGTCCTGCTAGGCCAAGATTAAATTTTTTTTTTTATTTTTTTGTAGCGCACAGATCCTTTCCCCCTTACCTGCCTTTATGTTGTTGGCTCTTCGCAGGAGGGAGAAAGGCACACCGCACTACCAGCCCGTATCCTCCTATATAAAGAGGTTGAGCGGTGTACTTGACGGGCCGTGTCCACAGCCGGA
Organism: Rana muscosa; assembly: GCA_029206835.1. NCBI lineage: Eukaryota > Metazoa > Chordata > Amphibia > Anura > Ranidae > Rana > Rana muscosa. The sequence continues at coordinate 141,966,671 of CM055122.1, forward strand.
GTCAAAACTCCTCCAGAGGATGATTCTCACCTCTACTGTAGGTAGAGGCAAGTCCTTTAATTGCCAGTAAAGTCAATGTCCACACCAGCTGAAACTCCAACTCTTATTCTCTCATGGCAAAATAAACTGTACTCAGATAGAAAAGGTTAGAGCAAAGAAACAGGACAGCTTAAGGTGTGGAGGAGGTCCAGGCACAAACGTAGCACATTCACTTCACTGCTTAGGTTTCTCAAACAGTTTTTGGCGCACGGTCTCTGCCACAGACATTGAGGTTGGTCTCTGCCACAGACCGGGTGTACAAGGCCCCTGCCACGGGCCTGGAGAACTTTGGTCTCAGCCACAGACCAGGGTGTATAAGGCCCCTGCCACGGGCCGGTTGAATAAGGCCTCTGATACAGTCAAGGTGACCTTGAGCTTCTCCTTCTACGAACCTAGCCCATATCAAGGGGAAGGCATCTCTCCAGGGAGTCAACAGACCATTCCTTCACCGTGACTCCCGCATCGGTCCATCAGAATGATCCTCCCTTCCCTGGAACAGGGTCCCCTACACGAGGCGGCTCTGGACTCCAGGCTTTACTCCCGCCCCTAGGCCTCCATACCCAGGGCAGCAAGAACTCCAGGATAGTACCTCACCCCGGGCTAAAGGTGCCCGAGATGGAACAGGAACACATGCACCCAGGCCGAAGGCACCTGGGCGCGGACCCCACTGGACATCAGCCCCCAGGCCAAAGGTCTGCCCCTTTTTTATATGCTCTCCCGGCATGCACAGCAGGTTCCCCGCCCCGCTGTACTACTGCCAAGAGGGGACACAAAAGGCGCCACCTGTAGGCCGCAGGGAACTGCACACCAATACTGTCCCCCGAGGACAAAATGGTCCATGAATCCTACAGAATTAGGGTATTTGAGCCTATTTACCACTCAAACACTTTCCTTAAATTTAGCACCCCGCTACATTTTTATTTCAAAGTATTTTATTTTCCCACTAGCTTATCCATTAAATTAAATAATTTATTCCAGAAAGGGCGTATTCTGGGGCATTCCCACCATATGTGTCGCATCGTGCCGTTGAGTTTCTGAGGTTCTTAATGACTTCCTGTACCTCTTCTGCTGAAAAGGGGGCCTCCAGCATATTTTTTTATTTTTTAATTTTTTTTATGTTCTTTTAAGTTATTTCCTATCCACATTTGTTTGCAGAGCACTTGCCATGTTCTTAACAACATTTTGCTGCCATTTGCAGCCCTCTAGCCCTTTCCATTACTTTTTTAGAGCCTTTTTAGTCGTCAGAAGTCCGGGTCACCATTGACTTCAATGGGGTCCGGGTCCGGGTTCGGGTTAAAGTTCGGTCCCGAATCCGAACTTTTTTCCGAAGTTCGGCCGAACCCGCCGGACCCGAATATCCAGCTACCCGCTCAACTCTAGCTGAGACAGCTATTAACAGACTTAGGTCAACCACAGTTGGGACCAACTGAAATCTATGAGGACAATCAAGGATGCATTGTACTTGCAAACATGGAAGGAGTTAATTCAAGAACCAAGCACATTGATGTGAAGTTCCACTTTCTTAGGGATCTTCAAGAGCAAGGTCTTCTTGAGTTACTTTATTGCCCAACCGAGGATATGACAGCAGATATCCTTACAAAGCCCCTGACTGCTGAAAGACATTCAAGGCTTACAAAGAAGATGGGTTTAACAGACTAAGCCTTAGTTGTTGAGAAGGGGTGTTGGAGATACAACAAACTTTCAGTTTAGCTTATATAACTGCAGTTTAGAAAAAGGACACAAGATGTCGCTAATGCTCAGTGATATGCTATGCTATGTATTTCTCTATGATGTGTTGTATTTCCTGTATACTGTGATGTACTTGTTGGTTCCTTTTTCCTGTCTGGGATTCTTCTTACAATGTGAAGTGACATCTTTGCTAGTGTGGTTATGTTCCAATAAAGAAGCCAGTTCCTGTTACTACACAATGTCTGATCTGAACTGACTCCGCTGCACCTATCAATTGTACTTTGCAACAGTGACCACTGTGACAACCAATCATGGCGGTCACATGCCCGTTGGAAGAGGTTAAGTTTCGGGTTACTCAAAGGAAAAAAAATGTAACTCCAAGTGCACATTATATTTTCTTAAAATAGTTTACTGATGATTTGTGTTCTCCTGAGACAGGTATAGTGAATGTTAAGTATTCTTATATTAGTACATTCTATGAAGTGTGGTATATTTGTCTATATCAGTGAGGGTGAACCTTGGTACCGTTGATGTTTTGGAACTACATTTCCAACGATGCTCAACTACACTGCAGAGTGCAGGAGCATCATGGGAAATGTAGTTTCAAAACCTCTGGGGTGCCAAGGCTCGCCATCACTGGTCTACATCATTCTTACATGGGGTTGTGGCTCATAGTATATATTAATTTGCTGTGCGTTTACTGGTTAAAGTAGCGGAAAATATCTGAAGATATCTGATCCATCAATGAATTTGTTCTGCCATTGAAGTCTACTTGATGTCTGATATGTATATTCCCCCTGCCTCATAAAATTACTGAGTGAAGAACCTAAGTTCAAATATTTGATCTATTTTACTGCATTTGTGTATACCAGAAGCAAGCAATTCTCTGTCTTTCTGAGTTCAAAATAATATTGTGTAACAATCTCAAGGCATGTTTAAAATTCAAGTTTGTTTGATGGAAAAGGCTTCTAAGTTTGCCCCGTTGACTTTTGTCATCATTTGGCTGTTTCTCAGTATGTAAATATAAAGGAATGCAAATTGTGACTCACTGACAATAGCTGTAAAATCAATAATCCTCTGAACTATACAGAAACTGCTGTATTATAAGCATTAACATCTTCATGGGCTTCACCAGGAACAAAAAAGAAAGTAGGACGGAATTATATTATAAAAGCACAGTTTGTACAATGATGTACTGCTTGTTTATTTACTGTCTAATTTTGATATGCTAGGCAAAATGATTTTCTATTTTGCACAGCACAATAATGTAATGTTTGTGGTGAGCCATGTTAAAAATGTTAAAAATGTCCAGCAACTTTTTTTTTGTCCACTGGCATTGTATTAAAAAAGAAGTTGCTTTCTTAACCACTTAAGCCCCGGACCATTTGGTAGCTAAAGGACCAGAGGTGAATTCAGAATTTTGCACTGCGCTGCTTTAACTGTAAATTGTGCGGACATGCAATGTTGTACCCAAACGAAATTTGCGTCCTTTTCTTCCCACAAATAGAGCTTTCTTTTAATGGTATTTGATTGCCTCTGCGATTTTTATTTTTTGCGATATAAACGGAAAAAGACCGAAAATTTTGAAAAAAAATGATATTTTCTACTTTTTGTTATAAGAAAAATCGAATAAACTCAATTTTAGTCATACATTTAGGCCAAAATGTATTCAGTCACATGTTTTTAGTAAAAAAATGTCAATAAGCGTATATTTATTGGTTTGCGCAAAAGTTATAGAGTTTACAAACTAGGGTACATTTTCTGAAATTTACACAGCTTTAAATTTATGACTGCCTATCTCATTTCTTGAGGTGCTAAAATGACAGGGCAGTACAAAACCCCCCCAAATGACCCCATTTTGGAAAGTAGACACCCCAAGGAAATTGCTGAGAGGCATGTTGAGCCCATTGAATTTTTTTTTGTCTTAAGTGATTGAATAATGACAAAAACATAAAAATAAAAAAAATACAAAAAGTTGTCACTAAATGATATATTGCTCACACATGCCATGGTTATATGTGGAATTTCACCCCAAAATACAATTTGCTGCTTCTCCTGAGTACGGGGATACCACATGTGTGGGACTTTTTGGGAGCCTAGCCGCGTACGGGACCCCGGAAACCAAGCACCGCCTTCAGGATTTCTAAGGGCGCAAATTTTTGATTTCACTCCTCACTACCTATCACAGTTTCGAAGGCCATAAAATGCCAAAATAGCACAAAACCCCCCCAAATGACCCCATTTTAGAAAGTAGACACTCCAAGGAAATTGCTGAGAGGCCTGTTGAGCCCATTGAATATATTTTTTTTGTCCCAAGTGATTGAATAATGACAAAAAAAAAAAAAAAATTACAAAAAGTTGTCACTAAATGATATATTGCTCACACATGCCATGGTTATATGTGGAATTACACCCCAAAATAAATTTTTCTGCTTCTCCTGAGTACGGAGATACCACATGTGTGGGACTTTTTAGGAGCCTAGCCGCGTACGGGACCCCGAAAACCAAGCACCGCCTTCAGGATTTCTAGGCACAAATTTTTGATTTCACTCCTCACTACCTATCACAGTTTCGAAGGCCATAAAATGCCAAAATAGCACAAAACCCCCCCAAATGACCCCATTTTGGAATATAGACACCCCAAGCTATTTGCTGAGAGGCATGGCAAGTATTTTACAGCTCTCATTTGTTTTTGAAAATGAAGAAAGAAAATATATATATATATATATTTTTTTCAATTTTCAAAACTTTGTGACAAAAAGCGAGATCTGTAAAATACTCACAATACCTCTCAGCAAATAGCTTGGGGTGTCTACTTTCCAAAATGGGGTCATTTGGGGGGGGGGGGGTTTTGTGCCATCTGGGCATTCCATGGCCTCCGAAACTGTGATAGGCAGTGAGAAGTGAAATAAAAAATTTACACCCTTAGAAAGCCTGAAGGCGGTGCTTGGTTTTTGGGGTCCCGTATGTGGCTAGGCTCCCAAAAAGTCTCACACATGTGGTATCCCCGTACTCAGGAGAAGCAACAGAATGTATTTTGGGGTGTAATTCCACATATGCCCATGGCATGTTTGAGCAATATATCATTTAGTGACAACTTTGTGCAAAAAAAAAAAAAAATTGTTGTTTTTCCGCAACTTGTGTCAACATATAAAATATTCCATGGACTCGACATGCCTCTCAGTATATAGCTTGGGGTGTCTACTTTCCAAAATGGGGTCATTTGGGGGGGGGGTTTTGAACTGTTCTGGCATTTTATACACAACATTAGGAAGCTTACATCCACTCTTCTAACCACTTGAAGACAAAGCCCTTTTTGACACTTTTTGTTTACATGAAAACATTTTTTTTTTTGCAAGAACATTATGTTGAACCCCCAAACATTATATATATTTTTAAAGCAAAGGCCCTATAGATTAAAATGGTGGGTGTTGCATTTTTTTTTTCTACACAGTATTTGCGCAGCGATTTTTCAAACGCATTTTTGGGGTTAAAAAATACACTTTTTTAATTTTAATGCACTAAAACACACTATATTGCCCAAATGTTTGATGAAATAAAAAAGATGATCTTAGGCCGAGTACATAGATACCAAACACGACATGCTTTAAAATTTCGCACAAACGCGCATTGGCGACAAACTACATACATTTTTAAAAGCCTTTAAAAGCCTTTACAGGTTACCCCGTTAGATTTACAGAGGAGGTCTACTGCTAAAATTACTGCCCTCGATCTGACCTTCGCGGTGATACCTCACATGCATGGTGCAATTGCTGTTTACATATGACGCCAGACCCACGCTTGCGTTCGCCATTGGGCAAGAGCAGGGCAGGACAGGGGTGCTTTTTTTTTTTTTTCTTTTTTTTTTATTATTAATTTTGCTTTTTTATTTTATTTTTAAATTGTTCCTTCCAAGTATTTTTTTTTAAATCATTTTTATTGTTATCTCAGGGAATGTAAATATCCCCTATGATAGCAATAGGTAGTGACAGGTACTCTTTTTTTGAAAAAACTGGGGTCTTCTAGACCCTAGATTTTTCCTCTGCCCTCAAAGCATCTGACCACACCAAGATCGTGTGATAAAATGCTTTCCCAATTTCCCAATGGCGCTTTTTATATCCGGGGGGGGCATTCCCTCCCACTGCTTGTAAAAGCAGTCCAGAGGCTAATTAGCTGCTAGGATTGCTTTTACATGAAAGCCGGCCGCAGGCTGAAAAGAATGATACCAAGATGATACCTAAACCCGCAGGCATCATTCTGGTATAAACATTCAAAGTCCAGCAACATACCAGTACGTTGCTGGTCCTTGTTGGACATGTATTGTAATCTTTTTTTTTCATGCAGCCAGTTGGCTGAACGAAAAAAGAGATTGATCGGTGGGTATGCCCACCATTAGAATACCGCCCTTCATCCACCCACTTCCAATGATGGGCATACACGCACCATTTATATATGCCGAAGCATGGGGGCATCCTCCCGCAAAAAAGTTATGCCGCACACACATGGTCGGACTTTTCCACGGGCAAGCCTCCGTCGGAATTTCGACCGTATGTACGCGGCATTAGGAGCAAAATCGCTCCTCCGCCCCTGCTGCCCCAGTGCTTCGGCATATTTGCTTTTTTTTTTAAACTGTGGTGGTGAAATCACCTCCTACAGCACTGGAGTCGCAGGGATCAGGCCTGTCTCTGCGAACGCTGCAGTTATGTGTGTTGTGTTTTGTAAGTGACAGTGATCGATCGATACTGCACTTGGGTGGCCTGGGCTGGACGGAGGGGCAAAACGCAGGTGCCAGCAGGTATCTGGGCTGATCCCGCTAACACTGCGTTTTTGGGAACCCTAAACTGCTGGGGACGCTAGTATAGATCTGATCAGATCAGATATTGATCTGTTCAGATACTATACCACTAAGGGGGTGTATGCTTCACGCATGGGTGTTAGCGTTACTGGCACTAACCTGACGCTGCCTGGGGTGTGACGCAGACCCTCTCTGACGCTAAAACCTAATTGATATCACCCGCCGGGCGATCAGGGGGTTAAACCTTTATTGGGTTATATACGGCGGGTGCCCTGACACTATAAAAAGCAAACTAACTAACCAGCGTCACCCGTAACACTTATATGGTGATCACTGGTGAAAGGGTTAACTAGGGGCAATCAGGGGGTTAAAACCTTTATTAGATAATATATAGGGGTACCTGACGCTATAAAAACCTGCGGCGAACCTAAAAAAAAATACCAGCTACCGATCTGCATCACCGACACTAAGACAGCGTTTAGAAAAATGATCGCTTAGCGACAGTGGTGATGGGGGTGAAAGGGTTACCTGGGGGGCGATCAAGGGGGTTAAACCTTTATTAGATAATATATGGGGGTACCTGACGCTATAAAAACCTGCGGCGAACCTAAAAAAAATTACCAGCTACCGATCTGCATCACCGACAGTAAGACAGCGTTTAGAAAAACGATCGCTTAGCGACAGTGGTGATGGGGGTGAAAGGGTTACCTGGGGGGCAATCAAGGGGGTTAAACCTTTATTAGATAATATATTGGGGTACCTGACGCTATAAAAACATGCGGCGAACCTAAAAAAAATTACTGGCTACCGATCTGCATCACCGACACTAAGACAGCGTTTAGAAAAACGATCGCTTAGCGACAGTGGTGATAGGGGGTGAAAGGGTTACCTGGGGGGTTATCAAGGGGGTTAAACCTTTATTAGATAATATATTGGGGTACCTGACGCTATAAAAACCTGCGGCGAACCTAAAAAAAATTACCGGCTACCGATCTGCATCACCGACACTAAGACAGCAATTAGAAAAACGATCGCTTAGTGACAGTGGTGATAGGGGGTGAAAGGGTTACCTGGGGGGCGATCAAGGGGGTTAAACCTTTATTAGATAATATATTGGGGTACCTGACTCTATAAAAACATGCAGCGAACCTAAAAAAAATTACTGGCTGCCGATCGGCATCACTGATGCTAAGACAGCGATCAGAAAAATGATCGCTTAGCGACAGTGGTGATAGGGGGTGAAAGGGTTATCTGGGGGGTGATCAGGGGGTTAAAACTTTATTAGGGGGGTTAGGGGGCTACACTGGACCTAAGACTAAACTTTGGTGACACTTTTACAGTCACAAATGTCACTGATTGCAGTGATCACTAAATAAATGGTCACTGCAATCAGTGACACTGTGACTGGGGGCTGGGGGGGTGATCTGGGGGGTGATCTGGGGGTGTCTGGGGGGGCCTGGGGGGGCGATTTATGTCCCTATGTGTCCTGGTGTCAGTGTAGTGTTGTGTGTACTGACCTGATGTCTTCTTTTGTACGGCGCTCGGTATATGTGAGCGCCGCACCAGAGATGACATCACTTCCTCCTGCTTCCTCTGTCTGACACAGACAGAGGGGGCATTTCCATTCGCCGGGAGCGATCGCGAGGGGGTGGCCGGAAACGAATGGCTGCCCCCTCATCCCGGAACGCTCCCGGACACTTAGCCACCGCTCACTGTATAGGAGGGGGGTCCGATTGGACCCCCCAACTATACAAAGGCAATCACGTATGCTCTACATGATTGTGCCTGTCGGTGCCATTCTGCCGAAGGAATATACACAGTGAGCGGTCGTTAAGTGGTTAAAGCGGAAGTAAACCCATCGATGTAACATTTTCAAAAAAACAGTTACATTCCCGGCATGCCGGGAATGCTAACTTCACATTGGTTGTGCTCTCAACCAAACTGTCAAACCATCCAATGGCTGGTGTCATAACTGATCACATGTGCAGCATCATGGCAGTTGAAGATTAAACAAAGGCCAAGATGGCAGCTTCCTTGGCTGAAAACTATAGGAGGGTTTACTTCCACTTTAAAGTAGAACAATGGCCCTCCAATAAAATACATGTTGCAGCACCTAGCCACTTGACCTCTAGAAGATTTATCCCCCTTCCTAACCAGGCCATTTTTTGCAATACGGCACTGCGTTACTTTAACAATGCTGTACCCAAATAAATGTATGTCCTTTTCTCCCACAAATAGAGCTTTCATTTGGTGGTATTTGATCACCTCTGCGGTTTTAATTTTTTGTGCTATAAACAAAAAAAGACTGACAATTTAAAAAACAACAACTATTTTTTTACTTTCTGCTATAAAACATATCCAATATTTTTTTTAAAAAAAATCGAATTTCTTCATCAATTTAGGCCAATATGTATTTCACTACATATTTTTGTTTAAATAAAACCCTCGCAATAAGCGTATATTGATTGGTTTGTGCAAAAGTTATAGCACCTACAAACTACTGTATGGGATATATTTATGGAATTGTTATTTATTTATTTATTTTTACTAGTAATGGCAGCGATCAGTGACTTATAGCGGGACTGCGATATTGCGGTGAGAAAATCGGACACTAACTGACACTTTTGATACTTTTTTGGAAACCAGTAACACTAATACAGTGATCAGTGCTAAAAATATGCACTGTCACTGTATTAATGGCACTGGCTGGGAAGGGGTTAACATCAGGGGCGATCAAAGGGTTAACTGTGTGCCTGGCCAGTGTTTTTATACAGTGTGGGAGGTGCTTTTACTAGGGGAAAACATGGATCCTTGTCCCTGCTATGCATAGGCAGACTGCAGTTCTGCCTCTGTATCGAATGATCGGAGGCTGCCGGTGGACATCGAGTCTGCAGTAGCTGCAGATCAGCATGCGTGCCCCCTACCCAGAAGTGTCCGAACATGTACTAGGTACGTGATTCGGTGCCGCAGTGCCACTTTGCGGCCGTATATGTAAGTTATATGGTTGGCAAGTGGTTAAATATAAATGCTTACAGTTTTCTCCTATTCCCCCTACTGTCTCAAACATATGTGTTGATGCAGTTCCCTGTGATGGGGTGGCAACAATACTTCACTGATTCTATATTCAAAGCAATATTGCCACTCTCATGTAGGCTGTGCCCGCCTGCGCTAAAATGTAATGAGAAGAAGTTGTAAGGGGTGTGGCTGTTAGCATTGTCACTGCTGATTCACAAGCATGTAGCTCAGGGGTGTCAAACTGGCGGCTCTCAAGCTGTTGCAGAACTACAAGTCCCAATTCAGTGGCGGTGCGTCCATAAGGGGCGCACGGGCGCCACCCCCTCTTTCCTGCCACGTCTCTATGACAAATAGATAGATTCATGCATTGCATGAATCTATCTATGGCCGCCGCTGAGACCCCCCATTCAGGTGCCCGACCCCTCTTGGTGGGCCGGGCACCAGAATTACAGCGGTGCGGTATTTTTTTAAATGACCTGATTAGAGCCATAGGCTCTAATTGGCGTCAAAAAAGGTGAACAGCGAGCGCCATGCTGGACGCTCACAGTTCACTCAGCTGTGTGTTAGGAAAGCGAATGAATATTCGCTTTCCTGACACTGAACCGCCTCTCCGCCAATCACATCTGTTACCTGTTACCTGTCACCTGATTGTCTGAAACAACAGGCGCTGTGATTGAACGCTTATCAGGCGTCCAATAATATGAGAGGGAGGGCGGGAGAAAACATTGAGGAAGACATGGAGGATTAATTATGTAATGGGCACAGTGGCAGCATTTGGGGCACAGTGGCAGCAATTAATGGGCACAGTGGCAGCATTTGGGGCACAGTGGCAGCATTTAATGGGCACAGTGGCAGCATTTGGGGCACAGTGGCAGCATTTAATGGACACGGTGGCAGCGTTTAATGGGCACAGTTGCAGCATTTGGGGCACAGTGGCAGCATTTCATGGGCACAGTGGCAGCATTTGGGGCACAGTGGCAGTGTTTGATGGGCAAAGTGGCTGCGTTTGATGGCACAGTGGCTGCGTTTGATGGCATAGTGGCTGTGTTTGATGGGCAAAGTGGCTGCGTTTGATGGCACAGTGGCAGCATTTGATGGGCACAGTGACTGCGTTTGATGGTTCAGTGGCTGCGTTTAATGGTACAGTGGCTGCGTTTGGCACAGTGGCTACATTTTATGGGCACAGTGAGGCTGCAATTGATGGGTTTCTGGATTGGCAGCTCTGCCTTGGTTGCTGAAACCCTCTCACTGTAGGCCATCGTTTCTGGAAGGGGAATAGTGTAATACACAAACAAAGGTAGATTTGTCTCAGTCACACAGGAGCCTTTAGATTTACTTTAGTACAATGCACATAAACACACACATTCCATACTTTAATATATTTCTGTAAGGTACTGCAACATACTGCAAAGATCTGAGAGGCCCTTACAGTTATACATTTTTTCAACTCCCGACTACAAGTTAACAAGCTTCCATAAATCAGTTGCATTTATTTGTTCATGATGAAATGTGGTAATGCTATCTGCAGTCTATCCATATCACAGTATTAGCCTGCAATACAAATATTTGTTTTCTTACCCATTTTTCATCTAGTTTCAGGATCACTATGAAAAATCTAGCATGAGCAGTAGCAGTAGCAGCAGTAGAATAGCAAGCTGCAAGAGTGACTTTTCCGAGAGCGCCATCATCCCCCTGGGTCTTCTACAGCCACACAGCTCTGATAAGGAATCAGATGTGTTCTTCCCAAATCAAAGCTATTCCACAGACAATGCTGCTAAAGGTAACACTTGCAGAGATACACAGTACATGTAAATATATGCTGAATTTAGGACCATTTTAAGGGACCACTGCTGCCCTAGACACTTTTTAACAATGTGTTATTTTATACAGGCTTAACAATTTCACAAACAAGGTTTGGCTTTAGATTTACTTTATTTAAAATATAGCAATTAAGGCCACAATGCCCTTTATATAATAAGCTTAATGGGCTTATTAACATATTGAAGAGAAAGGGAAATTAATTCATATGACTTAAAGTGTAACTTCACCTTGCTAAAAAACAATACACATTTTTGAAGGTAAAAAAAAAAAAGTGCATTTATAATTTTTTGTATTAGGAGGCTGTACCTGACATCAGCAAATCACAGGTACAATCTCAGACTCTTGCAGATTGTCTGTGTAGCTGGCTGCCCATACCTCGTATGGGCAAGGCACTTATTGAATGACAGCCTGCTGATAAAATTAGAAGGGGAATCAGAGAGAGGCTGCAGGAGTGGGAACATGTTACAAGTTCCTCCCTCAAAAAAGTTGAACTCATCCTTTAAAGTTAACCTGTACTTAGAGCAGTATATAGGCTGCCACTGCCAACTTCTTTCTGAAAACTCTAATGCCGCATACACACGGTCGGAATTTCCGAGGAAAAAAGTCAGATGGAATTATTTCATCGGATATTCCGACCGTGTGTATGCCCCATTTGACTTTTTTCCGTTGGAAATTCCGACGGAGTTAGAAAGAGAACATTGGAAATTCCGTTCTTCTGTATGGAACTCTGACGGAGAAAAAAACACGCATGCTCAGAATCAAGTCGACGCATGCTCGGAAGCATTGAGCTTAATTTTTATCGGCTCGTCGTAGTGTTGTACGTCACCGCGTTCTTGACAGTCGGAATTTGGTGTGACAGTGTGTATGCAAGACAGCTTGAACGGAATTCTGTCGGAAAAATCCGTCTGAGTTTATCCCGACGGAGAAACCGTGTGTACAAGGCATTAGAACATTGCTACCCCAGCATCAGTTCACAGGTTGCTTGTAGGCTACAAAGAGCATTGTGACTATTCTCAGCAGTTCATTGATCCTCTATCCCTGTCTTTAAGTGGCCATGTAGGCAAAATATGTGAAAATTAAACGTTTCTAGATCATTTTTTTCATTCTCCTTGTCAAAATGTTTTATTGATTGGATCAACAAGTAAATACAAGCAGTTGTAATAAATAATACAACAGTAAACAAACCATGTTTAACATAAATGGTAGAATTTTAAGGTCCACTAAGTAGCTACTGTTAGGTAGGTTATTTGACCATTACAGAAAAGAAAAGTAAATTAGTTAATATAACTAAGAATAATTAACTACAATTGAAATAATGCTACCATATAGAGTATTAGATTGGACCAGCGCTGTTAAAATTTGTTAAATAGAATAATACTTCATTACTGTTCAGTAAAAGAATAAAAAATAGAGCCGAAGAGAAAAAAATATATATAAAAGAAAAGAACACACAGAAAAAGGGAGACACAAGAAAAGGAAGAATAGAATAGTGAGGAGAATAGAGAAGAAAGTGCAGGAGTCCACTGGATTAGCTCAGATCGTATGGCTTCCTGTCTGAGGGTGTAAAAAGTATTATAATATTCACAACAGAAAGTAGGGTGGCACCAAGGCTCTGAAAGTTTGGGTTTGGGATTGCAAATCACTTTTATCTGAGTAGGGTTGTCAACTACCATGGCATGAGAATTGTGTTATCACAGAGTGGTGATAAGTGGTATTTGATCCAAGGATTCCAGGTTTTTTCGAAAGCTGGAATTTGATCTCTTTCTATTGCTAGCATTTTGTCATGAGACATGAAAACATTTAGTCTGGATTCAGTCTCGGGTACCTCTAGGTCGGGGGTCCTCCACGCCTTTGCGATTGTTTGCTTAGTCGCCGTGAGGAGTTGGTTAAGGAGTTTAAATTGTCTATAAGTAATACAGTCCGGTTTTAGATTGAGCTGTGGCTGGGTCAGGTTGCACATTGAGATTAAACATTCTGGAGGCAACTCCAAATATTTTCTTGCAATATATCTGTGCCAATGGGCAGGACCACCATATGTGCAAGTGGGTGCCCGGGTCAAGGCAGCCTTGAAAGCATTGCACCGCTTGGTTTGGCGTAAATTTGGTCAACCTGGAAGGGACGAGGTACCAACGAGTTAAAACCTTATAGTTGGTTTCTACCGCCAGGATATTTGGAGAGGAAGATTTCGTTGCGGACCTAATTTTAGACCAGTCAGTCATATCAAATGTTCTATCCAGGTCCTCCTCCCATTTACGGGCATATGGGGGTTTATCAAGACCAGGGTAAGTTGAAATTTTGGAGTATAAAGAAGATATCATACCTCTTGAGTGGGGATCCTTCAGACAGGCTGATTCAAAGTGTGTGGTATGTGGCGGGGAGGTAGTAGTACTCAGTAATGGTGCGTAGAAATTTTTGATCTGGAGATATCTAAAGAGTTCGGAGTTTGGTAAATTATAGGTGTCGCGAAGGGTAGGAAATGTGAGAAAAGATGTAGAAGATATTAGGTTACTAAGCCGTGTAATGTTCAGAGAGGTCCAAGCCTTGAATGATTTGGGAAAGACCCATGCTGGGTAGAACAAGGGTTTTTTGGAGAATGATAATAAAGGGTTGTGAGAAGATTGTAGTTGGTGTTTGAATTTGAGTTTGTCCCATAAAGATAGAAAATATTTGGTGATGGGGTTACGCAAGGTTTTGCGTTCCTTGGGGAGGAGCCATAACAAATTGGAGATGGAGAGTGGGTCACATTCTGCGGCTTCTATTATAACCCATTATAACCCATAAGGGTATTTCATGAGTATCACTTTTTTCATTCTCATTCATTGAGGGACACAAAATTAAGAGGCAATTGGGTTATACTCCAATTTATTGGGGGATTTGAACACTGGCAAAAAAAAAAGCAGTGACCAGACTGGTATACCCCTCCCACTCCTTGCATGCCACCGTTTTTCTTTCGCTAGTGTCCTAGGAGAACAAATGCCTTTTCACTACTGGGAAAAGTTTAAACCTTTTTACTAGCCACGGTTTCTTTTTCAATATTATTTTTCTTCAATCAACACTTCTCTACATGCTTTTTGAGATGGTTTCTGTATGCAGCTATCTGGATTGGCAGGTGTTCCCGTCAGGTGTGGCCACCTTCTGGGTTTTAACCTGTGACAATTTCACCACAATTATGCATGATTTTTGGACTAAGCTGCAACTTTGATTACTGACTCTGGCTGTGGAGGATATACTGTTAAGCCCTGTACACACGATAGGTTTTACCGATGAAAACAGTCCGATGGACTTTTTTCATCGGACAAACCGATCGTGTATGGGCCCCATCGGTCTTTTTTCCATCGGTGTTTAAAAATAGAACATATTTTAAATTTATCCGATGGTTAAAAAACCGATAGCAAATTACAAAAAAAACCCACGCATGCTCAGAATCAAGTCGACGCATGCTCAGAAGCATTGAACTGAATTTTTCTCGGCTCATCAGAGTGTTTTATGTCACCGCGTTTGGAACAGTCGGTTTTTTGACTGATGGTGTGTAGGCAAGACTGATGAAAGTCAGCTTCATCGGTTTTCCGATGGAAAAATCCATTGGTTAAAAAACCATAGGAAATCCGATCGTGTGTACAGGGCTTAAGTGTACCTTTATCAAGAAGTCCTTTATTAAGAAGTAGGATTGTTGATCTGGCAATGTCCATCTTAATAAAGCAATGATAATTGCTGTGGAGAATGTGCTAGTATTTAATTATACCATAATAAACCTTCAGAGATTCTCTCTTTGGGCTTATTCTGGCAGTCCTGTACTACTGTGAAAACAGGTTAGTGAACTCCCATCTCATTTTTTGTATGAGTCTCAGTAAACTTGGATGCCAGGGGAATCCCATCTCCGGATCAACATTCTGGATTTATGAGTGATCATGTGGACACTACAATGCTGAAAATCCCATCTGGAGGGTTTTCTATTTAGATCCAGGCATATAACACCACAGCTGTGGCATACCCCAACCATCAGGGAGGAACCAGAGGTCTTGCTACAGCAAGGTTGAAAAGATTCTGTCCTAGGTAGAACTTCATGTTCTAACCTTGTCCATGGTTTATATTCTAGGTATGGGTGATCGGCAGGCAGGCTTTTCCTGTATCTGGAAGAAGGGGTCCTACAACTGGACGTTTTCAAAGACCTGTGTCACAGGTGGGGGATACTGGACAAGTTTGTCTCCAAGTATAGAAACAGCGAAAGCAATGGATGCCCTGGTGACTCAGGATCTATGCCTTTCCTCCTCTGAATCTCCTTGCATTCTGGTATTCCATATAGCTCCATATCCTACGCGGGATCTTTCAGATTGTCCACATCTTCTGTCCCGAAGACCCGTTCACCATCCTACTTCATAGTAGCTGGCTTTAATGGCATGGCTGTTGAAGCCTAGTTTTTGAGGGACAGGGACCTTTCTGAATTGGTGATTCTTATGATTCTGAAAGCTAGGAAGCCCACTTCCTGCAGGGTCTATCATTGTTCTCAGAAGACTTACTTTGTTTCCAAACCTGAATCCTGACCATTTTGCAATCAAACCTGGATCAACATTTGGCCCTGAGTACTATTAAGGGCCAGATCTCTTCAATTAAGACTTCTGTTCCTTGCATCTCACAAACAGCTCTTCCTGTGTGTGCCCCCATAACTCCATGGCATGTGAATTTGATTCTCTAGGTACTTCAAAAACACCCTTTTCGATCTATAAAGGATATTTGCCTTTCCAGTCTTATTTGCAAGGGTTTGTTCCTTGTCTCTATCACCTCTGCACCCCTCGTTGTCTGAACTGGCAGCTTTGTCCTGTAAATAATCCTTACTAGTCTTACACAGGGATAAGGGGGTGATTGAGCCTCCTTTCTTCCTAAAGTGGTTTTGGCCTTTCACCTTAACAAGGACATTGTTCTTCTGTCTCCCTATTCAGCCCATGTACATCAAAAGGAGATCTCCCTTCATTGCCTAGATGTAGTTCAAACTGTGTGTCCATTGGAAAGACTGACTCTCCTTCTCTGTGGTTTAGACAGATAATCATTAAAGCTTATGGTCTTAAAACAGAACAAACCCCTTCTATCCTTTACAGCCAAGGACGCTGCCATCTTATCCTCGGTTTATTCTGCAGTTGTCATGATGTGATCAGTTATTATGACACCAGTCATTTGATGGCTTGACAGTTTGGTTGAGTGCACAAGCAACTGTTACAGTTATTCACAGCATACCTTCAATTGAACTGTTTTGGGAAACAGTTACATCAATGGATTTAATTCAGCTTTAAAGTGATATTAAAGCTTTAACATTTTTTTGGGCAACTCCCAATGCTAAGGTAAAGACTTACAGAATATGCCACTTCTTTATAAATTGCACTTGTTCTATTCACTAGTTCCAACAAGTGGATTCAGTGCTAATGAAGCTTTCTCTTTTTATAAATTGCACTTGTCCTATCCTCTAGTTCCAACGGGTGTATTCAGTGCTAATAAAACTTTATTTTCTTTCAGGGTGCCACCCTTATATGTGCACTCCATGTGCACAAACACACTACCCTGAAGTCTTAGGATGGCAAGCTACTACCCTCTTTCTATCCCTTCCCACCTCTCCTCTCACAGCCAATACTGTAGATGCACTTTTCAGCATCAGGCAAATGTTGCCCAGTGACCTTGCCACCTGATCTTCTGTTCACACATTCTCTAAGTTTAATCAGGTGGATGTTCAGGCCTTATCTAATTGCATTGTGTATAATGTCATTCAGGCAGCACTTTAAGCTGAAGACTTAGCTTTCGATTGTTTATAGTGGACCCGTTAGTCTTTTTATTGCTATGCTGCCACCTCTCAGTTGGACTTTTTTTTTTAGACATCCCATTTGTGGAATCCTGTGTCCCTCAAAGAACAAGAAAGAGAAAAATGTTTATTCACCTTAAAATCCTTTTTATGGAGTACATTGAGAGACACAGGCCCCAACCCTCTCAGGTTATGGTTTGTTGGCTTTTGTTATTGCTGTATTACAAAACGTAGGCATGCTGGGAGTGGGAAGGGTTTTACTGGGCTCGTTTTGATGGTTTTTTGTTTACCAGGTTCAAAATCTTCCTGTAGGCAACAGTATCATCCTATTATCTCTAAATCCTGTGTCCCTCAGTGAACTTAAAAAAAGGAGGCTTAAAATCCCTGGTGGGTGTTACTAAGGGCAGTCTGCCTCCAAATGCAGCAATGAAGAGAAAAACAGAACACCAAAGAATAGATTCCTTGAGCAGGATTTGCTGACATCCCATATCGGAAAAAAAAGTTACACCAATGTTTTGAATGCATGGTGGCTCTCTTTTTGAAGGTGAAATATGGAGACAAGTTATTGTCCTTGTCTATTTCTGTCACCTTGAAAAAGAGGGTCACTATGCTATCGAAATGTTGTGCACTTTTTTTTTCTGTTATGGGACTTCAGTAAATCCTTCTTCACAATC
This sequence comes from Rana muscosa, assembly GCA_029206835.1. NCBI lineage: Eukaryota > Metazoa > Chordata > Amphibia > Anura > Ranidae > Rana > Rana muscosa. The sequence goes on from CM055122.1 coordinate 141,984,489, forward strand.
TACTTCTCTGTATGCTGATTTTCGCTTCATTCCTGTATTTTTTATGATACCACACTTAAACCATGTACCCACTCTTCACAAGGGTTACTTAGGGATGTCTGTATAGTATGGTTTGATGAATTGCAAGCAAATGAAACCTGTTTAGGAATGCCCATATATCCACTCAATAAGGTATTTTGATATTTATATAACTTTTCCCAAAACGTACCCTTTGCATAGAGAAGAACAAAGACCTCTTGAAGACATTACTAGGTCTAAAATAAAGTATGTAATAAAAATGGTAAAGCTTTATTTAAAAATATTATTGACATGTTGATAAGGTGGGAAAGAGTTAACCAGGGAAAGTGAAATATCAGCAGATCAAACCTAAACAAGACGCACACCGTTCCAGGGTGGTCCACGCTGATCTGCCTCTCACATAGATTGAGCACTGGCTCAGCTCGTAGCTGTACGATATGTAGTAAGAAGAACTCTGGATAGCCGCTCACCTGTAACCACCTTTATTGCACAAACTGTCCATAAAATCTTGGCAATCACAACAGCAGTGAGTGGAAAAGACTGATGATGTGTTTCACACACTCTAGCACTTATGTTATATTATACTGTATATTATACTTACTCATGTTATGTTATATATTATGTATGAAAAGGTGTATAATGCAGAGTGCTTTAATAATTTCAGGGATGGATTTATACTTTTTTTTCCTAGGTGAACTATTTTTCACCTCCCTCTTATGTCAACTGACTGAATTTAGTATTACAACAACAAGATTAGACTTTATAGTTAAACCAGTGTTTCTCTACTCCAGTCCTCAAGGCGCCCCAACAGGTCATGTTTTCAGGACTTCCCTCAGATGAAACGGCTGTGGTAATTACTAAGGCAGTGAAACTGATCAAATCACCTGTGCAAACGAATGGAAAGCCTGAAAACATGACCTGCTGTGGAGCCTCGAGGACTGGAGTTGAGAAACACTGAGTTAAACCAAAAAGTCTGAGACTGAAATATACAGTTTGCCCAACCTCTGTACACCTATACAATGAGGATCCAGCTGGATTGCACTGGCTGGCAGGATAGCTGTCTGGAAAATGTTATTATATACGGAAATGTATTACTAAAAGTCAGCAATATGCTGCTGTAAGCCATGTTGGCTTCTGCAGAAAAGCAGCCATGACTGTTATAATATAAACTGTATAGTGACTGTATCAGGAGATCAAGGCCCACTGATAACTTGAGAGCTGGACTGAACCATTTAAATTTGGCATGTTTACCATTGTAAATCACTGTAATAAAGTAACTTTCAGCAGTTTGGGTAAGCCTGTATATAACACATTATATAAAGTTTATATCAGAGTTAATCAAAAGAAAGTGGGTCCTTGTTAACTGCAGAATAAATTGAGTGAAATATGTTTGAAGATCAAAGTAACAACGGTAATCGTTATAGCCTTAAAAATAATAATAACATAGATGACTGAAAGCATTCAAGATTCAAAGGGGTCTTTCTGGCAGCTTGCCAAATACAGAGACCTTTCAAGCCTTAAAAGCTAGCAAGGAATGAAAGTTTGATATAATGTTACTTAGAGCTAGAAACATTCCAAGATTAAACTATTTGCTGCCTCGCATAGCAAAGATTTAGCTGTATAAAACCTTCTGCGACCAATGGCTGTTAGACCCTGTGACAAGCAGATACAAAAGGGCTAATGCCTTTAGAGGAATTTAAGGATGCAGATATAATAAGCTTTGGTAAATGTTTAAGAATACTACTTTACCAGCAAAACTACACATTGGTTGTCCTAAATGGGCTGTCCTTCATATATATATATATATATATATATATATATATATATATACACACACACATACACACTATATATATATATATATATGTATATATATATATATATATATATATATATACACATACACACATACACACATACATATATACTTCATGAAGCAATTTAAGCCAAAAAAGACATAATGGCTGACCCCTGAGCATTATGGCTGGATGATCTCAATATGGTGGCAAGGAAGGTTGGAAACAAGAGATGGTTGGCTGTGGTCAACCATAGAGATGAATGGAGGAGTAATGGAGGTAATAAGGGCAATTTTAATTTCAATACTTTCAATAAATTAAATCATAAGATTTTCTACACAGGGAAGAGAGAGACTAATTAGGCACTGGTTTTGTCAAGCTCATCAACTTCCTATTGAGAATGTAGAAATTGCATGTAGGATTCAGTGTAGTAAATTCAGCTTCCTTCATTGGCACGTATACCACGGATCATATTTTTTTCTCTTTCTTCAGATGTATTTTCTGAACTTGAAGATGAGACAGATATGTCTTATAATTCAAGTTGTTCTAGCTACATTAAAGGACGCACCCAAGGTAAGATCAATGATTTTATACAACTTTCTGGGGGTGTAAAAAAGTACAGCCAATATATGTAAGATGCAGTTACCCATAGCAACCGATCAGTTTGCTAACTTATAGAACATTGTTTAATAACTACTTTATAGATGTATTAACTTTCCACAAGAATACATTCTTTAAGGTCATATAGCAAATTATTCCCTTTTTCCTATTTTGGAGGTGAAATTAAAGTATAACTAAAATATATTTTTTTTATTCTAGTTTTGGAGTGGAGAGGGATTAGAACACTTGTCAGTTTTTATTGCTGTCTGTGCCCTTGTTAGGGAGATTCAGCCTCTCTATTTGCCCTGTTTACCATTATCACTGAAAGTGAAAGTAATAGAAAATCCCAAATCCCAAATTTTGGGTTGTCCACAGAAAAGTAATAGAGAGGAAATCTTCCAATGGGGACTGGTGAGCTGGAGTCCCCAATGAATACCTTTAATTTGCAGGGATTTCCCCTCACTTCCTGTTTGGCTATAGGGCAGGAAGTGAAGGGAAATCTCCGCAATGGGACACACAGCTAATGAAAAAAATCTGACAGTGGTTATAACTATAACTCCAAAATTGTAGAAATTACGTTTCTGGTAGTTTTATGGGTGTAATGGACTTTCAATGGCGAGGGTTATGGAAGTTCCTCTAAAATATTTTGATATTTTATAAATGTTTAATATTTTTTTTCAATTTTTATCTTTAACATTAGTGCAAGTAGAAAGAAATACAATGGTAACTATCACTGCCATGACTTTGTTAACCACTTCAGCCCCGGAAGAATTTACCCCCTTCCTGACCAGGCCATTTTTTGCGATACGGCACTGCTCCGCTTTAACTGACAATTGCGCGGTCATGCGGCGTTGTACCCAAACAAATCTGACGTCCTTTTTTCCCCACAAATAGAGCTTTCTTTTGGTGGTATTTGATCACCTCTGCGGTTTTCATTTTTTGCGCTATAAACAAAAAAACAGTGACAATTTTGAAAAAAAAACACTATATTTTGTACTTTTTGCTATAATAAATATCCAATTTAAAAAAAATAAAAAAATTTCCTCAGGTTAGGCCAATATATATATTCTTCTACACAAAAAGCGTATATTGATTGGTTTGCGCAAAAGTTATAGCGTCTATAAAATAGGGGATAGATTTATGGCATTTTTATTATTTTAGTTTTTTTACTAGTAATGGCGGTGATCTGCATTTTTATCCGTGACTGCGACATTGCGGCAGACAGATCGGACACTTTTGACACTTTTTTTGGACCAGTGACATTTATACAGCGATCAGAGCTAAAAATAGCCACTGATTACTGTATAAATGACACTGGCAGGGAAGGGGTTAACACTAGGGGGCGATCAAGGGGTTACCTGTGTTCCCTAGGTGTGTTCTAACTGTGGGGGGGTAAGACTGACTAGGGGAGGAGACCGATCAGTGTTCTTACTTAGTATGAACACACGATCGGTCTCCTCTTCCCTGAGAGAACCACACAGATCCCGGTTCTCACTCTGTCATGAGCGATCGCGGGTGCCCCGCGGTCATCGCGCCCGCCGGACACGTGCATCGGCTCCGGGGACACGCTGTGTCTTGAAGAGCCAACGTACAGCTTCGGCGGCTTGTGCAGCAGTGCCATCCTGCTGCAGTATAACTGCGGCGGCTGGTCCGGAAGCGGTTAATAACTATTGCTGTCAATCAAAAAAGCCATGAAGACACCATAAAAAATGTTAGGATTAAGTTTGCCTTTGTTAACAAAGCTGTTGATCATGGCTAACATGGTGATCACATGGATTGCTTAGAAAAAAGGCCATGTGATTTTTGTTTTTTCAAGCATATTTTACCTAATCCATCCATTTTGCAAAATATGATGCTACTTTTACCAAGATTTTAGAGAAGATGTTTATGGAAAACAAACTTGGTGAAATCTCACACTTATCCCTAGTAGTGAGTCCTCACTGCTACACTGTGTAGACGGCATACTGGTGTTTGCTATACCAAATAACAGAGATCACAATCTCAGTAATATATTATATTAAGAGATATATTCCTGAAGGAAATAATGTATTTTAAAACACACTTTTACCTAGTGTGCATATTATTTCAAGGAAATATTAAAACATATCCAAAAACAAAATTGCAGTGCATTGCAGCTTACCAGTTCTTAGATGTAGTAGCTGCATTCATTTTATTTTTTTTGTCATGCTTTTTACCTTTGTTTTCAGCTGATAATCCTGAAAATTACACACTTCCTGTCTCTGGATGGCTATGTCCATTCCCCCATAATGGAAGCAGCCTTGGTTGCCACCCAGGCAAGACTTTAAATGTGTCTTCCCCTACTTTATCTCCGTTACATGGGGGGTGTTAGTAGTTTACAAAACAAAGATAACATTGTTTTTGCTTCCAGTTCATCTCAAAGGAAGTGACAAAGACACTGCATTTCATGCAAGATCAACAAGTATTTTCTGTACTTGCTGAAAATGTTCTTAGTCTGAAAAATGAAAATGAATGCACCACATTTAAGAACTGGTAAGTTGCAATATAGTTTTTTTTTTTTTTAGATGTGCCTTAAATGCACATTCATTTGTGTAGATCACTAAATCTGTATTTGGCCTGTTGCTATAATATTCTAATGCCCTGTACACGCGAGCGGAAATTCCGTCGGAAATAAGTTGGATGATTTTTCCGACGGAATTCTGCTCAAGCTTGGCTTGCATACACACGGTCACACAAGTTCTCTGAACTTTCGAGCGTTAAAAACGTGGTGACATACAACACTACGACGAGGCGAGAAAAAGAAGTTCAATGCTTCCGAGCATGCGCCGAATTGTTTCCGAGCATGCGTGTTTTTTTCCCGTCGGAATTCCATACAGACGAACGGATTTTCCGATAGGAATTTTTTCTGTCGGAAAAATAGAGAACCTGCTCTCTATCTAAGTCCATCAGAAATTCCGACAGAAAAAGTCTGATGGAGCATACACACGGTCGGAATTTCCGATGAAAAGCTTACATCAGACTTTTTCCGATGGAAATTCCGCTTGTGTGTACAGGGCATTACTCAGCCTGGGGTTCTCCTTTAACCTTCAATCTTCTGGACTACTATTCCAAAAGAAGAAACAACTGGAGTAGCATACAATACTGAATAAGAAAGTCATTCAAATACTTTTGAAGTGTGCAAAAATTTCTCCCAGAAGACATAAACAGAGTAATATGCAAATAAGGAGCTTTATAAAGTTTAAGCAGCATGGGGCCAATTAATCAAAGTGGAAAGCTACAGTACAATCATACATTCAAATTTATCAACTGTGACTATTTAATTAGAGACTGAGAATAATCTGTACATGAGAAGGACTGCTATAACAAATGTATGAACTGCAGAGTCCCACTCTGCCACCAAACAAAGAAACTTATTAATATAGGAACACTAGGATATTCTTCATTTTAAAATGCTTTGAAACCAGAAAATAATTTTTCTTTTTATTTTATTTACAGTGAATTATAGTATTGCGAGTGTCTGGGACACACTCACAGATCATTACATTGGATAAACAATACATAGGTCACCAGGTCATGTAAAATGTGTTTCTATAAATAAGATTTAAGAGTGTAATCATGTGTATATTTACACAGTAAGCATGCCAAACATTTCATGAAAATGAGCAGTCGGTTCCATTGTCGGATTTTTACCTGCTGCTTTTAATACACATTGTTTTTTTTTTTCAATGAGGTTCAATGATTACAGTTTAATCAACAATTACTTTGGATTTCTAGAACATCGCAGCACCAACAGTTCTAGTGTATTAAAGCAGCAATTTACCCAAAATGGATTATTGCATTTGACATGAAGAGGGCAGAGTTTACCCCTCCGCTGGGTTATTAAGGGTACACTGTAGGTAAAATTTAACTTTGAGATTCTTACAGGTAGCAACAGCCTGCCCACCCTCAAAGTAGAATGATTTCCATGGACTAGACACATTTTTTAAATGTTTATATTCTTGACAAAAAAAAATAAAGGAATTTTGACTTACCTGTAAATTCCATACCTTGGAATAGCACTGGGTTAAAGGTTGGTACACTGGCAAGTTTTCGAGGATAGGCCCCTGGATGTCCCTGCTATAACCCTATACCACTCAGTGAGTCCTTGAGTGAGTTTTTTTTAGCAAGCAATGCATAGTAACCCAGGAATAGAAGGATGGTGTCCTGTGCCCTGTACTGTAATTCAAGATTTGGAATTTATAGGTAGTCAAAATGTATTTTGTCCTAATTGTGAAGTAAAGGACACAGGTTGAGTACCGTAATCATAGACCCTGCAATGTCCATAAGCAGTAAATAAGAAGGGTGGGCAACAACTAGGCAAACAGAACTGTGTCAACAACAAGGGTCAGCAGACTTAACTTCGGAGTCCTGCTGCAAAAACTTTGCAGCCAAAGCTGCATCCACAGACGATTAAGTGTCCACCTAGTAGAACTTTGAAGAGAGAACCAGCTGGGCAACAGAGGCTTGGTGCCAGAATGCCCAGAAAACACCCACTGACCTGGTGGAATGAGCATGTTAAAGTGCAGGAGGAGTTTCAGCTTTTGGAGTGTCAGCTCTGGCAGTGAGTTGTCTTCTCCATGTAGTGATGGTGGACTTGGAAGCAGGATGTCCATTATGAGCTGAGGGTAAGATTAATAGTGAGTCCATCTTCCTAAAGGAAGCTGTGGCTTTGAGGTAGACTCGGATGGCTCTGACTATGTCCAAGCAGTGAAGAGTAATTTCCTTTGGGTGTTTTGTAGCAGGTTACAAAGATAGTAGGACTATGTCTTCAATGAGGTGGAAGACTTGGACCTCCTTAGGAAAAAATTAAGGTTTTGGCATTACCTTGTCTTTGTGAAGAATGAGTCCCAAGAAGAGAAAGTCGATAGCTCATAGACACGCTTGACAGACATGATAGCAACCAAGAACATCACTTTGCAGGATAGATCATCTAAGAGGATTTCCCTGATAGGGGAACCTAATAAAAGTCAGACCTTAAATAACATTTTTGGAAAGGGAGAACAAGGCCAGAGGAAAAAGAATGAACAAGGCCAAACATGTTCTTTCAGGCTGCTTAAGGCCAAGTTCTGATTGCAGGAAGGCCAGAACGTGAGACACACAGTAATCTCTGGGTTTGAAGTGCCTGTGTTCACACCATGCAAAGGAGGATTTTCAAGTATGATTGTAGATCTTCCTGGAAGTGCTGGCTGTTTACAAGTCACTGCTTGTAGGGGGGTTCAGGGGTAGAAGAGTTACTGAAATGAATTTGAAAGTACTTTCTACTGTGAACTTAAATTAGTCCTAACAATTGGCTACTAGACCTGGGCACCAACATAGGGTAGCAGGTCACATACTCTGCATACCCAAAGGTGCTTAGTATTCTTGCTTACTGTGGAGTAGCAGGAAGCTGCGATGGCGAGCAGGGGAGTATATGGGGGTTGAAGGATACTCCTCAACATACACATGAGAATGCCCTTCTGCTTAAAATGCACAAAGCACTTAGCTGCACTCATGCTTTCATCTTCTACAGGAACACACACCTGGTTTATAGCAGCTCCTGTATCTGTATCTGCAAAACCTTATCCATACTGGCCTACAATCTGTAAGTACCCCAATGAGGATCCCCCAACTTAGCAATGGTGGATCACAGGCACAAGGGAGCTGGCAAAAAAGAACAGAATAGCATGCCTTCTGCAGATGGCCTACAGAAAACTCAAAACACTGCTCATGGTGATTGCTGTTCCCTTGTTTTCCAGTAATGTCCATTTATGTCACCGCTCCCCTCCTCTGAGTCTAGCTCTCTCCGGTAGTGGTTCCTGCCATTTCAGTTCTCAATAAACACATTACAAATTCTATTGAGGATGTGCCCGCTTTTAGAGATTCTGTTGACAGGCGATTTGAACACCTTGTAAAGTCCTTATTTGCAGATGCTGCCATGTTTATTTGCCAGACCTTTTGGCTGCTTCTCTGATTAATGCTCTCCTTGCCCGGCCTCTCAGTTTAGGTGGACGGCCATGTCTTGGTAGGTTTGCAGTTGTGCCATACTCTTTCCATTTTCAGATAATAGATTGAACAGTGAGATGTTCAAAGCTTGGGATTTTTTTTTATAACCTAACCCTGCTTTAAATTTCTCCACAATTTTATCCCTGACTTGTCTGGTGTGTTCCTTGGCCTTCATGATGCTGTTTGTTCACTAAGGTTCTCTGACAAACCTCTGAGGGCTTCACAGAACAGCTGTATTTATACTGAGATTAAATTACACACTGGTGGACACTATTTACTAATTAGGAGACTTCTGAAGGCAATTGGTTCCACTAGATTTTAGTTTGGGGTATCAGAGTAAAGGGGGCTGAATACAAATGCATGCCACACTTTTCAGATATTTGTAAAAAAAAAATGAAAATTATTTAGCATTTTCCATCCACTTCACAATTATGTGCCACTTTTGTTTTAGTCTATCACATAAAATCCCAATAAAATAAATTTATATTTTTGGTTGTAGCATTTCAAAATGTGGAAAATTGGAAGGGGTATGAATTATTTTTCTCCGCTGTCCTCTTCTCTAGAACAAAACAAGCAGTTATCCTGTTCAGTGCGAGCATTGTCCCACGGTATGGAAAAATAGATTTCTGGAGTTCAGCTTTTAGCAAAAAGCAAGTGTCTCTACTTTGATTTTGATAACTGTCAGTAGGGTCAACCAAATTGTATCTTGGTCCTCCAGATTGGAGGTTCTGCATGTTGCTAACAAACAAGTAACTGGTACATAAAAGCAAGGTTTTTAAAACATTGTGTTTTACTGCTATGACTGTTTACATTGCAATTATTACAATACCAATATATTTAATTTTCTTGAATTGTATTTAGTCAATTTAGTAACATTCAATTTGAAAGGAATCTCTTGTTTTTCATTTAGATCGCCATTCACTGCTAGATATCTACAGAGTCTACAGTTCACTCCCTATTCCCTTTTTTCAGCATTCCATGGCTTATAACTAAATATAGTGAAGTAATAAATATTAAAACATTTATAAATCAAATGATGTAATAAAAAGCAGCTTAGGAATCAGGTTCCTCCAGCAAAACCAGAAAAAAAAATCTGGTTATATACTATATTTCCATTTTTAGTATATTTCTTTCTATCTGGTACACATGGTGGTTACTAAAGCAATGCATTATTGGATTTATTGTACAATTTGGACATTTCTAGCAAAACAGCAGTAAGATGGCTTGTGGTGTAACATCAGAGAAAATGACAGTGATTTTCCAGTAAAGTGATTTGGAAAATAAGAAAGACATTTTTGTAATAAAAAGGGGTTAAAATGGAGTTTTCCTTTAAGAAAGAATTGATGAATGATATGTAAGGTGAGACCTTTGAGCAAAAAGCTAAGAATGAAAATGTTGAAACATGCAGAAAAAAAAACTGTGCTGATTTATTCTATATTATATATGCTTTCATGGATATGGAAATTTCCTAGACACTGTAAAGATGTGTGCAATTATCAAATGCAACTATTGTATAATAAACTATCATTAAATATTTCAACTGTTATGGATATAAGTATATTCTGTTACATTATACAGAAATGTAAATATTATTAATAATGAATATGTGCTCTCCCAAGGTACACTTAAGCGAAGTGCTAGTGCTCCTAGAGGAGACATATCTCAAGCAAGGTATGTATGAGCTCACACAATAATTACAGCTGAATAACTTTTTTATTTAATTCATTTTTTTATTTACCCATTGGTATCACAGAAATCACTGGTAAATCATAGATAAAATCAGTGAGTCACCATTTGAAAATGGCAATATTTCAAAGTACTGAATGTAATATTTGCCTTATTATAAATTCCCTGTATATGAATTGTACTGAGACCCAAACTGCTCATTGAAAAACAACAAATCAATAGTTGAGAAAACAGCAGCAAAAGAGAAAACAGACAGCCAATGCATAAATACAAATACATTTTTGATTGTGGAAATCAGGCAAATAATTTTTAAAACAACCATGTGCTATTTTATTTATTTTTTCTCCAATAGTTTATTGAAATGTAAAAAGCATTTACAGATATCTTGGACAACAGTAGTACAATAAGGCATTAATACAACCACAAAACAGGGATGAATTACATGTGTCATATACAATTCAACTTGCGGGTAGTGAAAATGAAATGGCTATGTGCATCCTTCATGAGCTAGGCCGTGTCGGGGGGGTTACCTTAATTCAAGGTAATTGTGGGGTCTAGTAAAAGTCCGATACCATTGACGGAGATAGAGCCTGTAGGTAGGTTAGAGCTAGGTAGGTTCACAGATGTCGTTGTGGACTTTTGGTCTGTGGGGGAGGGAAAGGCCAGCAGGTGTAATATGGCAGGAAGGGAGAGAAGGAGCTACAAACAGATTTATTTTGTTGAGAGTGTATGAATGGGGGAGTGTAGGCTGGAGCTATGTTAGTGGTTGTATTTTACAGAAGCGTGTGGATGAGAAGGTAGAAGGGGGTAAGTGGTGGAAGGAGAGGGGGTGGGGTGGGGATCGAGGGGAGTGAGGCAGGAGGGGATGGCGTTGGCAGGGGGTCCGTCTCTGACTTCCCCGACCACTTGGGGTGTTCAAAGGGTGTGTTATGAGAAAATAGGGGCAGATCTGTATAGGGGAAGTTATAGGAGGAGAGAGGTGTACTTGTAAGGTTTAGGGTTAAGGGAAGATCCTGGCATGTCGTAGATTTTTAATGGCAATTCTCAGAGGAGTAATTTATCTTTTGTCCGGGTTCAGGGAGTTTGCATATTCTGGTGTCGTTTTATAGTGTAACCAGCAGGCCCATTTTTTACTAAATGATGACGGAGTCTCTCTTGCAATATGTATAAGATTTTCCATTTCCTCAATTTTGCATATTCTGTTAAACCATTCTTTTAGGGTTGGTTGGTGAGTCGATTTCCAATGTATAGGGATACACTGTTTTGCCGCATTGATCATGTGCATTGCTAGGGATTTGTGATAGGAATTGTGCGACAGGGGTGAGTGGTGAAGAAGGAATTGAGAAGGGGAAAGGTCCAAATGATATGAAGTGACTCGAGAGGTTATATGGCATACCTTTTCCCAGAAGTCTTTTAGAGATGGACAGGACCACCAGATATGGAGAAGGGTTCCCCTTTCCCGGAGACATCTCCAGCAGACCTCTGGGATAGTGGGATTAAATTTATGCAGGAGGGTGGGTGTGCGATACCATCTAGACGGATCTTAAAGCTGTTTTCCTGGGTCGACACATTCGTCGACCCTTTATGTATGTTGAGGAAAATTTGTTCCCATTGTTCCGCTGAGAGAGATACAGAGAGGTCTGACTCCCAGTTCTTACAGGCTAAGGTCTCATTAGCTTTCATCTCGGCGAAGAGGAGTTCATGTGTGGTAGACACTAGGTGAGATTGGGGTGTCGTTTGGATACATAGCTTTTCGAAAGGGGTGAGTTCTCTGGAACATTGTATATTCTTGTTAAGGGATTTTAGAAAATGAGCAATTAAAATATATGTCCAAGGGGGAATGGGTGGCTTGTTTAGTTGGGAGGAGAGTTGGGATGTAGACAATAGTTTGCCCCGGAGGAAGAACTGATGTGATCTAATTGGGCTCTTGTCCAGTTATCGGTAAGAAACTTTGCGTGCATACCCGGTGGGAACCCAGGGTTCATTTTTACAGGTGTCAGTGGGCTGGGAATCGAAGATATGGGTGATTGGTAGCAAAGCTTTTTGAAGCATTGCAAGGTTGGGCCTATAAGTGGGTGTACGCGTAAATCAGAAGGGACGTGGGGTGGGAGTATCCATGGGAGAGACTCCAAAGGGAGAGCAGAAAAAGATGCTTCTAGGGAAACCCAATCTTTGTGGAGAGATTGAGTATTCCAGTCCACTATCCTGGTAAGGTGTGTAGCAGTGTAATAATTGAGAAGGTTGGGGAGGCCTATGCCCCCAAGTCTTTTAGGTCGGGTGAGCTGCGTAAAGCTGATTCTGGGTTTAGTGCATATGTTTCTGTAAGATTTAAAAAAGGCCGGAGGTATATGTATAGGGATCGCCTGCAATATATAGAGTATTCTCGGGAGGGCATTCATTTTGAGGATCGCTGCTCTGCCAAACCAAGAGAAAAGCGGTTTGTTCCAGGTTTCAAGATCGGAGGATAGTCTGTGTAGGATAGGAACATGGTTTTTAGCGTAGAGGTTTGAGAGTTTGGAAGGGAGTTGTATCCCTAGGTATGTGATGGAGTCTTGTTTCCATTGGAACGGGAAGTTAGCCTTACATTGATCAACTATATGTTGAGGTAGTGTAATATTAAGGGCAAAGGATTTCGAGAAATTAATTTTAAGGTGGGAGAGGAACTGAAATTGTTTAAATTCAGAAAGAAGGTTTGGTAGGGAGACCAGTGGGTTCGACAGGAACAACAAAATATTGTCTGCGAAAGCAGCGTATTTATATTCTCTTTTGGAGGAACTTATACCTTGGATATCTGGGTTGTATGTCAGTTTACGGAGGAATGGTTCAAGCGTGAGTACAAAGAGGATGAGGGACAGGGGGCAGCCCTGTCTTGTGCCATTTCCGATGGGAAAGGCGTCCGACAGAGTATTGTTGACCCGTACCTTAGCAGATGGTCCCGTGTATAGTGACAGGATTAGGCCTAACATATATGGGCCCAATCCTATGGCCCTCAGAACCGCTGTCATATAGTCCCAAGCTACTCTGTCGAACGCCTTCTCCGCATCGAGTGACAAAAACAGGCCTTTTTGGGTTGTCTGTGTCATAAGATGGTGTAAGTTTATTGCTTTAACAGTGTTGTCCCTGGCTTCCCTCCAGGGATAAAGCCGGTCTGGTCATGAGAGATTAAGGAAGGGAGAAGCGGTAGGAGTCTGTTTGCCAAAATCTTAGAAAAGATTTTGACATCTACATTCAATAATGAGATTGGTCTATAGTTTCCAGTTTGGGTGGGGTCCTTATCTTCTTTGGGGATAACAACGATATGTGCTTCTAATATTTCGCTTTTGAAGGGGTTTGTGGGAGAGAGTGTGTTGAAGGCGTCAAGGAAGGGTTGTTAAAGAAGGTCTGAGAATGTCTTGAAATATACGGCGGAGAGACCGTCGGGTCCCGGGCTCTTACCAGGCTTAAGTTGTTTTAAAGCTTTTTTCCATTCCTGAATAGAGATCGGGGATTCCAGTATCGTGGTGGTGTCTGTGGGGAGCTTTCCTGGGGCAAATTGGTCTAAGAACGAGTTAATATCATTGGGTCTGTCATCTGATGAGGTAGTAGGGGGTTCGGATTTATCTAGATTATATAGGGACGAGTAGTACTTCTCAAACTCTCTGGCTATGGCATTGTTATTTGTGAGTGTCTTACCCGTGGGGGATTGTATGTGATGTATCGTATTAGCAGCCCTTTTCTTGCGTAAGGCTTGAGCAAGAAGATGGCCACTTTTGTTGCCGAATTCGTAAAAAAGTTTCTGAGATAGAGTGTATTTCTTCCTGAGGTGATGGCCCAATTCTTCCTGAATGAGTGTACGAGTCTCTAGTAGTTCTACGTGGGTTTACTGGGCCAGGTTTCGTTTGTGTAGTGCTTCTAGTTTATTAAGTTTGGAAAAGAGGTCAGCCAGTTTGGCCCGTTTTTCCTTTCTAATTGCAGCCCCCAGGGAAATCAATTTCCCTCGGACAACACATTTGTGAGCCGCCCACTGAGTAAGTTTAGAAGTGTCCGGGGTGTTGTTCTCAGTGAAATAATTGCTTAGGCAAGTTTGAATCTCTAATTCTTTGGTTTTGTCTGTCAGGATGGAAGGGTCTAGTCTCCAGATTTGCGAGCGGTATACTTTTTCAGGGAAAGTGAGGGTCATTGAGATAGGGTGGTGGTCAGAGAAGGTCATCGGTTCGACGGTTGCTGCTTTTAGGGACGGGAGATCCTGTTGGGTAAGAAATATGTAGTCTAGTCGTGAATATTTGTTATGTGGGGCGGAGAAGAATGTAAAATCCTTTACATTCGGGTGTAAGGTGCGCCATGTGTCGTGGAGTAAGAAATCTTGGAAACATTTTCTGATTTGTAGGAGCGCCCTGTATGGTAGGTGGGATTTCCCCGACGAGGTGTCTAAAAGGGGGTTCAGGGGTACATTGAGATCCCCTCCCAGTATAAGAATACCCTCTTGGAAATTGGTTAGGTGTCTTGTTACAGCCCTAAAAAAAGGAACTTGGGACGAGTTGGGGCTGTATATGTTAGCCAAAGTGATTGGTTTGTTCCTGAGGGTCCCTTTTAGGAAGATATACCTGCCTAGTTCGTCAAGGTGAGTGTCCGTAATTTGGATGGGAAGGTTTTTGGATATGATTATGGAGATTCCTTTGGATTTCGAGATAGGTGAGGTGGCATGGAAACTATGGGGGAAAAAGCGATTAGTCATGTTGGGAACTGACTTCTTGCAAAAGTGGGTTTCCTGTAGGAAGATTATGTCAGCTTTCATGCTGCGCATGAGGGAAAAGAGTTGTGTTCGCTTTTCAGGTATATTCAGTCCTTTGGCGTTAAGGGAGACTACCTTTAGGGACAGGTTGGAGCTTCGGACATTATCGGGGCTCATGTTGGTAGTAGAGGTTTCAGCGAGTGGGGGGCGGGAGGGTGTGGGGAAGTCAGAGACGGGGGGGAAAAAGGGGGGGGGGTTATGCGGATGGGGAAAAGGGAAGATGTGGGGTAGGTGAGGTTAGGACGTTGAGGAGGAAGGTAACCAGGGAGGAAGGAGGGGACAGGTAGGGGGATGGGATATTATACCGGGTGTGGGAATTGACCTGCAAGCCCACCAATTAGGAGTGGGGGTACCGGTGAGGTTCAGCAGTGTCTACCAGGATCCGCTGTGTGTGAGAGCGGTAGGTGGAGTTCAACTAGAGAGAGGTGAGGTCTGTGTCTCTATGAGGTCTTAAGGATAACAGACGCTGCTGGTTGTTAGCGTCATCTATGGCTCATTTAGGTGTCAGAGGAGTAGTCTTGTTGTGTAGATGACGGACAGGTCATATAAGGACATGGTGAGAGGGTGGTTAGTAGGTGGTGTCAGGGTTGTGTGTGACGGCTTATTCTCATAAAGTGTGAAGGCTGTGGAGTTGTAAGGGCATTTATTTGTTAATTAGAGGAGGATGTTTAGCATTGTGTAATGTGGGGGTTTGTGTGGAAGAGGGGGATAAGGAATTGTATGATCGTACAATCGTACGGAATTAACTCTTAAAGTGTGGTGTATTGCCCAAGTTTCAGGTATCACATGGCAGAGAGTGGGGGGTGTATACTTTGGTTTAGAGGAATATTCAAGGAACAGAGTCAGTAACAGGGTGAATTAGTTAAAACAAAACAGAACTTACAACTTGCGTTACCGTGAACAAGTATGCATCTGCAGTTATGGCTGACAACAAAACTTCAAATATGGATAACAAAGCAAACAAAAACATACCCAGGGGTTAAGGGCAGGCTATCTAGATCCGAGGGGGGCACGCCCATTCCCAAGCCTGAGAATGGACTCTTCCCGTCATCCACATAGGCCACACACCTACAGTTAGTAAAATAGTGTGTTCGAAATTAGGTAACCCTATGGGGTTACATTTGTGTGGTCAGTGGTGTGCAGTAATTCCATACCTGTGCATGTCCCCCTCGGATCTCCGACCACCCTCAGTGCTGTAAAGCAGAAGATTCAGGAGCCAGTAGGGCCTGTGGGGAGAAAGACAGCACATAATGCAATCAGGGGATTATATATCAACATGCCATTAGCTGCATTGGAGTAGTTAGGAGAACGTAGGAAGAAGGCTTCAAAAGGAAATGGGTACAGCAGATGAGCAAGAGTGAATATAGTGTTAGGGGAAGGAGGAAAAGGCAATCATTGCGGGACAAGGCAGTCTCTGACCCGACATAAGGAAGTTTGGACGTCCAGGGAAACCTTCGGGAGTTGTCCAGGAGGGCAAGAGGATACCAACCGTTCTGCCAGTGTTCCCTAGGTATTGCTGTGCAGAGTTACCTGAGATCTGGAGTGGTCCAGAGTCTAGCTGTGAAGTGGGAACAGAAGGAAGGTGTTTGTGATTCTGCATAGAAGATCAGGACCACATGGTAGATTGACTTGTGCTAGGAGTGAAGAGAGTTGTCGAGGGTGAAGCAAGTCTGCTGTGCAGCTACCGTTGGAGGCTGAGTCAATGTCGGCGAGTTGTTAGGGTTCCGGTACCGGAGGGATGGTTTTAAGAAATGGGAACAGCTGAAGTCATAGCCAAGAAACTGTTTGATGGGATTGTAAAGAAAGAATCATATTGGTATTGCAGGAGTTTGATAAGTGGGAGCCAGAGTCTTGGCTGAGAGGCTACGGTTACTATCCAATGTTCCTCTCTCGGGAGCTCTGCTCCTGGTGTATCGTGGTAGCATCGGGTCAGGCAGATAGGCAGATAGCGGTTAGTCCTGGATCTGAGCAATGCATGCTAAGAGGGAAGGGTGTCTAGGCTAAGGAAAGCATGGCTCTGGTAGGCCGATGGGGAGGATGGGTAGAAGGAGGGAGAAAATAAAGTAAGTCCCTGTTCTGCAGCTAGGTGGCATAAGCGGTGAGAAGTGGGGAACTGGTTCCTCTGTTACAGTATAAGGACAAATAAGGCATGCTGAGGGCGGCCAGAGTTTCACGGGGATTGGGCCTGGGTATAGAACTCGGGTTGAACGAAGTTTGAACAGTTTATCTCCTGGGCAGGGGAATGTCAAACCGTAGGGTTAGGGACTCTACGCCATGTGAAAACTGGGTAAAGAGAGGATTGGTTACCTTGTTAGGAGGTGCGTGCTCTGCGGTGCACTGGGGAGGCCATAGGGCTGCCATTACGTGGAGCTCCTTGATCTTTTGAGGAGTGTGTGGAGGAGGGGGGTGAGAGCGTCAGCGGCTAATACTGAAGTTACCCACTTCGGCGATACCCTCCATGGAGGCGGCTCTTCTGAGTGGAGGGATACGAAAATCGCTGTACCAGTCTGGCACCTCCACGTACGGTATCTCCATGGCAAAACAGAAGTGCTCTAGGTCCTCCGGAACCCTTAGATTGGCTGTGCGGCCTTGGTGAGTCGCTGTGAGGCAGAAAGGGAACTTCCATCTATAAACTATGGATCTGGCCCTCAGTGTTTCCAGAAGGGGACGTAACTCGCGTCTACATTGCAGGGTGATGTTAGACAGGTCTTGATAGATCCTGATATCCGTTCCTTGGAAAGACAGTTGATTGCGGTGTCTGGCCTTGCGTAGTATTTCCTCCTTCAGGGGGAAGTCTGTGAGGCAGCAGACTGCATCCCACGGAGGATCTGTGTCTCTTCCCCGCGGACGCAGTGCTCTGTGGAGCCGTTCAAAGATAATCGGCGTATCCGGGGCTCTTTCAAGTAGGTCGTTGAAAATGGTAGTCACTGCCACAGGGAGCTGGTTGGAATCAATCGTTTCTGGGATACCCCTCACTCTAAGGTTGCGGCGCCTCCCGCGGTTATCCAAATCTTCCATGTGGCGATTAATCTCCCTGAGGTGGATCGCATGTGACTCTGTGACCTGCTGAACGTGGCATATCGCTGTGTCATGGCGGGCTTGAGTAGTTTCCACCTCCTCCACCCTAAGCGTCATGGCCTGTATGTCCGACCTCATGTCTAAGATGTCCGCCATAAGGGTGTTTTTTATATCCGAAGCCACGCTGTGTAGGTCGTTCAGGCTAACTGCCGGGGGGTGGTTCATCCCCGTTGCCAGCTCTGGAGATGTCCGTGTGTCGGAGCGCTGCGGGCTTGCGCTCTGAAGGCGGGTTCCCTGTGAGGAGGCTGTTTGTGAGGCCTGCATCCTGGCTGTAGGCCGGGACCGAAAGATCTCAGGGATATGTTGGTTTAGCGGGGCGTCGGTGTTCAGCGGGGATCGGGAACGGGTTGCTGAGGCACTCCGGGCAGTTCTCACCATGTCTGGGGGAGAAGATAAGCTGAAAAGCTGAAGTTGCTGGACCTCAGGACGGGAGCTCCAAACTACACGTCCATCTCGGAACGGCACCAGACCACGCCCCCCGCTATTTTATTTATATATCGAACTCTATTATTTATATATTATTATATATCTATTATAGAGATATAAGAGGTTATCTAGGAGCTCTGTGTCTAGTAAATGAGTAATTTTCTTGAAACATTTATACATTTTTCTTTATTTTTAAACCCAGAATTAACCTATAACTCTTAACGTCAATCCATTTTGCAATAATGATTGCACTGTCCTATACATAAAAAGTTTTAATTACATTTGCAATATTTTTATGTTGCATGTGGACATTTTCTAAAAAACAAAACAAAAGAAAGAAATAATTGTCTCTAAGCAAGATTTCAGCCATTCTGCAAACATTTGTTCACACAGTGCAACTTAAGACAGATGTACCATTCACCTTTACCATAGATAACTATTGTTAGTAGTATTGCATTATGGTCACAGATCTCCAACTGTATATATTTACTTTACAATTCCTGTTTTTCTAATGTAATATATATTTGAACAGTTAGTTACAGGGTTAAAATCAATAATAAGAATTTGGATAGCTGTGGTAATTTACCGTATTTTTAGGTTTGCAACCACGCATACACTTGTGATTAGAATCTATTGATCGGTACAGTAACACTTGTCAATTTGCAATGTATCAAATGATACTTCAGTTTTTCAGAATTAAAAATTTATGTTTACAAGTGTTATATACACATATATACAAGTGTTTGATAAATATACTGTAAGTGGAAAACACATTTAATTAGTAAAGTAGTACAAGGACCACTGATGTATAAAATGCAGCAACTTTGCATCTAACTGGTATTCACCTTATAGTCCAATTAGGATTAGGTGGATTCTGAATTGGTGCTATGGATAACTGCATTTTATACATCATTAGAGCTTTTTATTAGAATAATTTGTATTATCAAAGATTTTTTTACTGTTCATATATATTGTATTACTTTATTATCTTGCGTGATTCCTCATGATCATAATTACAAATATAACATTTTCCAAACTAAAGACTCATAGCCATTTAGTTAAAGATATGCTCTGTAGTACTGAATAGAAGTTACAGTTTATGTAGTTATTGGGTCTAATAAGGCCGATAGAGACAGATCATATTTTTAGATACGTTCAGAATATGACCTACAGCTTTGGGAGTCACCTTATTCCCTGTATTCTGGAACAAGGCTGTCGGTTTTGGCTCCTAGTCCCAGAGCAGAGGCCAGAGATGGGTTGAATCAATTTTAAATGTTAGAACAAGCATCCAGCTGCATCTGCAGGTTGCAGAATAGAATGTCTATAATTATAGAAGTTTCTCCAAGTATGAGAGTTTTCTCCCCTTTCACCCCTTTATTAAGCCCTGCCAGAAACTCAGTTCTACACTTTTTTTGTAATATATAAAACAACTGGTCTTTAGTTATTAAAGTGTCTGAGGGAAGAGCTTTTCTCGGGCAGTATGTTTTGACCAGGCAGATGCACTAAAAAAGAGATACACAATAAATACAATTTTCAATGTGGTCATTGTGGGCAGAGCCAATCCTAGGGTCACAGGCGCCTGGGAGCAAAAATATTTCTGGCGCCCTCGCATGGGTGTGTTTATTATACTAACTCCTCCCCTTTACAAATGTTTCTATGGCAACGAATTAAACACAGAGATGCTCCACTAAGAAGTCTTTGATACCCTGGGATCCTCCTATGATCTCTTAACAATAAACAAAATACAGGAAGAGAGTGCTCTAATGAGACCTGGAGGGGGGTCTCTCTAACGGACACAGAGAGGGTTGTAAGAGAGTCTGTTAGAAAGAGCCCCCAGACATACTGCAGACATAGTACAGGAGATGGTCAGAGACTACAGACAAAGCGTCTTGAAGCGATTTAGTTCACGTTTGTAGCGCTATACAAGTTACTCATTCATTCATAGTACAGGAGATGGTCAGAGACTGCAGACATGAAACTGCAGACATGATACAAGACATGGCCAGAGACTGCAGACATGATACAAGACATGGCCAGAGACTGCAGACATGATACAAGACATGGCCAGAGACTGCAGACATGATACAAGAGATCAATGCCTCAAATGCAGCCTACCAGTGCCCACCAATTGCAGCCTAGCAGTGCCCAGCAAATTAAGTCTGCCAGTGCCCCTGGATCATGCAGAGCGGCGACGATCTTCTCAGGCTCCTTCTGCTCTGTCAGAGCAGCCTGCTATGCTGGGACCTGTAGTGCACTAGAGGGGACTGAAGAATGCATTCCCACTATGCTGGGACCTGTAGTGCCCTAGAGGGGACTGAGGAATGCATTCCCACTATGCTGGGACTTGTAGTGCCCTAGAGGGGACTGAAGAATGCATTCCACTATGCTGGGACCTGTAGTGCCCTAGAGGGGACTGAAGAATGCATTCCACTATGCTGGGACCTGTAGTGCCCTAGAGGGGACTGAAGAATGCATTCCACTATGCTGGGACCTGTAGTGCCCTAGAGGGGACTGAGGAATGCATTCCACTATGCTGGGACCTGTAGTGCCCTAGTGGGGACTGAGGAATGCATTCCACTATGCTGGGACCTGTAGTGCACTAAACTAGAGGGGACTGAGGAATGCATTCCACTATGCTGGGACCTGTAGTGCACTAAACTAGAGGGGACTGAAGAATGCATTCCACTATGCTGGGACCTGTAGTGCCCTAGAGGGGACTGAATAATGCATTCCACTATGCTGGGACCTGTAGTGCACTAAACTAGAGGGGACTGAGGAATGCATTCCACTATGCTGGGACCTGTAGTGCCCTAGAGGGGACTGAGGAATGCATTCCACTATGCTGGGACCTGTAGTGCACTAAACTAGAGGGGACTGAGGAATGCATTCCACTATGCTGGGACCTGTAGTGCACTAAACTAGAGGGGACTGAAGAATGCATTCCACTATGCCGGGACCTGTAGTGCCCTTTGTGGGGGACTGAAGATTCCAGCCTGTCCATCCCGCCCCGCCCTGCCATGCCATGCCCCGACAGCTTCTTCTCACTGAAGTTTAGCAACACTGCCCAGGCACACTCTACATCCTGGTAGTTGTTGCCTGGGAGGCGGGCACACGGCACAGCACACCTCCCTAGATTCGGCTATGAACTGTCCGTGCTGTTCCAAAGCTGGGACAGTTCGGAAGTATTTTATTTACGCACACAAGGAGGAGGCGGGAGGGGAGCACTCTGGCACTTCAGCGCCCCCCCCCCCTCTGCAGGCGCCTGGGTGCGGTGCACGCGGCGCACCCACCTAGGACCGGCCCTGATTGTGGGACAGCACAGACTTTCTGGGACAGTTCTTCCCTTGGACAAACCTCACTGATTTTAATAGCTTTCTATAATTTGAGCTTTAAAGCACTGGAAGAAAGATAAGCAGCTCTGAGCAGCTGCCCGAGGGGTAGAGGGGGGTAGCATCAGCAAATATGCTGCGCTGCTACATTGTGTATGTGGACAGGCAATCTGTCTGTCTCTGTACACTGCCTAAGGCTGGTTCAACTTTCCTTTAGATTTACCAAAACCATATAATAGGAGGTCAAACCTAAACACTTTCAATTGCTATGCAATCAGGCAGGCCCTTGCACTACATAGTTGAAGGTAAATCTAAAGGAAATTGAATAAGAAAATTGTATAATCTATGGCCCTGGAGTAGGTATTATTATCTCCAGTTTCATTATCCACGAACTGGAGGTAATTACTTTTAAACTTGGTGGTTTGTAAAAGTAATGCTATTAACCGGTTCCCAACTGGCTCACGCAGATTTACTGCGGCAGAATGGCTCCCCTGGGCGAAATCCCGTAGGGGTACGTCCTTCCCTTTAGCGGCCACCAGAGGGCATGCGCGCCCGCTGCACGGTGGGGGACCATCTGCGCGTGGCCGGCCGTCCACACAAAAAGTGAACCTCTGCTTTTCGGAACCCTCCCCCCTCCGGTGTCACATTTGGCACCTTTTAGGGTGGGAGGGGGTGCAGAGACCTGTATAATACAGGTATTTGCACCCACTTCCAGGAATAGACTCCCGTGGCAGTCACGCCCCTTCGCGCCATGTAGGGATCCGGGCAGTGAAGCCGCAACACTTCACTTCCTGATTCCCTCACCGAGGATGGCGGCAGGGGCAGCCAAGAGACGAGCGATCGCTCGGCTTCGGCTGCCGACATCGCGGGCACACTGGACAGGTAAGTGTCCATTTATTAAAAGTCATCAGCTGCAGTATTTGTAGCTGCTGGTTTTTAATATTTATTTTTTTGTGGGACCTCCACTTTAACCCCTTGATCGCCCCCTAGTGTTAACCTCTTCCCTGCCAGTGACGTTTACACAGTAATTAGTGCATTTTTATAGCACTGATCGCTGTATAGATGTCAATGGTCCGAAAAAGGTGTCAAAAGTGTCAGATCTGCCCGTCGCAATGTCGCAGTCCCGCTAAAAATTGCAGATCACCACCATTACTAGTAAAAAAAAAAAACTTTTGCACAAACCAATCTATGTACGCTTATTGTGATTTTTTTTTTTTTTACCAAAGAAGAATGTAGAAGTATATATATTGGGCAAAAGGTAAAAAATATTGTTTTTTTTTCAAAATTGTCGCTCTTTTCTAGTTTATAGCGCAAACAACCTGATGGGTTTTACTTCCTCTTTATTCCCCTGCAAAGTATGCATTGTATTATGTGGCACTTACCTGCAAAACGAAGCCTGTGATGTCCACGATGTCCCCACTGGCGGAAGCATTCATCTTCGCCCCTCTTCCTTCCGGGGCCACGGACTCTGGCTATGTGACTGGCCAGAGCCGCGTGATGTCACTCCCGCACATGCACGCAGGAGCTGCCAGTCATGGCACACGCTGGGGAAGAAATGACACGGAGGGCCGTTTCTTCATTGCGCATGCACCAATGACATCATCGGTGCACTACAAGGTAAATATCTCCTAAACGGTGCACATTTAGGAGATATTTTCAGTACATATAGGTAAGCCTTATTATAGGCTTACCTATATGTGAAAATGTCTGGAGAATTTGGAGGACAAGTCTACATGGGCCAGCCTTTGCTCCCCATGTGCATCAATGAGCCTTGGCCGACCCACCGCTTTGCCAGCTTTCCTTCTGTGGACCACTTTTGGTAAGTGCTGACCACTGCAGACTGGGGACATCCCACAAGAGCTGCAATTTTGGAGATGCTCTGACCCAGTTGTCTAACCATTACAATTTGGCCCTTGTGAAAGTTACTCAAATCCTTGTGCTTTCCCATTTTTTCTGCTTTCAACACATCAACTTTAGGGACAACATGTTCCCCTGCTGCCGAATATATCCAACCAACTTTCAGATGCCATTGTAATAGGATAACCAATGTTACTCACTTTACCTGTCATTGGTTATAATGTTACGGTTGATCGGCGTATGTGTCCTTTAGCACCTAAAAGCATGTGGTCGATTGGACTAAATACTATTGGCAGACAGGCAAAAATGGTGTGCCCACTATGCATCCTCCCCCAGCTGGTGCTTGTGGTGGGGTATACCAGATTAGAAATTAATTTTTTTTTATTTTTTTACTTTCAATATTTTTTTGAGATTTTTCAGATTTTAAATTTTGAACTCTATGCTTCGGGACATACCGTAAGTGAAGTCTGTCTGGACATAATAATCACCTGCTGACTTGGCACCTTCCACAGGAAGCTTAACTCCTCACATAGATACATAAGTTGAATTCAACACAGTTGTATTTCAGATAGATGCAGTAGAGAGGACATTTTTTCTGTCTTTTAAAGTTTAAAAAGACAATGATTTGCCTAAACCTGTCTCTGTAAAGAACTAATACTGACTGAGAGAACATGGAAAAAACAAGGAAGTCCTAGCTTGGATTGAACTAACTAGTACAAACAAAGGGGGAAGGACAGAGAGAGATCACTTAAATCACTTAAGTAAACAAGTTGCAGTGGCCATAAACAATCACTAGATGTCAGCATATAACAGAAAAGTGGTAACCTGATACAGTTTAATACAGCAACAGAACGAAAAACAATATACAGTCAGGTCCATAAATATTGGGACATCGACACAATTCTAATCTTTTTGGCTCTATACACCACCACAATAGATTTGAAATGAAACTAACAAGATGTGCTTTAACTGCAGACTGTCTTTCAGATTTAATTTGAGGGTATTTACATCCAAATCAGGTGAACGGTGTAGGAATTACAACAGTTTGTATATGTGCCTCACACTTTTTAAGGGACCAAAAGTAATGGGACAGATTAACAATCATAAATCAAACTTTCACTTTTTAATACTTGGTTGCAAATCCTTTGCAGTCAATTACAGCCTGAAGTCTGGAACGCATAGACATCACCAGACGCTGGGTTTCATCCCTGGTGATGCTCTGCCAGGCCTCTAGTGCAACTGTCTTTAGTTCCTGCTTGTTCTTGGGGCATTTTCCCTTCAGTTTTGTCTTCAGCAAGTGAAATGCATGCTCAATCGGATTCAGGTCAGGTGATTGACCTGGCCATTGCATAACATTCCACTTCTTTCCCTTAAAAAAACTCTTTGGTTGCTTTTGCAGTATGCTTCGGATCATTGTCCATCTGCACTGTGAAGCGCCGTCCAATGAATTCTGAAGCATTTGGCTGAATATGAGCAAATAATATTGCCCGAAACACTTCAGAATTCATCCTGCTGCTTTTGTCAGCAGTCACATCATCAATAAATACAAGAGAACCAGTTCCATTGGCAGCCATACATGCCCACGCCATGACACTACCACCACCATGCTTCACTGATGAGGTGGTATGCTTTGGATCATGAGCAGTTCCTTTCCTTCTCCATACTTCTCTTCCCATCACTCTGGTACAAGTTGATCTTCGTCTCATCTGTCCATAGGATGTTGTTTCAGAACTGTGAAGGCTTTTTTAGATGTTGTTTGGCAAACTCTAATCTGGCCTTCCTGTTTTTGAGGCTCACCAATGGTTTACATCTTGTGGTGAACCCTCTCTATTCACTCTGGTGAAGTCTTCTCTTGATTGTTGACTTTGACACACATACACCTACCGTCTGGAGAGTGTTCTTGATCTGGCCAACTGTTGTGAAGGGTGTTTTCTTCACCAGGGAAAGAATTCTTCGGTCATCCACCACAGTTGTTTTCCATGGTCTTCCGGGTCTTTTGGTGTTGCTGAGCTCAACGGTGCGTTATTTCTTTTTAAGGATGTTCCAAACAGTTGATTTGGCCACACGAAATGTTTTTGCTATCTCTCTGATGGTTTTTTTTTTTTTTTTTCAGTGTAATGATGGCTTGCTTCACTGATAGTGACAGCTCTTTGCATTATATATTGAGAGTTGACAGCAACAGATTCCAAATGAAAATAGCACACTTAAAATTAACTCTGGACCTTTTATCTGCTCCTTGTAAATGGGATAATGAGGGAATAACACACACCTGGCCATGGAACAGCTGAGCAGCCAATTGTCCCATTACTTTTGGTCCCTTAAAAAGTGGGAGGCACATATACAAACTGTTGTAATTCCTACACCGTTCACCTGATTTGGATGTAAATACCCTCAAATTAAAGCTGAAAGACAGTCTGCAGTTAAAGCAGATCTTGTTTGTTTCATTTAAAATCCATTGTGGTGGTGTATAGAGCCAAAAAGATTAGAATTGTGTCAATGTCCCAATATTTATGGACCTGACTGTATATGGGACAGAACAACATTAGAAATCTGTAAAGAGGATTCTACCTAATTCTACTTAAAGTGATATTAAACCCAAAAGCAAACATTTATTATTATGCTTTTTACCAATTCCTAGATGTGGTGGCTGCATTCGTTTGCTTTTTAAGGCCTTCTTTCCTTTATTTTCACCTGGTGATTCTGCCAGTACATTAAGTATGATGTTTCTCAACAAAACAAGCTTCCCTGCACATGTAGCAGATTAGAGGGTTGAGGCAAACCATTTACCACTGAGGAAGAACAACCACCGGGAGGGGTGTGGCTTGAGCATGGCGGAGTAACGAGACACACGCTCCAGAACTTGGTCTCCTCTGCCTTCCCGCCCGGATAAGTGACTGAGATGTGGAGGCAGCTATAGCCCAGTTCGGTCTCTATCTCGCAGCTGCTTACCTTGTATCCGCCAGGAGATACGTGGAGACGTGGAGGGTACGAGCGGACAGCGGGCAGCGGATAGCTTGGAATGAGGAGACGAGAGGCAAAATTATTAAAAGCTCCGTCCCTGCCTGAGATCCAGCAGTTTTTTCCCCTCACTAGAGCGGCCGCCAATCGAAACCACGAGTCAGAGTCACGGGGTAAACTGACGTGCGGGAAGCCGAGCGCATCAAGCTCAGCGTTACCCGTACCGTCAGTTGTCTCGGCTCCAGCAGATAAAGGGGGAGTGGACAAGATGGAGCCGCAGAACCGTCAAGATCTACGGAGTCAGCCACCCGCTACATCAGGAGAGCTGGAGTCAGAACTCAGAGCGATGAGAGCAATGATGCAGGCTCTCCCTACACGGGCAGATATGGAGTCAATGTTCACCCGGTTGGAAGAGGGTCACCGCAGAGATCTGGAGATTGTCCGGGAGGAGGTTCAGCAACTGGCAGATAAGTTGAAACATGATGAAACGTCTTTAGTATTATTGGAGGAACGGGTTAAATGTTTAGAACAGACGCAGACTTTACAGACCCCCGGGGCTGATTATATCCAGCTTAAGCTGGAAGAAATTGAGGACCGTAGCAGGCGAAAGAACTTGAGGTTTAGGGGGGTCCCTGAAGACATAGGGAGGGAGGCGTTACAGTCGACTATTACAGAAATATGCCACCAGCTAGTAGCCTCACCCCCCTCCCAAGCGTTTGAATTTGAAAGATTACATAGAGCACTAGGCCCCCGCTCAGTTAATTTGAATAGACCCAGAGATATTATTTGTTGTTTCCATCGTTACGCCCATAAAGAACTGATAAGCCGTGAGGCATGGGAAACAGGAGAGATTATATATAATGGGTCTCAAATAAAAATCTTGCCAGATTTATCCCGGGCCACTCTACAAAGGAGGGCTATGTTACGCCCTTTATTGGACAAGATCAGGAAAGCGGGGGGAACTTATCGGTAGGGGTACCCAATCTCCCTAATAATAAAGAAAGACTCACAGACATTCGTCGTACACCGACCTACAGATCTCCCTGAACTGTTTGTTTTTTTGGAGATGGAAATGATGGAGGTCCCAGACTGGCTACAACACCTGCCAGGTCCGACAAGAGGAGCAACAAAATCAGCGGGAATAAAGACCCAAATGCCCTTAAGAGAAGAGGAACCTTAGAGAACAGATATTGAGAAGATGGGGGAGGGAATTTAATAGCCGGTTCTACCTCGGTGATTTGGGAATTGGAAGATGGGGCCCAACCCCTCCCCGGAGTACTCCTTTTTTTATTTTTTTTGGCCGCCCCCCCTTTTTTTTTTTTTGGTCTCCCCGACCCCTGGCCCCTGCCCCCCCAGACCCCCCACCAATAAGACCCTCATGGTTTGCTCAATTGGATAGGAATTTCACAGGAATTTATTTATTCATTTATTTATACATACTTTATACATACTTTTGTACTAGATAGGCCCCTCCTGTTTTTTTTGGTGTGTTTTTGGAGAGGCCCCTAATTCACGAATTTGTTACACTTCCCTTTTTTTTTTTTGGGTTGTGGGTTGGTTTATGTAAGTGTATTTAAGTATTTGAACGAAACCTTTGGAGCAGTGTAATGGAAGCGATCAAAGGTGATAGGAGGCACATGATTCACTATTATTAACACAAAAAGCACAAGAAAGCACAAGAAAGCACAAGAAATGGAGTAGGGAAACAGAGATATTATAGGTTCCCTACTGTCCATTTTATTTTTATTTTTTATTATGATTATAAGATTATTCATTGTTATGTATATTTTTCTATTTTTCTCTACATAAGTAAGTACGTAGGTGTAAGTAGGTATACGCAGGTGTACGTAGGTGTATGTGGGTATGTGTATACGTACATGTATAGGAGTAGGTATGGAGATGTAGATGTAGAGATATTTACATACATTTTTTTTTTCCACAAGAGAAGCACATTAGAAGTACTAAAAGTACTAAAAGCACTCACGTAACAGTTGAAATATGGGTCAGAGAGGGGAGGTACGGGGGAGGACAGGGGTGGGGAGGGGAGATGCAATGGGAAGATATGGGGGAGTAGGAAATTGGAGAGAAAAGAGATGGGTCACTGTATAAAGAGAATTAGACAGTGAAGTCAGGTATGGAACACCCCGGTATATACGGCAGTACAGTTTCGCTAGGTCCAGAACAAAGAAGTTGAGAAGTTGAGAAGAGTATATGTAGAACTATATAAGATATATAAGAAATTAAGATAGAACAGCAGGGAAACTGTTGGAATTAATATGGTAGGGAAGGGAAGGGATATAATATATGGGGGATGGGGGAGGGGTGGAAGGCGGGAGGTAGAGGGAAATATGGCGGAAGTGAGGGGTTTAGGGGGGGTTTGGGAACGTGAAGATGAGAAGAAGGACGATAGGGGGTAGAGAGAGGAGGGGGAGGAAGGGGGCCTCGGCTCCCTTAATGGACACCCTCCTAAAAGTTAGGTGTAAGAGTGGGCTGCGGTAACAGGTAATAAGTAAGGCGAGATATGAGATAAATATTTGGTCTGTTAGGAAGATGGTAAAAGTAAATAAGGATAGGTAAAATGTGGATGTTGAAAGCTGGGAAATTCAGGATAATAGCCGGGGGGAGGGGGGAGGAGGACAAGTTGGAGCTCCTTAGCCGGCTCGAACCAACACCCCCAATTTAGGTTTGCATCCACGGGAACCATTGGGGAAGGGTTCAGATATGGGTGTTTTCCCTTAGGGGTTTAGAAGGGGAAAGAGGGAGGGTTTTTTTTTTGTGATGGAGGGAATAAAAATAACCTCCCTAAACGC
The DNA here is from genome assembly GCA_029206835.1 of Rana muscosa. NCBI lineage: Eukaryota > Metazoa > Chordata > Amphibia > Anura > Ranidae > Rana > Rana muscosa. Next base: position 142,013,818 of record CM055122.1, read on the forward strand.
CAAGGGACTTAATATCCCAGAGAAACGTAGGATGTTGTTGAATGACTTGCGGCGCTTGGGGACAGATGTGGCTTATGTGCAGGAAACGCATTTCAGGACCGGGGGACTCCTCCAGAACAGATTCTTTCCATGCGTTTATCATGCAGGAAATCAGGAAGCAAAATCGAAAGGAGTATCAATTTTGATCTCCAACCGACTTTCCTGGTCATTACAGGATAAACGTCTGGACCCAAAGGGTAGATTCCTTTTTTTGAAAGGTAGTATTGGAGGAACCAATGTGACACTGGCCACGTTGTATGCACCAAATGTACATCAAGATTCATTCATGAAGAAGGTCCTGTCGGAGCTATCAGAATTTGCAGAGGGTAAACTGATCCTGGGGGGGGGACTTTAATATCTCTCTGGATCCTAAACTAGATACCTCCCAAGGGACATCATCAATACCAGGGGGGGTCAGAAGGGGCATATTGCGGAAATTGCATGAAGAGCAATTAGTGGACATCTGGAGGATAATGCATGCAGAGGAAAGGGATTATACCTTTTTCTCTAATCCACACCAAGTATATTCCCGCATAGACCTTTTTCTGATCCCACACTATATGATTTCCTTAGTATCAGAAGCGATGATTGGAAATATAATGTGGTCGGATCACGCCCCGATCAGCTTGTGCCTCTCCCTATCCAACACGGTTCTCTCCCAAGAAAGAAGATGGCGGTTAAATGAGAGCTTGCTACAGAACCCTGAAGCCAGGGAAGATGTGGCTAAAGAAATTACAGCATATTTTCAAGTTAATGATACGCCGGGGAGCGACCCGGGAATGGTGTGGGAGGTGCACAAGGCAGTGATCAGGGGAGTCCTGATTAAACAGGGATCAATACTGAAGAAGAAGAGAGAAAAACAGATTAGAGAATTGTTAGAAGAGATTCAGAAATTGGAATTTCAGCATAAAAGGACACAAGTACCTTCCACGGGAAGGGAACTTGGTCAGTTGAGAAGACAGTTGGCAGAGGTCTTGCGTTTCAAAGCCGATGCAACAATACAAATACAAAATTCAGCGAAAACTGATTTTTTTTTGGCATTGAACTCCTCGGTCTGTACGCGGACCCAGGAGTCCAATTTTAAACTCCTGACTCAATGGTATTACACACCGGTAAGGCTTCATAGAATGTCTATGAAGTCACCGGAGACCTGTTGGAGATGTGGGGAGGAAAGAGGAACATTATTACATATATTCTGGTCTTGTGAAAAAATGCGACACCACTGAGGAGGGTGCTTACAATGAACAGCTTTTATTTTTTTAAGACCAAATTTTACAAACAAGCACACCACGCAAGTCAATAAAATAAAAAATGAAACAAGTGAAAAAAATCCCCCCTTATTAGTGATTCAAGCAAGGAAATCAATTCTGCAACCTTAAATCATAAGATATATAAATCACATATCCACATGAATTCATCATATAGATACAAGGTAGCGCTGTGTAACTTAAATCATAAACATAAATTTGGTGCTCAGCATTAAACAAAAATGGCCTATATTACTTAAAGTCCCTTAAAGTGTCCATTTGATATAAAAGTGATATAGGAGGGCTCAATACTCCATTCCACCAGTATCACATAGTCCATTCCTGTGATTTGAGCACATGCAATCCACTTCAAACACCCTATGGTAGGTGACACACTCCCCTCTCTCCCTTACACTCACCGACTCCAGTTGCTTATCTAAATGATAAGCAATAGCACCTTTTGTACTAAAATGTAGCCTCCAACAGATCTCTGTTTCTTTATCCACTCTCCCATTAGTGAGTCTGTCACAAAAGCCCAGGAAGAAGGAAAAGGAAAGACAATAGTGTAATTTTATAAAACCAGCTTTTTATGAAAATCCAATAAAACGGCACTTACAAAAATAAAATATTTTTAACTGCTTGCCGACCACCGCACAAATATTTACGTCGGTAGAATGGCACGGCTGCGCAAAGGGACGTACCTGTACGTCCCTTTGAATTTGCCGCTGTGCGGGCGTGCGTGTGCCCCTGCTGCGAGCTCCGTGACCGTGCCCGCGGGACCCGCGGACTCGATGTTCGCCTGTGTCCTGCGATCGTGTCACGGAGCTGCAGAACAGGGGGATGCCTGTGTAAACAAGGCATTTCCCTGTTCTGCCTTGTGACAGGACACTGATCTACTGCTCCCTGTGATCGAGAGCAGTGATCAATGTCATGTCACTTGTAGCCCAGCCCCCACACAGTTAGAATCACTCCCTAGGACACACTTAACCCCTGCCTCGCCCCCTAGTTATTAACCTCTTCCCTGCTAGTGTCATTTACACAGTAATCAGTGCATTTTTTATAGCACTGATCGCTGTATAAATGTCAATGGTTCCAAAATAGCCTCAAGTGTCCGCCATAATGTCGCAGTGACGATAAAAAATGCAGATCGCCGCCATTTCTAATAAAAAAAACTATTAATAAAAATGCCATAAAACTATCCCCTATTTTGTAGAAAACTGAGGGAAAAAAACGTTTTTTTATATATTTTTTGGGGATATTTATTATAGCAAAAAGTAAAATAATATTGCTTTTTTTTCCCCTCAAAATTGTTGCTCTTTTATTTGTTTATAGCGCAAAAAATTAAAATGCAGAGATGATCAAATACCACCAAAAGAAAGCTCTATTTGTGGGAAAAAAAGGACGTCAATTTTGGTTGGGAGCCACATCGCACGACCGCACAATTGTCAGTTAAAGCGACGCAGTGCCGAATCGCAAAAAGTGGCCCGGTCATTTGGCAGCCAAATCCTCCGGGGGCTGAAGTGGTTAAAAAGCATTGGCATGTTTTAACCATTGATCAAGTATTAGGACTTATTATTTCCAAGACCCCAATGTTTATCTTTAGGAGGGCTCTGAATTTTGGGGATGTGGTTGTTAAGAAGATCTTAACCCAGTTATATATGTCCCAGTTCGATATACCTTTTTCCAGAAAGGAAGGGTTTCTTTGCTTGCAGCAAGTACCAGGTATGTAAGATAGCTAAAAATAATGTGATTAAAAGAAACCATTTTGTTCCTGAGATTGGGAATAAAAGGTTTGAGGTTTCTGAGTTAATTTCTTGTGACACCACTCATGTTGTCTACGTACTGCAGTGCCCTTGTGTCCTGCAGTACGTGGGGCCGGACTAAATGCCCTCTTAAGAAACAGATTGCAGCGAATATTTATAACATCAGTATAGGTTATCGCAGTCATAGTGTATTGCGGGATTGCAATTTTGGGGGGTAGATAGGGTGTTTCCCTCCTGGAGGGGGTCAAATATCATCCGTGACCTCTGCAGAGGGAAACCAAGTGGATCTATTAGCTAAACACAATGGTTCCGTGGGGTCTAAACATAGAGATTGATATTAATTGTTTTATAAGTAACTATTGATATCTTAAACGTTTTTATCTTTATTATTAACCATGTGTAAGGAGGTAATTTAATTTGGCTTAGTGATGTAGTTAATTGTAGGGAGATCTTTTGTACATATCATTTTAGGAAGTGTTGTGTTTTATGCAATTTATAATTATATATTATGTGAGGGGTTTCTTTTAATAGGTAAAATAAAGCTATTGCTTCATATGCAATATTTTAGGCTGTAGTTTGTATGTATTGTATTATTTTATATATTAATGTGGTTTATTTTAATTTATTTTAATTAGTGTTTAGTATATTTGATGAATTATGAATAAGAAATAAGTATTGTAAATACTTATAGTCATTACTAAAACTCTGAGGAGTATTGCTTAACTGATTGAAGAATATCAGATTTGATTATACACAATTTACCTGTATGAGAGCTTATTATAGTATAAGTGGGTAGGTAGAGATTCAGCCGATATTAGGTTGGATCCTAGCTATGCAGTCTCTTTAATGTCCACAAGATGACGATTTTGTCCATTTAAATACTATGTTTGGTGCTCATGGAGTTGAATGCTGAGTGGGGGAGGGTATACAATTAGTGTTGCAATGCCTTGTGGCCAACCCAGGGTCAGAGCACTTGGCAACCGGAAGTAACAACAGACCCCCGTCAGAAGTGATGTTCCACTGTCAATGAGTGAGGGGATCGGGTGAGACGCCATCTAAGTGGCATACTAGCGCTTTCTTACACATGTCCTTAGGAGATTTGATGGGCTTTCCACCATGTTTTGTCTCTTGTAAAGCTGCAAGTACAGAAAAATATCTGTTGATCTTCCAGGAATTCAGTGAGCTCCTAACTTCCTGCAGTGAGTGAACAATGCTGCCTCTGCTGCACCAAAATCTCAAGCAGTGTTGTCAGCCATATTTTACCCTGCTGGACAACTGCACTACAGTACATGATGACAACACCACCTCCCCTTCTATTCATCTGCATAACGCTTCTGTGTATATCTTCAAAGTATTATTCAGTTTAGGGAAAGGGAATCCTGAGAATGGCAACAAGGGTAAGGTGCTGGAGATGAGGAAAGAGAGAGCTGTCATGTAGTCCAATAGAAGAGAAGATTCTGAGCTGTAGAGTGTGAACTTGCATGCATTACAAATCTCGCCAATTTGATTCAAAAAGAGATGTTACTATAAACGTCACCACTGTCATAAAGAGATTTTTTTGGTTTCTGATGGTATAAAATCGTGGTTATAAAAAATTACATGCATTTTGTACCTTTTTTTTTACAGGGAAACTACAGCAAATACAGGCTCTAAATCAAGACCAGGTACTGTATTTATTCAGCTTTCTCAGCAAAGAAGTCCAAATCTTTCTGTTTCTTCCAAAGTAACATGAAGTTCAATCTCTCGCTTTCTTTTCTTTAGCTTTGCTACCTTTTGATCTTCTTCTGAAAGTTCCTTCACTGGTGTTCAGGTCTCAAACTAGGAAACTAGCGACTTCTTTAGGGACAGGATTGCCTACACACAGCTTTCCTCCTGTGGTGTTTCACAGTCTGAAAAATCCTGGTATATTCTTTTAGTGTATTTTTCAGTTTGCATCTGTATACAGAAAATCTTCATTTTTCCTCTAGTTAGCCATACACAGTTAGGATGTTCAAAAATGTAAATTGTTTTAGTAATGTTCGTTCAATTTCTTAATGGTTAATGGTTTTATCACCTCCTGGCCACCCACTGGACATCTAACAATACAGCCTGATGTGGCTGTACTTATGTTGTGCCCATTTCAACTTTAACTTATGCTACAGAGTTTGACAGGTGGCATCGCCTGTCAGGTTTGCCCAGTGACATCAGTAGTGCTGCACCGAAAACCACAAACCACACACTTAGCTCACAGTTGCGGTGTGGTCCCACAATGTAAAATTGCCATTAAGCATTTATAAAAAAAAAAGAGTAAAAAAAAAAGAACTGGCAAAAGGAGGTGGCAGTAGTGCCTCCCGAATGTCTGCCACTACAAATTTTCAGAGGGAAGTAAGATTACTGTCTGTCTGAAAGAGCCCTATCTGATTTTTCTCAAAGGATGACTCACATTGCCTATTCTGCTCTCTCTCTCTCTCTCTCTCAGAAGTCTCTAAAAAACAGGGGGAAGTAGCAGAACAGTAGCCTGTGAGAAAATGGACAACCTTAATTAATCAACCCCTGCTCCACTGTTTACAGAGGAGCTAACTAAATTTGCCCAGCAGCCTACTCTGATCTAGGAGGGTACTACGGGTAAAAGGCATCTTGAGCTTTGACTGTTCTTGTCTTGCCAACTGCTGATTAAGCGACCTGTGTTCTAGTGCCTGAGTAACCATACAAAGTTAATTACATTTCTCTTAAACTGTGGGACTGTGTTATGTGATGCTCTAATGCACATGTAGGAAACAGCATGTGTTATCAGTATGATGACTGGCAGTTTACAGAGCAGCAACTTTAAAGGGTAAGTTCACCTTTACAGAAAAGTCTGTATGGTTAATTTACACAGGACCCTCTCCTCACCCCCCCAGTCCCGCTGACCTGCTGACCTGAGCCCTGCTATAGCAACCTCACCAGTCCGGGGCTTAGGAATCCCAGCAGCTTAATCTCCTAAACGTACCCAGTCAGGAGGGATGTTTAGGAGCATTCTAATTGGTTGGCAGACTTCCTAAACTGCCAATGCCTAGACCCAGGGGAGCAGTCTGTGCACTTTAAGATCTTCCAGAATCTTTGTCAAAAGTTGGGGAAGCCAGATGTGGACATTAACCACAATGTGGTTAATCAACAACAAACTGAAAAGATTTGTAATCAGGACTAGGGATCCTCTGGCCTTCACGATAGATGCCCTGGTGATTCCCTGGACTCCATTAAGATTGATTATGTCTTTCCTCCAATAAAGATTCCCCCTTGACTGCTGCGCAAGATAGAGGCATACAGGGTTATCCTCATCACACTGAATTGACCTAGAAGGATGTAGTATGCAGACATACTTAGACAAAACACTAAATAAACGAGCACTGCTTTCAAATATTCATCAGCTACAATAGATGTGATAAACCAAAGCAATCTTTTATGAGAAATATGTGTCCAAATGTGTTGACAAAAGATTGCTTCTTAAAATGACAACTACCATGTGTGCCTTTATCTCTTAGAATCACAGTTTTTCATTGTGTTTATTAGGGAAACTAACTCCTTTTTTCATTTTTTTTTGATTACCACTTTTACTTGGACTAAAGTCTCATTCACACTGGCAATGGCAAACTTGTGATTTTTTGGTTTTTTAGGACATTTCTAAAAGAATATAATTGTAACCAATTAAATTTTAAGTGTACCAATGAGCATTTACCTGCACTTAAGTGCAGTGAGTTTAGCTGTGTTTGGAGAAAATAGAATTTTGTGCATCCAGGATCAGATTAGAAATGCAAGTAAATGTGGCTAAACCAGGAACATCTAAAAGCAATAAAAAGTGATCTGCGAGGAATTTGTGTTTTTTATACTTACAAGCTAACTTCTCCTTGGTCTAGAAAAGTTAAAAGCAGGATTGACAGTGTGAATGAGGCCTAAGGCTCCATGCACACTTCTTCTATAGGAGTTTTGTGTTCTGCCTGTAGAAGTAGCTCAATGTTATCCTATGTGTACATGCAGATTAGGATGATTACAGGCATATTTTGAGTTTAACGTTTAGAGGCAGAAAAAAAAACCCTCCTGGATCGCGTTTCCGATTGGAGCTTAGAGGCAGAAGAAACTTAAAACTCTCCTAAGCTTTGTACAAAAAATGCTCTATATGAGCATTTTTTTTAATCCCGAGAGAACAGACATTTTTTTAAGCCCAGTGCACATGGAACCTTAAAGTGAAAAAAAATCCAACATTTTTAGTTGCCACTAGCCCTGAATGATGGGGGGAATTTCCAGTGTTGACAACCATTTTTCTCACTTGACGGAGAGATCTCCTTTCCCTTTCTGTCGGGTGTACAGGGCAGAAAGTAAGGGCTACTACTTCCTTCAAAAGTTTTTGGGGTTTAGATTTACTTTCAAGTAAAGTAAAAATGACTTGGTCATTTCCTAAAGTGCTAATCGCTTGTTTTCAGTTTTTTTCATTTCAGTTAAAGGGTTCATTCACCTTGACCCAAAAAACTGCCAATGCAGATAAGGGATGTCTATAGATAAAAACAATCTGTGCAGCTTTGACTAAAGTTGAATAATGCCCCCTTTCTATAGGTGTATGCCATTTACATACCTAATGAAAGTAGACTGGATAACTCTCAGGACTTTGCTAAGGATGTTGCTAAAAGAGGTCCAGCCATTACTGTTTGAACGGGCGAACTACGCCTTTAAGATTTCAGCTAAGATTTATTTCTGTTAACATTTCAGATAAGGTCTGAAATTTTAATATCATTTAGGTTTTATTATAAGGTCTCTACTGTTTAAAAAGACTTTACCACATTTACGCTTTTACTTTAACGCTTCTTTTATGAAAATGTTTAATATATATCTTTCTGCAGTTCCTACAAACTTTCTTTATCCCACCAATTTATTTGGAGCATCTGTAGATATGAACCATAAACAAAATACTAACAAAAATGAATCCATAAATGTCCAAACCAAACCTGTCTGATCGTCATCAAAGGTTTTGAATATTGCACACGGCAGCGCTGAAACACCTTTCTCTTTTAAATGCCTACTTTTCATTTCAGAAAAAAAACTCATTCAAATGTGTCTTCAATATGCCATGTTTAATCTGACTACTTTGTCTTCTATGCCACAGCTTCTGCAGGCATTGCAGTATCACAGAGGAAAGTGCGACAGATCAGTGATCCTATTCAACAAATTTTAATCCAGCTGCACAAAATAATTTACATAACACAGGTATACTCATCTTGCATGGTTTAATGCTTACATAAACGAATGCCCCAAACAGAGCATGCTGTTGGTGTTAAAAACATACTTGAAAAACTCGCAATAATTCATCTCTGGCTGCACATTGCGTACAGCTCAGGGTGACTTTACATTAAGTCAACCACTAGGTTGATATTTCTATATAGGGGTGCCCTCGGATTAAAGGTACCAAGGATGCTGAAATGGGTAACGGACTTGATGTGCACCTTCCTTGAGACACCTGCATGTGGTCAGCAGTGGTTTGAAAGCAGGGGCATATCTCTGAATTTTAGGGCACCATAGAAAACTTTGATGAGGGTCCACTCACTAACTTTCTGTGTAGCAGCTTGCAGTTTCAGTACATCTCTGTAATATTTGCACATTTACCTATATTGTATTGCTGTAAAAACCCTGCAAGTACAGAAAAATACCTGTTCATCTTCCAGAAATGCATTAGGCTCCTAAGTCCTGTTGTGGGCTGAAAACACAGAATTGTTTTGTGGACTTGGTAGTGTAAACCCAGGCCAGTTCTTTATTGCTAAACTATTCAAATCTTACCACTCTTCCATCTCTACAACATGCCAGTTATTCTGTAGAATGAGATAAAAACTAGGTTAATTACCGTATTCTTCTTGAAATGTCACAGAAAATGTGCACAAGATAAAGGACAGCTCTAAATTTCTGACATGATCTAAAGGTATTTATTTGCACGTATTGGACAAATATAACAAAACATTTTCAATGGAATATTCAACAGTCCTAAAAGGAACAAATTTTTTTGTTAAGGTTTACATACACTTTACATATATTTATGTACTTTAAGGCTGGGTTCACACTGGTGTGATGTTAGATATTGCATGTGATTCACACTGCACTGCTGTGCAGATCACATGTGATGTCTGTGCGATGTAAACTCTGCCATACAGATTGTTTGGCTGAATTCACATTGCATTCGCACCAAAATGGTGGCGGATCCTTTATTTGGTCAGCACTGGAATCGGATCGCACTGCGATCCTCAAACAGATCTGGGGGTGTCATTAACTTTGCATTGATACCCGTGGAGGGTTGCAGATGTCAGTCTGAAACGCCGGCAGGTGACATGCGATGCGGGAACCCGCACTGGATTTGCGCTGTTCCCGCATCACATATATGTGAGCCGGGATTAAGGCCTTGTACACACGACCGGTTTTCTCGGCAAGAAACCAGCAAGAAAACTGCTGGCAGAGCTTTTTGCAGAGAAAACCGTCGTGTGTATGTTTTCTCGTTGAGAAAACTGCCGGGAATCTCGACGAGAAAAATAGAGAACCTGCTCTCTTTTTTCTCGTCGTGATTCCCGTCGGCCTGTTTCCCAACGAGAAAACTGTGTGTGTGTATGCGGCTACAAGCTTTCCTGTCCTCCGGTAAGCCCGTGTATGCTCGATGAGACTTTGGCGCATGCGCGGTAGCTTACAAGGGTAGTGTAGGGTGAAGCAAGATGGCGGCGACGGCATCAAATGTGACGAGCGCATGCTCGTCGTAGTCGATGACGTCACCGCGTTCTTGCCATTCAAAAGAACGGCGGTTCTTTTGAATGGCCATCTGTATGCACGGCTTGGCAAGAAAAGCTTGCCAGGAATCTCGTCAGGAAAAACAAAATTTTTTCCTGACGGTATACTCGGCCGTGTGTACTAGGCTTGAGTCTTGAAATTGTGTTTTTGTTTAATATATGCATGTGTTATTTAAAGCACATGTCTGCTGAAAATGGATGTTTAATAATTTGCTGGTTATGTCAGTGGGTTCAGTTGGCTTCTTATTTTACTTGGTGACTTTAGTGGCAAAAGAACCCCATTCAAGTTCTTGCCCTATGCCCTGTTGTAAATGTAAGTTATAACTTGCTATACACAATTAGCTCTGATGCACAACTGGACACAGGAGTATAGAGGAAGGAATATATGTGATTGCACACTATCGTAAAATGAGGAGTACAAGCCTTATCTTTTTAGATTTAGTCATGCCTTCCAATCTTTCAGCTTCAATAGATGCTTCCACAAGAAACTGACAGCCAGATACACACTTGGGAAGGCATTTAACAGAAATCGTAAGGCAACATAAGCATTCTCTTACCAGGGAGCAGTGGCGGCTGGTGCTCCATTCTTTGGGGGGGCGGCAAACAAACCACCCGCCACCGGAAAAAAACCCACCTGATACCCCCCTCCTCCCACAGTCCCAGTACTACTCACCCCCTGGACATGGCTTCTCTGAGTCTGAAGCCCGGGGCTGATACCAGCTCCATCACGGTTACTTCATGCTTCGGGCATCCTATTGTGGCCCTGGGCTGGCTATGAGCTCCCTCATAAGACAGAGGGCTTCAGCATGCAGTGGAGCCCGTGGCACTGCAGGCTGAAGCCCTCTGGATGTCCTCCTCTGATAACTCTGGGGGGGGGGGTCCCTGCCCGGTCCACACACAGAGATCCCTCCTGCCGGACCCGAAGATTAGGGTTAAAGAGCCACGTCGGGGTTTGTGCCGTGTCCTAGTGCGGCACGTCCATCCAGAACAAGACCTGCAGCTTCCCTCCGTCATTTGACGGTGGGCGGGCAGCAACTGGTCAACATAAATCGTACAATCTAGTATCGTACAAGAAAAGAACAAGAAAAGATTATTTTGGATGAAAGCTGTGTACTAATGATCAGATTATTGTACGTTCACTTTGAACGTGCTGTTACCTTACTTGGCTCTATTAGACCAATGTTTCAGATTAAAGAATCCAAAAATGTTGTATCTGTGCCCACCTCCTCCTCTATATTATGATAACTGACTGGTGTAAGGCATAGTTTTTATCAAGCTCTAACATGCTATACACAATTAGCACTAATGCACTGTTGGACAAAGAAAATATAAAGAATGGAATATACTGCTTACTATCCTAAAATGGGAAATAAAAGCCTTAGGTGTTTAAAATAAATCATAAGGCAACGTAAGCATTCCCTTACTAGGGAGTTGAACAACCCAATTTGGGCCTTTCTTAATCATAAGGCACTCATTGACCAATGCCTAGGGCATCATAGTAAAAAAAGAAAGCGCTATATAAAACATCTACAACTTGTGTTTATTGCGCAGTTTGTTGTGTACTTGTGTGTTAAAGCATAACTAACCCCAAGAGCAAAAAATTTACATATTCCAGCTTACCAGTCTGTAGATGTGGCTACATTTGTTTTCATTTTTGGCCTAGGGAGCAACCAAAGCTTCCTTTATAGATACAGTAGAGGAGTGAATGTAGCCACCCAGGGACAGGAAGTGTGTTGTTCACAGACTTACCAGATGAAAGTATAGGAAGAAAGTCTGAAAAAAAGAAAACGAATACACCCACTTCATCTAAGGACTGATAAGCTGCAAGATATTAAATTGTTCTTTTTGGGTTTATATATGCTTCAATACAGTCTATAAACCGAAGGGTCACAAGATACTTTTCTTCTAAATTTACATAGAGACATCTCAAATTTTTTTTGGAAGACTTTTAATTTGCAGTTTGTACGGTCCAGTGGTAGCTCTACCAAAATGCACACATCATAGTTTCTCTCAATGTACATTCCAGTTTTAGTTATTGTAATAACTCTTTATCATGCCAGAGGAAAATGAACTGTAATGAAAGAGCTCTGTCATTTATGGGCACCTGGGGAAACAAGCGGCTCTGTGATCTAGTCAGCAATATCTCGCTGGATCAGATACAGGTGAGTATAAGGACCCTTTCACACTGATGTGCTTTTGCTGCACTGGAACGCACCTTTCCAGTGGGACAAAAGTGCATACAAAATTATTTACCTTTAAATCCTATGAGACTTTTCACATTGCTACTCTGCGTTGTGCTGTAGTTTGAAAAATACTGTGTGCTGCATCTTTGATGTGCGTATAAAAAGTACACCAAAGATGCACCGGCCATTTAAGTCAATAGGAAACGTACCAAAAATGCACCTAGGGTTCGATTTTAGGTATGTTTTTGGGGTCACTATGCTGATTGTTAAGGAGCGGGCACCCGCCGGCATCTTTAACAAGCAGTGAATAGCTGATTGTTGAAGAGCTGCCACAAACCAGCTTCCATAACAATCAGCAGGGGTGTAAATAGTGCCCCCCCCTGCACAGCCTCCTGTCCCCATTGTGCTCACTAGTAGAGCCAGCTGTAGATCTGAGGCAGCCTTCTTCGGCATCCTCCCCTCGAGCTGATGCTCCCTGCGGTCCTGCCCTTTCTCTCTGCCTCCTCCCCTTCTGTTGGTAGCATCGCTCCTGCACAGGAGGAGCTTAAGAATACTGACCACTGAGGGAGGCATTTTCAGTTGTTGTTAAGGATAGCAGTGGGTGTGGGCTCTGGCAACCACCCCCTGACATTCTTAACCACTTGCCAACCGTCTAACAATGATATACATTGGCAGAAGGGCACGGCTGGGCAAAGCAACGTACCTGTACATTGCTTTGAATTTCCCACCATGCAGGCACGCGCGTGCGCCCGCCGCAGGCTCCATGACCGTGCCTGCGGGACCCGCGGACTCGGTGTCTGCCGGTGTCCCGCGATCGTGTCATGGAGCTGAAGAACGGGGAGATGCCTATGTAAACAAGGCATTTACCTGTTCTGCCTAGTGACAGGACAGTGATCTACTGCTCCCTGTCATTGGGAGCAGTGATCACTGTCGTGTCACTTGTAGCCCAGCCCCCCACAGTTAGAATCACTCCGTAGGACACACTTTACCCCTTCATCGCCCCCTAGTGTTTAACCCCTTCCCTGCCAGTGTCATTTACACAGTAATAAGTGCATTTTTATTTATATCAATATACGCTTATTGCGATTTTTTTTTTACCAAAAATAGGTAGAAGAATACATATCGGCCTAAACAGAGAAAGAAATTGTTTTTTTTATATATTTTTGGGGAATATTTATTATAGCAAAAAGTAAAAAATATAGTTTTTTTTTCAAAATTTGCATTTTTTTTTGTTTATAGCGCAAAAAATAAAAACCGCAGAGGTGATCAAATACCATTAAAAGAAAGCTCTATTTGTGAGAAAAAAGGATAACAATTTTGTTTGGGTACCACGTTGCACGACCACGCAATTGTCAGTTAAAGCGACGCAGTGCCGAATCACAAAAAGTGCTCTGGTCAGGAAGGGGGTAAATTATTTCGGGGCTGAAGTGGTTAACAACCAATGAATAGCAAGTTGTTAAGGAGCCAGGACCCAGCGGCGTCCCTAACAACCAGCTATTCACGCATGTGGGCTGTAATGCAACGTGTTTAAAATGCACTATGCGTTTTTTTTAAAATGCATAGTGCATTTTAGAAGCACCGCTTTGAAAAAGTTACTGCGCTGCAGTATAAAAGAGGCCTATGACTAAGGGGGGAGTGGGTGCAGAGGAACAGTTTCAATGTGTTCCCTTATTTGGCTCTGTTAACACAATGTTTCAGATTAAAGACTTCAAAAATGTTGTTTGTGCCCACCTCCCCCTCTATATTATGATGATTACCTGGTGTAAGTCATCGTTTTTATCAAGTTCTGTTCGATCAAATTTAGTAGAGTATATCCTATTATATCATGGGAATTTTTTATCAAGATTTATATTTACTCAGCTTTGACATTCTGGGGTAAAAGGGGTTCACAGAAGCACATGAATCAAATGAGTCTGGAAGTTAAATATATTGAGACTCTGTCATAACTTTTTTCCTCAGAAAGCTTTATAGGTTGCATAACATTTTGATGGTGTTACATGACCCTTCTAGAGACAAAACATGCTTCTTTAAGCATTAAATGCTTTTTAAAATCACCTCATCACCCTTCTGTATCTTAATCTAATGTTGGTAACCAGCTTAAGATGGAACTCAGTGTTGACATATAAAAGGACACGGCAACCTTTCTGTAAACAGGTTACTCTGAATCTCAAGCTCAACTCAAATGCGGCTTAATGCACAATTATTTCTTGCTTGGTATTTACGCTTGCAGTAGGTTAAGGCGTATTTCAGTATATGGACACATTTTATGATAGTATATCCCTAGGGATGCAATTAAAATATATTACAGACTGATAAAAAACATAATGTTGTAAAAACATTTTCTCTTTCTCGCTATGTTTCTATAGCTCCCTCCAGCACTACATGATAACCTAAAAAGAAGAGTTGTTGAACGGTACAAGAAATCACTTTTCAGTCTCCAGAGCAACCCTTGTAACCTGAAAGCAGAGATGCAAAAGGTAAAGTCTTTTTTGGTATTTAAAAATATATATATTTATGTACAGCAAGCACGGGTTTTGCCCATTTGAATTATACGTACTGTGCTCATTCATATTTTAAGATACATATGTATGAATTTTGACTGGTGGGCGTTGACCAACTCACTTTCTTGTCAATCAGTTGTTGGTCTGGTACAGGAGGGCTGGCTGTATTGACTTATCAGAGGCTCTGGTTGTAGCGCATGCACGTTTTAATGTGTGGCAATGTGCAAAACAACATGTGGTATATATTCATTAATTTTTATTGCCACTCTCGTGGTCATACACTCTGAAAACAAAGTGCATCTGACCTTCTGCTCACTGAAATGCATGCAATAAAGAAAACGTTAAAAATTAGCCAGATCAGCTTTATGGTCGCTGTAGGTTTATTGACGGCCCATAAGAAAATACTGGGCCCTAACATATGTTAAATCAGGTTAGGGAGTCTCCAAACAAGACAATTCAGATGAGATACAAGATCCAAATCTTTGTAAAAGGAAAAATTAGGTGCTTTATTCATACACTGCAGTGAAAAGACACAACACACACTGATATCCAGCTCTACCGTGCCATATGAAGAAGGAATGGTCTCGGAGTTACAAACATAAATTTTAACAATATATACTTATGAATATGCATAAGGTCTAGGCGTGTTATAGGTGTGACCATATAGTATAGTCCAAGAAGCATTCATATGTTATTAACAGCAAGGGAACAGTTAAGTAGGCGGCTACATCATGTGACTGAAAGAAAGTGAAAGAAAACATGGGCGCCGACATGACAGTACTGGATCAGACCAGCTAGGACACCTCTCAGTTGAACTTAATGCTAAATAACTCAACATTATCAGACCCCTATAATTCTACTCACATACAGCACTGTACCTTCTTAATCTGCTCCAATAGCTGTTTTAGCCACTTGGTGCCTGCCTGCAATGTACTGTAGGCGAGCGGCCGCTGTACTTCGCTGCCTACTCGCTGGTTTAGAGTGTGCGCATGTGCTTGTATACAGCTGGAACTTGTCAGCAAGTCCCAGTCAATGATTTAGGGACGGAAACCTGCTGATAGACTGTGTGCAATTACAGCCCAGAGCTCTGTGTTGATAAACAACACAGAGCTGGTAAACAACACAGAGCTCTGTACAGAGGGAGCGATCTGCTGGCTTCTCATCTGAGAAACTGAGAGATATTTTAGTAAAAGCAGTACACTTTACACACATTACACATACTTAGGCAGACATTTAACCCCTTGACCGCCCTAAATGTTAACCCCTTTCCAGCCAGTGTCCAGTACAGTGACGGTGTGATAGTTTTAGCACTAATCACTGTATTAATGTCACTGGTGATATCAGTGTCAGTTAGTCAGTTATTGTCAGATTACCTACGCCACTATTACAGTTGCATTTTAAGTCACTGATCGCCGCCATTAGTATAATATAAAATTAAAAAAATTCCAGTATACAGTATATACCATAGTTTGAGGTGCTATAACTTTCATGCAAATCAATAAATATATACTTATTGGGATTTTTTTATCAAAAACATGTAGCAGAATAAATTTTGGCCAAAAGAAATTCGATTTTTTTTTTTCATTTTAATTGGATATGATTTACAGCAGAAAGTATACAGTTTTTCATGACCACACAATTACCAATTAAAGTAGCGCAGTGCCAAATAGCAAAAAATGGCCTGGTCATGAAGGGGGTTAAATCTTTCGGAGCTCAAGTGATTAAACTCTCTCCCCCAATGTAAAGCCTAATTAGACCAAACAGTGCTGATACTGATTTTGATACTTTGGTTCAAAGTCAACTAGATCTGCCTGCCTGCTTTTTCCAGTGACACAATACCAGGACATCAGTCAGCACCTGGGTTATTGCGGCTTCCTTCCTGGACACACTAATACCCATCTCAGTTTATATCCATTTTGTGAGTACCCCACAGGGGATCCCCACTCTTGGCAATGACAGAGATGAGGCACAGAGGAGCTGAGAGAAAATAGCCTAACAACACTTTGCAGGAAAACCTGCAAAAAGGCTCAGGGTGATAGTTGTTCCTCTGCATCAGAGCAAGGTCATACAGTATATTGACACAGCTCCCATCATCTAATTATAGCTCCCTTTCAGGCCTGCAACAGATGGCCTATCTGACTAAGGCAGATTACCCCGCAGCTATGTCTGATTTCTTTGGGAAACTCTCTACTCTTCTAGAAATCTCCAAGGTTGGAATGAGCTCTGATGCCTCTTCACGACCAGAATCTATTCAGAAGTATGACCCTGAACATCTTAACCTCTTTGAGGAAGATTATGAGGAAAGTGAGGTATATGCAGGAGAGAATCCTGTACAGAAAATGTCACCTTCTGCATGTTATGAGACACAAGCTACGGCTTTATGCCATATTCTTTCTGTGAGCTCACTTATTTATGCAGTGCGTAACAGCCTTTACCTTTCAGCACCGGAATCTCCTTAGCCAAAACAAGTTCCTAGGGGAACAAAAAGTCTGGTGAAGTCCAAAAAAACCTTGCCCTTGCACATGCAAAGTAACTGTGTATGAGAATTGGTCAAAAAATAAAAAGAAGGTATTTTTTTCCACCAAAACTCTTTGCTGAGCTCATATGCTATGAATTTAATGAAAAAAAAATGTCTGTACTGATATGGAATCCTGACATTTATGTTTTCAACAAGCAACTTACTGTCATAGGTGTCCACAGGTAGGGGCAAGGGGGGTCAAGTGCCCCCCCTGGAATCAGGGATCGGATCGGCACTGTTAAGTTCAGCACAGTGGCATCGCTATGGGGGTGCGGGCAGTGGGGTGACACCATCAAGGTGCTGTCAAGCCCCCCCATCAGTGTAGTGCGACTCTTTCCTGCTCAGTCCAGCAGAGAACTCTGGACAGGAGAAAGGCGAGCTGCGGGCTGTCAGGGCTGTCAGAGGTTTCCACCGCTCGACCCCCTTTCTCCTGTGAGGGAGAAGAGACAGTGGCTCTCACTAGGTTCCCCCGCCCAGCTTCCTGCCTGCTCCATTCCTTCCCCATTGGCCACAACTGAGGGCCAATCAAAGGAGACTACAAGAGGAGAGCATCATGGGACATGTGGTCCAGAGGATTGGATCAAAGAGAGAGATTGAGAGACTGCAGCCTGGAAAAACGCTGAGGGAGTGAGTGATACAGGACAAAGAAGCCTAAAATTATGCCCCCCCCCCCCTGAAAAAAGTTCTGCGGGTGCCCATGCTTACTGTTCTTCTTAGGGATGTTCCCCCCTTTAAGGATTCTGTCGATAGGCACTTAGAAACCCTATTGAAGGCAATCTTTGCTCTTGTAGGTCCTGTCTTACAACTGGCCATTGCGGTTTTGTCAATTTGTCAGTCTATTGCTAACTGGACTAGAACAAATGAAAGAGAAAACAATCCTTTTTTTGAAGACCCTATTCTGCTGGAAAAAGTGCAGCTCATGCCCTCAGCGCTGCTATTTTGTGTTGATGCTCTGGACAATGTACTTTGTCTGGTCTCTAGGATGATGCTGCCTTGTGTGCACATGCACAGGATTGTGTGCATAAAAGCTTGGTCTGCTGAACCTGTGGACAGAAGACATCTTTTACTCATACCTTTTAGATGGTGAATGCCTGTTTGGTGAATCCCTTGATCAATTTGAATCCCTTGATCCCTTGATCAAGGAAGTTACTGGGGGGAAAGGGTTTCAACCCAATAAAAAACTGCCTAAACTTACTACTACTACTACTGTATAGCTGCTACCTCCTTCCACAGAAAGGGGTCCTTTTGTTCCACCAAGTGGTGTTGCTGTAGGGGGGCAAGTGGGGGAAATCGCCCCCCCCCCCCAGGTTATTCCTTGCCCCCACACTAAATTAGGCTGCCGGGCTGTTTCCTTTCTTCAAAACTTCTGTCCCCCCCCCAAAGCTCCACTTTTCATGGAGGAGCATCGGAGTGATTTTCAGACTCTGAAGAGGCTAGATGCACTAGCTGATCTGGGTGGACTTCACTAAAACAGCACTCCTGCTAACACTTTAAGCACTTACAGCAATAGTTTCTTTTTTTTTTCTTTTGGGATTAAGGTTTTACATAAATGAATGAAATCTGATCGTTATAAGCACCCCTGTTATAGTTAAATGGTTAACTATTTTGTTAAACAACTTGGTATGGTGAAGGAAGTTGAAAATAACCGGTGAAAATAAAGGAAAACATGCCTAAAGAATTTGGACTAATGCAGCCACCACATTTAAGAATTGCTATGCTGCAATATATAATTTTTTTTTTTGTTTTGAAGTTTAATACCATTTAGATGTACATAGATAATTTCAAACTATCTAGAAAGAAATAAAAGATTTCCCAGGACACTTACCAGCCAGCCTACAAAACAATGAAATTGACCCTGTCTAACAATTTGCTTTAAAAACAAAGGTTTTGGTTTACACACATCTGCAAATACATGTGTAGGCCGCAGTGCCCACGTCAAGGGACCTCTATGTATACTGCGGTCCTAACTCTAATGCCTCGTACACACCATCGTTTTTCCTGTCGGGAAAACTGCCATGCTTTCTTTTGGCCGTGAAAACCGGCCGCGTGTATGCTTCATAGCAGTTTTCCCGACAGGGAAACTGCGGTGGAAAAAATTAGAACTTGTTCTATATTTTCCAGCTGCAAATCGCGGCATTCTTTTTCCTCACAGTTTTCCTATGGGGAAACACTGCGAGGGAGCATACACACGGCCGGTTTTCCCGACCAAAGCTCTCCTGGCAGTTTTCCTGTCGGGAAAACCTGCCGTGTGTACAGGGGAAAAGTGACCGAGCCGGTTCTCGCTTTTCCCCTCGGTTTTCCCGGCGGTCTTTTTCCCGGCGGTCTTTTGTTGGACATCATGTGCATCCCTGTATAAAAAGAAAAAACTGCGCTAGTTGTTAGTGAAATAAATTTGAACTCCCCTAAGCAGCAATAATAGTGGGATAAACACCAAAGAGATAAAAGGAAAAAAAAATGCGCTAATGAGTCCAAGATAATAAAGGAAAGGAAATTCAAAGTCCAAAAAAGTCCAATTGAAAGGTGCTGGAATAGACAAATGCCAAAAAACGCACATAAATCCTATATGAACTTGTGTGGATATATGCTTACCAGATAGTAAGCCAAACAGACAGATGGCTATAACCCAGCCCAGGCCTTTGATTAGCACACCAGTGCTAAATTTCTCAGAGATGGTGAGCTGCAGCAATGGAAGGATGACTCCACAATATGGGTAGGTATATGCATCCAAAGTGTTTTAACAAAGAAAAGAAAAAAACATAGCGTAATCCTGCCACATAAAGTAATCCTAAAAGGGATAATTGCTATGGAGTGTAGGAAGCGTAACAACACCCAGTGTGTGATATTTAGTAAGAGTGATCCACCACCTTATAGGTAATCTGCTTACCAAACAGATATTAAATTCAAGCCTTGACCAATTTTATAAAAATTGTAAAAATCCACCACAGAGTGAACCGCCACCTCACAGGTAATCTCCTTACCAGATTGTACCAGGTTATGAGCGAAACAAATAAACTGCCGACAGGTGGCTGATTAACAGATGTAGATGTCTCCCTGTGGATATGGCTGCTATGGTAGATGGATATGGCTCTCAGCGTCTAACGATATAACTCCATGGGGCCCACAGGGTAAAGTACCCAAAAGAGAAAAGGGACTAGATAGTGTAATAACGTCACTTCATTTATCAAAAAAATTTAAATTACACTTACATCAAATAAGCGCAAACAGGACATGTAAGAAAAGCCGGCCGGCTGTAAAGCAAACTCCCGTCCAACGAGCATGGTGACATCAGCACGTACCCCCTTAGACGCTTTTCGTCATCATAGACATTGTCAATAAGGGACATCACATATGTGCATCCCTGTGGTTTTTAGAAGGGTTGGGCTCCCTCCAGGCACACCTGCCCTTAACCTATGCCTTGATATATGTGCTCCTACTATGGAAATGTGATGCCTCGTACACACCATCGGTTTTCCCGGCTGTCAAAAGACCCCCGGGGAAACCGATGGTGTGTACTATGTGCTCCATAGTAGGAGCACATATATCAAGGGATAGGTTAAGGGCAGGTGTGACTGGAGGGAGCCCAACCCTTCTAAAAGGCACAGGGATGCACATGATGTCCAACAATAGGCCAATGGCAGCAAAGGCATCCAGTGCATCCCTGCACCAAATTTGACCAACTGTACAAAAAAATGGCAAACCCCACAACCTATAACTAGCCTTTGCAGCAAGGTGCACATGGAAGGGCAATGCACATCGCAAACAAACAAGAGATTTTCCCAACACACTTACCAGCCAGCCTGCAAAACAACCAAAGTGGCCCTGTCTAACAGTTTATCTAGAAAAAAATATTAATTAAAATGCAATAATACACTGAGTATATGCATGGAAGTTTATATATATGGTATAAATAAATTATATTTATATGGAAATTCTGTGCCTGATTTTTTGGTTTCAGATGACTAATGGAAGGTAATACATAATCATACTAAACATTTACACCTGCTTTTAGTGAGGACATACAGAATGTATTACATTTCATTTCCACCTGGCATGTCTTTGAATAGTTAAATATTAAATAAATTCTCTTTGTGTGAACATATATGACACGATTGTCCTTGTATCCAAGGACAGTATTGTACTGATGCCTTTCACAGGTGACCTGCATAAATGGCTCTGAATGAGTAAGGAAGCATACACACATTAACATACGAAGCCGAATACATTATCAGATATATCTTATTTTCAGACTATATAGCATTTCGAGAAAATGTCAGGATGTCCTACAATATTTATTTAAAATATTCCAATTAAACAAAGTAGAAGAGCTTTTTTTTAGAATTGTATGGCAGACATAAATAATACGTAATATAAAAGGCAAAATACTAATAAATTAAAATGACATATTATGAAATTTATTGCACATGTATGTTTATTTTTTATATGTGCTTGCATACAGTGGGTACGGAAAGTATTCAGACCTCCTTAAATTTTTTCACTCTTTGTTATATTCCAGCCATTTGCTAAAATCATTTAAGTTCATATTTTTCCTCATTAATGTACACACAGCACGCCATATTGACAGAAAAACACAGAATTGTTGACATTTTTGCAGATTTATTAAAAAAGAAAAACTGAAATATCACATGGTCCTAAGTATTCAGACCCTTTGCTGTGACATATATTTAACTCAGGTGCTGTCCATTTCTTCTGATCATCCTTAAAATGGTTCTACACCTTCATTTGAGTCCAGCAGTGTTTGATTATACTGATTGGACTTGATTAGGAAAGTCACACCCCTGTCTATATAAGACCTTACAGCTCACAGTGCATGTCAGAGCAAATGAGAATCATGAGGTCAAAGGAACTGCCTGAAGAGCTCAGAGACAGAATTGTGGCAAGGCACAGATCTGACCAAGGTTACAAAAAATTTCTGCTGCACTTAAGGTTCCTAAGAGCACAGTGGCCTCCATAATCCATAAATGGAAGACGTTTGGGATGACCAGAACCCTTCCTAGAGCTGGCCATCCGGCCAAACTGAGCTATCGGGGGAGAAGAGACTTGGTGAGAGAGGTAAAGAAGAACCCAAAGATTACTGTGGTTGAGCTCCAGAGATGCAGTCGGGAGATGGGAGAAAGTTGTAGAAAGTCAACCATCACTGCAGCCCTCCACCAGTCGGGGCTTTATGGCAGAGTGGCCCGACGGAAGCCTCTCCTCAGTGCAAGACACATGAAAGCCTGCATGGAGTTTGCTAAAAAACACCTGAAGGACTCCAAGATGATGAGAAAAAAGATTCTCTGGTCTGATGAGACCAAGATAGAACTTTTTGGCCTTAATTCTAAGCGGTATGTGTGTAAAAAAACAGGCACTGCTCATCACCTGTCCAATACAGTCCCAACAGTGAAGCGTGGTTGTGGCAGCATCATGCTGTGGGGGTGTTTTTCAGCTGCAGGGACAGGACGACTGGTTGCAATCGAAGGAAAGATGAATGCGGCCAAGTACAGGGATATCCTGGACGAAAACCTTCTCCAGAGTGCTCAGGACCTCAGACTGGGCCGAAGGTTTACCTTCCAACAAGACAATGACCCTAAGCACACAGCTAAAATAACGAAGGAGTGGCTTCACAACAACTCTGTGACTGGTCTTGAATGGCCAGCCAGAGCCCTGACTTAAACCCAATTGAGCATCTCTGGAGAGACCTAAAAATGTCTGTCCACCAACGTTTACCATCCAACCTGACAGAACTGGAGAGGATCTGCAAGGAGGAATGGCAGAGGATCCCCAATCCAGGTGTGAAAAACTTGTTGCATCTTTCCCAAAAAGACTCATGGCTGTATTAGATCAAAAGGGTGCTTCTACTAAATACTGAGCCAAGGGTCTGAATACTTAGGACCATGTGATATTTCAGTTTTTCTTTTTTAATAAATCTGCAAAAATGTCAACAATTCTGTGTTTTTCTGTCAATATGGGGTGCTGTGTGTACATTAATGAGGAAAAAAATGAACTTAAATGATTTTAGCAAATGGCTGCAATATAACAAAGAGTAAAAAATTTAAGGGGGTCTGAATACTTTCCGTACCCACTGTCTGTGTGCCCATAAAGTCAATCTTTGTTTCACCAAAAAAAAATAAAAAATCATAAATTTTGTGCATGCTTAATTCATGCAAGGATTTTTTAAACGCCTGCTCAGAAGAACAGGTCCCCCAAACTGCCATTAAACTACAATGTCAAATAATCCACACCCGCTCTATAATTGTCAATGTAGCCTAATATAAATTGTGGCTGTTTGTGGAGAGGGGAAGATAAATTTTTCTTCGGTGTCACCTTTTATAACTTTTGGATTTGTTAATTTGCACTGTATTTGTACTATTTATTATGGACTTTTAGCTTCACTGCATAATTGTGTATCTATATATATATATATATATATATATATATATATATATATGTTTTTATTTTGATCACATGTGTTTGTAAGAGCATGGTCTGGTTAATTCCTTTTTAACATTAAACAAGCAGTTATGAAGGGGTAAAAGGGCAAACCTTCAAAATATGTGAACATTAACAAAAAGTTCCATCTGCTGGCTTAAATAATAAAAATTAAATTGCAATATTTTATATTTATCTGGGGAAAAAAACCTTTTCCACTTTGGGGTAAAAACACTGTATTATAAATGTTACAGCCACTGGGCTTAGTGCTCCCTATTACATTCTTCACCTTGTGTGAGTAATTATTATTATTTTATTATTATTTCTTTCTAATAAAGTGTTAAAGTAAGAATGTGCCTGCTGAACACAAAATGAAAAAATAACTAAAATATCTAAAATATGCCCAATGCTGTGTATGCAGGGAGAATCCATACACATGATGGTGGTGGAA
This sequence comes from Rana muscosa, assembly GCA_029206835.1. Lineage (NCBI taxonomy): Eukaryota > Metazoa > Chordata > Amphibia > Anura > Ranidae > Rana > Rana muscosa. The sequence continues at coordinate 142,037,716 of CM055122.1, forward strand.
AGTATTCTCAGTTTATTCTATAACTGACAACAAATTTTGTATTGTTAAGAGATAAGGTTAGATCACATGTCATTTGGCTGCCTGGCAACCAAGGTTACTCCTGGCTGTATGGCCCTTGTTTATTTTTTTGGCTTTTTGGCCATACACTAGTAGATTTTTTAACAAAATGTTTTTATGAAACTTTAGAATATTTGTATGAAAATTCAAGTTGAAAAATTTAGTTATAAAGTACTTCAAAATTTAGTTTGCTTTAAACATTTAATTTTGGAATAAAAGGATTTTCCCAAATGAAAACTGCATAAACTGTAATTTGAAAAAATTCCACCCTGCTCCTTTGAATTTTCTTGTCACTGCAGTTGAAAGGGAACATTGATTTGACCTGTATTAACCATTAGAAAATAGAACAAAACGTTCTTAAAGGCCAGGTTCACACGGGTACGACACGACAGTCGTACTACTTTGGATCCGACTTTGCCCTGCGACTTGAAGTCTGACATGTGTCCGACTGCAATCAACAGGGATCTGACTTTGATCCCTGACAATACCAGGCACTGTGTCTGGTATGAATCTTTAGGAAGAACTCCATGTCAAATTTAAAAGAAAAACGGCATGGGTTCCCCCTCTAAGAGCATACCAGGCCCTTCGGTCTGGTATGGATTTTAAGGGGAACCCCCTACACCGAGCATGCAGCCCTGCCAGTCAGGAAAGGAGGTGGGGAAGAGCGAGCACCCCCCCTCTTGAACCGTATCAGGCCGCATGCCCTCAACATGGGCGGTGCGCCCCCCAACCCAAAGCACCTTGTCCCCATGTTGATGAGGACAAGGGCCTCTTCCCGACAACCCTGGCCATTGGTTGTCGGGATTTGCGGGTGGGGGGCTTATCGGAATCTGTGAGCCCCCTTTATTAAATACTCTTGAAATTTGACCTTAAATTTGAGATTTTAAAAAAAATTACCCATAATGTTTTTTTCAATATCTATACACAAATGTTTTGCCTTTTATTTCTTATCTAAACTGAATTGGTTGTTTTACAATCACTTTAAACTATTTTGGTTTAATGAGAAGGGTTATTTTAAGGGGAATTCATCCATTTACAAATTAGTGTTGTATCTCTTTAGATGGTCATATTGGGCTATAATACAGTAGATACTTGTTAAATAAATATATATATATTGTGACAGCAGGCAGGTAAAATCACCAGGTTGCATCCAGGATGGAAGGTATATATGTCCTAGACTCAGGCTTTATGCCGATTTATACCACTAGGGGGAGTGCTGGGAGTCTTGCGGGGGAAGAGTTAATGAGCCCAGCTAAATCAAGTGGCTCATTAAGGCCTCTACAAGAACTCCCAGCATGCTAAGGGAGATGCTCCATCCTGGAACCAGTTCTGTGTTGTGCAAGACTGGGGAGTGTGTTTCTGTCCTGTGCGGTGAGACAAAGCCTGTGTGGCTAAAACCTTCAAAAACAGGGAGATAGGGGCTGGAGCAGCACAAGGCTGCACCTAGTTGTCAGACAGGGAACCTACGTGTGTAGTAGTAAGCGGTCAAGCTGACCAGGATTTCTTTTGTATGTTTCTTTTTGTTTTGCTGTTTTTCCCCTGTAAATAGTTTAAATAAACCGCACCTTTTGTTTTTGCAACTACAAACTCTGTCTTCTGTGCCTGTTTTTGTGTGGTGAACCCATCCAGGGGGTCACACACACCCACTGCCGAGCTAACCCCCTCACAGTTGGTGGAGAACCAGTGGCCTTGCAGCTCAACAACAGAGCTTTGCAGCCTACCAGCAAGCGTATCAACAGAGCCTTGCAGCCCAGCAGCAAGCTCACCAACAGAGTCTGGAAGCTCAGCAACAAGCCCTGCAGCAATCAGAGGCCCGTTTCATAGACCTGTTGCAGAAGCAAGAGCAGAGACTACAACAAATGGAAACAGTAATGCAGCAACGTCCGCAGACCAGTGAGGAAAGTCATTCCACTAATACCGCGTCCTTTGGGGTGAGTCGTTTATTGACAAAAATGACTGGAGAGGATGATCCAGAGGTGTTTTTGACCACATTTGAAAGGACTGCTGAAAGAGAAAAGTGGCCTAAGGAGCAGTGGGCTGGACTGGTGGCTCCTATGTTAACTGGTGAATCGCAGAAAGCTTACTATGACCTAGAGCCTGACAAGCAAAAGACTATGTGATGCTAAAAACTGAAATATTGGCACGGCTGGGTGTCACCCTGGCTGTCCGGGCTCAGCGTGTGCATAACTGGACTTTCCGGCTTGGAAAACCCCCCAGGTCTCAAATGTATGATCTCATTCACCTGAGCAGGAAGTGGCTACAGCCAGAGACTTTGTCCACACCAAAGATTGTGGAACGTGTTGTGATGGATCGTTTCTTGAGAGCTCTTCCTACTGCCATCCAAAAATGGGTAAGCCATGGAGACCCAGAAACGGACGATAATCTTGTGGATCGTGTAGAGAAGTATTTGGCTACAGAGAACCTGACTGCCTCTTCCAGAGACTCACAGACTTTCCACCCTAAGACCAGACCATCCCCAGTGGCGGGTAAGATGATTCCAAGGGGTGAGGGTGGAGAGAGTGAGAGGGTGGGAGTTCTACCCAAGGTTTGGTGAGAACAGCCTGGGAAGTCAGGGGTTCAAGAGGCAGCAAGAAGGATTGTTTGTTACCGCTGCCGGCAAGAGGGACATATTGCAGCAAATTGCCCGGTTGTGGATGAACCCATGCAATGTGACTTTCTAACGGACAGACGTCAGTCGCTGTTTGCGACAGTCGCATGCACTGCCATTCGGGGAACTGAGAAACATTTATGCAAAATGTGTGTTAATGGTAGAAATGTTGTTGTATTGCTGGATTCAGGTAGCCTCGTGACACTGATAAAGGCTGAATTAGTTACTACAGAGGTTTCTGGGAATAGCAAGGTAGCGGTTATTTGTGTGCATGGGGACACCCGAGAGTATCCGGTGACTACAGTGTGTTTTGAGACCCCCAAAGGTACCCTCTCTCATCGGGTGGGATTTGTGTCTCACTTGCCTCATGATGCTATTGTGGGAAGGGATTTTCCAAAGTTCTGTCAACTATGGGATTGTCCTGAGCCCCCCACTGGTGCCCCTATATACCAGGAATGTGATAGCCAGAATTCCTTGGAGAGTGGTGAGGACTCTCCAGAATTTCCCTTGTCGGTATTGGCCGGGGAGACTCGAGAAACTGGGGAGGAGCCAACATCCTCAGACGAAAACATGCCGTCTGTGGAGTTTTCTGATCTCGAAGTTCACAAGGAAAATTTTGCCACAGAACAGTTAAAAGACCCCACCCTAATAAAGGCACGGGAAAACGTAGTGGAAATAGATGGCGAGTTAGTGAACCCAGATGAGACCTGCACTTACCCATACTTCATCGTGGAAAAGGACCTACTGTATCGGGTGGCTAAAAGGGCAGAAGAAACCATTGAGCAGCTTGTGGTGACCAAACCTTACAGGAAGTTGGTGTTAGAGTTGGCCCATGCGCACATTCTTGAAGGTCATCTGGGGACAGAGAAAACCAGAGAGAGAGTATTGCAGAGATTCTATTGGCCTGGGGTCATGAAGGAAACAGAAAATTATTGTTCCTCCTGCCCTGTGTGTCAGAGGTCGGCACCGATGCCACACTTCCGTAACCCGCTGGTACCTCTTCCCATCATTGAGTTTCCCTTTGAGAGGATTGCAATGGATTTGGTAGGTCCTATAATGAAGTCCGCTAAGGGGCACCAGTACATCTTGGTTATAATGGACTATGCCACCCGTTATCCGGAAGCGATTCCTCTCCGAAATACCTCGGCCAAAACCATAGCCAAAGAGCTATCTCTTGTTTTTAGCCGTGTGGGTATTCATAAAGAACTGCTTACGGACCAAGGTACACCCTTTATGTTCCGGGTTATGAAAGAGCTGTGTAAGTTGTTCAAAGTGACACAATTGCGTACATCTGTGTATCACCCCCAAACAGATGGGTTGGTTGAAAGATTCAGCAAAACCCTAAAACAAATGTTAAAGAAAGTGGTGGATAGAGATGGAAAGGATTGGGACTGTCTAATTCCCTATTTAATGTTTGCTACTAGGAAGGTACCCCAATCCTCTACGGGTTTCTCACCCTTTGAGCTACTTTATGGGAGACACCCAAGAGGGCTGTTGGATATCGCCAAGGAAACTTGGGAAAGTGAGAGTTCTCCCCACAGGAGTGTGATTGAGCATGTCGCCCTGATGCAAGATAGAATTGCACAGGTAATGCCAATCGTAAAGCAACATTTGGCACAAGTGCAGTTGGCACAGCAGAGAGTGTACAACCGTGGAGCCAAGACCGTACCTTTTCCCCGGGAGATAGGGTATTGGTACTTGTCCCTACGGTTGAAAGCAAATTCCTTGCCAAATGGCAAGGCCCCTACGAGATAATGGAAAAAGTGAGCGAAGTGAATTACAAGGTCAAACAACAAGGAAGGCGAAAGCCCGAACAGATCTATCACGTTAATCTGTTGAAAGCCTGGAGGGATAGGGAATCCCTAGTCGCGGAAACTTTGTCACCAGCTCACTCTGATTGCGTGATTCCTGAGGTTGGAATAGCAGTCACCTTGTCAAACCCCCAACAACAGGAGGTTAAGGAGTTTGTGCTTCGCAACAAGGAGGTTTTCTCTGAGCTGCCGGGACAAACGTCTGGGGTAGAGTATGATATTATTACCCCACCCGGTGAAAGGGTGAAACTAAAACCCTATCGGATCCCGGAGGCCCGACGGAAGGCAATACGTGAGGAAGTACAGAAAATGCTTACGTTAGGGGTGATAGAGGAGTCCCAAAGTGATTGGTCAAGTCCCATTGTGTTAGTGCCTAAACCGGATGGGAGCTGGCGATTTTGTAACGATTTTCGACAACTGAACAAAGTTACAAAATTTGACACCTACCCCATGCCACGTATAGATGAGTTGATCTACCGGTTGGGAACAGCCCGATACATGACAACTCTTGATCTCACCAAAGGGTATTGGCAAATTCCCCTGGCCAAGTCGGCCAAGGAGAAAAACGCATTTGTAACCCCAGACGGGGCGTTCCAATATAAAAGAATGCCGTTTGGGTTACAGAATGCGCCGACCACATTCCAGCGGAAAATGGACCAGATACTGAGGCCCCATCAGTAGTATGCTGTGGCTTACCTGGATGATGTAATTATCTATAGCACAGATTGGGCCTCACATCTGCCAAAAGTGCAAGCAGTCCTAGACTCTATCCGGGAAGCTGGGTTTACGGCCAACCCCAAGAAGTGTACCATTGGGCAGGAGGAGGCCAAATATCTTGGGTACACCATTGGGAGGGGAGTAATAAAACCCCAAGTCAACAAAGTCGAGGCCATACAGAATTGGCCACATCCCAACAGCAAGAAGCAGGTAGGAGCCTTTCTGGGAATCGCTGGTTATTATCGGCGATTCATTCCCCACTTTGCTTCTCAGGCTGTGCCCCTAACCAACCTGACAAAAGGGAAAGAGTCTGTCATGGTTAAATGGACCCCAGAGGCTGAGGCAGCATTCCAATTCTTAAAAAAAGCCTTATGTAGCCAGCCAGTGTTGTACTCACCAGACTTCTCTAGGGACTTTGTCGTATAAAGTGATGCATCAGACGTTGGGTTAGGAGCAGTATTGTCCCAGGTCTGGAACGGGGAAGAGCACCCAGTCATTTACCTCAGCAGGAAATTGAAGTCCCATGAGGTAAATTACGCCACGATTGAGAAGGAGTGTTTAGCGGTGAAGTGGGCTCTAGATTACCTTCGGTACTATCTGCTAGGTAGGCACTTTGACATGATTACTGATCACGCTCCTTTAAAGTGGATGGCTCAAAACAAAGAGACAAATAGAAGAGTGAATAGGTGGTTCCTGGCCCTACAGGAATTAAACTTTATGGTAAAGCATTGCCCTGGCGTTCAAATGGGGAATGTGGATGCTTTGTCTCGAGTACATGCATGCCTGATTGCTTGTGTTCCAACCCCAAGGTTAAAACAAGAGGGGGGGGGTATGTGACAGCAGGCAGGTAAAATCACCAGGTTGCATCCAGGACGGAAGGTATATATGTCCTAGATTCAGGCTTTATGCCGATTTATACCACTAGGGGGAGTGCTGGGAATCTTGCGGGGGAAGAGTTACTGAGCCCAGCTGAATCAAGTGGCTCATCAAGGCCTCTACAAGACCTCCCAGCATGCTAAGGGAGATGCTCCATCCTGGAACCAGTTGTGTGTTGTGCAAGACTGGGGAGTGTGTTTCTGTCCTGTGCGGTGAGACAAAGCCTGTGTGGCTAAAACCTTCAAAAACAGGGAGATAGGGGCTGGGGCAGCACAAGGCTGCACCTAGTTGTCAGACAGGCAACCTACGTGTGTAGTAAGCGGTCAAGCTGACCAGGATTTCTTTTGTATGTTTCTTTTTGTTTTGCTGTTTTTCCCCTGTAAATAGTTTAAATAAACCGCACCTTTTGTTTTTGCAACTACAAACTCTGTCTGCTGTGCCTGTTTTTGTGTGGTGAACTCATCCAGGGGGTCACACACACCCGCTGCCGAGCTAACCCCCTCACAATATATATATATATATATATATATATATATATATATATATATATATATATATATGTATTCCCACTCCACTCCAGTGTTCCACCTTCACGATTAAGGCCCTTTTGGGATAGAACATATTGAGAGAGTAGGAGCATGGCCTAGTACAGTGGTTCTCAACTCCGGTCCTCGGGACCCACTAACAGTCCAGGTTTGCAAGATAACTGAACTGAATCACAGGTGAGATCGTTTTCTGCTCAGTGATTGCCGTATTCTAGTCGGCATCTCCCCCAAAGGAATACCTAAAACCTGGCCTGTTAGTGGGTCCCGAGGACCGGAGTTGAGAACCACTGGCCTAGTAGAAAGTGATATGCCGTACCTGTAAATATGCGCAAGTGACAAGAAAAATGTTTGAATATCAAAAAAAGAGAACAGACAGAAGTGTGGACTTTTCTGTTTAATGTGACAAATTGCCCATGTATAGGGATTCGGCGTAAACAAAATAGGCATTCATATTCCCCCTTGTTCATTGGAATATTTCATAAACACTACCAATTACATTTTTGCCTTCCTTTATGTTATCGTTATTGGTAAAGGCTTCCACCCCATGGGAGAACATAGTGCTCCAATGTAACCCATAAAACATCCTGTAACGAGATTCCAATAGTATTTACTGATCACAGGAGCATCAGTGTCATATATTGCTAAATATTCTGCTTCCATAATTAATATCATCGGGTTGTCCTCTGAAGAACATGTTCAATCAATCTGACACTATTACTCACTCGATTAGCAAAGTCAGCAGCACTTTCATTATTAATGACAGCTCCTTCTCGCTGTCTACCGGAGTTCCCTAAAATGTATTCATTCATCAATTGCTGTGAAAATAATCATCTCATTTTCATATAAATAATAAGGCAGGATTTTTTAATTGGCATATATCAAGAAGCGAACTAATAAAATACTCATAAGAAAACCAAAAAAAAGTGCTTTGCAGGGCAAAAAGTTTTACTATAATATGAAGCCAATGCAATATGAAGTGCTTATGATGGTTTTATTTATATATATATTGTGAAGGGGGTTAGCTCGGCAGCGGGTGTGTGTGATCCCCTGGATGGGCTCCCCACACAAAAACAGGCCCAGCAGACGGAGGTTGTGGTTTTCAAGATCAAAAAGGTGCGGTTTATTTCTCTATTTACAGTGACAAAAAAACACAGCAAAGCAAAAAGAAACATAAACAAAATAAACCCTGGTCAACTTGACCTCTGACTAAACATGCAGGTTTCCTAACTAACAACTGGGATCAGCCTGGTGCTGTCCTAGTCCCTAAGTCCCTGGTTTAGTAAATGTCCAAACAAATAGCCACACAGGCTTTGTCTCACCGCACAGGGGTTCACTCTCCCTAGACAGTCCACACAGGTCTGGGTCCAGGCATGAGCAAACACCTAATGAAGCTGGGAGTTTTTATAGAGGCCTTAAACGAGCTGACAAGCTTCAGCTGGTCTCATCAACTCCCTGCCTGCACGACGCCCAGCACTCTCCCTAGAGGTATGAGTCATCCATGAGCCCACTAGCCTCAGCTGGGCTTCATCAACTCCCTCCCTAGTTGTATAAGTCGGCATAAAGCCTGAATCTGGGAGAAATATATCTACCCCCCTGGATGCAACCAGGTGACTTTACCTTCCTGCTGTCACATACCCCCCCCTCTTGTTTTAACCTTGGGGTTGGAACACCAGCAATCAGGCATTCATGTACTCGAGACAAAGCATCCACATTCCCCATTTGAACGCCAGGGCGATGCTTTACTGTGAAGTTGAATTCCTGTAGGGCCAGGAACCACCTATTCACTCTTCTATTTGTCTCCTTGTTTTGAGCCATCCACTTTAACGGAGCGTGATCCGTAACCATGTCAAAGTGCCTACCTAGCAGATAGTACCGAAGGGAATCTAGAGCCCACTTCACCGCTAAACACTCCTTTTCAACCGTGGCGTAATTTACCTCATGGGACTTCAACTTCCTGCTGAGGTAAATGACTGGGTGCTCTTCCCCGTTCCAGACCTGGGACAATACTGCTCCTAACCCCACATCTGACGCATCACTTTGTACAACAAAGTCTTTAGAGAAGTCGGGTGAGTACAACACTGGCTGGCTACATAAGGCTTGTTTCAAGAATTGGAATGCTGCCTCAGCCTCGGGGGTCCATTTAATCATGACCGACCCTTTCCCTTTCGTCAGGTTGGTTAGGGGCACAGCCTTAGAAGCAAAGTGGGGAATGAAGCGCCGATAATAACCCGCGATTCCCAGAAAGGCCCGTACCTGCTTCTTGCTGTTGGGACGTGGCCAACTCTGGATGGCCTCGACTTTGTTGAGTTGGGGTTTTATTACTCCCCTCCCAATGGTGTACCCAAGATATTTGGCCTCCTCCTGCCCAATGGTACACTTCTTGGGGTTAGCCGTAAACCCCGCTTCCCGGATAGAGTCTAGGACTGCTTGCACTTTTGGCAGATGTGAGGCCCAATCTGTGCTATGGACAATTACGTCATCCAGGTAAGCCGCAGCATACTTCCGATGGGGCCTCAGTATCTGGTCCATTTTCCGCTGGAATGTGGCCGGTGCATTCTGTAACCCAAACGGCATCCTCTTATATTGGAACGCCCCGTCTGGGGTTACAAATGCGGTTTTCTCTTTGGCCGACTTGGCCAGGGGAATTTGCCAATACCCTTTTGTGAGGTCAAGAGTCGTCATGTATCGGGCTGTTCCCAGCCGGTCGATCAACTCATCTATACGTGGCATGGGGTAGGTGTCAAATTTTGTAACTTTGTTCAACTGACGAAAATCGTTACAAAATCGCCAGCTCCCATCCGGTTTAGGCACCAACACAATGGGACTAGACCAATCACTTTGGGACTCCTCTATCACCCCTAAGTTCAGCATTTTCTGTACTTCCTCCCGTATTGCCTCCCGTCGGGCCTCTGGGATCCGATAGGGTTTTAACTTCACCCTTTCACCGGGCGGGGTAATAATATCATGCTCTACCCCAGATGTTTGTCCCGGCAGCTCAGAGAACACCTCCTTGTTGCGAAGCACAAACTCCTTAACCTCCTGTTGTTGGGGTTGTGACAAGGTGGCTGCTATTCCAACCTCCGGAATCACGCAACCAGTTTGAGCTGGTGACCAAGTATCTGCGACTAGGGACTCTCTATCCCTCCAGGCTTTCAACAGATTAACGTGATAGATCTGTTCGGGCTTTCGCCTTCCTGGTTGTCTGACCTTGTAATTCACTTCGCTCACTTTTTCCATTATCTCGTAGGGGCCTTGCCATTTGGCAAGGAATTTACTTTCAACCGTAGGGACAAGTACCAATATCCTATCCCCCGGGGAAAAGGTACGGGTCTTGGCTCCACGGTTGTACACTCTCTGCTGTGCCAACTGCGCTTGGGCCAAATGTTCCTTCACGATGGGCATTACCTGTGCAATTCGATCTTGCATCAGGGCGACATGCTCAATCACACTCCTGTGGGGAGAACTCTCACTTTCCCAAGTTTCCTTGGCAATATCCAACAGCCCTCTTGGGTGTCTCCCATACAGTAACTCAAAGGGGGAGAATCCCGTAGAGGATTGGGGCACCTCCCTAATAGCAAACATCAAATAAGGAAGTAGACAGTCCCAATCCTTTCCATCTCTATCCACCACTTTCTTCAACATTTGTTTTAGGGTTTTGTTGAATCTTTCAACCAGCCCATCGGTTTGGGGGTGATATACAGATGTACGCAATTGCGTCACTTTGAACAATTTACACAGCTCTTTCATAACCCGGGACATAAAGGGTGTACCTTGGTCCGTAAGCAGTTCTTTACAAATACCCACCCGGCTAAAAACAAGAGATAGCTCTTTGGCTATGGTTTTGGCCGAGGTATTTCTGAGAGGGATCGCTTCTGGATAACGGGTGGCATAGTCCATTATAACCAATATGTACTGGTGCCCCCTAGCGGACTTGATTATAGGACCTACCAAATCCATTGCGATTCTCTCAAACGGGACCTCAATGATGGGTAGAGGGACCAGCGGGCTACGGAAATGTGGCATCGGGGCCGACCTCTGACACACAGGGCAGGAGGAACAATAATTTTCTATGTCCTTCATCACCCCAGGCCAATAGAATCTCTGTAATACCCTCTCTCGGGTTTTCTCTGTCCCCAGATGACCTCCAAGAATGTGCCCATGGGCCAACTCCAACACCAACTTCCTGTAAGGTTTGGGCACCACAAGCTGCTCAACGGTTTCTTCTGCCCTTTTTGCCACCCGATACAGTAGGTCCTTCTCTACGCTGAAGTATGGGTAAGTGCAGGTATTATCTGGGTTCACTAACTCGCCATCTATTTCCACTACGTTTTCTCGTGCCTTTATTAGGGCGGGGTCTTTTAACTGTTCTGTGGCAAAATTTTCCCTGTGAACCTCAAGATCAGAAAACTCCACAGACGGTAGGTTTTCGTCTGAGGAGGTGGGCTCCTCTCCAGTTTCTTGAGTTTTGCCTGCCAATACTGACAAGGGAAATTCTGGAGAGTCCTCACCACTCTCAGAGGAGTTCTGGCTATCACCTTCCTGGTACATAGGGGCACCAGTGGGGGGCTCAGGATCATCCCACAGTTCCCAGAACTTCGGAAAATCCCTTCCCACAATGGCATCATGCGGTAATTGAGATACTAACCCCACTGGATGAGAGAGGGTACCTTTGGGGGTCTTGAAACACACTGTAGTCACTGGATACTCTCGGGTGTCCCCATGCACACAAATAACAGCTACCTTGCTATTCCCAGAGACCTCTGTTTTAACTAATTCAGCCTTTATCAGGGTCACAAGGCTACCTGAATCCAGCAATACCACAACATTTCTACCATTAATACACATTTTGCATAAATGTTTCTCAGTTCCCCGAATGGCAGTGCATGCGACTGTCGCACACAGCGACTGACGTCGGTCCGTCAGAAAGTCACATTGCATGGGTTCCTCCACAACCGGGCAATTTGCTGCAATATGTCCCGCTTGCCGGCAGCGGTAGCAAACAATCCTTTTGGCTGCCTCTTGAGCCCCTGACTTCCCAGGCTGTTCTTGCCAAACTTTGGGTAGAGCTCCCACCCTCTCACTCTCTCCACCCTCACCCCTTGGAATCCTCTTATCCGCCCCTGGGGATGGTCTGGTCTTAGGGTGGAAAGTCCGAGAGTCTCTGGAAGAGGCCGTCAGGTTCTCTGTAGCCAAGTATTTCTCTACATGATCCACAAGACCACCGGCCGTCTCTGGGTCTCCATGGCTTACCCACTTTTGGATGGCAGTAGGAAGAGCTCTCAAAAACCGATCCATTACAACACGTTCCACAATCTCTGGTGCGGACAAAGTCTCTGGCTGTAGCCACTTCCTGCTCAGGTGAATGAGATCATACATTTGAGACCTGGGGGGTTTTCCAAGCTGGAAAGTCCAGTTATGCACACGCTGAGCCCGGACAGCCAGGGTGACACCCAGCCTTGCCAATATTTCAGCTTTTAGCATCACATAGTCTTTTGCTTGGTCAGGCTCTAGGTCATAGTAAGCCTTCTGCGATTCACCAGTTAACAGAGGAGCCACCAGTCCAGCCCACTGCTCCTCAGGCCACTTTTCTCTTTCAGCAGTCCTTTCAAATGTGGTCAAAAATACCTCTGGATCATCCTCTCCAGTCATTTTTGTCAATAAACGACTCACCCCAAAGGACGCGGTATTAGTGGGACGGCTTTCCTCACTGGTCTGCGGACGTTGCTGCATTACTGCTTCCATTTGTTGTAGTCTCTGCTCTTGCTTCTGTAACAGGTCTATGAAGCGGGCCTCAGATTGCTGCTGGGCTTGTTGATGAGCTTGCTGCTGGGCTGCAAGGCTCCTTTGCAAACCTGCATTTGTCTGCTGTTGATTGGCATTTGCTAGAGCCAGCTGTTTCAGTATCTCCTCCATGCTGGCTTAAAAAAAAACTGCCACTGGTTCTCCACCAACTGTGAAGGGGGTTAGCTCGGCAGCGGGTGTGTGTGATCCCCTGGATGGGCTCCCCACACAAAAACAGGCCCAGCAGACGGAGGTTGTGGTTTTCAAGATCAAAAAGGTGCGGTTTATTTCTCTATTTACAGTGACAAAAAAACACAGCAAAGCAAAAAGAAACATAAACAAAATAAACCCTGGTCAACTTGACCTCTGACTAAACATGCAGGTTTCCTAACTAACAACTGGGATCAGCCTGGTGCTGTCCTAGTCCCTAAGTCCCTGGTTTAGTAAATGTCCAAACAAATAGCCACACAGGCTTTGTCTCACCGCACAGGGGTTCACTCTCCCTAGACAGTCCACACAGGTCTGGGTCCAGGCATGAGCAAACACCTAATGAAGCTGGGAGTTTTTATAGAGGCCTTAAACGAGCTGACAAGCTTCAGCTGGTCTCATCAACTCCCTGCCTGCACGACGCCCAGCACTCTCCCTAGAGGTATGAGTCATCCATGAGCCCACTAGCCTCAGCTGGGCTTCATCAACTCCCTCCCTAGTTGTATAAGTCGGCATAAAGCCTGAATCTGGGAGAAATATATCTACCCCCCTGGATGCAACCAGGTGACTTTACCTTCCTGCTGTCACAATATATATATATATATATATATATATATATATATATATATATATATATCACAGTCATATTTGGTAGTGCTAGCTATACATGTGTGAATCTAAACAATCAATGAAACTATTGTTTTGATAGGATGGAAGTGATCAGCTGTGTCTGAATTTTTTTTTTTCTTAAGCCAGTTGCCTGATGTATAGAGCATTCAATTCTGAAATGCTCATTTTTGTAATTTCCCGTAGGTTTTTGATTTTGATCAGATAGATGCAATAAATTTACAGTTTGTGTTGCATCAGTCATTTCACCCGTTTAATTAAAGTGATCACTCAGCTGTCTGAACTCATGATTTACTGAAGGAATATAGGCTGTTCAGTGTTCACTATGGCAACTGAATACTCACTGAGCAAATCAGATTAAATTGTGTTTACTTCACAGATTCAATCATGAGCAACAATAAAAATAAAAAATATTGTTTGCACAATATTGAGTATTGAAAGCAAATAAAAAAACTTACTTTACTAAGTTCTACGATCATTCACTTTACAAAGGGAACCGTTTCTACCCCTTCAACACACTATCTTTCCACTCCTAAATAACCTCAACAGCATTAGACACAAAGATTGATCATGATCACGATGTGTCTCGATGAAGTCAGACAGTTGGAAGAGCCAGTAACTGTCAGGCTTCAGGTCACCTCTCACTTCAAACGCTGACCATACATCTTACAATCTAAATTTGTGCTGAACAGAGATGTTTAATCTTTTCTAGATTTATCAAAACTATGTACAATGAGGGTCTACTCAAATAATAAACAAATTCTGTATTTAATCAAGCAGGCCATTGCACTACATAGTTGTTGGTAGATCGTGTGTATAGTCAGCTTAAAAAGGACCTGTACTGCAGAAACTGTGGCCAAAAAGGCAAGCATTTGTATGAAAAACTATGTATCTGTATTGCTTGCAGCCTCCCTGCAGCTGATCTTTTCTCTGGTACTAACTTGCTCTATCTGATTTTGCACTGTCTCTGTGTGGAGGCATTTACCTTGGTAGAGGCAGGACCATGCTTCAGATCCACAGAATGAATGTTACAGAAGCAGGGAGATCCTTGCCGTGCAGTTGCTCTGGTGCAGCTGTTGCTCTGGTTCCAAGAAGAACAGTGAGCAGCACATTAGTGATGACAGTAACAACAGTCACAGGCAGCAATACCTCCAACAAAAAAAAAAAGAGATCAACAATTTAAAAAAATATATATATATATTTTTTACTTCCTGCTATAAAACATATCCATAAAAATTTTAAAAATAAAATTTCTTCATAAATTTAGGCCAATATGTATTTTGCTACATATTTTTGGTAAAAAATCCCAATAAACGTATATTGATTGTCTTGCTCAAAAGTTATAGTGTCTACAAACTATGGTATATATACTAGAATTTTTTTTTTTTTTTTTACTAGTATTGGCAGCGATCAGCGAAATTATAGCAGGACTGCGATATTGCCAGGGATAGTCAGACACTAACTGACAGTTTTGACACTTTGTGGGAACCAGTGACACAAATACAGTGATCAGTTCTAAAAACATGCACTGTCACTGTACTAATCACACTGGCTGGGAAGGATTTAAACATCTAGGGCGATCAAAGGGTTAACTGTGTGCCTAGCCAGTGCTTTACTGTACTATGTGTGCTGCTTTTACCCAGGGAAATTATGGATTTTGGTTCCTGCTTTGCAGTGACACAAAATTCATCCCATCCCCCTTTCAGAACGGAGTTCTGCCTTGTTTACATAGGGAGATCTCCGTTCTGTGTCTCTGCCTGATGATCGGCAGGTGGGGGCAGATATCCAGTGCCCAGCACCCTCAGATCGGCTTCTTCTGTGAGTAATCCCCCTAGATAGATTATAAATATATATATATATGATTCTGTGCAGGAGGGCCGCCATGTAGCAGAAAATGTGCTATGGACATTCCTTAAGTGGTTAAAGGAACTGTAAACCCTCAGGGTTTTTCACCTTAATGCATTCTATGGCCGTGGGTGCTTTGCAGACGCTTCGGCAGCGCTGCCCATTCATTTCAATGGGCAGGGTGTTTTGGAAGCGGTGTATACACCGCTCCTGCACCATCCCAAAGATGCTGTTTGCAGGACTTTTTTTCCCGTCCTGCAAGCGCACCGCCCCATCGTAAAAGCACTCAGGCTTTCACACTGGGGTGGCTTAAGAGCCGCTTTACAGGTGCTGTTTTTAGCGCTAAAACTACTGAAAAGCGCCCCAATGTAAAAGGGGTCTTATTATTTTGAAATGAAGAATAATCCTATTATTTTTAAGATATGTTATGGAATGAGACATACCTTCTGTTTTAAATGGGGCTTTATTGTGCTAAACAATGAACATACTGTATGAAAAGTTAGCTGATGCCACTTTCTAAAGCTGGTCATATATGCATCTAGATTTGGCTAGTTTAGCAGGAATCAGCCGAATTTCAATCCATGTATTCCTGTTTATGAGAAGTCGAATCTATTGGTTGACTTCTTATGAACTGGCTTGTCGGTAAATTTTCACTCGATCAGTGCATGCAATCAATCAGCTGCAGCATTGCACATTGAATGCGTGGATGGGGAATGTTTGGCCAGCTTAAAATTGTATTAAATCCAAAACCAATTATGTATTATATTGCAGCTAACCAATCATTGGATGTGGTGGTCGCATCAGTTTTCTTTTCTTACGTTTTTTCCCCTCTGTTTTCAATTAGTGATCTGGCCAATAACATACCTCCTGTATTAGAGCGCCCCCATTCTGGATGGAGGAGTGCAGGGGGCACCTTTGGACAGCAGCATTGTAAATCTGTGGGGAGGGAAGTCTTATATGTGCTAGCAGATTTGAATACGCTAACAAATTAAGAGCCAAACTCCAGCTAATACTTAAGCAGTTACAATAAAAGTTTTTTTTTCCCTTTGGGATAAAGGTTTTACATAAACAAATAAAATCTGATCATTGTAAGCACCATTGTCAGTGTTAAATAGTTTGTCTCATCCCTGAAACTGATACATACTGCTGGAGAGCTTGTTCTTTTGAAAAACAACAGACTTACTACTATCATGAGATAAAAATAGAAGAAAAAAAGCCTAAAAAAAATAAAATAAATGAATGCAGCTATTACATCAAAGAATTGGTAAGCTGCAATATAAAAAAATGATTGCTTTTGGGTTTAATACTGCTTTAAGCCATAGCTGAGTTGTGCTCTAAAGGCATATCAGAGGGTTTTACACTTTCTTATTAAAATTTAAAACCCCTTAAAATTACTTTTTTTTTTTTGGCGTTATTCTGGGTAGCACACCAAGACTGTTCACACTATCCTTCAGAATAAAATTCAGCGTTTTACCGTGTGGACAGCTGTCGGCGGCACCTTGGGCAGGGAGCAGTGCAATGTTTGTTTCAGTTTTTCTTTTTTTCCAACCTTATTTGAAAGGTCCTTTAGTGACACTTTTTTCATCTTTGAATAGTAGTGCAGTGCAGTGTGAATAGGGCACATAGAAAACAGTGACTTGCAGCAGTGGCGGCTGGTGTTTTTTTCTTTGGGAGGGTGGCAAATGATCCGCCGCCCCCCCCTGCAGTCGGTCAGGTAACGGATGGCACCCACACCCCTCCCGGTCGGCCAGCCGGGTCACAGGGGTCACGGGCAGCACCACCCCTGCCCCCCGGGTTGGTCAGTCAGGGCCCTGCAACTCTATCTCGCGGGCAATGCTCTGGGCTTCTCTCTGGGCTTCCCCTGCATCTCCTCCCTCCTCCGATCGGATCTCCTTTCGGAAAATCGGTTGACGGGTCCCAAGACCCACTTCCTGATTGGCTGGAAGGAGAATCAGTGTTACAATAGGGAATAGTCACCCTTTTTTAAAGCCTATTAGAGCCCCTGGCTCTAATTACATGCTTCAAAAAAACAACAACGCGTTTTGCATGTAGATAATGGATAGGGGGGAGGCCCTAATGGACAGGCCGCCACTGACCTGCAGTTATCTAGTGCAGGCCATAGCAGATAGTGTGAACATAAAAGATGCCTGAACATGTTTCTTGCCTCCATTTTTAAAGACCAGTTTTAACCAAAACATTTATGAGCAAAGGTAAAATGTGCTTTTGTTGGTAGCAAAATATCTTGGTGAATGTCTGTAAAGAACTATTAGCATTTTTGTTCAGACGTTCAATAATAGATTTTCATACACTTGGACATAAGATTTATAAGTTTGATTTTACTTTTGTTTCAGGTCTTACAAGGATCTCCAGAGCTTATAGAGATTTTTACTGATGACTGTCATGGACTTATGCAATTGTATGGGAAATCGTCACTCACTGATGTCAAGACAGGTTTGCAATTAAAAAAAAAAAAAAAAAAACACTAAGCATGCAGTCTAATAACTACAATTAGACACTAACCAGATCCTTAAAAACACAAGCTGCTTGTTTTTTTTTTTTTTTAACAGTATGAAATGTTTGATCAGATTTGATAAATGTTCGCAGTAAGCCTTATTTGCAAACTTGTATTAATCAAAGCTGAATACAGATCAAAGAACAGCTGCTTTAGAACGCTACAAAAAAATGGAAATTATAAACGATGACATAAAGCACAGATTTTTTTTTCCAGAGACTGTACAAAGCTCCACTGGGGAGATGTTATCAATTCATACACAAACACTCCTACTTTGATCTGCTGTACCATCCTTCAGAATCTATTTGTGTATCTGCTACAGACCCAAATAATCTAACTAAATGCATTTTTCATTAGTGATTCAGATATCTTTACCAGTTCCACTACTTGTTCTGCATGTACAATCCCTCCAAAAAAACAAAATGTTTTCAGTCAAGCCTAAAATAGCATATTTATAAAACTGTGCACATAGACTATTTTAAAATTGAACCCTAATGCCTCGTACACACGACCGGTTTTCCTGTCAGAAAAAAAACCAAAGTTTTTCCCGACGTGATTTCTCTCCAGCCTGCCTTGCATACAGATGTTCATGCCAAATACCGCCCGATCAAAGCGTGGTGACGTACAACACGTACGACGGGACTATAAAGGGGAAGTTCCATTCAAATGGCGCCACTCTTTGGGCTGCTTTTGCTGATCCTCGTGTTAGTAAAAGTTTGGTGATAGACGATTTGCGCTTTTCAGCCTCGTGCTTTTCAGTGCGTTACAGCATGACGAATGTGCTATCTCCATTATGAAGGCTAGTTTTACCAGAATAAGCGCTCCCGTCTCATACTTGATTCTGAGCATGCACGGTTTTTTCCCCTCGGAAAAGCATACACACGAGCGGTTTTCGCGACGGGAAAAAGACCGCTGGGAATCACGACGGGAAAAAAGAGAGCTGGTTCTAATTTTTTTTGCGGGCAGTTTTCTCGTCGGGAAAACTGCTATGGAGCATACACACGGCCGGTTTTCCCGACAAAAAGCAAACATGGCAGTTTTCCCGTCGGGAAAACAGGTCGTGTGTATGAGGCATAACAGACGAATAGCTGTCTTTGTATATTTTGTACCTTTTATTTAGTTGCATCTATGGTATGATAAAAAGTCAAGATATGCAAAGCTAAACTTCAGACAAACAGGTACATACACAGATTAAATACATATGAGGGGGGTTTATTTTACCTACCAAGATTTGTTTCTGTCCATCCAGTTCTGATATATACACAGCTCTGCCCCATAGCACAGCTCTTTCTTGCAGACCCTGTCATCTATGGGAGGCCTGGCACTCCTACATATACTAAGATATCATTCAGCCTCTCAGATGGTGTAAGTACACTGGTGGCAATTACACAACTAAATAATGTAACCACAAAGGCAGCAGTGGTTTCCTACTACGAAACTCTCTTAAGGCCCGTACACACGGTCTGAGTTTTTGCCAACAAACTTCAAAATGAGCAAGTTTTCCAAAAAATCCGACCGTGTGTACGCTCCATCGGACAAACTTTTTCGGTTTTCATCAGAAAAAAGTTCGCTCTGCAAACGGACAAACTTTTCGGCAACAAATGGTGCAAAGTCCGAAGTACAAATACGCATGCCCAGAACCAATGTTAAAATCAACCAACAATAGCAGAAGTTGACCAAAGGGTGGCGGTAAAGAGCAGAAAAGAGCAACGTGATGTTGGGAAAGTTTTGTGAAAGTTTGCAGAAAAGTCCTGCCGTGTGTATGCTATGGGTGTGCCCGGCCAACTCCCTTCGGACAAAAATCCACTGAAAAGTTTGTTTGAAGTCCGACCGTGTGTACGAGGCTTAAGATTCTATTCACAAACACTTTATACCACTGAGGGTACCTCTATGCTGCCTACACTATATTGTCCCACTGTGTTGGGACACCTGCCTTTACATGCACGTGAACTATAATGGCATCTCAGTCTTAGTCCGTGTGGTTCAATATTGAGTTGGCCCACCCTTTACAGCTATAACAGCTTCAACTCTTCTGGGAAGGCTGTCCACAAGGTTTAGGGGTGTGTCTATGGGAATGTTTGACCATTCTTCTAGAAGCGCATTTGTGAGGTCAGGCACTGAAGTTGGGCGAGAAGGCCTGGCTAGCAGTCTTGCTTTAATTCATCCCAAAGTAAGTATTGTTACTTGTACTATGATGTTTGCCAATACATGCGTGTCTTTATACTCTTTGCAATTTGGATATTCTCCTACATGTAATTGCTTGCCAGATATCATTTTCTAGTGGACATCTTCATCCCCCGAAGAAGACAATTTGTTGAAACGCATTGGGCTCTCAATGTCCGCTCAGTTCAGTTGTACCTTACATGCATGGGGTTCACCCCTTTTGTACCTACTATATTGAAACTACTGTGTGACCTTTTATTCTAGCAGTGTGTTCAAAATGCTTTTCCTCTTTTGATTTTTTTTATAATTGTCATAATACATTTTGTAATTTTTTATCTTTACTTCATTTTCATTTTCTATATTATTCCCTGGGTATCGTATAGTCCCAATTCCCCTCCATACCCCATTGTGTTTTTTTAGCACAATATTATAGGATTAAATACCCCTCTTATTTTTTCAGGGCCTAGGAACCTAGCTGCTTTCATCCCAAAGGTGTTCTATCTACCAGTCATGTTCCTCCACCCCAAACTCGCTCATCAATGTCTTTATGGACCTTGGGACCTTGCTTTGTGCACTGGTGCGCAGTCACGTTGGAACAGAAAAGGGCCATACCCAAACTGTTCCCACAAAGTTAGGAGCATGACATAGTCAAAAATATCTTGGTATGCTGACACCTTTCCTTCACTGGAACTAAGGGGCCAGGCCCAACCCCTGATAAAACAACCCCACACCATAGTCCCCCCTCCACCAAATTATATGGACCAGTGCACAAAACAAGGTTCATAGAGACATGGATGAGCGAGTTTGGGGTGCAGTAACTTGACTGGCCTGCACAGTCCTGACCTCAACCCGATAGAACACCTTAAACTGCGAGCCAGGCCTTCTCATATAACATCAGTGCCTGACCTCACAAATCGGTTTCAGAAAGAATGGTTAAACATTCTCACAGACACACTCCTAAATTTTATGGAAAGCCTTCCCAGAAGAGTTGAAGCTGCAAAGGGTGGGCCAACTCAATATTGAACCCTACGGACCAAAACTGGGATGCCATTAAAGTTCATGTGGGTGTAAAGTCAGGTGTCCCAATACTTTTGGTAATACTGTGTATGTGCAACAATTGTACAAACAGGCCTTTCAAAACAATAAGGGGTCATTTAAACATGCTTTGAAATTTTAGATACCATGAAAGCCTATTAACACACCTATCGTTTTAGGATGCATTATTGTTGCGTTTGCATCACTCTTGTTGCCAGTGTTGGAAGCAGAGCATTATCCCCTCCCTTCAAAGACTGGGCCGCATGGCAATAATCCAATACGGATAATGACCCCAAACACACCTCCAAGACGACCACTGCCTTGCTAAACAAGCGGAGGGTAAAGGTGATGGACTGGCCAAGCATGTCTCCAGACCTAAACCCTATTGAGAATCTGTGGGGAATCCTTAAATGGAAGGTGGAGGAGCACAAAATCTATAACATCCACCAGCTCCGTGATGTCATCATGGAGGAGTGGAAGAGGACTCCAGTGGCAACCTGTGAAGCTCTGCTGGAAAATAATGGTGGCCACAGAAAATATTGAAATTTTTGGCCCAATTTGGACATTTTCACTTAGGGGTGTACTCACCCCTAAGTGAATGCTAATGCCAGCGGTTTAGACCTTAATGACTGTGTGAGTTTTTTTGAGGGGACGGCAAATTTACACTGTTATACAAGCTGTACGCTCACTACTTTACATTGTAGCAAAGTAATTTCTTCAGTGTTGTCACATGAGAAGTTATAAAATATTTACAAAAACATCGTGTTCGCCTGTTCGCCGAATAGCGAACAATTTGGGGTGTTCGCGGCAAATTCGAAAGCCGCGGAACACCCTTTAAAAGTCTATGGGAGAAATCAAAAGTGCTAATTTTAAAGGTTAATGTGCAAGTTATTGTCATAAAAAGTGTTTGGGGACCCAGTGGACATGTATCAATGCAAAGGAAAGTTTTAAAAACTGCAGTTTTTTTCGGGAGCAGTGGTTTTAATGATGCTTAAAGTGAAACAATATAAGTTAAATATTCCTTTAAATTTCGTACCTGGGGGGTGTCTATAGTATGCCTGTAAAGTGGTGCATTTTCCCGTGATTAGAACAGTCCCTGCACAAAATTACATTTCGAAAGGAAAAAAAGTAATTTAAAACTACTCGCGGCTATAATGAATTGTCGGGTCCCGGCAATACAGATAACAGTCATTGAGAAAAAACGGCATGGGTTGCCCCCCCAGTCCATTACCAGGCCCTTTGGGTCTGATATGAATATTAAGGGGAACCCCGAACCAAAATAAAATAAAATAAATGCGTGGGGGTCAAAAATGCGTGCGCCAAATAAAAAAATGGGATTATTAAAATCACTGCTCCCGAAAAAAACGGCCGTTTTTAAAACTTTTTTTGCATTGATACATGTCCCCTGGGGGCAGGACCCAGGTCCCCAAACACTTTTTATGACAATAACTTGCATATTAACCTTTAAAATTAGCACTTTTGATTTTTCACGTTCGTGTCCCATAGACTTTAACGGTGTTCGAACAAATTTTTTGCCTGTTCGCATGTTCTGCTGCGAACCGAACCGGGGGGGTGTTCGGCTCATCCCTATTGTGAGATACTGTAAGTCCATATAATAGCATGCCTGTGTGAGACCTTACACTTTAAGTAGAGTCGAACATTATATTTTTCACAGTTTAATTCATGTATGTTCTTTTTTTTTTTAAAGGGCGGTTTTACCTCATAAAAACCCTATGAACATAAGACTATTTAAGAATTTATCTGTCTGTTTTAAAATTTTTGTAGGAACTGCTAGTACCTTTGAGTTTGATGGTGGAATAACCTATGAACAGCTGCAGGTGAGATAAATAATAAAGTGAAGTAATATTCTGCCAACAAATTTTTTCTGTATGTTGCTCCAGAGCATATCCTAAAAGTTAAAAGAGAAGTATAGCCAAAGTTTTTTTGGCTGTACTTCTCCCATGAATCAGTTGTTCTGCACTCCTGTGACCCATTTTCAGAGGACAGTGGGCTAAAGCTGACAACACAGCACCAGTCCAGGCTCTAAAAAGATCCTAAACATGACTGGATCAGCAGCTAGCTCAGCCTCTCAGCAAGCCGGAGCACTATTGCTAAAGGAGATGGAGGCATTTCAAACTACATCAGTTCCTAGACAAAGCCAGCCCACCCCCAGCCCGAGTCGAGCCAGCCTGCCCATCCCCCGCCTGAATCAAACCGGCCCGCCTGAGTCGAGCTGAGCCACTGGCCCGCTGGTTCCATTTGGGTCAGTCGGCTGCCTCCCACCTGAGCCGAGTGGGCTTGCTCTCCCCCCGCCCGAGGCAGCCCACCTCTATGCCTGAGCGGACCCGCCTCCCCACCTGAGCAAGGAGGACTTACCCGAGCCAAGCTGGAACAATTGCCCTCAGCTGGCCAAATGCAAGCAGGCGAGTGGAAATTTTGAGGGCTGGTTTAGGAAAAGCTGGCAGAGCAACTAGGAACTGTCCTATGCTACTGCAAATGCTGCTGTTTGCATACATCATTCAAAATACATGTAGCACAGAAAAATAATACTACAATTAAATATTTGCACTTAAAACAGTCCAAACAATTCCATATATTGTGGTTCCACCATGTATGACACCGGATAAACCACCACCAAGGAGAAATGGCTGCTTACCAGATGCAAGCAAAAACACACAGTTGGCTATGACCCAGCCGTGGCCTTTAGCTTGAGAGGAATCCAAACAAAGTACCCCAGACACTCTTCCAGTATTAGCATGGACCTCTTGATAGCTGATAACGTAATAACAAGGTATAGTACTAAAACACCACCTCTTTCAAATTACATATATAGATCTACACAGTACATTATTGCCACTTCTATCATGTATTATACATTTAGGAGTGTCTGGCACGACCACGGCTTCCATTTCTCTTCCCATGCATTTGTACATTTTGATTATGCATATTGCATGGATTCAATAACATTGGTGTTCATGGAACACATGACTTTTTTTACGCAATTACAGAGACACATGCATATATTTTGTATATGTATGTGTGTTCTCATTGCACATTCACTTAATAATGTTGATCCATGCATGGTGTAACCAAACAAGAGGTTTCTACTTTATGAGATGCACCAGTCTGGCGCGCCTCAAACAAGACACATATTTATTATTATTAATATAAATATAACAAAGCACAATATAGCACAAGTTTAATTGGTGTATTAGTATTTTCACCCACTATACTTTTACACATTTTTAAAAATAAAAGTAAAGATAAACAATTGAAAATAAATAAAAGTAAAAAACAACGAATATAGAGAATATATAAAAAATAAAAGATAATAAATAAATAATCAAATACTGAAAAAGGTAAATTAAACATGCAAAAACAAAGCATAACACACTAATTAAATAAATTCATAAGACAAAAACATTAAGTTATTGGAATCCCATGAATATATTGAATATAATAAAATAAAATCTGGTATAGAACATATCTGTTTTATCAATTCACCACTAGAAATTTTACTTTTTACTATTGCTGTTCGTACCAGTCATTTTTCACTATTCCATGGTTTCACTAGTTTCTCCATATTTCATGTAATTTCACTTCATTTTTAAACATATTTGATTTATATATACACATTCACTTTTACACATTCGCTTCTCCACTTTTTGTCTTGCTTGATTTATATATATATATTTGTATTTAGTTATTCATGCATTTGCATTTTCATTGACATATTTACTTCATTCACATTTCTTTTAGCTCATTCTCTTATATATATTCTTTTGATACATATTTATTTTCATTTTTATTTTTATGTTTACCTTTATTTTTATTCTTATTTTATTTTATACCTACATTTTTATCTCACTTTGTTCACATCACATCCTTCAGATACTTTTTTATGTATATACACATTTCTCTATATACACATCTTATATATTTTTACTGATTGCACATTCTAAGAGGGATTTCTCTATCACTGTGGTTAGAGAACCACACCTTTTTTACTTAAATCTCCTCACATGCAGTCAATCACTGAACAATCATTTTCACCTTGGTGTTGGATCACATGACCTTCCTTTAGGGTATATTATAGTAAACATTTGTGCATTGGGTAGCTATGAGTAAGCATCATTTGATGTGAAACATGTCAGCTATTTTTTGATCAGTGTGTCGTGATGTGCAGTGTATGCTTTGGATTCCTGGACTTTTGAAATAAAGGCTTTTTATCTTGGAGTGCTGCTATCCAGAAAAATCCTTTTCCTGTTTTACTAAAACACCACCACCGTGATATATAGGATATTTTAGTGACCACCAAGGTGAACACATGAGGAGGAAGCAGCGTCTCATTTAATATTGAAGAGTGTCCTGGGAGTCTGTGTTTGGGTCCAACGTGCAGGATAGAGGCCGTGGCTAGGCTATAGCCGAATGTGCGCTCCTTCCTTGCTTCTGGTAAGGAGCCATTGTTACTAGGGTGGTGGTCGCTAAAATATCCTATATATCACGGTGGTGGTGTTTTAGTACTATACCTTGTTATTACGTTATCACCCTATGGTATTCTTTTTTATTGGTGCTACGGAGCCATCAAGAGGTCCATGCTAATACTGGAAGAGTGTCTGGGGTACTTTGTTTGGATTCCTCTCAAGCTAAAGGCCACGGTTGGGTCATAGCCAACTGTGTGTTTTTGCTTGCATCTGGTAAGCAGCCATTTCTCCTTGGTGGTGGTTTATCCGGTGTCATACATGGTGGAACCACAATATATGGAATTGTTTGGACTGTTTTTAGTCTATGGAATCTTCCTTTAGACTTATTTATGGGTCACACCTTTGGACTTTTTTATCCTGATGTCATCTAGGATTATTATACTGTATTTTTTGGCACAGTTTTCTTTTTCTTTATTATTGTTTATGTTTATCACATTATTGCTGCTGCCTTATGTTTACATTTATCATTTTGATACGTTAGTCTTAGCACAGTTTTTTCCTTTATTATTAAAATATTTGCACTTGCAGGTGGTGTTCTAAACTGTGGCTTTGTTTTTCTTTTAGAACATGATTGAAGAAATGTTAGAAGACAGTGGCTACTATAGTTTAAATTCAAACAGGTATGTGTCATATGGAAATAAATTAAAGCATTTTGTATCAATTTTAGAGGTCAATACAAAAACATATTTTTTTAAATTATGTTTAATCTATGAGAACATTCAAGGAGTAGCCACATTCATGGAAGACTTGACCAAAGATTTATTTGGACATCATGCTGCCATAGTTATTCCCATTTGTTCAAGCTCCACCTCTTGTGTCATGTAATTGCTTTGGTCAAATCCTCTGCTACAATACAACATTGGAGGCATCATGCTATCTGCCTAAATGCAGATCTATTTTCCAATGTACAGATCACTTCACAAGAAGAACGTGAAATAGTTTAATATTTTCTGAACTGGAAAGAGCCTTCTGACTTCACCCCCTTACCTCTACAGATCTAATGCTGTATTTACAATTTAATATCCAGAAACCAGAGAGGTCCAGAAGAGGGGAAAAATAAGGAAAATGGTAATACAATTGGTAAATAGTACCATATTTAGTGCTTAGTACTGTCCCTGCTGCTATAGGCTATGGCTTATGAGTACTCCAAGATCATTCAAGAGGGCTCTAAATAAGGTTCCAAGTCTCATAAGGTCAATGATTGTTGTGCATTAACTTCCTAGGCAGAAATGCCCTAGGAAAAGACAAATATCTGGGAGAAGGTTGATGAGGGTTATTCTAGGTAGGGCAGATTGTGAGCAATTCTACCTGAACAGTCTAAAATTAAACTCCATCTCTAAAAAATAACAAATCAACTACTTCACTTTGCATACCTCCCAACTTTTTGAGATGGGAACGAGGGACACTTATTAGCAAAAGTATGTAGACATAGGACACACCCCCTTTCACCTCCCTTAAAGGAGAATTATACAAAATAAAATGATTAGTTAAACCCACAAGTGTTTTTTTTTTTTTTTTACCACTATTATTCCTTAATACTGGCTTTTGAAATGTACAAAATGTAATAAATGCAAATAAGGCTCTTAAGTACAGTTTTAGGTTATTTTTCAAACAATTTTTTGTAAAAACAGATAATATAAAAAGCAAGTTAAATTACATAATGTAGAATATGCAAAGCTAAATACACAATTTTAATACATGGGAGCTGCTTTTCCAGCAAATAAATTTGCATTTATTTTATTTTATTTTATTGAGAAAAATACAAAGTATCAGTCAAGAACATTTGTAAAAGTACATTGTATACATATATGGATGATAAAGCTTTTCAGTAGTTAAAGAAATGGTCTATGTTATTTTCTATTTAGTTATGTAATGCAGAGTGCATCTTATGGTATACGTCTCCGACTTATAACAAACATATGTTAGAAACAAAGAACAATCAATACATGAATCATATAAAATAAATTAAAAACTTTGGTCTAGAGGAGATAAGGTATCCTATAGGTTCATAGGATGGTTATCTATTGGATAGTTGGGGGAGGTATGAACCCCTTCCAGGGCCAGGATCCAACCATGTGGCCTAGCTATTCCTGGGAAGAGGTAGATTTGTATTTCTATTCACCTGTAGCGCTTACCCTCAGAGGGGCCGCTGGTAACAGGAAGCTTCTCCCAAAGTACTACAGAGGCTGCCAGTCCCACACACAATTCAGGTACTAGGGGATATCTTTTTAGTACAGTATTTAGTGCTGAATAACATCAGCAGGAGAGAAGTTTAGGGTCACAGCATACTCCAAAGTGATCAGTAGCAACAATAAGAGGACAAACTTCTCTCTCATCTTCAAATAGCAATTTTCTGGTAACAGAGAATGGCCAGTATATATAGGGCCTTAGGGCTCTTTCACACCTACGGACCTGTCAGTTTTTCAGGCGGACCTGAACGGATGCTCCATTCACCTCTATGGAGCGACGGATGTCAGCGGTGACATGTCCGCTGACATCCGATCCGCTCCAAACCTGCTTAATGCAAACAGATGAAAACCCTATTTTCCATCCATCTCGCGGATTGGATCGGATGAAAATGGACAGCCGGTCCATTTTCATCTGATTCCCCATAGAGGAGTGCGGATCTCTGACAGGTCCATCCCTGCACATTGAGCAGAGACAGATCTGTCATCCACCAGCTCAGCAGGGATCAACGGAGCAATCCCTGCTGAGCATGCGGAGTCCGTCAAAACGGACAGCCCTGTGTAAAAGGGGTCTTACAGCAGCAGTCCATATGGCAACCTCTGGCACATAATTCCCTTCTGGCATAACTAATAGTCCCCAGCAAGGTATTTACCCACAGTGTCCCAAGAGCTGTCTGCCACCCAGCATCCACATGTAAATCCTCAGTGAAGGAGATAACAAGATCCTTTTCCAGACCGGGATATAAAGACAGTACCCTCCAGCAAGAGTAATGCTCTGGCAATCTACGTCAGGCCCTCAGCCCATCATCTGCTGAGGTCCAGAGTGTGGTATCTTATCTCCTTTCTTCTCCTAGGGGCAACAGCCCCAGAAAGACTGGAAACCTCCTTGATGAGGTAAGAACACTCCTTCCTACCCATTTGCTATCTCCCCATTCACCTTCTGGATGCCTCCTTCCAGGTATTGGCTTTGATATGATACATATTCACACTGATCATTCAAATCTCTCTGCCCCCCCCAACCGGTTCTTCTTGGCAGCGCTCTGTGAATTCAGTCCTGCCCTTGTACAGGTTGACTTATGAGAATAGACAATGCCCGGGGAAGTTCGACAAAATCTTGTCTACCTGGATGGAGACCCGCGCTTCTCTTGACCCCCCTCCACACTGAGTGTGCAGAACATTTGCCCCCCCTCTGACGGTTGTTGTTTTGGTCCCCCCCCCATGATACTGTTAAGGGTTGTTTGAAGTAGCCGTGGCATAACTGACAAGAAATAATTGTTATGTATGTTTGATATCTACCCAATCCTCAGTTGCTACCGATTACGTGGGTTCTGCCCCTGGAAGTGATGTACACTCCTGACATTCTGATTTTTACATTGCTGTAATTTCTGTGACGTATCTGTAATGTGGTGCTGATTTGTCTAATAAAACTTCTTTCTGTTAAAAAAAATCTCTCTGCCCTATACTTACTTCTTTCCGAGGCAGGTGAAAGGAATTAAACTCTCAGCTCAGAAAACCCCTAACAGCCCAAAACAAGCAATCACTGCTCCACTCACTACAGCGGAGCGAAAAAAATGTATTGAACTTAATAGCCTAACTAGAGGAGGGTCCTACACACTCAATCTTATAGCAGGGACCGGCTGAATTTCGATCCACGTGTGGTTGCTCTAACAATTGACTTCTGTCAAGTAGGAATGTTGGAAAAAAATTCTCAATCAGCGGTTGCAGCCAGTGGTCAATGTATTTTGACAGTGGAGGAGTCCGGCTCTTGTGGATGGGGAAATCCGCAATTTTTTTTTTATGTGGTGGCTGAATTGGTTTTCTTAATTTTAGGCTTTTAACCTGTTTTTACCTGGTGATCTGGCCGGTAACATACCTCTGGTATTAAAGTGCCCCCACTCTGGATGAAGGCGGGGGCACATTTGTACAGCGGCATTGTCAGTCGGGGGGGGGGGTGTTAGATGTACTAAAAGATTTAAATACACTAACAAATGTAAGTCAGTTAATACTTATAAGCAGTTACAGCAAGCAGTTGTGTTCCTTTTAGGTTAAAGGCTTTGTAAATAAAAGCTGATCATTGTAAGCACTACTGTCAGTGGTAAATGGTTTGTCTTATCACTGTAACTGCTACATCTGCAGAATAGCTTATTCTACTAAAAAACAACAGACTTACTGGCAGGATCGCCAGGTGAAAATAAAGGCTAAAAAAAATTAAAAAAATTTATCATCACATCTAAGAATTGTTAAGCTTTAAATAAAAATATATTTTTGCTTTAGGGTTTAATACCTCTTTAACTGACACATGCAGATGCTGCTAAATTTGGCCTGGCCATATAGACATCATTGACCTCTGGTCATGAAAAGGCTAAATAGCCCAACTGCAAAATGTATAATAATCTTGACTAAGGGGTCAATTCACTAAGAGTTAAATAACCACTCATAAAATGCTGTAAAATACTGCACGCGGTAACAATTGTGCAAGTGTTCAATTTGCATTAAATACCAAATGTGTTTTTTGTTAGACTTAGCGGTAATACCGCATTATTTATTGCGGTAAATTATTGCATTGAGCTGGTTGCCAAGGAGCAGGCCCAGGAGGCGGGCCGCTGCGTCCTTAACAGTGGATGACTCATCAGCTGTCAGTGGGTTCCCCACAAACAACTGAATGTAAAAAAAAAAAAGCCGTTAATTAAAAATGACGATGAAAAAAAAAAAGCGTGGGGTCCCCCCAATGCATACCAGGCCCATTTAAGAAAAAATGGTGTCGGGTATGTGGCCTGATATGGTTCAGGAGGGGGTTGCGCTCGCTAGTCCCCCCCTTTCCTGACCTGGGGGGCTGCATGGTCAGATAAGGGTCTGGTATAGATTTTGGAGGGGACCCCACGCAATTTATTTTTAATTTTAATTGTCTGCTTTTCTTTTTACATTCAGCTAATGAGTCATCCTTTGTTAAGGATGCGACAGCCGGCTTCCCGGTATGCTCCTTAGCAACCAGCTATTTGTAAAAAAAACAGCGTGGGGGTCCCCTCAACATGTGATCCCGCCAGCAAAACCCTGGTGGTAAATATTGCTGTCTTTTGTACTCTTTGGTTCGTTTGCGAATTGGACATAGGAGTCTTTAAAGCGATATTTACCGCATTTTTTTTCCTTTTGCCGTAAATACTGCATAATTGTTTTTTTTTATTTATTTTTTATGAATTGGACTTAATTTACTGTATGCAATAATTTATGCAAATGAGTCACGTCACTGCGTTATCGCATGTGGTAAACGTTAGTGGATTGACCCCAATGTGTCTCAAAACCAAAAGTTTTCCTTAGAATACAGATCTCTGTCCTATACATTCAGGTTTTAAAATTCAGACTTATTCTGCTTTGATAAAATGTATTATATTACTCAGAATCAACTTTCAGCTGCAAAACTGATTTGGTGTTGTATCTTTTTACTTATTCTTATCACTGACACCACATTTAAAGGACACGGTATGAAGTATAATTCCCATCTCTTGAAGAAATTATTGTAAACATTCCCTGAAACATTGTTGATAACATTAAGTAATTTATTTTAATGGATTGTAGAACTAGATCTTCATTTTTAGTATGTCATGTAAATATAGACACTTTTGAAAAGATATAGCTTTTTTTTAATTAATCAGCCCAGCCAGTATAGATAGCTTACATTAGACAGAGGTCATTGCAAACTTAGTTCTGCCATCTAAGAGCCGTTTCACTATTGAAGGAATGTTGGCTTATCCTGTTTACAAAGACACTTAATTATATTTGGCTGTTATCATATCTGTGTTTTTCTAGATACTGCTCATTCCCAGTGGGGAACAAGAACATTTGAACAATAAAATGATGCCTTCCACTTTCAAAAAGAGCCTTGTGACTGCATTTCCCCTCCAAATGATACAATTGGTATACTAAAGCTGCTTAACCTAGAAGAAGATAATGTGGACTGATAGCAATGCCACAGAAGAATCTTATGAAGACTTGTATGTGACTGTATTATTGGACGAGCTGTGCTTGTTTCAAGATGCTTTGCCTAAAAATGCTATATAAATCAAATACTTTATCTTTTATATAAAGTCTCTCTATGTTTCAGTTTCTCTCTGGTAGAACAGTGTATATAAGTGCTTTCAACTTCAAATGTATGATACCCAAACAGATGTAATGCACAGAGTAATGGCACAAATAAAGCTGCATTATTTTGACTGGAACATTGCATAATATCTATTTGTGCTACTTCAGCGTTCCGTACTTTTGTGATGGCAACTTACTGTAGGCTAAATAAGCACAAAACTATTTTAAAACCTAAAGTTGTTTAAAAATAAACCAGTTTCTACCCAATTTATGAAAATATTTATGCCCTCAAGTACTTGGCCCACATTATAATTGTAATGTTTTTACATTACAATGTTATTCCTTTATTATTATTATTATACAGGATTTATATAGCGCCAACGGTTTGCGCAGAGCTTTACAAGATGAGGGCAGACAGTACAGTTACAATACAATTCAATACAGGTGGATTCAGCGAACCCTGCTTGTTAGAGCTTACAATCTAGGAGAAAGGGTCAAGTGATACAAAAGGTAATAGCTGTGGGGGATGATCTGATCTGAAAATAAAAGTACAGTTGTTAGGTGGGGGCAGGATAGGCTTCTCTGAAGAGGAGGGTTTTCAGGGACTGTCTAAAACCAAATGGAGTAGGAGATAATCGGACAGATTGGGGTAGGGAGTTCCAAAGGATGGGAGAGGCTTAGGAAAAGTCCTGGAGGCGAGCATGGGTGGAGGTGACCAGGGAACTAGAGAGCAGGAGGCCTTGGGAGGAACAAAAAGAACAATTAGGTTGGTATTTTGAGACTAAGCTAGTGATGTAGCTGGGGCAGAGTTGTGGATGGCTTTGTAAGTTGTTGTTAGTATTTTGAATTTAAGTTGTTGGGTGAGCTTAAGCCAGTGGAGGGATTGACAGAGAGGAGTAGCAGAGACTGGGCACTGGGCAGTATGTAAGGTGGATGAGCCTGGCAGCAGCATTCATAATGGACCTAAGAGGGGATAGCCTATGTAAAAGTAAGACAATGAGAAGGAAGCTGCAGTAGTTGAGCGAGAGATGACCAGGGCGTGAACTATAAGCTTTGTGGTGTCATTTGTTAGAAAATGGTGTATTTTGGAGATGTTGCAGAGGCTGAGGTGGCAATATTTGGAGAGTGATTGGATATGGGGCCGAAAGGATAGTTTAGAATCCAGGATTACATCTAGAACCTTTGCATGCAGGGATGGGCTGATAGTTGTGCCATTGATCTTGACAGAGTAATCAGGGGAAGGGGCATGTGGGGGAAGAAATATTATGAGCTCAGTTTTAGATAGATTGAGTTTGAGGAAGTGGTGTGACATCCCGGCTGATATGTCTGTTAGTAAATTAGTGATACGTGAGATAACTGAAGGAGTGAGCTGAGGGGTAGAGAGATAAATGTGGGTGTCGTCTGTGTAGAGATGGTATTGGAAGCCATGGGAGGCTATTACCTGACCCAGGGAGGAGGTGTAGATCGAGAATAGGAGAGGTCAAAGAACAGAACCTTGGTGGACCCTGACAATAAAAAGGAAGGAGGAGAGAAGGAAGTAGAATTGTAAATAACGCTAAAGGTGTGGTTGTATAAGTAGGAAAAGAACCAGGGAAGAGTACAGTAATGGAAACCAAAGGTGTGGAGTTTTTGAGGTGGGGGTGGTGAACAGAATCAAAGGCAGCACAGAGGTCCAGGAGTAGGAGTACAGAAGTGTCCATTTAGCTTACATTTTCTAGCTTATTGTTTCTTTAATCAATTCCTTAGACATAGTCATACATTTTAGATGGTATTTTCTGCCCCATTAGGCCATCTGTCTTGCACCTCTTCCCCGGGCTAGTCTCAAAGAGGACCTGTACTGTGGAAAATGTGCCCAAAAAGGCAAGCAGAAAGCAAAGCACTAGTTACCAATATCGCTCCCTCAACTGGTCTTTTGCCCATGACTTGACTGTACCTTGTTCCACACTATGTCTCCCTGATGACTTCTGATCTGGTGTGTGAATAATCAAGAATCAGCAGCAGAGGTGAAGGAAGAACAGATTCACAAAAATAATTAAGTAGAAGCAAGGAGATCCTTGCACTGCAGGTCCTTAGTGGTGAAGAGCGAACTGAGCAAAGTTTGGTTTTCTGGATTTACACTGAACCCAGTGAAAAGTCTGCAAACCCCAAAGCAGGAAACCCGATGCAAATTTATATGAGGCCAATCTTTATTCGTAAATCCAATCCTATTTTTTTGGGCATTTTCTAAGGCCAATTTGCAAGCTTTTGTTGTAAAACAAAACAGTGGGGAGAGGTTCTTTTAATGTGACTTATAAAGGACAACATGTTCGGGGGAGGCCTTAAATCTGCACAAGAAGTTGCGCACCAGTACGCTGTAATATACAGTATTCAGTCAATGAGGCAAACTGGGGTCACTGGCTGCTCTGCTTATATTACCACAGCAGCCAAAAAATAATTTACTGATTATAATACCAATGAGAAGTGAGAAGTAAGCCCACCACACCCTGCAAGGTATGTTTTATAAGCATTTTAGGTGTGGTACATTTACAAAAGTCCTGCATGATTCATTTTAGATGCACTTTTATCAAAACATGTTCTATAGAGTTCATTAACAATGCGCCTAAAATGCCTAAGAACATGTCAATGCTGAAGAGCAACTACCCACTGACATGATCATCTGCTGCAACATGATGCTGCTCCGTTGCTACTCCCATGCAAATAGCAGTCCCTGAACAGCTTCTGAATGTGAAAAAAATGGCTGAGGATTCTGAGGAACATCATTCCATTCCATTCCATTCCACATGGCCATTTTTGGTCAATAACCCCACCCAGGATCTCCGCAAGCTCCTTTACAATCTGTAACAAGCCAGCCATTTTTTTTACATTTGTTTAGAGTTCCAATCCAACACCCCAACATTTGGTAGCCATGGATATGACCATTTATTTGTAGACCTTTCGCTAAAACAAACATTTTGGTTTTTAATAATTATTGTTAACCTTGCTTCTAAACATCTGCTGCTGTTGACTCCTTACTGAATAAGTGCATTTTCAAACTTTTATTTCACTTCCATCACTTATTAAAATCTTAAGATCTTTTCGGTTAAGCAATGGAGAGGCCGATGGGGCACCATTGTTTATCTGTGCTTTGGGAATCAGTTGCCCTTAATCCAGTCCTAATGTCAGTTCTGCCTAACAGTACAATCCAGCTGGGCATTTACTGTTTCTGTTCCTGCACAGTTTCTGATTTATTTTTTAAAATAAAAAGATTTTGCACAAATAGTTCATCCACGCTGGGTCCATACACCTAGAACTGTACTGCTAACAGAATATGAAGATGGATTGCCCATTTGTATAGTGGTTGGTTCCAGGTGTACTAAAGCTGAGTGGGAAAACTGTTTCTTTTTGCTTCTGTTCCCAACCTTGGTGCACATTGAGGTTTGATTCTAATAGGATGATATTAAAGTTAAACTTAAAGCGGTTGTAACCCTAAAAAAAAAAAAAAAAAAATCCTGCTCCTTGAAAGCATAACGTGATTGTGATTGTGCTGTTTAATTTGTCTAAACTGCCTAGCTGATCCTGCCTGGTGCTGCCCTCCCCTTAGTAAACTGACCATGTTTATCATGGCTACTGAGCCCTGATTACTGTGGTTAGTTTACGTGCTTCTGTCATCCCGCTGCTCTTCTTTCTCCCCCTCCCTGCATGTCAGCTAGTCTCTCCTGATCTGCTCCCTGCCTCTCCCCTCCTGCAGCTAAAATAACTTTGCTATGTTCATACAATCCCCTGTGTTAGATAACGTCATGTGCTCCAGTGTATGTGCTTTATAAAAAGTATGCTGATTTGTACCTTATTTCAGAGCGCCCCTCGGCTCTTACGTGATCGCCTGCCACTCTCCTCCCCTCCTCCTGGCTGATGTTAGTGGGGGTTCTCATCCCCTCCTGTTGTAGTTGTCAGATTAGGAGAGGAGAGTGGCGGGCAGTCATGTGAGCGCCGCTATGAAATAAGGTACAAATCGGCATATTTTTTATAAAGCACGTAACTGGAGCACATAGCGTTATCTAACACAGGGGATTGTATGAACATAAAAAAGTGGCTTTACAACCTCTTTAATTCAAAAATCAAGGATTTTCTATATTATAGGGAACATCTAAATATGTTCTCAGCTAATCCTGCTGGCATTGTTTTCACACTCTCTCAGGTGAAGCAATCTTGGATAGGTCATATGTAATAAATCATATAAATGGCTTGTAAATTGATGTGTATGCTTAATATTACTTCGTATTTATTTCCTGACATGCTTACTTTTCACTTGTGGCTGTTCCTAATACCGTATTTTCCGCACTATAAGGCGCACCGGATTATAAGGCGCAGTCTCAATTATGGGTCTATTTCTGTACTCAACCCATACATAAGGCGCATGCTAAAACATACGGTCTACAAAAAGAAATTTAACGGAAGCAAAACAGTGAGTTTAGTTGAACTTTACTCTATTTAACAATACACTCACATTATTTTTCAGTCTCGTTGCCAGGTGGCTGTTAAGCAATGATGCCGGCTTTTGCAAAAGCTCGGACAACAGTTAAAGCAGATACCTTACTAACGTACTGTACATATTACGTAATGTTCTCTGACTGGTTTATCGCTGCCAGCGTACGTAGTGTACGTATTACGTCCCTGTGTCAGTGGGAAATGGTCCGACAGTTAACCAAGCGGAGTGCTTACCAAAGTCGCACAACAAAATTTTTACAGATTTTGGAACACAGTGCACACATAAGGCGCACCGGACTATAAGGCGCATGGCCGATTTTTGAGAAAATTTTAGGCTTTTAGGTGCGCCTTATAGTGCGGAAAATACGGTAGTTTGTTGTAAACTATACAAATTAACAGAAAATATCTAAATGATATGGATAAGAGAAAACATGAAAAAAATATGTAAAATCACTTTAAAGTGCATTTAAAACAACAATTTTTTTTCTATGACAGTGTGGCACAGTTAAAACCCTGTGCCACATTTTCTTTTTTTGCTTTCTCTGTCTCATTGGGGAGATTTTCCTTCACTTGCCGGTAGACCAACAATGAGACCGGTGCATTGCAGGAGCCAGTCAGAGCATATTGAGTTGTAATGGTGGGACAGATACCACAGGAGGGTCAAGCAGAAGCGTAGTCTAGAGAAGCTGGGCCATGCATTTGTGTAGATCACAGTCTAAATAGTATACAATCACAGTCCAAATGGTATACAATCAACAGGAGAGAGCAGAGTTACAGCCAGTGGGGTCATATATGGTAATACACAGAACAGATACAAGCTGCGTCAAGAAAGAGCACACAAGGTAAAATCCAATATCACGAGCACTATACAACAGGTGCTTTAAACATGGACAGCAGGGATCTGGCCAATCACTGACGCTTCCAGGTAAGGGCTATCTCAGGTGAGTTTTTCTCATTCTTAAAAGACAGCCTGAATCCTGGTACTGACGACATTACCCTCATCTCATGTGTTGGCAACAACCATACTAGTTTAGGTAGAGTGGGTACATTTTTCCAGTGGTGACACAGACAATAAAAACCTAACAGAGGTTCTAACCCTTCCCAATACATCTAAAATGAAAGCAAAACAGTTTTGGCCTAAAGTATATGTATACCCTTACCTTGTAAAACAACCCATTTAGTTTAACCACTTGCTGAATCTTAATGACAGGTGTCATGTTTGAACAGAACCTTTGTGGTTGCAGCAGTGTCTGGAGGTTCAAGACATGTCTGATTTAAGAAAATGCATTGGTTGCTTAGTAGCTATAGATAGATAGCATGACACTGAAATATGGTCGCTGTGGCCAGCAGGGAATTAAATTAAGGTAACTTTATCCTTAAACAATGAGTCCCGATTTGGACCCACACCCACACAGATGGCATCATAGAAGTAATCTTTTGTAATCTATGGGCAGTATAGGAAATACCTAGGCAATACATTAGCAATCATAGTTACATGATTTGAGGGGTATGTGCCCTGTCGATACAGGGAAATTACGTATCTTCTTCAGGGAATGCGTCATTTCCCTGTATTGACACGCGTTGGGGAGGGGACAGGACGGTGGAGAAGGCAGCTGGTCTGCCTTACCGTGGAGAAACGTACGATCCAGTGTTTAAATGCTTTGTATAGAGCGGTGCACTGACGCACCAGATTCATGTACCCTAACTAGGGGCTTCTTTTCTTAAATACATTTTTGGTATAAACAATATCACACTATCAAGCCTTTTTTCTACCGTTTGCATATGGGGAGACAGTGCCACAGAGCAGCTTGGGACCCTGCAGTACACATAGAATCCAGATGATTCATATGCATGATTTGACCAAGCTTAACTGCAAGGTCACACACTCAGAGGTGAGCGGCTATTACCTAAGGGTTGGGAGCACCAGAGTGTGGACACCACAGGACAATTTTGATCACGTTTACTAATGGACTCATAGGTTTAAGTTATATATGTTCTTTTCATGCGATTTGTGCTGCACATCCTATTGCACTTCATATACAATTTTTTTCACACTTTTAAATATTTAACTGCTTCCGGACCAGCCGCCGCAGGTATACTGCTGCAGGCTGGCCCCCCTGCACGAGCCGTCGTAGCTGTACGTCGGCTCTTTAAGGCGCATCCGGCGATGTGCGCAGGCCCGAAGCGTGTCCCCGGAGCCAATGTGAGTCCTTGGCGGTCGCGATGACCGCCAGGCACCCGCGATTGCTCGTTACAGAGCGAGAACAGGGATGTGTATGTGTAAACACACACATCCCGGTTCTCTCAGGAGCGAGGAGACTAATCGTGTGTTCATACAATGTATGAACACCGATCAATCTCTTCCCCTAGTCAGTCCCATCCCCCTTCAGTTATAAACACACATTAGGGAACACATTTAACCCCTTGATCGCCCCCTAGTGTTAACCCCTTCCCTACCAGTGACATTTATACAAAAATCAGTGAATTTTTATAGCGGATTGCTTGGGTATGGCTTCGTCATGTAGTGTACTGTAAATTATGAAGGTGAAGATGGGACTTTTAGGGTGCAAAAATACACAAAAAATATACATTTATTATAGTATCAAAATACAGAAAGATAAAATATCCATCCAATATACAATACAAATATGTTGAAAGTGCAGACTTTGAACAATTTCTATACATATGTTTCGCCAATAGAATAGCTTCTTCAGGAGATTGGATTAGTCAAGCACTGTCTGCTAGGATAGATAATATATCAAATCAAAAACACATAAACAAAAAATATATACAAAATAAAATAACACATACAAATACACAATACCCTACTAGCTAAGAAAAAAAGGGGGAAGAGATCTGGTGGAACCCATGATAACCTTACCCATGCCTCCATCCCTGGTACATATGAAAAAAGAGAGGGGGGGCCTCGTGGGACTTTAAATGAGACATGGATGGGAGAGTTAATCTAGGATAACACAAATGGTGAACACAATCCCAAAAGAGAAATCACTGTAACCATGAGGAATTGCTGACTAATCACCCCACGAGAAGAAAATCAAGATATATATGAA
The DNA here is from genome assembly GCA_029206835.1 of Rana muscosa. Lineage (NCBI taxonomy): Eukaryota > Metazoa > Chordata > Amphibia > Anura > Ranidae > Rana > Rana muscosa. The sequence continues at coordinate 142,076,782 of CM055122.1, forward strand.
TATCAAAATATAATTGTATTAAAATTAATAATACAGAGATCATGCAGTCAAAGGCATAATACAGGTAATAACAGTCACATAAATATAATTGATGATTCATAGTCAAGGACATGATTAAAGAAGCAATCACAATAAATGGGCATACAGGTGCAGTGAACATAGTTATCCAAAATTTAGTTTTTAGAAAGCTCGGTAAAAAATTGTTTTTTATATTTAATATGGATGGACTAGAGCTTGGCATCCCTGAGCGTGGACTCAACGCTTTTCTTGGCGTTTACAGCCAGTCATCAGGAGTGGGGTGCATATGGTTTTTAACTAAAAAAGGAAAAGGGGATGAATAAACAGGTCAATGAGGTCATGTAATTATATAGGTAATGCTTATGCCATAAAGGAAAGTGTGGTGGAGTTTATACATTACCCATGTGAAAGCCCAAGAAAGGTCATTTCAAGCATTCCAATACGGAAGTGAAATGGTGGTCCTGAGTGAGCCAAACTCCCCCGGGGTAGGACCCCTGCAATCCAAAAACCTCCAAGGAGGTGGAGTGGGACATCAGCCAAGAAAAAAACAGACAGCCACAGGACAGGGTCAAACCGACAAAGGGTGTGGTGTGAGGCAATGTGCAAGTGCTGACAAAAAATGGGATAAAAAAATTGTCATTGATTAGAAGGGTAAAAAATGACAATAGAAGAACAATAGCAAAAATGGGCAACCGAGGAAAATGAATGTGTAATAGAGTGAATGGGTCAATGGTGAATAGGTAGGGGAGAATGGGATGGGGTGAGCATGGAAAGCTGCATGTAAGGTGAATGGGGGAGAGTGATGGGGAACATGTGTGGACCAGGGGTGTGTGTAATAAAGTATGTAATGAAACGAGAAGTAAAGAGAAGAAAGAAAAAAATGGGGAAATGTTCAAGGTGGTAGAAAAAGCAAAGGAATAAAGTGAATGAAAAAACAGGGTGTGAGCAAGGGGAAATATGGGTCCTGAAAACAGCAACCCATGTTTACCTGATGGTAAGAGTGGGAACAGGTGAAACCTCTCAGCGGATGGGACTCCATGGAGTGTGACCACCGGAATGAAACTGACTTAAGGACCCACTAACAGGGGCATAACCCCCGCCAACGCCATGCGTCATCGCGTTGGCTGAGGGAGGGGCCCGGAACGGAACGTCCGCCCGAGGTACAGCGGACCTCAGCGGGAGCCCGTCCAACCCCCTTCAGGTCAAAATCTCTGCATAAGTATGAACACTGATCGATCTCCTCCCCTAGTCAGTCCCATCCCCCCACAGTTAGAACACACCTAGGGAACACAGTTAACCCCTTGATCGGCCCCTAGTGTTAACCCCTTCCTTGCCAGTGACATTTATACAGTAAGTGCATTTTTATAGCACTGATTGCTGCATAAATGTCAATGGTCCCAAAAATGTGTCAAAAGTGTCCAATTTGTCTGCAGCAATATCGCAGTCCCGATAAAAATCAATGATCGCCATTCGCCGCCATTACTAGTAGAAAAAAAAAATAATACTAAAAATGCCATAAATCTATTCCCTATTTTGTAGACACTATAGCTTTTGCGCAAACCAATCAATATACGCTTATTGCGTTTTTTTTTTTACCAAAAATATGTAGAAGAATTTATATCGGCCTAAACTGAGGAAATGTTTTTTTTTTTAAAATTGGGATATTTATAATAGCAAAAAGTAAAAGATGTTTTTTTTTTTCAAAATTGTCGGTCTTCTTTTGTTTATAGCGCAAAAAATGAATACCGCAGAGGTGATCAAATACCACCAAAATAAATCTCTATTTATGTGAAAAAAAGGGCGAATATTTTGTTTGGGTACAGCGTCACACGACCACACAATTGTCAGTTAAAACAATGTAGTGCCGTATCGCAAAAAATGGCCTGGTCAGGAAGGGGGTAAATTCTTCCGAGGCTGAAGTGTTTAGGGATAAATCACTGAACATTGTAAGACATAAGGTGTTAGCCTCATTCAGAATGGCAGTGACATACACACATTTATATGTGCTTATTGGATATTTCTAAATGTATATAAATGCATGTAGTGATTTTAAAATGGTATAATTCCCACTGTGTGTTTATTTGCATTTAGATGCATTTAGGTTTCTTGCATTTAGAGAAAATAGAAATCTGTGTGTCCAGGGGCAGATCAGACACCCTGAATCTGTCTAAACACATATAAATGCATGTACATTTAAATTCATTTAAATGCAGGAGAAAGTGATCCGGGAAGTATAACGCCTGTTTAGACTTCCCAGATCAATTCCTTGGCATTTAAATAAAACAAATGTAGGAGTCTAGTGTTAATCTAAGCCTTAACGCAGATAGTTTTGGTTGATATTCAACAGGTGTTATGGAAAAACAGCCATGGGCTACAGGCATGCCTTTGAGGCAAAGTAATTCTCTAAGTAAAATTTAAAATAAAATACGTTAAGTTTTTATTATAACCATAAAGGAGAAAAGAATAAAAGACAAAGTATTCCCAAGTTTGAAGGTTAAAAATATGGCTTACAAATTCACAGCTGTTCCCTGCAGTATGTGTGCAAATGACTGGAAAGGAATGAACTGTAATAAAAAGGTTGCAAAATTACACAAAGTAAATGTAAATGCAATGTATTTATAGATTTTATTTTTTAACAAAAAAGCTAACTTTTACATACAATGCACTGCTATGTAGAGGCTGGGGCCTCAGGTGTAGGGAAGTTTGTGAAGATAATTATTAAACAAAAGGTAATATTAATATTCTAATATATATAAATACATCTTTAGATGTGATGGCACTGTTAGTTTTCTTTCTTTTATTTTTCTCTCAAATTAAAGTGTTTGTAAACCTTTTTTTATTTTTTTTATTTATAAAAATAACAAACATGCCTATACTTACCTGCTCTGTGCAATCATTTTACACAGAGCAGCCCTAGCAGTCCTGATCCTCTTCTTCCAAGGTCCCCCGGGGGGCACCTGTGCAGGCTCACTCCTGAGTCCTGCTACTGCATCCATTGACACAGCCCCACCCCCTGCTTCCGTGTAACAGGATTTGATTGACAGCAGCGGCAGGCAATGGTTCCTGCTGCTATCAATCTGTCCTATAAGGAGAGAGACAGCAGCTGGAGCTCCTGCAAATTGCTGGATTGGGTCAGGCTCAGGTAAGGAAAAGAAGGGGGGGGGGGAGCTGCAGCACAGAAGGTTTTTCACCTTAATGCATATAGGTGAAAAACCTTGATGCTTTACAACCGTTTTAAGTATGCTTTTACATGGACAGTCCATCCGGCGAATTCCGCTTTGCTCAGCGGGGGATCGATCCACTGATCCCAGCTGAGCAGGCGGATGACAGGTCCGTCTCTGCTTATTGTGCTGAGACGGAACTGTCTGAGCCCCGCTCTCCTCTATGGGAGATCGGAGGAAAATGGACTGCCTGTCCATTTTCCTCCGATCCGGATGGAAATTAGGGTCACCACCCATCTGGATTTCACAGACAGGATTGGATCAGAGAGCAGCGGGTGTCAGGAGACATGTCACCGCTGACATCCACCGCTCCATAGAAGTGAATGGAGGCTCCGATTAGATCCGCCTGAAAAGTTGACGGATCTGATCGGAAAGCCCGTGTGAAGCTAAGGCTAAGGGCTAAGTTCACTTTTTTATTTTAAATAATAAATGCTCATATTTTTGCAGGAAAAATTGTGCATTTAATATTTTTTTCAGAGGAGCCTGCAGAGCATTGCACCCACGATCAGTAGATTGCAGGTGCAATGTCAGACGCAGGAAGACACTGCCTCTAGCTTTCCGGTCCATACCTCAGTACGGGCTGTCAGACTGAAGGCTGGAGGTAGTGTCAATGATGTTATGGGGTAGAAGATCAGGGGGTGTGGGGGGCAGGAACTGGAGCATGTTACAAGTTAAGTCCAAAATATTGATGTAACATGTAACATGGTCCAAAAGGTGAACTTAGCCATTAATAGTAATCCTGCCAGTAGCCCAGTAATACTTTTCATGTCCTAGGGTGACAAGGCTAACCCACAGTACAGTATGTAGGAGCAGTGCTGTCACCCTGGAACATGGCTACAGAACATTATGCCATTTTCCCTTCTCCATATCATGGGGGGGGGGGGTGCTGTTCTGTTCTTCACAGAGGTGCAGGTAAGGTTTATAACACTGCTTGGTATTTCAGTGCAGCACAGGCTGTAGACACATGAAGGTAAGAACAGCCAAGATATCTTACAGGTACTTTTGAACGGGTATTTTCCTGTACTTTCACTATTTTCAAAGAGACAATCATGTGGAAAAGTGCTTATTTTGTTGAGATGTAGTGCATTTTTTTTTTTGGTCTTGACATACTGTACATTTGAAGAATCTCTCCTCATTTCATGGTCATCTGGGGAACTATTGCTCCTAACAGTTCTAATTACCCTGTTAGTGGAAGTCCAATGTCCCAGTATGGCAATTAAGTTGGTAATTATAGTGATTTAATTAAAACCCTTAGCAGAATTGTGCTACTATAGCAGTTACTGGTGATATTTTGTCCCCTTATTCTTTAAGTGTTCCCTTATGAGTGATAAATATTTATACAGGCGCATGCTGTCTAAAAGAATATAGATAACTTATATTATAAGAGAATGGGTACATATAACAGTACCAGCGACTGGTCTCATAGCAAAACTGAAATAATTTTAAAGAATAAATATTTTTTGGTACATGAAAAAGTTTAAGACAGAGACAGTACAAAGTTGGCTGATTTTAACATATACAGTGCTTCCGGAAAGTATTCACAATGCCTCACTTTTTCCACATTTTGTTATGTTATAGCCTTATTCCACAATGGATTCAATTTATTATTTTCCTTATTAAATCCTACAAACAATACCCCATAATGAAAACGTGAAAGACGTTTGTTTGGGATCTTTGCAAATTTTTTAAGATTAAGAAATCAACAAATCACATGTACTGTACATAAGTATTCACAGCCTTTGCCATGTTCTCAAAATTTAACTCAAGTGTATCCTGCTTCCACCGATCATCCTCAAGATATTTCTACAACTTGATTGGAGTCCATCTGTGGTAAATTCAGTTGATTGGACATGATTTGGAAAGGCACACTCCTGTCTATATAAAAGGTCCCACAGTTAACAGTGCATGTCAGAGCATAAATCAAGCCATGAAGTCTAAGGAATTTTCTGTAGTCCTTCGAGACAGGATTGTATCGAGGCACAGATCTGGGGAAGGGTACAGAAAAATGTCTGTAGCATTACAGGTTCCAATGAGCACAGTGACTTCCATCATCCGTAAATAGAAGAAGTTTAGAACCACCAGGTCTCTTCCTAGAGTGGGCTGCCTGGCCAAACTGAGCGATTGGGGGAGAAGGACCTTAGTCAGGGAGGTGATCAGGAACCCGACGGTCACTCTGACAGAGCTCCAGCATTACTCTGTGGAGAGAGGAGAACAGTCCAGAAGAATAACCACCTCTGCAGCACTCCACCAATCAGGCCTGTATGGTAGAGTGGCCAGGTGGAAGCCACATGACAGCCTGCCTGGAGTTTGCCAAAAGGCACCTGAAGGACTCACAGACCATGAGAAACAAAATTCTCTGGTCTGATAAAACAAAGATTGAACTCTTTGGCCTGAATGGCAAGTGTCATGTCTGGGGGAAACCAGGCGCCGCTCATTATCTAGCCAATACCATCCCTACAGTGAAGCATGGTGGTGGCAGCATCATGCTGTGGGGATGTTTTAGTGGTAGGAACTGGAAGACTAGTCCAGATTGAGGGAAAGATGAATGTAGCAATGTACAGAGACATCCTTGATGAAAACCTGTTCCAGAGTGCTCTGGACATCAGACTGGGGCAAAGGTTCATCTTCCAACAGGACCACGACCCTTAGCACCCAACCAAGATAACAGGAGTGGCTACGGGGCAACTCTGTGAATGTCCTTGAGTGGCCCAGGCAGAGACCAGACTTGAACCCGATTGAACATCTCTGGAGATATCTGAAACTGGCCGTGCACCGATGCTCCCCATCCAACCTGATGAGCTTGAGAGGTCCTGCAAAGAATAATGGAAGAAACTAAAAAAGACTTGAGGCTGTAATTGGTGCCAAAGGTGCTTCATCAAAGTATTAAACAAAGGCTGTGAATACTTACAGTATGTGCATGTGATTTTTTTAATTTTTAATAAATTTGCAAAGATTTCAAACAAACTTTTTTCACGTTGTCATTATGGGGTATTGTTTGTAGAATTTTGAGGAAAATAAGGAATTTAATAAATTTTGGAATAAGGCTGTAACATAACAAAATGTGGAAAAAGTGAAGCGCTGTAAATACTTTCCAGATGCACTGTACAGAACAAATATAGTGTCAGAGATAACTCTGGTTCATACTAAACAATAAGCTGTAGAAGGTATTTAGTAAAGTGAGCAGCAGTGGCATCGCTAGGGGGTGGCTTCTGAGGTTATAGCCTAGAACCTGGGACCCATAGCCCCGAGTCTCTTACAGGGGCAGATCCAGAGGGGGGGCAATCCCTCCCCAAGAAAATAGCGGATGGGCTGGACGGTGAGTGGGCCTGGCAAATCATCTCTCACCGCCCACCCTGCATCACTGCAGTTCCACCCTCACTGTGCAGCATCGGATAGAAGAGAGATTACATTATCTCTCACTGCCTGCCCTCACTCTGGGACACCAGGGACACAAACACTGGCAAGTAACAATCTGCATCTTTTGGCAAGTGACAATCTACATCTTGTAGCAAGTGACAATCCACATCTTGTGGCAAGTGACGTGGCAAGTGACAATCTGCATCTTGTCGCAAGTGACAATCTGCATCTTGTGGCAAGTGACAATCTGCATTTTGTGGCAAGTGACATGACAAGTGACAATCTGCATCTTGTGGCAAGTGACAATCCGCATCTGGTGGCAGGTGACGTGGTAAGTGACTTGGCAAGTGACAATCCGCATCTGGTGACAGGTGACGTGGCAAGTGACAATCTACATCTTGTGGAAAGTGACATGGTAAGTGACAATCTGCATCAGGTGGCAGGTGACGTGGTAAGTGTCAAGCTGCATGTGGTGGCATGTGACGGTGGCAATTGACACGCTCAGGGCTCCCAATGATTCTGCATTATGGTAAGTTTTATATTACAATGTAATAATGGAAATAATGCACTTCAATCATCCTGACACCATACCACCCATGGTGTCGTGATGATTGAAACGCCAATACCAGCCATTGCCCGACAAATTGCCAGGGAAAAACCGCCCTCGGGCCTTGGCATAATTTTCTTCCACGCAGCCAGTCCCCGGTGCCAAAAAGGTTGGGGACTGCGGCCGTAGTTCATCAGGAGGCCCATGGGGAGATCACAAAGGTCTACCATGAAGTTGATAAAGTGTTAAGACTGTCATGGCTGGCCTTAACACTTTCATCACTTTATTTTCTGGCAGTGTCCCTCCTGAGACTAAACTCTGCATCCGCCCCTGGTCTCTTACCGGGTGCAGCGGTGCCGTATTCCCACCGTGGAAGTCCCGGGTTCCTGCTCACCACTGACTGGCATTCCAGCGGTGGTTTGTTGCCAGGACCGCCACGCGTCTAGCAACCAACCACGTGACTCCACCCCCAGGCATTCAGCGGAGAGCGGAGCTTTCCTGGCATGCAGTCCTGTCCTTGGCTGGCTCACTGTCGTGGGTCACTGTCTCCTCAGTGGTTGGTTGCTATCAACCAACCAACCGCAGTTTGTCTAACTCCCCTCCCACCCAGTGTGGAACCTTCTCATTTAGACCTGGCTGCTGCCAGTGCCCCACCTCCCCTTCACACATTGTGAATTTAAAGAAGGTAAGAAACTTTGGGAGGCTTATATTTAATGCTAGAAGAGGAGCAGCTCTGGGGACCCTGATGTAAGGGGGAGGGCAGCTCTTCTGGGGACTCTAAAGTAAGGGGAGGCTCTCTGGGGACCCTGATGTAAGGAGGGGCTCTCTGGGGACCCTGATGTAAGGGGCAGGCTCTCTGGGGACCCTGGTGTAAGGAGGGGCTTTCTGGGGACCCTGATGTAAAGAGGGGTTCTCTGGGAACCCTGATGTAAGGGGGAGGCTCACTGGGGACCCTGATGTAAGGGGCAGGCTCTCTGGGGACCCTGGTGTAAGGAGGCGCTCTCTGGGAACCCTGATGTAAGGAGGGGCTCTCTGGGAACCCCAATGTAAGGGGGAGGCTTGCTGGGGTCCTTGATGTAAGTGGGGGGCTCTCTGGGGACCCTGATGTAAGGGGGAGGCTCTCTGGGGACCCTGATGTAAGTGGGGGGGTCGCTGGGACCCTGATGTAAGGGGGCTCTCTGGGGACCCTGATGTAAGGAGGGAGTCTCTCTGGGGACCCTGATGTAAGGGGCAGGCTCTCTGGGGACCCTGGTGTAAGGAGGCGCTCTCTGGGAACCCTGATGTAAGGAGGGGCTCTCTGGGAACCCCAATGTAAGGGGGAGGCTTGCTGGGGTCCCTGATGTAAGTGGGGGGCTCTCTGGGGACCCTGATGTAAGGGGGAGGCTCTCTGGGGACCCTGATGTAAGTGGGGGGGTCGCTGGGACCCTGATGTAAGGGGGCTCTCTGGGGACCCTGATGTAAGGAGGGAGTCTCTCTGGGGACCCTGATGTAAGGAGGGGGTCTCTGGGGACCCTGATGTAAGGGGCAGACTCTCTGGGGACCCTGGTGTAAGGAGGCGCTCTCTGGGAACCCTGATGTAAGGGGGGGCTCTCTGGGAACCCCAATGTAAGGGGGAGGCTTTCTGGGGTCCCTGATGTAAGTGGGGGGCTCTCTGGGGACCTTGATGTAAGGGGGAGGCTCTCTGGGGACCCTGATGTAAGTGGGGGGGGTCGCTGGGACCCTGATGTAAGGGGGGCTCTCTGGGGACCCTGATGTAAGGAGGGAGTCTCTCTGGGGACCCTGATGTAAGGAGGGGGTCTCTGGGGACCCTGATGTAAGGGGCAGACTCTCTGGGGACCCTGGTGTAAGGTGGGGCTCTCTGGGGACCCTGATGTAAGGAGGGGCTCTCTGGGAACCCTGATGTAAGGGGGAGGCTCGCTGGGGACCCTGATGTAAGTGGGGGGCTCTCGGGAGACACTGATGTAAGGGGGAGGCTCTCTGGGGACCCTGATGTAAGTGGGGGGGCTCTCTGGGGACCCTGAGGTAAGGGGGGCTCTCTGGGGACCCTGATGTAAGGGGGCTCTCTGGAGACCCTGATGTAATAAGGGGGCTCTGGGGACACTTAAATGTAAGTAGGGAGACTCTCTGGGGACCCTGATATAAGGGGGAGGCTCTCTGTGGGCTCTGATGAAAGTGGAGGGAGGGCTCTCTGGGGACCCTAATGTAAGGGGGCGGCTCACTGGGGACCCCGATGTAAGTCAGGGGCTCTCTGGGGACCATGATGTAAGGGGGCTCTCTGGGGACCCTGATGTAATGAGGGGGGCTCTGAGGACCCTAATGTAAGTGGGGGGCACTCTGGGGACCCTGATGTATACATGTGTATGCCCACCCAAGCGTATGACATTCTTTACTTCGCTGCTATGAGTTCTAGCCCCAGATCTTTTGTAGACCTAGCAACGCCCCCGGTGAGCAGTATAAAATGTCAACTGGTAATCTAAAACTGCCAGAATCAACAAGGAGGTAAAGGTGCTAAAGAGGTAAAGAAAGAAAGGGGAAAAGGGGAGGAGGGTGTGGTGTGGCAGGTCATGAGCCCACAATACAATCCCTGTTGATGGGGTCCTTTTAGTGCAAGCTACAGTGAGTGGGCCCTCATCAGAGAAATTCAAGTGAAGAGGTAAAATGCTTGTCTAGGTCAGTGGACAGTGGGAGCCTTAAATGCATTGCTGACATGTCCATAAAAAGAACCCATGAACTCCACAATGTGTTATATTGATCTTGGGCATTTTGGAGGTAGGCCATCATGTTTTCCATCCTCATGAGTAAACATACTTCTGTGACTTTATTCTGGGGGGTTGTGGGGGACCTCCAATGCCAAGGAATTATAGTGTGCATGACGGCAATAAAAAAGCAAAGCAAGTTCATGGCATAGGGACCAGGAAGGATGGTTATTAGGGCTACTTGAGAGATATTGGGGATATTTGATCCCATTATTTGACCATATACATCAAAGATCTGGTCCCAAAGGGGTTTGATGCTTAGGCAAAATCCTAGTGCCCAGTGAGGCATTGGAGAACCAGCAAGTGGGAGAAATTGTTGGGAAGAGTTTGTGTAAGGTGTTCAGGCTTTTTTTAACAGTCAGTCCAATTTAATGTCAATTTTCCTGTGATTCAGTAGATCCAGTTAGTTTGTAGGTAAGAGCACAAGCCTTCTCGACTTCTGTCAAGGTATGTTGAACTTCCAGTTCAAGCAATAGGTGCCACAAGTACTTGCAGCCAATCTGCTAGCAGTAAACCACCAGTTGATTTCAGCAGGCAAATTTCGCTACCCCAGTTGCTGAACCCTTAAAATTAATTCTGTCCCAGCCATCCACATGCTCAGCATCTAAATGCTAGCTTGGCCAAATTGCTAGCACTGCTGCCTTTTCAGCTAGTAGACTCTGCCCCCTTTCGTGAATTTGTGGAATGTGCTGTACCACAGTGGCAGGTTCCACAATGGCATTTCTTTTGTCGTAAGGCCATTCTGGCTTTCTACCGTCATGTGGAAGGCATTGTTTTGGCCTCGTTGGACAGAGCGGTCAGCAGCAAGGTTTATATTATTGCTGACTCATGGTCCAGCAGGCATGGGCAGGGACGTTACCTTTCCTTCACGGCGCACTGGGTAACTCTACTGGCAGCTGGGAAGGATGCAGGACAGGGTTCAGTGTTGGAGCTTGTTCCACCACCACGCCTCCAAAAAGCTGGTGGTGATTCTGCCACATCTGTATGCTCCCCTCCCTCCACTTCTTCTTCCTCTATGGCCTCTTCTGTAGAATTGTCCTCCGAACCAGCAGTGCTCCCTAAGTGCTCAAGGGGCTACGCAAGCAGTCAGGCTAAAAGATGCCATGCAGGGCTTCAGTTGGTCTGCCTAGGGGACAGGAGCCACAAAGGGGCAGAGAGTCTGTCAGCTCTGCAGGGGCAGGCTCAGAGGTGGTTGACACCATGGCAGCTTGAGCCAAGAATGGTTGTATGCGACAATGGCACCAACCTTCTCTCTGCCTTCTTACAGGGACACTTGACCCATGTTCATCACATGTCCTGAATTTGGTGGTGCAGAGTTTCTTGACCAGGTACCCAGGCTTACAAGATCTCCTGAGGCAGGCCAGAAAAGTCTGTGGTCAATTCAGCTGGTCATACAATGCCAGTGTTTGGCTGGCTGACATTCAACAGGAATGCAACCTGCCTACCAACAGCCTCATTTTTGACATGCCCACCAGGAGGAACTCAACATTGGCAATGCTTCAGTGGGTGTACACACAGCTGAGGGACATCAATGAGTACCTGTACGAGTATGGCACAGGACAGGGTCAGGGGAGCTTGGCTTCTTTTTGCCACTCCAGTGGCTTCTGATCAAGGATGCATGCACTGTCCTGTTACCATTTGAGGAGGCCACAAGGATGGTGAACAGCAACAATGCATGTATCAGTGACACTGTCCCTCTAGCCTAACTGCTAGAGCACACACTTTGTGAAATCCTGGTCAGGGCACTTGAGGCAGAACATCGGGAGGAAAAGGAGGACTTCCTTTCCTCTCAATGCCCCCTTTATGCAGATAGCATTCCTGCGGGGCCGCCAAATACACAGGAAGAAGAGGAGGCAGAGGAGGATTGTGTCAGCATGAATGTAGAGGATAACATGCAGCAGTCTTCTGATAGTTTTCAGTCCCCAGAAACCCAAGGAGTTGTATGTGGCTGGTGTCAGGATGATTGAAGCGTATCCTTTCTATTATTACATTGTATTATAAAATGAAATTGTTCAACTCACCATAATGCCGAATCAGTGGGAGCCCTTAGTGTGTCCCTTGTCACGTCACCTGCCTTCAGATGCAGCTTGCCACTTGTCACATCACCTGCTTTCAGATGCAGCTTGTCACTTGTCACGTCACCTGCCTTCAGATGTAGCTTGTCACTTGCCACGTTGCCTGCCAGCAGATGAGGATTGTCACTTGCCACGTCACCTGCCACCAGATGCGGATTGTCACTTGCCAGGTCGCCTGCCACCAAATGCAAATTGTCACCTCCATGTCACTTGCCACCAGATGGGGATTGTCAATTGCCACATCACTTGCCATGTCGCCTGCCACCAGATGTGGATTGTCAATAGCCACGTCACCTTCCACCAGATGCAGTTTGTCACATCACCTCCCACCAGATGCAGATTTTCACTTCCTGCGTCTCTTACCACATCGCCTGCCATCAGATGTGGATTGTTACTTGCCACGTCACTTGCGACATCGCTTGCCACCAGATGCGGATTGTCAATTGCCACGTCACCTGCCACCAGATGCAGATTGTCACTTGCCATGTCACCTGCCACCAGATGCAGCTTGTCACATCACTTGCCACCAGATGCAGATTGTCACATCGCCTGCTGCCAGCTGAAGCTTCGCACTGTTGCCTGCCACCAAAAAATACCAGATTCAGCTTGTCACTTTTTAAATGTAAAGTTAATTTACAAATAAGGAATGGAAAAGTGCTATTTTAACTGTGCTAAGGTGTACAGAATGATGAGAGAAGTTTGTATGATAAAGACATTGTGCAAGTTGTTTCTTGTTCTAATTGAGACCTGTTTATTGTGACCACCAACTAATTGATTCACTGTCTATCCATTGTCAAATTGTGATTTTAATGTTTGAATTTATTAAAAATGTAATTGTTTATCTTTATGATACAAACTTGTCCCATCATTCTGTACACCTTAGCACAGTTAAAATCCCACTTTTCCATTCCTTATTTCTATATTAATTTTCATTGGGATGTGGTGCCAATCCTTGAGGGCGCTTCACCACTAATTGGACACTACCTTTATGAATTTTTAAATGTAAAGGCAATTTGGTGGCAGGCAACAGTGACAGCAGAGAATGAGGCTTCTCTCCCCAGCTTTTCAGCACATGTGCATTGGCTGGGTCCCAGAGTGAGGGCGGGCAGTGAGAGATATTGTAATCTCTCTGCTGCCTGCGGCTGCACAGTGAGGGTGGAACTGCGATGATGCAGGGTGGGCGGTGAGAGATGATGTCATCTCGTCTGCCCGCCCCTCTCATGCCGCCCGCTGGCTCTCACATAAAGCCCGCCAGCCCCTCTCATGCCGCCTGCTGGCCCTCTCATGCTGCCCCCCCTCTCGTGCCATCCGCCCACTGGCTCTCTTGCCCGGCTGCAGAGAGGCCATGGCCTGGTGGTTGGGGAGCCCCGTTGTAAAGAATATGCTGGTGGAGGTAGTTTAGCATAAGACAATTTAGCAGAGTTGATAATCTTCAATCCACAAAAATACTGTGTGTTGTCAGTCCATGACAGAACATAGGAGCTAAATGCATTTCTGCCAGATCAACAGGCATTTTTCTCTTTTTGCAGGGCTTTTAAAGTAATTAACATGAGGAAAAATGCATGCATTGCTTGGATGCACTACATATATTGTTTTACATTGATTTATTGTCTGTTATTCCTGCCAGTTGACGTGTTGATTTTCCATTTTCTTTATTATGGTATATGGACATAATTATCAGGTTACTGATTGTTAGACTGATGATTGTTGGTCTTTAAGCATCCTTTGCATGTAGAGTATTTAAATCAGTATTGGACTTATGGCAAAAAGAAAACACAGTCTCTGCATTTTAACAAAGTTATTTGGAAATCTGAATTAACAATTTATCCATTACGAAGCTGAAAGTAATTCTGCAGGATGGATCAGTAGTGAAAACCATAAACTTAAAACAGGGGCAACCCATCTACAGTATGTGAACAAGCATTGCTTATTATCCTCTTTTAGAGCATCTGAATGTCACATTTCACTACAAAGGCCACAAGAGAGACACTTCATCAGATAATTTTGGCCATAGTGGTCATTCATTATGTGATAGTCATTTTACTTCTGCAGTGAATGTATAAAAGTAATGGGCAAAGAAGGTTAAATAGATAATGACTGCATTTGAAAGAGTTTAGCAAATCTAAAAATAGATAGCAAGCAAGGTGATTGTGACCTACCCATTGTTTTTCTGCTGGATTGTTTCTTTTTTTAGAAGTGAGTGCCAGAATCTATTTATTAATTAATCTCAGTGACAGTATTGGCATTTGGCGCTGTACAGTAATGGATAACCAGCACAACAGATCCCATTTAAGCATGGGGTTGGGTAACTAGCAGATTCAGACAAAATCAGGGCTGTTTTTCCCGGATCAATGAAGGTAATGCACCAACAGATTTGTTTATTATAACCACTTCAGCCCTGGAAGGATTTACCCTCTTAATGACCAGTCCATTTTTTGCGATACGGCACTGCGTTACTTTAAATGACAATTGCATGGTTGTGCGGCGCTGTACCCAAATAGAATTGATGTCCTTTTTTTCCCCACAAATACAGATTTCTTTTGATGGTATTTCATCACCTCCGCAGTTTTTATTTTTTGTGCTATAAACACAAAAAGAGCAACAATTTTGAAAAAAAAAATTTTTTTTTACTTTATGCTATAAAACATATTCAATAAAAAATATGTAAAAAAAATCAAATTTCTTCATCAGTTTAGGCCAATTTGTATTCTGCTACATATTTTTGGTAAACAAAAATCACAATAATCGCATATTGATTGGTTTCACAGGAGAATGAGCTCCAGCTGCTGGAGGACAAAATGATCTATTAAGACCTATTAAGATCAATCCTAGGATTTAACCTTGGACCAGACTGGGCAGGTCCGTTAGATGAACATGGTCGCTCTGGGGGTTGAAGGGCAAGGCTTAAAAGGTAGAATAGAGCCTTGGAAAGAACGTTTGGCTTTTAGGTCTTTAAACATGAGGATGTCCTTAATAAGGGCAGTTAGAGACTTGTTAATATGCTTTTTTGTAACCCCTTCCTCCATAGGGTAATGCTGGGCAACATGTTTAGAATGGACAAAGACTTTATTCAGGTTAGGCCAATCACTATGCATTACTAGTTGCAATAGGGAATTCACTGGGAAATGGTAAAATGCTGGTGGCATACTAGAGGATCCAGACTAGTAACCTGAGCCATAGCTGATGCAGATAGCTCCAAGTCTAGACATGTGCAGGCTGTGTCAGTAAGGACTGAGATGACAACTTTATCTTTTGGAGTTGTGTCTGCAGACTGAGATACCTCCTGTCCTGTAGCAACTCCTCAAATAAAGATACAATCCTCCTCATCCTTGATTGACTGTGCAAAATCAGTTGCAATCACAGAGAATTTAAAAACAGACTATGGAGCATGGCCCCTGCATTCTGAGTCAGCTACCGTGGCTACAATTTTTCTCATAAATTCAAATATAGTGGTTGGTATTATTCACTAATCACTAGATATAATTAAGGGAGGAGTTAGGGAAACTCAGATCTGGGATAGCAGTGTCAGGTCCCTTAGGGAAGTCATGGAAAAAAAAAAAACAGAACTGTTAGCAGATTGTTAAGCTGACCAAGCCCCCAGGACTGTTGCTCTTGTGCTTTTGACCTGCCATGCGTTAGAGAGAATGAAGTACTGCCCACAAGGATACCCACAAAAACTGCTGCTGGAGCAGGAGGGGTTAATGCCGTCTGTGACCGAATCACTGTAAAACAGCAGGGAGCCCAGGGAAATATACCAAGTATGATGGATCTGATGCCAGTGCTGATTAGAGTGGAAGGCAATGAAGTCTGTGTATAAACCAGAAGAGAGACGTACATGCAGTACAGCCACCAGGATGGGACTTGTGCAGGAGCAATATGGCGCAGAGCTCACGCAGTTGCAGGCTGGGCCTCTCAAGCAACACATTTTCATCAATTACATATCCCCTTTCCAAAACAGGCCATTCGAGTAAAAGCTGGAACCCAGCAGATTACCAATTAGGGAATGGGTGAAAGTCTTACATACCACAGATAAGGTCTTTAGAAGGCCCTATGGCACTGCTGCGACCATGATTGGGGAAAGAAAATAGAATCCAGAACGCATGATGCCCGAGATAGTTTTAACACCCCGCAATGGGCATACCCCCTAGAGGGTGTCTGGGGACAGGGCTCCACCAGATGGGTTCACCATGGCCTGTATAGCCTTGTGTGGCCTACTCACACATTGCATGTAAGTACCTAGATGATCTCCTTCAGCAGTGCCACATTACAGGACAGCTCCTCTTCTACTTCTTCCGATGGGCTCCAGGTACTGGTTCCATGGCAAAACCAAGGATTAGTCATCCCAGAAAGCTGCAAAATTATCCCTTTTTGGCTCTGCAGCTACCAAAGTATTTTGTTAGGTGAAAAATGTATCTTGATAAAAGCAAGAAAAGGCTTTTCTTCTCTCAGAGGAGAGCAAAAAACGGAGGCCTTACTTGGAGTCGGATTAGTATAGTACTAATACTGGCCTGTCTCTTAGCTTTGTTTGTCAGTGTCTGCTCTCCTGAAGGCTTTTTACATACTTTTAGGAAATGCACAGTTTGCACCCTGTAGATATAGGTTTTCTGTTGTGTTCTAATGTTTGCAAATCTTGATCAGACAGGGTTGGATTCCAATTATAATTTGGTTAAGTTGTTTGTAACAATAATTCACATGGCCGCACAGCGCTGGTGGTTTGAAACACTGCCTGAACACACCTTGTGTGAACAGCAGCAACAGTCAGTGGTGGCTGTCAGATTTGTACTCTGTACAAATCAATGGCTGCCATCCCCACTGTTAGCATGTAACTGCTAATTTCAGTGGTTTCATGCAAACAGGACCTCTGACCTACCATGGGGGGCGCAGACAGTGTGACAGTTTCTGCAGAGTTTTGGCCTCACACCTACAGGTTGCAGCTAATCCGCCAGTTTTTATGTGGTTTTAGCTGCATTTATTCACCTCTGAAAGTAGCAGACTATGTGCCCCTGGCCAGTCTTGTGAATGTTGCCAAAAGGCCTATTCACACCAGCCTGCTCCTCTGTTTTGCGTTAAATACATGTGTATACTAACATAAATTGCAATAAGTCAGCACATTCATTTAAAAAGGGCTGCCTAATACACACACATTGCTCCAAAAATACAGTGAAAAACAACTAGTCTGCCGAAGGGAAATGTGGGTAATAAAATAAAGAAGTGGAAAACTATCAAGATGATATCAAAATAAATAAAAATGCATCCTAAAAGAGTCCATCTCATTATTATTATTTAAGGTACTTATATAGCGCCGTCAATTTACGCAGCACTTTACATATACATTGTACATTCACATCAGTCCCTACCCTCAAGGTGCTTACAATACCAAACTCACTAATTCACTCACTCTCATATACTAGGGCCAATTTAGACAGAAGCCAATTAACCAACCAGCATGTCTTTGGAGTGTGGGAGGAAACCGGAGTACCCAGAGGAAACCCACGCAGGCACAGTGAGAACATGCAAACTCCAAACTCCAACTCGTGGTTGGGATTCAAACCAGTGACCCTTTTTACTGCTAGGTGAGAGTGCTACCCACTACACCACTGTGCCGCCCACTTATGAAATTAAACAAATATGTGAAAGTCCTTCTTGTGCTGTTCAACTTTGTTTTAAAGGTGCAATCAAAGTTATAAGGTTGGCACGCTTACCAGACTAGGTGGACACACGTACCATAGAGCACGTGGGTCAAATGGGCAGTCTCAGTGGATTCCACTGCAACGGGTTCAAGCCTTAGACAATGAACTCCACCCGAAATTGCACAAGGTGTTTCAAGCATCAAGGAAACAAACTCCAAAGTGTGCACATTAGATGTTGCAGTGATCCATGATGAAATGCATAAAAAGCAGATAACTGCACAGTGTGACTCTGTATGGTAGGTTTATTGGTAAAAAGGAGGGTTTACACTTACAGTAAATCCAATAAAAAACAAGCCTGTGATTAAAATGTAGGCAAATGCGAAGATTCCATGAGCGTCCACTGACACATCTGTCCAATAAGACGAAACGCTTCAGTTGACGCTTGTGGAACGGGTGACGGAACACGTGTCCACCGAGTCTGGTAAGCGTGCCAACCTTATCACTTTGATTGCACCTTTAAGACCAAGTTGAACAGCACAAGAAGGACTTTAATATATTTGTTTAATTTCATAAGATGGACTCCTTTAGGATGCCTTTTTATTGATAGTTTTCCACTCCTTTATTTTATTACTCACATTTGCCTTCAGGCAGACTGGTTGTTTTTCACTGTATTTTTTTGACCAATGAATGTTTTTCATTTATTCACTATTTAGTGCCACACTATTGTTTTGTTATATTTTTGCACTATATGTCTAGTGGCGTGTTGGCAGCTTACCCATTCTCTATGCACAATTTTTTCTGCTTTACCATGTCTAATACACACAACAAATCAAAATTCTGCATTCAGCCTTTTCAGTAGCACACCACACCACATAGCACCTTAGTGAGATGTTGTAATACAAGTGTGGAAGGTGCCTTGGGGTGTCATTCTGAATGAGTTACCATATATAATATAAGTTACGGGCCACGCTCTGATAGTTATTCCCCATTTTCTTCATTCGTTTTTTACAAAAAAAATTTACCATTCAAATGTAAAGTTCACTTATTTTCTCAGTTTTATCTGTTTGTTTTTGCAGCAAAAAATTGGTTCTCTATCTCGTGATTGCTGTGATCAATCACAGAATCACACAATGTAAACCATGGCTGCAGTTATCAGACAGCTTTTATTTTCCTCTCACACGCTGATCGGTATTTGAGAGGACGGAAAGCTTTGTGACAGCCAGCACCCAGTAGTACCATTATGATCTGGTACTAAATCAGTGTCATCCACCCCTCTTCTGTTGTTCACCCCTCTACAGTATATGTCAGCTTCATCCTGTCTCTGATCCCACCTGTATATTAACACATCTCCATCCTCCCACTGTATGTGCCCTGCACAATAACCCCTTCATCTTGTGAGCCCTCTGTGTAAGACTTATGCCCTGTACACTCGATCGGATTTCCGATGGAATAAAATCAGATGGATTTTTCCATCGGAAATCCGATGAAGCTGACTTCCATCAGTCTTGCCTACACACCATCAGTCAAAAATCCGACCGTCCCAAACGCCGTGACGTAAAACACTCCGAAGAGCCGAGAAAAATTAAGTTCAATGCTTCTGAGCATGCGTCGACTTGATTCTGAGCATGCGTGGGTTTTTTCTCCAATGGAGTTCCCCACAGACGATCGGAATTTGCTATCGTTTTTTTTCCATCTGTAAAATTTAAAACATGTTCTATTTTTTTATACCGATGGAAAAAAGACCGATGGGGCCCACACACGAACGGTTTGTCCGATGAAAAAAGTCCATCTGTCTTTTTTCATCAGAAAAACCGATCGTGTATACGCGGCATTATACATTTCATGTATCTAGTACACCAGTACCAAGCTCCATGTTTTGGCCTCCTCAATAATGGCATGTTTATTTATTTCCAAAACATTGTTGCAAAAAAATCAGATTACCTTGGGATGACTACTTTCCAAAATGTGGTTTCATACTGTCCTGGCAATTTTATTTGCTATGTTAGGTAAACAAGTTTTTTTTTTCCAAATTTGGTGGTCTTTTTTTGTTTATATAGTAAAAAATATTAGTGATTTTTAAAAACAACCAAAGAATGCTGTATCTGCTTATAACACAAAAAAAACAAAAAAAAAACACATATAAAATTCATCTGGGTACACTATTTCATGAATAAGTAATTGTCAATGAAACAACCAGAGCACTGAAAACTGGAAAGTGGCCTGGACAGGAAAGGGGTGTAAGATGCTGATCCTCAAGTGGTTAAAGTTTGTATTTAACGGTTTCCTGGAGTTAGTGATAATGTTTTGTCTAAGAATATATCTATGTGTATTTCCAGGCCTTTAGCAATTCGGTCCCTGTGGATTTTCACATTACATCCGCTGCTAGTTGACCTCAAGTGCCTGCTGCTTTTTCAGTAAAAGAATCCATTCTAGAATGACTTCTATTAGGTGCCTTTGACAGTGTGACCATTGGTTTCAGACAGAACAGAACAGAAGGAGAATGTTCTGTTCCTGAGCACTCTATATATCTTTCGCACCAAGGCAAAGATTTCTTCAACTTGTCATCTGCTTTTCATGGCGCTAGTTTAGATTCCCATAAAAGATAGAGATATCCTTTCCCTACACATCTCCTTCTGTTAAAAGTACAAGTTTGCAGGTAAATCATACTTACTTGAAAGTTAGCCATAACTTCTGTCAAATGGATACGACTGAGAGTTATTCCATGCCATAAGTCATCTACATAAGTAAATTCGAAACGGTTTGCATGAAGTCAGCTAAAATATTGTTAGATGTAAGATGACAAGTAGCAGTTTGCCCTCTTGCACTCTCGTAAAATAAATGCATTAAGCCTGTAGGTTGGTCATGGAAATGGCTGTCAGGACTATTGTTGTATAGTAGACAGTGCCAAAGGGAGAAATAGTTCCATCTGACTTGACAGTTTAATTACTAAAAGCAGGGCAGCCCAACCACATCTAGTTTACAGTTTCCTCCAGCACAATGTAACTATTTCAGGGTAAGTAAATTGACATTAAGGATCTACGCAAGTCTTGAATATCTCTTTCTTTTCTTCCCTGACAAAAAAAAGATATTAGTGAAGTAATGGACAATCAACCCGTAGAGCTAAAATTGAACTAACCAATTTGCCTAAGACCGCTTCAAATATATGGAGCCTTTTTACATAGATTGATCAAAGAATTGCTTTTTTTTGTGTGGCAGACAGCGCATATCGCAATGTTAATAGGATAAATGACACTGGCAGAGAAAGGATGTCACAGGTAACCAATTGGAGGACTGTAATTGAGGAAAATTGAGATTTGAACTAACGGGAAGAGCCTGCAGTCAGTTACAGCTCACTCCTTTAGATGCTGTTGCTGCTAAAACAGTGTGTGTGAGCGAAACATTGGCCTATCTGGCCTAAAACAGAACTGACTCAGGCTGTCTGTGTGTGAGCATAATAAATGTCCAGTGTAGAGACTGAGAGAACCTATTCAGCAGAAAAGCTGGGAATGAAGCAGCCGTGTAACAAATAGCGAGGGGGCTGGAAAGTATTTATAGCATCGATGTGCAGGAACATCCACTGCATGGGACGATCTTCTAATAAAGCGTAACTAAACTCATCGTTTTAACTGTTTTCCAAAAACAGTTGCATGTAGGGCATGTTGTGAACTGTCACATTTGCTTGTGCTCTCAACCGAACTGTCAAGCCATCAAATTGCTGGTGTCATAACTCATCACATCTGCAGCACCTTTATTATTATTATAGAAAAGGGGAGAAATAAGGTCTGATGCGACCACTTAACCACCTCCATCCCTAATAATGTAGAAACAAAAAAGGTAGCCTTGGGACTTTGGGTGAGGTGGAAAAGATGGGCTCATGCTCACACAAATAGCAATAAAAAACAATTTATTAGTTACATAGTGTTAAATGACAAAGCGGAGACAGCAATGAGTGTGCGTCTCCAGGCATAAGAGCCAAAAATGTCTAAAACATAGTACAAATAATTGTTGCAGTACAAATATATTACATCCATGGTACAACAATGCAAAAGATAGATAGAAATATTTAGCTTGTGAAGCCACAGTGCGTATGGTGGAAAAAATGCTCAGGCAATAATGAAGCAAACAGTACAAAAGCTCATGTATAAAAAAGTAAATATTAGAAACATTATGTAGGCATAGTGGCCGACAGAGGTGGTCCTCACAATGTGCGAATGCACAGAAGCATCCTGAGTGCCCTACGCGTTTCGCGAGCTCCGCTCGCTTCTTCAGGGGCGGATGCATAATCATTGTATCTGTGGTGGGATACAAGAATTTGAAGTGAGTAACCTAGTTGAACTGATAGTATGAGGGGGAGGGGTGAGTTGGGTCAGACCAAAGGGAGACCTTATACTCACCATTGCTGAGGACTGTAGAACCGAGCACTGCATGTCGAGATGGTGGTAACTCACATGTCCAGGGTGGGGGCTGAGGGGGCGGAGCAACACAGATATCGCCACAAGGGAAAGTCCGGATGAGACAGCACAGACTGGTGGAAAGAGTCTGGCCAGTGGACATGTTGGCCCCCAAAAAAGTAGATATGTCTAAAAATAATGTATATATAGAACAAAATAAGTAACACCAAAAAACATGTGAGTAGCAAGTAAAATAGGCCAAAAGGCCAAAAAGGTAGTTAATGGTGATAGAACACCTATAATTGTATGATGTATAAAAATAACCTTGCTGCAACACGCTATGATGTGGATATAGAAGATAGTGAAAAAATTTAGGAACAAATTTCAATACTGGGGGCCAATGAGTGATGCTAACAAGCTGGAGGGCAATATAAACAAAGGGGGGTGTCATTGTGAAAACACACCTATACTGCTGGCATAATTGGTTAAAAAATGTGTCAGACAAGGTGTAAGAGTATACTTTGCATTCAAAGTTGCAAGACCATTTATGGAGTTGCTGAGTATATGTAGACAATATACCTTAATGTGAATGAAACACTGATGCCAGCAGTAAGAACCATTGAGGAGCCTCCCAGCGATGTGACCACTGCACAAGACAGACCGCAAATGCGGATCCCAGCTGTGCAAAAAACAGCCGGACTTATATCCCTCGGGCGGCCCCGGAGCTCCGCCCCCAGCGTCATGTATGGATGTGGACGCAGCGGCGTCATTACGACGCCGACTACCGTCCATCCAGGATGTTCCACACAGCCCAGCCAACAGCGTCAAATGACGCTGTGGTGTGGGCGTGGAAAACATGGCGCCGATGCGCCGTGTGGCCGCGCCCATCAATGGTGACAGGCGGGGGCAGCAGGAGGTCACAAAGTACCTCCCTTTGGCGCATCGCAGCCCCCAACAAGGAACACAGGACACGCCACCATACAGGGACAGGAGTGCGAGGGGAACAGCCTTGGGCAACCCCCAGGGCGAATGTGCTGATGCTGATTGGCCGACACTGAACAGTGCATAACAATGTATGCACTGTGCAGTACTGGATGGAGGGTGGCACTCGAACCATGGGCAGGGTAACCATAAAAATAGTGTACCCCAAACCTGGTAACAAGGGCTTGTAGGGTGTCTAGCACCCATATAGAAAAACTACATAGAGTGTAACGATGGAAAACATTGGATGTCACAGTGAGCAAGGCCCAAGGGCGCATCAGACCTTATTGGGGGCTGTGGGTGTCTACCACCCGAAGTAACAGAAAAGGGGAGAAATAAGGTCTGATGCGACCACTTAACCACCTCCATCCCTAATAATGTAGAAACAAAAAAGGTAGCCTTGGGACTTTGGGTGAGGTGGAAAAGATGGGCTCATGCTCACACAAATAGCAATAAAAAACAATTTATTAGTTACATAGTGTTAAATGACAAAGCGGAGACAGCAATGAGTGTGCGTCTCCAGGCATAAGAGCCAAAAATGTCTAAAACATAGTACAAATAATTGTTGCAGTACAAATATATAACTACAACTACTACACTATGTAACTAATAAATTGTTTTTTATTGCTATTTGTGTGAGCATGAGCCCATCTTTTCCACCTCACCCAAAGTCCCAAGGCTACCTTTTTTGTTTCTACATTATTAGGGATGGAGGTGGTTAAGTGGTCGCATCAGACCTTATTTCTCCCCTTTTCTGTTACTTCGGGTGGTAGACACCCACAGCCCCCAATAAGGTCTGATGCGCCCTTGGGCCTTGCTCACTGTGACATCCAATGTTTTCCATCGTTACACTCTATGTAGTTTTTCTATATGGGTGCTAGACACCCTACAAGCCCTTGTTACCAGGTTTGGGGTACACTATTTTTATGGTTACCCTGCCCATGGTTCGAGTGCCACCCTCCATCCAGTACTGCACAGTGCATACATTGTTATGCACTGTTCAGTGTCGGCCAATCAGCATCAGCACATTCGCCCTGGGGGTTGCCCAAGGCTGTTCCCCTCGCACTCCTGTCCCTGTATGGTGGCGTGTCCTGTGTTCCTTGTTGGGGGCTGCGATGCGCCAAAGGGAGGTACTTTGTGACCTCCTGCTGCCCCCGCCTGTCACCATTGATGGGCGCGGCCACACGGCGCATCGGCGCCATGTTTTCCACGCCCACACCACAGCGTCATTTGACGCTGTTGGCTGGGCTGTGTGGAACATCCTGGATGGACGGTAGTCGGCGTCGTAATGACGCCGCTGCGTCCACATCCATACATGACGCTGGGGGCGGAGCTCCGGGGCCGCCCGAGGGATATAAGTCCGGCTGTTTTTTGCACAGCTGGGATCCGCATTTGCGGTCTGTCTTGTGCAGTGGTCACATCGCTGGGAGGCTCCTCAATGGTTCTTACTGCTGGCATCAGTGTTTCATTCACATTAAGGTATATTGTCTACATATACTCAGCAACTCCATAAATGGTCTTGCAACTTTGAATGCAAAGTATACTCTTACACCTTGTCTGACACATTTTTTAACCAATTATGCCAGCAGTATAGGTGTGTTTTCACAATGACACCCCCCTTTGTTTATATTGCCCTCCAGCTTGTTAGCATCACTCATTGGCCCCCAGTATTGAAATTTGTTCCTAAATTTTTTCACTATCTTCTATATCCACATCATAGCGTGTTGCAGCAAGGTTATTTTTATACATCATACAATTATAGGTGTTCTATCACCATTAACTACCTTTTTGGCCTTTTGGCCTATTTTACTTGCTACTCACATGTTTTTTGGTGTTACTTATTTTGTTCTATATATACATTATTTTTAGACATATCTACTTTTTTGGGGGCCAACATGTCCACTGGCCAGACTCTTTCCACCAGTCTGTGCTGTCTCATCCGGACTTTCCCTTGTGGCGATATCTGTGTTGCTCCGCCCCCTCAGCCCCCACCCTGGACATGTGAGTTACCACCATCTCGACATGCAGTGCTCGGTTCTACAGTCCTCAGCAATGGTGAGTATAAGGTCTCCCTTTGGTCTGACCCAACTCACCCCTCCCCCTCATACTATCAGTTCAACTAGGTTACTCACTTCAAATTCTTGTATCCCACCACAGATACAATGATTATGCATCTGCCCCTGAAGAAGCGAGCGGAGCTCGCGAAACGCGTAGGGCACTCAGGATGCTTCTGTGCATTCGCACATTGTGAGGACCACCTCTGTCGGCCACTATGCCTACATAATGTTTCTAATATTTACTTTTTTATACATGAGCTTTTGTACTGTTTGCTTCATTATTGCCTGAGCATTTTTTCCACCATACGCACTGTGGCTTCACAAGCTAAATATTTCTATCTATCTTTTGCATTGTTGTACCATGGATGTAATATATTTGTACTGCAACAATTATTTGTACTATGTTTTAGACATTTTTGGCTCTTATGCCTGGAGACGCACACTCATTGCTGTCTCCGCTTTGTCATTTAACACTATGTAACTAATAAATTGTTTTTTATTGCTATTTGTGTGAGCATGAGCCCATCTTTTCCACCTCACCCAAAGTCCCAAGGCTACCTTTTTTGTTTCCTTATTATTATTATACACATACGTGTGCACAGCCTATTGCATCAAGGTGTGCACCCCAGAGTTCCAACACATATGTGTGTGTGTGCATGTAAATATATACTGACAGTGTTAGTAGAGCAATGGACAGTGTCAGTAGGACAGTGGACGGTGTCAGTAGTTTTTTATTTTTATTATTTTTTACAATTTTATTTTTTTAAATATTTATATAGCACCCCCTAGCTGTGTTGCCTAGCTGTGTTGCCAAGCCTGTGTGTCAATCTGGGTCGGGTGAGTGACTCAGGGAGGGCTGGGATGACTCACAGGCAGCATTTTTGAGACCTCCCCCTACTTTTGAAACATGCAGAAGGTTCTAGAAGGATGGGAGTGGAGGGAAGGAGGAGCTGCCTGGAGTATTCATTAGGGCCCTAACCAATTCCCAACAGATGAGTTGGCAGGGGGCAGGCCCCCTCAAGTACTCAGGGCAGCGTAGAGTTCGGATGGAAGCTGGAGATAGAATGTTAGGCTGCCAGAGGCCTTTGAGAGTAGCCCCCTAGTCTGGGGGGAGGGGAAATCAGGCCTCGGCTTGAGTGTGGAAGGGACCACTTCTCATGACCCATGAAGGGATCCTGACCAGGCACGGGAGCAAGGAGAGGACAGTGGGAGAACACTGCCGGGCAAATCTACAAGGAGAAAGATAGCCAGGAGGGCTAGTGAGTGTTACATTCAGAAGACTGAGAGGCATGCCTGAATGGACTGGGTACAAGCAGTCTGGGATGGATGTAAAGTGAGTCTCGGAGGACTGTGGAGAAGTAGGCAGGAGGGCTAGTGAAAGGGGCAGCTGCAGCCAGGCAGGCTGGCAGTGCTTGAAGAGGAGAAGTGTTTATATACTGGATGTATATAGTTGTTTCCCTGAAGAATTCCTTGTTGATCAAGTGGGCATCCCATAATAAGCCTATCCCCATCCAAGTTCAATCCCCTGTGACAGCAGGAAGGTAAAGTCACCTGGTTGCATCCAGGGGGGTAGATATATTTCGCCCAGATTCAGGCTTTACGCCGACTTATACAACTAGGTGGAGAGTTGTATAAGCCCAGCTGAGGCTAGTGGGCTCATGGATGACTCATACCTCTAGGGAGAGTGTGGGGCGTCGTGCAGACAGGGAGTTGATGAGACCAGCTGAAGCTTGTCAGCTCATTTAGGCCTCTATAAGAACTCCCAGATTCATTAGGTGTTTGCTCATGCCTGGAACCAGACCTGTGTGGACTGTCTAGGGAGAGTGAACCCCTGTGCGGTGAGACAAAGCCTGTGTGGCTATTTGCTTGGACATTTAAAACCAGGGACTTAGGGACTAGGACAGCACTAGGCTGATCCCAGTTGTTAGTTAGGAAACCTGTATGTTTACTCAGAGGTCAAGTTGACCAGGATTTATTTTATTTATGTTTCTTTTGCTTTGCTGTGTTTTGTCACTGTAAATAGAAAATAAACCGCACCTTTTTTGATTTTGAAAACCACAACCTCCGTTTGCTGGGCCTGTTTTTGTGTGGGGAGCCCATCCCGGGGGTCACACACACCCGCTGCCGAGCTAACCCCCCCACACCCCCTAATAAAATACAAAAAAAAAACAAAGCTGCGAGGACTGATTCCTGACTCCAGAGTGTGTGGAAAATTAGTGTGCCTGGCTGTGCAAATTGGGAGATACCCATATTCACCAGCGGCTCCTAGGGGGGTAGCGCTACATATATTTTTACAATTTGTTTAGGAGCCCCATTAGGGGGCTTTGGTGAAATATCAGGGTCTAAGCAGTGGGAACCTGTCCTGTTAAACCGCTGTATGGTGTTGGCCATCATGCTGCAGTTCAGTTTCAGGGTCTTGGCAATCTTCTTATAGCCTAGGCCATCTTTATGTAGAGCAAAACATTTTTTCTTGTTCATACATCACGGGACACAGAGCAGCATAGTCATTACTATGTGGGTTATATAGAATTACCTTCAGGTGCTGGCACTGGCAACTTCCAAAACAGGAAGTACCCTCCCCTATATAAGCCCCTCCCATCCGGGAGTACCTCAGTTTTTTGCCAGTGTCTAAGGTGTTGGCCAAGGTTAACATGTATTCATCTGGGCTTGTGTACAGGTTCTCTGGGCCTTAGCAAGCTATTCCGGATCCGACCAAAAAAAGCTTCATAGCTAAACGGTCGGTACCCGGGCCTTGCAGAGAAGAGCAGGGTTTTGCCTGTAATGCCTCTCTTAGGAGGGCTGGACCCTGGGATCCAGAGCTCTGGTCATACCCAAAACCAAGAGGCTATCTGTGCAGGGTGCTATACAGGTCCAGGGGAGTGGAATCCTTGGGAACCCGGTCCCTGAAGGTCTAGTACAATGCCTGCCGTGAGAGGTGAAGTTTGGGCTTCTGTGGACCAAACAAAGTCCTGCGGCGGGGAAAAGGTAAGTGGGGGCCCCTCAGGAACTTGGTTCTATTGAGGGGACCCCCAAGCCTAATATGTCTTTCTGCCTGTTACCTAAAGGGTATTCCCGCTAATAGCTGTATATGCCTAAGAAATCCTAGAAATGTTTTTTCATAAGGGAAGTTTTAAAAAAACTGTAAACCTGGAAATGTTTTTCATAAAGGAGGTTTTAAAAAAAAAAAGACAAAAGTGCGGTACCTGTGTTTGTCCACTAGAGGCCGCTGTGGAACGTCTTTTTTTTTGGGACTATTCCTTCCATGGTGAAAGTCCAGGCAGATGAGTGAGCTCTCTATCAGGGAAGCTGCATTCCTCTGTCATGCTGCCAAGTAGTTTCCTTCCATCCCCGAGTCCTGGTAAAACAGGGACCCTGGCTCCTCTCCCTACATGGCGCCAAGAGCGCACACGTGCACGCGCGCGCGCGCGCACACACATGCTTTCTTTTTATAAGGTTTAGCTTCAAAAAAGGGGGCGGAGCCTGGCGGATGACGCGCTCTGTGCGCCCAGCGCTTCTGCGCATGCGCGGGCGTCCCAGCAAGATAAAAGGACTCAGTCCACGCTGCTTGCTATGGACACAGAGCATGAAAAGGAGCTGGTAGCATGGTATAGGGGCTTACAGCGGGCGGTTGATACAGGCATCCCCAGAAAGACGCATTAGTAGACACCCACTGATGTACATAGCAGCAAATTGCATTAGACTATTTCAGTAAGGGGTGTATTGCGGCTGGAATACCTCAGCTTTGAACTAAGGAATATGCCGCCTAAAAAACTCCGAGATATACCTCTCAGGAAGTGTAGGGGGTCTCCATCGGGCTCTGAGGATCTGGAGCAGTCATCTGCACCCTCCTCCCCTGAGAAATCAGAGGTTAATACCCATAAGGAACCCCCGGGAGTGCCAGGTACTGCGGCTGTCCTCAGTCCACCTGCTCCTGCATATATAACAGAGGAGGTTTTTTCCTCAACTCTGGAGGGATTGGAGCAGAGATTGGCTGCATTGATCGCTTCTTCTCTACAGGAAAGAAAGCACGCCAGATCTCCATCACCTCCATTAGAGTGCCTGTTGGCAGAGCAACAGTCCCAGGAAGGGACCGACCTACCTGAAGGGGATCAGGAGGAGGTTAGCTCTGTTTTTGAGGAATCGACAGTAGATGAACCATTTTCAGCATCACAGACTGAAAGATTGTGGGTCCAGACCCTAACTGACATGGTTCGATCTGCATTTAAAATGCCTCTTGTTGAACCATCAACTACTGCTGTCTCCTCATTGGGGTCGCTAAAAGCTCCCCAGGTTAATTGCTCCTTTCCAATACATCCATTATTGGAAGGACTTATATACCAGGACTGGGAACATCCTGATAAACTATTTAATCCGCCTAAAAGGTTTCCGGTGATCTATCCCATGGAGGAAAAGTTCACCCAGAGATGGAATGTTCCTACGGTGGATGCAGCCATCTCTTCTGTGAACAAATCACTGACATGTCCAGTAGATAATGTTCAAATGTTCAAAGATCCCGTGGATAAAAAATTGGAATCTTTATTAAAATCTGCTTTTTCCACAGCAGGGGCTGTTACACAGCCAGCAGTGGCAGCTATTGGGGTCTGCCAAGCTTTAAAGGATCAAATGAAAATGGTCCTGAGGGATCTGCCAGACCAACAGGCCCAGGCTCTGGCTGATCTGCCTAGAGCATTATGCTTTGCGGTTGACGCCATCAAGGATTCTATCCATCAGGCCTCCCGCCTCACGCTGTCTTTGGTACATATGCGTAGGCTTCTGTGGCTTAAAAACTGGTCTGCTGAAGCTCCCTGTAAGAAGCTCTTAGTTAGCTTCCCATTTCATGGGGAACGCCTTTTTGGCGAAGACCTGGATAAGTATATCCAGAAGATTTCCAGTGGTAAAAGTACTCTCTTACCGAGTAAGAAGAGGTCTAGGGGTCCATCTTTTAAGAGGACTACCTCTCCTATCCCTGCGACGTCTGCTACTAAGCAGTTCCGACGGCCTCCTCGGTCAAACTCAGGAGGTAAAAATCAGGGACAGCCACAGGGTAATAAAAAGCCCTGGATCCGAAGAGGTACTAAACCAGCCTCCAAGTCAAGCCTATGAAGGGCTGCCCCCACTCAAACGGGTGGGGGGAAGACTTCAGTTGTTCGCAGAGACCTGGCGGGAGACGATCAAAGACAGATGGGTGCTCTCCGCAGTAACTCTGGGATACAAGTTGGAGTTAAAAGAGTCTCCTCCGTCCCATTTTATGTGGTCAGGCATGCCAAGAGACCCTCTGAAAAGATGGTCTCTCCTATTGGCGTTAGAACAACTATTGCTCCAAGGAGTAATTATGGAGGTTCCTATGGAAGAGTGGGGGTTGGGTTTCTACTCAAACCTTTTCACAGTCCCGAAGCCAAACGGGGACATAAGACCCATATTGGACCTAAAGAGTCTAAACAAATTTCTAAACGTCCGGTCTTTCCGGATGGAGTCGATCCGATCGGTCACCGCTGCCCTACAAGGGGAGGAATGGTTAGCCTCGATCGACATCAAAGATGCTTACTTGCATGTTCCCATCTTTCCAGGTCATCAAAAATTCCTACGCTTTGCAGTAGAAGGGCGCCATTTTCAGTTCAGAGCCTTACCATTCGGTCTGGCCACAGCACCACGAGTGTTCACAAAAATTCTGGCCCCACTGTTGGCCGATCTAAGAACACGGGGTGTAACGATAATGGCATACCTAGACGACCTGTTGTTGATGGACCACTCAGTTGCCAAGCTAGAAGTGGTAATTATCGATACAATCAAGTTTCTAGAATCTCACGGTTGGGTCATCAACCTGGACAAGTCAGCCCTACAGCCAGTGAAAAACCTGGTATATCTAGGGCTACGGCTGGATTCAGACCAGAGGAAGATTTTCTTACCTCTAGACAAGGTATCCTCTTTGAGGGGCTTGGTCCGTCTGCTTTGTGCAAAAAGACAGCCGTCCATACGCCTGTGCATGAGGCTGCTAGGAAAGATGGTAGCATCATTCGAAGCTGTGCCATACGCCCAATTCCACTCAAGGAATTTACAAAGGGCCATATTGTCAGCCTGGAACGGAAAAGTTCAGGCTCTAGACTTCCCGATGGCTTTGTCCCCTTCCGTTCGGAAGAGTCTCTGCTGGTGGTTGATCCCCCAGAATCTCCAGAAGGGAAAACCCTTCAGCCCGATATCTTGGAAGGTGGTCACTACAGATGCCAGCCTTACAGGCTGGGGGGCAGTACTGGAGCAATGGTCTCTCCAGGGCAGATGGTCAAATGTAGTAAAAACCCTGCCCATCAATCTCTTAGAGATACGAGCAGCCCGGTACGCCCTAGTAGCCTGGACATCCAGACTCCAAGGGTCCCCTGTCAGAATTCAATCAGACAATGCCACAGCAGTGGCATATATCAATCATCAGGGAGGCACCAGGAGTCGTGCAGCCCAGAGGGAAGTAAGTCACATCCTGGAATGGGCAGAAAAGCATGTCCCATGTATATCAGCTGTCTTCATTCCAGGGGTGGAGAATTGGAAGGCGGACTTTCTGAGTCGCCAACAGTTATGCCCAGGGGAATGGTCCCTTCATCCCGAGGTCTTCCGAGCAATATGTCAGCGGTGGGGAACACCGGATGTAGATCTGCTAGCATCCAGATTCAACGCAAAGGTGGACAGGTTTGTCTCCCGGACAAGGGATCCCCTCGCTTGCGGCTCGGATGCTCTGGTGTTCCCTTGGGATCAGTTCAGACTGATATATGCATTCCCTCCGCTACAATTGTTGCCTCGACTCCTTCGCAGAGTCAGGTTGGAGAAGAAGCCGGTGATCCTGGTGGCTCCAGCGTGGCCCCGAAGGGCCTGGTACGCGGAGATCATCAAAATGTCTGTGGGGAGTCCTTGGACCCTTCCACGTCGTCCGGACCTGCTTTCGCAAGGACCGATATACCACCCTTCCTTACTAACTCTAAGTTTAACGGCCTGGCTATTGAGTCCCACATCCTAAAGAAGAGAGGTCTCTCTAACTCTGTGGTATCAACTATAATCAATGCCAGGAAGCCTGTATCCAGGCAGATCTACTA
This sequence comes from Rana muscosa, assembly GCA_029206835.1. Lineage (NCBI taxonomy): Eukaryota > Metazoa > Chordata > Amphibia > Anura > Ranidae > Rana > Rana muscosa. Next base: position 142,108,891 of record CM055122.1, read on the forward strand.
TAGAGTTTGGAAGGCGTACATCACTTGGTGCGAGGCCAGAAAATGGCATCCACGTAAGTACGTTATAGGCAGAATTCTGGACTTCCTGCAGTGGGCTGTAGACAGGAAGTTTGCCTTAAGTACTATCAAGGGCCAGGTTTCGGCCTTGTCAATACTATTTCAAAGGCCCCTGGCTATGCATTCACTTGTCAAATCCTTTATGCAAGGTGTGACTCGTATTATTCCACCGATTAAGGCTCCCATATGCCCATGGGATCTAAATTTGGTTCTGTCGGTTCTGCAGAAGCAGCCATTTGAACCTTTGTGGCACATTTCCTTGGTTCTACTCACCAGGAAATTGATATTTTTAGTAGCCATATGCTCGGCTAGAAGAGTGTTGGAATTAGCCGCCATGTCCTGTAAAGAGCCATATCTGGTTATCCATAAGGACAGAGTAGTATTACGTCCTCACCCAGCCTTTCTTCCTAAGGTGGTATCGAGGTTTCCCTTGAACCAGGATGTGGTTCTTCCTTCTTTTTTCCCCAAACCAAGCTCGGTAGAGGAAAAGTTATTGCATTCTTTGGATGTAGTAAGAGCAGTTAAAGCTTATCTAAAAGCCACTGCTCAGATTCGTAGAACGGATTCTCTGTTTGTTCTGCCGGAAGGCCCCAGAAAGGGTCAGGCAGCATCAAAATCTACTTTAGCCAAGTGGATTCGACAGGTCATAATACAAGCCTATGGCTTGAAAAGTAGACCGCCTCCGTTCAAAGTTAGGGCGCACTCCACGAGAGCAGTTGGAACTTCATGGGCAGTGCATCACCAGGCCTCCCTGGCGCAAATTTGTAAGGCCGCAACATGGTCTTCAGTACACACGTTTACTAGGTTCTACCAGGTGGACGTGAGAAGTCAGGAGGATGTCGCCTTTGGGCGCAGTGTGTTGCAGGCCGCAAAAGATCCTCATGCCTGATGGCGCCCAGCTTATGTATGGTGTATCCCCCCCCTCATGTGGCATTGCTTTGGGACGTCCCACATAGTAATGACTATGCTGCTCTGTGTCCCGTGATGTATGAACAAGAAAGTAGGATTTTTAAAACAGCTTACCTGTAAAATCCTTTTCTTGGAGTACATCACGGGACACAGAGCTCCCACCCCTCTTTTGGGGACACGTATTGCTTTGCTACAAAACTGAGGTACTCCCGGATGGGAGGGGCTTATATAGGGGAGGGTACTTCCTGTTTTGGAAGTTGCCAGTGCCAGCACCTGAAGGTAATTCTATATAACCCACATAGTAATGACTATGCTGCTCTGTGTCCCGTGATGTACTCCAAGAAAAGGATTTTACAGGTAAGCTGTTTTAAAAATCCTACTTTTTTCAGGTCCTCAGAGAGTTCTTTGCCATGAGGTGCCATGTTGAACTTCCAGTGACCAGTATGAGAGAGTGAGAGTGATAACATCAAATTTAACACACCTGTTTCCCATTCACACCTGAAACCTTGTAACACTAACGGGTCACATGACACCGGGGAGGGAATGGGCCCAATTTGGACATTTTCACTTAGGGGTGTACTAACTTTTGTTGCCACCGGTTTAGACATTAATGGATATGTGTTGAGTTATTTTGAGGAGACAGCAAATGTACACTGTTATACAAGCTGTACACTCACTACTTTACATTGTAGCAAAGTGTAATTTCTTAAATGTTGTCACATGAAAAGATATAATAAAATACCGGTATTTACAAAAATGTGAGGGGTGTACTCATTTTTGTGAGGTACTGTATATGTATAGGGGATTATTGACCTTGATGCATTTTTGTGGAATTGCCCCACTTCTTCAGGAGAAATGGGGGAGATCCTTGAATACTGTAAATAAAATAATAACACTTAAAAACCTTTGAAAATACCTTGTACTTCCAGATATGGGGAGAATGTCACCTTCTCCCCTTCCTCCTAGTTAATTCAGTATAGCGGAGTGTATTTATCATTCCTCGTGTGGAGCTTGACGCTCCTTAATAAATCCCACTTGGTCAGGATATATTAGTGTTGGTAGGGTGTCTATTAATCTCGTTGCCAGTGTTCTGGCATATATTTTAATGTTGGAATTTAGGAGGGATATTGGTCCGTAATTACTAGGGAGGCTATGATCTTTATCTGGCTTAGGGATAATTGTTATAACTGCCTGAAGCATTTCTGCAGGGAATTTACCAGATGATATGGCTAGATTAAACACATTGATTAAGTGACTAAGTGGGGAGCTTAGCTGAGTTTTAAACTTCTTGTAGCATTCATTAGGGAAACCACCTATGCCAGGGGTTTTGGCCAATAGTAGGTTATCTATAATCTTTAAGACTTCATTTTTCGCTGAAAGGAGTAAGATGGGGATTTAAGATGCAAAGACATCAAAGTGGGCAGGTAAGGGAAGATAGGAAATGGTAAATTTGGTCTATGGTGGGTTGAAGGGTAGTGGTATCACTTTTGAGATCATAGCGGGATGTATAGTATGTTTTAAGAGCCTCAACTATAAGTTTAGGGTTAGTGACTTTGGCAGATGTTTCTGGATCGGTTAGGTATGGGATTTTAGTAGCAGTAAGTTTGGACCTTAATTGTCTTGCTAAATAGGTACTGGCCTTATGATTGAATGCATACGAGTTAACTGTTAAGGATTTAAGGTAACAATCATTTTATGCAATTAAAAAATGGTTAAAGGCATACCTAGCTATTCAAAAGTCTTTCTCTGGGAGGAAGGAGACATTTTGTTGGAGATTCAAGATCTCTCAAAGTTTGCATAAGGTGGTTAAAAGTCTGTGAATGCTGTGTTTTGGTGTGAACCCCAATTTTAAAGAACATGCCTTGCATAAACACTTTGTGTGCGTTCCACAGTATGTAGTGATCAGTGTTATCGATGTCGTTAGTAGAGAAATACAAATCTTGTGCAGCTGAGATTTGTTGGACATATTTGGGATCTGATAAAAAGGTAGTATTTGTTGTCCAAAGGGGGTGGAACTATCCATTGATTGCTATGAGATACTGATTGTTATCCCCTTTCTCCTATGATGCAGTTCTAAAAAAAGTCAATCGCCAGGCTCAAGGACTGTCGCGTGGGGGCAGGGAAAAGTCTGTCACAAAGCTTGCAAAAGGCTTTATATTCAGTATTCTGGTAACAGAGCAGAGCAGTACCAGAGCATGAGGATGGTTTGTGTTAGCAGAAGTGGGGAGGGCTATTCAGAATTCTTGTTACTTTGCCCCAATTCATTCTAAGGTGCAAATAAATCATTTGTTTTTTTCAAATATATGTTTTTCAGTGTAATAATCTGGATTATTGAGTAAATTTAGCCGCTGCTGCTGAATTTTTTTTATTTTAAATGCATGTTACCAAAATTAATGTACTGTTATGCCCTGTACACACGATCGGATTTCCGAAGGAATAAAATCCGATGGATTTTACCATCGGAATTCCGATGAAGCTGACTTTCAGCAGTCTTGCCTACACACCATCAGTCAGAATTCTGACCGTCCCAAACGCTGTGACGTAAAACACTCTGTCGAGCCGAGAAAAATTAAGTTCAATGCTTCTGAGCATGCATGGGTTTTTTCTCCGATGGAGTTCCACACAGACGATCGGAATTTGCTATAATTTTTTTTCCATCGGATAAATTTAAAACATGTTCTATTTTTTTATACCGATGGAAAAAAGACCGATGGGGCCCACACACAATCGGTTTGTCCGATGAAAAAAGTCCATCTGTCTTTTTTCATCAGAAAAAACGATCGTGTGTACGCGGCATTAGAAACTATACTACTGTGATAAAACTGATTAAATAGCAATTGCAGCATTTCCAAAAATTATACTTTACAACATAGTATGCAATATTATCTAATTTCTGCATATAAAGTATAATTTACTCTAAACAAGAATCAAAATGCTTTTCTAAGTAAGCAGAGATACTCCACAGTATGAATGATATTTCAAGGTTGAACAAACTTGTCACGAAGAAAGAAGAAATCTCTAAAAGAAAGTTAAACTTGACCTAAAATATACTAATATACTAATATACTGTATACATACAAGAAAAAAAGTTATTTCAGGTAAAATTTAAGGAAACATTATCTCATCCAGAAACAATCGAAAAACCTGATGGTCATTAAGCAGATAAATTGGAATTGTGTTAGTCATTGTGCTATCATATTAGGAGACAAAGTTAAAACCAAACAATATAAGAGGATTACAGTTCTTGGATAGGAAATGTCAGTTCCAAAGTGTTTCTACATTTCTGCTGAGCATGTAATCAGACTTGTACCACATAGCACATAACCAGTATTCATTTAACCTCTCTCACTAAGCCTGTTATCTGCCCTTTTCCAACACCATTTCAATTTAGAAAGAAAGAAAAAGATGATATCTAGATAATATAGCAAGTATATAGTGTAAAATTGCAATTTGGTATTAGTCATAGTCTGATGCAGGGGATTAATGTGAACATAGTGGGCCATTCAAACTGGCAATGTGTGAACAAAGTGTGAGTCACAAGTCATCGTCCTATAACAATAGATAACAACATATAGATAACCAAATACTCAGTATCCCTGTTTCTATTCTGGTGGTTTTATGGATGTATACTCATTTCTTATTTATAATAAGTATAATGTGAACAGCGCTACAGTGTTATCACCCAAGTTACAAAAAAAAATACAAAAAGTATTTGAAAATATGGTTCTTAAATCAATATCAATGTGCAAAATACAAATTCCAATATTATCCTGTGCACAAAATATAGAAATGTTGAGTGCTCAAACTGTGCTATACAGTGTATCGCTTTTGGTGATTATAAATAATGTGCTAAATCATCAAAAGATAACACATGCCCACCTTGGTGTCCCTTCAAAGTGCTCATTCACCAGAATTCTTTGACCTCATATTATTAAATAAGCAGGTCTAAATGCACTTGAAACAGATTAGAATCCTCAGCTCTCTTCCTCCAATAGCCCACAGGAATATTGAGAAAATAGACACAAGCAAGCCCTGCAGTTCACCTCATATGCTCATTAAATGTAGGAAACACCGATCAGAAATGCCATCATCACATACCTCTTTTTTTAAAATAAGCCCATATAAACGAGGCACTAGATTAAACTAGCCAACTGAATGTGCTTACATATGGGGTCAGCTGCTCCGCACGGTTCCTGGAGCCAGTGTGTGCTTCACTCGGCAGATGTGACGTCAGAACCAGAAGTTCCATGCCTATGCGTTTCATCATACACCATCTGTCTTTAGGAAACCTTCCTGAAGCATCTGGTGTATGAGGAAATGCGTATTCATGTTGAATGGGGTCTGTCTAAAATGCAATGCATTTGAAACTGCATGGCAATGGACAGGAACCCAATTCTGGCTACTAAATGTGTTTTTAAGTGTATGTGTATTTAGTAGGCTTGTGCAATTCGTTTCGTAACGAATTGAAATTCGTCCGAATTTAGCAACTTTCGGACATTCGGAAGCATTCGAATTTCCGAACAAAGCAATTACGAATAAGACCGAATCCGAAATAAATTATACCGCAAATAGCGAATGCCCGAATGTCTTCGGCATAATTCGTTATGAAAAAGTTACGAATGTACGAATCCATGCGAAGCACAATAACACTCTGCTCTGCTCTCTGCTTCTCCCTTCACCGTGCTGAACTCCCTCTCAAAATGGTGTACAGGGGCGGAGCCTATAGCCGCATGTTAAAAACGAAAGTAAAATACGAGATTTCGAATCGTTACAAATAACCGCAATGTATTTAGAAAAGTACAAATCCATTCGAAGCACATTAGGCATAATAGGCAGCGTCGTTGTGAGAGAGACACGGAAAATTACGAATCAACGAACCCAAAAAAAGTTACGAAAGTAGGAGTTGTGTCCAGAATCAACGAAAAACAACGTACTCTACCGAAAGTACGAACCCAAAAAAAGTTACGAAAGTAGGAGTTGTGTCCAGAATCAACGAAAAACAACGTACTCTACCGAAAGTACGAATTATAAAGCAACAAAAAATTCAACGAAAAATGTCGCTTGCAAAAATACGAATGAGTCCGAACACGAAAAATCCCGTCTAGCAAAATTACGAATGATTACGAATCAACAGGACCGGAAAGAAACGAACCGGAACGGAACGAATTTTTCCGTTGTGCACAAGTCTAGTATTTAGTGTATGTGGTCATTATTAGCCATCAAAGAATATGATGGGTAACTATTGCAGCCTTACCTGGATGTATTGAAATTAAAAAAGAACACCAGTAAATTACCTGAGGGTTTGTATAGCTGCCCTCTACTCAGTTAGAGATCAAAATCTGCCTAGCCTATTGCGCAAACACAAACAGTTGTGAGTCTCAAAAGTATGAGAAGAAGAGAAAAAAGGAAAATCAAAGATGAAGCACCCTCATTAGACAAGCAATAATGCACAAATATAAACTTGGACCCCTCAACCAGGCAACACTGTCTGAAGGGGCTAAAATAGATCATTGATAGGGGAGGAAATAGATTTTTTGTTTGTTGTGCTGCCACAGCAACCTGTCCCTATGTCATGTTTTACTGTATTTGATATGTTCCTCTGCCCCCTCTGTTTTGCCTCTGATAAAGTAGAACTCCATGTTTCACCACACTTTAAAAGCTGGCCTGGGATGTGCGGTATAAACTGTATGTAGCTGCGGCTACATACAGCATACCACACTGTGTTCCAGGTGTGAGCCAAGACTTCCTGTCTCATACCCAAAACACAGAAAATTATACTGCAGTGGCACTCAGCTGCTCAGAGCAAGCAATGTTTTGTAACAATGAATACAAAGCTTCTTCTGATTGGCAGAGAAGCTGGCTGATGATGTCACAACCTGTGACTCAGTAAATCAGAGGAAGCTTTGTATTCATTGATAGAATACATTGCTTGCTCTGAGCGGCTGACCACCGCTGTGGTAGACTCTTCTGTGTTCCAGGTATGAGACAGGAAGTCTCGGCTAGCATCTGGAACACAGTGCGGTATGCTGTATGTAGCCATAGCTACATACATTTTATACCGCGCATCCAGAAGCCTCATCGGTTAGTGAGGGACATAGTTGTAAGTATGTAAAGTACGTGGAAAAATTGAGTTCTTCTTTAAGTATAGTCTTTAGCTAGACACTCTCTGCCTCACTCTACTGCTAAGTTTAATTTCACTTTCCAAAAAAAGATAGTGCTTAGAGAAACCATTGTCCCCTTACACTTCAAAAGACTGGAGCATTTTTGTATTAGGCTGCCATGTGGATATTAGCCATATCAGCATGCAGCCATACTGTCTGCACAGTAGGTATGTTGTTACATATAGAAGGTATGTCATTACAAATATTTACAATTGAAACAGAACATTTGTGATTTTCCTACTGTGCTGCTGCAATTAAGAAATATATTATGGCTCCCATGGTATAAGATTTCAGTGATCTGCTGTGATTAAAATGGACTTCACTCTCTCATTCACCATTGATTATTTTTAGAGAAACAAATTGTTACCCCAGCTCCACTGCCAATATAAAAGTTCACAAACTGTGATCCGGTGCTCTAGCCAGGACGTTCAGGCCCCACAGATACAATACTTAAAACAAGAAGGCTGGCAACTCAGATGCTCTTGAATAAAAGTACTTTATTAGTTAAATGGGTACACGGGTACAGGCTATACGTTGACACGTTGATGAAGGCTTCTTAGCCGAAACGTGTCAGGGTATAGCCTGTACCTGTGTACCCATGTAACTAATAAAGTACTTTTATTCAAGAGCATCCTAGTTGGCAGCCTTCTTGTTTTAAGTATTGATTATTTTTAATCCTTATGCTGCTAGCATTAGAAAATAGATAGGAAAGTATTTTATATTTGCTTGTTTTCACACTTCTTCAGTTATTTCCTGGGTTCCAGGCCTAAGGAAAGTATGTCATACATCCTAGGAGTCTTCAGAAGGGGATTTATTAGCTAAGCACACCCTCCTGCCTGTATGCCTGAGCTAAGGACAGATGGATTCAGGAAGTAAATGCTACATGAATCATCTGCCCTTACTCAAGATGGCTATGGCCAGAAGTGCTATATTTTTTTTTTTGCAAAGTGAGTTTTTAGCAAAATAATGCATGCAGACATGGGATGGATAGGGGAGTTTGCTTTACATTTTTAAATTAATTATAGTGATACCATAGGTTAAATGAAAAAACAAAACAAAACAAAAACAAACATGTCATACTTACCTCCAATGTGCAGCTCGTTTTGCACAGAGTGGCCCGAACGCCATTTTCTGGGGTCCCTTGGCGGCTCTATCGGCTCTCCCAAGGGGGTTACCTTGCGGGTGCGCTTCCGAGTCCTGGAATTCAGCGTCCATAGTCACCGAGTGCAGGACTCGGCACCGCCCCCCCGGTGCCCACGTCATTGGATTTGATTGACAGCAGCGGGAGCCAATGGCTGCGCTGCTATCAATCTATCCAATGAACAGCCGAGAACCCCGGGCAAAGATCCATCGCGTTCTCGACGAGGGACTTTCCAGGGCTCAGGTAAGTAAAACGAGGGGGGGGGGGGGGCGGGCGGTAACAGTCAGATGTTTTTTTCACTTTAATGCATAGGATGCATTAAGGTGAAAAAACATGAGGGTTAACAACCCCTATAAATAGTGTTTTAGGTTTGTGGTGTGATCAGATACAGTGTAGTTCCCCTTTAAGCTCCACTCCCAAACTGCATAGTGTGGTTGACAGGCAAAGCAGAGATAAGCACAGAGGTAAAACTTTAATGGATATTAGAGAATGGGCTATAAAAATGTTTTCCCTTGCACAGAAAGAAGCTAAAATTCTAATTGCATTAATTGATCTCAACAGTTTTCTTTTAAAGCAATATCTTGCTTTTTTAATTAGCTTGGAATTAATGATTACAATTAAAAAACATCAAACACTTTGTCCAACATAGGGATGTGCATTTCAAACAAAAAGTACAGGTTTTGGACAGAAAAGACAAATAATTTATCTGTTTCATCTTTGTACAACCTTGCCTAAGGAGGTGATGGTGTGAAACATCACTGTTCTGAAATTCACAGTGCTGCCCTGACATCTTTACCCCAGTAGTTTACACCTCCGGGGATGTAACTCCACTTAACACCTGCCTCAATAATGTGATTAACAACAATCATGCCTTGATTTATGTACTCCGACTAACACCTGTCTCCCGTGCATAACAATATTGTAATTATATTATTCATTAAATGCCAGTTTCTTCCAAAAATAGAATTAAAGAAGTCACTTGGATGAGTTGTGCAGCATATTCAAGAGTACTCTCTGAGTCCATCTGTGTTTTTTTGACTACAGTCTTTGTAGCAATCTATATATTTTTTAAGGGAGACACATGTTTAGGGGACCTGGTTTCCGCCGCATTCACACCACAGCATTTTGAATCACAGACAGATTTGCAACGGATTTGCCCGTGATTCAAAACTCTGTAGTTTGAATGCTGCGAAAACCATGTCCCCTAAACATGTGTCTCCCTTAATAAATATAAAGATCACTACAAAGATTGGTGTCCTCTACATGTATCTCTTTTGAATATAGGCATTTTTTTTAATTTTGCTGGAAAATACTTTCTCTCAACTCTAAGGGAGTAAGGGCAGTGTCATCTGGCTTTTTTTTTGTTGCTCCAAATAGGTTTTTTCATTCTCAAACAAGTCTATGGGAATGCAAAACATTCTTTAGGCAGGTTGAATGCAGATCAGAAGGAGGTCAACTGCAGATCAGATGTAGCTGTTAATGAATTCTCAATGATCTCAAGAGAGTTTCAAACTGATGTCAAACTGATGCCATCGGCACAAGCTAAAAGCCTGGTGAAACAGGCCCTAGGAGGCCACTAATTCCACAAATGATGCAGGTTTTTAAAAACGTTTACTAAGATATCAAATAGGTATACCAGTTTTTTTTTTCTCAAGAGGTACTCAGGCATTGTGTGGAGTTTTGGTTTTGTTATTGGTTATCCAAAAATATTACTTTTAGGCACTTCAATAAAAGCCTCCAAGTTAGGTTGGGAATTTTGGCTGATATTACATTTTGTGTCAATGCAGAGTTAAAAGAAGTACTGCTGCATGTATATATTAACATCTTACAAACATTTTGACAGCATCAAACACAGAAGGGGAATCCATACATAAATGATTCTGAAGGACATTATTATCCATTTTTTTCCAGTCTGTAATTACAAAATAAAAATTATGAAAAATTGATTATGGGATTATACTCATCGGACTACCCTGCAATGTTGACACACCTAACTAATCTTATGTCCTCCTGGTCCGCGTTGCCCTTGGCATGACTGGGCCGCATCACTGTTGTTAAAATTACCATATTGCCAAAGATACTCTATCTATTCCGGGGTCTTACCTATCTCCATCCCATTGTACTACTTACGGATCCTACAACGTTGTTCACTTCGCTACATTTGGGGCAGGCAACACTAGACCCCGCATTGCCAGAAACATCCTCTTTCTTCCTAAAACCAAAGGGAGCCTGAGAATCCCCAACTTTACCAAATACTTCCAAGCTGCACATTTAGCCCAGCTGCCCAAATACCATGCGACACAGGAAACACCACTGTGGGTCTCAATAGAGTCTGTAGATTGTGACCCATTATCAGTAGCCAACCTACTATGGCTTTGTCCATGAGTTCGCAGATCCATGTGGAATCCTATCACACAACATAGCTTAACTATCTGGGATAGGCTCAAAAACAAATTTGTCTTCCAATCCCCCCATAACCCACTCTTGTCATACCTCCGCTACCCGGCTTAGTATCCCGCCTGGATTTCCCTCACGTCATTCATCCAACCTTATTCGAGCATACAAGTTTACCACACTTGATACATTTAAGCCATTTCTGTCCCTATATGAAACTCATGGTCTCCTGAACACAGAACTTTTCCGCTATCTCCAATTAACCATTTCCTTACTCCCTGCCTCTGCAGAGACACATCCTTGCCAGCAATGTCAACATTTTAGCGCACATGCAACAAAGATCCACATGCCCACGGTCTCATTTCCAAATTCTATGTTCGCCTACTAGACCCCCCACCCCATACTACACTTCACTATGCAACTAAATGGGAGAAAGAATTGGGGCTCCAACTAGACGTCAAAGACTGGTCGGATATATGGGAAGCCACCAAAGCGGCCTCTCAAAACATTATAGCGTTGGAGACATGTGCTGGTACCTTGTCCCTGCCCGGATTTCCAAATACTTTAACACATACTCCCACTGCTTTCGTGACTGCACAGAGGCAGGCACCCCTCACCACATTTGGTGGACGTGTCTCCTGGTCAAAACATTTTGGACTGAAATTTTCCATATCCTCTCCACGCTGTTTTACAGCTCACTAGACCCGACCTCAGCAATGGCCATGCTCAACAAAAAACCCTTGGAAGTGACTCGCCTACAATTTCAACTGCTCCTGCAGGTTACCACCGTGGCGAAGCAAATGATCGCCAAGGCCTGGAAAACTCCTTATCTTAACACTATTGAGACCAAAAACAGAATCACCAGAGCCATGATCCATGCCAAAATAGAAGCAGTTTTTTTTTACAGAATCCCAAAATACGAACGCTTGTGGCAGCCATGGATAGATCACTTCCTCCCCTCAGATTTTGACAAATCTCTATTGTCCCCTTGAGCTCCCCGAAAATATAACCTCAGAGCCACTCTGATATGGATCACAGTACATGTTGGCATTCATGGTGCCCTCAATGAACTGTAGCTCCCCAGTGCCGGCAGCACCAGACCATGACACTCCAACCACCATGCTTGACTGTAGGCAAGACACACTCGTCTTTGTACTCCTCACCTGGTTGCCGCCAAACACGTTTGATACCATCTGAACCAAATACGTTTATCTTGGTCTCATCAGACCACAGGACATGGTTCCAGTAATCCATGTCGTTAGTCTGCTTGTCTTCATCAAACGGTCTGCGGGCTTTCTTTTGCATCATCTTTTGAAGAGGCTTCCTTTTGGTACAACAGCCATGCAGACCAATTTGATGCAGTGTGCGGCGTATGGTCTGAGCACTGACAGGCTGACCCCGACCCCGACCCCTTCAACCTGCAGCAATGCTGGCAGCACTCAAACATCTATTTCCCAAATACAGATTCTGTATTTGCTGAACACATGCACTCAACTTCTTTGGTCGACCATGGCGAGGCCTGTTCTGAGTGGAACCTGTCCTGTTAGACCGCTGTATGGTCTTGGATACCGTGCTGCAGCTAAGTTTCAGGGTCTTGGCAAACTTCTTATAGCCTAGGGAATCTTTATGTAGAGCAACAATTCTTTTTTTCAGATCCTCAGAGAGTTCTTTGCCATAAGGTGTCACGTTGAACTTCCAGTGACCAGTATGAGAGAGTGAGAGCGATAACACCAAATTTGCACAACTGCTCCCCATTCACACCTGAAACCTTGTAACACTAATGAGTCACATGACACCGGGGAGGTAAAATGGCTAAGTGGGCCCAATTTGGACATTTTCACTTAGGGGTGTACTCATTTTTGTTGCCAGCGGTTTAGACATTAATGGCTGTGTATTGAGTTACAGTGGGTCATTAAAGTATTTAGTCAGCCACCAATTGTGCAAGTTCTCCCACTTAAAAAGATAAGAGAGGCCTGTAATTGTCATCATAGGTATACCTCAACTATGAGAGACAAAATGTGGAAACAAATCCAGACAATCAAATTGTCTGATTTGGAAAGAATTTATTTGCAAATTATGGTGGAAAATAAGGATTTAGTCAATATCAAAAGTTCATCTCAATACTTTGTTATATATCCTTTGTTGGCAATGACAGAGGTCAAACGTTTTCTGTAAGTCTTCACAAGGTTCTCACACACTGTTGCTGGTATGTTGGCCCATTCCTCCATGCAGATCCCCTCTAGAGCAGTGATGTTTTGGGGCTGTCGCTGGGCAACACGGACTTTCAACTCCCTCCAAAGGTTTTCTATGGGTTTGAGATCTGGAGACTGGCTAGGCCACTCCAGGACCTTGAAATGCTTCTTACGAAGCCACTCCTTCATTGCCCGGGCGGTGTGTTTGGGATTATTGTCATGCTGAAAGACCCAGCCACATTTCATCTTCAATGCCCTTGCTGATGGGAGGAGGTTTGCACTCAAAATCTCACAATACATGGCCCCATTCATTCTTTCATGTACACGGATCAGTCGTCCTGTTCCCTTTGCAGAGAAACAGCCCCAAAGCATGATGTTGCCACCCCCATGCTTCACAGTAGGTATGGTGTTCTTTGGTTGCAACTCAGCAATCTCTCTCCTCCAAACACGACGAGTTGTGTTTCTACCAAACTGTTCTACTTTGGTTTCATCTGACCATATGACATTCTCCCAATCCTCTTCTGGATCATCCAAATGCTCTCTAGCAAACCTCAGATGGGCCCGGACATGTACTGACTTAAGCAGGGGGATGCGTCTGGCACTGCAGGATCTGATTCCCTAGCGGCATAGTGTGTTACTGATGGTAGCACTTGTTACGTTGGTCCCAGCTCTCTGCAGGGCATTCACTAGGTCCTCCCGTGTGGTTCTGGGATTTTTGCTCACTGTTCTTGTGATCATTTTGACCCCCCGGGGTGAGATCTTGTGTGGAGCCCCAGATCGAGGGAGATTATCAGTGGTCTTGTATGTCTTCCATTTTCTAATTATTGCTCCCACAGTTGATTTCTTCACACCAAGCTGCTTGCCTATTGCAGATTCAGTCTTCCCAGCCTGGTGCAGGTCTACAATTTTGTTTCTGGTGTCCTTCGACAGCTCTTTGGTCTTCACCATAGTGGAGTTTGGAGTGTGACTGTTTGAGGTTGTGGACAGGTGTCTTTTATACTGATAACAAGTTCAAACAGGTGCCATTAATACAGGTAATGAGTGGAGGACAGAGGACCCTCTTAAAGAAAAAGATACAGGTCTACTAGAGCCAGGAATCTTGCTTGTTTGTAGGTGACCAAATACTTATTTTCCACCATAATGTGCAAATAAATTCTTTCCAAATCAGACAATGTGATTGTCTGGATTTGTTTCCACATTTTGTCTCTCATAGTTGAGGTATACCTATGATGACAATTAGAGGCCTCTCTCATCTTTTAAGTGGGAGAACACAATTGGTGGCTGACTAAATACTTTTTTGCCCCACTATATTTTGAGTGGACAGCAAATTTACACTGTTATACAAGCTGTAAACTCACTACTTTTGTTAGCATGGAAATACATTTCTTCAAATTTCCACCCGCTAGAGGAATCAGAGATTATCTCTATTCCACTGAAAGCCCTGGATTACTGTAAAGCTCAATTATCTATGATAAATTGGACTGAGCAAGGTTATCATTTTTTATGATAACCTTACTCCAATAGACAAAGAAATAATTATTACTCAATAGGCTTCATAAACGCAAACATTTGAAAGAATTTAAACCTACTGAAGGATGAAGCATCCCTGCCCAAAGCTGGAAATTTCTTACTAATAACAAAAATATAAACACTAAAGGTATTGCTTTCTTTTACAAGACACTGTCAGAAGCATTCAGAGAACATTTCCAGAACATTACTTCCAGTAGTAACGCTTGCGTGAGCAAGAGTTACAGGTGTTCCTTTTTTTTTTTTAACAACATACTGCTGGTAGCTCAACATCTGCCAGGTCCTGGCAAAAGTCTGATTCAGACTCAGATTTGGATCGGTCATCAACTGGGAAAGACCAACTAATCTCATTACAATGATGGCATTCCTGGGAGCAGTCCTGGGCACTGTACAGTTATCCTCAGAAAAGGCGACAGTATTAGTATCTCACTTGGGACGGGTCATAGCTCTATCCTATCTCTTTGCATCCCTTGGTCTCGAAGTGGTAGAGAAGTAGTCTGAAGCAATCTATGCAGTCTGTAGGACTCATTGGAAGATTGAGAACTTTATAATCAGGATTTCTAAAGAAATAGAAGATTTGCTTCTTGCACCAGAGAGACAGGTGGACCCACATATAAGACAGTTTCTTTGGTGGTTGCTAAAGCCAGTTAATCAGCTTCCTGGCATACCAATCGTCACATCTGAGACCTATTCACTTTGTTGGGTATTCACCTAATTGAGCTCCTTGTCCAAAGTCGGTGACGAGTGCCAATGGAGGGCAAAGTCTACAAAATCAGTGTTGGCAGTGGCTCCCAGGCATTGAAGGCATTTTGGCTACACAGCCTAGGGAGCCTCAGTTATGCTCTGAATAGTAAACAAATTGTAATTTCCTATCTCCGCTGTCAAGAAGGGATGCAAGATTATTCACTTATGTTGGAGGTATCTCCCATTCAGATTTGCCAACAGTAGAACCTCTCTGATCTCATTGCTCTTTGTGTTCTGGCTTCTCAGAAATTCCTGTCAGACACTGTAGGATACAAATCCTTTGGACTTGTCTCTAAACCAACAAGCAGTTCAGTGGATCTACAACAAAGAAGGTCATCAAGATCTCAGACATACAGTAACCTGAGTGATAGTTAATTTCTGCAAGATCGAGCTCCAGCTGATTCTGCAAAATAGCCTATATATATCTATCTATATAAATGTATATACTGTATATACAGAAGACTCAGTAGTCTTCAATATCCTCAACAGGATCCGCAGTCATCCAGTTGTGAATAATTTCCCTGTGAGTGTGCAGGCCGTGGCATTCTCAAGTACAGCCTCTGGTCCTGGAACCTCCTATTCTCCTTCCTGAGATTGCAGACCTTGTACAGACCTTGTACAGAAGGGTCAAGTACTTTATCCGAATCCAGCCAATTACATGTAGCTGCTAGGAGACCAAAAGGTGAAGACTCACCTGGGGGTCTCACTGTCAGTGTTTGAAACCCTGGTAAAGCCAAGGCACCTACTAAAAACCTCATGTATACTAGAACATGGGAAATTTTGCAGAGGTTAGAAGGATTAAATCCTTTGTTCCCTGCGGTAAAGATTATACATTTTCTGCAAGTAAGCCTGGATATGAGATTAAGTGGTTGTTGAGTCTCGGTCATTTCCTAGAATCCTAGATGTTGCATATCGTGGTAAACCAATGCCGAAAGGTGTATGCAATCCACCCTTCAGGAAGATTGTCCTTTCATCTTGGGACTTAGAAATAGCGCTAAACATGTTGTCTCACTCTCCATTCTTTTAGAATAGACTTCCTCAATATGTCCAGTAACACTGAAAGCAGTATTTCTTATGGCTATCATGTCTGGGAGAAGGATCCCAGATATCCAAGCATCAGTCTGTAATCTACCTTACTGTTATCATTTTGCAAACAGGGTATCTCAAATTTCTTACTCAGCACCATACAAATGTCTGCAAATCTTTCCTTCTGGGTCTAAACATCATCCTTCCAGCATGTCTAAACTGAAATATCTGAGTCACCACAAGCATTATAGGTGGGCTCAATGTTGAAGAAACACATGGAGGTGGCCCTTCTTTCAAAAGGTCAGACATTGAGCTCTTCAAGCCTGGCAGTGTCAGAAGAGTACTTTCAATGTCCACTAGGACAATTGCATTGTCAATGGTCAAGGTAGTCTGGTGGGCTTATATGGCGAAGATGAGTCAATCCATCAATTGAGCACAGAACCCCATTTACCAGAGGGGTTACGTGCTCAGAGGTCGAGAATCATTCTGTATAATGACAACTAAGTCCATGTATGGCACATTTTGTAACCTATTGCAAACCATTTCTAGCCTGTTTAGTTGATCAAGCAACTTTGACAACACAGCTTCAGTTTTAAATGAATCAAATGATATGTTAATTAAAATACTTCAGCTTTACTCTCCCTTGTGTTTGGCTTGCTACATCCCATATGCGTAGTCAGGTGGGATAATATATAGAATAAATGTGTTTCCGGCGCCAAGATGCTTATTTCCTACAAACTGTTTGCTGCAATTAAATATACGACCAATATAGGCTGAATGAAAATATGTGAAAATGAAGTGAATTAGTGAGCCAGTCCATCAATTGGGTGCAGAACCCCATTTACCAGAGGGATTGCACGCTCATGGGCAAAATTCAGAGGTTGAAAATTATTCTGCATGATGACAACCATGTCCATGTATGGCACATTTTGTAACCTATTGCAAACCATTTCTAGCCTGTCTAGTGGATCAAGCAACCTTGACAACATGGCCTCAGTTTTTAATAAAATCTAATCATATGTTGATTAAAATACTTCAGCTTTACCCTCACTTGTGTTTGGCTTGCTACATCCCATACGTGTATGCTGTCATGCTTGTATCAGGAAAACTTGAACATTTTATACTTGGTATTTTTTTTCCTTACACGTAAGCATGACAGCATACAGGTCCCTCCTTGGGCTTTGCATTGAGTATAGTTACGAGAATTCTGCCTTGTGGATGGTGATTCATTTATATAGTATAGCTGGTCCTGTTATTGGGCAGGGAGCGGAGCCAGTACCCATACGTGTATGCTGTCGTGCTTATGCGTCAGGAAATTTTTGTAACATTAAATAAAGCACCCTATCATTTGTGTAGCAATTATATGTGAAGTATTGTGTCCCTTTTTAAAAAGAAGTGGAGTTACACATCCAAGTACTCTGCAAAACTCAGCAGAATATGCCAGTGCTTTCTAAATAAAATGAATAAAATCCACTTTGAGTATTAAAATGTAATTTTAGATAACAGCATACACATCCAACTTTGAGAATAGAAACAAGCAGCTAGGATGACTGCAAGCATAAAGCTTTCTGAGCTTTGTCACTTCAGGCATGCTGGAACAGAAGAATATAGTTTTCTTAGGTAACAGGACAATGTAGTCTTGTATCCAATTTGTTGGGAATGATTTTTTTCCTTGCCCAATCTATACCTTTAGATCTAAAAAGTATGGCATCTTGACAAAGAAGCATTTTTCTTTTCATGACTAATATTTCTATATCCAAAATAACACTCCATCTCCCAGGGTATTTCCTGTCACCACAGCTAAAAAGTCTTCATAAAAGGTGAAACAAGAAATTTCTCTTTTTCCTTGTCTCTTGCGTGTTCTACTTTGATTATCATTTGTCATAGATAGCAGCTATGGGGAATAAAATCATCTTTCAGAGAACACAATCAATGTTTTTAGATACGGCACAATAAATATATTTTATATGATAGGTTATACATGCACACACCAACCACAGCAAATTTTAATACAGAGTCTTAATTAAATCAAAACTTGTGTTTATTACCAGTTCCTATCAGGAACATATTAATAAAGGTAAAACATGCTGGAACAACTTAATTTCATTATTTCTATAGCCTGGTCACTTGAAAAGAAACCGATAACAAGGAAACAGGTGAGAAAGGCAATGAAATTGTAGAAACTGGTCCACTTTTAATTGGACAAATGGACCAATCAGGAGGGAAATGCTTAGTCACAATCCCTCTATGTGATGAGATTGCTTGAAAGGATGCATAGAATTTATTCACATGAAGCTGGTGCAGAAAGAGTCTCACAAATACAGGAGGAAGGAGAGTGAAAGTTAGAAGATTGAGCAGTGAGAGAAGCAGCAAAAGATGGATAGAAAGACCCCGGGAGAAGGGGGATTAGGCAATAACTGAAAAATGAAGGGCCTTCTGCTGCTACATCAAAAGATGGCCCACAGTCAGCAATAGCAGACATTTGGATAGGTGGAGAATAATGTTTATAAAATATGAACTCTAGGGAAATATTGAAATAAATAGTTTAAATGCATATATAAGAACAGGATTACCTGCCAATAATCTGCAATTCTAGTCAGCCAGCATTGAATTTTCAGTGCCCCTGATCACATCACATAACGTTTTACAAATTCCTAATTTTTTAACTAATAGGAAATGTATTTTTGTTTAAAAATATACACGGAAAATTAAGGTGACCCTTTGCTTTCAAGGTATATGGAACCCTAATCACGAAAATCTGTTATAAACTTTAACATGTTAATCAGTGTTGCCAACCTACCAGATTGAAATTTACTGACATGACACCCAAAATTTACTGGCACAGCCAAGTTTTTACTGACATTTATAATGCCCCGTACCCACGGTCGGAGTATTCTCCAGCCAAAAGCACATCGGAATTCCAACGGAATTCCATCGGAGAAAAATAGAACATGTTCTATTTTTAAATTACGATGGAATTAATCAGAATTACTCCGATGGGGCACACACACGGTAGGAATTTCCGATGGAAAAAGTCCGTCTGACTTTTTCCATCGGAAATTCCTATCGTGTGTACAAGGCATAAAAGTTAAAAAATTACAGTTTTAAGTGTAAATACATATATAATGCAACAAAATTGTTGCTCAGGATAAATAAAAGGGTAATAATGACAATTGCTGCAGCAGCTGCGCAAAGAAGTGCTACAACTTTAAATGTGAAAAATATTGGTTATCATGCAGTGCTGGCAGCTCACGTGTGGATTAGTGGATTAGTAACCACAGTTGAATGTGATAACAAAGTGACAAAAAGTAAAAATAGTTAATCAAATGCAAAAAAAATATATATGAGTATGAGTGCTTCAAGTGCAACAAACAAAACAATAATCTTCAATGGATAAACGGATCCCTTTTCAGAGACTCCGCTCACTATGGTATAAATAGGTGACCACAGATCAATGTGATGGCAAAAAATGAAAACAACAGAAATAGTTAATCAAATTGAAATTAGTAGAACTACAAGTGCTGGGTGCAAGGGTGCAACAAAAGAATATAAATGTAAAATCTTCAATGAGTATGCTGATCCCCCTTCAGAGACCCTACTCACTGGATGAAGAGGATCCACAGCTTCTCAGTCTGGGATCATACATGCATAAAAAGTGTCTATGGCTTTCCCTGAAGCGGTTGCTTGATGGTTGCTTGGATGAAAGAGTAGTTTACACCGGTAAAAAAGCACACACAAAGGGGCATGATAGTGAAGTACTGCTGGGCAATAAGTAAATGGCGCCGGTGAGGCGCTACTCAGGCAATCAGAGAAAACACTTCCGTGAACGCTGCTCGAGGAGCGTGCACTCCACAGAGGCAGGAACTTGCGTCACAGGTTTGCCGCAAACCGGAAGTTACATCAACGCGTTTTGCCCCTCCTCCAGGGCGTCATCAATGGACATCACATCCGGCCTGCGTGAGCTGTTATTTATAGTACCAGGGGAGAACCACTCCAACAGAAAAAACGTTAAGGATTCAAATAGGATCCACTGGAGTGCAACCCTACTTCCTGCAATCACATAATTTCCTGTCTGCCAAACATAAACTTTATTAAGAACGGACAGAGATGACATCAAACCAAACTGCCGTCAAAAATTAAAACAATGAATTGATATGAGAAAAATTTTAAATTCACAATAAAAAAGATAGGAGTGAATTTGATGTAATGCCAGTAATCAAAAATTGGTAGAACATGAAACAAAAATAAAAAAATATAATACAAATTAAAAATAGAAAAATGGAAAGAAATATAAGGTAAAATAAAATTTAAAAATAAATAAATAAAAAACAAATGAAAATAAAAATTTAAATAAAAAATAAAAATAAAATAAAAATAAGATAAAATGGAGTTAAAAATAAAATAAAAAATAAATAAAAATAAAATAGAGATGTTACCAATTGGATAAAAAACAGTTGAGATCCAGCTCAATATTGAGATCTGAGGGGCTTAAAGTACGAAGCCTATGGATCCATTGGGATTCGTTCTGGGAGATAGATTTTTTGAGGTTGGACCCCCACCAGTGTACCTCTACTCTATCTATCCCACAGAACGTGAGCCCACTAGGATCCCTATTGTGGAACAGTCTGAAATGGTTGGACAAACCATGATGTTTGTACCCTTTCTTAATTCTATTGACATGTTCTCAAAGCCTTATCCTAGCTGCCTAGTTGTCCTTCTCATATATTGAAGCCCGCAGGGACAAGACAGCAGATAGGTGACGTGTGGTCCCACATGTGATAAATTTCTTTATCTCAAAAGATCTTCCTTCAGAGAAAGAACTAAAGTGGGTTGTTTTCCTCTTTCAAAATTTTGAAGTTTTGCACATCTTGCATCTCCCACAGCTAAAAAAACCTGTTTGATTCAGTAAAGTAAATAGTTTCTTGGGGGGGGGTTTGACAACATTATTTGCCAGTTGGAGCCTTAAGGTAGGTGGTTTTGTGTAAATAAACTTGGGTTGCGTTGGTAGTACCTTTTTTAATTCACGATCCTCTAATAACAGTGGCCAATGTTCCTTGACAATTTTTTCGAAGTCTCTATATTGGCGATTGTAGCCAGTAAGAAAAGCTATTCCAAAATCTTGCTTTTTTTCTTTTTTCTTTTTGAACAGGTTATTTCTATTCATCTCCCCAATGGTAGTTTTGGTCTTGATTAGTTCCTCAAGGTTGTATCCTTTATCATGAAAACGGTTAACAATGAGATCAGCTTGTATATTGTAATCTTCAATCTTGTTACAATTTCTTCTAACTCTCAACATTTGGCTCTTGGGAATCCCACCAAGCCATCTAGGATGGTGACAGCTCCCTAACGGGATATACCCGTTCCTGTCCACACTCTTGAAAAAAGTTCTGGTGAACAATTTATCTCCCTCCTTATAAAGTGTCAAATCCAAGAAACTGACTTCCTGGTGACTAAAGGACTCGGTGAAGGAGATACCAAATGGGTTATCACTTATTTTCTTCAAAAACTGAAAAAAGTATCTTGCAATCCTGCCCAAATTATCACAATATCGTCAATATACCTTTTGTACAGTCTGAGTTCAGGCATGTTGACATCATAAATGGCTTTACTCTCCCAAAAGCTCATGAAGAGGTTGGCTACTGAAGGGGCCTACTTAGCCCCCATTGTCACGCCCCTTTTTTGACGATAATATTATTTTACATGGCAGAAAAAATTGTGGCTCATCGCCATATACTAAATTTGAAGTAAAAATTCACTCTGTTTCCGTTTGATATTAGTGCTGCTCAATGATTATTCCACAGCTTGAAGGGCATGGTGTTGCTGGATATTTGTATAAAGGGAATTGACATCAACACTTGCTAGGATACAGTTTTCATATACTGTCATTGGTGCAATTAGTTCAATTAGATCCTTACTGTCTCTTAGATAAGCAGGACAGGCTTTAGATGCTATCAGGCGACATAGTTTGGATTTGATTGCATTTATATTAGGCTCAATTAGCTTAAGCTTTTTTTTCTTTCCTTCCTATCAGCATCTCCAATAGATTTCTCTCTGTATGATTAAAGAAAGCAAACCATTCATCTTACAAATCTTTGTCTGTTAATCCATCATTGGGAGCAATGTCCCACTTTAGTTGCCTCGGTGTGATTTTGTCCTTGACATATTTCCAAAGGGTAAAAATGTCCCATCAGGTTCTGATTTGTTTATCCAGGGCACATTTTAAATGTTTAAAATCCTGATTGACATCAATATGATCATTTGCTGGGGAAAATAAATCATCTGAATTGAAGCTCCTACTATTAATAAATGAAAAAATCTCCATAGCTGCCAAAAACACTCCCAAAAGGGGAGAAAAATATATAATATAACAAAATTGTCTCTCAGGATAAATAAAAGGGTAATAATGACAATTGCTGCAGCAGCTGCACAAAGAAGTGCTACAACTTCAAACGTGAAAAATATTGGTTATCATGCAGCGCTGGCAGCTCACGTGAAAAACTACGTGAATATGACAGGAATTGACTCCTATACGTGGTAGAATTAGTGGATTAGTAACCACAGTTGAATGTGAATTTTTAATTTTTCTCATATCTATTCATTGTTTTAATTTTTGACGGTAGTTTTGCTTGATGTCATCTCTGTCCGTTCTTAATAAAGTTTATGTTTGGCAGACAGGAAAAGATGTGATTGCAGGAAGTAGGGTTGCACTCCAGTGGATCCTATTTGAATCCTTCAAGTTTTTTTCTGTGGGAGTGGTTCTCCCCTGGTACTATAAATAATAGCTCATGCAGGCTGGATGTGATGTCCATTGATGACGCCCTGGAGGAGGGGCAAAACGCGTTGACATAACTTCCGGTTTGCGGCAAACCTGTGATGCAAGTTCCTGCCTCCGTGGTGCGCACACTACTCGAGCAGCGTTCACGGAAGTGTTTTCTCTGATTGCCTGCTTCTGCCTTACATTCTGTGAGTAGCGCTTCACCAGCGCCATTTACTTATTGCCCAGCAGTACTTCACTATCATGCCCCTTTGTGTGTGCTTTTTTACTGGTGGAAACTACTCCTTCATCCAAGCATCCATCAAGCAACCGCTTCAGGGAAAGCCATAGACACTGTTTATGCATGTATGATCCCAGACTGAGAAGCTGTGGATCCTCTTCATCCGGTGAGTAGGGTCTCTGAAGGGGGATCAGCATACCCATTTATCCATTGAAGATTATTGTTTTGTTTGTTGCACTTGAAGCACTCATACTCATATATATTTTTTTTCCATTTGATGAACTATTTTTACTTTTTGGCACTTTGTTATCACATTCAACTGTGGTTACTAATCTACTAATTCTACCACGTATAGGAGTCAATTCCTATCATATTCACTTAGTTTTTCACGTGAGCTGCCAGCGCTGCATGATAACCAATATTTTTTACAAACAAGTACAATATGCAATTAGCAATGCAATTTAACCACTACCAGACCGCCCACCGTGGATATACGTCAGCACTTTATCGTTAAATAAAGGTGTTATGGCAGCAGAAATCTGCCATAGCCCGGCATTTTTTTCCACAGCGGGCGGCCTGGCTTAAGATAAAAGTGGTCTCCGCGGCAGATTCCCTGTGAGACCACTTTTATGGGCGGTGGGGATAACCCGGTCCTGTGGCCTGATGGGCAGGAAGTCGGGTGAGGGCATGATGGCCCCCACTTGACTCTTGGAGGACCAGAGCGACGTCAAACGTCACTTCCGCCCAACGGCCTTAAAGGGAAAAAATAAATTATTGAAAATAATATTTTTTCATTGCTTTT
This sequence comes from Rana muscosa, assembly GCA_029206835.1. Taxonomy (NCBI): domain Eukaryota; kingdom Metazoa; phylum Chordata; class Amphibia; order Anura; family Ranidae; genus Rana; species Rana muscosa. The sequence continues at coordinate 142,132,839 of CM055122.1, forward strand.
AAAGCTGAGTTTCACCCACTTTTCTATATCCACATCATACGCTCCAGACCTGAAAATGGGCAATTGTTTACAAGGCATTCTTTAGCACTTCCTGTCTCTTCCCTCCGCAGCAATGTACGGAATATCTTGCTGCACACTCGCTCCTGGGAGATATGTGTCATAATTCCCAGGAGTCAGTGGGCATTGCCGCCTCTCATCATTGCAAGATCCCAAAGAAGTTTCCTGCACTGCAAGGTGTGTATAATGCGCATCTGCGAGATCAGGCGGTGCTCGCTGGTTAGTCAGCAGCACCATATTCTGGAAGAGTATCCTAGTGGGCTTTGCATGCCCACAAGCAAGATGGAACCGTGCAACACAAAGAAAACTAAGGTTAGTTTTAGAAAAAATATAGAGAAATATAGTGGTGGTATTATTAACAATAGTGATTGCAGCATCAGCTTAAGATCATCATTAGAGATGGCTTTTAAAAAAAAAAATGTTGGTGGAACTCCGCTTTAATTGTAAATGTGAGATCTGAGGTCTTTTTGACCCCAGATCTCACATTAAAGTGGTCCTGTCATGCTTTTTCTCTATTACAAGGGATGTTTACCTCCTCTGTAACTCAAAACTGGTAACCTGTAGAAATTTTTAAACGTCGCCTATGGAGATTTTTAAGTGTCAAAGTTTGTCACCATTCCACGAGCGGGTGCAGTTTTGAAGCATGAAATGTTGGGTAGCAATTTACTCAGCGTAACATTATCTTTCACAAAATAGAAAAAAATTGGGCTAACTTTACTGTTTTCTTATTTTTTTATTCAAAAAAGTGTATTTTTCCCCCAAAAAATGCGTTTGTAAGACCTCTGCACAAATATGGTTTGACATAAAGAATTGCAACGACCACCATTTTATTCTCCAGGGTGTCTGATAAAAAAAAAAATTGTTTGGGGTTCTAAGTAATTTTCTAGCAAAAAAATAATTTTTTAACTTGTAAACACCAAGTGTAAAAAATAGGCTTGGTCCTAGATATTAAGGCAAAAAAACATATTTTTTATTTTATTATCAATATAGAAAGTAAGTAGCTCAGGGACAGGACTCAGGAGAGTAAGCAATTAGAATGGGCAGGCACACACACATAAAATTGGCTCTCACAGTGACACTGACAGCAGTACGCAGCAGCACAGTTGATAATGACACCTCACCAACACGACACATCCCCTCCTGAGTCACAGTGACAGTCTCTCTCACCGCCAGGTGGCCCCTTCCATCCACTCCAGTCCAAACAGCACTGACAGTCCCTCTCCCAGGTTGCCTTGCTCCCATCCCACAGACCTGCACATGAGGCTACCTTGCACTATGACATCACATGACATGCACAGGCACCATCACTGCCAGACCCACCTCCCACTGGCCCGCCCCAAAACACTGTAGCAGATATCCAAAGGAAAGATAACACCGTTCCCGGTGGGACCGCAATCCATATGCCGAAATCTCCATGGTGCGTTCCTGCCACGGAAAGAGTTGGTGATGCTGCTATGTATGTCTGTGTTCAAGCACTTGCTGTTACAGGGTGAATCGACTCTGTCCCTATCTCTCAGTTGCGCTATGTTGTGACATGGGCATCCAAAGTAGACTACAAATATCCTTTTTTAACACACACTTCACAGGCATGAGGACAGGCCGTGGGCACTAAACAAAATGCTGCAGGAGACCAGCTGCACTGAGATGATGCAACAGACAATAACAAAAAAGTTGAAACAAGTAATTTATATAAGAAATTAGCTTTTTTTATGAGACACAGTCCCTAAGCAAGCTAAATGTCATTCAGTTAAGGTTTACCCTATGGGGTACTATCTGCATAGTTGATTCTAAAGCCCCAGGCCGAATATCAGGCAGTTCAATAGAAACCGGCCGACATTCGGCTTCTGACAAAGGGGTATGACCAAAAAGGTCTACCAATCTGCATCTAGTCAGCTGACCAGTGTGTTCTGGTGGGGGGAATTGTTAGTACAGAATTTCCTTTCAAGCTCTTTAGTTTTTTTTTCATTCAGGCCATAGGGTTGCTGATAGTGTGTACTAGGTTTTTCTGTTGATGAGTAATAAATAAATCCCATGTCCCCAATCAAAAAACAAAAACAAAACAAAACATTGATTAGTAAAGCTATTATTGAAAAGTTTTAGATAATGTTTGTAAAATGGATAAAAGGATTAATCAGTTGAATTTCTAAAAAGCTAATGGTGCAGCAAGGATATTTGAGTTAATGTTTTACATTTATTGAGTTGTACAATGCCAACAACATAGAAAAGAGAGAGTGCACCGGCCCAGAGCAACACCTACCGACACCAATAAAATAGAAAAGTTAATAAAACACTCACAAAATAATAAAATTACTGGCATATTGTCTTATCCTGGGTTTACCATCTTCAGAGACTGGATAAATGATAAGTTAAATTGTCAAATCTCCACACCAAATAGTAGTAGATGCAATTCTGCTAAAGCATTTTTTTTCTCAGAGCTAACCTACTTGCATGCTTGCCTTTAGATAGCCTTTGGTTCTGCAGAAGTCATTATATTGTTTCACAGATTGCAACATGTTCTGTGAATGAGGGAGAGGATCCTGTTATTCATCCAACTCTTCCCAATCAACAGTATATGGGATACACTTCCCCTAGTGGAAAGCTATGTCACTGAACCTATATGCCAGAAGAGTTAATATTAAGCATTCTGGGTTTGCGTACATTTCCTTTTGTGTACATTTCCTTTATTTATTATGGTCAGAACAAAATAATAAGGAAGATGGACGTGAAAATGTGAAGCTCACGTCTTGAGGGAGGGTCCTGACCGTGCTGCTGAAGGAGATGTGAAACTTATTTCCCCCGGGAAGAGCCGTGGAAATCCTGCAGTGTGAGAGGCTGCAACCCCACAGATGAAGCCCCTGCTTCCCTCCTCCTCCCTCCCGATGACAAGCCAGTGAATGGAGCAGCAAACGGGACTCGGATTACGAGTGGAGGCTAGATTCCCACTCCATCAACCCCCCCGCTGACCCCTCCCCCCAGAGCCCTGCCTGTAGCGTTGGCTGCCTGCAAAGTTAAAGGACCCGCTCACGGGGCTAGGCGAGAGCTTTCCCCGAACAGCGAACCTAAGAAGCAGATAAGGTAAAGCTGAATTAAATATACATAAATTACGGAAGACTGAAACCAAATGGCATACGCAGCAGGTATGCTAATTTAGTCATTAAACAGCTATGGTGCAGACATAGGCTTAGGATGCAGCCTGTTTAAATGTGGAACGTGGCATACTGAGAATATTGTATGGAAAGGTTGGCTCTTCCCTGCTGATTGACAGTCTCCCCTCCCCAGGATATATGGACATAAAGTTGAAGTATTCTAAGGTGGAGGAATATTGATGAGGAATGGTAGTTAACCTCCCATTAACTGCTTATTGTTTATATGATAACCAGCCTGTGATGGACAATGCATATAAATGTAAAGTGACTAAAAAGAACTTGGAAGGAGAGGAGAGGGTAGAGGAGGAGGAGTAATTGAACGCAAAACTACACAGAAATAAAAGTCAAGCCAGCTCAATCTTATTAGGAGAGTACATGTGCACGCAAATGTGAGCTTTTACTTGAGGTTTCCTGCAAACTCACCTAGCACCCAGAGTGGGGAAGGACTATAGAACAAGCACCTGTATAGAACCTTGGTACCTGCATTTCCCTTATGTGGATAAATTATATGGGTAGCATGTGAAACATCAGAACAGGAACTTTGGTAAATCAAATGCGCTGAAATAATTATTGGATGGTGTGTATGGAAGCTGGAGGCTGAAGCAACCAGTAAGAGGCACGAATGGTTGTGGATATGCACATGGACTTGAGCGATTAGCCTAAGCACTGGCTGGTTAGCCTCTATGTCTGTATATACAGGTGCTTAGCATGGTATAAATGTAGTTTACATCCCTTCGCACTTCCACCCAGTCTGGCATGTTCATCGGACAGTATACTCTTCTTTTTTCTTAGAAGCAGAGACATATAATTACCAGCTTTTGAAACAGGCCTGCCACGCCCGCCACCCCCCAGAGATACCGCACAAATTATATAAGCCAGTTGGCCTACTCATCCCCTTTGGGCTAGCTTTTCTTACGTCAGCAACCTAGGATAGAGGTACCCCTGTAAGGAAGATTGCAGGATTGCAAGATCATTTTAAGGAAGGCTGGTCCACATAAATCTCTGAATAAAGTGTACAACAAATAGTATATAGTATACACCGAGATTTGCATACCTATCCATAGGAGTTATCTCTCCCGCCCCCCCCTTTTTTTTTTTTTTCATCTGAATCCAGAGTATTAGCCAGTTGGCTGAAACAAATTCAGACCAGACCTGGGTTTAAAATTGCTATATATAAATCTACCCGGGAGTGACTGGTAAACAGTACGATATTGGAGAGAAGAGGGGAATAGCTTGAAAGCGGGCTAGACTGCAGCAACTGAATAAATAGTAAAACTGGGTAAACGAATAAGAGCGGTCAATAAAAGCAAAATGAGTAGAAGTACAAGTAAAACCATGAAGGGTACGGCTCCCAAAACCCCTAAAAGTGCAGCAAATAGCACGATTAAACAATATATGATCCAGGAGGCAAGCTTAAAAAGCCCAGGATCAGGAATGCAACAGCAAGATAAAAAGGATAAGACAACAGAGAAAAGGACAAAGAAGATGGAAAAAAAGGAGGGAGGCGTAGCAGACCAATCCAAAAGTGATCTAACAATAGAAAGTGAACTAGAAATAAGCAGAGCAGACGAGTTATGGGCAGACGCACAAATACCAACAAAGGGAGAAATGAATGAGATGCTTATGAGATTAGAAAATGCAATAAAGGCGGAAATCAACACCCTAAGTACTGATCTTGGACACCTCTTGATAAGGGTAGAAACAATGGAAGAAAGAGTGGAAAAGCAGGATCAGGAATTAAGCAAACTAAAAGAGCAAACTAAAACAATACAACAAAATCAGAGAAATCTACTGTATCGGTTAGAAGACCAAGAGAACCGAAATAGGAGGCAAAACCTGAGAATCCGCTCACTCCCAGAGGAAAAAGGAGAAGATCTGAGGAAAATTATGAACATAATATTTAATCCCCTATTGAACATGGGAGCGGAAGACTCCATCAAAATTGAGCGAGTGCATCGCATTGGTAAACCAAGGAATGGAGAAGCGAACTGGCCGAGAGATATTATTGTGAGGTTTCGGTATTATGAAGTTAAAGCTGACATTTCAATGAAACTGAGGGGAAAACCCCCCATCCAATTTCAAGGAAATTAATTGCAGATCTTCACAGACTTGGCACCAGAGACATTGACAAGGTGACGACTTTTGAAGCCCCTCCTGGAGCAAATGAGGGTGCAGAATATTAAATACAACTGGGGGTTCCCGGCATGTCTTATGGGCCAGAAAGAAGGAAAATCAGCAAGATTAAGGTTCCCTGAAGAATTAGTAGGATTCTGTAATAAATTAGACTTGCAGATACCAGACTTACCGGGGTGGACAGAGAAGGAAATCGAGATATAGAGGAAAGGAAAAAGAAAAGAGGACATTAAAATTGAAGCGGTTATTAGATGACAATAGGAGTATAGAATAAGCACAGGCGGGGATTGTCTTGAGGGATCTGGGAGGGGAGGCGAGGGAATGAGGGAGGGGGGAGGGATGAGAAATTGGGTGCTGAGGATGGTGGACCGGGCCTCCGGGTAGCAACTTTGGGCTACCTCATCCCCCTAAATTGAAGAGGGGGGTGAGGGGCCGGGCGGCAGGGTCAGAGCCACACCTCTTAAAAGAAGAGAACCAAATGGAAAGAACACTAATGGTTCTAAGGCCAGGAAGGGGCCAAAAGGGGGGAGTAGGGAGGGGATTGGGGGATGGGGGAGGAGGGATGGGATAATTTACCTCAGTGATTTTCTAAGGCAAAAAAAGGGAAAAAAAAGAAAAGATGAGATGTCAGTAATACATTTTATATCTTATAACGTTAAAGGGTTAAACACGCCCACTAAGAGGTCAAATATATTGAAAGCACCCAAACACTACAGAGCATACATAGTTTTTCTACAGGAGACCCATTTAACCCTGGAATCAAATGTTAAATTATTCTCACCTAGCTTCCCGAAGTGGTACTATGGGGACACCATCTCAAAGAGAGCGAGGGGGGTCACAATAGGTTTTACCAAGGAAATGGGGTTCACATTGGAGGAAAGGATGACAGATAGAGATGGAAGATTTATTTTGTAAAAGGAAAGATAGGGGAAATGAGATGCACTTTGGCAAACATCAATGCCCCCAATGTGAACCCCATTAAATATCTCAATGAAATCTTGGGAAAACTGAAGGAGTTTGGGGCAGGCTATGTAATCCTGATGGGGGATATGAACTTTTGTATGGACCCAGTAGATAGTACGTCCCGGATACAGGGGACAAATAACAAACAGCGGACAAAGATAAAACAAAAATTGCACGATAACCAGATGGTGGACATATGGAGGATCATGCACCCAAAACAACAGGACTATACGTTTTTCTCCCCTGTACACGGGACGTACTCTAGGATAGACTATATAATGATCGAACATAGAATGCTGGATAACGTTATTGAAACAAACATAGAAATAGCCTCACTCTCGGATCATGCCCCAATAAGTAGGAAAGTAAAAATACCTGGATACCAAAGGCAACCCTATACCTGGCGATTAAATGAAGAACTACTTTGGGATGAGGAAGGATTAGAGAGGGTGAAAAAGGAATTAGAACAATACTTCCTGACAAATGATACGGAAGGGATTTTAGGGGCAACCCTATGGGAGGCACATAAAGCTATTATTAGGGGGATTTTGATTGCGGAAGGGACAAGGAAGAAAAAAGAGAGAAGTAGAAAACTTAAATCCTTGATTGGAGAAATATTTAAAGCTGAGCAAAAACATAAAAAACAACAGGGGCAACAACAAGAGTTATACCACAGATTGGTGATGAAAAGTGACGAACTTAAAGAACTTATGGAACACGAGACTAAAAGGACATTAAATTGCATAGAAAAAGAAAGATACATGTGGGGGAATAAGTCCAGTAAACACCTAGCAAAAATGGTACAAAAGAAAAAGTCCAGAAATTTCATAGAAAAGATAAAAAAAAGAACGGAGAGTTACTATATGCAACAAAGGACATAGCAGATACATTTAGAAATTACTATAAAGGGCTGTATTCAGTTGAGCAGAAGAGATGGAGGATAGGAGAGAAACAACTAAAAACAGAGGAATTCCTAGGGAAAGCGAGGTTGCCCAAGATTAATGAAAATGAAAGATCGGCGTTAGATAAACCTATAACAGAAGAGGAAATAAGTAGAGCATTGACAGACACAGCTGCAGGAAAAAGTCCTGGCCCCGACGGGTTTACAGCGATATACTTTAAAAAATGTAAGAAAATTCTGATCCCCAGGTTATGTAAATACATGAATGGACTAGGGTCAGAGTACGAAATGGGCAGAGAGGCCTCAGTAGCTATAATAACGGTTATTCCGAAGGAGGGAAAAGATGAAATGTTATGCTCCGGATACAGGCCGATCTCGCTGCTAAATGCGGATATAAAATTGTAAGCAAAGGTCCTAGCGGAACGAATGAAGGGACTGATGCCCAAACTGGTACATCCGGACCAGGTGGGATTTATCGCAGGAAGGGAAGGGATGGATAATGGGGTGAGAGCATTACTCCTCCTTCAGAAGATAAAAGAGAATGGGTCCCCAGGTCTACTCCTGTCAGTAGATGCAGAAAAGGCATTTGACAAGGTAGACTGGGGACTCATGATACAAACCCTGGAAACCATGGGAATAGGACCTAGGATGATACAATGGATTAAAACACTTTACTAGCATTCAATGGGTAGGATTAAAATAAATGGCACGCTATCTCCTGCGTTCGAGATGAAAAATGGGACAAGACAGGGCTGCCCCCTATCCCCTCTCCTGTTCGTGTTGTCCCTAGAACCCCTCCTAGCCACGGTACGAAATAATCCCAACGTTAAAGGTATTAATATAGAAGAAGATGAACACAAGCTTTCAGCTTATGCAGACGATGTTCTGTTCTATATTATTAACCCTAGGACCACACTGCCGAATTTACTCAAAATCCTTAAACAATATGGCGAATTATCAAACTTTAAAATCAATGTAACCAAGACTGAGATTCTAAATGTTAATATCAGTAAAGGGTGAAGAACGGAGCCTACAAGAGGCGTATAGTTTCCCTTGGCAGAAGGAGTTGAAGTATCTAGGGATAAAACTTGCCAACTCAATAAAAAAACGTACAAAATAAACTATATCCCTTTATTAGATGAAATTAAAACTGAAATTAGAAGGATGACAAACCGTCCGATATCATGGTTAGGAAGAATTAACATTCTGAAGATGGTCTTACTACCAAAGATCTTATATAAATTTCAGATGATCCCAGTGGCAATACCCCAACCATACTTCAGAGTGTTAAAAATCATATTAATGAATTTCATATGGAGGAATAAAAAACACAGAATCTCCTTCTCGGTATTAAAACAGGATAAAAAACATGGAGATCTGGCTGTCCCTGACATCAAAAAATATTACAATGCGGTGGTGCTGTCCAGGGTAGTAGAGTGGGCCAAAGACAGACACAAAAAAAGGTGGGTAAAAATAGAAAAGGCACTGGCAAAGACACAATTGGGAAGTATAATATGGAATCCCAGGCAGTATAGAGCACTAGATGAAAATACTCACGTTATAACACAAAATGCACTCAAAATATGGGACAGGTTACATAAACAAATAGATAGGGATTATAATTCTCCCCTTATTGAATTAAAAGAAAACAAATATTTTGCACCAGGGAAAAAAACAGTAGGTAGAAATTGGATAAAAAAAGATAAAGCACAGCTAAAAGATATAATAAAAAGAGGAAAAATTACACCATTTCAGGAGTTAAGACACAATAGGGAATTAATTATATTGGATGAATAGAGGTATCATCAATTGAACCACTTTATACAGAAATTGCCTCAACCAATTAGGTCGGGAGAGGAGCTTACACCGCTGGAACGGCTCTGTACAGAGGAAAACTCAAAAGGCACTATATCAAAACTTTATAAACTGTTATTGACAGTGGACGAACCGGAGATACCCCCATATATAAAGAAGTGGGAAAGGGAATTGGGAACACAAAGAGATAAAATTACTATAGACAAAATAATAAAACTGACCCACTCCTCTGCTATGGACAGTAGGACCGCAGAAATTAATTATAAGTGTATCACAGGATGGTACGCTACGCCAGATAAATTAAAGTGGAGTTCCACCCTCTTTTACAACTTGTTTGCATCCAATGTATTTATGTCCCCTAAGACTAATTGGCATATCATTTATTTTATTTTTTTAAACTCACTGTTTTATATTGGTATGTTTATATCTCGTGCCGCGGCCGCAACAGGTCTTCTAGCGTCATTCACTGACCGCTATGCCTCCTGGGAGATGTTTTTCTTCAATCCCAGGAGGCCCTGTGCCCTCTCATCTCATTTACATTGTAATCAAGGCACGCCCTCCCTTCCCTTGGTCCGCCTGGAGCTCCTCCCTCCCTACTCAGCAAGCTGATTTGTGAATGATGTGACGTGCTGACGTCCTGTCCCCCTCATCCCGAGATTCGGAACAAGAGGTACGGGCGCGGGTGGGGAAGAAAATGTGTAAAAAGCCGTCCCGCGGCAGCAGCGTCCACCACCCCCCTCCCCGCTCAACAACTATGTAAAAAAAAAAAAAAAACGTCCCGCGGAAGCACCCCCCGCCCCCCTCCCCCCCCCCGCACAACAAATGTATAAAAAGCCGTCCCGCGGCAGCAGCGTTCAACCCCCCCCCCCCTCCGGGCTCAACAACTGTGTTGGAGAAGAAAACAGTGGTAGCCAGTGTAGTGGAGAAAAAAAAACTGTCCCGCGGCAGCATCCCCCCCCATCAGCAACTCTACAGTGGTGTGGTAGCCAGTGTAATGGAGAAAAAAAAAACTGTCCCGCGCCAGAACCCCCCCCCCCCCTCATAAGCAACTCTACACTACAGTGAAAAAAATAAAAAACAAAAAAAGCAGTCCCGCGTCAGCACCTCCCCCAGGCCACACCCCCACGCTCATCAACTGTACAGTGAAAAAAAAACACCCGTCCCGCGGCAGTACCCACCCCTACTGCCAAAAAAAAAAAAACAACCCCCGCGGCGGTGCATCCCCCCCGCACCCAACAAGGGTACAGTGTGATAAAAAAAAAACGTCCCGCGCATCTCTAACACCCCCCCCCCGCTCTATATCTTTACAGTGGGCCATGCGATTCGATGTGCTGGGGGTTATGCAATGTTCTGTGGGCCCTGCGATTCGATGTGCTGGGGGTGTTGCAATGTTCTGTGGGCCCTGCGATTCGATGTGCTGGGGGTTATGCAATGTTCTGTGGGCCCTGCGATTCGATGTGCTGGGGTGATGCAATGTTCTGTGGGCCCTGCGATTCGATGTGTTGGGGGTGTTGCAATGTGCTGTGAGTGATGCGATTCGATGTGTTGGGGGTGTTGCAATGTTCTGTGGGCCCTGCGATTCGATGTGCTGGGGGTGTTGCAATGTTCTGTGAGTGATGTGATTCGATGTGCTGGGGGTTATGCAGTGTTCTGTGGGCCCTGCGATTCGATGTGTTGGGGGTGTTGCAATGTGCTGTGAGTGATGCGATTCGATGTGTTGGGGGTGTTGCAATGTTCTGTGGGCCCTGCGATTCGATGTGTTGGGGGTGTTGCAATGTTCTGTGAGTGATGCAATTCGATGTGCTGGGGGTGTTGCAATGTTCTGTGGGCCCTGCAATTCGATGTGCTGGGGGTGTTGCAATGTTCTGTGGGCCCTGCGATTCGATGTGCTGGGGGTTATGCAATGTTCTGTGGGCCCTGCGATTCGATGTGCTGGGGGTTATGCAATGTTCTGTGGGCCCTGTGATTCGATGTGCTGGGGTGATGCAATGTTCTGTGGGCCCTGCGATTTGATGTATTGGGGGTGTTGCAATGTGCTGTGAGTGATGCGATTCGATGTGTTGGGGGTGTTGCAATGTTCTGTGGGCCCTGCGATTCGATGTGCTGGGGGTGTTGCAATGTTCTGTGAGTAATGCGATTCGATGTGCTGGGGGTTATGCAATGTTCTGTGGGCCCTGCGATTCGATGTGCTGGGGTGATGCAATGTTCTGTGGTCCCTGCGATTCGATGTGTTGGGGTGATGCAATGTTCTGTGGGCCCTGCGATTCGATGTGTTGGGGGTGTTGCAATGTTCTGTGAGTGATGCGTTTCGATGTGCTGGAGGTTATGCAATGTTCTGTGGGCCCTGCGATTCGATGTGTTGGGGTGATGCAATGTGCTGTGATTGATACACACACATATCCCTCATCCCTCAACTTCGGCCTTCTCGTCCCTCATCTTCAAATACAGAAATCTGTTGCTAAGGGTAAGAGCTTTAAAAATATCCTAATTGTAAACTAAATTATTTGTTTCTGTGCAGATATATCTACATTATATATATATAATCTTATTATGTAGATATATCTGCACAGAAACAAATGATTTAGTTTACAATTAGGATATTTTTAAAGCTCTTACCTTTAGCAACAGATTTCTGTGTTTCTAGAATATTATTACTTGTACATACTGGAGGGGAGGAGGGGAGGAGATGTTTACATAAATAGGGGGCGGCAACTTGCTATGAAACTGGAGAGAAAATATAACATGAAAGTGAAACCGATTACACTGCTTGTGATATCCAGGAAGACATATGCAGTCTGGCTTCAGATGCCCAGACTTAAAATGGCCACGGCCTATTTCTAATTTATAAACTATCTAAATGCTGTAATAACCTAACAAAACGGACCTTAGTTTACAGACTAACTTTACTAGAATACATAAAAATTGTGTATTCTAGGGGTATTTTTTTTAAAAAAGTGTAATTTCGGCCGGAACACTACTTTAAGTAAATTTCAAGTAGGACAGACCGCAGAATGTTGGAGAGGATGTAGGAAAACGGGAACAATGGCTCACCTGTGGTGGCATTGCCCAAAACTTTAAAAATATTGGGAAAAAACCTGGACTTGATAAAAGTAATTACTGAGAAGGAGATTAAAAGAGACCCATGGATAGTGTTATTCCACGGAGGGGAAGGAGGAGTGAAACAGTATAAAGAGTCACTGATCCCATACCTATTAAATGCGGCTAAAAGGTTGATTCCAAAAAATGGCAAGAGGTAGAAAGCCCATCAATAGGGGAGTGGATTGACGCAGTGGAAGAAACATATAGCATGGAGGGGCTGAAGTACAGTTTGGAAGATAGAAAAACACGATGTAACGACAAATGGGAAGGTTGGAAAGAGTTTAAGAAAACATGGAGTTATGCAGAAAATTTGAGATGTTAGAGGCAAAAGGAAAGGAAAATAATGAGGTAAAAGAGGGAGGGTGGGGGAGTAGATGGGGGGGGGATTAGAGGGAGATAAGGGGACTTTAAGAATATAATTATAAGAACATAGATTGATATGTGTCTTCCTTTTTTTATTCAATATTGGATATACGAAAGTGTATTAATGTAATATAATTGGAATTTTGATAAAATAAAATAAAGAATAAAAAAAAAAAGAACAAAATAATAAAATGTTAGAAAGAATTGCTTTCTGATAGAGTAAATGTGAAATATTGCTTATAGATATTTTGTATTTTCACCAGCAACCAGCAGGTGGACCAATGATAAAAAAAAAAAAAAAATCACGTTTTTTTTTTATTACAGCAAGGCAGTCTCCACAATGGACAAAATAAAAGATAACATGTACAAAGGAAGATACCAATCAACTGACTGGATACAGGTAGCTTTAAAAACCAATCATGCCAAAGGCCTGCACATGGCAGGTAGTGCATGACAATCAAATTTGTTAAATTGAAAAGCAATGAGAAACAAATCCAGATCCATCCCTAAGTAGTTACATTACTTACACTCAGGAACAGCTTAGCATGACATCAATAGAACATTCTGCGATAACTCCCAAAACCATTTTGCAAAATTAAAAGAAAAGTCAGAGAGAAGAGTCGAAAAGGGACCAAGAGGTGTGAAGGAGGATGGGGGGGGGGTATTGTCGGCTCGATCCAAGGAAGGGTGCAACGTATCCTCTCACTTAGCAGGGCCCACATCGAAGAGGGATTTACCCTCCTCAGAAAAGATGAACATATTCCACAGGTTCCATGTTTTGGAGTACACTTTTGCCTTGTACACACGATCGGAATTTCCGATGGAAAAAGTCCGACTGACTTTTTCCATCGGATATTCCGACCATGTGTATGCCCCATTGGACTTTTTCCATCGGAAATTCTGAGTAATTCCGTTGGAGTTTACATGTTCTCTTTTACTCCGATGGAATTCCGTCTGATGGATGGAGGCTGCGTACATTTCCAGGTAAGGAGAATACAAGATTTAGGCCTCATGCACACAGGGCGTTAGAAACGAGCTGCAAGGCCACTACCAACACCAGGAAAAAGCGGCAGTAAAAACTTGCTTTTAGTAGCTTTTTGCATTGGCGTTAATGTATATTTAGCTGGGCTAGCTTTTAGCAGCGTTTCTCTGCCTCTATTCATTGATTCCCTATGAGCCCATTGATTTGAAGAGAGGTCACACCACAAGTCGGATCATGATGATCCGATTTGTGGTGCAGCTTGTGCTCTGAGGATCTTGAAGAGGAACCCTTGTCAAATCTAATAAAAAAAAAACTGGCGTAGGGTTCCCCCCCCAAGACCATACCAGACCCTTTGGTCTGGTATGGATTTTAATGGGAACCCCCACACCAAAAAAAAAGTGTGGGGTTCCCCTCAAGATCCATACCAGCCCCTTATCCGAGCATGCAGCCTGGCAGGTCAGGAAAGGGGGGCAAGGGAGCGCACCCCCTTCTGGACCATACCAGGCCTGCGCCCCCAACCCCAAATAACCTTGTCCCTATGCTGATGGGGACAATGGCCTCTTTCCGACAATCCTGGCCGTTGGTTGTTGGGGCTGTGGGCTGGGGGCTTATCGGAATCTGGAAGCCCCCTTTAACAAGACCGAAGTGTCTAGTATAGTCTTGGGGGGAACCCCATGCCAGTTTTTTTTTCATTTTGGCGAGGGTTCTTCTTCAAGATGCTCAGCGCAGAAGCTGCACCACAAGTCGGATCATCATAATCCGACTTCTGGCACGACTTCTATTCAAATAAATGGGCTCTCATAGGGAACCATTGATTTTGACATTTAAAAAAAAACAAAAAAAAAAACGCTTGACGAGGCTTAATGCGGCGGTATCCTGCGTTAAGCCAGGTTTAGCAGCTTTTACCAGCGTCCTCAGAACGCACTGGCCCTAGGTATTTTTTGCAACTTGAAAACACCTATGCCACTTACAGCTTCTAAAAGCCTGTGTGTGCAAGGACACATAGAATAATATGGAGAGGCGTTTTTAAGCTGCAAAAAAAAATGTCTGACGCTGCTAAAAGCAGCTGTAAAAATGCCTTGTGTGCATGAGGCCTTAAGGAGGTGACGGAGTATAGATTTTTTATATACTCTGTGGGCATATTGGAGGCATGTACGAGGAAAAAGTTTGGATCGAGCGGAACGGCATAATACAGTAGGTAAGATTTTGAGCTACTCTACAGACCTCTTTCCAAAAAAAGGGTCCTAGTACCATTTTTAATGGAACCTTGATACACCTAAAAGCACACTGCAAAATATGATACTGCATTACATTCGAATGAACTGACTGCCGTAATGCAACGTTAATGCGTGACATATTGTGTCACACCTCAGCAAACTTGCATATATGTACGGAATAAAAGTGCCCTAAAATTAAACTCTGGCAAGTAGTTAAAGCGGGATTCCACCCGTAATTTTTTTTTTTAAAAGTCAGTAGCTACTAACAGTGTAGCTGCTGACTTTTAATAAGGACACTTACCTGTCCTACTCGCCCGTGATGTCGGTGGTCGATCGCTGCTGGCAGGTCCCGGCTCCTCCATCCTGACTATGAGAAACAGGCAGTGAAGCCTTATGGCCTGCCCGTTTCCAACTGCGCATGCACCACTCGCACGGCGCTTTGTGAGTGGGCGCCCCATTCACAAGAAGAGGAAGCGGAAGGACATAATCCGAGGCAAAGGAAGAGGCAGATTAGGGGACTTCCGCATAGCAACAGGCATTTCGGGTGAGTATATATATATTTTTTTCTATTAATTTTTTTCTCTTTTTTTTATAATTTTAGTGTATTTTTTTTTTTGGGTGGACCTCCGCTTTAAGTACACAGTTAAGTACACAGATAAAATACAAACAAGGGTGTTGTTTTACCAGACAAGTATGTGTATTTTTGTTCACCCAGTCCTGTTCACCCACTCAACATGGCTCTGTCTGGTAGGAAAGGAGACCAGGTTCTTCTCTTGTCTCTTCTTAGTTCAATAACACACACAGGCCCCCCCCCACCTGTGACTGGACAGTGAAACGAGAAGCAGCAGACAATCCATGTGTTTAAGGGGGCCACATTTCCCTGCTCTGACCCTTCAAGGTTTCTCATCTAGCAGTGGCGGCTGGTGCTCAAAATTATTTTTGGGGTTTGCGGCAAAAACTGACTTCAACAACCCCCCCGCCCCCCACATGGTAAACGGACGGCAACAGTGCCCTGTGCCCCGAGCCCACCCTATTTTGAAGTCTATTAGAGCCTCTCAGGACTCTAATCACGTGCTTAAAAAAAAGCATGCGTCCAGCGCCCCGCATGTATATTAAGGGGCCGTACGCATGGATGGGGGGGCAGCGACCACCGGTGATGTATAGTTACTTAGAAATGTTGGCAACTATAATACTGTAATTGAATGAGTCAAAGCAGTACCTGCCCTCGCCTTTCCTCCTGTTTCTCTCAGTGGCTTGGTCCAACATTACAATCAAAAGCATAGAGCAATGATTTAAAAAAAAAAGTTTAAAAGGTATAAAAAAAAAAATTAGTTTCCCTTTAAGTCTGTGAGTAAGTCCTTAAGTGTTTTAGTGACATAATAAATTCTGATAATTGCAGTCCAGATCTAGCTTTTATGTAAAAGTAAATAAACTTATTTTTGACATGTTTGCTACACCCAATATGATTGAAGCAAAAAATAAATAAAAATAAAGTATATGTGTTAACTAATGAAGATGATGTTTTTCAGTCTGGTAGAGAAAACATTTTTATGATGTTTTTACTTATTCATAAGATTTGTCACTTACAGTAATCAACTATTCCAAACATATCACTGCCCCTACAAACTGACACATTCACTTCAGCAATTTAGCATATTCTGATTCACTTGAGTGCACACAGATGAGATAACTCCATCTGATGTTCAAGACAACTTCGGTACTGTAACCATCAAATTTTTTTGCAGCTTGAAAACGCCTATGCCACTTACAGCTTCTAAAAGCCTGTGTGTGCAAGGACACATAGAATAATATGGAGAGGCGTTTTTTAAGCTGCAAAAAAAAATGTCTGACGCTGCTAAAAGCAGCTGTAAAAACGCCTTGTGTGCATGAGGCCTTAAGGAGGTGAAGGAGTGTCGATTTTTTATATACTTTGTGGGCATATTGGAGGCATGTACAAGGAAAAAGTTTGGACAAAACAAAAAAAACCCTTGGAGGTGGGACTTTAAAAGTGACTGAAAACACACAGGAGTATATCAAAATTATGAATTTAATAAATGAGTACAAAAAATACAAAAACAATCTGAATAAAAACACATGGAATATGTACAATTACAGAAAGCTAAATAAATTGATAAGGAGAAGGTTGGACATTTATGATCAGACCCAACAGCTGTTTCGGTAAACCCTTCTTTGGGGGATTTGTAGACATAAAGGTCAATAATTGTCTATGGAGAGACAGATTCTGTTAGATATATAGTCATAATGTGGATTGGTATCTTATTATATACATGTACAAAAAACTAAATAATTCATAATAAATATTTGCTTACAGAGATTTCCAAAATTGGTTTGACATTCCATGTGTCAACAGGTCACGTGCATTGTTAGTGATGTAAACATGGGGCGAAAAACAAAGAACACCCCATATGGGAAGGCTACAGTATTGAGAGAATCCAAAGGCCTTCAGCAAGGGTCCCCAGATGAGAAGAGACGGCGGGACTGAGGAAGACTCTATATATATTAGTGAGTCTATATTCTGAAGAACATTGAAAAAACAAGGCGGGGGGAGAGACAAAAAGAGAAAGAAAAGAGGTAAATCAGCATGCCCGCAGTTAATACTTGAACCCCCTATCCTAGCCTCAACTAGAACCAGGGGGAAAAAAAGAGTGCGTTATATGTAAAAGCCTACCAGTATAATAGAACACCTCCAAGTAACAAAGTAAATGATGGGACTTGAACAAAAAAACTTCACCAATCGAGGGAGTCCTCCGTTAAAGAAAGATGCATCAATTATGCATTACTAAAACAGTGAAGTAACTGTATGAGAGTCCCACTGTTCCACTTCAAGAGAACAGTATCTAAAAAAAAATTGATAAAAAAAGAGTAAAAAGAAAATGAAGGCGATCATAGGGTCAGGACATAGATAGTAGACAATATAGCATGCTGCCTCAAAAAAGCTCTGTCTCAGCACAAAATACCTGTGTGGGTCCTCAGTATCAAGTCGACCGCCGTCTCCAATGCCTCGTGTGGACCAATACTGGTCATCTTGGGCTTTAAATGGCGTCCAATGGATGGCCGCGCATGCGTGAAGAAACGCAAAAAAACTGAAGCGTGATGACGTTATTGCGCAAGGCGTCGCATGGAGATGACGCGTTCCATATTGAAATAGGAAAGCGTGACATATAGTAAACGAAAGTAAGCCTATACAGGAAGGTATCGTTACCTAAAAGCGATACCTAAAGAGAAGCAAGCATGTTGCAGAGTATAAGCTGACCTGGTAGCAAAAAATCCAAACAAAAAAGAGGGAGAGAAAAGAAATTACTCACTACTAAAAATTGTATATATATATATTCAAATGGATCGCCGTACAGAGCTGGACCAGATCATTACAATATAGGTCGTAGCCGCAGGCCAAATTGTGATCTGAAGTAACGATCATTACTGATTCAATAGAGATGGTGAGACCTATAATCAAATGTGCATGAAATGTAGCCTGCACATAAAAATAAATAAATGAACCATAATTTTATGTAACAACTGTTAAACATATCGACAAGAATATATACATACAGCTAGTGATTATCATGCACATAATCCCTCCTCATATAAAAAACCCGTTGGAACAAATATGTGCAAAACAGGTCAGAGAAATAAAAAACAAAACCCAGGAAATTATCTCATTCTAGGGGGCCCCCCGCGCGCTAGATGCCCACCGCCATCCCAAAGTGATGACGGCCGGCAAATAACACGCGCCGACGCATTAATGCAAATGAATGCATCAAAAAAAGGGGGAAGAAAAAGTGTCCCAAGAGCAAGAAATCGGAACCCAAGTCAAACAAGATCGGGGACCGATTGGTCACTGGGACACCTCACCCCCTACATGCGCCGTGTGAAGGACAAAGGATCGGTCAAAAGCAAAATAGAACAAATGCATATGAAACGAAGACACATAGAATGAGGAAAAAAAAAAAAAGGAAAAAAAAAAAGAAAAAAGGGGGGGGAGGGGAGGGGGGAGAGGAAAAGAGGGGGAAACATTTTTTTTGTTATGATTGCATATCATTGATTGAATAGACATCCAGTACTATCAATAATATGTCATATTACATGTACTTCTGCTCTTCCCAGCCACCAGAGGAGAAGCCCTCAAAAACAGACGGTAACTGATGAGTTCATTCAACCCCGGTGGCATGATGGCATTTAAAGTGAAAATCCATCTAGTCTCTCTTTGTAAAAGAGTTCTGTTCCAGTCACCTCCTCTATTACTGGGATGTATCCTATCTAGAATTAAGAATTTTATTCTAGGAATTCTACTATTGTGGATGTCTCTAATATGACGTCCCAAAGGTAAATCTGGATCACATTTCTTCATACACGTAATGTGCCTGGCTGCTCTTTTAAAGAAAGGCTGTTTGGTTTTACCGATGTAAAATTCCCCACATTGGCATGAGAGTAGATAAACGACTCCTTCCGTTTTACAGCTAGCAAAGTGAATCGCTTTGAATTTTTTTCCATTTGGTGATGTTGCTTTATTATCAATGTTCATGTACTGACATAAATTGCAACCTCTGCATCGATAGGTGCCAGGTCGCCTACAGGGGTCAGCACGAAATTCACCAGTGTATTCACTTTGTATTAGATTATCCTTTATTGAATTGGCCTTACGATAAGTAATTGACGGTTGAGCTGGAACAAATGGAGCTAATGACGGATCAATCCTCAAGAGATGCCAATATTTGGAAACAATTCTCTTAATTTGCTCACTTTGTCTACTGAATTTGGTGATAATACGTACAGTATTAAAATCCACATTGTCCGGACCGATGGTTGGTTGTTTTTTTGTCAATAGTTGGTCCCTAGATTTAAGGGTAGCCCTTCTGAATTATTTTTTAAGGCTACTAAGGGAATATCCTCGTATTAGGAGACGGTCTCTTAAGGCATTAGCCTCTTTCTGAAAGGTAGCATCATTCGTGCAGTTACGGCGTAGCCGTAAATATTGCCCGAATGGGATTGATTTAACTAGTGATGTAGGATGTGCACTTTCAGCATGAAGTATGGAATTACACGCTGTGTCTTTGCGGTATAGGGCACTTGTTAGTTTTCCACTAATGTCCTTTAATATGGTAATATCCAAAAAATTGATAGATACATCACTGTATGTCATAGTAAATTTTAAATTGTAGGAATTATCATTCATGGCATCCAAACAGGACAACAGCAGTTCTGGGGTACCTACCCAAACGATAAATATATCGTCGATGTAGCGACTCCAATTGACAATGGATTCAGTGAGTGGCAAAAGAGTCTCTTCCGATAGGAAGCTCTGTTCCCACTCCCCCAGGTACAAATTGGCGTAGGAATCGGGCGCAGCAAGTCCCCATTGCTACGCCCTGTACCTGGAGGTAGTGGGACCCATCGAAGGAAAAGGCATTACACGTGAGGATATGCTCAAGAGCGGAGAGCAAAAACAAGTCAAAAGAGCGATTGTCACGGTGAGATTGAGATAGAATATGTCTGATAACCCCAATGCCCCGCTGGTGGGGGATGGAGCTATAAAGTGCTTCAACATCAACAGCCACCAGCAGGGCATTGGGGGGCACAGACATCTCATCTAGTTGGTTCAGTAGATGCATGGTATCTTTAATAAATGAAGGCAAGTTGTTCACATATGGGCGGATCTGTTCATCAATGAACTTGCTAAGATTTTCAGTGATGCTGCCACACCCTGAGACAATAGGACGTCCTGGCAGCATTGTTTGATTTTTGTGCACCTTAGGGAGGCTGTAAAAAGTGGGGATTCTAGGATGGAGAGTTCTAATGTAATTCCAAATTTGTAAATTAATAGTCTTATTGGTATATGCATCATCAATCAATGAGTAAAATGCATTATTGAACTTATCAATCTGAGTTCTTGAAATTCGTCTATACCAAACATTATTGTTTAATATCTTTAAACACATCTCCTTATACTGAAGATTCCCCATAATTACGATGTTACCCCCTTTGTCAGCTGTTTTTTTCGTCAGCTGAGTCTGTTTGGTCAAATTCTCAAGGGCCTTCTTTTCACTTTCGGTCAAATTGGACGAAATTTTACAATGGGAATTGAGTTTCTTGATGTCTCTAGTTGTCATAGTCAAAAAAGCTCCTAAGTTGATATTAGTACCTATGACTGGAAATTTGTCAGATTTCTTTTTTAGGGAAGATTGAATCTTAGGTAAAATTACCTTTTTAGTGGTTAGTATGGGTGTGTCTCCTATAAGTAGGCTCTCTAGATCGATCCTGTCTATGAGGTCCAAACTTCTGTGGTCCATAGACAAATCTACAAGAGTTTGTACATCCTGTTCATGTTGGATTTGAGTTTTTTCTTTTTCTTTAATTGGAGCTTCAATTTTAGTATACATACTTTTCAATAACAATTTCCTCGAAAATAACTGTAAATCCTTAATTATCTTGAATTTGTCTAGATCTGAACTTGGACAAAAGTTTAAACCCCTAGACAGGACCAATCTCTCAGCATCTGATAATGTGTAATCTGACAGGTTGATAATATTCAACCTATCACCACTAGATTCATGACCGCCTAGCTACGGTGCCGTGTTAGATGAATTAATGCTCATCTCCACCATGGGTTCGGCCATATCTGACACATTATTTTGGGGGAATAAAATCCCCGATGTAGATTGTTCAGATGGACCACCACGTGATCCTGTTACCTTCATACTCAGAGTGCCATTATAAGGAAGGATGGATGTTACTTCCACCATATGTTTTTTAGTTTGTCCCTTATTTGGTGATTTCCATTTATTCTTAAGTGGCTTTTTCTTAACCGAGATTGAACACTGTGAGGATGAAGAAAGAGAATAATTGAGTGATACATTAGATCCCCTGTCTTCAGCCGCCCCCCTCATTTCATTGAATTTGGGGCGTGTACGTGGGTTGTTGTTTCTTTGCCAATGATATGCTTTTGATTCTTTGAAAGCAATCTTATCTCTCCAGAATTTCTGTTCTTTGGCTGGCAACACGTTACCGGCCAGAAGATCAAGATGAGTCCTAATACCTTCTTCTAAAATGTTGTAATTGTCAAGATTCTCACATGGTTTTAACTGCATATAGACATTGTCAATGTCTATATTTAAAACCAGAATTCGTCTTGAATATTCTTCCATTAGCAGCCTTATCATTGTGAGGCTGCATTGTTGTAAATTCTTTTCCCATTGTTTCTTAAAGGATTCGTCAATATTGTCAAAAGTGGGAAAGATCTGAATGCGTAAACCTAACGGGTTCAAATCCTCCCTGATGTATTGTTCGAATCCTTCAATGTGCCATAATAGTTGTGCCTTCTTTTCAACCAATTTGGATAATTGGGAGAAAAGGGCTGACATTTCAGAGGTTTGGGCTTCTTTCTTTGCTTGCTCTCTATATCTGGACATATGTCCCTCAAAGTCCTTGGATTTGAACATGATGAATGCCAGACAACAAAAATAATATTATAATGAAAAAATGCTAACAATTAAATCAAAACAAAAAGAAAAAAGAAAAAGAAAAAAGGAAAAGCAAGCTAAATATAAATAAAGTGAATATAATATCAACAGAGAATGGTATCCAAATCTTCAAATAAAGTATAAATATATATATATAAAGAAATAGGACAAAATTGCAAATGTCAGAAAGAAAATTGGGGTTTGGGTATTTGCTACCCTGTTATATAGAAGAAATAGAAAACCAACATTTGCAAAGTTGTCAATGTTTATCAGTCACCACATCCCAAATTGAATAGACAAAACAAAAAAAAACCCTTGGAGGTGGGACTTTAAAAGTGACTGAAAACACACAGGAGTATATCAAAATTATGAATTTAATAAATGAGTACAAAAAATACAAAGACAGTCTGGTAGAGAAAACATTTTTATGATGTTTTTACTTATTCATAAGATTTGTCACTTACAGTAATCAACTATTCCAAACATATCACTGCCCCTACAAACTGACACATTCACTTCAGCAATTTAGCATATTCTGATTCACTTGAGTGCACACAGATGAGATATCTCCATCTGATGTTCAAGACAACTTCCGTACTGTAACCATCAAATTTTTTTGCAGCTTGAAAACGCCTATGCCACTTACAGCTTCTAAAAGCCTGTGTGTGCAAGGACACATAGAATAATATGGAGAGGCGTTTTTTAAGCTGCAAAAAAAAATGTCTGACGCTGCTAAAAGCAGCTGTAAAAACGCCTTGTGTGCATGAGGCCTTAAGGAGGTGAAGGAGTATCGATTTTTTATATACTTTGTGGGCATATTGGAGGCATGTACGAGGAAAAAGTTTGGACAAAACAAAAAAAAAACCTTGGAGGTGGGACTTTAAAAGTGACTGAAAACACACAGGAGTATATCAAAATTATGAATTTAATAAATGAGTACAAAAAATACAAAAACAATCTGAATAAAAACACATGGAATATGTACAATTACAGAAAGCTAAATAAATTGATAAGGAGAAGGTTGGACATTTATGATCGGACCCAACAGCTGTTTCGGTAAACCCTTCTTCGGGGGATTTGTAGACATAAAGGTCAATAGTTGTCTATGGAGAGACAGATTCTGTTAGATATATAGTCATAATGTGGATTGGTATCTTATTATATACATGTACAAAAAACAAAATAATTCATAATAAAAATTTGCTTACAGAGATTTCCAAAATTGGTTCGACATTCCATGTGTCAACAGGTCACGTGCATTGTTAGTGATGTAAACACGGGGCGAAAAACAAAGAACACCCCATATGGGGAGGCTACAGTATTGAGAGAATCCAAAGGCCTTCAGCAAGGGTCCCCAGATGAGAAGAGACGGCGGGACTGAGGAAGACTCTATATATATTAGTGAGTCTATATTCTGAAGAACATTGAAAAAACAAGGAGGGGGGGAGAGACAAAAAAGAGAAAGAAAAGAGGTAAATCAGCATGCCCGCAGTTAATACTTGAACCCCCTATCCTAGCCTCAACTAGAACCAGGGGGGAAAAAAAGAGTGCGTTATATGTAAAAACCTACCAGTACGGAGTATAGATTTTTTATATACTTTGTGGGCATATTGGAGGCATGTACGAGGAAAAAGTTTGGGTCGAGCGGAACGGCATAACACAGTAGGTAGGATTTTGAGCTACTCTACAGACCTCTTTCCAAAAAAGGGTTGTAGTACCATTTTTAATGGAACCTTGATACACCTAAAAGCACACTGCAAAATATGATACTGCATTACATTCAAATGAACTGACTGCTGTAATGCAATGTTAATGCGTGACATAATGTGCCACACCTCAGCAAACTTGCATATATGTATGGAATAAAAGTGGAATAAAAGTCCCCTAAAATGAAACTCTGTCAAGTAGTTAAAGCGGGATTCCACCCGTGATTTTTTTTTTAAAGTCAGTAGCTACTAACAGTGTAGCTGCTGACTTTTAATAAGGACACTTACCTGTCCTACTCGCCCGCAATGTCGGTGGTCGATCGCTGCTGGCAGGTCCCGACTCCTCCATCCTGACTAAGAGAAACAGGCAGTGAAGCCTTACGGCCTGCCCGTTTCCAACTGCACATGCACCACTTGCACGGTGCTTTGTGAATGGGCGGCTTGCCTCCTGGGATACACACAGTTCCCAGAAGGCAGCGCGCCCCATTCACAAGAAGAGGAAGCGGAAGGACATAATCCAAGGCAAAGGAAGAGGCAGATTAGGGGACTTCCGCATAGCAATGGGCATTTCGGGTGAGTATAATTTTTTTTTTTCTATTAATTTTTTTCTCTTTTTTTTAGGAATTTTAGTGTAATTATTCTTTTTGGGTGGACCTCCGCTTTAAGTACACAGTTAAGTACACAGATGAAATACAAACAAGGGTGTTGTTTTACCAGTGTATTTTTGTTCACCCAGTCCTGTTCACCCACTCAACATGGTTCTGTCTGGTAGGAAAGGAGATCAGGTTCTTCTCTGGTCTCTTCTTAGTTCAATAACACACACAGGTCCCCCCCCCCCGTGACTGGACAGTGAAATGAGAAGCAGCAGACAATCCATGTGTTTGGGGAGCCACATTTCCCTGCTCTGACCCTTCAAGGTTTCTCATCTAACAGTGGCGGCTGGTGCTCAAAATTATTTTTGGGGTTTGCGGCAAAAACTGACTTCAACAACCCCCCCGCCCCCCACGTGGTAAACGGATGGCAACAGTGCCCTGTGCCCCGAGCCCACCCTATTTTGAAGTCTATTAGAGCCTCTCAGGACTCTAATCACGTGCTTAAAAAAAACATGCGTCCAGCGCCCCGCATGTATATTAAGGGGCCGTACGCATGGATGGGGGGGCAGCGACCACCGGTGATGTACAGTAGGTGCCGCCGATATTGTGTCAATCTCGCCGCTTCTAGCGGCGATATTGACACCCTATGAGCTCCGTCGCGAGAGCCAGCGCCGAGCTGTCTCATCATCGGGAAAGGAAAAAATGTTCCTTTCACGATGAGCGACACGCATTGCCGATAGGCGGGGATCCGACGCGGATTCCCGCCAATACCAGGCACTGCATTTGGTATGAATCCTGAGCGGGAACTCCACGCCAATTTTTAAAGAAATAACCGGCGTGGGTTCCCCCTCCAGGAGCATACCAGGCCCTTGGGTCTGGTCTGGATTTGAAGGGGAACCCTATGCCGAACAGCGTGGGGGTCCCCCTCATGATCCAAACCAGACCCTTATCCGAGCACGCAACCTGGCAGGCCGCAGGGGAAGAGGGGGGGATGAAAGCGCCCCCCCTCCCTCCTGAACCGTACCAGGCCACATGCCCTCAACATTGGGGGTTTGGTGCTCTGATTTTTTGATGAGGACAGGGCCTCTTCCCGACAACCCTGGCCGTTGGTTGTCGGGGTCTGCGGGCGGGGGGCTTATCGGAATCCGGGAGCCCCCTTTAATAAGGGGGCCCCCGGATCCCGCCCCCCCCACCCTATGTGAATGAGTATGGGGTACATCGTACCCCTACCCATTCACCTGGTGGAAAAAAATGGTAATAAAAACACAACACAGTTTTTAAAAGTATTCTATTGCACCGCTCCGGAGGTCTTCTTCCGACTTCGGGGGTCTCCGGTGTCGTCGCCGCGCTCTCCGGTTCTTTCTTCTGCCGGGCCTCCGCTAACTTCTTTTTAGCTCTTTTGCTAGCGGAGGACCGGTCTTCTCCGTTGCCTTCTTCTTCTCCCGCTCTCCGGTTCTTCTCCCGCTCTCCGGTTCTTTCTTCCGCCGGCCCCTCCACTAACTTCTTGTAGCTCTTTTGCTAGTGGAGGAGCCGGTCTTCTCCGTCGCCTTCTTCTTCTCCCGCTCTCCGGTTCTTCTCCCGCTCTCCGGTTCTTTCTTCCGCCGGCCCCTCCACTAACTTCTTGTAGCTCTTTTGCTAGTGGAGGAGCCGGTCTTCCCGTCGTCGCCGTCTTCTTCCCTCTTCTCCTCCTCGATGTTGACTCGACGCTTCCTCTCACAGTAATGATAAATCTTCGGTCCGCAGAGATTAATATAGGCTTCACATGACGTCACAGTCACATGGTCCCATGACGTCACAGTCACATGCTCCGGTGTCTGTCTCCGGAGAGCGCGGCGACGACACCGGAGACCCCCGAAGTCGGAAGAAGACCTCCGGAGCGGTGCAATAAAATACTTTTAAAAACTGTGTTGTGTTTTTATTACCATTTTTTTCCACCAGGTGAATGGGTAGGGGTACGATGTACCCCATACTCATTCACATAGGGTGGGGGGGCCAAGATCCGGGGGCCCCCTTATTAAAGGGGGCTCCCGGATTCCGATAAGCCCCCCGCCCGCAGACCCCGACAACCAATGGCCAGGGTTGTCGGGAAGAGGCCCTGTCCTCATCAACATGGGGGCAGGATGCTCTAGGGTGGGGGGGGCCGCAGGTCGGCCCCCTGCCCCAGAGCACCAAACCCCCCATGTTGAGGGCATGTGGCCTGGTATGGTTCAGGAGGGAGGGGGGCCGCTCTCGTCCCCCCCTCTTTCCCTGCGGCCTGCCAGGTTGCGTGCTTGGATAAGGGTCTGGTTTGGATCTTGAGGGGGACCCCCACGCCATTTTTTCAGCGTAGGGTTCCCCTTCAAATCCAGACCTGGAGGGGGAACCCACGCCGTTTTTTTCTTTAAAAATTGGCGTGGAGTTCCCGCTCAGGATTCATACCAAACGCAGTGCCTGGTATTGGCTGGAATCCGCGTCGGATACCCGCTCAATACAGTGTCGCGTCTCCTCGCCATTGCAGCGAGCGCGACACGTGTCGCCACCCTGCTGCTGACATCTCGGCACTCCTGTCGCCGAGAATCTCGGCGATGGGAGCGCAATAGAAACACAATATCGGCGGCACCTACTGTATAGTTACTTAGAAATGTTGGCAACTATAATACTGTAATTGAATGAGTCAAAGCAGTACCTGCCCTCGCCTTTCCTCCTGTTTCTCTCAGTGGCTTGGTCCAACGTTACAATCAAAAGCATAGAGCAATGATTTAAAAAAAAAAGTTTAAAAGGTATAAAAAAAAATTAAAATTAGTTTCCCTTTAAGTCTGTGAGTAAGTCCTTAAGTGTTTTAGTGACATAATAAATTCTGGTAATTGCAGTCCAGATCTAGCTTTTATGTAAAAGTAAATTAACTAATTTTTGACATGTTTGCTACACCCAATATGATTTATACATTAAAGCAAAAAAAAAATAAAATAAAGTATATGTGTTAACTAATGAAGATGATGTTTTTCAGTCTGGTAGAGAAAACATTTTTATGATGTTTTTACTTATTCATAAGATTTGTCACTTACAGTAATCAACTATTCCAAACACATCACTGCCCCTACAAACTGACACATTCACTTCAGCAATTTAGCATATTCTGATTCACTTGAGTGCACACAGATGAGATATCTCCATCTGATGTTCAAGACAACTTCCGTACTGTAACCATCAAAATCATCAGAATAACTTTTAATATGTAAATTGGGATGGGAATTGTTTTGCTACATCTACAGTATACAATTGCACCACAAATCAGCCCAGCTAGTCTGAATCTGAAACTTAGGAAAGCGGCAATGCACTTATTATTTCGAGCAAGTAGTAAAAGTAAATAGTTAGGAGCAAAATTGAAAGTTTTAATTTCTCTAAAACTTCAGTGAAAAATCATAAGATTTTGGTGAAAGTTTGCTATTTTAGGAAAATGTATTGGTGTCAATGTTTTTTTTTTTTAGAATGAACCCCTGTACAAATCATTATAGTTTATATAGGCAAAAATGTACCTGTAAGGAACAAGGTTAAAATATATACTTGTCTTACCTCTATCTTTCTCCAGAGGTGCCTAGGCAACGGTCTCGTTATGATACTTCTGGTGAGATCCTGGGAACAATGAGAATCTCAAATCTTGTGAAAGGCTTTCTTGCACTGGGCTAGCGTGTCTTTTTTTTAAAAGTACTAATTCCATATTGTGCATGTGGAAGTAGAGGATTAGGTAAGAATTCACTTTTTGCTTTACAGGTACATTTTTGGCCATATAAAAAAGAGATTTTTATATGTTGAGGGGGCCTTGAAATAAGACGTGAACCTACTTCTACTTTAAAAATGCAATGGGCTTTAAATGGCTCCAGAGGGTTACAGAAGTTCTTTTCAACTATCCTAGATGTATTTTTGTTCCAAAAAACAGATCCTAGCCACCGTATATACTCGAGTATAAGCCGACCCGAATATAAGCCGAGGCACCTAATTTTACCACAAAAAAATGGGAAAACTTAGTGACTCGAGTATAAGCCTAGGGTGGGAAATGCAGCAGCTACTGGTACGGTAAATTTCAAAAATAAAAATAGTTACCAATAAAATTACATTAATTGAGGCATCAGTAGATTAAATGTTGTTGAAATATTTATTTCAAAGACAAACAGTAAACTAGCTCTGTAAGTGCAAAAGAGGGTCAACAAAAACAATATAGTAGCTCAATCAGCAACCAAGCTAAAAGCGAAAACACAAGTTAAAATCCGTCAAAACTGGATTCCACCTCATCATCTGTATGTCCAAAGAGAGCTTCAGCATTAGCTGGTGTGAGGTTTACAGCGTAGACATTGTCATCATCACTGAGTTTGCAGTCATCACTATCACTGCTGTCGTTCTCATACAAAACGCTGTCTTCACTGCCATCCATAGCATTACTAATGCCACATTTCTTGAAGGCGAGTTGCATCATGTCCTCTTGAATCTCTTCCCATGCATCACAAACCCACTTCGCTATCAATTCTATGTCGGGCTTCACCAGATTTCCAACATTTGTCAGTCGGGCTTGACCAGATGACATCCATTCATTCCATATATTTCGCACATGGTCTTTGAAAGGTGTATTTAACCGCTTAAGGACCGCCTCCTGTATATATACGTCAGCAGAATGGCACGGACAGGCATAAGCACGTACCTGTAATCTTTAAGATGCCGCCGTGTGGTCGCACACACGCTGCCGTCGGCGCGCTCACGACCCTGTCGCTTTCTCCGTGAGCCCTACCGTGGGTCCCGCGGACTCGATCACCGCGGGGACACTCGTGATCGTCTCACGGAGAGATAGAGCGGTGAGATGCTTATGTAAACAAGCATCTCCCCGCTCTGCCTAGTGACAATGACACGGATCTCCGTTCAGTGTGATCGGAGTGCTGACCAGTGTCATGTGACACACAACACATCCCCCCTACAGTAAGAAACACTCACTAGGAAACACTTAACCCCTACAGCGCCACCTACTGGTTAACCCCTTCACTGCCAGTGTCATTTTCACAGTAATCAGTGCATTTTTATAGCACTGATCGCTGTAAAAATGACAATGGTCCCAAAAATGTGTCAAAAGTGTCCAATGTGTCTGCCATAATGTCGCAGTCACAATAAAAATCTCTGATCGCCGCCTTTACTAGTAAAAAAAAATATTAATAAAAATGCCATAAAACTACCCCCTATTTTGTAGACGATATAACTTTTGCGCAAACCAATCAATAAACGCTTGTTGCGATTTTTTTTACCAAAAATATGTAGAAGAATGAGTATCGGACTAAACTGTGGAAAAAAATAATTTTTTTATATATTTTTGGGGCATATTTATTATAGCAAAATGTAAAAAATATTGCATTTTTTTTCAAAATTGTCGCTCTATTTTTGTTTATAGCGCAAAAAATAAAAAACGCAGAGGTGATAAAATACCACCAAAAGAAAGGTCTATTTGTGGGAAAAAAAGGACATCAATTTTGTTTGGGAGCCACGCCACACGACCGCGCAATTTTCAGTTAAAGTGACACAGTGCCGAATCACAAAAAGTGGCCTGGTCCTTTAGCAACAAAATGGTCCGGGGCTTAAGTGGTTAAACACACATCTAGGGGCTGCAATACAGATGTAAGCCCACCTGGAATAATGGCAAAAGTAACTTAAGAAGACTTTGCCGATTTTTTTATGGCATCAGATGTGTGGGCTCTGAAGATATCCCAAACTAGCAATGATGTTTTTATCTTTAAGGCTGTTCCTGGTCGTCCGTTCCAAATTTCTTCCAGCCATTTTTTTGTACCGTCTTCATCCATCCAGCCTTTAATATGTGTGCGCACTGTAATTCATGGTGGGAATTTGACCTTTTTAGGCAAGGTCTTTCTTTTAAAAATAATGACAGGCTACAGCTTAGTTCCATTAGCCAAACATGACAGAACAACTGTAAAATTATTTTTTTTTCATTTCCTGTGGTTCTGAGAAAAATCTTTTTTTCTCCCAAACTTTCCACGGTTCTGTTGCTTGATAGATCAAAGGTCATAGGTGTTTCATCCATATTCCCAATATCTCCCAGGTCATAGTTATGGATCCTTCTTTGTTTTATGATGAATGAATGGAATGACATCACTTTTTCATCAAGGTCTTTTGGCAACTTCTGCGAAATCTTTGTTCTTTGCCGCAAATATAAGGCAAACCTATTCATAAAGCGGGTAGACCATCCTGCTGACGCAACAAAATTTTCAATGCCTGGTGCTTTTGATTTGTCATCTTTAGCCATTTGAAAGGCACTTAAGTGAATACCCATGCGTGTTACGCAGTAACCATTTTGACGACACTCCATAACCCCTTCATGCAATTCAGTCTCTAGAGCTTCATATGAAGTCGTTAAACCACGTCAAGCTTTTTTTGCCTCTGGAATCCTTCATTATCTGCCACTCCCTCACTTGTTTTTCGTCAACACAAAATTCCCTACTTGCAATACTGTTATTGCTTTCTTCTGCTCTGGACACAACCTTAAGTTTGAAACCAGCTTCATATGACCTCCGTTTTTGTTTTGGTCCAGGATTAGAAGTACTGGTATTGGGATCCATTTCTAACAGGACAAAAAAATAAGTATTTATCCCCATCAGAGCCTTTGCACACCTCTCCCACAATCTCCCCATCAGCCGTGTCCCCATCAGTGTCTTATCTGAGTGTCCCCATCAGAGTGTCCCCTTTAGAGTCTTATCAGAGTGTCCCCATCAGAGTCTTATCAGAATGTCCCCATCAGAGTCTTATCAGAGGGTCCCCATCAGTGTCTTATCAGAGTGTCCCCATCAGTGTCTTATCAGAGTGTCCCCATCAGAGTCTTATCAGAGTGTCCCCATCAGAGTCTTATCAGAATGTCCCCATCAGAGTCTTATCAGAGTGTTCCCATCAAAGTCTTATCAGAGTGTCCCCATCAGTGTATGATAAGACTCTGATAAGACACTGATGGGGACACTCTGATAAGACACTGATGGGGACATTCTGATACAAACACTGATGGAGACACTCTGATAAAACACTGATGGGGACGCTCTGATAAAACGCTGATGGGGACACTCTGATAAAACACTGATGGGGACACTCTGATAAAACACTGATGGGGACACTCTGATAATACACTGATGGGGACACTCTGATAAGACACTGATGGGGACACTCTGATAAGACACTGATGGGGGCACTGATAAAACACTGACAGGGACACACTGATAAAACACTGACGGGGACACACTGATAAAACACTGACAGGGACACTCTGATAAAACACTGACGGGGACACTCTGATAAGACAGTGATGGGGACACTCTGATAAGACATTGACGGGGACACTCTGATAAGACACTGATGGGGACACTCTGATAAAACACTGACAGGGACACTCTGATAAGACATTGATGGGGAAACTCTGATAAGACACTGATGGGGACACTGATAAAACATTGATGGGGACACTATGATAAAACACTGATGGGGACACACTGATAAAACACTGATGGGGAAACTCTGATAAGACACTGATGGGGACACTGATAAAACACTGATGGGGACACACTGATAAAACACTGATGGGGACACACTGATAAAACACTGATGGGGACACTCTGATAAAACACTGATGGGGACACACTGATAAAACACTGATGGGGACACTTTAATAAGACACTGATGGGGACACTGATAAAACACTGATGGGGATACACTGATAAAACACTGATGGGGACACTCTGATAAAACACTGATGGGACACTCTGATAAAACACTGACGGGGACACTCTGATAAGACACTGATGGGGACACTCTGATAAGACACTGATGGGGACACTTTGTCTAGCCTGTCACATTATTGCTTGAGAAAGATGCGTGCGGGGACCTAGAACGTCTCTTTGCATTAAGCATCGAAACGCGTTGCATGCCGGTCCTGATGTCATCCCGCTGAACGAAGCATTGCGTCTCAAACTGAACTTCCTGTTTGCGGTCCAGCCCTCCCTTTGGTTTTCTGAGAAGATCCAATGGCAACATCCATCATGGATATTATCCCGGCTTCTTAAACAGCAAACGAGGAGGTCATCTCACACTGAGACTGCTAGCTAGCGGAATACGACCACAGACCTGATCATCTATGTGCTTCATACAGTCAACTTACGAGTGAGTGCTTTAATACTATTGTATTATTAAAGTGAAACAGTTTTTACTAAGTGGCGCCTCTTTTCTGTTTTTTTCTGTTTTCATATGTTTGGAGTCTGGCTTCAGCTCCCTCAGCAAGGCTGCCCGGTTACCTTCCTGGACTGTTTTCACTCACACCTGAGCTCTTCGCATAGCTCATAGGACATTTTAGGTATATGTATATATGTATTGTCTTCTGATACACTTTAAGCGCCATTATTGTGATTTAACACTCTGATAAGACACTGACGGGGACACTCTGATAAAACACTGACGGGGACGCTCTGATAAAACACTGACGGGGACACTCTGATAAAACACTGATGGGGACACTCTGATAAGACACTGATGGGGACACTGATAAAACACTGATGGGGACACACTGATAAAACACTGATGGGGACACTCTGATAAAACACTGATGGGGACACACTGATAAAACACTGATGGGGGCACTCTGATAAAACTCTGATAAGGGTGTCCCCATTAGTGTTTTATCAGTGTGTCCCCATCTGTGTTTTATCAGTGTGTGCCCATCAGTGTTTTATCAGTGTGTCCCCATCAGTGTCCAATCAGAGTGTCCCCATCAGTGTCCAATCAGAGTGTCCCATCAATGTCCAATCAGAGTGTCCACATTACTGTACATGTACTGTACTGTATTGCTTGCCTTGTATTATTAGAGCTTACTTCCGCTCTGTTTCATCTCCCGCCTCCCGCCCGCTGCAGGAGGATCTTTAATACAAACAGTGGGCGGATAGCAGGGAGGAGCCACGCCAATGATCACTGGCTGCTAGGACATGGCAGTCCCAGCAGCCAATCCTAGCACACAGCGTCACAGCATGGGTGGGAGTTACGGCAGTGGCTTTGTCAGCTAAGGCGAAAGACACAAGCAAGCGGAAGAAATACATGAGCGTGACGAATGTTAGCTGCGGGCTGGGATACGGAGACCCCTGTTCTAGAGGAGTGACTGCCGCACACACAGGAGACAAGTAAGTAGCAACATGACTCAAGTATAAGCCGAGGGGGGCATTTTCAGCCTAAAAAAAGGGCTGAAAAACTCGGCTTATACTCGAGTATATACGGTAACCTCATTATTTTACTGTTACTGTTTACTGTTTACTGTCACGAAAAGAAAGGGACAGAACACAAATGACAATCAAATAAAAATAAAAATGAAAAATACAAAAAACACTAATTAAAATAAACTACCATAAATATCCCCCCCCCCCCCCACACACACAAAAAAAAAACACATTTTATTTTTTTTGGTGTGAAAAAGTACCTTAAAAACTTTGAGGTGTGAAAATAGACTTCCTACATCTGAAAGTTTAAGGTAATATTTCATAAATGGGATCTATAGTATTGGCAATAATCTGAATTTACAATGAAGGCATATTTACTGTATTTAAAAAATGCAATGGTCCATTTCTGTGAGAACTAATTACATAATTAATAATGAACTTTTAATCAAGGTTACATGAATGATCTAACATGAATGATTTAATAAAATAGTGATTTTAAAGCGAACTTCAGGCAAATGTTTTTTAATAAAATGTGCTGTGTAACAAATGGTTAACTCTTATGAGTTGTATACCACCTCCAGGATTGGTTCCTTTTCTTTACTCTTTACAGATTAATTCATGCTGGGAAGTATAGCTCTCACTATACCTCTGGCTAGCTGTGGCTCTCATACACAGAAGCCATACTTCAATTCTTTCAAAAAACACCTTGTATTTTGTGAATGATTCACCCTTTTCTCAGCATAAATGATACTGTAATTTAGTAAGGAAAGGGCAGAGATCCTGGATATGGGTAACTATAAGTAACACAGCACATTTTAACAAAAAATATTTGCCTGAAGTTCTGCTTTAGCAGTATATACAGGAAGTTGGTTTAATGGTCAACCTTGAGTCTTTGCCATCTGCTTGTGGTCTCTGTAGTGCACACCTGCTCTAATTAGGAATGCTTAAGATGATTGCTGGACAGTCAGGCTAATGAACAGGTTAGTCTGTTTGCTCATCTTGTGCATTCAGTTCAATTTGACTTGTGTTTGACTGTTCTTGCACTGAAGCACAGATGTGGCTGACAATTAGGCACTCCTGGTTGAACAACTCACTAGCCTGCTCACCTTGAACGCGCTTTTGTATTCAAAAACCTAATGTGTGTCTGGGTGAACAATGTTTACAAGTATGAGACAAGCATATATACCTCAAATGCATAGCATTATTCTTTTCAGATTGTGTTTTTGAGTGTGTTTCAAGAGGATGCGGGTTGGGGGATTAACAAATGGAACAAACCCCAACTCAAAACACCAACCTGATGCTATTGGGCACCAGGCACTTACAGTATGTACCACCAATGTCCTAGGAGAAGACTGAGGGGGTTATTTAGTGTACTAAAGGCAAATCCACTTTGCACTACAAGTGTAAACTACAAGTACAAAGTGCACTTGAAATTGCACTGAACGTGCACTTGGAAGTGCAGTCGCTGTAGATCCGAGGGGGACATGCAAGGAAAATAAAAAACAGCATTTTAGCTTGCACATGATTGGATAATAAAATCAGCTGAGCTTCCCCATGATTTCAGATCTTCCCCTCAGATTTACAGCGACTGCACTTCCAAGCGCACTTTCACTGCAATTTCAAGTGCACTTTGCACCTGTAGTGCAAAGTGGATTTGCCTTTCGTAAATAACCCCCTGAATGTTACAATTCAATGTTTTTTCCTTTTTTGGCTACCCTTGGACTCAAACAACTGGGGTTAAAGCCAATAGTGGAAAGGACAGTAGGTGGGAAGTGTTTATTCATCCACAGAGGTAAATCATAATTACAGTTGTGCTCATAAGTTTACATACCCTGGCAAAATTTATGATTTCTTGGCCATTTTTCAGAGCATGAAGCCTCGTACACACGACCGAGTTTCTCGTCGTAAAAAACACGTCGTTTTTTTCGACGAGATTTTTGTTAAGCTTGTCGATTTTCTCGTCAAGCTTGCTATGCATACACACTGACATTTCCCAATTTCCTCGTTGTTCTCCGCGCTCACGTCCAGCACGTACGACGGCACTATAAAGGGGAAGATCTTTTTTCTTGGCGCCACCCCTTGGGCTGCTTTTGCTGATCTCGTGTTACCGCGTGTGAAGTAAAAGTTTGGGAAGAGACGATTCGCGCTTTTCAGTCTTCGTACTTTTCAGATCGTTTTCTGCGGTTCAGTTTGTGCTTGTGGGTTCGTATCTTGACTTTCAGGGCGTCTAGGCAGGTCGTATCTGTTTTACAGTGCGTTCTTGCCTGTTCATTTCTGTTTTTCAGTTCGTTATTCATAGGCCTTGCTGTTCTAAAGTGCGTTCTGTTCTGTACGTTCTGATAAGACGACCGTTTCTTATTAGCCATGTCGCCTGGACGTTCTCGTCATCGAGTTCGTGCTGTGCGTGCGCTTGGTGTTGGTCTGCTTGTTTTGGACCAAGACCAGTCCATGAATGGTGTGAGGTGGAGTTCATGGACCAAGAATTGGTTGCTCCAGCGGGACCAATTCTGCCATATGCCTGTGCTGCGGGAGATCGTCGAGAATAATCCTGAGGACTACAGGAATTTTCTGCGGATGTCTGACCCCGTTTTTCAGGAACTGTTGGCTTTGGTGTCCCCCTATATTACCAGGCAGGACACCGTTATGTGGGAATCCATCAGTGCTGAGCAGAGGCTCATCGCCACGTTACGTTACCTGGCGACAGGGAGAAGTCTTCAGGACTTGAAGTTCACCACAGGCATCTCCCCCCAGGCTCTGGGCCTCATAATCCCAGACACCTGTTCTGCTATTATACAAGTCCTGCAGGAGGACTATATTAGGGTAAGTTTTCTCCATTAACATCACATTTTATGTATTACATGTATGCTAATGTATTGTATTTCTTTCATCCTTCCCTAATTACCATGATTGTAATATGCTGAGAATGTCCCCTTTGTCCCCATGCATGCTGGAAGCTTTAGATTGCCCCTTTTTTCTCCTCCATAAATATTTCCCTTCACTAACTTTTCCAGCAGGGGCGCCTGTTGCTCCAAATGTTTGGGGGTCCCACCCCAATTTATGAACTAAACTTCCTCCTTTTTTGCTCAGGTGCCTATTAAACGCCCCCAGTTGTCCCCTCTAATGCAGCCATTTGGTTCCCTCCAATGCAGCCATTTTCCCCCCAGCCCTGCACTTACCTTCTTGTGGTCAGCGCCATCCTTCTTCTGTCCTTGATGTCTTCTCCTTCCCTTGATGTTGCATCAGCCAATCATGTTACCATTAAACAGACTTGGTGAACATGATTGGCAGAGCAGCCTGCCAGTGTTTCCCCAAGGAATGCCCCCCCCCCTGCGTCCCCTATTTTACTTTTCGGAAGCCAATTACATCCCTCAGGTTGTAATGTGCAAGACTATTTTACTACCTGTTTCTGCTATGCAATTTGAACCCCCTAAATGCCGCAATTATTCATATGTCGGTCGCTAAACAAGAGGCCATCCACCTGAATAGTGGGCGGCATAGACAATACATAGGTTTATGCAACGCATGAACCTATGTATTGTTCTGAGTGATGGGCACAGGAGAGAGGGGGCAGTGCTCCAGCGCCCACTCTGGACGCACCGCCACTGCAATGCTATCCTGTGGCCAAACACATTTCCCCCCCCCAAAATAATTTAGTAATGGCCCATCAGAGGGGGTGATGAATCTGATAAATGAGCCTTCCCTTATACTTATTTTAAACACCTTAATAAACGTAGAATTTGATTGATGTTGGCCTTGATTTTTTTTTAATCAAATTTCCTTGTAATGTCTGACTTTGGTATTCTAATATTATTTCATCTTGTTTCACTCCACAGCTTCCTTCCACGCCACAGGAATGGCAGACTGTGGCATCGGAGTTTGCCACGCTGTGGGACTTCCCCAACTGCGGTGGTGCCATAGACGGGAAGCACGTCCGCATCGTGCCGCCACCCCGTTCTGGGTCCTACTACTACAATTACAAGGGGTTTCATAGCATTGTGCTGATGGCGGTGGTGTCAGCACGGTATGAATTCCTCTATGTTGATGTAGGGAAGAATGGCCGGATGTCCGATGGGGGATCCTTCATCCAGACGGAGTTTGCCCTCCGTCTCCAGAGTGACGACCTTGCATTGCCACCGGATGCAGGGAATATTGAAGGACTCCCCTTTGTTTTCTTGGCTGATGAAGCCTTCGGACTCGGACGGCATCTTATGAGGCCATTTCCACAAAGGACCCTGACCCCAGAGAAGAGGGTGTTCAATTACCGGCTGGCCAGGGGCCGAAGAGTTGTCGAAAACGCCTTTGGCATAATGGCCAGCCGGTTCCGCCTTTTTATGACTTCAATACACTTGGCGGACTACAAAATAAACTATGTCGTATTATGCTGCTGTGTGCTACACAACTTTCTGAGCCAAAAATCAAATTCCTATATGGCCTCAGTTTTGCCAGAGGCTGGACTTTCCCCTGCAAATCCCCTGCCGGGCCTGGAATCTGCCCGTCCTGGCTTGCCCTCCCAAAATGCCCGTGAGGTTCGGAACAAATACATGGAGTATTTCACGGGTAGGGGGGCAATTCCTATGCCAGCCTATGTCTAAGGATCCCAATAAAAAGCTTGTTTAAACCTTTAATTATTTGTTCTTTCCTGTCTCCTAGTTTGTCTTTGTGCATTTGTAGTGCCAAGTGTATTTTACTTTAGTAAATAACAACCATTTCACTATGTAACCTTACAAAATAACCAAATAAGCTTAGAGGGTATTATAAAAAGAAGCTACATGTTGTTTGTGGTCAAATATTTTAATCTGTGCACATTCTCACCATTTTTAGTTTTTTCTGTTTTTTTGGGTTGGCCTGGCCCCAACCCAGCAATTTTTTGCTTATGAAAATACAAAAATAACAGTTGCATTCCAAAAATTACAACATTGGATACCTCTGAGCAATCTGAGACATTCACTTACACAAACTATGTCTCTATGTGCCCGTCCTAATATGGGGTCCTGCCACCCCTTGCCCAGGCAAAAATTGAATATGCACACATTTGGGATTTTTTACATCTATGAAGTTTACAATCCTGATCCCTATTGTCAACATGTGCTATCTGCCATCAGGGGTGATCAATGGACGTGTTTTGGGGGTGCAACCCCTTCCTCAGTTCACCGACTTTAGATACGAGGAAGGGGTTGCACCCACAAAAGACGTACATGGATATCCCCTGATGGCAGATAGCACATGTTGACACACTGTGTGCAGATTCAATTTTTGGCTGGTTTGATTGTCAAAAAAATTTGAATAGTTGCAAAAACAAACATGTAAAAACAAATGTGTTTGGATGGCTTATTGAATTCTCCCCAAAACATTGAGAATGTCTTTAAATGTTTGTTCCATCACATGGATTCTTTGTTTAATAAGGTCCAGTTCCGTGCTACATTCCATCACTTGCTGGATGAGGCGGAGGGCACTGTCAGCAGAGAACCGTGTACTATCCTTCACAACATTTATATCCCCTAAAAACAAAAAACAAAAGGTATTATAACTCTGCAGGCCTACATCTCTTACCTGAAGCTGTGGTGACAGATACTGACCTGTTGTGGTGACCAGATCCACAACATCATCCACCTCTCCTTCCTGCACTTCTCCTTCCTCCACCTCAACTTCCTGCACATCTTTCGGTTGTGGGTCTTTGGGAGTTTGGGGTTGCTTGGAAGTTGTGGGGTGCATGTGCTCCCTGGAGTGTCCTCCTCCCAGTCTTCTCTCCCCTATGAGAAGCAAACAAAAGGTCAATTTATCACACTGTAAATCTCAAAGTTAAAATAAAAACAGGCTAAATTGATTGGAAGTGTGGTACAAGTGTGTGTTTGGGCGGAATTTAAAGAAGAATGCATTATTTATGACCAAAAATATGCTTAGTATTCACTTTTGGATGTAATTTATTTGACATGGAGGCACCACAAAAATTCTCGTATGCACCTGTGTGGGACACCCAAAAAAGGCGGGTCTGGTGGTCCACACTATAGTGCTCCAAAGTACAGATGTGGAAGCAGCTGCTGAGTGTCCTCTCCTTTACACTGATAAAAGTTTGCATTTCATTCTCTTTACAAACACATCTTCTAGACGAAAAAATACGCCACAATTTTGGAGCAAAAATGGCAGATGTATAATTACTTTTGTGGCTCTAAAATAAGCCAAAACCGCGGATAGTGGCCGAACGAAGTGTCGGTAACGTAATGAACGATTACTGTGCCCAACCAAGTTCAAAATATTACATTTTGGAAGCGAGTCCAATATGAGAAACCAAAATAAAGAGCAACATGTCAGTTTAGAAAAAGATTAATATCAGAAAAGTCTACATTTTACTTACTTTTAGCGAGCATTCTCTTTATGCTCCTCAACTGCTCTGGCTCCCTCAGTTTGAGGTCTGACCACCTCTTTCTGAGCTGCTCATTTGAGCGTTTCACCCCAAAATTCGCCTTCAGACTCTTCACGACTTTAGTGAGGATTTTGGCCTTCCTTCTATTTGGTTTGCTATACGGCCCATGCTTGGCATCATAATCAGCCTTGAGCAAGATGTCCACTATCTACGCCAAAGACATATTCGATGCCTTGAATCTCCTCCTTGATCGTGACGTTTCCTCGGTCTCCGGGCTTGTCTCCTCCTCGTTAGTTGCGGAATTATCAGACACCTGCTGTAACTCCGCCATATCTGTCTGTGCGCCGAAAGAGAAGGGGCGGGGAAAAGATGTTAGTTAGAACGTCATGGGCGGGCGACGTGTGCGGAGCGACGTGTTCGTATTTTGACGCATGCGCGGTGTGTATATAGCAAACACACATGTGACTATAGTACGTTCGGTGTGCGGAGAGAGGAGTTCAAGTGACGGACGTGTGAACGAAGGTATGTGATTTTGTGACTTGTACAAATTGTTGGCCTATACTGTCTTGAGAATGTTGGAGGATATATATGGTGACTAGCATGTTAAGGAGGTTAGACTGTTTGCCTCACATTAGTTATATATAATTTATTTAACTTGCAGATACAATATGAATGTCTTTATAAGCGACAAGGATTTCCTGGCGGAATTTATTGACCGGGTAAGGGAGCTGCCCGCTCTGTGGGAGACGAAAAACCCCATCCACAAAAAAGAGGGGTGAGAAAAGCAGCGCTGGAGAAGCTGCTCCCATTTGTGCATACCAAGGTGCCCACAGCCACAGCAAAACAAGTGGACACTAAAATTGGGAGCTTGAGAGGTACCTACAGGACTGAACGCTCTAAGGTGCTGGCTTCTCAGAGGTCAGGAGCAGCAGCAGATGATGTGTATGTCCCGATTTTGTGGTACTACAACAGGATGTCCTTCCTGGATGACCACATTGAGACAAGGCCATCACTCTCCACTCTTCCCCCCAAACTTCCCTGCAGCCAACCTGAGCCTTCTCTGGAGCAAGAGGAGGCAGCCATCCTGGATGATCCTGATTTGGCCATCTGGAGCCAGGTATAGTATTTTTCGAAAATGTATTGGGATAAACTTAATGTTTGACAAATATGTCAAGATGACAAACATAAACTATTTTGGATTGCACAAGTGAAATCAAGATCTGTAGACATTATTCTGCACTTAATTGGGTGCTAAATAGTCAATCTGATGTAGTGGTAAATTTAAAGCAAGGATTTATGGATTTACATTCTAATTGCTTCAATCAGGATTACAAAGTTTGATGCAAAGATTAAACGAACATATTAAACTATGTCCCTTTTTCATACACAGGATGAAATCAGCCAGGAGGAGGGTCTGGAAACTGTCAGGCAGGAGGAGGAAGGGCCCAGTGGCAGCCAGGAGGTGGCAGGGCCCAGTGGCAGCCAGGAGGTGGCAGGGCCCAGTGGCAGACAGGAGGTGGCAGGGCCCAGTGGCAGCCAGGAGGTGGCAGGGCCCAGTGGCAGACAGGAGGTGGCAGGGCAAAGGAGAAGCACCAGATCCCAGGTGCCTCCCATCCGGCTTCACAAAAGAGGCAGGAGGGACAGGAGCACGAGTGAGGCAGCAATGGCCCTTATTCGTGAAGCCCATGCCACCCTCCAGGAGCCCACATCCCCTGAAGAG
Organism: Rana muscosa; assembly: GCA_029206835.1. Taxonomy (NCBI): domain Eukaryota; kingdom Metazoa; phylum Chordata; class Amphibia; order Anura; family Ranidae; genus Rana; species Rana muscosa. Next base: position 142,174,582 of record CM055122.1, read on the forward strand.
GCCATTGCCGGCCTAGTGGAGGCTAAGTTCAAGGTGATGAGCATGGAGCAACGCCTCCTATGCGAGCCCCTGCTCATCACCTTGCTCAACAAGGGGGTGATGGAGAAAATTACCCCCAATACCGCCATATGTGAGGTGGCACAACTGACCCAACCTCAACCTCCACCTCCCCTTCTTCTTCTGCCCCACCCCCTTCTGCTACACCTCCCCCTTCTTCTTCTGCCCCACCCCCTTCTGCTACACCTCCCCCTTCTTCTTCTGCCCCACCCCCTTCTGCTACACCTCCCCCTTCTTCTTCTGCCCCACCCCCTTCTGCTACACCTCCACCTTCTTCTTCTGCCCCACCCCCTTCTGCTACACCTCCCCCTTCTTCTTCTGCCCCACCCCCTTCTGCTACACCTCCCCCTTCTTCTGCCCCACCCCCTTCTGCTACACCTCCACCTTCTTCTTCTGCTCCACCCCCTTCTGCTACACCTCCACCTTCTTCTTCTGTCCCACCCCCTTCTGCTACATCTCCTCCTCCTCCTCCTGACAGGAGTACCCCTCCAATGGGCCAGCCTCCAGCCAAACGAAGAAGGAAGGCTGCAGGGAAGGCTTCAGGGAAGATTGCAGGGAAGGTTGCCAGGAAGAAGAGGAAGTGATGGCCTTGCTTCATTGTGGTCGGACAGAAGGCAGCCTGTTGTAGTACCACAGACTTGGGACATATATCTCACCTGCTGCTGTTCCTGACCTCTGGGAGGCCAGCATCAGATTGTGTTCAGAAATTTTGGCCTTCTCAAGCTCCCAATTTTAGTGTCCACACAGGGTTGCTGTGTGCTCTGGGGTCCCTGGGATGCACAAATGGCAGCAGGTTCTCCAGCGCTGCCTTCTCTTTATTTTATTTTTAAACATGAATAAATGTGATTTTTGTTTACGTTCATACTTGACTATGTGTATTTGTAAAAATTAAAAATCTAGCTTTGGAGTAAGCAGATACATTTGACTGACAAAAAAAGGGACAGATAACAACCCCCCAAAAGAATAACTAAATCTGATTATCAAAAAAACATGGTGGGAAATTTAACTAATATAGAGTCCAAAATTAAATGGGAGATCACTACCAAAACATTGCGAAATTATAATTAACATCATTTTTAAAAATATTACCATTTAAATTATTCCTAAAAACTTGCACGATATAATACACATAAATCTTCTTAAGAGCAGCATGAAAAAGGTTAAAAAATAAGTCATAACTCTGTGTGAATATCAGCAGCAAAAGAAGGTCACTCGTTTTGATTAATGTAACATTCTAACGAAGATTTCAATGCAGAACATTTAAACGATGCAATATTTTTGAGCGTGACGAATGTGCTCTCTCCATTACGAAGGCTTGTTTTACCAGAAGATGCGCTCCCATCTCATAGTTGCTTGTGAGCATGCGCGCTTTTGGAAGAGTCGTAAAAGCATACATACGAACCATTTTCTCGTCACAAAACAGCCCGACGAGAAACACGACGAGGAAATCTGGAATCCTGACGAGAAAATAGAGAGCAGGTTCTCTATTTTCTCGTCGAGATTCTCGGCAAATTTCTCGTCGTAAAACCATACACACGAACGTTTTTCCCGACAAAAAAGCTCTCGCGGCACATTTCTTGCCGGTTTTGGACGAGAAACTCGGTCGTGTGTACGAGGCCTAAGAATGATTTCTTTCACTCATGGTTAGTGTTTGGCTGAAGCCATTTATACTAATTGTTAGTGTTTGGCTGAAGCCATTTATTATCAATCAACTGTTTTTACTCATTTTAAATCATAATCACAACAGAAAATACCTAAATGACTCTGGTCAAAAGTTTACATACCCTGGTGATTTTGGTCTGATAGCAATGCACACAAGTTGACACAAAGATGTTTAAAGCTATTAAAGGTAACCATCCTCACTTGTGATCTGTTTGCTTGTAATTAGTGTGTGTGTATAAAAGGTCAATTAGTTTCTGGACTCCTGACAGACCCTTGCATCTCTTATCCAGTGCTGCACTGACATTTCTGGATTCTGAGTCATGGGGAAAGCAAAATAATTGTCAAAGAATATGCAGAAAAAGGTAGCTGAACTGTATAAAACAGGAAAGGGATATACAAAGATATCCAAGGAATTGAGAATGTTAATCAGCAGTGTTCAAACTCTAATCAAGAAGTGGATAATGAGGGGTTCTGTTGAAACCAAACCACGGTCAGGTAGACCAACTAAAGTTTCAGCCACAACTGCCAGGAAAATTGTTCAGATGCAAAGAAAAACCCACAAATAACTTCAGGTGAAATACAGATTTCTCTGAAAACATGTGGTGTGTGTTTTTCAAGATGCACAATAAGGAGGCACTTGAAGAAAGATGGGCTGCATGGTCGAGTCGCCAGAAGAAAGCCATTACTATGCAAATGCCACAAAGTATCCCGCTTACAATATGCCAAACAGCACAGAGAGAAGCATCAAACCTTCTGGCACTAAGTTATTTGGAGTGATGAGACCAAAATTGAACTTTTTGGCCACAATCAAACACTACACTTGGAGAGGAGTCAACAAGGCCTATGATGAAAGGTACACCATTCCTACTGTGAAACACGGAGGTGGATCGCCGATGTTTTGGGGATGTGTGAGCTACAAAGGCACAGGAAATTTGGTCAAAATTGATGGCAAGGTGAATGCAGTATGTTATCAAAAAATACTGGAGGAACATTTGCCTTCATCAGCCAGGAAGCTGCGCATGGGACGTACTTGGACTTTCCAACATGACAATGATCCAAAACACAAGGCCAAGTCGACCTGTCATTGGCTACAGCAGATTAAAATTAAGGTTCTGGAGTGGCCAGCTCAGTCTTCTGACCTCAATATCATTGAGCTACTCTGGGGAGATCTCAAATGTGCAGTTCATGCAAGACAGCCCAAGAATTTAAGGGAACTGGAGGCTTTTTGTCAAAAGGAATGGGCAGCTTTACCATCTTACACAAGTCCATCTAGTTCAAAAAATAAAAGTAAAAAAAAAATATCCTAAAAAAGATATCCTGACGCTGCTAATTGAGGTCTCCTGTGAGGACTCCACTGATTGACTGTTCAGCATTCACATCATTCGGGAGCAACATGGGTACTCAAAGAAGGGTCTACCCACAATGAAGCCAGTAGGAAAGAAGACCCAGATTGTTATGCTACTGCAGATACAGATAAGAAATTGTTGCATTCAATTTAGCCTTTTTTTCATTAAAATTGTCAATTAGCTAGAGGGGAAAGGATACATTTTGTGGGGTAAGGCTTGTTACCTGGAGATAAATAATTATTTTTAAAGTATAATACTATACAATACACTATAGTCTGAGCAAAAAAAAAAAAAAAGACCCTATTTTCTCTAGGCAAACTAATGAATCCTGCCAAGAAAATTACAAATAGAGTATCTCCATTGGAAATTCAATTTCATCTAATGATAAGTAAAAAGAAGGCAAACCATATCTCCCAAGATGACAATGCTACAATTTTACTTACTACCCAATATCTAATGTAGCACTACCCCCGTAGGAGCTGCTGTTTATTTGTTTTGGGTCTATGTCCTGCCTATCAACCCCTGGAAGTGGCTCAAACCCTCCCTTAGCACAACTGATATGAATAAGGGTTGTGAGACCTATTGAGTATTAGGAGACACAATCCTGCATACATCACACAATAAACTGTAAATATTATTACCTTTGCTGGTCACTAGTCCTTCCGAGTAACAAAGATACTTCACACAGATTATTTACTTAACCAAAGGTATCTTTACTAAGTGTCAAATAAAAAGGTAAAAAAACACATTAATACACACAGTTGACTCTGCATGCGCATTACAGAGGATCTCTGGGGCTTAGTCAGAGTGACCATTGGGTTCTTGGTCACCTCTCTTACTAGGGGCCCTTCTCATTTGATCGCTCAGTTTTGCCAGACAACCAGCACTTGGAAGAATCCTAGTTGTGCAAAACTTCTTCCATTTAAGAATTATGGAGGCCACTGTGCTCTTGGGAACCTTCAGTGCAGCATAAATATTTTTGTAGCCTTGCTCAGATCTGTGCCTTGCAATAATCCTGTCTCTGAGCTCTGCAGGCAGTTCCTTTGACCTCATGTCTTTTGCTTTGATACAGTATGCATTGTCAGCCCTGAGGTCTTTTATAGAGAGGTGTGTGCCTTTCCAAATCATGGTCAATCAATGTATTTTACCACAGGCGGATTCCTCTGAAGGTGTAGAAATTTCTCAGTAATGATCAAGAGAAATGGGAAGCGCCTGAGCTAAATTTCAAGTGTTGTTGCAAAGGGTCTGAATAATTTTGCCAATGTGATATTTCAGTTTTTCCTTTTTCATACATTTGCAAACACAAACAAACTTGTGATATTTGTTACTAGAAATAAGCACACTGACATGTGATGTTCAATACCTAGTACAGTTGCCTGGGAGACGGTCTGGTAGTTTTTAGGCTGGGTCTACACTGCCGTGCGGAGTGGTTCACAGCAGGGGTCCGGTGCGTTCCTGTTCACTGTTTCAGGTCTGATTTTGGTCTGAATTTTTGCCTGAATTCGGACCTGAAACGAACCAGAAGACTCCTCTGCAATTCGCATTGTAGGCATTCCGGTGCTGTGTAAACCGGCTCCATTGAGAGACAGTCTCCTGTCATGCGAATTGGAGGCAGGGAAACCTGCCTCCAATTCGCAATAGTGTGAACCCAGCCTAAATCTCTTGGTACTTGGAACAATGTCCAGCCCTAAGCGTCCTTTCATACTAAACGTCACTGTAAACCTAGAAATACCAAAATAATTTACAAAAACCGGGACTTTAAAGGTGCCATATAATACACTGTATATTTTATATTATATTATTATATTTATATTCTTAAAATTGCAATGATTTATTTATTTATTATTTGTAAAACCTTTACAATATATGGTGTACTCCACCTTACACGCCATTTTTTTTATAAATACAGATTTATAGTACATAAAAATTCCGTAAGTATGTTTCAAAGCATATTGCCGTATTTTATTATATAATAATATAGATGTTCAGAAGTGCTTTGGCAGGGGGCAAATTCCATGATTTGTCACATATACCCCATTTCTTCAGGTTCTGTGAAAATTTATTTTATAACCACCAAACAGGGAGCCTGGGGACCACCAAACCACACCAAGTCAACCTCTGGGAGGAGAACCAACAGATAGCCTGAAAAAAATGTATGTGGAACTCCCTTAACCACTACAGCCCCAGAAGATTTTACCCCCTTCCTGACCAGAGCACTTTTTACAATTTGGCATTCCGTCGCTTTAACTGACAATTGTGTGGTCATGCTAAGCTGTACCCCCAAAAAATTTGCGTCCTTTTTTTCCCACAAATAGAGCTTTCTTTTGGTGCTATTTGATCACCTCTGCGGTTTAAATTTTTTGCGCTATAAACAAAAAAATCCGGAAATTTTGAATAAATAAATAAATATATTTTTTACTTTTTTCTATATTAAATATACCCCAACAAATGTTTTTAAAAAACATATTTCTTCATCAGTGTGGGCCAATATGTATTCTTCTACATATTTTTGGTAAAAAAATTGCAAATAAGCGTATATTGATTGGCTTGCGCAAAAGTTATAGCGTCTACAAACTATGGGAAAGATTTAGAGCATTTTTATGGCGCTTTTTTTTTTACTAGTAATGTCGGGGATCTGCGATTTTTAGCAGTATTGGGTCGGACAGATCGGAGACTTTTGACACATTTTTGGGACCATTGGCATTTATAGAGCAACCAGTTCTATAAATATGCACTAATTAGTGTATAAATGTCACTGGCAGGGAAGAGGTTAACACAAGGGGCGATCAAGGGGTTAAATGTGTGTTCCACTGTGTTCTAACTGTGTGGGGAGGGAAGTGACTAGGAGAGATGACACATCGCTCTTTCTACTTTGTAGAAACACACGATCTGTCTTCTCTCCTTTGACAGCACGGGGATTTGTGTTTACACACACAAATCCCTGTGCTGGTACTCGTGCATGCGATCGCACGTGGCCGGTGGCAATTGTGCGCTGCGCGCCCTCTGGTGGCTCTCCTGGGCAAAGCCGTATATGTAAGGGATTTCACCCAGGAGAGCCCTTCTGCCGCAGTATATATGCGTGAGCCGGTCGGTAACCGGTTAAGGAGTGGGAAAACAAAGAAGGAAAAAAAAGGTACATCTTTAGACTAAGTATGGTAATTCTTCTCCATTAGTTACCAACAAATCACACATATTCTCAAAGGGGAGGGGCATCTAGATATCAACCACACCTCAGATTAAGCAGGCCCAAACCAGTAGCACCAATACGAATCACCTCAGGTAAGCACAGCGGCATGGGAAATAATGGAGAAGGGTTAACATACTTAGCCAAAAGGTGTACATTTTTCCCTTCTTCACTTCCCCTTCCTTAAGGGAATTCCACAAGGATTTTTTGGAGCTATCTGTTGGTCCTTCTCCTGGGGGTGGGGGGGCTTGATATGGTTTGGTGGTCCTCAGACTCCCGACTCCCTGTTTGGTAGTTATAAAAGTTCACAGAACCTAAACAAGTGGAGTATATGTAACCCACGAAACATGTTGTGTCAATTTGTGGAATTGTTGAGTAGCGTGTCTTAGCTTAGACTTTGATCTTCTAAGGTGCATTGAATGGATCACAACTTAGTGATCTGCACCTAAGTTATCTGACTAATCAAAACTGAAACGTTCATCCTGAAGAAGCCCTTGATTTGGGCCAAACGCATTGATCCATTTGAATCAGTCTATGAATTGTCTGCATGGAATGGTCATATAATATGTTTGATTGTACTATTTAATATGTTTTGATGATACACATGCTCTTAAGGATTTTTGTATTAATAAAACGTATGACATTTTAGAACATAGTGTATTTATGTAGAACTGTCAGGAACCATGAATCAGACTGAGACTGAAGTGCAGTAAAAATCACACTTTAATAAAATGGTAAAATGGTACAAACAGTGCAAACGTGGCCAGGGTTCGGTAACCAGAGCGGGAAGCCAGAACAAGTGAGTAGAACAGGAATTCAGAGATCAGGCAAGTCAAAGGCAGCAAACAGGATCAGAAACCAGAAGGGAAGTTAGCCAGGCAAAAGTCTTTAACAGGAAAACACAGCAGAGAGTATCTGATATGTTGACCAAGGTGAAGGCAGAGGAGATCTGATGCAAGCAGCTTAAATAGCCAGCAGGCTGTTTGACAAGCAGGATATGATCATCAGGTGAGTTACTGTGGAGGGAAGAGTATTGGCAATTAATCGACAGCTGAGCAGCCTGAGCTCTGAGAAGGGAGGGCTGAGCCCACCCCTGACAGTAAACCCTCCTCAATGACCCCTCCCCCTCGGAGGGCCACCAGATTTGAGGGGAAAATGTCTATGGAAAGCAAGGAGGAGGATAGGGGCATGTAAGTCTGAGGGTGAGACCCAAGAGCGCTACTCCAGACGATACAATTTCCAATTACCAGGTACTGTATGCGCCCACGGAACCTACGGGTGTCAATGATGGATTGTAATTCATATTCCTCATGGTTCTCAACCTGTACTGGGTGAGGACATGGCACCGAGGTGGTGAAGCGGTTGCACACCAAAGGTTTTAATAAGGAGACATGGAATACATTAGATATGTATACGCATTTTAGAAGAAAGGTCTAACGCGTAAGCCACTGGGTTAATCCTGCAGAAAATACAGAAACGCCCAATAAATCATGGTGCCAATTTCAGTGAGGGAACACATAGTCGGAGGTTGCAAGATGACAGCCAGACCCTCTCCCCAACTTGGTAGGAAGGCACAGGTAGGCGTCTGCGGTCAGCATGGAGTCTGTACCTATCATTGGCACGTCGCAAAAACTCTTGGACCTGTACCCAAGTGGAACGAAGATCACGTAGATGCTCCTCTAACGCAGGAATGCCCTGAGGAACAAATAAGTCAGGCAACATGGATGGTTGGAACCCATAATTCGCCTTAAACGGAGGCAATCATGAAGCGGTATTAACGGCACTATTGTGAGCAAACTCTGCCCAAGAGGTCTGACCAGTTGTTATGGTGGTCAGAAAAATAGCAATGTAGAAACTGCTCCAAGGACTGGTTATCTCATTCTGCGGCCCCATTAGACTGCGGGTGATATGCAGAAGAGAAGAAAAGCTGAATTCCCAACTGTGCACAAAATGCTTGCCAAAACCTGGATACAAACTGGCTACCCATAAAACATGTATGTATATATATATACTACTCATAAATCAATAAAAATTTGCAGGAAGTTAAAAAAATGCAAGGTTATGAATAACGTTTTACTGATACACGTACGTGTTGTAGCACAACACTGCTCCAAAGCCCCCAACTGCCTCTCATTTGTAGGGACTGTCTCTCTTTTGGAACCAAATACTTCTGTCCCTCTATCTTCCTCAGTTATCACTCTATATTTTTTTTTAACTTATATAAATATTAGTATAACTACCAAACAAGGTATACTACACCAAACCATTCATTCAGCCTCCAATTTATTGCATTTGTTTTATTGAAAGGCAAATATTATGGGAACTAGTGTGGCACTGCCTTTTTAGGAGTCATTTGGTTTGGATGGGTCCTCTGTTCTACTACGACTCCTTAAACTGCTCGGTCCCCACTGACACACCTGGTTATAGACTGAAGGCCACTCACTCCTGTGTAACTTAAATTAGTAGATTACCACTCTACAGCAGCACACAGAAAATAGGCCACAACAAATACTTTTGATTAACTGATGGGAATATTAGCGTCACCTACGACCATTGACTTACACCGTAATAAGGCTAAACCCCACTAAACTAGTATGCACAGCATTAGTAAGAACAGCATCAACCGTGAAATCATGAATGAAACAAAAAAGTCTCACCATAACCCTTGGCAACAACTAATCAAAAAGTGTTCCTGAATGCACTTTGCACATACAGGCCTTTAATGGGTGAATGTACATGGCTCTAACAAAGGGAAACCCCTGGAGGTAACTGAAAAGCACCTGGCTCCTAATTGTCAGTGTTGGCCATCTTTTGTTGGGGCCCTTTTGTAGATGGTGCACATGTAGCTGTCCCTTTAAGACAGAATGGTAAGCTGTGGGGCTGTTTTTTTTTATTATCTTTTTTTATTAATTTTCCAAAAACATATATAACACACATTACAATACATGAAACACATTTTACAGTCTCAATATTTCCCATTACAAATAAAAAGAAAAAAAAAAAAAGGGAAAAAAAGGAGGGAGAGATGAGGAAATGGAGAGAGAGAGAGAGAGAAAAAAGAAAAGGGGGGGGGAGGGAGTGGGTGGGGATGATTTTAGAAGGGGGGGATGGGGGAATACAGTCCCCCATACTCTCCCCCAAATATATTATGTGCTATCACTCTAGTGTTGATGTCTTCTAAAGTGAAATTAAATAATAAAGAGAGAAAAAAGGTGGTTTCAAAAACTACTACAAACTAAAAACAAGTGTTAAAGTCTAAAAGTAGACAGTATAAAGGACTGGGGGATGAATTTATGAATGACTGTACTGATAGAGTGACAAACCATGTATATAAAGAGAAAAGTGAGAGGTAAAGTTATCGTCACCTGTGCCAAAAAAAAAAAAAAAGGGAGGAAAAGAAAGAGAGATGGGGAAAAGGAGAGGGGGAGAATGAGGGAGAGAGAGAAAAAAAAAAGGGGGGGAGGGGAGTGAGGATGATTTTAGAAAGGGGGGGGATGGGGGAATACGATCCCCCATACTCTCCCCCAGATATATTATGTGCTATCACTCTAGTGTTGATGTCTTCTAACGTAAAATGAATTAATAAAGAGTGAAAAAAAAAAAAAAAGTGATTTCAAAAACTACTACAAACTGAAAAACAAGTGTTAAAATCTAAAAGTGGACTGTATAGAGGACTAAGGGATGAATTTACAAGTGACTACACTGATGAAGTGACAAAACATATATGTAGAGAGAAAAATAACAGATAAAATTATCGTCACCTGTGCCCAAAAAAACAAAAAAAACAAAAAAAAAAGGGGGGGAGTAGGGAAAGCCTCAGGGAAGAACAAATCTAATCCCCCTCTCTCGCTCTCTCCGAGAAAAGGAAGAAAACAAAAATAGGGGTGTAAAAAAGGAAAGAAAAGGGAGGAAAGGGAAGGCCGGCATGCATGGTATCCAATAAAATGTTTGTCACATTACATTTTAGTCTCTTAAGGGATAAGCCAAAGAATAACCACAGGGAATCATCCTTAAGATATAGATAGCTTATTCAATAGAAGTAAACGGGTCTCAGTGGGATTGTGCAAGTATCTCTCTATAGGTTGTGGTGTCCTTGAACTCCATCCACGGAGTCCAAGTTAAAGTGTGTCGTTGAAAAGTGTCCTTGTTACAATGAGTGATATCTTCCATGAGATGGACCTCTGAAATTTTTTGAAACCACTTTTTCACGGATGGAGTCTCAGGCTGACCCCAAAGGGTAGGTATAAGTGCTTTAGCCGTATTAAGCAGATGTGGAACTAAAGAACATTTGTATTTTCTGACAGGTTCCTTGGTAGCATGGAAAAGAATGGTCCATGCATCAGCAGGGAGATTAATATTGGATATTTGTTGGATAATTCGAATAATGCTAGGCCAGAAGGGGCGGATGAGTGGGCACGACCACCATATATGAGCGTGGGTTGCTCTGTTCCCACAATTCCTTCAACACAACGGGGAGTTGTCGGGGAGCATCTGATGAAGCTTTGATGGGGTGTAGTGCCATCTGGTTAGTAGTTTGTAATTGATCTCAGCCATCCTTGATGCAATTGAAGAGATATGAGTCAGCTGTAGGACTTTATCCTTTTGGCTGTCTGAGAGGCAGGATTCCAAGTCTGCCTCCCACTTAGCGAGAAAGGGAGGATAAGTATCACCTTGGAGCTTGATGAGTAATTTGTAGAATACCGAGATACAATGTTCAGGTGGGTCCGTTGAATTAAAAACGTCCTCAATACTGTTTAAGTCCTGTATCCCTCTAAGCGGCTGAGGCAGAGTTCTAAGGAAACCTTGCAATTGATTATATCTCCATTTATCAAGAAACATAATGGGCTTGAGGCGAGAATTTCCTTAAGAGGCTTAAGCGCATTTGCTCGAAGAACATGATGTAGTAGAAGAGGTTCTTCTGGCAACCACGTCCTATAGCCAGGATCTAATAGGCCAGGTAAGAAATAATCGTGGTCCAAAAGCGGTAACAGAGGAGAAGCATATGACCACGAGAACTTCCTATGTAAGGCATCCCATACATCAAGGGTGGAAGTGGTTAAAGTGGAGGTACTTGGAGCAAGGCGTCTATGTAAGCATGGCAACCAGGGTGTAATTGCTAGGTCTGTGTTACTAAGAGCATATTCCAAACTCACCCAAAGTTTGGAATTAGCAGCATATTTCCATTCGGATATTCTAGACAGAATCACAGCATTATAATAAGCCTTAAAATTTGGAAGGGCCAGTCCCCCAGCTTCCTTGGAGCGAAATAATACTTCCTTAGATACTCTGGGGTGACTGTTCCTCCAAATAAAGCGGGAGACCATGGTCTGTAATAGGGAAAAAAATCCTATAGGCACACCCAATGGGATCATTTGAAAGAAAAAAAGAACTCTAGGCAGAATGTTCATTTTAATTATACTCACTTTACCCAACCATGAGTGTGTCAGCGTGTTCCACTTTTGTAGATCCCTTCTAATATTATTCAATAATGGGATGTAATTATATTTAAAGAGGGACTGAATGTGAGGCACAAGATTCACTCCCAGATATTTCATACTTCGTTGAACCCATCTAAAAGGGAAGAGGGGTTTTAAATTTTCCACCTCCCTTCCAGGTAGATTAATATTTAGAATTTCAGACTTAGATAGGTTAATTTTAAAGTTGGAGAGTGTCTGAAAAGTAGAAAAAGCTGACATTAAATTAGGAAGCGAGATACGAGGCTGCTGGATAAAAAATAAAATATCGTCCGCATATGCCGCATATTTGTGCGTTTTATTACCTACTTGAATCCCATGTATATTTAAATTACATCTTATGGTTGCCAAAAAGGGTTCGAGGGTAAGGGCAAATAAAAGGGGAGAAAGAGGGCAGCCCTGTCTGGTCCCATTAAATAGTTGGAATGAGTCACTCAAAGTGCCATTTATGCGAATTTGTGCCGTGGGGTTAAAATAGAGGGAAATAATGCGGTAAAACATCTTGGGTCCCAGCCCAAAATGTCGCAGGGTCAGTTTTAAGTAATCCCAGTCCGTGTAGATACGAATAGGGTGGACTGGGAAGACCTTTGAGCGTATTGTATAAGAGATATCGCCCGGAGAGAATTATCCTTGGCTTCTCTGTGTGGCATAAAGCCTGTCTGATCCGTAGAAACCCAACTAGGTATAAGAGGGAGTAGTCTATTGGCCATTACCTTAGAATATAATTTGATATCAACATTTAATAGGGAAATTGGCCTATAGCTACTGCATTGAGTAGAGTCCTTATCTGCTTTAAGGATAACTGAAATATGGGCTGTAAGAGATTCCGGGCGTAGTCCCGAGGTCTGTGAGATTGAATTGGCATAAGCCGTAAGGCGGGGCAGAAGGATATCACTGAATGTTTTATAGTACCGGATGGTATAACCATCCGGTCCCGGGGCTTTACCTGTCGGTGAAGATTTCAGAGCCGCCTGAAATTCCTCAACCGAAAGTTCAGATTCAAGTTCCCTGAGAGTCAAATTTGAAAGTTTGGGCAGATTTGCTTCTTTTAGATATGTAAGCATAAGGTTACGTCTCTCCTTCACAGTCAGAGACGGGGAGTCACACTGCACTTTGTACAAATCTGCATAATAGTCCCTGAAAGCTTTAGCAATGTGAGGAGTCGCATGGACTAAATTTCCGTTTGATAACTTTATTTTAGGAATAAACGATCTAGTCTGTTTTTCTTTTTATTACAAACGTTTTTTATTTATAGAAAAGGCAAGAAAATAATACATACACATAAAAATCTGCGTATCACATAGTACCAGTTAAACTGCAAACATAAATGTCAACGCAGTGACAAGAAAAGAAATAGAGAGAAATCAACAAACAAAAAAAATATATATATATATAAGAAAAATAAAAAAGGTGACGTTGAAGCATCTGAGAGAAGCCGAAGCAGGTTTGTAGAGGATCTACAGGAGACATAGTTGTCTACATGAGGTGAGGTAAACCAGTGAGGGGGATTAGCCGCCTCCCACGGTCTAAAGCTGTTGGGGAGTTTGCGTCCATAGCTAAGATTGTGGCAATAAAATATGTCTTTGGGAGATCCAGGGATCCCACCTACGGTCAAATAGGGGCATCCTATCATTTAGTGTGTAGAGAATCCTTTCCATTATCATAATAGAGTCCATCCTATGGAGGACGGAGGAGATAGGGACAGTAGGGGACTTCCAATGTAGGGCAATGGCCCATAGAGCGACCAAGCAAATTGTGTGGATAAGGCCTTCCTCAGAGGGAAGCATACCCGGGATAGATGCCCCCAGGTGCACATAGAGGCCGTAAGATGTATTGGAGCACCTGATAGTGCCGTTTCTATGGCCGTCACCTTGGTCCAAATGTGGGACAGATTATCACAGTCCCAGAACACATGCAGAAAGGTCCCAGGCAGGGGACAGCCTCTGAAGCATAGGTCAGAGGTACCCGGAAAAATAGAATGAAGTCTAGATGGTGTATAGTACCACCTGGTAAGTATTTTATATGCTGTTTCCCTGACTGCTAGGGATTTAGACGCTTTGCGAAGGTTGGTCAGCATAGTGTCCCAGTCATCTGAGTCAAAAAGTTCGTTGCAGTCAGCCTCCCATTTATGTTTATATGGGACCTCCCCAGGAAACAGTGTATTGAGTGCTGATCTGTAGAGGATAGAGATAAGCCCCTTTCCCCTGGGGGAGTCACGGCAGATCTGTTCATACGTGGTAGAGGGGGCTGCTGGGGAGAGGGCGAAGTGGGAAAGATAAAAGTGTCTAATTTGCAGATAACGGAAGTGTTCTCTAAGTGGGATTTGTTTATGTGTGCGTAATTGGTCAAATGAAGCAAAAGAGTTGCCCATCTGCAAGTCCGCTAATGTGACCATGGAGTTAGATATCCACCAAGAGAATCCCTCAGAGTTCTTAAAGGCCAAAGTAAATAAGGGCTCTCCTACAAAGGAGGAGCCTCGGGGAGCGTGGGACACCAGGCCTAGTTTATGTTTGTATCTGTACCATAGGGTAAGGGAGTGAGCAACTAGGGTGTTAAGAGACATAATTTCATGGGCCACTTTAGAAGGGGACCAAAGTAGACTAGAGAGCCTGTACGGAGCGATGGAATGTGATTCAAATTCAACCCAGGGTACTTTAGAGTCAGGGATGTTCCATTGTGCTATCTGGGAGAAGCGAGCCGCAAGGAAATAGAGCCAAAGATTTGGCAGGCCTAGCCCCCCAAGTGTTTGTGGGATGAACACAACGTGTCTGGAGAATCTCGGCCGTTTGTTCTGCCAGATAAATTTGTGGATATCTTGTTGTAGCCTATCTATAAAAGCTTTAGGGATCATGAATGGAAGGGCTCTAAATAAAAATAGGAGTTTGGGTAGGAGGGTCATTTTGATCGCCGTGACTCTCCCGAGGAACGATATGTGGTAGGTGCTCCACAGCTTGAGCAGGCTGCGGAGACGGGACACACATGCCGGATAATTCGCAGCAAAAATGGAGGACCAATGTGGTGTGATATAGATGCCTAAATATGGTATTTTGTCAGTAGACCATTGCAGGGGGAAGGAGCCCTGGAGAGTCTCACACTGAGCCGGGGGAATATTGATTGGCAGTGCTGTGGATTTGGATATGTTAACTGTGAGCCCAGAGATGGATGCGAATCGGGACAACAGGGTGAATAGATTGGGCAGGGAAATTTGGGGTTGGGTTAGAAATAACATGACATCATCTGCATACATACAGAGATGAGATGTGGTGGAAGCCATGGGGTATCCGGATATATCGGGGTGTTGTTTAATTGCGGTGGCAAGGGGTTCCAGGGCTAGGGCGAATAATAGGGGCGAAAGTGGACATCCCTGCCGGGTGCCCCTGCCCAGTGTGAAAAACTCCGAGCCGCAACCTGGAATTTTGATTCTAGTTTGTGGGTGATGGTAAAGGGCCTGGATCCCCAACAAAAACTCATCCCGAAAACCAAGCCTTTGAAGCACAGCAAATAAATAAGGCCATAATACGCTGTCGAACGCCTTATTAATATCCAAGCTAAGAAGGAGGACCTGTTTCTTACATATATTAGCGTCTTGGAGAACATCAAGAGTCAAACGAATATTGTCTGTGATGAGTCTATTGGGTATGAAACCCGATTGGTCAGGAGAGGTTAGTGTTTCAATGATAGCGGCTAGTCTGTCAGCTAGGGCTCGACTAAAAATTTTAAGGTCATTATTAATGACCGAAATCGGCCTATAGTTTTGGGGGAGGGAGTGGTCCTTGAGAGGTTTGGGTATGAGAGACATGTTAGCTAGGGTCATTTCCGAGGGGAACTGTTCCCCCGCAAGTATTTTGTTGAACATGCTAGTGAGACGTGGGAGTAGTATAGGGGCATAATTTTTATAGTAGCTAGCAGTGAAACCATCTGGGCCTGGGGCTACAGAGCGTTTCAGGGATTTGACAACGCCCAGCAGTTCTTCTTCTGTGAAGGGGGCGTTAAGGGAGTCAACTTGTAAATCGGACAAAGTGGGAAGGGGAAGGGAGGTCAGCCAGTCCCAGGAGGGTGGAGAAGGACCCGATGGAGGGCTAGAAAGGAGCTTGGAGTAAAACTCCTCAAATACGTCAAGGACTTCTTTAGGGTGAGAGACTATTCTGCCTGAGGAGTTACGGATCTTGTACACATGAGGCGGACGTAGTGTGTGATTTAATTTGCGTGCAAACATAGCAGATGCTGTGTTGCTGTGAAGGAGAAAGTTTGCTTTGGACCACCTCAATGCTTTTTCGGTCTTAGCTGATAACAGAGTATCCAGGTCTAGTCTCTTTTGTGCCACCAGTCGTGCGTTGGTACTCGACGGGTTGCCCATTTGGGCCTTATGTAGGCGGTCCAGTTCTGTGGTCAGCTTGAAAATTTGCTGCCATCTTTCTTTATTCTTACGTGATGCAATGCTAATAAGGTGGCCTCGTAATACTGCCTTATGGGCCATCCATAGAGTGCTAGGGGAGATGTCCGGGGTGGCATTAATCGTGAAGTATTCCTGAATAGCGTCGGATACTTCCTGGCGTATGATTGGGTCAGTTAAAAGAGAGTCATTAAGTCTCCATGTATAGGGCGTATCAGATAGACCTATGAGGGTTGTTGACATGGAGACCATATTATGGTCGGACCAGGGGCAGAGGTGGATCACCGACTGCGTGGAGTTGGCCAGAATGATGGGTGTGCAGAAAATGTAGTCCAATCTGGCAAAGGAGTTGTGGGGGTGGGAGTAAAAGGTGAAGTCCTTTGCACCTGTGTTGTGTGCTCTCCAAGCATCGGATAACTGGAGAGTTTGCAGGGTTCTAGTCAGGGATTTAGGAAATGCTAAGTTTAGTTGGGAGGAGGTGCTTCTGTCTAATTGTGGGTGTGCTACTAGATTGAAATCTCCCCCAACAAACATATGAGTCGAGGAGTACTTCTCAAGTGTCCTAAAGAAGGTTGAGAAAAAGGTGGCCTGTGCAACATTAGGGGCATAAACGATAGCGATCGTGAGTTCACGTCCCGCCACTAGTCCCTTAATAATAAGGAACCTACTCTCAGGATCCTTATAGACCTGCTGAACTTCCATGGGGAATGAATTGTGAAGGAAGATGGCTACCCCCCTACTTTTAGAGTCGTGTAGAGTGTAAAAGGCTTGCTTATATGAGCCATGAAAGAAAATTGGGTGTCTGTCAGCAGCAAAATGGGTTTCTTGTAATAACAGGATTTGCGCCCCTAGCTTTTTATAGGTTGTGAAGGCTTTTTTCCGCTTGTGAGGGGAGTTGAAGCCCTGGACGTTATGCGTTATGCATGTAATCACCATTTATGCATGAGGTGTGTCATGGGCTCACCTGGGGGGTCTAGGGACCCTGAGATAACCGTGTCAATATCATCCGTCACTGGGGGGTCGTCAATCTGGGAGAGCTGAGGGTAGTAAACCGCTTCAAGTACATAGTAATAGAAAATACTTCTAAAGTGCTCCAACATCCTAAATAGAAAAAACAAAAAAAGTAATAGAGCATAAAAAGCATCTAAACATAGTGCCAGCAATGCAAACAAATGCTGGGCAAACAGTGGGTCAGGTTGCAAGTAGCAAAAGCCTGAAACATTGAGGTAAACCTTGTAAGGGGCAAAAGCACCCTTAACTCCCCAAGTCATAACCAGAGCTCCAAAGGAGGTCGGGATATGAGAGGAGTGGGGCAGCACGGCATCGACATCAACCGAACTAGCCTGCAACAAATTAGAAAAGAAAAAAAAAAAAAGGATTGTGCATGCCAGCGTGTGCTGGCTTGATCTAATACCTCATCAAAAGAACTGGGAACTAACATCTTTCAGTAAAAAAGAGTGCTAAAGTCCCGGGAGCGACGTCCTGTGCCAAAATATAAGGATCCTTTCCCCAGCCCTTTAAAAAAAAAAAAAAAGAGAAAAACAATAAAAATAAAAAGGAAAACAGGGCACATGGGGTATTAGACTGGACGTGGGCCCAGAGAGATTAAGAGTTTAAGATGTACGGGTCAATCCTGCCGGGCTGAGGGTCAGCATACTGAGATCAATTGAAGTGAAGTGAAATGTGGATCCATCAGTAAAACAGCAGTTCCAAAAAAGAGCCCAGTAGAGGGCGCCTAGATGCCAAAAGTGCAATAAGTGTTCAGAAGTTCAAGATATGCAGCAGGAAGAATTCACAAAAGTGACAGGATTCTTTAGCGTTGAAAGGCATTATGGCTCGCATCTTGTCCGTGACGTCTGCGATCCCTTCTAGAAGAGGGAGTATTCCAAATGGGTTTTGGTCTAGGGGTAGAGGGTTGACGAGGAAGGGCATCAGCTTCCAAGAGGCCTAATTTGACCAGTATCTCTTGACCTTCCACTAAAGTTATAGCAGTGTAAGTTGTACCATTATGGGGAATGGTAAGCTTGAAGGGGAAACCCCATCTATAGCGAATGTGCGCCTTAGCCAGCACAGTGGTGACCTCTTTCATATCGCGGCGTCTATCCAGGGTAGGTGGAGAGATGTCCGGGTAGATTTGAACAGGGGAGCCGTCTAAGGAGATGGAATGGGAGTTGCGGGCGGCCCTAAGGATCTCTTCTTTTATAAGAAAGTCTTTCAGACATAGGACAATGTCCCTGGGGGGTTTATCAGGGGGGGGGCTTGGGGCGTAGAGCCCTATGAATGCGGTCGCATGTGAACGCCTCTACCTCACGGTCAGGCAGGAGGGAGTTAAACAGCTTATGTATGGCAGGAATAAGATCCGTGGTGGTCTCAGGGATCCCCCTAATGCGTAGATTGTGCCTTCGATTCCGATTGTCGAGGTCTTCTACTTGGGTTTGCAGCTGAATGACCGTGGCATTGAGGGATTCAAACTCTCTGGAGAGATCATTATGGGCAATATTGAGCTCATCGTGCATAGTCTCTAAGCGATCTGTGCGGGTGCCCAGGGTTGAGATCTCTTGCGTCAGTGTATTAGTGCTCTTGTGCAGCTCCGTTTGGAATTTAGTGGCAATCTTGCTATAGATGGACTCTAAGCTCCTGTCCAGGTCCGCTTTGGTCAGGGGGGGGGAGTACTCACTTTCATGTGCAGCTTCCAGAGCAGAAGTAACTGTGTCCTGCGAATCTTGTGAGGCCTGCAGTGAGGGAGAAGCAGGGCCGTCGGCGCCATCTTGGGACATGCTGTAGCGTCCCTGGTTCCTCAGCAGATATGTGGTCAGGGACCTCTGAGCGGTCTTGTTACCCTTTTTCTGCTTCGCCGGCATGCACAACTCGGTCCGGGGGTGATAAAGAGTATTTGTGTCGAAAATCGTGCACTTCTGGCCCCGGGAAGCAGGCTAAATGGTTGGAGTAGTGCGGAGCTACTCAGTCATGCGGCCGGTCCCGTGGATGTCGCGCATGCGCCCCTCTCTAGTCTGTTTTTCTTTGAGGGATCTTGCTAATTGTCTGCTAGGTTTGTCCCCCCACTCATAGAATTTTTCCGAGCTGTATCGAGGTTAAGAAGCTTTTTTAATTCCTCTCGTTTCAATGTGAGAGCTTCTAGCTGGGATGTGTGCAAAGTGAGTTTATGTTGTTTATCAAGTTCTGTTATTTGGTGCAGGACCTGTTCAAGTTGTTGACCACGCTCTCTTTTGTGGGGCTGTTAAGTAAAGGTAATCTCTATTGGCAATAACTGTAGGCAGTAAGTAACCTAGCCTGATATGCAACTGATCCGCTCCCAAACAATTGGCAGTCGATAATCTCAGAAAGCTCAGGTCCTCACTGTCTGTAAACATATGGCACAAGGTCTCCCAGCTCTGGGCAAAAGACACAGCAATTATTTACGGCTTAGTCTCTCAGCCCTGATGTGAACACACACAGCTTTAAAATCTGGACAGCTCCAGCCCAGCACTCGGGAATCCAGTCTTCATACGGTCCTCAGTGGCTCTGGCTCAGCTCTCCCCAGTTCTCTCTCTCTTTTAGTGGGAGCACAGACCCAGACAGCACAGACCTGCACGTTTTCTCTGTCCACTTGACACTACTCCCATCCCCGGTAATTTGCCCGGGAAAAGTTCTGTCTCTCTCCTCCCCTGAAGTGCAGAGGTTCCTGAGTATTTAGGTCTGCAGCTTCACTAGCCCCCATAGACTTGTATTGTGCAGTGCTCCTTTAAGAAATACAGTCCCTCTGATCCCTGGCATCTGTAGCAGGTTTCTCCTTTCCCCTGATTGGTTCAAGCACACTATTGCCAGGAATGGAGGATAAAGGAGCAAGTGGAGGAATTCACAAAGAAGCAAAAGCATGGGGTGAGAGACAGCTGCTGCACAGTACAGTAACAATGGGGAGAAGGAAGCAAATGGAACAAGGCACATGCAACTGGCAGCACACCCGGCTACACTATTGATGGAAAAATCACTTTGGGTTTAAACAATCATTTCATGCTCACAAATTCTTTATGGGTCTTAAAAGGGAGCGTAGTTTTGCCATCAAACTTTGTGCTAAAAGCCCATCATTGCCATCGTTAAACATTGAGAGGCGTGCTGCTATGTGATAATCATATTTTTCTGATGTTTCTTTCCTAATAATTATGATCCCAAACAGTAACTGCTCAGTGTTGATAAACAGACAAACATAACCAACGGAATAGAGAAAATAATTCTGAACTGAATTTTGATTGCTTTGTATTCCTGTTTCCTTTCTGTTTATTTACACCATGTTCTGCTGAAGACAGTTCTGTTTAATATTCACAGTACAGAAAGCATGGGCAAAGCTGTCTGGATCAGAATATATATCTAGTGTTAGAATGAGCTATGGTTACTAAATTTCAAAGAAACTGCTATACTTTCCTGCCTGGCTCTGTAGATATAAACATAACCAGCCCAATTGAACAATGTACTTTTCCACTTCACAGCTACTGCAGCAATGTTTAATTTTTGTAATATTTCACTCACTAGAAATGTTTTAACAGTTTTTTTTTTATCACAATAAAGTGGGACTTCCAATATTTTGTGACTGTGATCATGGGATTACAGGTGACTGCTACCAATGAAATCCAGGTACTTACTCATTATTTAAAATAAAATTAATATTTTAAAGAATGCCTAACTACAGTATATCACATTTTTTATTTTCAAAACTGATCTTCAGAGTAGAAAAAAACCCTCTCCCACACCACCCCTTTTAACTAATATATACTTTTTTTAAATGCCCCAAATTCGTACCGGAAATTGCAGTCACGGGACAGACTGGGTGCCAGATAATCATCTGCTTTGTGTTGTGGGAGGGTCCTACTTTCAGTGCCTATGTCACTGCCTGGGGATGGGGACACTTCCATCCAACGAGTTCTAACAGGGTCCTGAAGACTTTAAGTGGGGGCTTTTAAATAGCAGGTTTGAGGGATATACTTAAAGCTGTACTTCAGAAGAATCATGGTTTTAACCCTTTTGCTGCCTCCAGTATAAGTCATATGTTGGCAGCAGCAGAGGTATTTACATTTCTGAATGCTATAGCATGTATACTTGGCCACCCAACTGTCTGTTTTCTGGTGGAAGTGACAGCTGCCTGATAACTTCCACAACCACCAGAACTTGCAGCCTCGCCCCCTTGTGACCCTCCCCCACCATGTATTCCAGGCTCTGCAGCTCCCCTGTGAGTCCAGGATGGCATGGTCAGTGTCACTTAGTAGAGTGGAGGGAGGTCACAAGACATTTGTTCGTGATTCTCCCTTCGGTGTACAAACCAGGAGTGCTGTGTATTACGTCAATTCTGGTTCAGAGCTGTCATTCCCTGGCTTCTGTGGCTGGGGATGAAGTTGATGAAGCACAATCTGTACTTGATCAGCTTTGTTGGGCTGCATGGGTGAAATTAGGGATCTAATAGACCCCTAAAGTGTCCTTAAAGAGCATCTGTCAACAAAAATATTCTGTGAAAATGTAGGTGCTGCTAAGTACGAAACTGATGATGAGCTACACATGTCTAGCACCATCATTAATAGTTAACTCTAAACTGAAGACCTGTATAGGCTTTTAAAGTGTTGCCTATGGACAATTTTGAATGGGAGCCAAAGTAAGTCACTGTTTCACAGGCGCGTGCATCTTAAAGGCTTGACACGTTGGGTATCTATTTACTCAGCACAAACGAATCTTTTATATTTTACCAAAAATGTGATAATACATTGTTTGTTATCCCTAAAATACACTTTAGTGGATTTTTTACAGAAAATATTAGTTTGATAAACAGTTGCGCTAATCAGAATACTGAATTTATTAATCCCAAAGGGAAACTATTAAATATCATGTGACATTAAAAAGTTGCAGCTACTACTGTTATATTCTCCAGGGTACCTGCTTTTAGAAAATATATAATGTTTGGGGGTTTAAACTAATCTTCAGGCCTAAATGTGCATTTTAACATGTATGCAAAAATAAAAAATGGCTCTGGAGTGAGAGAGTCAAGGCATATTCTCAGTCACAGTGAACCTCAGAATTGGCGGTCCACTGACCCGGATGTGTTTGCTTACTCACATAAAAGCAGTTTTGGGGTAAGGGTATTTTCAGTTGATCCTATGCAATTTTTGCTTTTTTGTATAAAGATGTATAACTGATGACATATTTCTTTACTTGCGCCCATTGTATTTTTGTCTTATGTCTGATGTCCTTTTTTATATAATGCAGTGAATATGCTGTACACAGACAACTACAAATCTCCTGAAGAAGCTATATACTCTAGCGAAACAAGTCGAGAATTATGTTTCTGTACAGTAGTTATGTTTTAATCAATATTGCCTTGATCTAAATATGCAATTTCAATCCAAGATTGTTATATCTTTTTAAACAGATGTATTAAATAGAATTGGTTACTTTAACTATACATGATATAGTTTTTCCTTGTTTCAGGCACCATAAAAGTCCCCTCATTCCAATTCCTACCCCTTTTTGCATTAATTCCATGATCACATATTAAAAGTAAACAAAATATTCAAACGATAAAGAAGTGTTCTGAGAACACATCTGCCTCTTGTGTGTTCCCCTCGACGAGTGACCTGTTAATTCTGGTCTTCTGTAATGGCGGCGGAAACTCCGCTGCTGGGACACCTGATGTAAGGGGGGCTCCACTGGGGGACACCTGATGTAAGGGGGACTCCGCTTGGGACACCTGATGTAAGGGGGACTCCACTGGGGGACACCTGATGTAAGGAGGGGCTCCACTGGGGGACACCTGATGTAAGGAGGACAACACTGGGGGACACCTGATGTAAAGAGGGGCTCCACTGGGGGACACCTGATGTAAGGAGGGGCTCCACTGGAGACACCTGATGTAAGGAGGGACACCGCTGGGGGACACTTGAAGTAAGGGGGACTTCGCTTGGGACACCAGCTATAAGGGGAACTCCGCTGGGGACACCTGATGTAAGGGGGACTCTGCTGGGGGCACCTAATGTAAGAAAAAACTGCGCTGGGGGCACCTGATGTAAGCGGGACTCAGCTGGGGGCACCTGATGTAAGGAGGGACTCCGCTGGGGGCACCTGATGTAAGGGGGACTCCGCTAGGGACACCTGATGTAAGAGAGACTCCGCTGGGGCCACCTGATGTAAGGAGGGACTCCACTGGGGACACCTGATGTAAGGAGAGACTCTGCTGGGAATGCCTGGTGTATGGAGGGACTCTGCTGGGGACACCCGGTGGCATCTGATGGCAGGCGACGTGGCAAGTGACACGCCCAGGGCTCCCACTGATCCTGCATTATGGTGGGTTGAACCATTTAATTTTTTATTACAATGTAATAATAGAAAAAATGTGCTTCAATCATCCTGACACCATAACTACCATGGTGCCGGGATGATTGAAGCGCTAACACCAGGTGTTTGGAGTATCTTTATCTGCTGATTGTTAACCTTTCTGAAATACACATATTTCCATTGTGGTGTAGGATCTGAGCCTGCTGTCCCTCCATCCCTCTTTCTTTCCTTCCTTCTCTCTCTCTCTTGCTCTCTCTTTCTCCCTTTCGTTCTCCTTTCATCCCACGTTCATCTCAGACTCTAACCACACACCCTTTTGACTCATGTCCCCTTTAAGCCACGCCCACTTTTCGCTGATGCGCGCTTCACACACCACATTTTTCTTTCCCCGCTACGTTACACCTACAAACTAATGCCCAGCCCCCTAATTATAATAAGACTCAGCCTACAAACAAACAAGTGTTTTACAATGTTGGAAACTATGGGTGAGACTCTAGGGAAAATAATAGCGATGCATAGCTCTACTTTGGTTTTCTATCTCTTCCTAATATCTATCTAAAATATTTATCTATATATCTATATACCTGTATAAATAAAATACATATTTATTTATTTTTATTTTAAGGTTTACCAGGAATCAGGATTTTTAGTTATACTACAAAGCACATAATATCCAGGATGAGTATTGCACTCAGCAGAGGCATGTCTCCAATTCTTTGACTTTGCCAATATGCCTGTATTCTTGGCCCTCCCAGGAAATCACCAGCTAGTATTTATTTACTTCTTTTATGTGCATTTAAGGGGAATGACAGGTAGCAGCAAAAAGTAAGCATAGAATCATATGGCCATAGGCTGCCTGAAATTCCTCAAATCTGGACTGCTTGAAAAAAAAAAGAAAGAAGAAAGACAGATGTAAAAGGACCGATAAGGGTGCTTCATGTGAGGATAGAAACTTGTAAGTGTTGCTGATCCACCTTTTCATTCACCAATTCTTCCTCCTCCCTCACCTTCTCCTCCTTCACCCCTTCCCCACCTCCATCTTTTCCTTCTCTGTCTCCTCCATCCCCAGTTCCTTATCTGTTACATCCTGTGATGCCATATTTCTTCTAACAGGAACAATCTGTAGTCCATCTTCATGTGGATCATTATTTTTTTGTCTCCACTTCCTTAAATTTTCTTTTAACACTGAAATATATGAGAGGCAATCTGGAGACTGTCATCCACTGTCATAGATTGAAGGTTGTGTTCTGTTTGCAGCAGGCTGCACATGCAGTCTGCTGTATCTGATGAGTTGATGATCTCTCATAATGAGTAAACATTCACTATAGCAGTAGTTCTGAGGGTACAGTGACACGAGGAGAAAAATGTGCCTTTGAATTATACCTGGCAAAGAACTGCTGCAAAAAGTCTATCACAAATGTTTGTAATGCAAACTGCATAAAAATATTGGCGAGTAGAAAGGATTCTGCAAGGAGAGGGATGCAATTAGATTTTTCGGGACCTCCACATTTGGTGGGAGACTCATCTGAACTCCCTTTAGTCCTCTTATTTGGCATTCTTTTTCATTACAGGCATTTATCAAGCTCTTATGCAGCTCTTTACATACTGTACATTTACATCAGTTCTTACTTTAAGGAACTTACAATTTAAGGTTCCTACCTCACATGGATACATAAATACTTACAAGTGTCTTGCTCTTGCAGATAGTGTCCTGGCTTGAAATTTAATTGAGAACCCCAGTGCTGCAAGACTAAGCCACTTCCTTTGAGTCTATCTCTTGGGCCAAGAGGGGAAGAATAAACAGCAGCAAAAATTAGGCATACAATCCTTCATCAATAGGCTGCCCATCTTTTCCCAAATCAAAACTGCCCAAAAAGAAACATAAATAAAAAAAAATCAGGAAAGTCTAAAACGAGAGGTAGGGTTGCTGACACATGGTGGTTGGTGGTGGTGAGCTTTGCTAATGTGATCTCTTCCTTCATCTCCCTCTCCTTCACCTCCTTCTTCCTCTACTCCTCCTCCCCTTCTGCTGTTACCTCTTCCTCCCCCTCCTTCACATTCACCTCCATCACTTCCTCCTCCACTTCCTCCGTTTGTGTGATCATGGCGCGAGGAGAGGTTCTAGGGGTTTTAGAGTTCTATGGAGAAAAAAAAAGTGCTTACTGAATCACACATGGTAAAAGACTAGGGAATACTCCCGATTTACTTAAACTGGTACACCCAGAATCAGAGGCAGCTGTGCATAGTAACCAATCAGCTTCTAGGTTTTATTGGCAAAGCTTAATTTAATAGGCTGAGGTTTTAAGCTGATTGGCTACCATGCACAACTGTACCAGATTTTGGGTGCACCAATTTTAGTAAACCAACCCCACAGCCTCCTTCCTCCAATTCCTCCCACATTAACATAGTTTTCCCCCATTACGATTTTAATTTATTTGAATTTTCGTCAATAATTATTTACAGATTTTCTTTTTTTATAATGTTTTATTATATTTATTATTTTTATTTTTCTATAAAATGTTTGTTCCCCCTATAAGGCTACCCCTGTCGTGGACAAGCAAACACAGGCAATCAATGCAAACTGGGTGAAAATATTGTCAGCCGTAAGAGGGAACCCAGTTGGAATTTCCATTTTCATGCTGTGAACCCACACTTTTAAATTGAGGATTTGCCTTATCAAAATGCCACCTTATGGGTCTTTTAACCCAGTTCCTACTTTATTTCACCAGGTTTGATAATTGCAAACACCCAGTATTCCTTTCAAAATCCCTAATTAGAACATTTTTGAATGATCACTTTCTGAAGAGAACTCAGGAAAGTAGGATATAATCTATTGTTTGGAGATACCGTATTTATCGGTGTATAACACGCACTTTTTTCCCCTTAAAATCAGGGGAAAATCGCGGGTGCGTGTTATACGCAGATCCCTGACGATTGTGAGCGAGCGGAGCCAAGATACACAAAGCCGAAGTACACTTGGCTTTACTCGGCCCCTCTCGCAGTCACGCCCACCTCCACTGATTGCGAGCGCTGCTGACATACAGAAAGCTGAGTGTACTTCGGCTAGTCTCAGCTCCTCTCGCAGTCCCGCCCCTGAAGCCCTGTACACACGATAGGTTTTACCGATGAAAACAGTCCGATGGACTTTTTCCATCAGATAAACCGATCGTGTATGGGCCCCATCGGTCTTTTTTCCATCGGTGTTTAAAAATAGAACATGTTTTAAATTTATCCGATGGTTAAAAAACCGATAGCAAATTACTATCGTCTGTGGGGAACTCCATCGGATAAAAAACCCACGCATGCTCAGAATCAAGTCGACGCATGCTCAGAAGCATTGAACTTAATTTTTCTCGGCTCATCGGAGTGTTTTACGTCACCGCATTTGGAATGGTCGGTTTTTTGACTGATGGTGTGTAGGCAAGACTGATGAAAGTCAGCTTCATCGGTTTTCCGATGGAAAAATCCATCGGTTAAAAAACCATAGGAAATCCGATCGTGTGTACAGGGCTTCACTGTGAGCAGAGCCGAGTCTAGCCGAAGTACACTTGGCTTTCTGTATGTCAGCGGCGCTCGCAATCAGTGGAGGTGGGCGTGACTGCAAGAGGAGCCGAGTAAAGCCGAGTGTACTTCGGCTTTGTGTATCTCGGCTCCTCTCGCAATCAATGGAAATGGGTGGGACTGTGAGCAGAGCCGGGTCTAGTCGAAGTACACTCGGCTTTCTGTATCTCGGCTCTGCTCACAGTAGGTTGAAATCGGCGCCAAATTTAAATCAGGCCAGGGCAAGGCTGCAAATGCAAAGGCACTGGGCAAGGCTGCAGATGGACACTGGGCAAGGCTGCAGATGGACACTGGGCAAGGCTGCAGATAGACACTGGGCAAGGCTGCAAAGGCACTGGGCAAGGCTGCAGATGGACACTGGGCAAGGCTGCAAAGGTACTGGGCAAGGCTGCAGATGGACACTGGGCAAGGCTGCAATGATGGACAAGGCTGCAGATGGACACTGATAAGGCTGCATTGATGGGCATTTTTCCTTACACTTTCCTCCTAAAAGTTTTTTTTTCCTTAAAATTCCCTCCTAAACTTGGGGTGCGTGTTATACGCCGATAAATACGGTATTTGGATAACTAGGAGAGTGCTAGATACTAAATGGTGAAGGTTTAATCTGGACTGCGAACTTTCCATATTTCTTTTAGTTCAATATTCTTATACAAGGTCATCTTGGATATAGACATCATACTTGGTAAAAACTATAATATAATGTATAACCTAATATTACATAGAAGTGACAGAAAGCTTTTCTCCTCTGAGAAGATGGTTTTGATATACAAGGTGAATGACTTCACCATCATTCACTATCCAGGACTAATCCTTGGTGACTTTGTTTTGTAATGCTCCTAAAGTCGTAGATAAACATATTTCTCAGTCAAAAGATTAAAACCAAACCTGAGTTTATTAATGCCTCAAAGATTTAAAGAACTGAAGGCTGTTTCTTGGATATGATGATATGTGCACTTCCTCGTTTCAGAAAATATTCACAATATTGTTGCAACCCTATGTGAAAATAATTTTCTTAATGACTTTTATCCTACACCCCGGATTGTGCACTTTACATACCATTTTTATAATCTACAGGTGCATTAACAGAATGGATCAAAGAGATTTATCTACTATGCCTACATAATTAATCATTCTTCTGCTGTTACATCCGGAGTCATTGGAGAAGGGATTAATCTAATGGAACTTATACATTTATAACCCATGCTTATCTCCAGTGGTATCATTAAGTGTTGTTCAATAAAGAATGTAATAATAGGGTTGACTCATCTTTATCTGCTGATCCCTAATTAGGGGAAGTAAATCACGCTTACACTCCATTCACAGCTTTTATCCCATGACAGCAACATTCATGATGCACAATATTTCTGCATGGTATCTCCATACAGTGTTTTGTATACTCATGTGCATATTAATACACAACAAATGTTTTAATACTTTATTTACTATTGGTTCATGATTAAACTGACAGACCTCTTAGAATGTAATAGTAATTTTATTTTCAGAACTACCCTCAGAATCGCTGGACATTTAATTCCATTATTTTACAGGGTAGATACCATTTCAACCATTTCCTCAGAGGGCACTTAGCTGCTAATGAGTAGGAGTATTCTATGAAAAAAGGCAAGATTCTGCATCTGTAATTTCATGTCTTCGTTTAATTTTAATAATTAAATGGACTAAATGTCTTTGTTAACTGTACATGTAATAACAAAGGTTAGTATACAGTATATAGTATACATACAGAATTTTGAAACAATTAAAAAGCAATTAATCCCAGTCACTAAATACTTATGTAGCGGGTGGTCATATTTAGGAGAAGCATCTGAGTGGTAACAGGCTCAGATGCAATAATTGTTAGGATTCATGGACCAATTTATGCCAGTGGGGAATATTAATGGTGTCCAGTTCCTTGGGTCTATAGGTGACGCTGTCACTATGGGCCGGGGTTGAACCACCATTGGAGGGCTGTGCCCTTTGTGTCCTCTCGCGGCAGTAGTACAGCGGGGCGGGGAACCTGCTGTGCCTGTGGTGGGAGGGTATAAAGGGGACAGACGTCTTCCGCTCGGGGTCCACGCCCAGGCACCTTCAGCCTGGGAGTGAGTGATGGTGGTCTCCGGGTGCCATAGGCCCGGAGACGGAGCTGCGGTCTCACCCCAGACACCTTCGGTCTGGAGTGAGGTACTTTATGGAGGCCTGGGGCCCAGTACCTTTGACTGGGTTCCGCAGGGGATCGAGGACTCCTAGGGTGTCCCCCGGTGTGGACGCCCAAATCTGGGATGGGGAGGCCAGGGAGGTGACCCTATCCGAAGACCTGGTGCAGCATTCGCTGGTGACGGTGGGGCTTCTGGTGACCATCCGGATGGATGTCCTTTCCCTGACAGGGGCCATCGCTTCTAGAAGGTAGTTCAAGTTCTCACGGTTGGTGGCAGCGACTGTGTGTCAAGCCTGTTGGTGCTATACAGAACAGGAGAAAACCAAGTTTAAGTTTTGTGCCTGGACCTTCCTCACCCACCTTGTCTGAGCTGAATGTGTTACAATCTGTCTGCTCTCACAGAGACTGTTTATTGCTACGAATAAATAAGTGTTGGACTTTCAGTGGTGTGGACAGTAACTTACTGGGAGCTAAGGGTCCTACCTCCAGCTGCATGGACGGTGGGAAATCATTCTCAAGAGAAGGTTTGGCTCTGGATGGAAACAGACCCGAAGGTATAGTTTGATTAGCTCCATCTTTGCATACAGTATGGTGTGAGCTGGTGGTGCGCCACACTCTCCTCCCTGGTCCCCTAGACGAGAGCCAAGAGTCAGAAGGGAGTAAAGGGTGAGGCCACTACACTTATATAAATTCTAACATTTTATTGTAATTCAAAAATATATATTTTTTTATATTTTTTAAATCTTCACATTTTATTTAAGTATTACCCAATGATTCTGCCATGAATGCAGGGGCGGCACTAGGTAGGTGCTTGGATGTGCTGAAGCACCCCCAAAAACTCCTCCAGCATCTCCATAGCACCCCCATAAAAGCATAATCAGAATGTAGCATCCACAACAAGTATCAGAATTTCACCCGTCTTCACATATTTGTAATTGCCTGGATGCAAACAGCTCTAGTGGCAATGGACTTGTTTCTTTCTGTGGAGAGATACAGAAACTCCTGGATACTGTTTCCAATGCTTTGCTTCTAGTTCCCTCTCAGGACTGCTCACTCTGGCAGACCGATCTATTGGAAAGGAGTTCTAAGTGTATCTGGGCAGAAAGAAGAAGCAGCTGCACAGACGATGAGTGAGGGAGCAGCCGGACAGAGAGGGGAGGAGAGAAGCTGGCTGCCCATTACCAGTAGGGATGAGCTCGGTGTTCGAGTCGAATGTACGTTCGACTTGAACATCGGCCGTTCGTTCGTTCGACGAAGATCGAACTATTTGGGCCGTTCGCGCCAAATTCGAGTGACGCGAACGGCCCACAATACACTGCGCCATCGCAGTGCAATCCCAGCGCTGTGATTGGCCAAGCATGCACTGTGACCCCGCATGCTTGGCCAATCACAGCGCCAGCAGCTAGGAGAGCCATAATTGGCCACAGGCAGGTTGCCTGTGGCCAATTATAGCTCAGGGGGTTTAGCACACGCCAGACACTATAAAAAGCCGCCAGCGTGGCGGCCTTGTGTAGTGTGTTCCGGCGCAGGGAAAGAGAAGGATAGGCAGGGACAGTGTCATTGTGCTATTCTTTGTGCTATTCTTGTGTGTAGGGAGAGGGAAGGATAGGCAGGGAGAGTGTCAGTGTCATATTCTTTGCTAAACCTTGTGTGCAGGGAGAGAGAAGGATAGGCAGGGGACAGTGTTAGTGTCATATTCTTTGCTAAACCTTGTGTGCAGGGAGAGAGAAGGATAGGCAGGGAGAGTGTCAGTGTCATATTCTTTGCTAAACCTTGTGTGCAGGGAGAGAGAAGGATAGGCAGGGAGAGTGTCAGTGTCATATTCTTTGATAAACCTTGTGTGCAGGAAGAGAGAAGGATAGGCAGGGGACAGTGTCAGTGTCATTGTTGCTAAGCCTCCTGCACAGAATACACCTGAAGCTAGCCCGTATTGCTGTGTTTTCCTGGTGTGTTACACTAACAGGCATTTGCAGCACTTACAGCGGGCGGAGTGTGCTTCCTGCTAAATATACACCTGAAGCTAGCCCGTATTGCTGTGTTTTCCTGGTGTGTTACACTAACAGACATTTGCAGCACTTACAGCGGGCGCAGTGTGCTTCCTGCTAAATATACACCTGAAGCTAGCCCGTATTGCTGTGTTTTCCTGGTGTGTTACACTAACAGGCATTTGCAGCACTTACAGCGGGCGGAGTGTGCTTCCTGCTGAATATACACCTGAAGCTAGCCCGTATTGCTGTGTTTTCCTGGTGTGTTACACTAACAGGCATTTGCAGCACTTACAGCGGGCGGTGTGTGCTTCCTGCTAAATATACACCTGAAGCTAGCCCGTATTGCTGTGTTTTCCTGGTGTATTACACTAACAGGCATTTGCAGCACTTACAGTGGGCGGAGTGTGCCTCCTGCACATTATACACCTGAAGCTAGCCCGTATTGCTGTGTTTTCCTTGTGTGTTACACTAACAGGCATTTGCAGCACTTACAGCGGGCGGAGTGTGCTTCCTGCTAAATATACACCTGAAGCTAGCCTGTATTCCTGTGTTTTCCTGGTGTGTTACACTAACAGGCATTTGCAGCACTTACAGCGGGCGGAGTGTGCTTCCTGCTAAATATACACCTGAAGCTAGCCCGTATTGCTGTGTTTTCCTGGTGTGTTACACTAACAGGCATTTGCAGCACTTACAGCGGGCGGAGTGTGCTTCCTGCTAAATATATACCTGAAGCTAGCCCGTATTGCTGTGTTTTCCTGGTGTGTTACACTAACAGACATTTGCAGCACTTACAGCGGGCGGAGTGTGCTTCCTGTTAAATATACACCTGAAGCTAGCCCGTATTGCTGGAGCTTTTTTTCTTTTGTGTTACACTAACAGGCGTTTGCAGCACTTACAGAGGGCAGAGTGTGCTTCCTGCAAAATAAACACCTGAAGCTAGCCCTTATTGGCTGTTTTTTCCTGTTGTGTAACACAGGCAGTCATCTGCAGCACTTACAGCGGGCGTAGTGTGCTTCCTGCAAAATATACACCTGAAGCTACCCCTTATTGCTGGTTTTCCCATCTCCCTGCAGGCCATTAGAATGTCTGGAAGGCAAACAAGGAGAGGCAGACAGTCAGGAGCCAATAAAAGAGGGCAAGCAGGCTCTGTGTCTAGAGACAACAGTGCTGGTCGTGGACGCGGTGCACCGTCATCAGCACGTGGCCATGGGACACGCTTGTCCTTATTTTCGGCAGCTGGACGTGTTGAGCCGCATCATGCCGAAGACTTGGTAGAGTGGATGACCAAGCCCTCCTCATTCTCCTCATCCTCTCTCACCCAGGCTCAAGGTACTGGCAAAGCAGCTGCCAAAGCGTCCTCTTCCCTGGTATCAATGTCATCATCAGTCACTCCTTCCCTAGACCCACCGTGTCCTCCTGAGGAGTCCCCCGAACTGTTTGAGCACAGCGTTGGGTACATGCTCCAGGAGGATGCCCAGCGTTTCGAAGGGTCTGATGATGATACCCAGCTAGAGGAAGGCAGTAGCGTGAGAGCATAGAGAGGGGATGCTCAAGAAGGACACCAATCTGGCAGTCATGTTCCAGCAGCTGCAGCATACTGCCAGATTGGCTCCAGTGATGAGGAGGAAGGGGATGATGAGGTCACTGATTCCACGTGGGTGCCTAATAGGAGAGAGGAGGAGGAGGAGGATGAGGAGGAGGCACATCTCCAACGAGGCAGGATTCCCTCGGGGGCCAGCGTAAGGGCAGCACACCGACTGAATCACACCGCAGAGCTCCGCCTGTGCAGGGCGCTGCCTCTGCCCGTTATTCAAAAAGTTCTTTGGTGTGGGCCTTTTTTGAGTCGAGTGCATCAGATCGCACAGCTGCTGTTTGCAACATATGTCTCAAGCGTATACTGCGTGGCCAAAACATCAGCCGCTTGGGCACCACATGCTTGACCAGACATATGTTGACCTGCCATGAAGCTCGTTGGCAAGCCTACCTTAAAGACCCACACCAAAGAACAAAGCGGACCTCTCCTTGCACCGCATCAGCTGGGATCTCCAACCCCACTATACCTTCAGTCCTCTCTGAAACCTGCACTGAGAGGAATGAAGGTGTAGAATTAGGTGTGTCACAGCCAAGTACTTGCGGGCACTCTGCTAGCATTACACCGACGTCCGATTCTAGCAGGCAAATTTCCCTGCCCCAGCTGCTGGACCGTCGAAAGAAGTTCACTCCCAGCCATCCACATGCCCAGCAGTTGAATGCTAGCTTGGCTAAATTGCTAGCGCTTCAACTGCTGCCTTTTCAGTTGGTAGACTAGGCCCCCTTCCGTGAATTTGTGCAATGTGCGGTTCCTTAGTGGCAGGTTCCCAAACAACACTTTTTCTCACGGAAGGCGATTCCGACTCTCTACCGGCATGTGGAAGGCAATGTCTTGGCCTCGCTGGACAAGGCGGTCAGCGGTAAGGTGCATATTACCGCTGACTCATGGTCCAGCAGGCATGGACAGGGACGTTACCTTTCTTTCACGGCCCATTGGGTCACTCTTTTGGCAGCTGGGAAGGATACAGGACAAGGTGCAGTAGTGTTGGAGCTTGTTCCGCCGCCACGCCTCCAAAATGCTACTACTGGTTGTAACACACCTCTCTTCTCCACCCCCTCCTCTTCTTCTTCCTCCATGGCCTCTTCCTGTGCTTTGACCTCTGAACCAGCGGTGCTCCGTAGGCGTTCAAGGGGCTACGCAAGTACGCAGGCAAAAAGATGCCATGCCGTGCTTGCGCTGGTGTGTTTGGGGGACAAGAGCCACACTGGGGCAGAGGTTCTGTCTGCTCTGCAGGGGCAGGCCGAGAGGTGGTTGACGCCACGCCAGCTTAAGGCAGGAATGGTGGTTTGCGACAATGGCACCAACCTCCTCTCCGCCCTTCGACAGGGACAACTGACCCATGTGCCCTGTGTGGCTCACGTCCTTAACATGGTGGTGCAGCGGTTCTTGGGCAGGTACCCGGGCTTACAGGATGTCCTGAGGCAGGCCAGGAAAGTCTGTGTGCATTTCCGCAGATCTTATAATGCCAGTGCGCGCCTGGCTGAGCCTGCCCAAGAACCGCCTTATATGTGACATGCCCACCAGGTGGAACTCAACGTTGGCCATGCTGCAGCGGCTGCACACACAGCAGAGGGCCATCAATGAGTACCTGTGCGACTACGGCACCAGGACAGGGTCAGGGGAGCTTGGTTTTTTTCACCACGCCAGTGGGGCATGATCAGGGATGCATGCACTGTCCTGGCACCATTTGAGGAGGCCACGAGGATGGTGAGCAGTGACAGTGCATGCATCAGTGACACTGTACCTCTTGTCCACCTGCTGGAACATACGCTGCGTGGAATAATGGACAGGGCACTTGAGGCAGAACAGAGGCAGGAAGAGGAGAACTTCCTTGCCTCTCAAGGCCCCCTTTACCCAGACAGTGTTCCTTCTGTCCCACCCATCGCACAGGAAGAGGAGGAGGAGGAGGAGGATGAGGATTGTGTCAGCATGGAGGTGGAGCCTGGCACTCAGCATCATCAGCAGCAGTCTTTTAGGGATGATTTACAGTCCCAAGAAACCCGTGGACTTGTACGTGGCTGGGAGGAGGTGGCTGCGGATCATGTCGTCCTTAGTGACCCAGAGGACTCCGGACCAAATGCCTCAGCTAATCTACGCTGCATGGCCTCCCTGATCCTGCAAAGTCTGCGGAAGGATCCTCGTATTCTTCGGATCAAGGAGAGGGACCATTAATGGCTGGCCACTCTCCTTGATCCACAGTACAAGGGTAAGGTTGCGGACCTTATCTTACCGTCGCAGAGGGAGCAGAGGATGAGACAATTCCGGGAGGACTTGCAGAAAGGTCTGTGCAACGCGTTCCCAGAGACTGGGAGGTTACAAACTCCTGGTCCTGGACAACGACTTGCTGAGGCTTCGGTCAGTCAAAGAAGGAGCGGTGGGGAAGGTGGCCGTCTGACCGATGCGTTCAGACAATTCTTTAGTCCGCAGCCCCAAGGTATGATCGGTTCCAGCAACCATCGCCAGCGTCTGATATACATGGTGCAGGAATACCTAGGGGCAAGGTCAGACTTGGACACCTTCCCCACCGAAAATCCTTTGGCTTACTGAGTCTTGAGGATGGATCACTGGCCAGAGCTTGCACAGTATGCAATTGAGCTACTGGCCTGTCCTGCATCCAGCGTTCTTTCAGAACGCACATTCAGTGCTGCTGGAGGATTTGTCACGGATCAAAGGGTGCGCCTGTCCACCGACTTGGTTGATCGACTGACCTTCATAAAGATGAACCAGTCTTGGATCACCACCAGCTACCAAACACCTGAAGCTGATATAACAGACTAATTTATTTTCAAATGTCACATCCCTTCAAGACTGATGCTGATGCTGAGTGACTGTCCTGTTATGTTGACTGACTATCCTCCTCCTCCTCAATGATCCGATTGATGATGATAGCTTGGAAGAACATTTTTGTTTCTGGGTGCCGCCACCAGTGGCTAAGGCCCAATTTTTCAGCCCCTGTTTAACAGGGGCATGTAATTACAATTTTTTATGCAATGCTTTGCAGCAGGGCTCATTCCTGCACTCCAACTAGAGTATCTGGGAAAGGTTGCAGTGTCGTGGCACCAGCACCAGTGCCTAAGGCCCAATTTTTCAGCCCCTGTTTAACAGGGGCATGTAATTACAATTTTTTATGCAATGCTTTGCAGCAGGGCTCATTCCTGCACTCCAACTAGAGTATCTGGGAGAGGTTGCAGTGTCGTGGCACCAGCACCAGTGCCTAAGGCCCAATTTTTCAGCCCCTGTTTAACAGGGGCGTGTAATTACAATTTTTGATGCAATACTTTGCAACAGGGCTCATTGCTGTGCTCCAAGTACAGTATCTGTGAGGGGTTGCAGTGTTGTGGCACCAGTGCCTAAGGCCCAATTTTTCAGCCCCTGTTTAACAGGGGCATGTAATTACAATTCTTGATCTAATAATTCACAGCAGGGCCCATTCCTGCGCCCACCAAGAGTAACTGTGAGGCCTTACAGTGTTGTGTCAACACCACCACCACCACCACCAAAGGCCCAATTTTTCAGCCCCTGTTCAACAGGGGCATGCAATTACAATTCTTGATGTAATAATTCACAGCAGGGCCCATTCATGCGCCCACCAAGAGTAACTGTGAGGGCTTACAGTGTTGTGGCAACACCAACATGTAAGGGGCAAATTTCAGCAGAGTATATACGGCAGGCCCCTACTTTCAAACATCCAACTTACAAACGACTCCTACTTGCAAACGAAAGGAGACAACAGGAAGTGAGAGGAAATCTACCCCTAGGAAGGGAAATTCTCTCCTGTAAGAGTTAATATGGGAAAAAGGTGTCTCCTCTCTACTGATGCTTTATCACCAATCCTTGTTTCAATAAAAACCCCACTTTTCAAAAACATTTGTCATTGGGACGGAAAGTGAGGTGAAATGTTCTGAACAGGGGCACAGACAGCAAAACAAATGTTACAGGGGTGATAACCCTTCCCTATGTTTTCCAAAAAGCTTAAAAATAGATTTTTTGGCTGGAGCTACACTTAAACAATGTACCTGTTCAAAATTACAAACAGATTCTACATAAGAACAAACCTACAGTCCCTGTCTTGTATGAACCGCCTGTATACGGCTGTTCAGAGTATATAGGGCCTTTTTTATTTTGTGTGCCGGGTTCCCCTTAATATCCATACAAGACCCAAAGGGGCTGGTAATGGGCTGGGGTAGGGGGGTGATGGGGTAGCTATGCCATTTTTCTCAAAGATTTTCATCCATATTACCGGGACCAGACATTACATTAAAGCCGCAAGCAGTTTTAAATGGCTTTTTTTTCCTTTAGAAATGTCATTTTGTGCAGGGACAGTTCTAAACACGGGAAACACGTGGCACTTCACAGGCATACTTTAGACACCCCCCAGGTACGATATTTAAAGGAATATTTGACTTTTTTTCTTTCACTTTATGCATCATTAAAATGACTGCTCCCGAAAAACTGCAGTTTTTAAAACTTATTTTTGCATTGATACATGTCCCCTGGTGCAGAACCCGGGTCCCCAAACCCTTTTCAGGACAATAACATGCATATTAGTCGTTATAATTAGCACTTTAGATTTCGAACGTTCGCATCCATTGTATTTAATAGGGTTCTAACGTTCGTGCAAACTTTCGGTCCGTTCGCGGGTTCTGGTGCGAACCGAACCCGGGGGTGTTCGGCTCATCCCTAATTACCAGTCTAAATATGTATGTATTCATACATAGTATGTTGTGTCCAATGTATTTATGCATGTATGTGTGTATTAGAGTGCATATATATATATCTCAGGTGTGTGTATAAAGTATATCTGAGTGTGCATGTGCATGTAAAAAACTGAGCATACAGTATGTATATACTGTATCTGAGTGTGTATGTAATTGAGTGTAAATTTATGAGAATGTGTATTTGTGTGCATGTATCTGAGTAGGGATGAGCCAAACACCCCCCCGGTTCGGTTCGCACCAGAACCTGCGAACGGACCGAAAGTTCGCGCAAACTTTAGAACCCTATTAAATACAATGGACGCGAACGTTCAAAAGTGCTAAATATAATGGCTAATATGCAAGTTATTGTCCTAAAAAGGGTTTGGGGACCCGGGTCCTGCCCCAGGGACATGTATCAACGCAAAAAGAAGTTTTAAAAATGTCAGTTTTTTCGGGAGCAGTGATTTTAATGATGCATAAAGTGGAAAAAAAATAAGTGAATTATTTCTTTAAATATCGTACCTGGGGGGTGTCTAAAGTATGCCTGTGAAGTGGCACGTGTTTCCCATGTTTAGAACTGTCCCTGCACAAAATTAAATTTCTAAAGAAAAAAAAGTCATTTAAAACTGCTTGCGGCTTTAATGTAATGTCTGGTCCCGGCAATATGGATGAAAATCATTGAGAAAAATGGCATGGGAACCCTAGGAACCCCCCCACCCCCCCACCCCCAGCCCACTACCAGCCCTCTACCAGCCCCTTTTGGTCTTGTATGGATATTAAGGGGAACCCCGCACCCAAATTTAAAAAAGGCCCTATATACTCTGAACAGCAGTATACAGGCGGTGCAAACAAGACAGGGACTGTAGTTTTTTTTAGAATCTGTTTATAATTTGGAACAGGTCAATTTATTTAAATGTAGCTCCAGCCAAAAAAATCTATTTTTAAGCTTTTTGGAAAACATAGGGAAGGGTTGTCACCCCTGTAACATTTGTTTTGCTGTCTGTGCACCTGTTCAGAACATTTCACCTCACTTTCTGTCCCAATGACAAATGTTTTTTGAAAATTTGTTTTTTTTTATTGAAACAAGGATTGGTGATAAAGCATCAGTGGAGAGGAGACACCTTTTTCCCATATTCACTCTTACAGGAGAGAATTTCCCTTCCTTGGGGTAGATTTCCTCTCACTTCCGGTTGTCTCCTTCCGTTTGCAAGTAGGAGTCGTTTGTAAGTTGGATGTTTGAAAGTAGAGGCCTGCCATATATACTCTGCAGAAATTTGGCCCTTAGGTGTTGGTGTTGCCACAACACTGTAAGCCCTCACAGTTACTCTTGGTGGGCGCAGGAATGGGCCCTACTGTGAATTATTAGATCAAGAATTGTAATTACATGCCCCTGTTGAACAGGGGCAGAAAAATTGTACTTTTGGTGGTGGTGGTGGTGTTGCCACAACACTGTAAGCCCTCACAGTTAAGCCCTGTACACACGATCGGATTTCCTATGGATTTTAAACCGATGGATTTTTCCATCGGAAATCCGATGAAGCTGACTTCCATCAGTCTTGCCTACACACCATCAGTCAAAAAACAGATCGTCCCAAACGCCGTGACATAAAACACTCCGACAAGCCAAGAAAAATTAAGTTCTATGCTTCTGAGCATGCGTCGACTTGATTCTGAGCATGTGTGGGTTTTTTATCCGATGGAGTTCCCAACAGACAATAGTAATTTGCTATCGTTTTTTTTTTTCATCGGATATGTAGCGATACCCCCAGCTAAGAGGGCCGCTGGTTTGATTTGTTTCGGGCCCTGTAACACTCACTGTCAACCCCCGGCAATTGGCTCTACCCTCCCCTGGCACTGTCAGTAGGGGATGATGGGATTGTGTAACCTGTGATGTTTGGCAGCACAATCCCACAATAAAGGCACACAACAATATGGTGTAGCTATCACTAACCGTTTCTCCTGCACAGTAAATGACACCAACAACTGATATACTTAACCCTGGTACTTTACTGAAAATAATAGTTAAGCAGGCAAACAGTATACATAGA
Source organism: Rana muscosa (assembly GCA_029206835.1). Classification (NCBI taxonomy): domain Eukaryota; kingdom Metazoa; phylum Chordata; class Amphibia; order Anura; family Ranidae; genus Rana; species Rana muscosa. Next base: position 142,214,046 of record CM055122.1, read on the forward strand.
CATATGCAGAGCCCTGCAATGAAAGAAGTGTTTTATCACACAGACAGATATACAGTTCTATAACAAGAAGCTAACGGACCCCACTGCAGCTCTTCTCCCTCGTGGGCAAGATGGCGCCCAGAAATGTCACTACTACTACTAAGTCAGGCCTGACTGTATTATGTGAAAGTTCTGCAGAGAAAGATCTTTGCTAGCAAACGGTGGTGCACTTCGGGAACAATTTGTAATCCACAAGAATAAAGGAAGGTGATAACTTGATGACCCAGAACAAATTTACTAGTGTTATTCAATCCACTGTCCCTCCGGTGTGCAACTGCAATCACTAACTTTATTTCCGAACAACAGTTACTGGGTCTAGAGATCCTATATTATCCTCATGAGCAAGTGCTCTCTCACCCAACCGGAACAGTCCATGTCCGTATCTTCCGTTGCTGTGTCTTGGTACACAGATTCCACGACACCCAGGTCTTCGGTCCTCCTGGCAGCAACAGAACAGCAGCAGGATGTGACGTCCATCAGGCTCCTCGGTGGGTACGGAAGGCTCTTTGGAATAATACAGGCACAGGCTTCAGGCCCTGTATTCTCAGCAGGCTCAATACAGAGTTCCACTTGCTGGGCGGGAGGTGTCCAAAGAGAAAGTTCTCTGGCCCGCCCCCTGGTTAAATACCCCACCCCAGCAGTCCTTGCGCGGGGAAATGCATCCTGGGTATGGTAGTCTCTAGGCCTTAAAGCAAACACCCGCTACACACTCCCCCCACTTAAAATCTTTGGTCCCCAAAGATAATATGAACATTAATTGCAAACAATACAATTTACAGTGGCAAAAGAACTGGGCAGGGGAACCTTCCACCAAACTTGGTGAGGAAGATCGTCCTGCCCACAGGTCATACTAGTGGAAGTGACCTGCCTAACTGTGCCAGAGAGTGAGCTGGGGTTGCCCTCCACTAAATGCACAGTGGAGGGGCCATGTTTCTCTATTGTCCTTCTTGCAGATGGATCTTCTGGGTGGCACTCCTCGCACACCCTACGTCAAACTCATCTTTGCAGAAGATCTTCCTCCACCTGGCCAGCTGGGCCCTGGCCCTCTCTTATCACACCGGTGGTAGGGTCATGTTCTCCAGGCAGAGTCTCTCCAAAATGGATTCTCCTCCTTCAGTCTTCTCCAAGTCAGACAGGGCCACTGGGGTGGCAGGATTTACTTGGCCCAACAGCATCCGGCCCGGAATCTTCACAGGTGAGTCAGTGGTGTTTCTGATACTCACTGGTACCCGGCCATTTGCCTTCTTCAGGGCCTTCAGCGGGACTACCTCTGGGATTACCTCCAATCCTGGGTGGGTGTCCAGAGTGTCTGGTTCCATTACTACAAAGGGGCCAGGCTGTTCTCAGGTGAGCTTCACAGTGGCCCTCAGACAGGCCACTTCACCAGGTTACAACACTCTCTCCTTCTTCTCCAGTCTCCAGACTTTCCCTACCCCCTCTTCTGGGGTCTTCTTCTCCAACATCAACCGCTGATAAGCCAACTGCAACATGGGGTGAATTCTGGCTGTCGCGACGTCCTGCTCTTGCACTAAAGGGGCCAGTAGCCTTCTGACCAGGTCAGTGTTGGTTCCTATTATCAGGGAACTTTTGTTGGCCCCTGGTGGGCGGGGGCAAACCACTGCCAATGTGTCAAAGACCTCTGTCTCTCCTGCCACCGAGGGGTCGAAGGCCAATCTGATCGGAAGGTAACCGTCATAAGGAAAGCTCTGGGTGCCAGTCCCCGATAGTTGAAGCAAACAGCTTCCCCTCTATCCCGCGGGGAAACTGGTGTTGAAACACTCTGGTACAGCTCTTTCCTGACTTCCTCTTTTTCTCCAACTCCTGAGTTTTTGGCAATTAACCACTTAAGCCCCGGACCATTTGGTAGCTAGAGGACCAGAGGTGAATTCAGAATTTTGCACTGCGCTGCTTTAACTGTAAATTGTGCGGACATGCAATGTTGTACCCAAACGAAATTTGCGTCCTTTTCTTCCCACAAATAGAGCTTTCTTTTAATGGTATTTGATTGCCTCTGCGATTTTTATTTTTTGCGATATAAACGGAAAAAGACCGAAAATTTTGAAAAAAAATGATATTTTCTACTTTTTGTTATAAGAAAAATCGAATAAACTCAATTTTAGTCATACATTTAGGCCAAAATTTATTCAGCCACATGTCTTTAGTAAAAAAATGTCAATAAGCGTATATTTATCGGTTTGCGCAAAAGTTATAGCGTTTACAAACTAGGGTACATTTTCTGGAATTTACACAGCTTTTAATTTATGACTGTCTATCTCATTTCTTGAGGTGCTAAAATGACAGGGCAGTACAAAACCCCCCAAATGACCCCATTTTAGAAAGTAGACACCCCAAGGAAATTGCTGAGAGGCATGTTGAGCCCATTGAATATTTTTTTTTTGTCCCAAGTGATTGAATAATGACAAAAAATAAAAATAAAAAAAAAATTACAAAAAGTTGTCACTAAATGATATATTGCTCACACATGCCATGGTTATATGTGGAATTGCACCCCAAAATACATTCTGCTGCTTCTCCTGAGTACAGGGATACCACATGTGTGGGACTTTTTAGGAGCCTAGCCACGTACGGGACCCCGGAATCCAAGCACCGCCTTCAGGATTTCTAAGGGCGCAATTTTTTGATTTCACTCCTCACTACCTATCACAGTTTTGGAGGCCATAAAATGCCAAAATAGCACAAAACCCCCCCAAATGACCCCATTTTAGAAAGTAGACACCCCAAGGAAATTGCTGAGAGGCCTGTTGAGCCCATTGAATATTTTTTTTTTTTTGTCCCAAGTGATTGAATAATGACAAAAAAAAAAAAAAAAATACAAAAAGTTGTCACTAAATGATATATTGCTCACACATGCCATGGTTATATGTGGAATTGCACCCCAAAATACATTCTGCTGCTTCTCCTGAGTACGGGGATACCACATGTGTGGGACTTTTTAGGAGCCTAGCCACGTACGGGACCCCGGAAACCAAACACCGCCTCCAGGATTTCTAAGGGCGCAAATTTTTGATTTCACTCCTCACTACCTATCACAGTTTTGAAGGCCATAAAATGCCAAAATAGCACAAAACCCCCCCAAATGACCCCATTTTGGAAAGTAGACACCCCAAGCTGTTTGCTGAGAGGCATGGTGAGTATTTTACAGCTCTCATTTGTTTTTGAAAATGAAGAAAGAACATTTTTTTTTTCTTTTTTTTTTCAATTTTCAAAACTTTGTGACAAAAAGCGAGATCTGCAAAATACTCACCATACCTCTCAGCAAATAGCTTGGGGTGTCTACTTTCCAAAATGGGGTCATTTGGGGGGGTTTTGTGCCATCTGGGCATTCCATGGCCTCCGAAACTGTGATAGGCAGTGAGAAGTGAAATCAAAAATTGACACCCTTAGAAAGCCTCTAGGCGGTGCTTGGTTTTTGGGGTCCCGTACGCGGCTAGGCTCCCAAAAAGTCTCACACATGTGGTATCCCCGTACTCAGGAGAAGCAACAGAATGTATTTTGGGGTGTAATTCCACATATGCCCATGGCATGTTTGAGCAATATATCATTTAGTGACAACTTTGTGCAAAAAAAAAAAAAAAAATATTTTTTCCGCAACTTGTGTCAACATATAAAATATTCCATGGACTCGACATGCCTCTCAGTATATAGCTTGGGGTGTCTACTTTCCAAAATGGGGTCATTTGGGGGGGTTTTGAACTGTTCTGGCATTTTATATACAACATTAGGAAGCTTACATCCACTCTTCTAACCACTTGAAGACAAAGCCCTTTTTGACACTTTTTGTTTACATGAAAACATATTTTTTTTTGCAAGAAAATTATGTTGAACCCCCAAACATTATATATATATTTAAAGCAAAGGCCCTACAGAATAAAATGGTGGGTGTTGCATTTTTTTTTTCTACACAGTATTTGCGCAGCGATTTTTCAAACGCATTTTTTGGGGAAAAAATACACTTTTTTTAATTTTAATGCACTAAAACACACTATATTGCCCAAATGTTTGATGAAATAAAAAAGATGATCTTAGGCCGAGTACATAGATACCAAACACGACATGCTTTAAAATTTCGCACAAACGCGCATTGGCGACAAACTACATACATTTTTAAAAGCCTTTAAAAGCATTTACAGGTTACCCCGTTAGATTTACAGAGGAGGTCTACTGCTAAAATTACTGCCCTCGATCTGACCTTCGCGGTGATACCTCACATGCATGGTGCAATTGCTGTTTACATATGACGCCAGACCGACGCTTGCGTTCGCCATTGGGCAAGAGCAGGGCAGGACAGGGGTGTTTTTTTTTTTTTTTATTATTAATTTTGCTTTTTTATTTTATTTTTAAACTGTTGCTTCCATATTTATTTATTTTTATCACTTTTATTGTTATCTCAGGGAATGTAAATATCCCCTATGATAGCAATAGGTAATGACAGGTACTCTTTTTTGAAAAAACTGGGGTCTATTGGACCCTAGATCTTTCCTCTGCCCTCAAAGCATCTGACCACACCAAGATCGGTGTGATAAAATGCTTTCCCAATTTCCCAATGGCGCTTTTTATATCCGGGGGGGGACATTCCCTCCCACTGCTTGTAAAAGCAGTCCAGAGGCTAATTAGCCACTAGGATTGCTTTTACATGAAATCCGGCCGCTGGCTGAAAAGAATGATACCAAGATGATACCTAAACCCGCAGGCATCATTCTGGTATAAACATTCAAAGTCCAGCAACATACCAGTACGTTGCTGGTCCTTGTTGGACATGTATTGTAATCTTTTTTTTCATGCAGCCTGTTGGCTGAACGAAAAAAAAAGATTGATCGGTGGGTATGCCCACCATTAGAATACCGCCCTTCATCCACCCACTTCTAATGATGGGCATACATGCACCATTTATATATGCCGAAGCATGGGGGCATCTTCTCGCAAAAGTTATGCCGCGTACACATGGTCAGACTTTTCCACGGGCAAGCCTCCGTCGGAATTTCGACCGTATGTACGCGGCATTAGGAGCAAAATCGCTCCTCCGCTCCTGCTGCCCCAATGCTTCGGCATATATGCTTTTTTTTTTTTAACTGTGGTGGTGAAATTACCTCCTACAGCACTGGAGTCGCAGGGATCAGGCTTGTCTCTGCGAACGCTGCAGTTATGTTTGTTGTGTTTTGTAAGTGACAGTGATCGATCGATACTGCACTTGGGTGGCCTGGGCTGGACGGAGGGGCAAAACGCAGGTGCTAGCAGGTATCTGGGCTGATCCCGCTAACACTGCGTTTTTGGGAACCCTAAACTGCTGGGGACGCTAGTATAGATCTGATCAGATCAGATATTGATCTGATCAGATACTATACCACTAAGGGGGGTGTATGCTTTACGCGTGGGTGTTAGCGTTACTGGCACTAACCTGACGCTGCCTGGGGTGTGACGCAGACCCTCTCTGACGCTAAAACCTAACTGATATCACCCGCCGGGCGATCAGGGGGTTAAACCTTTATTGGGTTATATACGGCGGGTGCCCTGACACTATAAAAAGCAAACTAACTAACCAGCGTCACCTGTAAAACTTATATGATGATCACTGGTGAAAGGGTTAACTAGGGGCAATTAGGGGGTTAAAACCTTTATTAGGGTAATATATGGGGGTACCTGACGCTATATAAAAACCTGACGGCGAACCTAAAAAAAAATTACTGGCTACCTATCGGCATCACCGACACTAAGACAACGATCATAAAAACGATTGCTTAGCGACAGTGGTGATAGGGAGTGAAAGGGTTACCTGGGGGGCGATCAGGGGGTTAAACCTTTATTAGATAATATATGGGGGTACCTGACGCTATAAAAACCTGCGGCGAACCTAAAAAAAATTACTGGCTACCGATCAGCATCACCGACGCTAAGACATCGATCAGAAAAATGATCGCATAGTGACGGCGGTGCTAGGGGGTGAAAGGGTTACCTGGGAGGTGATCAAGGGGGTTACACCTTTATTAGGTAATATATGGGGGTACCCGACGCTATAAAAACCTGCGGCGAACCTAAAAAAAATTACTGGCTACCGATCTGCATCACTGACGCTAAGACATCGATCAGAAAAATTATCGCTTAGTGACAGTGGTGATAGGGGGTGAAAGGGTTACCTGGGGGGGCGATCAAGGGGGTTAAACCTTTATTAGGTAATATATGGGGGTACCCGACGCTATAAAAACCTGCGGCGAACCTAAAAAAAATTACTGGCTACCGATCAGCATCACCGACGCTAAGACATCGATCAGAAAAATGATCGCATAGCCACGGCGGTGCTAGGGGGTGAAAGGGTTACCTGGGGGGTGATCAAGGGGGTTAAACCTTTATTAGGTAATATATGGGGGTACCCGACGCTATAAAAACCTGCGGCGAACCTAAAAAAAATTACTGGCTACCGATCAGCATCGCCGACGCTAAGACATCGATCAGAAAAATTATAACTTAGTGACAGTGGTGATAGGGGGTGAAAGGGTTACCTGGGGGGCGATCAAGGGGGTTAAACCTTTATTAGGTAATATATGGGGGTACCCGACGCTATAAAAACCTGCGGCGAACCTAAAAAAAATTACTGGCTACCGATCAGCATCACCGACGCTAAGACATCGATCAGAAAAATGATTGCTTAGTGACAGTGGTGATAGGGGGTGAAAGGGTTATCTGGGGGGTGATCAGGGGGTTAAACCTTTATTAGGGGGGGTTAGGGGGCTACACTGGACCTAAGACTAAACTTTGGTGACACTTTTACAGTCACAAATGTCACTGATTGCAGTGATCACTAAATAAATGGTCACTGCAATCAGTGACACTGTGACTGGGGGCTGGGGGGGGCTGGGGGCTGATCTGGGGGTGTCTGGGGGGGGCCTGGGGGGGCGATTTATGTGCCTATGTGTCCTGGTGTCAGTGTAGTGTTGTGTGTACTAACCTGGCATCTTCTCCTGAACGGCGCTCGGTATATGTGAGCGCCCCAGGAGAGATGACATCACTTCCTCCTTCCTGGCAGGCAGGGGAAGCTCTCTCATTCGCCGGGAGCGATCGAGAGGGGGTGGCCGGAATCGAACGGCCGTCCCCTCATGCCGGATCGCTCCCGAAGGTAAAACGACCGCTCACTGTAAAGAAGGGGGGTCCGATCGGACCCCCCAACTATACAAAGGCAATCACGTATATATACGTGATTGTGCCTGTCGGTGCCATTCTGCCGACGTATATTTACAGTGGGCGGTCGTTAAGTGGTTAAAGAGGTCAGCATCTCCAGTACTTGGGTCATCTGTGACTTTAAGATGCACAGTACAGAAAACAGCAGTAACAGATCTAGCTAAACTAAATACAGTGTATAAATATATATACAACACATAGGATGCATATATATCCTCTACACACTGTAACAGCAGCTAACTGACTCGCCTGCCTGCTCTATCTAACTCAATATAAATGACACTGTCTCTCTCTCTGTAACTCTCTCTTTCACAAACGCCAACACACTACACAAGGCCGACTTCCAGGCGGCCTTATATAGTGTGGGGCGTGTACCTACTCCTCTGAGCCATGATTGGCCAAAGCCACTCTGGCTTTGGCCAATTACGGCTCTCCGTTATTACCATGCTGTGATTGGCCAAAGCATGTGGGTCATAGTGCATGCTTGGCCAATCATCAGAAATGTGATAAGTATTCAGGAAATGAAATATGTAATGTATGCCTTTAGAACGCCTGATGGTGCTACTTGAATGTTGGGCCTCTGAATGTGGACAGGCTGTGGAAAGTCTCACACATGTAGTATTGCCAAACTCAGGAGGAGTAGCAGAATGTAGTTTGAAGTGTAATTTTTGCAATGTACATGCTATGTTTTAGAAATATCTTATAGTTTGACAACTTTGTGTAAAAAAAAATATGTTTTTATTCTCCTTCCACAATTTTCATAAACTTGTGGAAAAAAATGACATGTTCAAAAGACTCATTATGCCTTACAAAATATACGTTGGGGTGTTTGCTTTCCAAAATAGGGTAATTTTGCGGGTAATTCAATTGTCCTGGTGCTCCAGGGCCTTCAAAAATGTGATAGGTAGTCAGTAAATTAAATATGTAATTTATGCCTTTAGAATGCCTGACGGTGCTACTTGGATGTTGGGCCTCTCTATGTGGCCAGGATGTGGAAAAGTCTCACACAGGTGGTATCACCATACTCAGGAGGAGTAGCAGAATATATTTTGGGGTGTATTGCAAGTTTACCTATGCCATATGCGAGAAATAACTTGTTACTATGATAATTTTTTGGGAAAAAAATCATAATTTTCCAAACAATTGTGGGTAAAAGCAAAAAATTGCCTCTTACTAAATACCTTGAACTGTCTGTCATCTTTACAAAAAGGGGTCATTTGGGGGGTATTTGTTCTGTCCTGACATTTTAGGGTCTCAAGAAATGAGATGGGTAGTCAGTACATCAGGATTGATCAATTTTCAGTGATACATAGCATAGCTTGTAGACACTATAACTTTCACACAAACCAATTATAATACACTTATCAGGATACTTTTTTTTACCAAAGACATGTAGCGGAATACATTCTGGCCTACATTTATGATGACATTTGATTTTATTGAATTTCTTTTAAAACAGAAAGTAGAAAATAATATTTTTTTCAAAATTTTCGCTTTTTTTCCCGCTTATATCGCAAAAAATAAAAAACCCAATAGTGAATAAATACCTCCAAAAGAAAGCTCTATTTGTGTGAACAAAATTATAAAAATTTAATTTGGGTACAGTGTAGCATGACTGCGTAATTGTCATTCAAAGTGTGAGAGCACAGAAAGCTGAAAATTGGTCTTGGAAGGAAAGGAGTGAAAGTGCCCAGTATTGAGGTGGTTAAGGAAGCAACAGCTGCAGGCATCCTGAACAACTAGTAAACAACATGGTTGTTAAGTAGAGGATGGCCGCTGTATCCTTAACAACAGATGAGTCATCAGCTGTCAGTGGGCTTCCCTGTTGAGAGCTGAATGTAAAAATAAAAAATGCCGGTAATGAAAAATTAAGAGATAAAAATGGTGTGGGGTCCTCCCGAACCATACCAGGCCTTTAGGGTCTGGTATGGATTTTGAGGGGAACCCCCATGCCAAAAAAAATAAAAAATGGCATGGGGTCTCCCCCAAAAACCATACCAGACCCTTATCCAAGCATGCAGCCTGGCAGGTCAGGAAAGGGGGGACGAGCGCCCCCCCTATCTAAACCATACCAGGCCACATGTCCTCAACATGTGGGGTGCTTTGGGGCAGGGGTCTCTGCCATGTTTATGTGGACAAAGGCCTCTTCCCCACAACTCCACAACTCTGACCGGTGGTTATGGGGGTCTGTGGGTGAGGGGGCTTATTACAATCTGGAAGCCCCCTTTCACAAGGGGGGCCCCAGATCCCACCCACTCTATGTGATTTAGTATGGGGCACATAGTACACCTACTCATTCATTCAAAAAAAAGTGTAGTGTAAAAACAACAGTAGGCAGTTTTTGACAGGGCCTTTCATTAAAAAAAATTAAAAAGTGTCCCCTGGTGTAGATCTATCGTCAATCACCATGCCCGCTGCCACCACTGACCCGAAAAAAATAGAAACAAAAATGCTACGCTCCTGACAAAGGCTCCCGCCATCTGCCCACTTCGCCGTCTGACAGTTCTTAAATAACCAGGGCATGCTGGGTTGGTGACATCACCAGGGGCGGTGCCACCTGGTAATGTCACTAGGTGGCACTGCCCCTTAGTTATTTAAGAACTGTCAGATGGCGGAGCTAGCAGATGGTGGGAGCCTTTGTTAGAAGCAGAGCTTTTTATTTTTTATCTTTTTGGGTTGGCAGTGGTGGCGGGCATCATGATTGATGATGAATCTATAGTACATCAGGAACCATTTTTTTTTTTTTTTAAATAAAGGCCTTGTCAAAAAATGCCTACTGTCATTTTTTACACTACACTTGTTAAAGGGTATAATATAAATAATATTGATGCGCTAAAATCAACCCTAAATTGACTATACAGATGATCCGTGATAGTTAAATAGCAATAAAACCAACTACAACACATATGCAAAATACAAGTGCAAATATGAGAAATACAAAAATCCACCAGTGAAAAAAGCAAAGTTGCAAAATAATTTCCAAGGCACCCAGATAGGTGCAATCTAGTGCAGTTTATAGTGACCTAAGACACTGCTAGTCCACAGCAGCTCTATGAGATATGACACACACTGATGCAGAAGGCAAAATAAAAACAACAGAGACTCCTTGGTATGTCCCTCCTATCTGGCTGATCCACGGGTGGAATGGCTGTTTTAATTTCTGATCCAAAAGCAGTCTGAACGGTGAGCTTATACCAATCGAATCATACAAAAAAGGAAAAAGAAGAAATCATTGCGCGATGCTATATACCTAATCAGCAATGATTTCAACACTAGGCGCTTTCACTCACGTGACCAAGGACTTAAAGTGCATAAGTACAGTTCAGCTCAGGCAGAGCGATCTTCCCTCACTGCTCCAGCTTCCAATGTCTCGCTGGTAGCGTGATTAGGCTCCTCCCCCTACGCGTTGCTATGGTGCTATACAGAAGATTCATTGATGATTGCATAGTAATTTGGGATGGGGATGAAACAACTTTAGTCCAATTTTTTGAAAAATGTAATGAAAATTAACAGAATATACAATTATCATATACAATGAGCAATAAAATTATACAATTTCTGGATTTGGAAATATCACTGGAAGGGAATGCAATAACTACAAGAACTTATTTCAAACCAGTGGAACGTAACAGTTATATTCCAGTAGACAGCTGTCATTTTGAACCATGGCTTATAAATATACCAAAGGGACAGTTGGTCAGACTGCGGAGAAACTGTACGGATGAACAAGTATTCCTGGAACAAGCCAAAATGATGGGAAAGAAGTTTATTGCAAAGGGATATAATGAAGAATTTGTCAATAATAAAATTCAAGAAGTTTTTGAGATTCCGAGGGCTACTCTTGTGCAGGATAAGGAAAAGACAAACATACCGTTTCAAGAATTACCTATAATAATGAATTTTAATGTTCAACACAGACAAATCGAATCCATATTCAAAAAGCACTGGCCAATACTCAAGGCAGATAGCCAATTACAGAGTATTCTGCCAATGGTACCTAGGATTATTTACAGGAAAGCCCCAACATTGAGAGATATAGTGGCCAAAAATGTACCCGATCCACCAACCAAGTTGAATGCGCTCACTTTTTTTCAGGGAAAGGGTTTCTTTCCTTGCAAAAGGTGTTTTGCTTGCAGGAAGACAAACCTTAATGGTCAAAAATGCTCAAAATTCAAATCCACCGTTACACAACAAAGTTATGAAATAAAAGATTTGATTACGTGTAGGACTGAGGGGGTGGTATACATGTTGGAGTGCTCTTGTTCACTCCAATACATAGGGCGTACAAAAAGACCCATGTGGAAGCGAATAAGGGAGCACGTGCAAAATATTGAAAACGGTTTTCTGAAGCATAACGTTTCTCGACACTTTGCACTATGCCACCAAAAAGACCCTACATAACTGAAATTTTGGGCTATTGAAAAATTCAAACCCCATTGGAGGGGGAGCCATAAAGTAAGGGACCTTAGTCAAAGTGAGTCTAGATGGATACATCAAATGCGTACTCTTGCGCTTAATGGTCTTAACATCGATTTTGATTTAAATTGTTTTATATCCAATTATTAAACTGTCCTTAATATATAATATTTATATATATTTTTTATTTAATTTTAAGTATTGGTATTTTAATATTCAAAATATTTTTAGGAATATTTATATTGCATTTTATGTATTTTTTATATATTTTATGTGATTACTGTACACTATTGGTTCTGTCTAGGTTCAAGAATTATATTAGTATTACAATGTGTATATTATCAGTTGGGTGTAATACTATTGAAATACCACTGGAGGGAGCATTAGATTAAGAATAGTGATGTGAAGTATTGGGTTTTAAATTGTTTTAATTGAGGATTATTAATATTATTATGTAGTCTCCTGAAGAGACGATTAAAGTTGTCTTTTAATGTTATGTATTACATGTATATTGTAAAGTATATGTGCATACTGTCTGTCAGCGATGATGACTTGGTGATCCCCCAATTGTCGTTATGGCAACTAGTACGTCAACAGTGTATAAATACATGGTTCTTCCTGGTACATGGCTAACCCATGACTAAGTCACGTGACGTGTGACGCAACGCGTAGGGGGAGGAGCCTAATCACGCTACCAGCGAGACATTGGAAGCTGGAGCAGTGAGGGAAGATCGCTCTGCCTGAGCTGAACTGTACTTATGCACTTTAAGTCCTTGGTCACGTGAGTGAAAGCGCCTAGTGTTGAAATCATTGCTGATTAGGTATATAGCATCGCGCAATGATTTCTTCTTTTTCCTTTTTTGTATGATTCGATTGGTATAAGCTCACCGTTCAGACTGCTTTTGGATCAGAAATTAAAACAGCCATCCCACCCGTGGATCAGCCAGATAGGAGGGACATACCAAGGAGTCTCTGTTGTTTTTATTTTGCCTTCTGCATCAGTGTGTGTCATATCTCATAGAGCTGCTGTGGACTAGCAGTGTCTTAGGTCACTATAAACTGCACTAGATTGCACTTATCTGGGTGCCTTGGAAATTATTTTGCAACTTTGCTTTTTTCACTGGTGGATTTTTGTATTTCTCATATTTGCACTTGTATTTTGCATATGTGTTGTAGTTGGTTTTATTGCTATTTAACTATCACGGATCATCTGTATAGTCAATTTAGGGTTGATTTTAGCGCATCAATATTATTTATATTATTCACATTTAGTATTAGAAATACTTTGATTGATTGCGGCTTTAATTATTTGGTTTTCCTTAGTTGATTGGTTTCACAGTGGTTTATTTATATTTTGCACTTTACTGTGCACCATTTTTAGCGCTTTTAGTATCTATTATCACACTTGTTAAAGGGTGCTTCCAGATTCCAATAAGCTCCCTTCCCGCAGATCTCCACAACCACCGGCCAGGATTGCGGGGAAGAGGCCCTTGTCCCCATCAACATGGGGACAAGGTGCTTTGGGGGGGCGGAGCCCCTCTTTCCCTGAAGCGCCCCCTTCATGTTGAGGGCATGTGGCCTGGTATGGTTCAGAAGGAGTAGGCGCTCACTCGCCTCCCCTTTCCTGACCTGCTGGGCTGCATGCTCGGATAATGGTCTGGTATGTATTTTGGGGGGACCCCACACCATTTTTTAAAACATTCTAGCATGGGGGTTCTTCTCAAGATACATACCAGTGCCCAAAGGTTCCCCCAAGTCTTTTAAAGTTCTAGACATACGCCTGTATTATACCCAGGCCATCCAAAATGACCACTAACTCCATAAAGTACATAATACTCCACTCCGGGGCTGATTTTTGATTTGCCTCACACCGGCGCAACTTGACATTCGATTTGACAGGTCAAATGGTATTTCAAATCGGAGCCTATTGCCAGCAATAGGAGCGTCCCAATCACTTTCCCGACTTTGCGGTGCCGCCCTGATTTCCAAAAGTAGTTCCTGCACTACTTTTAGCGTCTTCGGGGGCAATTTCAATGGACATCTTGCATGAACCCACTCAGATGTCATTCAAGTTACCCCCCGAAGTCGGACTGAAATGCAGCTTTGAAATCGTACGAGTTCAGACGATTTCAAAGCGTGAAAGAGGGCTAAAACAGACTGTTTGCAAGTGATCCTTGAAAAAAGTTTAGAAGCAGTGTTATTTGCACCTCATAGAATGCTAGGTTTATTGAATAAGCCAATTTAATTTACTCTCAAAATGTTTTCAGTGTATCTGCAGGCCTTGCTTTGTCTAAACAAAGAGAGAAAGGTGGTACACTACAAGCCATACAAATTGAAGCACCTATTATAGTGACTACACTCTTTTTTGGCCATGCCCCCAAGTACCCTAATTTGATTTGGTATTAGCTTCTTGCAGTGCTCTGCACAGCAGAGTACAGACTGAGAGAGAGAAGCAGCACAAGGAACCAACCACTGTGTGCTGCAGGGCAGGGCTCATGCGCTAAGAAGGAATATGCTAATGGAAGGAGAGAGCATAGTGACAGACAGAGTGACCAGAGTTGTAAGAGATACTTAACTGCATCAGAGAGAAAAAATCAGCTTCTGTCATGCCCGAGAGCAGGGCTGGCCCAAGACATTGTGCTGCCTGGGAATGCTGCCCCCCTCCCCCCAAAAAAAATAAAAATCACATCCACCCAAATCATGTGTCCCTGTGCAGATTGTAATGTGTGCAGACAGACAGATCTCCCCCATCATCAGACTCACCGGATCCCCAGACTCCTCGTGTAGACGGATCCTCCCCCATCACTGAATTCCTCATGCAGACATCACCACCGGCACCCTGAGCAGCCTCTGCACGTCTGGGGTGAAAACACAAGACACGTGGGGGTGGGGCTAAGTCACGGGAGGTGGGCAGAGGGCAGCAGGACAGGAGGGGCAGCATCACAGGAGGAGGGCAGAGAGACAGGTGGGAGGCAGCATCACAGGAGGAGGGCAGCAGGATGGGGGGCATGCATCACAGAAAGGGGGGCAGAGGGACAGGAGAGGGGGCATGCATCACAGGAAGAGGGCAGAGGGACAGGACAAAAGAGAACCTCTCCAGCATCAGGTCATCAGGCAGCGGTGGGTGGTGGGGGCCGTGCAGTCCCAGTTAGGGAGGTGAGCACGGGGAAGTGAAGAGGTGCTCTTAGGCCAAAGGTACAGTGGTCAGGAGGCAGAGGGTTTCAGGCAGGTGTCTATCTCTGACAGCTGCTGAGCTCCTTCTGCCTAGCTTCTCTCAGTGAGAAATCTGAGCCACATCGTGCCACTTAAAAGGATGAGACCTGTTCCCCCCACCTCCCCTTCGATTCCAGCTCCCCCCTCCTCCTCCCCAATGCCTCCAGTCTGGTCTGACTCCCGCTCTGTCCAGACGGCAGGGCGGGCAATCTGAATGTATAATCTATCCATCCACCTAGGGGCTGGGCTCCCCGCTGTTCAAACTAGGAGTGCTCCGCTTCTATCTGGGACTGGCCTCCGTTGGTCAGGTGTGCAGGGGGGAGGCCAGTCCCAGATAGGAGCAGAGCTCTCCTAGTTTTAACAGCGGGGAACCCAGCCCCCAGGTGGATGAATGGATTATACATTCAGATTGCCCGCCCTGCTGTCTGGACGGAGCGGTTGTCAGACCGGACTCGAGGCTGTCCCATCTTGGCGCCCTAAGGCAAAGATGCAGACAGTGTTTCAGAGCTCAATGGAGGTGGCTCAATGGAGAGCCGCCTCTGCCGCCCCTCTCAGTGCCGCCTGGGTCCCATGGACCCACCGGTACCCATGGTAGGGCCGGCCCTGCCCGAGAGGGCTTTGTTGTGCAGTAGAGCTTTTTTGGATTTACTGTAAAACTGATATCATAAACATATTGTATCTGTGTATAAAGCTGTTTGCCTGGAGTTCAGCTTTAAATGCAGGCTTGTAAAAGCAAAAAGTGCCGCCTGGGTCCCATGGACCCACCGGTACCCATGGTAGGGCCGGCCCTGCCCGAGAGGGCTTTGTTTTGCAGTAGAGCTTTTTTGGATTTACTGTAAAACTGATATCATAAACTTATTGTATCTGTGTATAAAGCTGTTTGCCTGGAGTTCAGCTTTAAATGCAGGCTTGTAAAAGCACAAAATGTTAGAAAATGTTAGAAAAATAAAAAAGATTTCTCTGAGCAGTATGGCATTCTGTGTCAATAAATTATACAAGAGTACATTTTCAGAAACATCTGGCATGATAAATGAAGAGGAGTAAAATGGGAGTTTATAGAATACAGTAAACCATAAAAGGAAGAATAATGGTTAAGATAGTGGGAAAAATGTTTCAAAATGTTAAAAAATGAAAATATAACAAACATTTTTCACATTTAATAGTTAAGGGGAAAAAGGATGAAATGTATACAATGACTGACAATAATTAATATGAAATAATAGTATTACATTGCTAAGTTAAATTCTATCTTTACGTTATTTTGAAGAGAAACTAGACTCAAAAACTGAAGATTTACAATGTGATAGGGTACATTTAGTAGTGTTCATTTTGTCTGAAAAAAATGTGGCTGAACACTGTACGAAGAGGTACCAGCATTTAAGGCCATGTGATTAGTGTTAATAAAAAAACAAATAGCGTATCTGTAAAAAAAAAAAAAGAAGGTATACAGTGCACCTGGAAAGTATTCACAGCACTTCACCTTTTCCACATTTTGTTATGTTACAGCCTCATTACGAACTGGATTCAATTAATTTTTTTCCTCAAAATTCTACAAACAATACCCCATAATGACAATGTGAAACTAGTTTGTTTGAAATCTTTGCAAATTTATGGAAAAAAAATAAAAAATCACATGTACATAAGTATTCACAGCCTTTACTCAATACTGTGTTGAAGCACCTGTCTTCCATTCTTCTTTGCAGGACCTTTCAAGATCCATCAGGTTGGATTGGGAGCACTAGTGCACAGAAATTTTAGATCTCTCCAGAGGATCTGATCCCCCTGAGGAAGACACGTGATCGCCCTGTGTCGTCACACGTAGGGAAGGGGCCAGGGCGGTGGAGGAGACAGTCACTTGCTCTCTGAGGTAGCTGCTGGTTCACACAAGCTTGCAGACCATTTGGAGAGGATTTTAACATTGTATGTTTTCTATAGCCTGGTGCGCTGCAAGCACCTATAAAGTGTGAGTACCCTGATGTTTACCTACAATACATTTCTATATTTAAACAATCATGCACTATCTGGCCTCTTTTGTATTTTAAATTGAGGATACCATCTTTGGATTACGCCTAGGGGAGCCTGCAAATCCCTGCTACTTAGAGCCCAGAGGTGGTCCAGCTGCTATTGTGGACCAAACTTAATTGTGCGGTCACACAATTGGAGGTGAGCGCAGTCACACAACAGGGGGGGGGGGTGTCACTGTGGACTTGCTGAAAATAAGCTTTGAATATATATATATATATATATATATATATATATATATTTATCTATATATATATATAGATATAGATGTATATATATATATATATATATATATATATATATATATTTATTTCTCACCGTGGACTTGCTAAAATTAAGAATTTTAGATGTTTACTTCAATATTTTTGTATTTCTTTCACTGTGCACTTGCTTGACAACAAGTATTTCATTTATATATTTATATATTTTGTACCTTCTATTCTTTGTTTGGGAATTCAAGTTGCTCCAACATTCACTCACGGCAATTATATATAATTACTAATAAAAATCTAAATGTACTAATTTTAAACGGTACTTTTTCAATTTTGGATTTTTTTAAATATAACACTAAAAAAATTAACAAAAACAAATAAAAGTTATTAATGGTTAGAAAAACAGAAATAAAAAACTGCTGCTTGCTAAGAAACTCAATTAATTTGCCAGTCAGGAGGCTCCCAGTCAGCATCTTGAATGTAAACAAAGGGGTGGGGATGCTGGCTGACATCAGCCAGCATCCTTGCCCTTTTGGTCACAATCAAGCTACCCTGGGACCGTGGCAGCTGGTGCTCCAAATTTTTGGGGGGGCTCAAACAAACTGAAAAATTCAGAAAAAAACCCCATCAATTGCAGCCTCACTGTGCCCATCAAACGCAGCCACTGTACCAAACGCAGCCACTGTACCATCAAACGCAGACACTGTGCCCTCCAAACACAGCCACTGTGCCCTCCACATGCAGCCACTGTGCCCATCAAATGCAGCCACTGTGCCCTCCAAATGCAGCCACTGTGCCCATCAAACACAGCCACTGTGCCATCAAATGCAGCCACTGTGTCATCAAACGCAGCCACTGTGACCATCAATTGATGCCACTGTGCCCATCAAACGCTGCCACTGTGCCCATCAAACGCAGCCACTGTGCTATCAAGGGCAGCCACTGTGCCATCAAACGCTGCAACTGTGCCCCAAAAGATGCCACTGTGCCCATTAAACGCTGCCACTGTGCCCCAAATGCTGCCACTGTGCCAATCGAATGCTGCCGCTGTGCCCCAAATGCTGACACTGTGCCCATTAAACGCTGCCACTGTGCACCAAATGCTGCCACTGTGCCCATTAAACGCTGCCACTGTGCCCCAAATGCTGCCACTGTGCCAATCAAATGCTGTATCTGCCCGGCACTTGCACTGTCTCGGTTGGGCAGCGGGTGGGTGCGGCAGGCGGCGAGCGGTGTCCGGTATCCTCCATGTCTTTCTCGATATCTTCTCCCGCCTGCTCCTCCCGTCCTCTTCTATGATTGGATGCCTGATAGGAGTCCAATCACAGCGCCTGTCGTTTCAGCCAATCAGGTGACAGGTAACAGACCCGAGCACCTGATTGGCGGAGAGGCGGTTTAGTGTTAGAAAAGCGAATATTCATTCGCTTTCCTAACACACAGCTAAGTGAACTGCGAGCGCCCAGCATGGCGCTCGCTGTTCACCTTTTTTGACGCCTATGGCTCTAATCAGGTGATTCAAAAAAATACTTTGCCACTGTAATTCAGGCGCCCTATGTGAATGTGTAAAGGGGATATAGTGTGTACTGTGCATGTATGTAGATAGTACCCCTTGATCACAAACAATGACAATATAAATAACACATACACATTTGACAAGTCCTTTATTATCAAAACGAGACTAGATAGTGTGATACCGTTTAACCGCTTGCCAACCAGCCGCCGTCATTATATTGCGGCAGGTTGGCTCATTCCCGCGGACCGTCGTAGCTGTATGTCGGTCCCTTTAAGCGGGATAGTGGGCGCGCGCGCCCGCAGCACAAGCAGAGGTGCCGATGCTCGTGACCGGCGGTCGCGATGGCCGCCGGCCATGAGTGATCGCGGGCGTGAGAGGCAGAACAGGGACGTGTGTGTGTAAACACCCACATCCCTGTTCTGTTCTGTGAGGAGATGCAAATCTTGAGTTCCTAAAAGCTGGGAACCACGATCTGTCATCTCCTATAGTGAGTCCCTTCCCCCCACAGTTAGAACACACATTAGGGAACACAGTTAACCCCTTGATCGCCCCCTCGTGTTAACCCCTTCCCTGCCAGTGACATTTACACAGCAATCAGTGCATTTTTATAGCATTAATCGCTGTATAAATGGCAATGATCCCAAAAATGTGTCAAAAGTGTCCGATATGTAAGCCATAATGTCGCAGTCCCGATAAAAATTGTAGATCGCCACCATTACTAGTTAAAAAAAAAATAATAATAAAAATGCCATAAACCTATCCCCTATTTTGTAGACGCAATAATGCCACGTACACACGGCCGTTTCTAATGTCATTGAAAAAACTACGTTTTTCTCAACGTGATTCTTCTCAAGCCTGCCTTGCCTACACATGATCGTGAAAAAAAATGCTTGAACAAAGCGCGGTGATGTACGAAACGTACGACGGCGCTATAATGGGGAAGTTCCATTCGGATGGCGCCACCCTTTGGGCTGCTTTTGCTGATCCTCGTGTTAGTGAAGTTTGGTGAGAGACAATTCGCACTTTTCATCCTCGTGCTCTTCAGTCCGTTACAGTGTGACGAATGTGCTATCTCCATTATGAACGCTAGTTTTACCAGAACGAGTGCTCCCGTCTCATAACTTGCTTCTGAGCATGCTTTTTTTTTTTCACGTTGTTAAAGCCTACACACGGCCGTTTTTCACGACGAGAAAAACGACGACGTGAAAAACGATGAGAAAAAATAGAGCATGTTCCAAATTTTTAATGCCCATTTTTCACGTCGCAAAAAATGCTCTGGAGCATACACACGATCGTTTTTAATGACCAAATAAAAAAATTGCATTTTTCTCGTCATGAAAAACGGTCGTGTGAACGCGGCATAACTCTTGCGCAAACCAATCAATATATGCTTTTTGCGATTTTTATTACCAAAAATATGTAGAAGAATACATACCAGCCTAAACTGAGGAAAATATATATTTTTTTCAAAATTGTCACTCTTTTTTGGTTTATAGTGGGAAAAAAAAATGCAGAGGTGATCAAATGCCTGCAAAAGAAAGCATTATTTGTGGACTGGTCATTGAGCAGCCAATTCTTTCGGGGCTGAAGTAGTTAAACTCTATATATTAATAAAAATTAACCCCTTCTTAAGGGTACTCACATTTTGTGGGTGCTACAGTGCACCACTCTTTAATAGACATGTGCATACTGAAATATTTTGTTTCGGAATTTCGTTTTCGTCCGAAAAATACATTTATTTAGTTACTCCCGAAATTCATTTTAATTAGTTTTTTTTTTTGTTAAAGAATGCATTCGTCCAAAAATCCGAATTAATTAAGGCTGAATCTATCATTGAAGGCTTATGGTGTCTGTCGAATGTTCTAAGAAGATTAGATGGAGCAGCTAAACTGTACGACGCCGCAATTGTACATTTCCGGTCCAATGTTCCGCCTACAAGCTATAAAAGAATTCTAATGTTGTATGACACTAGTAATAATTATATTTATAAATTATTATTACTAGTCAACCAACATTCAAATTCTACTATAGCCTATGGGTGGAGTATTTGACTGGAAATGTACGATTGCAGCGTCGTACAGTTTAGCTGCACCGTCGAATCTTCTTAGAACTTTCGACAGACACCATAAGCCTTCAATGACAGATTTGACGTTTGTATGTTTTTCGCTGCTTTGTCGAATCTTCGTCGTTCACGTTGAATTGTCTACCCCAACACTGTCTCTATAATGTCGAATCTTTTCTCTCTATGTAGAATAATCTCGGAATAATAGAGATAGGTTAGGCACATTCGACCACAGGTTCGATAGACACAGATCGCTATTGTCAGCGTCATGTCGAATCTCCTATCTATATCGAACTGTTGTAGCAACGAAAACTAAAATAAATATTTTTTTTATGTCGGATCATTCGGATTTCGGATTCTGCACGTTCGTTTTCGTTTGTTAAAACGATAACAAATATACCCGAAATTCGGACCAAAATACATTTGGACGAAAACGAATGCACATGTCTACTGTTTAACAGATCAAAAGGGAACGCTAAGGCCGCTGAAATAATATGTCCTTTCCTTGCTAAGACCGATCCACTGCCTCCTGCACCGTCCTGTCCCCTCCCTATAGCACTTTACACATAGCACTTTAAGGCCCCTTTCACACTGGGGCGTTTTTCATGCGGTTTAGCGCTAATAATAGCGCTGTTATACCGCATGAAAAAATCCTGCCCTGTGCCTTCAATGTGAAAGCCCGAAGGCTTTCACACTGAAGCGGTGCGCTAGCAGGACCGCTCCAAAAGTCCTGCTAGCCGCTTCTTTACAGCGGTAAAGGAGCGGTGTGTTCACCGCTCCTTTACCGCGGTCTCCCATTGAAATCAATGGGACAGCGCGGTAATACCGCCCGCAAACCGCGGCAATAGCCGCGGTTTGCGGGCGGTATTAACCCTTTTTCGGCCGCTAGCGGGGGTTAAATTAACCCCCCTAGCGACCGCATACCGCGGTAAGAACGACGGTATAGCAGCGCTGAAAATCGCGCTGCTATACCGCCACCGCACCTGCCCGCCCCAGTGTGAAAGGGGCCTTAGTGCATGGAAACACATTTGAGTATACAATTTGAGTACTTATATATTGGACTTTTCTTTTATGACAGATGATGATATTATAATATTATTTTACATGTTGCACTATATTGTTACACAGAGTCACTTTATTGATAATTAGTTGTGGCACTAGAGCACTTTATGTATGTGGTTTGCTACAGATATATTCCAGAGTGTGTATATATACAGGTCCTTCTCAAAAAATTAGCATATTGTGATAAAGTTCATTATTTTCTGTAATGTACTGATAAACATTAGACTTTCATATATTTTAGATTCATTACACACAACTGAAGAAGTTCAAGCCTTTTCTTGTTTTAATATTGATGATTTTGGCATACAGCTCATGAAAACCCAAAAATCCTATCTCAAAAAATTATCATATCATGAAAAGGTTCTCTAAACGAGCTAATAACCTAATCATCTGAATCAACTAATTAACTCTAAACACCTGCAAAAGATTCCTGAGGCTTTTAAAAACTCCCAGCCTGGTTCATTACTCAAAACCGCAATCATGGGTAAGACTGCCGACCTGACTTCTGTCCAGAAGGCCATCATTGACACCCTCAAGCAAGAGGGTAAGACACAGAAAGAAATTTCTGAACGAATAGGCTGTTCCCAGAGTGCTGTATCAAGGCACCTCAGTGGGAAGTCTGTGGGAAGGAAAAAGTGTGGCAGAAAACGCTGCACAACGAGAAGAGGTGACCGGACCCTGAAGAAGATTGTGGAGAAGGACCGATTCCAGACCTTGGAGGACCTGCGGAAGCAGTGGACTGAGTCTGGAGTAGAAACATCTAGAGCCACCGTGAACAGGCGTGTGCAGGAAATGGGCTACAGGTGCCGCATTCCCCAGGTCAAGCCACTTTTGAACCAGAAACAGCGGCAGAAGCGCCTGACCTGGGCTACAGAGAAGCAGCACTGGACTGTTGCTCAGTGGTCCAAAGTACTTTTTTCGGATGAAAGCAAATTTTGCATGTCATTCGGAAATCAAGGTGCCAGAGTCTGGAGGAAGACTGGGGAGAGGGAAATGCCAAAATGCCTGAAGTCCAGTGTCAAGTACCCACAGTCAGTGATGGTCTGGGGTGCCATTTCAGCTGCTGGTGTTCGTCCACTGTGTTTTATCAAGGGCAGGGTCAATGCAGCTAGCTATCAGGAGATTTTGGAGCACTTCATGCTTCCATCTGCTGAAAAGCTTTATGGAGATGAAGATTTCATTTTTCAGCACGACCTGGCACCTGCTCACAGTGCCAAAACCACTGGTAAATGGTTTACTGACCATGGTATTACTGTGCTCAATTGGCCTGCCAACTCTCCTGACCTGAACCCCATAGAGAATCTGTGGGATATTGGGAAGAGAAAGTTGAGAGACGCAAGACCCAACACTCTGGATGAGCTTAAGGCCGCTATCGAAGCATCCTGGGCCTCCATAACACCTCAGCAGTGCCACAGGCTGGTTGCCTCCATGCCACGCCGCATTGAAGCAGTCATTTCTGCAAAAGGATTCCCGACCAAGTATTGAGTGCATAACTGAACATAATTATTTGAAGGTTGACTTTTTTTGTATTAAAAACACTTTTCTTTTATTGGTCGGATGAAATATGCTAATTTTTTGAGATAGGATTTTTGGGTTTTCATGAGCTGTATGCCAAAATCATCAATATTAAAACAAGAAAAGGCTTGAACTACTTCAGTTGTGTGTAATGAATCTAAAATATATGAAAGTCTAATGTTTATCAGTACATTACAGAAAATAATGAACTTTATCACAATATGCTAATTTTTTGAGAAGGACCTGTATATGTGGAAATACAGAGGGAATAATTAATTAGTATAAGTTAGCACAGCACTTTCTTCTTTTACTTAAACACTAATGAGTCACATGACACCGGGGAGGGATTGGCTAATTGAGCCCAATTTGGACATTTTCACTTAGGGGTGTACTCACTTTTGTTGCCAGCGGTTTAGACATTAATGGCTGAGTGTTGAGTTATTTTGAGGGGACAGCAAATTTACACTGTTATACAAGCTGTACACTCACTACTTTACATTGTAGCAAAGTGTCATTTCTTTAGTGTTGTTACAAAAATGTAAGGAGTGTTTTCACTTTTATGAGATACTGTATATAAAGGAATTCAATTAAATCTCCTTTACCTCAAAGTGGATGTAAACCCGATTCATGAAATTTGAGCTGAGCACATATATCTGCAGTATTTTGTTATCTCTCTTCAATGAGCTAAGTCCCATACAGTAGCTCTCTCCTGAACTGTTCCTCTGTTATCAGCCTGATAACTCCTGACAAATTCTCAGACTTTTTAGACAAAAGCAGCCTGAATCTTCTGTCTGGGGAGGTTGCTAAAATAGATTAGCAGAGAGCAGGTCCTATTACAAAACACCTCTGAGAGTCTCTGCCTATGATGAGAGGGGGTGTGTGCCTTTCCTCCAATCAGCAATTTTGGCTATCTTGGCTGTATGCCCAGACATCACACTCTGTGTTAACCAGGAAGAGAAAATCTCCTAACACGATCTTAACTTTCTAAACAGTATATACATGTAAATGTGAAGACAGCAGATATAAATGTAAAACCTATGTAGGGAGATTGGTTTCAACCCTGTGTATCATCTGAGGCTGTTCATTTCGCTGGGTGTATGGAGGGTTTACATTAACACTTTAACTTATAATGAATATTCTATTTGCATAAGAATAATTACTTTCATATCTATCTGCTCCATACACTTTATTGTAACGATTAAAACAAAACCAGGTAGTTCCACAAGGGATTTGTGAAAATAGGAAATTTATGGATTCAAAATCTAAATAATTTCTAAGGGTGAATGATAGTTTTACAGATGCTGTAAATTCATACAATGCAGTCTTACACTGCAGGACACAGACTCATTTTTTTAACCATCAAACTCAATGAGTTTTTAAGCTGTAGCGCTAAACATGCAATTTTTTAACAATGAATCAACCATAGATTAGAGTATTTCTAAATATTTTTTGTTTGGAAATAATTATTAAATAGATTTGGTCACATTTATTTTAATTTCCCATTAGGGCTGACTTGTTAACCCTTACATATACCCAGTGAAGTGACAAGCCTCTAGGGATGAGCTTGATGTTCAGGTCGAACATAGGATCGACTCGAACATCGGGTGTTTGCCCGTTCGTCGAAAAACGAACATTATGGGGCTTGATTCCTATACTGACCACTACACTAACCTCTACACGGACCTACATGATTCCTAGACTGACCATTACACTTACCTACCTGTCCACTGCACTGACCTACCTGATTCCTACATTGGCCACTACACTACACTACACATTGACCACTACACGTCACACTGACAACTACACCACACACCACTACACTACACACTGACCACTATACACTGATCACTACACATCACACTGACAACTACACCACACTACGCACTGACCACTACACACTGACCACTACACCACACTGACCACTGCACCACACACTGATCACTACACCACACACCACTACACACTGACCACTACACCACTACACACTGACCACTACACCACTCACCACTACACACTGACCACTACACACTGACCACTGACCACTACACACTGACCACTACACACTGACCACTATACACTGACCACTACACTGCACACTGACCACTACACACTGACCACTGACCACTACACACTGACCACTACACACTGACCACTATACACTGACCACTACACTGCACACTGACCACTACACACTGACCACTACACACTGACCACTACACACTGACCACCACACCACTACACACTGATCACTACACCACTACACACTGATTACTACACCACTACACCACACACCACTACACACTGACCACTACACCACTACACACTGACCACTACACCACTCACCACTACACACTGACCACTACACACTGACCACTACACACTGACCACTGACCACTACACACTGACCACTACACACTGACCACTATACACTGACCACTACACACTGACCACTACACACTGACCACCACACCACTACACACTGACCACCACACCACTACACACTGACCACTACACCACTACACACTGACCACTACACCACTCACCACTACACACTGACCACTACACACTGACCACTGACCACTACACACTGACCACTACACACTGACCACTATACACTGACCACTACACACTGACCACTACACACTGACCACTACACACTGACCACCACACCACTACACACTGACCACCACACCACTACACACTGACCACTACACCACTACACACTGACCACTACACCACTACACACTGACCACTACATCACTACACACTGACCACTACACACTGACCACTACACCACTCACCACTACACACTGACCACTACACACTGACCACTACACACTGACCACTACACACTGACCACTATACACTGACCACTACACTGCACACTGACCACTACACACTGACCACTACACACTGACCACCACACCACTACACACTGACCACCACACCACTACACACTGACCACTACACCACTACACACTGACCACTACACCACTACACACTGACCACTACACACTGACCACTACACACTGATCACTACACACTTACCACTAACCCGCACACCACTACACTGCACACCAACCACTACCCTGCACACCACTACACTGCACACGACCACACTGCACATGACCACACTGCACACTGACCACTACACTACACACTGACCACTACACTACACAAAAAAATTGAATTGCTCAGGAGGCGCAAAGTAGAGGTCGGACTTTACAGGCAACACACAAATGGAATGAAAAAATGCTTTATTATCAAAAAATACAATGTTGACAAGAATTAAAAACCATACAATATATACGACAAAGTGGGTAAAGTCCCTTGTACGTCAAACGTCGACGCGTTTCGCCGCAAGGCTTCGTCAGGATGGACCGACCGGGGGGGGGGGGGGTTTACACACTTGGGACAAATCTCACTATCTCAGAAAAAGATCCAGACAGTGAAAATTTGCTCAGAAGTGCCAAAATCCCATGTACATTGTATGTTGTGGTAAAGACAGATATACATGGAATCTGCAAATCAAGAATATTCAGAAAGGTATTCACGCAGGGATACAATCCAATAGTAGATAAAGCCCGATGCTCAAGGCTAGCAAAGATAACTAGCCAAATCAGGTCTATCTAGTAGGGTGTACCCAATACGGGGGTGGGACGTCCTGGTTGTAAAGAAGGAGGGAAGCTTTGTGGTCACCACACAGTCTCAATAGAAACACTTCCAATGAAGGTGCAGACAATAAAGCCAATGCAATGATGAATACACATCACTCTTAAAGTAGAGCCAATGGACGTCAGGTAGCGGCACCCCCGGGAGTCAGCTTCGCACTGAACACCTGAACACTACACTACACACTGACCACTACACTACACATCACCAGGGCTGGTGCAAGGATTTTTGACGCCCTCCCCTCAGCTGCGCCCTGACTCCATTTTACCCTGCAACACATGTGACCTTAGAAAAAAAGAAGCCCTAAGGCTAACGCTGCGCTAATTTAAGAAGATAATAAAAAAATTATGATAAAGTGTATAAGAAAGCAGCTGGCACTTAAGTTCAGTACAAAAAACTTAGAATAGATAGCAAAAAATGGAAAGAGTACAGCGCTATGTGGTTAAAACCATGTGTGAAATAAATGTTAAACCTTGAAATGTAAACAAATGATATGTGAAAAATTAATATATGAAAAATGTATTAAAAATAAAACTAATGCAGAGTCCAAACAGAACACAACATAGTCCATGAAGAATTAATTCCAAAAGCAAATCCGTGAAGGGTTAACTCCCAAAAAAAGACAATTTGCTTGCCAAGAAAGTGAAGATAACGTTTGGTGAATAAGAGCAGCATGTTTTTTCAGGTGTGACATAATATCTTGCGTGAAAAATGGGCATTAAAAATTTGGAATTTTTAATGCCCATTTTTCACGCAAGATATTATGTCACACCTGAATAAACACGCTGCTCTTATTCACCAAACTTTATCTTCACTTTCTTGGCAAGCAATTTGTCTTTTTTTGGGAATTTTTTTCAATGACATTAAAAACAGTCGTGTGTACGCGGCATGATGCACAGTGTCACCTAGCCCAGGGAATTCCTTGGTAAGCAAGATATTAATCACTTGGGTGTCACACCTGAAAAATCACGCTACTCTTGGGAAGATTTGTATCACTCACTACTTCTCTGGCAATACCCTGGTTTATTTTGGGACTTATTCACCAAACTCTTCACGGACTATGTTGTGTTCTGTTTGGACTCTGCATTCGTTTTCTTTTTAATACATTTTTCATATATTCATTTTTCACATATCATTTGTTTACATTTCAAGGTTTAACATTTATTTCACACATGGTTTTAACCACATAGCGCTGCACTCTTTCCATTTTTTGAACACATATGACCTATCTGACCGCTACACTGACCCCCTGACACACCTACCTGACTCATTTGTTTACATTTTAAGGTTTAACATTTATTTCACACATGGTTTTAACCACATAGCGCTGCACTCTTTCCATTTTTTGAACACATATGACCTATTTGACCCCTACACTGACCCCCTGACACACCTACCTGACACATGCACTGATCCACCTGACTCCTACTTCCTGCACTATTCACATTACACTGACCCACCTGATCATTACACTGACCTACTTGACACCAACACTGACTGACACATACACTGACCCACCGACCTTACACCTACACTGACCTACTACACAGACCCACCTGACTCCTACAGTAGGAGTCCTACTTCCTGCACTACTCACACACCCCTCCCCCCAGCTCGGTGCAAATACATCCTCTGAGTCCTCCTTACCTCTGTCTGCTCTTCGCCAGGACTCTCCTCAGGACCTCAGCACTGGATGTGCAGAATTGCTTCGGAGTCCCGACTCTCCGCCAGCTCCATCCACCCGCAGCCCGCTCCATGGTGTCAGACGCTGCACCTCCATGCCATATGGCGGTCATGTGCGGAGGCGGGACCCCTAGTGCAGTTGCTACTTCTTTTCTGGTGGTGTACACAGTACACAAGACAGTGCACCCCTAGTGCAGTTGCTACAACTTTTCTGGTGGTGTACACAGTACACAAGACAGTGCACCCCTAGTGCAGTTGCTACTACCTTTCTGGTGGTGTACACAGTACACAAGACAGTGCAGCCGTAGTTGCTATTACACTTCTGATGGTGTACACAATAAAATGCACCCGTAGTGCAGTTGCTACAACTTTTCTGGTGGTGTACACAGTACACAAGACAGTGTTCCCCTAGTGCAGTTGCTACAACTTTTATGGTGGTATACACAGTACACAAGACAGTGCACACCTAGTGCAGTTGCTACAACTTTTCTGATGGTGTACACAGTACACAAGACAGTGCACACTGCACACCTAGTGCAGTTGCTACAACTTTTCTGATGGTGTACACAGTACACAAGACAGTGCACCCCTAGTGCAGTTGCTACTACTTTTCTGGTGGTGTACACAGTACACAAGACAGTGCACCCCTGGTGCAGTTGCTACAACTTTTCTGGTGGTGTACACAATACACAAGACAGTGCACCCATAGTGCAGTTGCTACTACTTTTCTGGTGGTGTACACAGTACACAAAACAGTGCAGCCGTAGTTGCTATTACACTTCTGGTGGTGTACACAATAAAATGCACCCGTAGTGCAGTTGCTACAACTTTTCTGGTGGTGTACACAGTACACAAGACAGTGCACCCCTAGTGCAGTTGCTACAACTTTTCTGGTGGTGTACACAGTACACAAGACAGTGCACCCCTAGTGCAGTTGCTACAACTTTTCTGCTGGTGGAATACACAGTACACAAGACAGTGCACCCCTAGTGCAGTTATTACTACTTTTCTGGTGGTGTACACAGTACACAATACAGTGTAGTGTGGTGTTGCAAAACTAAATTTACAGCATGTCCGGAAGGCCACCAAGGAGCGGAAGATGCTCACAGGCCACTAAAAGAGGGCAAGCAGGCTCTGTGTCTACAGTCAACAGTGGTGGTAATGGACACGGTGCATCCTCTGCACGTGGCCGTGGGGCACGTTTGTCCTTTTTTCTGCTGCTGGCTGTGTTATTGAGCCACAACATGCAGAAGA
The DNA here is from genome assembly GCA_029206835.1 of Rana muscosa. Lineage (NCBI taxonomy): Eukaryota > Metazoa > Chordata > Amphibia > Anura > Ranidae > Rana > Rana muscosa. The sequence goes on from CM055122.1 coordinate 142,243,903, forward strand.
GTTGGTGGAGTGGATAACAAAGCTGTCCTCATCCTCCTCATCCTCTGTCACCCAGGCTCAAATTAGTTTGCCTGCCAATGCAGCTGCCAAAGTGGCCTCTTCCATCGGCTCCTTATCAACAGTCACTCCTTCCCTAGCCCCACCATCATGCACAGAGGAGTCCCCTGAACTATTTGACCACAGTGTCGGGTACATGCTGCTGGAGGCTGCGCAGAGATTTGAAGGCTCTGATGATGGTACCCAGGTTGAGGAAGGGAGTAACGTGAGCCTAGAGAGAGGGAATCCCAAGAAGGGCAAGAAACTGGCAGTCATGTTCCCCCAGCTGCAACATACTGCCAAGTTTGCTCCAGTGACAAGCAGGGATGGGATGATGAGGTCACTGACTCTACTTGGGTGCCTGATAGAAGAGAGGAGGAGGAGGGAGCAGATCTCCAACGAGGTAGGATGCCCTCCAGGGTGCAGCTTAAGCCACCCTATTGCATCACACCACAGAGCTAAACAGGTGCAGGGCGCTGCTGACTCCCTGCTTATTGTTAAAAGTTCTTTGGTGTGGGCCTTTTTTGACACGTGTGCAGCAGATCGCACCGTTGCTGTTTGCAACCTATGTCTGAAGCGGATCAAGCGTGGCGAAAACAGCAGCCGCTTGGGCACCACATGCTTGACCAGTAGGGATGAGCTCGGTGTTCGAGTCGAACATACGTTTGACTCGAACATCGGCTGTTCGATCGTTCGAGTGACGCGAACGGCCCACAATGCACTACTCCATCGCAGTGCAATCCAGGCGCTGTGATTGGCCAAGCATGCACTGTGACCCCGCATGCTTGGCCAATCACAGCGCCGGCAGCAAGGAGAGCCATAATTGGCCGCAGGCAGGTTGCACAGGCAAGCATCTGCAGCACTTACAGCGGGCGTAGTGTGCTTCCTGAAAAATATACACCTGAAGCTAGCCCTTATTGCTGTGTTTTCCTGTTGTGTAACACAAGCAGGCATCTGCAGCACTTACAGCGGGCGTAGTGTGCTTCCTGCAAAATATACACCTGAAGCTAGCCCTTCTTGCTGTGTTTTCCTATTGTGTAACACAGGCAGGCATCTGCAGCACTTACAGCGGGCGTAGTGTGCCTCCTGCACAGTATACACCTGAAGCTACCCCTTATTGCTGGTTTTCCCATCTCCCTGCAGGCCATTAGAATGTCTGGAAGGCAAACAAGGAGAGGCAGACAGTAAGGAGCCAATAAAAGAGGGCAAGCAGGCTCTGTGTCTAGAGACAACAGTGCTGGTCGTGAACGCGGTGCATCGTCATCAGCACGTGGCCATGGGACACGCTTGTCCTTATTTTCGGCAGCTGGACGTGTTGAGCCGCATCATGACGAAGACTTGGTAGAGTGGATGACCAAGCCCTCCTCATCCTCCTCATCCTCCCTCACCCAGGCTCAGGGTACTGGGAAAGCAGCTGCCAAAGCGTCCTCTTCCCTCGTATCAATGACATCATTAGTCACTCCTTCCCTAGACCCACCGTGTCCTCCTGAGGAGTCCCCCGAACTGTTTGAGCACAGTGTTGGGTACATGCTCCAGGAGGATGCCCAGCGTTTTGAAGGGTCTGATGATGATACCCAGCTAGAGGAAGGCAGTAGCGTGAGAGCAGAGAGAGGTGATGCTCAAGAAGGACAGCAATCTGGCAGTCATGTTCCAGCAGCTGCAGCATACTGCCAGATTGGCTCCAGTGATGAGGAGGGAGGGGATGATGAGGTCACTGATTCCACGTGGGTGCCTGATAGGAGAGAGGAGGAGGAGGAGGATGAGGAGGAGACACATCTCCAACGAGGCAGGATGCCCTCGGGGGGCCAGCGTAAGGGCAGCACACCGACTGAATCACACCGCAGAGCTCCGCCTGTGCAGGGCACTGCCTCTGCCCGTTATTCCAAAAGTTCTTTGGTGTGGGCCTTTTTTGAGTCAAGTGCATCAGATCGCACCGCTACTGTTTGCAACATATGTCTGAAGCGTGTCTCGCGTGGCTAAAACATCAGCCGCTTGGGCACCACATGCTTGCCCAGACATATGTTGACCTGCCATGCAGCTCATTGGCAAGCGTATCTTAAAGACCCACACCAAAGAACAAAGCGGACCTCTCCTTGCTCCTCATCAGCTGGGATCTCCAACCCCACTGTACCTTCAGTTCTCTCTGAAACCTGCACTGAGAGGAATGAAGGTTGAATGCTAGCTTGGCTAAATTGCTAGCAATTCAACTGCTGAGTTTGTGCAATGTGCGGTTCCTCAGTGGTAGGTTCCCAAACGCCACTTTTTCTCACGGAAGGCGATTCTGGCTCTCTACCGGCATGTGGAAGGCAATGTCCATGCCTCGCTGGACAGGGCGGTCAGCGGTAAGGTGCATATTACCGCTGACTCATGGTCCAGCAGGCATGGACAGGGACGTTACCTTTCTTTCACGGCTCATTGGGTCACTCTTTTGGCAGCTGGGAAGGATGCAGGACAAGGTGCAGTAGTGTTGGAGGTTGTTCCGCCACCACGCCTCCAAAATGCTACTACTGGTTGTTGTGACACACCTCTCTCCTCCACCCCCTCCTCTTCTTCCTCCATGGCCTCTTCCTGTGCTTTGTCCTCGGAACCAGCAGTGCTCCGTAGGCGTTCAAGGGGCTACACAAGTACGCAGGCAAAAAGATGCCATGCCGTGCTTGCGCTGGTGTGTTTGGGGGACAGGAGCCACACTGGGGCAGAGGTTCTGTCTGCTTTGCAGGGGCAGGCCCGAGAGGTGGTTGACGCCACACCAGCTTAAGCCAGGAATGGTGGTTTGCGACAATGGCACCAACCTCCTCTCCGCCCTCTGACAGGGACAACTGACCCATGTGCCCTGTGTAGCTCACATCCTTAACCTGGTGGTGCAGCGGTTCTTGGGCAGGTACCCGGGCTTACAGGATGTCCTGAGGCAGGCCAGGAAAGTCTGTGTGCATTTCCGCAGATCATATAATGCCAGTGCTCGGCTGGCTGAGCTGCAAAAGGAGTTGAACCTGCCCATGAACTGCCTTATATGTGACATGCCCACCAGGTGGAACTCAACGTTGGCCGTGCTACAGCTGCTGCACACGCAGCAGAAGGCCATGAATGAGTACCTGTGCGACTACGGCACCAGGACAGGGTCAGGGGAGCTCAGGTTTTTTTCACCACGCCAGTGGGGCATGATCAGGGATGCATGCACTGTCCTGGCATCATTTGAGGAGGTCACGAGGATGGTGAGCAGTGACAGTGCATGCATCAGTGACACTGTACCTCTTGTCCACCTGTTGGAGCATACACTGTGTGGAATAATGGACAGGGCACTTGAGGCAGAACAGAGGCAGGAAGAGGGGGACTTCCTTGCCTCTCAAGGCCCCCTTTACCCAGACAGTGTTCCTTCTGTCCCACCCATCACACAGGACGAGGACGAGGAGGAGGAGGATTGTGTCAGCATGGAGGTGGAGCATGGCACTCAGCATCAACAGCAGCAGTCTTTTAGGGATGATTTATAGTCCCAACAAACCCGTGGACTTGTATGTGGCTGGGAGGAGGTGGCTGCGGATCATGTCGTCCTTAGTGACCCAGAGGACTCCGGACCAAATGCCTCAGCTAACCTACACTGCATGGCCTCCCTGATCCTGCAAAGTCTGCGGAAGGATCCTCGTATTCTTCGGATCAAGGAGAGGGACCATTACTGGCTGGCCACTCTCCTTGATCCACGGTACAAGGGTAAGGTTGCGGACTTTATCTTGCCGTCGCAGAGGGAGCAGAGGATGAGACATCTCTGGGAGGCCTTGCAGAAAGGTCTGTGCAATGCGTTCCCAGAGACTGGGAGGTTACAAACTCCTGGTCCTGGACAACGAGTTGCTGAGTCTTTGGTCAGTAGCAGAAGGAGGGGTGGAGAAGGTGGCCGTCTGACCGATGCGTTCAGTCAATTTTTTAGTCCGCAGCCCCAAGGTATGATCGGTTCCAGCAACCATCGCCAGCATCTGATATACATGGTGCAGGAATACCTAGGGGCAAGGTCAGACTTGGACACCTTTCCCACTGAAAATCCTCTGGCTTACTGGGTCTTGAGGATGGATCACTGGCCAGAGCTTGCACAGTATGCAATTGAGCTACTGGCCTGTCCTGCATCCAGCGTTCTTTCGGAACGCACATTCAGTGCTGCTGGAGGCTTTGTCACGGATCACAGGGTGCGCCTGTCCACCGACTCGGTTGATCGACTGACCAGTCTTGGATCACCACCAGCTACCAAGCACCTGAAGCTGATATAACAGAATAATTTATTTTCAAATGTCACATCCCTTCAAGACTCATGCTGATGCTGAGTGACTGTCCTGTTATGTTGCCTGACTATCCTCCTCCTCCTCAATGATCCAATTCTTGATGATAGCTTGGAAGAACTTTTTTGTTTCTGGGTGCCGCCACCAGTGGCTAAGGCCCAATTTTTCAGCCCCTGTTTGACAGGGGCATGTAATTACAATTTTTGATGCAATGCTTTGCAGCAGGGCTCATTCCTGCACTCCAACTAGAGTATCTGGGAGAGGTTGCAGTGTCATGGCACCAGCACCAGTGCCTAAGGCCCAATTTTTCTGCCCCTGTTTAACAGGGGCGTGTAATTACAATTTTTGATGCAATACTTTGCAACAGGGCTCATTGCTGTGCTCCAAGTACAGTATCTGTGAGGGGTTGCAGTGTTGTGGCACCAGTGCCTAAGGCCCAATTTTTCTGCCCCTGTTTAACAGGGGCATGTAATTACAATTCTTGATCTAATAATTCAGAGCAGGGCCCATTCATGCGCCCACCAATAGTAACTGTGAGGGCTTACAGTGTTGTGGCACCAGCACCACTACCAAAGGCCCAATTTTTCCTACCACTGTTCAACAATGGCATGTAAATACAATTCCTGATATAATAGTTCACAGCAGGGCGTTCCAGCGCCCACCAAGAATAACTGTGAAGGCTCACAGTGTTGTGGCAAACACCAACATGTAAGGGGCAAATTTCAGCAGAGTATATACGGCAGGCCCCTACTTTCAAACATCCAACTTACAAACGACTCCTACTTGCAAACGGAAAGAGACAACAGGAAGTGAGAGGAAATTTACCCCTAGGAAGGGAAATTCTCTCCTGTAAGAGTTAATATGGGAAAAAGGTGTCTCCTCTCTACTGATTTATCACCAATCCTTGTTTCAATAAAAACCCCACTTTTCAAAAACATTTGTTATTTGGACGGAAAGGGAGGTGAAATGTTCTGAACAAGGGGCACAGACAGCAAAACAAATGTTACAGGGGTGATAACCCTTCCCTATGTTTTCCAAAAAGCTTAAAAATAGATTTTTTGGCTGGAGCTACACTTAAACAATGTACGTGTTCAAAATTACAAACAGATTCTACTTAAGAACAAACCTACAGTCCCTGTCTTGTTTGCACCGCCTGTATACTGCTGTTCAGAGTATATAGGGCCTTTTTTATTTTGTGTGCGGGGTTCCCCTTAATATGCATACAAGACCCAAAGGGGCTTGTAATGGGCTGGGGTGGGGGGGTAGCCATGCCATTTTTCTCAAAGATTTTCATCCATATTACCGGGACCAGACATGACATTAAAGCCGCAAGCAGTTTTAAATGGCTTTTTTTCCTTTAGAAATGTCATTTTGTGCAGGGACAGTTCTAAACACGGGAAACACATGCCACTTCACAGGCATACTTTAGACACCCCCCAGGTACGATATTTAAAGGAATATTTCACTTTTTTTTTCACTTTATGCATCATTAAAATGACTGCTCCCGAAAAACGGCCGTTTTTAAAACTTCGTTTTGCATTGATACATGTCCCCTGGGGCAGAACCCGGATCCCCAAACCCTTTTTAGGACAATGGCATGCATATTAGCCGTTATAATTAGCACTTTAGATTTCGAACGTTCGCGTCCATTGTATTTAATAGGGTTCTAATGTTCGCGCGAACTTTCGGTCCGTTCGAAGGTTCTGGTGCGAACCAAACCGGTAGGTGTTTGGCTCATCCCTATTGACCAGGCATATGACAACCTCCAATGCAGTCCGTTGGCAAGAGAACTTGGAAGACCTACATCAAAGAACAAGGCGGACTTCTCCTTGCTCCTCATCTGGGATCTTCAACCCCACTATACCTCCAGTCCTCTCAAAAACCTGCACTGAGAGGAATGTAGGTATAGCAATAGGTGTCCCAAGTACTTGCGGCCAATCTGCTAGCATTACACCACCATCCGATTTTAGCAGGTAAATTTCCCTACCCCAGTTGCTAAACCGTAGAAAGAAATTCGGTCCCAGCCATCCACATGCTCAGTGTCTGAATGCTAGCTTGGCCAAATTGCTAGCACTGCAACTGCTGCCTTTTCAGCTGGTAGACTCTGCCCCCTTTCGTGAGTTTGTGGAATATGCGGTACCTCAGTGGCAGTTTCCCAAACGCCATTTCTTTTCACGGAAGGCCATTCCGGCTCTCTACCGGCATGTGGAAGGCAATGTCTTGGCCTTGTTGGACAGGGTGGTCAGCAGTAAGGTGCATATTACCGTTGACTCATGGTCCAGCAGGCATGGACAGGGACGTTACCTTTCTTTCATGGCGCACTGGGTAACTCTGCTGGCAGCTGGGAAGGATGCAGGACAGGGTTCAATATTGTTGGAGCTTGTTCCGCCACCACACCTCCAAAATGCTAGTGGTGATTCTGCCACAGCTCTCTCCTCCACCCCTCCTCTTCTTCTTCCTATATGGCCTCTTCCTCTGCAGTTTTATCTTCTGAACCAGCGGTGCTCCGTAGGCATTCAAGGGGCCACGCAAGCACTCAGGCAAAAAGATGCCATGCGGTGCTTGAGTTTGTCTGCTTAGGGGACAGGAGCCACATTGGGGCAGAGATTCTGTCAGCTCTGCAGGGGCAGGCTCAGAGGTGTATGACGCTAAGCCAGCTTCAGCCAGGAATGGTTGTATGCGACAATGGCACCAACCTCCTCTCCGCCCTCCAACAGGGACACTTGACCCATGTTCCCTGTTTGGCTTATGTCCTGAATTTGGTGGTTCAGCGGTTCTTGAGCAGGTACCCGGGCTTACAGGATCTCCTGAGGCAGGCCAGGAAAGTCTGTGGTAATTTGCGCCAGTCATATAATGCCAGTGCTTAGCTGGCTGATATTCAAAGGGAATGCAACCTGCCCAAGAACTGCCTCATTTGTGACATGCCCACCAGGTGGAACTCAACGTTGGCAATGCTGCAGCTGCTGCACATGCAGCAGAGGGCCATCAATGAGTACTTTTGTGAGTATGGCACCAGGACAGGGTCAGGGGAGCTTGGCTTTTTTCGCCACGCCAGTGGCCACTGATCAAGGATGCATGCACTGTCCTGTCACCATTTAAGGAGGCCACGAGGAGAGCAAGTGACAGTGCATGCATCAATGATACTGTTCCTCTTGTCTTCCTGTTGGAGCACACGCTTCGTGGAATAATGGACAGGGCACTTGAGGCAGAACAGCAGGAGGTAGAGGAGGACTTCCTTACCTCTCAAGGCCCCCTTTATCCAGATAGTATTCCTGCGGGCCCGCTGAACACACAGGAAGAAGAGGAGGAGGAGGAGGATTGCGTCAGCATGGAGGTGGAGGATAACACTCAGCAGCAGTCTTCAGGGAATCGTTTTCAGTCCCCAGAAACCCATGGAGTTGTACATGGCTGGGAGGAGGTGGTTGCGGATCATGTGATCCTTAGTGACCCAAAGGATTCAGGATCGAATGCCTCTGCAAACTTACACTGCATGGCCTCCCTGATCCTGCAAAGCCTGTGAAAGGATCCTAGGATTCGTGGTATCAAGGAGAGGGATCATTACTGGCTGGCAACCCTTCTTGATCTACATTACAAGGGTAATGTTGCAGAACTTATCCAGCCTTTGCAGAGGGAGCAGAGGATGAAACATCTTCAGGAGGCCTAGAAGAAAGGTTTGTGCAATGCGTTTCCAGAGCCTAGGAGGTTACAATTTCCTGGTGCTGGACAACGAGTTGCTGAGGCTTCGTTCGGTCGCAGAAAGAGCGGTGGAGAAGGTGGACGGCTGACCGATGCCTTCAGACAATTCTTCAGTCCTCAGCGCCCTTTCCAACAGAGCATCCACTGGGTTACTGGGTCTTGAGGATGGACCACTGGCCAGAGCTTTCTCAGTATGCAATTGAGATACTGGCCTGTCCTGCATCCAGCGTTCTTTCTGAACGCACATTCAGTGCTGCCGGAGGGTTTGTAACAGATCTCTGTGGATAGGCTCACAGTCATAAAAATGAATCAGTCTTGGATCACCAGCTACCAAGCACCTGATACTGATGTGACTGATTGATTTTTCTATGGATGTGGGATCCCTTGAAGACTGCCTATGCTGAGTGACTATCATATTATGCTGAGTGACTATCCTATTCCTCCTCAATCTTGATTATGCTAGCTTCTAAGAATTTTTTTGGTTCAGGACACCAACACCACTGCCTAAGCCCCAATTTTTCTGCCCCTGTTTAACAGGGGCATGTAATTACAACTTTTGATCTAATATTTCACAGCAGGGCTCGTTCATGCGCTCAACAAGAGTATTTTTGAGGGGTTACAGTGTTGTGGCACTACCACCACTACCACCAAAGTCAAATTTTTCTGCCCCTGTTTAACAGGGGCATGTAATTACAATTTATGATCCTATATTTCACAGCAGGGCATGTTTCTGCGCTCAACAAGAGTATCTGTGAGGGGTTACAGTGTTGTGGCACCACCACCACCAAAGGCCCAATTTTTCTGCCCCTGTTTAACAGGGGCATGTAATTAAAATTTTTGATTCAATATTTCACAGTGGGGCTCTCGTTCCTGCGCTCAACAAGAGTATCTGTGAGGGGTTACAGTGTTGTGGCACCACCACCACCAAAGGCCCAATTTGTCTGCCCCTGTTTAACAGGGGCATGTGATTAATATTCTTGATATAATATTTCACAGAAGGGACCGTTCCAGTGCCCACCAAGAGTAACTGTGAGGTCTTACAGTGTTCTGGTACCACCAACACCTAAGACCCAATTTTCTGCAGAGTATATAGGGCAGGCTGTATAGTATATACAGGCGGTCCCCTACTTTCAAACATCCGACTTACAAACGACTCCTACTTACAAACAGAGGGGGAAAAACAGCAAGTGAGTGGAAATCTACCCCTAGGAAGGGAAATTCTCTCCTGTAAGAGTTAATATGGGAAAAAGATGTCTCCACTGATGCTTTATCACCAATCCTTGCTTCCCTAATAACCCAAAATTTTCAAAATCCAATTGTCATTGGGACAAAAAGTGAGGTGAAATCTTCTGAACAGGGGCACAGGCAGCAAAACAAATGTTACAGGGGTGATAACCCTTCCCTATGTTATCCAAAAAGCTTAAAAATGTATTTTTTGCCTGGAGCTACACTTAAAAAATGTACCTGTTCCAAATTACAAACAGATTCAACTTAAGAACAAACCTACAGTCCCTATCTTGTTTGTAACCCGGGGACCTCATGTATACTGCTGTTCAGAGTATATAGGGCCTGGGGGCCCCAGGCTTTTTTTTAAATTTAGGTGCAGGGTTTCCCTAATATATCCATACCAGACCCAAAGGGCCTGGTAATGGACTGGAAGGGGGTGGGGGGCCATGCAGTTTTTCTCAATGAATTTTATCTGTATTGCCGGGACCCGACAATACATTACAGCCGCAAGCAGTTTTAAATGACTTTTTTCCTTTAGAAATGTCATTTTGCTGCAGGGACTGTTCTAAACACGGGAAAAATGTGCCACTTTACAGGCATACTATAGACACCCCCCAGGTACGAAATTTAAAGGAATATTTAATATTTATTGTTTCACTTTAACTTGTTGGAGCCCGGGCCATAGACAAATTATGGCCACAAGATGGCTCTAGAAATCCGGGAGGCCGTCAATATACAGCCTCAGCTCCTCTGGCCACTGGGGGGCGAGCGCCGCCAGCGGCGCTTCACTGAGATGCTGATGCGCGTGCCTGGCGGCCGCGATGTCCGCCAGGTACCCGCGATCAAGTGAAAGTGAAAAAACTGCGCTAAAACCCAAATTACCCTAGCTGCTAACACTCAAACAAACAAAGTGAAAGGACAAAAATAAACAAATAGTGCAGCGCTAAAAATATTAAAGTTGCTGCTGACAGCAACTATAAACAACATAAATGACATGTATAATAATCTGAAATTCAATATGTGCTAATGAATAAACAAATGTAAAAATTAAGTCCATAGAAAATCCACTCCAATGGGCAGCCTAACAAATAAACTGTCCTTCATGGAGGTCATGGAAGTGTGGCCCCTATGGACTACACAAAACTAAAGTGAAAAAGCAATGAAAAAAGTCCAAACAATATGTGCCGAATTGGATGGGTGTCTTCTCATGGATATCACTATCATAACATAGACTAGCAGCGGAACCCCAATGTTGATGGTGGGACTCTCAATACAAGATATAAATGATGTAGTTGGGTACTCTTACCACAGATGGTGGACCCACCTGTCATACGACAGTGGGTCAGTAAGGCTTAATGGTCGCCGTGACCAGGGTCGGTGGAACTGGATGCCGTGGATGCCTCAGGCCGTCTCAAGCAGGGTAGTTCACACGGTGGAATTCCTCCAATCTTACAGGCTCCAAATCAGTCCAAAGCAGATGAAAAAGGCAAAGGAAAGAGAAAAACTCCATATGGTGCAGATCAATAAAATCAGGGGATTTATTGAATAAAAATTTGTATTCAGTGCACGAATCGGGGGATTTATTGAATAAAAATTTGTATTCAGTGCACGAATCGCTGTATATGGTCCCAAAAATGTGTCAAAAGTGTCCGATCTGTCCGCCATAATGTCGCAGTCCCAATAAAAACTGGGTCCCAAAACACTTTTTGTGGCAATAACTTATTATATACAAAAAATGCAGCGCTATGCGTATAACAATATATAACACCCAAGTGCTCAAAAATAAACTGAATCACAAAGGATTAAATATAGGCCCAAATGTATATAAACTCCAAATGGATGTGATGAAACATAAAATTGAATCAGTTCCAAATTATATAGGTGAATCTTCCGAAGTAAATAAGTGACTTGTGACGTAACCACCACCACGTGAAGGGGAGGCTTATCAGATGTAGTGGACCCAATGCACATATGTGAATGGGGTCAAACAGGCTGAATATGTATATGTCCATACATATGGAAACCAGGCCGGCACAGTGCACCCTTATGTCCAAGGTCCAAGCTCAGGAAAAAACACCAGAAGTTCAAGCCAATAGGAGTAATGAAATGGCTCACATAAAGTTCATGTGGAAAAAGAAGGGAGATGGCACATAGCGTAATAACGCAAAGGAATTTTAATGAATATAGGCAGATACACTTACATTCAATCCATGAATATAGCGCTTTGCAAAGACACTCAATGGCAGCAGTGGAGTATCCCGACGCGTTTCGCAAAACCTTGCATCGTCTGGGGCATTCAATAACTTATTAGCCTTTAAAATTAGCACTTTTGATTTTTCACGTTCGTGTCCCATAGACTTTAACGGTGTTCGCACAAATTTTTCGCCTGTTCGCATGTTCTGCCGCAAACCGAACCAGGGGGGTGTTCGGCTCATCCTTACTAGCCTCAGGTGATACACAGAGGAGAACAACTGCTCCTACATAAGTTGTACCTGTTTATCTGTGGCAATCTCTTCTCCAGATCTGTTCAAAGTACACAGATCAAAAGGTTTGTTCTCAGTTCTGACATCATGGGGCGGGGATCTGACATCACAAACACTGCAGGCCATTGAGGACAAAGTGCCTTGGTATCTAATAGCTGATTGGAGGAAATAAACACACCCCATCTACACAGATTTAGAGGCTAGTAGAAAAATACACATAAATAAGGCTCTGGGGTTGATTTACTAAAGGTAAAAAGACTGTGCACTGTGCAAAGTGCAGATTCACTCTGCAAGTGCAGTTGCTCCAGAGTTTAGTAAATGAGATAAAGCTTCAGTTGGAAAGAATATCCAATCACATTCAATAAAAACAGAATTTTTGCTTGCACATGATTGGATGAAGGAAGGCAGCAGAACCTCTGTTCATTTACTAAGCTCTAGACTAGAGCATCTGTACTTCCAGAGTGCAACTGCACTTTGCAAAGTGCATATTCTGATTGCCTATAGTAAATCAACCCCTTTGAGTCACCTGCTGTGAGCTAGAGGGGGACAGGCCATCTCCCTCTGGGCTGTTGTATCAGCAAAACTGTTAGAAATGACACATGCAGGTAACAGAGAGAGGAGAGATTAGAGAGGAGCCACACTAGGTGAGTTGGATTCAGGCTTTTACACACTATAGTGGAATGAGCTTTGTTAATTTTTGAGGTTTACAACCACTTTAAAGCTGAACTCCAGCTTTTGTTATACTTTACATAGTTCGTTTGGGTCAGCATGGTGCTCTTCCTCTGATTGGCTGAGTCAGAGGTCATGACATCATCAGCCCACCTCTCTGACTCAGCCAACCAGGGGAAGATTTGCATTCATTGCTAGAATACATTGCTTTCTATGAATGGATGAGCACCGCTCAGACAGATTCTATTTTGTTTTGAGTATGAGACAGGAAGGTCTTGGCTCGCACCTAGAACACAGTGTTGTATGGTAGCCTTAGCTACATACAGTTTATACAACACATCCAGCGGGTTCACATGTTAGTGAGGGACATAGTACATTTGGGCCAGCTTGGCCCAAACAAACTCTTTCAAGTGTAACAAAAGATGGATTTTAGCTTTAATGCAATAAAAAATAAAATGTAATCAAAATTATCATTGTATAAAACAGTTGCATTGTTACTTGTTTGTCTTGTACTAGGCCTACAAGCCAATGATTGCATAGGTGCCAGGAACCTGATGCATGTGGCCCCTTTATAAATGGTTGCAATTCTAATACCACCTGGTCCCCCAGCTTTGCCTCCCTACATTCAACAAATGGCTGAAAGTATGTATAGGTGTGCTAAGCCCTTTTTGTTTACTGTATATACTTATGATTGCGTCTCCCACTTCCAGATGGAGACGCAAAAATTTGCAGATGACACCACGTTAGTTGGGAGTATAAGGGATGGCTACGGGGCTAGAAAAACTAGTGGGCTGGTGCAGAGAGAATAATTTAACCACTTAACGACCGCTCACTGTATATATACATCGGCAAAATGGCATGGACGGGCACAATCACGTACCGGTATGTGACTGCCTTCGTATGGGTGGGGGGTCCGATCGGACCCCCCTCCGGTACAGTGAGCGGTCGGTATCGCTCCGGGAGCGATCAGTGATGAGGGGGCGGCCATTGGTTTCTGGCCACCCCCTCACGATTGCTCCCGGCGAATGAGATGCTTCCTCTGCCTGTGTAATGTAAACACAGGCAGAGGAAGTGATGTCATCTCTTCCTGCGGCGCTCACACATACCGGAGCGCCGTGGAGAGAAGATGTCAGGTTAGTGCACAAACACTACACTGACACCAGCACACATAGGAACATGATCGCCCCCCCAGTCACCCCCAGATCACCCCCCAGATCACCCCCCAGCCCCCAGTCACAGTGTCACTGATTGCAGTGATCATTTATTTACTGATCACTGCAAACAGTGACATTTGTACTTGTAAAAGTGTCAGGGCAGTTAGTGTAGGTCCCTTTAGGTCCAGGGTAGCCCCCTAACCCCCCCTAATAAAGGTTTAACCCCTTGATCGCCCCCCAGGTAACCCTTTCACAACCTAGCACCACTGTCACTAAGCAATCGTTTTTCTGATCGCTGTATTAGCGTCGGTGATGCCGCTAGGTAGTCAGTTATTTTTTTAGGTTCGCCGCCAGGTTTTTATAGCGTCGGGTACCCCCATATATTACCTAATAAAGGTTTAACACCTTTATCGCCCCCCAGGTAACCCTTTCACCCCCTTTTGCCAGTGTCACTAAGCGATCGTTTTTCTGATCGCTGTATTAGGTATGCTGGTGCCGCTAGATAGTCAGTTATTTTTTTAGGTTCGCCGCCAGGTTTTTATAGCGTCAGGTACCCCCATATATTATCTAATAAAGGTTTTAACCCCCTGATTGCCCCTAGAGTTAACCCTTTCACCAATGATCACCGTATACGTGTCACTGGTGACACTGGTTAGCCAGTTAGTTATTTTGTTATTTAGGTTCCCTGTCAGGTTTCTATATAGCGTCAGGTACCCCCATATATTACCTAATAAAGTTTTTAACCCCCTGATTGCCCCTAGTTAACCCTTTCACCAGTGATCACCGTATAAGTGTTACGGGTGACGCTGGTTAGTTAGTTTGCTTTTTATAGTGTCAGGGCACCCGCCGTATATAACCCAATAAAGGTTTAACCCCCTGATCGCCCGGCGGGTGATATCAATTAGGTTTTAGCGTCAGAGAGGGTCTGCGTCACACCCCAGGCAGCATCAGGTTAGTGCCAGTAGCGCTAACACCCACGCGTGAAGCATACACCTCCCTTAGTGGTATAGTATCTGAACAGATCAATATCTGATCAGATCTATACTAGCGTCCCCAGCATTTTAGGGTTCCCAAAAACGCAGTGTTAGTGATATCAGCCCAGATACCTGCTAGCACCTGCATTTTGCCCCTCCGTCCAGCCCAGGCCACCCAAGTGCAGTATCGATCGATAACTGTCACTTACAAAACACAACACACAACACACATAACTGCAGCGTTCGCAGAGACAGGCCTGATCCCTGCGACTCCAGTGCTGTAGAACCACAGTTAAAAAAAAGAGCATATATGCCGAAGCATGGAGGCAGAGGGGCGGAGGAGCGATTTTGCTCCTAATGCCTCGTACATATGGTCGAAATTCTGACGGAGGCTTGCCCATGGAAAAGTCTGACCGTGTGTACGCGGCATAACTTTTTCGGGAATATGCCCCCATGCTTCGGCATATATAAATGGTGCATGTATGCCCATCATTAGAAGTGGGTGAATGAAGGGAGGTATTCTAATGATGGGCATACCCACCGATCAATCTCTTTTTTTTGTTCAGCCAACAGGCTGCATGAAAAAAAAGATTACAATACATGTCCAACAAGGACCAGCAACGTACTGGTATGTTGCTGGACTTTGAATGGTTATACCAGAATGATGCCTGTGGGTTTAGGTATCATCTTGGTATCATTCTTTTCAGCCAGCGGCCGGCTTTCATGTAAAAGCAATCCTAGCGGCTAATTAGCCTCTGGACTGCTTTTACAAGCAGTGGGGGGGGAATGTCCCCCCCGGATATAAAAAGCGCTATTGGGAAATTGGGAAAGCATTTTATCACACTGATCTTGGTGTGGTCAGATGCTTTGAGGGCAGAGGAAAGATCTAGGGTCTAATAGACCCCAGTTTTTTTTTTAAAAGAGTACCTGTCACTACCTATTGCTATCATAGGGGATATTTACATTCCCTGAGATAACAAAAAAATGATAAGAAAATATATGGAAGGAACAGTTTAAAAATAAAATAAGAAAGCAAAATTAATAATAAAAAAAAGCACCCCTGCCCCGCCCTGCTCTTGCGCAAGGGCGAACGCAAGCGTCGGTCTGGCGTCATATGTAAACAGCAATTGCATCATGTGAGGTATCACCGCGAAGGTCAGATCGGGGGAAGTAATTTTAGCAGTAGACCTCCTCTGTAAATCTAATGTGTAAAGGCTTTTAAAGGCTTTTAAAAATGTATGTAGTTTGACGCCACTGCGTGTTTGTGCGAAATTTTAAAGCATGTCGTGTTTGGTATCCATGTACTTGGCCTAAGATCATCTTTTTTATTTCATCAAACATTTGGGCAATATAGTGTGTTTTAGTGCATTAAAATTAAAAAAAGTGTATTTTTTCCCCAAAAACTGCGTTTGAAAAGTCGCTGCGCAAATACTGTGTGGAAAAAAAAAATGCAACACCCACCATTTTAATCTGTAGGGCCTTTGCTTTAAAAAATATATATAATGTTTGGGGGTTCAATGTAATTTTCTTGCAAAAAAAAATGTTTTCATGTAAACAAAAAGTGTCAGAAAGGGCTTTGTCTTCAAGTGGTTAAAAGAGTGGATGATGTGGGACATAAGCTTCCTAATGTTGTGTATAAAATGCCAGGACAGTTCAAACCCCCCCCCCCAAATGACCCCATTTTGGAAAGTAGACACCCCAAGCTATTTGCTGAGAGGCATGTCGAGTCCATGGAATATTTTATATGTTGACACAAGTTGCGGAAAAAAAAAAATTATTTTTATTTTTTATTTTTTTGCACAAAGTTGTCACTAAATGATATATTGCTCAAACATGCCATGGGCATATGTGGAATTACACCCCAAAATACATTCTGTTGCTTCTCCTGAGTACGGGGAAAACACATGTGTGAGACTTTTTGGGAGCCTAGCCGCGTACAGGACCCCAAAAACCAATCACCGCCGTCAGGCTTTCTAAGGGTGTAAATTTTTGATTTCACTCCTCACTGCCTATCACAGTTTCAGAGGCCATGGAATGCCCAGATGGCACAACCCCCCCCCCCAAATGACCCCATTTTGGAAAATAGACACCCCAAGCTATTTGCTCAGAGGTATGGTGAGTATTTTGCAGATCTCGCTTTTTGTCACAAAGTTTTGAAAATTGAAAAAAAAAAATTCTTTCTTCATTTTCAAAAACAAATGATAGCTGTAAAATACTCACCATGCCTCTCAGCAAATAGCTTGAGGTATCTACTTTCCAAAATGGGGTCATTTGGGGGGGTTTTGTGCTATTTTGGCATTTTATGGACTTCGAAACTGTGATAGGTAGTGAGGAGTGAAGTTAAAATTTTGCGCCCTTAGAAATCCCGAAGGCGGAGCTTGGTTTTCGGGGTCCCGTACGCGGCTAGGCTCCTAAAAAGTCCCACACATGTGGTATCCCCGTACTCAGGAGAAGCAGCAAAATGTATTTTGGGGTGCAATTCCACATATAACCATGGCATGTGTGAGCAATATATCATTTAGTGACAACTTTTATAAAAAAAAAAATTGTCATTATTCAATCACTTGGGACAAAAAATTAAATATTCAATGGGCTCAACATGCCTCTCAGCAATTTCCTTGGGGTGTCTACTTTCCAAAATGGGGTCAGTTGGAGGGGGGTTTTGTGCTATTTTGGCATTTTATGGCCTTCGAAACTGTGATAGGTAGTGAGGAGTGAAATCAAAAATTTGCACCCTTAGAAATCCTGAAGGCGGTGCTTGGTTTTCAGGGTCCCGTACGCGGCTAGGCTCCTAAAAAGTCCCACACATGTGGTATCCCCATACTCAAAAGAAGCAGCAAAATGTATTTTGGGGTGCAACTCCACATATAACCATGGCATGTGTGAGCAATATATCATTTAGTGACAACTTTTTGTAATTTTTTTTTTTGTCATTATTCAATCACTTGGGACAAAAAAAATATATTCAACGGGCTCAACATGCCTCTCAGCAATTTCCTTGGGCTGTTTACTTTCCAAAATGGGGTCATTTGGGGGGAGGGGGTTTGTACTGCCCTGCCATTTTAGCACCTCAAGAAATGAAATAGGCAGTCATAAATTAAAAGCTGTGTAAATTCCAGAAAATATACCCTAGTTTGTAGACGCTATAACTTTTGCGCAAACCAATAAATATACGCTTATTGACACTTTTTTTTACTAAAGACATGTGGCTGAATACATTTTGGCCTAAATGTATGACTAAAATTGAGTTTATTCGATTTTCCTATAACAAAAAGTAGAAAATATAATTTTTTTTCCAAATTTTTTTTTCCCGTTTATATTGCAAAAAAAAATTAAAAATCGCAGAGGCAATCAAATACCATTAAAATAAATCTCTATTTGTGGGAAGAAAAGGACGCAAGTTTCGTTTGGGTACAACATTGCATGTCCGCACAATTTCCAGTTAAAGCAGCGCAGTGCCAAATTGTAAAAACTCCTCTGTTCATTGAGCTGCGTAATGGTCCGGGGCTTAAGTGGTTAAGGTAAATGTGGGTAAGACAAACAAAAAAATTGTAGATTTTAGTAGATATAGAGAGACTATCTATGAGCCAGTTAATGGGGCAGGGCTTAAGAGGGGCCATGAGTTCTGTTTTTTTGGGAACATCAATTTGGGAGGATCTATCATGGACAGGGCACATATCCCATCTGGTGGGTAAGGCTCATCAGAGACTGTACTTCTTGCGGAAACTGTGGAGGGCAGGCCTTTTGGAGCAGGTCCTTCTCATCTTCTATATGGCTGCCATTGAGACTGGGCTAATTTGTCACATCTCTCTGTGGCAGGGAATGCACATGGTCCATGACAGAAATGCCTTGCAGATGGTAATAAAAACAGTGTAGAAGAATATTAAAGGGTTACATTTACCATGTATTGAAGAAATGGGGGAAGGGAGATTCCTTTGGAGAGATATTAATACCCTGAAGTATAGCTCCCATCCCTGTGAATGCTTAGTTTTCAGAATTACCTTCTGGCAGGCGATGTATGAGAATATCCACTGGGCTGCAAAATAGCTTCTTTCCATGGTCCATATGGTTTTTAAACGCTAGAGGCTTTCTAGGGTTAAATTTAATGTGCAATAAATATCTATTATGAGATGTAAATGTTGTTTTTATGAGAGGTATGTGATGCTTTTTACTGTGAAGGGCCTGCATCTGCGTTTCACTTTATGATTTTTATTGTAAAAAGACAATACATTTTCTGAAAGGAAAGGGGTTTGAAATGATTATGATACTCTTAAAAGTTTGTGATAATTTCCAGGGAGACTTCAGAGAAGGGAGCCTGGCTGGCTACCTCCTAGTGCCTTAAACCACTGAACACTGAACACATTTTGATAGTGGCAGAAGCAGAGCAAGGATCTGCCAAGAACAAAATCTACTCACAAGGACAATGGCTAGTTAAAACTGTCTAGTTTATAGATTTCATCTAGATAACACAAAATAATTGTTATTTGTGGACCCATGCTTTAAAATGAATAGTTTTTTCATCTTTAGCAGTGCATTATAACATGTATTTTGCTGTGGTGGGTCTCCCCATGCATTTTAAAGTGTTTCAGTGTTGGAGTTGTGTTTTGCCAAAAAGGCACAGTAGCTTATAATACTCCAGTATCCTTGGAGCTGTTTTTGTAAGTGTTACAAATTGCTGATCAAAAGGAATTTTACAAAAGCAGAACCTTCATCCCCTCATTCCCCTAGGTCAGGATCACTAACCGTCACAGTAGAGATTCACTTTTTTAATGTGTGAAATTCTTTTAAATTCATTTCATAATATTTGTTTATGTGCCAACTTATGCCGCGTACACACGATCGGAAATTCCAAAACAACAAAACCGTGGATTTTTTTCCAACGGAATGTTGGCTCAAACTTGTGTTGCATACACATGGTCACACAAATGTTGTCGGAAATTCCGAACATCAAGAACTTTGTGACGTACAAGATGTACGACGAGCCGAGATCAATGAAGTTCAATAGGCAGCTTGGCTCTTCTGCTTGATTTTGAGCATGCGTGTTTTTTTGTGTGTCGGAATTGCATACAGAAGATTAGAATTTCCGACAAGAACTTTTGTCGGAAAATTTGAGAACCTGCTCTCAAATTTTTGTTGTCGGAAATTCCGACAGCAAATGTCCGATGGAGCCTACACACGGTCGGAATTTCCGACAAAAAGCTCACATCGAACATTTGTTGTCAGAATTTCCAATCGTGTGTACGCGGCATTAGTGTATATTACCAACATAATATGGTACTTAATTATTTATTTATTTTTTCATTTCTTCCTTGATGTGAGAATCTAGAGACACGAGTATTAAAGTTAAAATTTCTGTTATGGATATACACTTATGCTCCTAGGAAGCCATCAGCCAGGAGTAAAACTATTGCAAACTTGATGATGCAATTAACTTTTGTCAGTCAAAATATGAAATCTCAGGAGACTGTGCAGGCTTGATGGTGTGACAACAATTATGGTACCAACATTTTAAGAAATAAGAGAGGTCAAACAACAATACCTGTGGGAAAGCAACATATAATGCAGAAGTTGAAAGAAATTATGATGCTAATGATTATATCAAACTACATTGCAAGCACAAAGAGTTTAAACTTCAAAGAAAGCCAAATGCAGGGTCAGGAATTAGAGGTTTTAAATCCATTTAAAGTATAAAATAATCATATTGCTTTATCCTGATTATGTTTTAATCCCTTATTAATGTCAATTCTATTACATAATCTGCCCCAAGGTTATGCATTTTTAGGCATACAAAAAATGCTATGAATCATTTTCTTTATAACTTTGGACTGTCATTGAGGCACCTGTTTCATCTGGTCATGTGAGCCTTGCTACTTATATTAAATCTAATTTGGAACCTTTGATCTTTCATGAGCATAATGTTGCCATTGTTGTATATTAAAATATACAGCAATCACTCAAGCTGTTTTACATTCCCAGCAACCCAACAATGAAAATTTTCCTTTTGATTTATTTTTATACAGCTGTTTCTTATTAATCTAATGACACTGCTTTTGTATTCGTCTTTATTCTACATCCATTTAAATTAACATTGTTTTAAATTATTAGAAGTACTACAAAATATCATTGTTTTCAACCTGAAATAACAGTAGCCTTTGGTAAACATCTAATAAATAGATGCTTTGAGGTTATTTAGTCAGTAGAGACTGCTAAATTGAAATTTCACTTTGTTTAACCACTTCCATACAGGGCACTTATACAGCTTCCTGCCCAGACCAATTTTCAGCTTTCTGCGCTGTTGCATTTTGAATGACAATTGCGCGGTTGTGCTACACTGTACCCAAACTAAATTTTTATCATTTTGTTTCCACAAATAGAGCTTTCTTTTGGTGGTATTTGATCACCTCTGCGATTTTTATTTTCTGCTAAAAAAAATTAATAAAAGACCGAAAATTTTGAAAAAAAAACGTATTTTTTTTGTTTCAGTTACAAAACTTTGTAAATAAGTACGTTTTCTCCTTCACTGATGGGCACTGATGGGGCTGCACTGACGGGCACTGATAAGGCGGCACGGATGGGCACCGATGAGGTGGCACGGATGGGCACCGATAGGCGGCACGGATGGGCACCGATAGGCGGCACGGATGGGCACAGATAGGCGGAACGGATGGGCACAAATAGGTGGCACGGATGGGCACTGATAGGCGGCATGGATGGGCACTGATAGGTGGCACGGATGGGCATGGATGGGCACTGATAGGTGGCATGGATGGGCACTGATAGGTGGCACTGTACTGTAATGTGTTACTAATGGATGCCAATCAGTGCCAAACATTAATGCCTGCCAATCAGTGATGCCCATTGTAGGCACTGATTGGCATCCATTGTGGGCACTGATTGGCATCCATTAGGGGCACTGATTGGCATCCCTGGTAGTCTAGGGAGGCATACCTGGTGGTGGGCATCCCTGGTGGTCTGGTGGCATCCCTGGTGGTCCAGTGTGGGCATCCTTGGGGGGGCTGCGCTGATCGATCAGCACAAACCCCCCCTGTAAGAGGAGCAGCCGATCGGCTCTCCTCTACTCGCGTCTGACAGACGCGAGTGAGGAAAAGCCGATCACCATCTTTTCCTGTTTACATCGTGTTCAGCCGTGATTGGACACGGCTGATCACGTGGTAAAGAGTCTCCGTCAGAGACTCTTTACCTAGATCGGTGTTGCGGGGTGTAAGACTGACACCTTGCAACAACGATCGCCGCGATAAGCGCCCCTGGGGGCGCGCAGCGGCTCAAAATCCTGAGGACATCATATGATGTCCAGTCAGGATTTTTACACCACTTTGCCACCGTCAATCCACTATAGGGCGGGCGGCAAGTGGTTAATAAAAAATGGCAGGCTATGTTCACTTTGAAAACCCAATCGAGCGCAAGGGACATTACACAAAATTATTGGTATTTATACCTTTAAAAATTACTGTATATAAGCAGAGTAAGCAAAAAGAGTTGCTAAAAATAGCATTCTAAAATAGGATGATATTCTCAATATTTAGCACTTGTAACAAGTGCTTTAGTTATAGGGTAGTGTTGCTAAATGCTATGTTGCATGGGAATATATGCTCAGGGTTTTTTTCTGGACTTTTCCAGAAAACACTGTGGGGTTGATTTACTGAAGGCAAATATGCTATTCACTTTGATCACAATCACACTTATTGATGGCCATACAAAAAAAATCTTGTTTACACATGGACAGTTCATACACATCCATTCCATCACTAAGACACACACACACATTTGTTTAGATTGAATCCCCTAGATTTTGGATAGAGCTTTGGTAATTTGCAAATAAATTTGCTAGGCGTTTCTGGCCACTGGGAGAATACAAAGGAAAGCATAAGAGTAGCGGCCTCACTCCCTTCTCTCGTGCATCGGTTATCCGATAGCTCTGGTCTAGGGGTATCTTGCATGTGAGAGTGAGATGCGCTACGGCCCATGTCCTCCCCATTAATGCGGGTGAGGTGAAGGCCAGTACCTGTTGTTTTCCTCGGGCCGGTGTGCTTCTTTAAGATCCGAGTCTGTTGTGCTGACACCTCCCTTTGCTCCCATTAACCAGAGTACCACACACCGATAAAGGTCCAACACTTGTTTATTAACACACTCCAATAAACAGTTATTTTCCAGCCGACTGGTTGAGACCCAATAAACAGTTCAATACAGTGGGGTGAGCAGGTCGAGGCACTGTCCTGATAAGTAAACTAAACCACTGTGGTTTCACCAGCGGTTGCTAAAGCCCATTAGCTTGTGAAAGAACTTAAACCTTCAGGGTCTCTACCAGCGACCCCAGAGAACAGAAACAGGAGTACCTTCACTGCGTTGTGGCCCCTATCAGGGGGAAGATGTCCCTCCAAGAGAGTTACCAGAGGCCCCTCTGTCACCGGGTTGATGCTGCTCCGTGCTCTTCAGAAGGGTGACCTCTCCTGCCTCCTCGCCTCAGATACGAGCCCCATCCACCTCAGGGACCCTCGGACAAATCTGCCCTTGCGGGACCCAGTCGAAGTCACTGAGCCCCAGGCCTCCAATGTAGTACCTCACCCCAGGCTTAAGGTGCCTGGGATGGACTCCAACACTGTTCCGGCCAGGCCATGGGCAACTGGGCCGGAACTCCGGACCGCCAGCACCCAGGCCAAAGGTGCCTGGGTGCGGGATAGCAGCAAAGCCGAAGACCTCGTGGCGAGGGCGTCTACCCCTTTTATGCCCTCCCCCAGCAGACACAGCAGGTCTCCCCGCCCCGCTGTACTACTGCCAGAGTAGGACAAAAAGGTGCAGCACTGCGGTAATGGTTCTACCTCGACCCGGGACAACAGCGCCACCCACAGGTCAAAGGGAACAACACACCACCAGAGTCCTCCACGACTTAATTGGTCTGAACCCTATCACAATTGGTGCAACCGGGTCATTCTACCACCCAGGTGCTCCCCCTAGATTTAGACCCCCGCTACATAAGAAAAAAAAATAATCTTTAAATACTATACTTTACCTTTTGTTAGGCGCGTATTTAGGCATATGTACAGCTTTATATGTACATATACTTTCAGAAACTCATTTACTGGAAAAAGATAACTTGTAGAAAAACAGTTATTACTCTATCCCCCTTTTTTTCTTTAACTTATTTAAAGCAAACAATACAACATTCTTACGTGTACATTGGTCAATGATCTTCCCATTTTGATCTAGTGAAACTCAAAAACAAAAGTGCTGAGATCCGCACACAAGGAACAATAGGTATCCCTATAGGTAGACAATAGAAATGTAAACACAGCCGTGTTTATACCAATATCTGCTACACCCAATTCAATTTTTAAAAAAACAAATCTACCACAAACTCAGATTATCAAATTATTGTTAATTGGTAGAGTTTATCCTTGAAAAAAAAATCAAGGTATAAAATACAGTATGCTAAATGCACCTTATTTTACTCTCTATACTTGCTATCAGATATTAGATTCCACAGTTTGGTACTTTAACTGACAACAATGAGAATATTATTACTTGTAAATTCCCACAGCTAAAAAAAGGCAAAAACAAACAAACAATCCACTTTCTTGTAGTTCAGTTTCACTGTCCTACACACAAATATTATGCCTTTAGTGGACACACCATTTAACTAAACACCAAAAACTTGTTGAAGCTTTTCAACAAACCAACCAAGAGCACTTTTTTCAGTGTCTTTCTAATAAAACTCATCCTAAAGCAAACTCAAACACTGATTAGAGATAGCGATGAAGCTTGGTGAGGCACAATAGCAACAAATAAAAACAAAACATTTCCCGCTATGTACTTCCTCCCCATTACATTTACCGGTTATAATGGTACATCCAAAGTACTTTTTCAACTATATTTACGGGATATTAAGGAAAACAAAAATAATGTGGTGTATCCTCCCTCCTATTTAGAGTTAATATAATACCCACTTAAAAAAAATATTTACCTATATTTTTCCCTATATAGACTTGCTGTGATCTCCAAACTACTGGATAAGCTGACTCAGCTTAAATTCCCCCTAATAACCTTAATCTCTGATACACAAATTTTGTTATTATATTAAATACTTTCAGTCCTCTACTGGCTTTCGTTGGTCACCACTGTTAACCTTTAAAATGTATATTTAAGATTTAATATCTCAAAGATATGATATGGGTTAAATAAGAGTTCTTTTGATGAGAAGTGAAAGCTTTAACATAATAACATTTTATTATGTATTGTTAAAAAGTTTAATACACAGAAAATACAGAAAATATCTATAGTCTTAAACAAGAAGGAAATAGTAGGTTAACATACAATATTTACATGGAGGAATACAGAGTATATTCCTTTAAAATATTAATGTACAAGCATATTAAGTTACAGGTAAGACAGACCTTTTTCCTTAAATACCCATTAGTACCATCCTGCAGGTTGGCGTTCCACCAAGAGAGCTCCCTCTCCCATCTCCTCTGACTATATCCCTCCATGCTGATGTCCCATTGGTTGGCCTAGCTGGGCTCATTAGAGGGCTTGCTACATAAGTCAGCCCCCTTTCATGCAAATACTGGTGACTATTCTGGAGATTTAATTGAATTTTCCAGGATTTGCCTCCCTTTATTGCATATCCCAGCATGAGATCCTTTGAAGGGAGTAGGTGTAACAATGGAATTGTCTCTGCATGGTTTGTATATACAAGTCACGGCCCCGCATAATCAGCTTCTTTAACAAGCGCTTCTGTGACACCCTTTTGCACACCTTTCATAGATGCAAGCTAAATGAAATATATTCATAATTACAATATTTTACAGCTATTAATGGAGATTTCACATAAACCCATAAGGCAGCAGACTGTAGTTTTATGCTACCTCACTGTTGCTCTTTTCCTTGTGCAGCCTGGAGATTCTAGTTTTATAGCATCTCCTGGGGCCTTTGGAGTTTGGCTTAAACTGCGGGAAGACTGGGAAAGGCTCCTTAAACCTGCATGTCTCTTGAGTTTACCAAGTATGTTAATGCTGGGCACCAGTGACCCATGGAAAAGCTTTATGTAGGGCATAGTCACTGGAATATGGAGGCCCGTGAATAAAAGTGTTTAGACCTCTTTTGGGAAACAAGAACCATCACCTGTCTTCAAAAGAATGATACAGAACACTGTTGGGGTACTGTTCCTTGCTTAACTATAAGTATACAAATAGATGCATTATATATGTTACTTAATCATATGCATTTTACAAAAAAACATTTCTAAGACTTCATTTCATTTTAAAACAATACTAATTTCTAATAACAAAGCCTAGAAAAAATGTCATGCTTTCCAGACTGAATAAGTCTACTAGGTAGAAAGTTTTCTTCCTCTAAATGATTCAGGTCTATTTTAAGCCCAACAGCAAGTGAAAGAAACCAGGCGAAGACAGCCTTGGGCAGAACACTTTATTCAGGTTGCAGGTGGCAAATATGCCCACATTTTTTTTTATTTTTTATATTATCCAGATTGAAAATAATAAAAAAAAAATCTTTATAGTAATGAGCACAAGTAAAGAAAATCTACAGATTCAGTTTAATACAATTCAATCCAAGTCCATATAAGATGCAGGAGGTATAAAAACTGTCAAGAAGTTTAGTTCTTCAGCATTTACAAAAAGACAGTTTAGCCTTCTAAACCCTACATTAGAAACTTACATTGAGCAATAGTTTGAAAACTAAAGTTGTACATTTTCTGTATAGGAACATTATTCTTACTCATCATTTTATGTAAATCTCTAGTGTCCATTTGAGATATGGTTGAGATATTTCTGAGGTCCCTCCAAGTTTATTCACAGGAGCCCCTAACCTTCATTTGGCTTCCTTCTAAGCTCCACAAATCTGCTTCAATTGCAATCAAATGAGCTTGTGTGGGGAAAAAGGTAATTTCTAGCTTAAACAATACCTTATATAGACAAGCCCTATGATATATAAACTTCCCCTGGCATGTAAGTACATTTTGGCCTTTGATGCCTGCAAATAGACACCTGCATTTTATTAGATTTTTCTGGGAGCCCTAAAACCTCTTATATACAAATACCAGGTGCGCCTAAACATTTGTTATGTGGCCTTACCCTTTCCCATGTCTCCTATCACTGTCATGGGTGGTCCAGATGACGTAAAAAAATAAATCAGCTCAGGTTCCAATGCTCACCTTATCTCCTGCATTGTCCCTAGCGGTAATTTAATTACACCACTAGATGTTGAATTCTTCTAGAAGTATTGAGAACATACTGTGATTTCATAGTGCCATGGATTTACCCCCTTAGGGGCATCACCATGTTGTCCTGCACTCAAGGATACAGTGAGCAGGGCTGATGCCATCATGCCAGTGCCACTCTCTTCATGGTTGACAACCTTCCACCACTAGGACAAGATCAAAAAAGAAAAAGGGCCCTGTGCATAACCTAACTGGCCTGAGAACATTTAAAAACGGTGATACAGAGAGGTACCTCATAGAGGGGAAGGAGTTGATTAGGTGACAGAGGGAAGACCTGGGCTTTAAGATTTTAGGGCTTCTGTGGTGCTGTGCGATAACTGACACTATTTGTGAGTAGCACTACCCCCCTTCGGAGCCAATGAATAGTATAGGATCTCTGTGCCTACTCTGACCTTCAGAAGACTTCAACCCTTCTGACAGTCTATGTTTATTAATGCATCTTGCAACCACACCAAGAAGTTTGTCACAACTCGCTTTCAGCATACAATAGAAAGCATTAAGCAAAGTAATACAATTCTACTGTATTGACATAACTCAAAATAGTGACAATGTCAGCAACCATTCATCTCAACAGTTGTAAACAGGTAGATAAACTGCTATAAATGGCAAATGTAATTTAACTGCCATAAAATGAACTAGCTAACTGGACTAAGAACAACTGTAATAATAGCCCTGAAGTGCAACTATGGCAGCTGGAAAAGGAAAATACTGCATCAGGAGGTTATGCTGTCACAGAGCACCCAGGGATATGGTAGGCCTTGGCTGTAGTTAAGGAAGCGGAGGAGAAAGAATATAGCAATTCTGAGGATAACTGGAATCCTAATGAATATCCTACAGGGGATTCTAAATCTTCTGCTGGCAATGTCAGGATCCTATTAACCACTTGTCGACCAGCGCACGCACTTTTACTTCGGCAGAATGGCACAGACAGGCAAATGGGCGTACAGGTATGTCCCTTTAAATTTGCCACTGTGTGGGCGCACACATGCCACCGGCGGCGCACATGTGGCCTTGCCGTATGCTTCATGACCGTGCTCGCGGGACCCGCGGACTCGATGTCTGCCGGTGTCCCGCGAGCTGCAGAACAGGGGGATGCCTATGTAAACAAGGCATCACCCTGTTCTGCCTAGTGACAGGACACTGATCGTCTGCTCCCTGTCATCGAGAGCAGTGATCAGTGTCATGTCACAGTAAGCCCAGCCCCCACACAGTTAGAATCACTCCCTAGGACACACTTAACCCCTTCCTAGCCCCCTAGTGGTTAACCCCTTCCCTGCCAGTGTCATTTACACAGTAATCAGTGCATTTTTATAACACTGATCGCTTTATAAATAACAATGGTCCCAAAATAGTGTCAAAAGTGTCCGATGTGTCTGCCATAATGTCGCAGTCATGATAAAAATCGCTGATCGCCGCCATTACTAGCAAAAAAATATATTATTAAAAAACTATCCTCTATTTTGTAGACGTTATAACTTTTGCACAAACCAATCAATAAACGCTTATTGCAAATTTTTTGCAAAAAATATGTAGAAGAATACGTATTGGCCTAAACTGAGGAAAAAATGTTTTTTTTTTATATATTTTTGAGGGATATTTATTATAGCAAAAAGTATTTTATTTTTTTCAAAGTTGTCGCTCTATTTTTGTTTATAGCGCAAAAAATTAAAACCGCAGAGGTGATAAAATACCACCAAATGAAAGCTCTATGTGGGGAAAAAAAGTATGTAAATTTTGTTTGGGAGCCACGTCGCATGACCGCGCAATTGTCAGTTAAAGCGACGCAGTGCTGAATCGCAAAAAGTGGCCCGGTCATTTGGCAGCCAAATCCTCCAGGGCTGAAGTAGTTAATGTCTTGGAGACACTTAATGATAATGCTGATGGTTCTAGTAGCAGAGAGGTATTTATGAAAAATGTATAGTATTCCACTGGGCAGAGTTCTGCTCTAAGAATACTAATAGTCTAACTGGACTTGCTTTCAGAGTGATGCGATATAACTGGGCCTGTTCTCTGAGTGATGTAATATAACGGGGCGCACTGCCTTCTTGTCCATCCTCAGATGTGCCTGTAGTCCTGCTGAAAATCCTGTGAAGGTGATGATGCTCACTGAGTAACTGAAGACATACACTGGTGTGATGACTGCTGCACTGTTGAAGGCATTTGCTGGTGTGATGACCATTGCACTTCTGAAGGTATTCACTGATGTTATGACTGTTGCACTGCTGAAGGTTTTCCCTGGTGTGATGACCGCTGTGTACCTGTGTACCTGGAGATCTGCTGTTGAGAAGGGACAGCTTCTGGGTAACTGAGGACCTTCCTCTCATGAAGATGCTGGTACACCCTGATGTGAACGCTATAGTCCAATGCTATCAAGAGAGTGAACCCACCCACAGCAGTTCCTTATGAAGCCTCCTGTCCTGCATTTTGCCGCAAGGCTTCCAGGAAGTTCTATACAAGGCTTCCTGGGAGTTGCAGTTTACTCAGGCCATAACACAATGTTAGAGGGTGGTTTCAGTACTACAAGTATCATAATTCTCTGCTTCTTATTCCGTTGCAATCCCCCCTCTAGTGAAGGGCACTAGAGTATTACAATAACAAGGCATAAAAACAAACAAAAGCATCCAACATAGCCCACTTCGGGACCCTTCGGGGTAAGACCGCGCTATATTAAGATACCTCTCAACTCAACTCAACTCAACTTAACCTTATGGGGCTTTTTAAACCAAAGGGTACTGACTCACCAGATTAATTGTGGTGCCCATAAAACTATATAAGCCTGGCAACAATTTGTGGGGAAAGTACCCACCAAAGTAGTTTAGACAAGGGCAAATTGCAGTTTCACCTTAGATTTTTTTTTATTATGTACAAAAATAAAGTAATTTACTAACACATACAGTGGGGCAAAAAAGTATTTAGTCAGCCACCAATTGTGTAAGTTCTCCCACTTAAAAAGATGAGAGAGGCCTGTAATTGTCATCATAGGTAAACCTCAATCACATTGTCTGATTTTTGAAAGAATTTATTTGCAAATTATGGTGGAAAATAAGTATTTGGTCACCTACAAACAAGCAAGATTTCTGGCTCTCACAGACCTGTATCTTCTTCTTTAAGAGGCTCCTCTGTCCTCCACTCATTACCTGTATTAATGGCACCTGTTTGAACTTGTTATCAGTGTAAAAGACACCTGTCCACAACCTCAAACAGTCACACTCCAAACTCCACTATGGTGAAGACCAAAGAGCTGTCGAAGGACACCAGAAACAAAATTGTAGCCCTCCACCAGATTGGGAAGACTGAATCTGCAATAGGCAAGCAGCTTGGTGTGAAGATATCAACTGTGGGAGCAATAATGAGAAAATGGAAGACATACAAGACCACTGATAATCTCCCTCGATCTGGGGCTCCACGCAAGATCTCACCCCGTGGGGTCAAAATTATCAGAAGAACGGTGAACAAAAATCCCAGAACCACACGGGGGGACCTAGTAAATGACCTGCAGAGAGCTGGGACCAACGTAACAAAAGCTACCATCAGTAACACACTACGCCGCCAGGGACTCAGATCCTGCAGTGCCAGACCTGTCCCCCTGCTTAAGCCAGTACATGTCCAGGCCCGTCTGAGGTTTGCTAGAGAGCATTTGGATGATCCAGAAGAGGATTGGGAGAATGTCATATGGTCAGATGAAACCAAAGTAGAACTGTTTGGTAGAAACACAACTTGTCGTGTTTGGAGGAGAGAGAATGCTGAGTTACAACCAAAGAACACCATACCTACTGTGAAGCATGGGGGTGGAAACATCATGCTTTGGGGCTGTTTCTCTGCAAAGGGAACAGGGTGACTGATCCGTGTACATGAAAGAATGAATGGGGCCATGTATCGTGAGATTTTGAGTGCAAACCTCCTCCCATCAGCAAGGGCATTGAAGATGAAACGTGGCTGGGTCTTTCAGCATGACAATGATCCCAAACACACCGCCCGGGCAATGAAGGAGTGGCTTCGTAAGAAGCATTTCAAGGTCCTGGGGTGGCCTAGCCAGTCTCCAGATCTCAACCCCATAGAAAACCTTTGGAGGGAGTTGAAAGTCTGTGTTGCCCAGCGACAGCCCCATAACATCACTGCTCTAGAGGAGATCTGCATGGAGGAATGGGCCAACATACCAGCAACAGTGTGTGACAACCTTGTGAAGACTTACAGAAAACGTTTCACCTCTGTCATTGCCAACAAAGGATATATAACAAAGTATTGAGATGAACTTTTGATATTGACCAAATACTTATTTTCCACCATAATTTGCAAATAAATTCTTTCCAAATCAGACAATGTGATTGTCTGGATTTGTTTCCACATTTTGTCTCTCATAGTTGAGGTTTACCTATGATGACAATTACAGGCCCCTCTCATCTTTTTAAGTGTGAAAACTTGCACAATTGGTGGCTGACTAAATACTTTTTTGCCCCACTGTATACAAAAAAGAGCCAGCATGGCTTCCACAGTCAAATTTAGGTGAGACTGCAGTTTGCCCTTGTCTAAACTACTTTGGTGGGTACTTTCCCCACAAATTGTTACTAAAGTATTACAGCAAAATGAAAGTAAAAGTCACTGGGCACAGTAGTGTCTCCTCTCTTCTATACTTGTGTAGCCCAACACTTGGCTACAATACTTTTGAGTGTCTGCAATAACATAATGAGTTATTCCCTTCCCACCTGGATATTGTAATTTGATGGCTGAGCGGGAGCCCTATTATCCTAGGAGAACGTCATGTGATCGCGCCTAATGCACACCCCATGGGCCACGCTCCAGCACGATCTGTCATGATCTATACAGTAATCTGTGACCAGCCCGCTGCCCGTACCATGTGATCACTGTGGCCAATCACAGCAGATCACATGGCAGTTGTACACATGGAAAGACCTTAATTAATGCCTTTCATTGTGTACTATTGTTATGAGCTCTGTGATTGGTCACAGGGATCACATGGTACAGAGAGGGCCAATCACAGCCCATCTGTACCAAATGATTAGTCATGGCCAATTACAGCTAATCACAATAGTAAACACTGAATGAATAGTTTTCATTCAGAAAAAATGGTTGCCTAGAACTGTAAAATTCACAGTTCTAAGCAATCATAGTGTGTAAAAAAAAAATCATGATCACCTCCACAGAGTAGTACAGTGTTACTGGTATTGCTGTAGTCACTACATGTAAAAAAAAAAAACTAAATATATATATTTTTTGTTTTTTTACACACTGTCACCAGTCAGTGTCTCTGATCCCTGTCACACCAATTATATGATAATACTGTACTGCACTGATGACAGTATGTAAACAGTTATTAAAATATTGTGAACATTTTTATTTCTTTATTTTTTTATTTTACAAAAAATTGTGACCAAAAAATTACAACTTTAAAAAACTTGGCATGCCTCTTACTTAATACCTTCAACTGTCTACTTTCTAAAAAGGGGTAATTTGGGAGATATGTATACTGTCCTGGCATTTTCGGGCCTAAAGAATTAAGATAGGCTGTCAGTACATCAGGATTGATTGATTTTCAAATATATATACACCATAGTTTGTGGACTCTATAACTTTCCTACAGACTCAATAATGTACACTGATTTGGGTTATTTTCATCAAATTTTTTTAGCTGTATATATTTTGGCCTAAATTTTGGAAGAAATATTATTTATTTGCAAAATATTGTAACATAAACTAAGAAAACTCATAATTTTTTCCAAACTTTTGATCATTTTTAATTTATTTAGCAAATGTTTTTTATTTTTTTTGCAGTGATTAAATAACACCAAAAGAGAGGTCCATTTGTGTGAAAAAAATGATAAAAATGTCATATGGGTACAGTGTTGCATGACCGCGCAATTGTCTTTCAAAATGGCTGGGCAGGAAGGGGGTAAAGTGCCCGATATTGAAGTGGTTAAAACATAAAGTCAGTGTTTGTAAACATAAAGTCAGGACAAGTACAGTTTTACTATAGTAAATCAAGTAGAAATGCACAGCAATAGTTTTATGCAAAATGTAATTTGGAGCATCTGTTCGAAACTTTTGAATGTATAGTTAGTTTTATAACATTGAATAAATTATGGCATTTTTAAAGCCAGCTGACTGATGCATAAACCCTCAATGTGGACTTTTATTGCCAGTAATCAGTTAACATTAATGACTATACCGACTGCTGAAATAGGCAACTCTTATACAAACCTACATAAAGAAAATCAATGCATTAGCTTTAGTTTTTTAATTGAAAAGTAAAAGGGACATTGGTGAATTACTACCCATTAATTACTTCTTATATTTTGATCTTCTCTCTTCTAACTTGCAGAGAATTCAACCAAGAGGCTTCCTGCTTAGCATCTGTTGCTCCCTGTAGCAAATAATAATCACACCCTGTCATAGTATTGTTTCAGTTTCAATCTCTTTGTGGTGCTTCCCTCTTCCCAGATGCCAGTGACGGCATTGTGGGTTTTTGCTGCTTGGATGTTAATGTCTCATTAACCCACGCAAGCCCACCAAATTTAACTTAGTTATCATTTGTAATTAAATTTCTTCTTTCTTTATGCTTTAAATTATAATTAAACCATATCCTTATATTTCTGTATCATGCTGTAATCTGTTCCCTGCTGAGGTGTGTTAGTTTTGGTTGTAGGAGACCAGTGCTGTGCTGCTTATAGTTTTGGCATCTATGTTTCATTCAATAAATGTTTGATTTAAAAACATAAAAAATGTAAGTACAGTACCACTCATCCAAGCACTCGTGCAAAATAACAGTTAAGAAAGGTTAAAATTAAGATGAAAATAAAAAGTTAATTGAACAATAGCTGCTGCTATAAATCAGTCCATCATTATAAATCTTATGCCCTAAAATTAATGTTATTCAAGCATTAGCAGCACTGCGTATTTGACAGTTCCTATTAAAGGGGTTGTAAAGGTTCATGTTTTTTTCACCTTAATGCATCCTTCCCAGGCAAAGATTTCAAAGCAGCCTGGGGTTTCAAGATGTGCTGTTCAAGTTCTTTTCAAGAAGCACAAAGAAATGGGCAATGTTGAGGACCGTAGACGCAGTGATTGGCTAAGAAAACCTAATGCAGTAGATGACACATCATGCTTACTTCCCTTCAACACCTAAACAGGTCCAGCAGTGCCACCAGCACAGAACTGGCAGAAACCAGTGGGGTCCCAGGTACACCCTTCTACTGTATGGAGAAGTCTGTCCAGAAGTGGTCTTCATGGAAGAATTTTGGCTAAAAAGTTATACCTCCCACGTGGAAACAAGGTTAAAGTGGCTCCAAAGGGAGAAGGTTTTCCACCTTAATGCATTATATGCATTAAGGTGAAAATCCTAGGTGCAGTTCGTACCCCAGCCCTGTCTTATATGTACATGAGCCCCATCTCGATTCAGTAATGTGCATATGAGATTGGCGGCTCTCCTGGGTGTGTCCCTCCTCATTGGCTCACACATTGGCCAATAGCTCCTGCTGCTGTCAATCACAGCCTGTCAGCCAATGAAGAGATAGCGGGGGGCAGTGCCCAGCCACCCAGACAATGTCCATTCACAGGAGCGAGCCTTCTCAATTTCCCCCATACCAAAAGGATTGCTATTGGGGGCACTCAGTAGGGGGGTGGAGCCAGGACCGCTGGTGGGGCACCAAAAAAGAGGAGAATCAGGGTAGATCTGTTCAAAACCATTGTGCAGAGCAGATAAGTATAACATGTTTGTTTATTTAATTTTTAATTACAACCTTTAGAATCACTTAAAGTGACTCAACTATGCATGAAAAAGTAGGTTCTGGGGTGCAGAAAAATAGTAGCAAGTGTTCTGGACTGATTAGTCAAAATTTGAAATATTTGTCTGTAGAAGGAGACAGTTTGTTCGCTGAAGGGCTGAAGAGTGGTACATTAATGAGTGTCTGCAGGCAACAGTGGAGCATAGTTAAGGTTCTTTGCAAGTTTGGGGCTGCATTATATACATGCACAGACACACACACTCTTATAAATAAAGGTAAACAAACATTTTAAAATGTATCAAAACATTTTTAATTCAATTAAATTAGTGATGTTTTTGCTGATGCGGAAGTACTTCTCTCATGTCTCATCTTTCCCATCTCCTCGCCAGTGCATTGATCCTCCTGCCGTCATAGTGAAAGAAAAGTGCAGGAGCACTTCTCTTATGGCAGAGCCAGTCAGTGGGTAATTTTTCCCATCTCTCTGCTAGCACAGTGAAAGACAAGTGCAGAAGCACTCCTTTTATGGCAGAGCCGGTCAGAGGGAAATCTTTCCCATCTCCTCTCTGGCACACAGAGCGATGATACTAACGTGCACAAGGTGCGCACGCGGCGCCTATGCTTTGATGTTTGGGTCTCTATAGTGGACTTACCTGCTACCATGCTTTGCCTTGGAAGATAATTTCTTACAGGACATATAATTGAAATTCAGCCTTGTTTTCACTTTGTCTGCTAAGAGAAAGGAGAAAAATCAGTCAAAAACTGTTACATGTATTTTTACATTAATACTTGTCTTGCCTTATCAGACTTCTGTAATCTTCTGTACAGCGGCTGCAAATCACCCTTTGTCATATTGAACAGTGCTTTTGTTGTCCAATCAGCAGGTTGTAGTACACTCATGAAAATATATTGCTTAACCCCAACTTACAAATATGAGGTCACCAACCTGATTATGCTTTCTGGCAGAATTGCTTGAATCGCAAGAGTGGCTGAACAAAATTACAGTTAGACAGCTGAAATATAGCATTCCAACTGTTTATTTGGATGTTTGCCTAATTTCAGCTTTAGAGTGACTTAGTTTGGGGTTAAAAGCAAAAAAACGAATGCAATGTAGGAACCAAAATGTAAACATACTTTCCCAATGCTCTCCTACCACCCTATTTTAATGCCATCATCTCTTAAAACTCCTGTGCAAGTTTCAAAATTCTGAAAGAGAATTCTAACACACATCAATTTGCTCTACCCTAGGGATGATCAATGCAAGAGAATGTCACAATCAGGGGTCAGGCTCAAAGACCAGTTGCTATAGTGGTAGTGGAACTACCCCTGACTAGCAGGATAGGTATAGAGGCAGTCACCCTGGTGGATGATGCGGGCTCACTGATGCAGAGTGTTAAGTATTAACATGTGTTCACCAGAGCTCCTGATGTTGGAGATGGATTTTGCTGCATGTTAGTACCAGGTTGCAGTCCTCAGGATCGCCCCACCAGAAGGGGAGCACCCTGGGGTCAAGCAGGTAGGGATCAAACAGAAGTGTAGTCAGTAAACAAGTCAAAGGTCAGTAATGAGTAGTTGCAGGTTGGGATCAGACACAATCATAGTCAAGGAATAAGCCAAGGGTCGATAACGAGTGGTAGCAAAATATGGACCACAGCAAGGAAGACAGGACCAAGATACTGGCTGGAGAGAGCACAATAATCAGGCAAACTGGATGTGCAGAGACATGGTTTAAATCAGGAAGTTCATGGAAGGAACAGAGTTAAGGGTTTAAGACAAACAAGGTTCAAGACAGGATCATTCAAGGAATTATCCAGTGAGCTGTTCCAGTGTAAGGTCAACTTACAATTTTTTGGAAAGGTGAACTTACACTTTACAGAGAAGAAAAATATGCAGACCTTTTTCATATATATATATATATATATATATATATATATATATATATATATATATATATATTTATATTTTCCACGTAGAAAAGTTATTATTTATCTGACTTTGTACTAATTATAAGCTTTCCAATAAAGCCTGGAGAGCTGCATTATTTTCACAACTTGTTAGAATTTGCCCCTACAATCCTTCCTTCTGTACTGCTCTATTCTGGACAGCAATGCGGTACTGCTGCAAAAGCCCTGTTACAGAATATCTGTGATGTCATCTGTTACTAGATTTAAAACTGTTTAAGAGCATTAACTAAGGCTTTATGAGGGCTGGCATTCATGCCAGATGGGACGCAGCAGATGCACGAACATCACTGCTCCAAAATTGATATTGGTGTGGGTGCAAGTCCCTGAACGCAAACAGTTCCAATGGGTGTACGCTTAAGTATGCACATGTGAATGAGGCCTGAGGCTGACCATGCATGGTTACTAAAAAGCTAACAGATTTCTTTATTCACAAAAAAGAGGAATCCCCCCCACTAGTACATTGTATTCTGAGAGTGGCACCTGCCATTGCTGACCAACAGATCATTTTCCAACAAGCCCCTTCAACAAAAAGCAATTAAATAATCGACTTCTGTTGAGCAGGGGAGGCCACGCTCTGATGGAAATTTGGCTGGCCCCTGCTTAACTGGCTGAATTTTGATGTGTTTGGCCAGCTTCAGTGCCTTGGCCAAGGTGTTACTTGTTCTGTATGTGGTTATCCTATTATTATCCTGTCTAAAAAATATTATAAAGCAGAGTAGTTTTAGTTTTTTGTTTATAGCGGTGAGGTGTTTTAGCTGTCTGTGTCCAAGTTACAATGTAGAGAAATTCAATTA
Source organism: Rana muscosa (assembly GCA_029206835.1). NCBI lineage: Eukaryota > Metazoa > Chordata > Amphibia > Anura > Ranidae > Rana > Rana muscosa. Next base: position 142,281,148 of record CM055122.1, read on the forward strand.
CAATTGTCTAAGAAGGAGATTTTCTTCAAGAGATTACCTTCCACTTGTTGTTTGTATAGAATCAAAAGTGATGTGAAACTTACCAATGGGACACAGATGGAAAAAAAAAAACTGACAGTTTTTGTTTTATCATTTTCTTTACAAATAGAAAAAGGAACTCAAGCCGGAGAGTATGGAAATAAAATAATCTTCTATGGTGGAGTAACCATGTTGAGTCCAGATGGGCTCTATTTACACTCAATGGCCAGAAAATACAACCTTCAGTTGCCCAGTCAGCCTTTGGATAGACAATATGAGCTGTAATATAAAAGGTTAAATACAAGGAAATATGTCTTCCAGGGATCCAGTACTCACTGGTGAACTTCTATTTGGATAGGCTTAGGGCAGCCAATGAGACAAGAAGAAAAAACAAAGAGAGGAGAAGGAGGAGAGGAGAGGGGGGGTGGTGAGGAATGAAAAGAGTATTGGGGCAGAGGTAAGGGTAGGGAAGCTGGTATTCACCCATTCTACAATATTACATTCAGACCCTCAGGAATTTACTCTAGAGTGGCTCCCAGATTTAGGCTTTGGAACCTATAATGTCACGGTATTCAGGAGAACAGGTGATCTAGGTTTAAACCGTTTTAGAGGTACAAGGGTTAGGAGGAGAAATGCAGCCATCTGGCATACGAATGTCTGTAAATTTAGGGATCCAGTGTTTGACCTGAGACCAGAAGATCTGGAGCTTGTTGTGGGACCAGAAGATGTAGAACATGGTACACTCTTCTTCCAAACATCTCCAAATTGCAAAGCATTGCAGATATAGTTTATGTCTTGGGAACCCTATTATATTCAGATATTATCTTGTATCCTGTTTCCTGAACACAGCATGAAACAAATGCCTTATGGGTCATTTGTATGATGTTAAGTTGTTGGTCAGTAAAGGTAGTATGAAGGTTGCCTTCCCACTGCATGAGATATTGTGGGGGTGTTAAGTTTGGTGAGCAAAACAAAATATGATATGACTGGGAGAGGCTGTGGAGAATCGCCTCCTCATCTAGGCATAGTTTTTCAATCTCAGTGGAGTTAAAGAGCATTGTCATCATTCCCCAACTGCGGTAAATAAAATGTTGCAACATAGACCAAATTCTCACCAGGGACTGCTATTTGCCGCCTTGGAAGAAATGCATCACCCTCTATTGATGGTCTCTGAGAGTGGATAAAAAGGACCCACCGTGATTTCCAGTACACATTTGGGGTGTGAAATAACTGGAGATGACCCAGAGGGATGTGCATCCAACAAAACCAAAGATCGTTTCACTAATGTTAGCGTTACCCCAATTTTTTGGGTGGTTAAGAGGATGGTAAGGGATTTCTGTCTGCAGTCAGACAAAGAATGTTCAAACTGGACCCACCATTTGGTCAGATTCAGAATGCACCAGCTCAGGATTTGTGACATATGTGTTGTTTTGTGCTACTTTAATAAATCTGGAAGACCAGGTGGATTTTGGGCCTGGTCAGGTTGCTTCTGGATTCTATGTGGCTTGCCTGCATGCAGGAATTTTCTGAATTCACTACACAGTTGTTTCATAAGTAGTCTGGAATGTGTATCAGAAGTGTTTGGAATAAATAGAGTAGGTGGGGTCTATAAAAACATACACAAGAGGGCGCAAACACCTAGTGCACTTCCACCAAACACCATTTATTAAAAGCACACAATAGTAATATACTTAGAAATATGCAAATAAAATCAAGCATATCAAGTAGACAGCTCGTACAGGTGAGACGGGTGTTCCATCTGGTACCACATGGTGGAAAAGCTTATGCATTTCAGGGGACACACCCCCTTACCCAGAGCTCAGGGGGAGGGTGGTCATCTAGGAGCTACTCCTACCAAAGCAGGATTGTAATTTAACTGACCATGCCGCAAGGTTTCTAGGTAAAGATAACTGACAGAGGTTTTAACCATTCCCCATTCTAGCCAAAATGAATAAAAAGGGAATTATCCTTCATTACTTACTGTATAATGTGAATTCTTTTTCTGTAAAAATGAAAACATCTGAGCCTATTTAAAGAACGTTGGAACATTACTTGACAAAAGATGATTTTAAATGCAGTCTTCATAGAATTTGAATGTTTGACATGACACTTGAATAGATAGCCACAATGACTTGGTCAACATCTTTCTAGTTCAGCTGTCAAACACTTTATATGAATAAAAATGTTCATTAAAATGTAAATGAGATTGTGCTATATTATTCTTTTTTAACTCATCGGTACTCAATCATCTTCAAGACAGAAGACCTTCATTAGCATTACATGTTTTTTTTTATACCTGTTTTGTGCTACAAAATATGCATTATCTGGACCTGAACTGCTCATGTAAAAAAAAAAAAAAAAAAAAAAAAAACAGCATTGTAAACGCAGTTAAACAGATAAAAAAAAAAAAAGATAGCTAAATATATCCATATTTTTAGTTTTAAATCGTTTTTCAAAAATTGTGTGTTGGGCTGGTGATTGTATATGTCAAAAAGCTCAAAATATGGTGATCCCATGTCTCCAAAGCTTCCTTCAAACATAAATATTACTGAATACATTTGCCCCAACTGGATAGTCTAGTGGATGACACCAAAAATCATAAGATAATAAAGCAAAAAACTGTTAGTTTACAAAAATAAACATAAATCTTATTATAAGAAAACCTAAAAAGACAAAACAAAACAAAAGAATTCATTATGTCAAATAAGTAAATAAACAAAGAAAGGAGAAAAATGAATGGAGAAAACAAAAGAGAAAGACAAAAAAAGACAAGGAATTTTAAAAACACTTAAAGTGTTACTAAACTCACAACAGTAAAATCAGTCTGTATATGCAGTAAAGCATGCTTGCTATACTCACGGTGGAACCTAAGGGGTTAATCCTCCACATTGTGTAAAAAGGCTGTTTGATCCTGCCTTCTCTGACCCTCCCCTTCTTCCACTGTCCCCAATCCATCTCCTGGTCAGATAGAGCCTTGGAGTCACTCTGCACATGCTCAGTTTGGTGTGTATTGCTAGAGAATTTGTTTTTATCTTGGGAAGGTGCATGTGATCAGCACTGTCCAGGCAGAGGATCAGGGGTCATGCAGCCCCATAGGACAATCAGGGGAGAGTGGAAACTTCTCCTACAAGCTTTAATCAGACACTGATAGAAGTCACAAGACTGCTTCAAACTGCTGATTGGAAAAGGTATTTCACAGTTTATATTTACTAAAATATTTGCATTTCCATGTTTTAAGTACTGTGGGAGACCAGATATAGTGAATGCAGGGATCTGGGTTTAGTAACACTTTAAGCAGGTTCCACAGACCAGTATATTTCTACAAACACACAGGGTTGGTGTTCTGAAATAATATATAATATTGTATAACCAGCAGCTCAAGAGCATGTATAAATAGATACAAACACACACACACAGACAAAGGATAAACACATTGATTGTAATCAGGGGAGGGATGGCAGCCTTAGGCCTGGGGGGCAAGTCCAGTCAAGTGGCCCTTTGAATCACAGAATAAGCTCACCATCCCCAGTGCCCATCAGCGCAACCTCACCAGTGCCCATCAGCGCAGCCTCACCAGTGCCCATCAGCGCAGCCTCACCAGTGCCCATCAGCGCAGTCTGTTCAGTGCATGGGGATTAGAGAGGAGAGCAGTCGGATTACACAGAGCGGAGATCTCCCACTTACCCAGCGTGGCCGCTCCCATGATGGACGTCATTGGTGTGCTGTCAATCATAAGAGCTAGTCCAGGAGGCGGGACTTCATATGACAGGGGCCGCCAGGTAAGTGGGAGATCCCCGCTTTGTGCCCAGTGGGCACAGACCCTGGGCGCCCTCCCACTGCCCCATCTTGTGTTGCACCCGCTCCCAATTGGCCCTGCAAAGCAGGGACAAAACAGGGAAAGACTTGGTCCAGGGACAGTGTCCTCAGTCTGGGGACTGTCCCCGGAAACCGTGGACGTCTGGTCACCCTGGGCTAGTGGCCAGCAGGACCCACAGGTCAGTGGCCAGCAGGACCCACAGGTCAGGGGCCAGCAGGACCCACAGGTCCGTGGCCAGCTCCCAGCAGGACCCACACATGTGGGTCCTGCTGGGAGCTGCCTGTGCACCTGGAGGTCCTGCTGGCTACGGACCTGTGGGTCCTGCTGGCCGCTGGCCATGGCCTGTGGGTCCTGCTGGCCATGGCCAGCTCCCAGCAGGACCCACAGTGTTGAGGGCGATTTTTAGGTTACTGGGTGGGCACTGGCCTGGGGCAGGGTAAATAGGGTGTATGGGGGGGATAGATGGTATGTGGGGTTCAGCTGCGGGTGTCAGGGTCTCTCACCTCAGTGATGGCAGCTGCCCTTGCCAGTCCCAGCTCAGCAGGTCCTTGCATGGCCTCCTCCGATCCTGGGGGTGTGAAGTGATGCTCCTGTCCTAGGGTCAAGTAAACTTGCAGCCCAAGCCAGTCATGTGGGTCCCAACTCCCTGGCACGCCTTGCTGCCCAGGGGTGGACTGACAAAACCCAGGGCTCCAGACCAAATAAAGCAAGGGCCCCCTGTCAGGCCCTGCCCATGACCCATTCCTGGCCCTATCATGACCCACCTCTGGCCCCGCCCCTTCAATTTGTACAAAGCACTACCTTTTTTTTAAAGAAAACACTGTTTAAAAACAGTCCCCCATTAGGGACTACAACAGAGTCTAATGGGATCCCCTCTTTGTGCCATGACTCTCACCCCTGCCCCAACCTCTCACAAAGTAGAAATACAATTCTAGCACTACTCTTACCTTGGGTGCTGTAACTGTAGCTGGCTCCCGCATCCTCTGTGGCTGGTTCCTGTGAGTGGCTAGCTTGCACCTGTTGGTGGCTGGCCGGCACCCTGCTGTGGCTGGCTGGATCCCTGGTGTGGGTGGGTAACCATGGGTGGCTGGCTGGCATCCTGCTGTGGATAGTCACCGTGGCTGGTTTGCTCCTGTGGGTGGCTGGCTGGCTCCCTGCTGTGGGTGGGTCACCGTGGCTGGCTGGCTCCTGTGGGTGGGTGGTTGGCTGGCACCCCGTTGTGGCTGGCTGGTTTCCTGGTGTGGGTGGGTCACCGTGGGTGGCTGGCTGGCACCCTGGCCCTGCTGTGGATGAGTCACCATGGGTGGCTGGCACCCTGGCCCTACTGTGGGTGGGTCACCGTGGGAGGCTGGCTTCTGTGGGTGGCTGCCTGGCACCCTGCTGTTGGTGGCTGGCCTGGCTCTCTGCAATGGGTCAGTGGGTGGGTCGGAGGCTGGCTGACACGGTGCAGCCTGCTGTGGGTGACTGGCCTGGCTCCCTGCTGTGGGTCAGTGGGTGGGTCAGTGGCTGGCTTGCACGGTGCACCCTGCTGTGGGTGACTGGCCTGGCTCCCTGCTGTGGGTCAGTGGGTGGGTGGCTGTCTGGCTGGCACAGTGCACTCTGCTGTTGGTGGCTGGCCTGGCTCCCTTCTGTGTGTCAGTGGCTGGCTTGCACGGTGCACCCTGCTGTGGGTGGGTGGGTGGCCTGGCTCCCTGCTGTGGGTCAGTGGGTGGGTGGCTGGCTGGCTGGCACAGTGCACCCTGCTGCAGGTGGCTGGCAGATAGCACATGTTGACAATAGGGATCAAGAGGGAAATACCCCTTTTTAAAAACCCTAAAATTGTGTGCATCTTCAAATTTTGGCTTGTTCAGGGGTGACACCACCCCATATTATGAAGGGCAGATAGAGACATTTTTCCTAAAATAGAATGTCTGATATTGCCTAGAGGTTTACAATGTTGTATTTTGTTGTATGGTAATGAGAGTTTTCTATTTTATTAGCATTAAAAAAAATGGCCTGTTTATGGGCACCAAAAAAAAAAAAATCTTTTATAACACCAAAATTTTTATATTTACCATGTGTGAATGTGCACAGAGTAAAATTTTTGAACAACAACAAAGTGTAGCTTCTTTATCAAATCTGCTATAACCTTTTTTGTGTATATTTTTGGTGTTACCAGTGAAATGGTTGTTATTTACTAAAGGAAATTACACTTGGCACTACAAGTGCACTAGTAAAAGCTAGGAGACAGCTAAAAGAAACACAAGCAATACATACAGAAATCTGATTAAAACAGATTTTTTATTTTTGATGGTAAAAAAGCTTTTAAGCACTGCCTGGCATAGCAATGGCCCCCCTACCCGTGAAATAGTCCACATATTGCTGGCGAACCTCATGGGCATTTTGGGGGGGCAAGCCAGGACAGCCAGATTGAAGGCCCGGCAAAAGATTGTCCCCCGAAAGTCCAGCCTCAGGCCCAATCGAGGCCATATAATTTGGGGATTTGATGCGCAAAAAATTATGCAGCACGCAACAACAGAACACTATATAGTTCATTTTGTACTCCGCCAAGTTAATTGATGTCATGAAAAGGCGGAACCGGCTGGCCATTATCCCAAAAGCATTCTCCACGACTCTTAGGACCCTGGCCAGCCGGTAGTTAAACACCCTCCTCTCCGGGGTCAGGGTCCTCTGGGGAAATGGCCTCATGAGATGCGGTCCCAGTCCAAAGGCTTCATCAGCCAAAAAAACAAAGGGGAGTCCTTCAACATTCCCTGCATCTGGTGGCAATGCAAGGTCGTCACTCTGGAGACGAAGAACAAACTCCGTCTGGCTGAAGGCTCCCCCATCGGACATCTGGCCATTCTTTCCCACATCCACATAGAGGAACTCATACTGTGCTGACACCACCGCCATCAGCACGATGCTATGAAACCCCTTGTAGTTGAAGAAATAGGACCCTGACCGGGGTGGTGGCACGATGCGGACGTGCTTCCTATCTATTGCCCCTCCGCAGTTGGGGAAGTCCCACCGCGTGGCACAGTCTGCCATTCCTGTCATGTGGAAGGAAGCTGTGGAGTCAAACAAGATAAAAAAATATTAGTACTTTTGCACATAACATTGCTAGTAGATTACACAAAAATACATTCTTGCCCAACATCATTAGAACTTTTATTTTAAGGAGTATTTAAATACTAAAATAGAAGGCCCAATTATCAGATTCATCACCCCCTCTGATGGCCCTTTCTAAAAGAAATGGGGGGGGCGCTAGATGAGTGAACCCCAAAAAAAAAATGTATGTGAAAATATACATTTGGTGTTTGGGGGGGGGGGGTAAAGCACTACAATGGAGCTGACAAAATACATTGGGAAGTGACTAGGCTAGGAGTGTATGGGCCCAGGATAGCATGCTGGAGAGGTAAGTGAAGGGAAATATGCATGTAGGCCAAAAAGGGCAGTCCAAGCTTACAGCATGCATGGGGACAAAGGGGACATTCACAGCATATTACAATCAAGGTAATTAGGGAAGGATGAAAGAAATACAATACATTATCATACATTAAATACATAGAATGTGATGTTAAAGGAGGAAACTTACCTTAATATAGTCCTCCTGCAGGACTTGGATGATGGCAGAACAGGTGTCTGGGATTATGAGGCCCAGAGCCTGGGGGGAGATGCCTGTCGTGAACTTGAGGTCCTGCAGACTTCTCCCAGTCGCCAGGTAGCACAACGTGGCGATGAGCCTCTGCTCAGCAGTGATGGCTTCCCGCATAACGGTGTCCTGCCTGGTAATGTAGGGGGACACCAAAGCCAACAGATGCTGAAAAACGGGGTCAGACATCCTAAGAAAATTCCTGTAGTCGTCAGGATTATTCTCCTGGATCTCTCGTAGCAGAGGCATGTGACAGAATTGGTCCCGCTGGAGCAACCAATTCTTGGTCCATGAACTCCTCTTCACCCTGTTCATGGATTGGTCTTGGTCCAAGACAAGCAGACCAACACCAAGCGCCTGTACAGCACGAACTCTACGACGGGAACGTAACATGGCTAGGAAACGGACGTCTGATCAGAACGTACTAAAAAGAATGCACTTAAAAACAGCAAGGCCTATGAAGAACGACCTGAAAATCATATATATTTGGTATAACATTTACCTGTTTTCACATTTTGGGTATACTCTTCTTACATGATTTTTGTACTTGCAGTGCAACATCAGGTGCGGCACACATCAGTAATTGGAGTCTTGCTCTTTAGAGTTAATTTATATGAAGCTTTGTTGATTGAACACCGCATTTAAACATTTTTTGGGGGGATTTACTCACTTTGGACACTTACCTTTGATATAGATATATATGTTTTTTCACACTGTTACCTCCTCCCAGCACAATAACATGTAGTTTGATCCACCTTTGGGGGGCAGTTTTATTATTAGCTGGTGGGCAGCACCACTTACCTCTTTATATATTTCCAACACACACACACACACAATTTAAATATTTATTGAACAAGTTGTAATCAAGGTTACATAGGAAGACATAGATGGGGTAACAGATAGAAAGACATTTTAGAGGTTTAAAGCAGACTTCAAAAATTGTTTGTGTGGTTGGGGTTTGTATGTAGCACCCTTGTCTTAAACAGGGGCTAAATTTAGCTGAGCTAGGTGGTAACTAACCTGGCTAATTTGTAGTCTGTGTGATCATTTGGGTTTTCTCTTAAGCCTGGTGTAACTGTAATCCCTCCCTTCTGTCAATAGGTGTCACTGTTGCCTTTGGCATATGTTTGATGAGCTACAGTGAGACTGAGTTACCAATATGCATATCTCTTTGATCCAATCAGTAGGAGTTTCAGGATACTAATCATGCTGGGAGAGCATATATATTTGGAGGAAGTCCGGTGATTGGGGTCCTCCCACCCAGACATTGGTCTGGTGTGGATGTGCGAGGAACAGCTGCATTGGGTGAGGCATGGAGTCTAAAGCCTGGCCATGTGCTTAAGGCTCTGACAGAGAGAGCCTGTTTGCTGCCTGGGGTAGTGGGAGAGGCTTTTGAGAGAGCCTTTTGTTGCCTGGAGGCATGAAGAGAAGGATGGAGTTCTGAGATGAAGTAAAATAGGTTTCCTTCATGAGACAGGGACTGTGGAGAACCTGGAAAAGCTTCAAGAGGGACTCATCCAAGGAAACCCTGCACGGTGTTGTGAGTTTTTGGTTGCTATCGGCGACAGCTGTTGCTATGTAGGTACAGACCATTGGGTGCAGGTCTAAGGCCCTTGTTTTGTATTGCTGTCATCCTGGCTGTTTTGTTTTCAGAGCCTGCTGATCTGTCTGCCTACTGTCCTAGGGTGTCCTGTGCCCTAATCCTCTCCCCGCATTTTTCTGTTGTGAGCAATAAACTCACTTTTGTTCATCCAAAAAGTGACTGGCGCCCATCTTTTCTGCAACCGTTCACACCCACCATGCCTAAGAACCAGCACACTGAGGTGAAATGTCAGCCCTCCCTGATGCTGGGGGTCAGGGGGACGCTACATGTATATGTTAGATAGCTTAAAAAATATGGCAATGAGAGGACTTTAAAGTTTCCTTCAAATAAAATATTACTGAACACCGCTGCCCCTAATAGGGCATAATCCAAAGAATGACATCAAAAATCTAAAGATAATAAAGCAAATAACTTTAGTTTACAGAAAAAAAAATTACAAATGTTATCGTAAGAAAACCTAAAAAAAAAGCACAAAACACTAATTTGAATAAATACAATTTTGAACCAACATTACTAAAAAAGGTAAACAAACAAAGAAAAAAAATGGAAAGCTAGTTCCATTATTTTTAAAGAAAATACATCACTAAACTAATTTGTGTTGTGTAAAACAGAACTCCAAATTCCGCAACAGATTTTAACGGTAAGGCAGCTTTCACATGAATTGGATTCCGTTGCTATCAGCAGGGGAACTGTGAGCTGATCCCCTGGTAATTGGAGCAAAGAGAGCAGATGACACATCAGTGTCTGCTCAGTTTCTGCAGCATCATCCAACCCACTTCTTTTGGGCCCAGGTTGTCCTAGACCCGCTCCCAGGGTGCACATCATCATGCAACCAAGACTCAAGTAGTAACAGTAGAGGAAGGACCCATGATGCCACCTGATTAGTGATGAGCCGAACACCCCCGGGTTCGGTTCGCACCAGAACCCGCGAACGGACCGAAAGTTCGCACGAACTTTAGAACCCTATTAAATACAATGGATGCGAACGTTCGAAATCTAAAGTGCTAATTATAACGACTATTATGCATGTTATTGTCCTAAAAAGGGTTTGGGAACACGGGTTCTGCACCGGGGGACATGTATCAATGCAAAAAGAAGTTTTAAAAACGGACGTTTTTCTGGAGCAGTCATTTTAATGATGCATAAAGTGAAAAAAAAAAAAGTCAAATATTCCTTTAAATATCGTACCTGGGGGGTGTCTAAAGTATGCCTGTGAAGTGCCACGTGTTTCCCGTGTTTAGAACTGTCCCTGCACAAAATTACATTTCTAAAGGAAAAAAAGCCATTTAAAACTGCTTGCGGCTTTAATGTAATGTCTGGTCCCGGTAATATGGATGAAAATCTTTAAGAAAAATGGCATAGCTACCCCATCACACACCCCCCCCCCCCTACCCCAGCTCATTACCAGCCCCTTTGGGTCTTGTATGGATATTAAGGGGAACCCTGTACACAAAATAAAAAAGGCCCTATATACTCTGAACAGCCGTATACAGGCGGTGCATACAAGACAGGGACTGTAGGTTTGTTCTTATGTAGAATCTGTTTGTAATTTTGAACAGGTACATTGTTTAAGTGTAGCTCCAGGCAAAAAATCTATTTTTAAGCTTTTTGGAAAACATAGGGAAGGGTTATCACCCCTGTAACATTTGTTTTGCTGTCTGTGCAGTGTGCACCTGTTCAGAACAGTTCACCTCACTTTCCGTCCTAATGACAAATATTTTTTGAAAATTTGGGGTTTTTATTGAAACAAGAATTGGTGATAAAGCATCAGTGGAGAGGAGACACTTTTTTTCCCATATTAACTCTTACAGGAGAGAATTTGCCTTCCTAGGGGTAGATTTCCTCTCTCTTCCTGTTGTATCCTTCAGTTTGCAAGGAGGAGTCGTTTGTAAGTTGGATGTTTGAAAGTAGGGGCCTGCCGTATATACTCAGCTGAAATTTGCCCCTTACATGTTGGTGTTGCCAAAACACTGTGAGCCCTCACAGTTTCTCTTGGTGGGCGCATGAATGGGCCCTGCTGTGAATTATTAGATCAAGAATTGTAATTGCATGCCCCTGTTGAACAGGGGCTGAAAAATTGGGCCTTTGGTGGTGGTGGTGGTGTTAACACAACACTGTAAGGCCTCACAGTTAGTCTTGGTGGGCGCAGGAATGGGCCCTGCTGTGAATTATTAGATCAAGAATTGTAATTACATGCCCCTGTTAAACAGGGGCCGAAAAATTGGGCCTTAGGCACTGGTGCCACAACACTGCAACCCCTCACAGATACTGTACTTGGAGCACAGCAATGAGCCCTGTTGCAAAGTGTTGCATCAAAAATTGTAATTACACGCCCCTGTTAAACAGGGGCTGAAAAATTGGGCCTATGGTGGTGGTGGTGGTGGTGGTGTTGACACAACACTGTAAGGCCTCACAGTTAGTCTTGGTGGGCGCAGGAATGGGCCCTGCTGTGAATTATTAGATCAAGAATTGTAATTACATGCCCCTGTTAAACAGGGGCAGAAAAATTGGGCCTTGGGCACTGGTGCCACAACACTGCAACCCCTCACAGATACTGTACTTGGAGCACAGCAATGAGCCCTGTTGCAAAGTATTGCATCAAAAATTTTAATTACACGCCCCTGTTAAACAGGGGTTGAAAAATTGGGCCTTAGCCACTGGTGCTGGTGCCACGACACTGCAACCACTCCCAGATACTCTAGTTGGAGTGCAGGAATGAGCCCTGCTGCAAAGCATTGGATAAAAAATTGTAATAACACACCCCTGTTAAACAGGGGCTGAAAAATTGGGCCTTAGCCACTGGTGGTGGCACCCAGAAACAAAAATGTTCTTCCAAGCTATCATCATCAATCGGATCATTGAGGAGGAGGAGGATAGTCAGTCAACATAACAGGACAGTCTCTAAGCATCAGCATCAGTCTTGAAGGGATGTGACATTTGAAAATAAATTAGTCTGTTATATCAGCTTCAGGTGTTTGGTAGCTGGTGGTGATCCAAGACTGGTTCATCTTTATAAAGGTCAGTCGATCAACAGAGTCGGTGGACAGGCGCACCCTGTGATCCGTGACAAATCCTCCAGCAGCACTGAATGTGCGTTCTGAAATAACGCTGGATGCAGGACAGGCCAGTAGCTCAATTGCATACTGTGCAAGCTCTGGCCAGTGATCCATCCTCAAGACCCAGTAAGCCAGAGGATTTTCGGTGGGGAAGGTGTCCAAGTCTGACCTTGCCCCTAGGTATTCCTGCACCATGTATATCAGACGCTGGCGATGGTTGCTGGAACCGATCATACCTTGGGGCTGCGGACTAAAGAATTGTCTGAACGCATCGGTCAGACGGCCACCTTCCCCACCGCTCCTTCTTTGACTGACCGAAGCCTCAGCAACTCGTTGTCCAGGACCAGGAGTTTGTAACCTCCCAGTCTCTGGAAACGCGTTGCACAGACCTTTCTGCAAGGCCTCCTGGAGTTGTCTCATCCTCTGCTCCCTCTGCGACGGTAAGATAAGGTCCGCAACCTTACGCTTGTACCGTGGATCAAGGAGAGTGGCCAGCCAGTAATGGTCCCTCTCCTTGATCCGAAGAATACGAGGATCCTTCCGCAGACTTTGCAGGATCAGGGAGGCCAGGCAGCGTAGGTTAGCTGAGGCATTCGGTCCGGAGTCCTCTGGGTCACTAAGGACGACATGATCCGCAGCCATCTCCTCCCAGCCACGTACAAGTCCACTGGTTTCTTGGGACTGTAAATCATCCCTAAAAGACTGCTGCTGATGATGCTGAGTGCCAGGCTCCACCTCCATGCTGACACAATCCTCCTCCTCCTCCTCCTCTTCTTCCTGTGCGATGGGTGGGACAGAAGGAACACTGTCTGGGTAAAGGGGGCCTTGAGAGGCAAGGAAGTCCTCCTCTTCCTGCCTCTGTTCTGCCTCAAGTGCCCTGTCCATTATTCCATGCAGCGTATGTTCCAACAGGTGGACAAGAGGTACAGTGTCACTGATGCATGCACTGTCACTGCTCACCATCCTTGTGGCCTCCTCAAATGGTGCCAGGACAGTGCATACATCCCTGATCATGCCCCACTGGCGTGGTGAAAAAAACCCGAGCTCCCCTGACCCTGTCCTGGTGCCGTAGTCACACAGGTACTCATTGATGGCCCTCTGCTGCGTGTGCAGCCGCTGAAGCATGGCCAACGTTGAGTTCCACCTGGTGGGCATGTCACATATAAGGCGGTTCTTGGGCAGGTTCAACTCCTTTTGCAGCTCAGCCAGGCGAGCACTGGCATTATAAGATCTGCGGAAATGCACACAGACTTTCCTGCCTCAGGACATCCTGTAAGCCCGGGTACCTGCCCAAGAACCGCTGCACCACCAGGTTAAGGACGTGAGCCACACAGGGCACATGGGTCAGTTGTCCCTGTCGGAGAGCGGAGAGGAGGTTGGTGCCATTGTCGCAAACTACCATTCCTGGCTTAAGCTGGCGTGGCGTCAACCACCTCTCGGCCTGCCCCTGCAGAGCAGACAGAACCTCTGCCCCAGTGTGGCTCCTGTCCCCCAAACACACCAGCGCAAGCACGGCATGGCATCTTTTTGCCTGCATACTTGCGTAGCCCCTTGAACGCCTACGGAGCACCGCTGGTTCCGAGGACAAAGCACAGAAAGAGGCCACGGAGGAAGAAGAAGAGGAGGGGGTGGAGGACAGAGGTGTGTCACAACCAGTAGTAGCATTTTGGAGGTGTGGCGGTGGAACAACCTCCAACACTACTGCACCTTGTCCTGCATCCTTCCCAGCTGCCAAAAGAGTGACCCAATGGGCCGTAAAAGAAAGGTAACGTCCCTGTCCATGCCTGCTGGATCATGAGTCAGCGGTAATATGCACCTTACCGCTGACCGCCCTGTCCAGCGAGGCCAAGACATTGCCTTCCACATGCCGGTAGAGAGCCGGAATCGCCTTCCGTGAGAAAAAGTGGCGTTTGGGAACCTGCCACTGAGGAACCGCACATTGCACAAACTCACGGAAGGGGGCCGAGTCTACCAACTGAAAAGGCAGCAGTTGAAGCGCTAGCAATTTAGCCAAGCTAGCATTCAACCGCTGGGCATGTGGATGGCTGGGAGTGAACTTCTTTCGACGGTCCAGCAGCTGGGGCAGGGAAATTTGCCTGCTAGAATCGGACGTCGGTGTACTGCTAGCAGAGTGCCCGCAAGTACTTGGCTGTGACACACCTAATTCTACACATTCATTCCTCTCAGAGCAGGTTTCAGAGAGGACTGAAGGTATAGTGGGGTTGGAGATCCCAGCTGATTCGGTGCAAGAAGAGGTCAGCTTTGTTCTTTGGTGTGGGTCTTTAAGGTAGGCTTGCCAACGAGCTGCATGGCAGGTCAACATATGTCTGGTCAAGCATGTGGTGCCCAAGCGGGTGATGTTTTGGCCACACGATATACGCTTGAGACATATGTTGCAAACAGCAGCTGTGCGATCTGATGCACTCGACTCAAAAAAGGCCCACACCAAAGAACTTTTTGAATAACGGGCAGAGGCAGCGCCCTGCACAGGCGGAGCTCTGCGGTGTGATTCCGTCGGTGTGCTGCCCTTACGCTGGGCCCCCGAGGGCATCCTGCCTCGTTGGAGATGTGCCTCCTCCTCATCCTCCTCCTCCTTCTCTCTCCTATTAGGCACCCACGTGGAGTCAGTGACCTCATCATCCCCTCCCTCCTCATCACTGGAGCCAATCTGGCAGTATGCTGCAGCTGCTGGAACATGACTGCCAGATTGGTGTCCTTCTTGAGCATCCCCTCTCTCTGCTCTCACGCTACTGCCTTCCTCTAGCTGGGTATCATCATCAGACCCTTCGAAACGCTGGGCATCCTCCTGGAGCATGTACCCAACACTGTGCTCAAACAGTTCGGGGGACTCCTCAGGAGGACATGGTTGGTCTAGGGAAGGAGTGACTGATGATGACATTGATACCAGGGAAGAGGACGATTTGGCAGCTGCTTTGCCAGTACCCTGAGCCTGGGTGAGAGAGAATGAGGAGGATGAGGAGGGCTTGGTCATCCACTCTACCAAGTCTTCGGCATGATGCGGCTCAACACGTCCAGCTGCCGAAAAGAAGGACAAGCGTGTCCCATGGCCACGTGCTGATGGCGATGCACCGCGTCCACGACCAGCACTGTTGTCTCTAGACACAGAGCCTGCTTGCCCTCTTTTATTGGCTCCTGACTGTCTGCCTCTCCTTGTTTGCCTTCCAGACATTCTAATGGCCTGCAGGGAAATGGGAAAAGCAGCAATACAGGCTAAGTTAAGGTGTAATATGGTCAGGAGGCACACTCCGCCCGCTGTAAGTGCCGCAAAATCCTGTTGGTGTAACACACCAGGAAAAAGCAGCAATACAGGCTAAGTTAAGGTGTAATATGGTCAGGAGGTACACTCCGCCCGCTGTAAGTGCCGCAAAATCCTGTTGGTGTAACACACCAGGAAAAAGCAGCAATACAGGCTAAGTTAAGGTGTAATATGGTCAGGAGGCACACTCCGCCCGCTGTAAGTGCCACAAAATCCTGTTGGTGTAACACACCAGGAAAAAGCAGCAATACAGGCTAAGTTAAGGTGTAATATGGTCAGGAGGCACACTCCGCCCGCTGTAAGTGCTGCAAAATCCTGTTGGTGTAACACACCAGGAAAAAGCAGCAATACAGGCTAAGTTAAGGTGTAATATGGTCAGGAGGTACACTCCGCCCGCTGTAAGTGCCGCAAAATCCTGTTGGTGTAACACACCAGGAAAAAGCAGCAATACAGGCTAAGTTAAGGTGTAATATGGTCAGGAGGCACACTCCGCCCGCTGTAAGTGCCGCAAAATCCTGTTGGTGTAACACACCAGGAAAAAGCACGCAATACGGGCTAACTTCAGGTGTATAATGTGCAGGAGGCTTAGCAACAATGACACTGACACTGTCCCCTGCCTATCCTTCTCTCTCCCTGCACACAAGGTTTATCAAAGTATATGACACTGACACTCTCCCTGCCTATCATTCTCTCTCCCTGCACACAAGGTTTAGCAAAGAATATGACACTGACACTGTCCCCTGCCTATCCTTCTCTCTCCCTGCACACAAGGTTTATCAAAGTATATGACACTGACACTCTCCCTGCCTATCCTTCTCTCTCCCTACACACAAGGTTTAGCAAAGAATATGACACTGACACTCTCCCTGCCTATCCTTCTCTGTCCCTACACACAAGGTTTAGCAAAGAATAGATTTGACAAGATTTGACACTGTCCCTGCCTATCCTTCACTTTCCCTGCTCCGGAACACACTACACAAGGCCGCCGCGCTGGCGGCCTTTTATAGTGTGGGGCGTGTACTAAACCCCCTCAGCTGTAATTGGCCCCAGGCATCCTGCCTGTGGCCAATCATTGCTCTCCTCGCTGCCGGCGCTGTGATTGGCCAAGCATGCAGGGTCACAGTGCATGCTTGGCCAATCACAGCGCCGGGATTACACTGCAATGGCGCAGTGTATTGTGGGCCGGTTGCGTCACTCGAATTTGGCGTGAACGGCCCAAATCGTTCGCTGTTCGACGAACGCGCGAACATTCGATGTTCGAGTCGAACCTATGTTCGACTCGAACACCGAGCTCATCCCTACATCTGATCAAGCTTAAAAATTATGGAAAAGTGCATGTATAGTGTATTTATTTTCTTTCTTTCATTTTCTTTTTTTGTGGTAGAGGTATGAAGAAAGCTGAAAGTTAGCTTTAATAAAAAGCTTAATAGATTTGGAAGTTGCTGTAGGTTAAACAATCAAACATTTTGTGTAAACATGTATATTTCCCTGACTGTTTCGAGTTTAATAGCTAGCAATGTCACAATACTTTTCTCATGATAAGCTTTTATTTTCAGTCTAATGCATCGTCACATATCGCTTCCAATAGCCAGCGATGCCATCATTCCAGGTTATGCATTACTTCACATAGCCAGGCCTTTTTGCCAGCTTCCAAATGTTAACAGCCTCTGACACAGCAGTGAGCTTTCTATGTGTGCTGCTTATAAAGGTCATTGTGCTGCTGTCAATGAGAAAGGTCATTTCAAGCCCTGCTTATATTTGACATGTACTATATTGCCGTGACAAGCTGAATATTTTGCAGTTTGTAAACAAATGATTTTTTTTTTGTTTATGTCTCTGAAACCCTTGTGCTAAGCATGATTTACATCTTAATTTGTATGCGCTGCCAAATGGTCACACAGAATGAAGTTGAGCATGAATTAAACATTATCATAAACATATGGTAAAATATTTAATAGGATGAAATAAAAAAAAGCAATACTGATGTAGCGGGTACCTCAATATGGGGGTCGCTATGTACTAAATTTAGGGGTAGTATGAGCCATAGTTGGCTCAGGTTCTCTGATTTGTTATACTGGACTCTGCTCTGCTGTAAGTGTTGTCTGGTGTACGGTTCCCCTTTGGCCTGTGGGTGGCGCTGTTGCCTAGGCCTGGGGTTGAACCTCAGGTGACACAGTGGCGTGATTGGGTGTCCTTTCTCAGCTACCGTGCGGGGGCGGGGTTTCACCTGCTATGCATGCCAGGAGGGGATACATAAGGGGCAGACGCCATTAGGGGGGAGAGAGGCGTGCCCCTGGAGGAGGGCAAGGGAGTGTGCCCCATGGGGGTGCGTGATCCGACCGTGGAGTCTGGGGCACCTTTAGCCCAAGGCTACAACATTCCGGGTGGGCCCAGTACCTTCAACTGGGCCTACAATTAGAACACTGGAGTCCCAGTGTACCCCGTGAGGGTAACCCGCTCTGACTAAGAGGAAGCCAGGGGAGGATCGGTCCCACGGAAGAGATGAGTGATAATAGGTCGCTGCCTCGGGAGAGGCCTGGTGACCTGTCAGAGGGAAGGATTCCTTGCTCCGCAAGATAACCCTGTAAAGTGCCCATTGGCATCATCGGTTCTTTAAGTTTTACAGAGGTTCAAGTAAAGTTCTGGATTAAGGAATAACAGGATTCTGCTCTATTAGAGGATCTCCTGAACCCGTCCCAGGTGGAGGGGACAAAGTTACAGTATTGTTCGAGCTGCACCCTGGCTGCTAGAACTGTGAGAGGGATCTATCCGGGTGAGCTAAACCCACTCGGGATCGAGTGGCGACGATTAAGCCAAGTGGTATGTGCCTGAATCTACCTCCTAACTTCACTAGCTTCTTTCTCTCTTCAATTTCCCCGTTGACTGAGGCAAAGTAAAATAAACTCTTTGTTGGAGTTGAAGTTGTGTGGACATTGACTTTCTCTGGGGAAGGAACATAGACTTTTCCCTATACTCTAGGGGCGAGAACCAATGGATGGAGGTAACTCGCTGCAGGACCCAAAATTAAAGAACGCGGCTCAACCTTCTAAAACAGGAGGATCCGGGCATGTGGCACGGTGTGCCTTTATCCCTGCGAGGTGGAGGTAAGCAGGAGAAAAGGGTCCATGTGGTACACTAAATAATGTGCAGATTATACCATAAAGGTCTCCCGAAACATGGCTGCCATAAAAATCTATAGACAATAATTGACAGAAAGCTCTTGCTGCAATTGTGATTTTTCAATTGAAGGATTTGCAGCAATAAGAAGGCAACTCCAGTTTTACCAAATTTTGGCATACTAAAAAAACTGTTTACAATTTTTTTTTTCAGCTAGAGTTTGAAGTGTTTTTACCCATTTGTTGTCATTGTATTGCCAAATGATTCAGTACTGTTAGTATACAAAAATATATTTTCTATGTAGCAAGGCAATTTTTTTTAATTTTGGAGCTGTGCTTCATATAACACTATAGACAATAATCTGTTGATGAACATAAGCAATGCCTCCTTTTGTGCCAGACGAAAGAGCAGATTATTCTGAAAAAAAGATAGGATAGGAAAATGTTTTTTTTTTTTTTGCTGAGAACCCTTTTGATTTATATGTTTGGTTTCCAGCATCAATTGAGGTAGCCACAGTGAGGAGGACTGGGCTAGAGCGAGAGAAGGAAATTGGCTCCCAGGCCAGTAAACAGGCCAGGCCAGTAGACATAATATATGTTGGGTTAGTGGCCCTAAGTGGATATTCCCCTTTTCAGAACTTAATCAGTGCATATTCAATGACAGCTGCATTACCTGTTCAGACCTGAGATTACAGCATCTGGTAGTGGGAAGTCCTCCATTATTGACTTCCTTTGTGAATCTGAGATGTCATATGAAGCAATCCAGAGAGCTACCAAGTCAATGCTGAAAGAATACATACCTGTGGAATTCACTGTGATAATTTGTGATAGGAAGGTACATGAAGAGGATTTTCAAACACATTTACAATACTATTTAGAAATGTACAGTTAACACGACCCATGTGTTTTAGGCAACAATGCTTCATATAATAAGAGAACAGCAGAGTGGTTACACAGCGCTCTTTGCACAGGGCTTCAGAGTTCAGAGGTATACAAATTCATTATATTAAATATGTGATGAATACTGTGGCACAATCCAACAAGGAAACCGGGGATCAAACTGATCAAACTGTTCAATAATCTAGGGGGTGACAATATATCTCTTTAAGTGGGTGCTGTATTCCCCAATATGAATAAAATTGGGAAAGCATTTAAATATTTCTCCACTTCCGAAAGAGGAATACTATACATTTTGGATACTGGTATACAGATGATCAGCCCCCCAGTGTGATGTATGGCAGAAATATCCAATAGACCTGCCAGCGCCCCAACCCATACTTTGTCTGGTCAACAAATTGGGGAAGGTTAAAGTGTTACTCAATGTTCTCCTTTCTGGAGAGAACACTGTTTTATGAGGAGTAGGAAGGGGCATGCATCACAAGCCCTAAAGCACTTCTGCAGCTATATTCCTTTTGTGGATCTGCACTTTTTGCACCTTCCATGCTGCTTCTTGATCGTTACACCACCTATCATCAGATCAGTAGTCATTTGGGGATGGAAGAGCTATGACATGAGGAAGCAAAGCCCTTCTCCAATCCCAAGATGGTTGCCTCCACACAGAGACATAGAGGCTGATTTACTAAAAGCAAAAAGGCTGTTCACTTTGCAATAGAATTTTCCCCTGAGCTTAGTAAATGAGGTGAAGCTCTACTGACTTCCATTATCCAATTAAGTGCAAGCAAGATTGCTTCATTTTCCTTGCACCTGCTTGAGTATTTTTTGCTAAATGACATTTCACTGTATTTGCAAAGATCTGAACAGCCTATTTGCCTTTAGTAAATCCGAACTACATTGTAGAACAAGGCATGGTAAATTAGTAATAGGGTAAAGATCTACTGCAGTGAACCTACAGGCAGTAATGGTGACCAGTCATTTTCCCTCCTCTTGCCTTCTTTTTTGGTATTCTGTGTGCACGGTCAAGGAGGGTATCTCTGGGGGACAGGTCAGGCAGCAATTTAAGGACAAGCTGTTTCAGATAGGGGATGAGTTCCTGCATTTTGACTGCTTCAGGGATTCCTCTAAATTTTATAGTGTTATGGCAGTATCTATCTTTGAGATCCACCACTTTCAATTGTAATTTATGGATCATCTTGGCTTGCACTTCATGAATATCAACCACTTCATTGTGTGCTGCCACTATATCAGATAGCTGATGCTCCATGTGTGTAGATCTCTCCTCTAGGCTGTCCATCCTGATGATTAGTTGGTTAATGGAGAATCTGAGCTCTTTGTGTAGCCCTGACTGGAGAGAGACTAGCATAGCTTTAACCTCCTTAGCGGTAATCCCGAGTCTGGCTCGGGGTGAGTTTTCAATGCAAAGAGCGGTAACCCCGAGCCAGACTCGGGCTGCATCGCAGTATCCAGGGGAAGTAACTTACCTTGTTCCCTGGATCCTGCGATGTCCTCCCGCAGTATCAGCGAGCCGTGTCTCGCTCGATCCTCACTGCCGAGTGCCGAGCTCCGTTCCCTGCGACGTTGCGACGCACGGGGACGGAGTTCGGCGCCAAATTCAAAAAAGTAAACACATAGTATACATACAGTATACTGTAATCTTACAGATTACAGTACTGTATGTAATAATTAAACACCCCCTTTGTCCCTAGTGGTCTGCCCAGTGTCCTGCATGCACTTTTATATAATAAAAACTTTTCTTTCTGCCTGGAAACTGAAGATTGTCCATAGCAACCAAAAAGTGTCCCTTTATGTCAAAAGTGGTTTTAGACCAGCTAAAAACAGCGATAATAAATTACAATCACTCGCAGAATTGAGCGATAGCGATTTGTGGGGAAATTCATCATCAAACAAAAAATCTAATGACAGCGACAATTCTGCAACTGAGCAAATTTCAGTGTTTTTGATTTGATTACATTATTGAATAATTTTTATTATAATTACATTACTATTTGTTATAATTATTTATAGTTATTTATTATATTATAATTTATTATTTTGTGTTTCAAACTTTATCATACCCGGGATGTCTACTAGACTCTTGTTTGGTCAGGTTTAAGTAAGTAATTACTAAGAATTGCAGGCCTACAATACATAACACCAATTTTCCATGCAAAATAATTGTACCGCTTTTGGTACATAATTCCAGACAGAATCATACCGCCAGGGAGGTTAAGGGTAGTTTCTGTGGCCGAGACATCAGCTGCAGGGAAGGCAGAAAGGGAATCATTACAGTCCTCCCCAGAGTCAAGATCCTGTGCAGGCAGGGAGGCCCACTGCTGCTTCTTTGCTGAGGGTAGTTTAGTAGATGAGGAGGCTGGGGACACTGCAGTTCTCTTACCTCTGTCACCTTGCCTCTGTTATCTTACCTCTGAGGGAGAGATGGAAGCTTCATGTGGGGACTCCTCCATGTCTAAACTTGCTGTGGCTAGGTCCTGAAGGGGAGATGGCACGGGGAAGAAGAGCAGCCGTGCACCATGGCGCCATCTTGGATTGCAGAAATGAATAATTTGTATTACACCACAGACATTACTTCCTGTTAATGGCCCTACTACCTATCAGTATGCTTTTCCGCTTTGCTTTTGTTGCGGCTCTATCCATGTGGATGTATATTGTAACCCGTTACCTACATTATATAATGTCTAATTTTAAATGAGCTAGCATATTCTTTTACCATACAATATCCTTTATTCCTTTCTTCTATTCTGTTATGTACGCCCCCATAGTGACTTGAATTGTCTCTTTCTGCCTATCATCATGTTGTTTGGACCTGACTGTTATGGTTATAGCTATGGCAGCTCGCTATTTGTACTCTTATGTTACCTATACTTTTCTATTATTATGCACTATATTAATTTATGTTCTTCTCCACTTTTTTGATAGTCAATGCTTAATGCTCCTGAAGAAGCGTGATTGAACGCGTAACATTTCAAGCAAATTTTTTCTTTTGTTAAACATCTTCCTACCATTTTGCTGTCATCAAATCATACTCCTGGACTCTTGCTACATTATGGAATGACGACACTGTATTTCCTAAGTCTCCCTGTAGTTGTATATCGTTTTGTATAGTAGCGGTATTGTTGGTTATATGTACTTCTATCAAATGTGGGTTTTTAGAGAGTATGTGAATTTTTTACATGTTAA
Organism: Rana muscosa; assembly: GCA_029206835.1. Classification (NCBI taxonomy): domain Eukaryota; kingdom Metazoa; phylum Chordata; class Amphibia; order Anura; family Ranidae; genus Rana; species Rana muscosa. Next base: position 142,303,764 of record CM055122.1, read on the forward strand.
ATAAATATATTTTTGTATAAAAACTTTTTTTATTGTGCCTAAAAAGTCCAAGTCCCATCTTTCTACTTTTATTCCATCTTGGATTGCAGCGTGTTTCAGACTTCATAAAGAAGTCTGTGAGGCGGTGGGGACCCGGTGTTTGCAGACATCTTCGGGTCATGCTCCAGCAGTGTCTGGGGTCTTCTCCTCTCTGTGAGACATTAGGCTGTATATCAGAGAGCCACTGTTGTCACCCTAGAAAGCTGAGCAGCCTGGAATCAATCGTCCATGCTGCCCGGTGGCCAGGACACTCTTGCCTTTTTTTTTTTTTGGGTATAGCTTCCAAAAATGAGGTCCATTTTAAAACAGGGTTCTATTTTTAAACTTAAATATAAAAACCCTTCATCATTGATGGCTTTCAGTTCAGGAATAGCTGCAAGCACATTGCACAGGCTGTGAAAGCACTCCTTTCCTCCACTATCACCATGGCCATGGCAAAGGTGGTCCACATGGGCATAGAGCAGATTAGAAAAGAGATGGGGAATATTCCTCATGTTTAAACAAGGTTGAGATGAGAATATCCACCTTAGAAACTGAACTGTATCAGGCTGGGACCCACTCTGGCGTCATACGTTTACGTCACCGGGTGGCCCCGCCCTCAGCTATATAACAGCTGTTACCAGCGGGAGAAGTATCACTCGGCGGAGCCTCCCATGGAGGCGTAACTGTTGCGGCTTTTTTTTTCTCTTACGGGCGGTGCGAGTTGGAATTACATTGCTGGACATTTTTATTATTTTTTTTTATTATTAAGGACTTGTCCCAAGCTGTCTCTTGTCTTTTTTTTTTTTTACACTTTTTTTGTGAAATGGTACCCCATTACCAATTCAAATGGGATCTGGGGGTCCCCATGTTAATAGGGGGCTTCCAGATTCCAAAGCATCCTCCCCATGTTGAGGGCATGTGGCCTAGCATGTGGCCTAGTACGGTTCAGGAGGGGGGGGACGCTCTCTCGTCCCCCCCTATTTTCCTGCGGCCTGCCAGGTTGCCTGCTTGGATAAGGGTCTGGTATGCATTTTTGGGGGGACCCCCACGCAATTTTTTTTTATTTTGGTTCGGGGTTCCCCTTAATATTCATACCAGACCCAAAGGGCCTGGTAATGGACTGGGGAGGGGGGGAACCCTTGCCGTTTTTTTCAATGAGTTTTATCTGTATTGCCGAGACCCGAAAATTCATTACAGTAGTTTTAAATGACTTTTTTTCCCCTTTAGAAATGACATATTGCTGCAGTACTGTTCTAAACATGGGAAAAATGTGCCACTTTACAGGCATACTATAGACACCCCCCAAGCACGAAATTTAAAGGAATATTTCACTTTTATTGTTTCACTTTAAGCATTATTAAAATCACTGCTCCCGAAAAAACGGACACTTTTAAAACTTTTTTTTGCATTGATACATGTCCCCTGGGGCAGAACCCGGGTCCCCAAACACTTTTTATGACAACACCATGCATATAAGCCTTTAAAATGAACACTTTTGGTTTTTCATGTTCGTGTCCCAAAGACTTTAACGGTGTTCGTGTGTTCGAACAAATTTTTTGCATGTTCGCAAGTTCTGGTGCGAACCGAACCTAGGGGTGTTCGGCTCATCCTTACTGATAAGCAACAATTGACAATTTTACTTTAGATATCATAAGTATTTATTTGTATATTTGTAATTGTAAACAAAGAACACTTTGGGGTTGATGTATACTCTGTATAAAAACTATCAGCTTACAGGTTTTTTTTTTTTACATGATGAAGTTAGAAGCTGATTGGCTACCTTGCATAGCTGCACCAGATTTTACACTCTCCAGTTTTAACAATTTAACCCTTTGCGTCAGTATTGAATGATGATTATCTTCACCCAATGAAATGCTTTAAGTTTTCTTGGCTTTATATATTTTGGGGTGGAATCCTGTTTCAAAACGTATGTATATTTTGACGGCACATATTTGCAAAAGATGGCTGTGAAATCTGATCCTCAGAAAATGAATCAAGAAAATGTAATTAAACTATTGTAATCTTAAAAACAAAACACAAACACATTAAAATTGCATGTGTTTGAAAGCTTACTTGTTTGTAATCAGTTTGCCTTGAACTATCATGAAATTTATTTTGCTATCTGAAAATTAGCTTTTTTTTTCGAAATTAATGTTAATGTTCCTTTATACAAAAACTTTATTTAATTAATTTTTAATATTCAAAGCAAATTCCTCCATCCATCCATGTTTCCATGTTTTACTTTACTGAGAAATCACTTTCAATAACACCCCCAGCATTTCTGGCCATGGCCATCTTGATTAGGGCAAAAGAGAATTTACCACCATGTCTCTGTCGTTAAAGCTGGAGCTATCTTTTCCCCAATAGTCAGGCATGGTTCTTGAAAACATGATAAAAACTTGAAATATTTAAACTTCAATGTTTTGGAAAGAAAACATCCTGACTCACTTGGTGGTAATTGGGATTGCCTCATTCTAAAAAGGGAGGCGCGGTGGATTCACCAGCTTTAAGCCACCAGGCCACCTGGGTTACATGATGCCTTGAGTTACAAGCCCTTCCTTTAGGGCCATTCTCTATGGATTTTTTTTTATGTTTTCCTATTGTGTAAGGTTTGCATTATGGTTTTCTGTAACATGGAATTGTTATATGTGCTGTATTGATGTATTCTTGAATATGTCAAATATGTATATTAAATTAAGTATTACTGGTATTTTAACGTTTATATCTATTTTCCTTTTTATGTATTGGCATATTGTTATTAAATACTGTAATGTTATTTGAGAAGATAACTCCATGGGTGGCTAGACCGTGCATTAGAGTATTTAGATCCGCCTTATTTGAATGTATTTATCTATTTTAATCCTGGCTCATTGTGATCATGTCCTTGGCGAGTATACCTAAGATGACTGCCGCGTTATGGCATAATCTTGCTGCCAGTACTATAGACGCATGTGCGGTGAAGCCATAGTTCATCTGCTAAGCGTTTGGTGCCAAACGGACTAGAAAGGGGAGGGCCTGGCTGCCTCTTTATATAGATATGGGACTTATACAGACCATATTCTCACCTAAGTGTTGGATGTGGGAGGATGATGACCATCTTTAGACTTTGGAGCAATATAAAGTAATGAAGGTATGATGTACTTATGGCAGAATTACATTTTTTGAAATTGATGCGTTTGCATTTTTGATTTAGGGACCCTCAGATGTATACTTACTTCTGGACTATACAGTATGTTTAAGTACTTGCAATGCAGTACAATTTGAAAGCATTCAGCAGTGCAACTACGCAGTCTTTTGTGCTATATCTATTCAAGTCCTTGTCATGTAGTCCAATTATGCAGGACTTTGTAATATTTGCTGGCCTTTAAAAATACAATGAGTTTATTGTGATTTGTGTATTATTTTGGTGCTCATTTGAGGAGTTATCTTCAATAACTCCAAATTAATGGCACTCATTTCTAATTTGCAAGGCAATGTATTACCATAAATATTGAGCCTATGATCATTTAGTATCTATACAATTTGGGGAGTAGGAGTGTAGTTTGTACATAGGCTCAGCAATTAATATTAGTCTTATGTAGTCCCCAGACATTGTTGATTACATATCCATGTTACGAGATAAAGGCCTTTCACATGGTATGATGGAACATATGGGAATATATTAGTTTTGAAGGGTGCCACATTAGAGGAGCTCTTTTTAATAAGTCTAATAATATATCAATAATACTTCATTATAGGACCATTTGAGTCTGTGGATACATCCTCACTGGTTGCAGAGTTTATATGCTTTTCATCTTCTCTTGGAGGCAGAGTCTTCTGGACCTGTCAACTCATGGAGCCGTTTCCTTTTTATATGTTCTTTTTCTCCTTTTTCTCTCCCTTTCATCTTTAGTTTCATCATATTTATTATATATGAAAATAAACTTTACAAACAAATACAAAAATGGTACTAAGTACATCCAGCCTACTGTTGAAAACTCTGCATGTGTCACCGTGTATGACCACCAGTGTGCATTGCAATCTCAGCTGTTTAGATAACCAGGGGGCCAGAACTCACATATCAATCGCGTCACTATGCCCTGACATGTTTCGCATACCAATGCGTCATCAGGAGGCCTTCCATCCCTTATTGAGTGGATGGACTGCTCTGTATTAAAAGATATCTGGTGCGTAAGTAGAGATAATGGTGAAGGATTCACTCAGCGGAGTGTGGAATAGAATCTTTTGGCACTGAATTTGAATCATTAAGGAATATTCACAGACTCATTGATTTTCACGTATATTTGGTTGCACTTGTGGACTACACTTACATATACAGTGTCTCACTCAATGAGTACACCCCTTACATTTTTGTAAATATTTTATTATATATTTTCATGTGACAACACTGAAGAAATTTCACTTTGCTACAATGTAAAGTAGTGAGTGTACAGCTTGTATAACAGTGTAAATTTCCTGTCCCCTCAAAATAACTCAACACACAGCCATTAATGTCTAAACTGTAGAGCTTCAAAGGTTGCCACTGGAGTCTTCAGTCTCGATTTTAATAACCACGCAAGGGGTCTACCGCACTTATTCCTCAATTCATAGCATCTTACCTATAAAACAAAAACAAAATGGTGCACAGATCCTTTAAATATATGTGACAATCAACTGTGAATTAGTATATAAAAAAAAATATTGCATATCTAAAGCAATACAGTGACAAGCTGCAATGTTCCATTAAATTAAACTCACATAGATTCAACCTTAATTAGATTATGACAAAATGGGTTGCATGTAAAAAGTTTAAAGTGCAAGAATTAAATTACTGTGAAAAAATGAAATAATGAAATAATGAAATAATGAATATAAAGTCCATGAACCAAGTCCATTAAAAAGTGACAATATAGTGAAGTGCTGGGTACTTCCACAACATATACACACTTCCAAATGTGCTCCAAAGTAGTGAGAGGTGCTCCTAAATGAAAGCAGATGGCCTCTGACCCAAAACGAGTGGATCTCGGTTACAGAGATCACAGAAAGCCTGCACTTAACATCCAAAGTGTTGATTTCACAGAAAGCAGGTCTCCAAAGCATGAGTTATCTGAGTTATATGTATAAAGTAGCCTTACAACCACTCTAACTTGCTTGGAATTTGCTTTGCAGATCAAAGGGGTGAGCCTTTTTGCAATGTCAGCTAAAGCAACCTGTAGGAGAGATGTTGTTGCTGTTGTTCTCAGCACATGTTTTCTGAAGGGTCTGCTACTTTCTAAAGATTACAATAAATAATTGTGCCGAGCTATAGTGCTCTAAGTGCTCATAAATGATATCAACAAAATTCAAAACGTAAATTTTAAAAACCATATGCATAAACGTGTCCTTAACCCCCACCTCATATAAAACAAATATTGCATAAGGCTAACTAAAATAGAAATCGCATATATGCCCCATTGCATGCAATTCCAGTGCTTAAATGGTAAATCAAAAAGTGCAGTCCAAATTGCAATTCATGCAGGTAATGGTACAACCGTGTTGTCCAATCAATGTTCACAAAAGGTGCTTCTTATTCCCTCTGCTCCTTACTAGTGCTCCTATGACAAACAATGTGTAAACCCAAGAGTGCTCCCTCCAGGAATAATCTCACCTAGTGTGATGTGACCTATACTGTTAAGTATGGTCATGGTCAATATAAAATTTTTAGCCTCTCCTGGGCTATAGAAAGCGCAATCCAAGCTTCCTCGTTACTATTTCCTCATATTGTACTCCCAAAAATAGCAGATGCCATCCAGATGGTATATGCAAAGAAAAAACACTAATAGTGCTTATACCTTTAAAATCATTTTTTTTAAAACAAAGATGACTAGGGTACTCACATTTCCCTGGTGCTTCCAGCTCACCAGGCTATTACAGGCTTAAAACTCCTTTTATTGCCTCCGCTATTTCCACACAAGCCGCTCGGGTATCTTGCGGGTTGCCAGCTCCACACTGGCTCCAAGTGCCATCACCATCCTTTGCCCTTCCCCAACGCGTGTCGACACAGGGTCACGTGTTTTCCTCAGGGGGATTTCTAGGCGCGCAGGCTTACAATCTATTTATATGGGCAATCGCCATTTTCATGCAGTCCGTGAGCGGCACCATTTTGTTATAGTCTACTAGTATAAACACAAGTGTACTGTGGAGAGTGCTGACAGCTTGGCTTGCATTTGTCGCCTTAGAATCTTATATAGTAGCTTGCAGGACTATCCAAAAACTTTATAAAGATTGGAAGTGGAACGCATACCATATGGATTAAGAAAAAGGAAGAAAACACGTGTAGCTGGAAGCGTTTCTCCACCTTTTTGCTTCCGTTTTTTTAATATACTAATTCACAGTTGATTGTCACATATATTATATACATATAAGGAACAGCACACCATTATGTTTTTTATGTATTCCCTATCCAGGATTTGAGTTGCAGCTGTTTCATAAAGGTCTAGCACGAAAAAACTTTTTGGGTTCATAGCATCTTACCACCTGTTTGTTATCAAAGGTGGTCATGGAGGAACTATATAGCTCCAACAACTTTGATCTAGTCACTGAAAATTATATTATATACTTTTCTGATAAAAGGGAAATTCTTATGTTTCGTTTCTAGTTCCCGTAAATGGGTTAGAGTAGACATTATCATACCTGACTGTTTCTTTTTTAATCTAGAACCATGTTGGATGAGAACCCCTCTTAACACTGATTTTAATGCCTCCCATTGGAGTTCCAATGATGTATTATCTTTATTGTGATCTGAAAAAAAGATTGTCCCATTTAATGTTTGAGAGCAACTTTTATCTGTAAGTAAAGAATCATTAAAACGCCACAACCTCTCCCTAGAAGGGAGATGCGGAAGTGAAATCTGAAAGATAAGAGGAGAATGATCTGACCATATCATTGCCTCAATGTTGCACACGGGTGACCAATAAAGCATAGGATAACTAACAAAAAAATTGCCTAACCTACTATAGGTTTGATGGACGGGGAAAAAAAGGTATAATTAGTAGATTGTTGGTGAAGAATCGGCCAAACATCCACCAGGTGAAGACTATGAGGCCTCTTTTTAAGAGTTTTCAATTGACAATGAGATTTTTTTTTTTATATGTTCTAAATCAGTTGCACATTTTGTGTAGTACTGTATATGATAAAGGATTTAAAAATACATCATTGCAGTTGTTTAATTGTAAATAGAAGATTGGTTATTGATCCAATTGTATACTTACAGATACTCATGTGATTCTCAATGTGTTGACCTTCCTGAAGAAGCAGGCTTTGACCTGTGAAACATGTTGAACAAGCAAGATAACCCTGTTTGTAAAACCTAATTAGGGGCTGTTTACTTTATATATGTCTGCATTGCTAAGACAATCTGTGTACAGAATTTTATGTGCATGGTTGAGCAAAATATGCAACCACTTTATGGGATTTTAATCTTTATATGATGGAATAAAATGTTTCTTTAACCTTTTTTAATTACTGGTGTGGTACCTTTAACCACTTAGGGACCGCCCACTGTCGTTCTATGATGGCTGTTTGAAGAGGAATATCATTGTTATGGCAGCAGCTAGCTGCCATAACCCTGGTATCGTCGTCTTCAGCGGGCGGTCCGCTTTCTGATAAAAGCGGTCTCTGCGGTGGATTCGCTGCAAGATCAGTTTTATCTGGGGCCTGAGAGGGACCCCCTTCCGCCATGCCCTGGTGGTCTCCGCCGCTTGCCGGACACGCTTGTAGTGACGGAGATGTCCACTGCCTGGAGCCAAGTGGGGGAAAAATGGCCCCCGCTCAGGTCCATAGCATTGAAGGGTGGAAGCAACGTCAAATGTCACTTCCGCCCAATGTTCTTAAAGGAGAATTTTTTTTTCTTTTTCAAATTACATTTTTTATTTATTTTTTGCATTTTAGTGTAAATATGAGATCTGAGGTCTTTTTGACCCCAGATCTCATATTTAAGAGGTCCTGTAATGCTTTTTTTTCTATTACAAGGGATGTGTACATTCCTTGTAATAGGAATAAAAGTGACCCAAATTAGTTTTTCTAAAAAGACAGTGTTAAAAATTTTAAAGCGCCCAGTCCTGCCGAACTTGCGCGCAGAAGCGAACGCATACGTGAGTCGCGCCAGCATATGAAAACTATGTTCAAACCACACGTGTGAGGTATCTCCACGATCGTTAGTGTGAGTGCAATAATTATAGCCCTAGACCTTCTCTGTAACTCAAAACATGTAACCTGTAGAAAATTTTAAACATCGCATATGTAGATTTTTAAGGGTAAAAGTCTGTTGCCATTCAACGAGCGGGCGCAATTTTGAAGCGTGACATGTTGGGTATCAGTTTACTTGGTGTAACATTATCTTTCACAATATAAAAAAAATGGGCTAACTTTACTGTAGTCAAAAAGTGTATTTTCCCTCAAAAAGTGCGCTTATAAGACCGCTGCGCGTATACGGTGTGACATAAAGTATTGCAATGACCACCATATTAATCTCTAGGGGGTTATAAAAAAATATATACTGTTTGGGGGTAAGTAATTTTCTAGCAAAAAAACCCCTGATTTTTAACTAGTAAACACAGAGTCTGAAAAATAGGCCCGGTCCTGTTTAGATACTCTTGTAGGGGTTTCTTTAGCTAGATATTTTGTGGAGGATGTTTTACCTGTAAATCCATACATTTAAGGGGGTGGCCATTGTGACCCTACTTCCAGTTGTTTGTAATTGTCCATCTTGAGTAGGGGCAGAGAATGAGTATGTGAGTTTGTTCAATAAACGTTCCAGTTTCATACAAGCTATTGTTGGCTAGTCTGATATCTATGTCTGATAGCTATATCTAGTCTGATAGCTATTGTCGGCTATAATATCTGATATCTCTGTTCAGACTGGAGGAAGCGGTATACTGACAGAAGCACTCAGGCGGTGTGTGGAACTGTTCCGTCACATTGGTGGGAAGCGGTGGGATGCTTCCTGCAGTCTGGGATATCCAAACCTCCTCCTGGATCCAAAGCCCGGATAGCAGAAGAGGAGAGGTACAGATACCAGCCGCCATGGAAGAGTAATTCGGAAGGAGGTTGCGAGAGATACGTAAACAGCACAGGGGACCAGTGTCAATGCAGGTACTGCTGGGATGGTATGATTCTGTCCGCTGGGAATCCTGGAAGGAAACGCTAGCCTGTGAAAAATCCTCCCCTCCATCCAGGAAAGGTACTGGTCGCAGTATGGATTGCGGGTGCTGTTTTTGGAAGAAAAACTGCACAAGGAACAGACAGCTGGGTTAAGCAGGCTGGTCTGGGCAGAGATGTGGCTGGACGAGAGCTACAGAGCCCTCTGGTGGCATGTATCCCAAGCATGCCCTTGGAATCCGGATGACAGCCCAATAGAAGGCTTTGGCTACAGCGGCCTGATAATGTGTAGTGTACTTTGTGAGCTTGGGGCCAGGAAGTCTGACCTGAAGTGGGGATATCTGATTAATCACAACATTGTCCAGGTGGCTAGTTATTTAATAAATCTAATCTTTTTAGTACATGTTAGTTGTTTAGCTATGGAAAATCCATTCCTGTGTACAGTTTGTATTGTTAGGGTAATATGATCAGGAGGGGGATGTCCAATATTCTGTGTGAGTTTGTTCAATAAACGTACCAGTTTCATACAAGCTATTGTCGGCTAGTCTTGTATGGTCAGCTACAATATCTGGTATCTATGCCCAGACTGGAGGAAGCAATATACTGAAGGAAGCACCAAAGCTGGGTGCTGGGACAGTTCCGTCACAGAGTCCTGCCACCTTCTCTGTAACAATACCAAGACCAAGGGAGGGTCTGTATGCTGCCATGGATTGGCCTCAGGAAAGGAAATTTTTGGTAAGTATTTGATACAATTTACTATTTTGTTGACACCAACATGGCAGCAAACCTATGTTAAATAAAATAAAGAGCTGGAAATGGAGGGTTATGATGCATAATCAAACTTTATTAACATTGAACATTTGAATAGTTTCCTGCCAAGTTCAGCATCATGAGGCCCCCCGAATACACCCTATAGTGCCTAAGGAGGGTGTCTCCATAGACATAGACACCCTTGAATGCACTGTACAGGATGAAGAGATGGATCTAGTTGAGTGAACCTTTACCACCTCTGGAGGCTCTTGCACAGCTGCTCTGTATGCTCTCTGGATAATTTTCACAATTCAGGATGACAAGATCCTTGCTGTAGCCTCTTTCCCTTTGAATCTGTCAGATGGCAAAACAAGCAGTTTCTCAGAGGACCCTAATGAGGAAGTGGCCTGAAGATAAACATTTAGGACTCAGGAATTTCAGGCCATGCAGAGAAGATTCTGTGTGTGCCAGAAAGGCCACCTTAGGTATAAAGTGCTGGTGGGGTCTGAGCACGCACTGTCTGGAAAGAATAGGCTGTATGGTTCTACTGCCCCAAGTGCTTGCAGCTCTGAGACTCTGCCACCTGCAGTTATTATGACTAAGAAAACTGCCTTCCATATTGAACTACTTTTTGCTGGAAATCCAGAACCAGTGTGAGGTCATACTGCACAAATATACCCCTCCTTGGTGGGGCACAGCTTTAAGACTGCCCTCATTAAATTTTATAAAATTATTTTCTGGAGTCCATGCTTTAAAAAAAAAGAGGGCCCTTTCCACAGAGTCTATCCAGCTATGTTATATGGTCACTGTTTGCTACAGTCTCCACATACCTCGATAAAAATCCTGACCTGTTCCTCGACTTTAAACTTGCCTAATAATGTGTCATCAGCTTTGGATACCCTAGCAGCCAGTTGTCATCAAAAAAGCAATTCCATAGGCCACAATCTGGGACTGCCTACTGCTCAATTTCAACCCCACTATCATTGGCACTGAGGAAGGTGTTTGTAGAACATTTGCCCTAGTTAAAGCCTATCCATCCCCTTCAGGTGATTCTTCTCATTTCACAAATTTAGTTTATCTGAATGGATTTTTACCCCCATCTGGGTTTCTTAAATTATAGTGATCTTGCATGCACACAGTTTAAATGGTAATTGAGGACCACATTTTTGAAGACTGAAAACCACCTATTTCAATATGCGACTCAATAAATTGTAAATGAAACAATAAATATTAATATGCTTTGAAATCTTTGAAGAGTTAAATGCCATTTATTAATGAGACTGTTTAACAATTCTTAGAAATTCATTCCTTTATGGTAAGCCAATTACTTATGTGAAAATTTAAATTTGGTTAATCCTTTCACCTCAAGTAAATTAAAATTACTTGTTTTTTTCCAAATAAAAACCCAACAGACTAACATTTCTTTACACATTTTGCATGTGTTGCTTTGAATTTCAGAGGAAAGACAAGGAGCCTAAAATAAATTCAGTGATAACTACCACTGGAGCCACATGCAAATCACTTTACACAGGCCTCTTCCTGCGAAAGGTAGAAAAAAAGAGTGTTATCTAGGAAAGCAGATGTGTTGATAGCTTTTAAAAATACATTTTGTGAAATGAGGTAGGCTGGCTTAATGATTTTACAGCTACTGTAACACTGTGCTTCAGTGTAGTAATGGGATTCTGGGAGTGGTGAAGAGGTAGTAAAGACTCTTCGCGGTAGTTTGTAATAGGGCTTAATAATAATTCTAATATTATTTGTCTGGAAGCAATGGTGAGTTCTGAGTCAGTCAGTTACTTGGATCTGACTATTTGGAGAGAGTGAATTAGACTGGTCATGAAAACCTTTTTTAAGGCTACAGACAGAAATAGCTATCTAGCCATCAACAGTGGTCATCACCCATAATGGGTAAAAAAAAATACCGAAAGGTAAATTTTTAAGAGTAAGGAGGAACTGTACCAACGGCAGTTATTTTTTCAAACAATCACAGATATTGAAGGAACGCTTCGTTGAGAAGGGATATTCAGTTCATGAGATTGAAAGGCTTATTGGTAGTTATTGTCCCAAGGGTAGAGACATTGAAGGAAAAATTAAAAGATGGTCAAGTGGTACAAGCAAATAATAGACATCAATGGGCGCTTATTTCAGGATTCATGTGCAATATAGGGGCGTTGAAGATATTTTGTAGGTAATGACCCATACTTTTAATAGATAAAGTATTAGGTACACATCTTTCCTCACAGTCAGCATTTTGGGGAGCCCCTCATTTTGGCGATAGAGTTGTCAAGAGAATTTTGGATCCCCCTCTGAGAACTTTTACTGTAATGGATAGGGCCGGCTTTTTCTCTTGTGAGCTCTGTAGGGCATGTGAAGCGTGTACTGATAGTCAGAAAAGGAGGGATACTTTTCTTTCTAGGGCTATGGGTAAGCTATATAAAATTAATGAGTTTATAAAATTATGTAGCACTACCCCCGCAGGAGCTGCTGGTTTAATTTTGGGCCTTTTGCCGTTACCTTACTGTTCCACCGTGTCCGTCATAGGGGTCCGATTGAAGAGTTGTTCACAGATGTCAGCACCAACACACAGTCTCTTTTCCAATGGTTTTATTAAACAAAGTCAGTTAGAGGGATGGAGGGTTAGGGGAGATTCAGGTACCTTGTATTTGTGGATCACGGGTACTTCTCTTGATCCAGAGGACAAACAGTTTCCACCCTGGATCTAGCAACCCCCGGATAGGCCTCTCTCACTGACCTAGCAGTCGGTGCGGTGCTCGGTCAAAAGTCCCGCCACAGACTTGAAGAATACACATAGTCTCTGCCACAGACTTGAAGAATACACATAGTCTCTGCACAATCCTCTGCCACAGGATTGTATAATCCTGAACTTTTGCAAAGTCTAAGTACAGTCACACAGTACCAGTTTCTTTCAGCCAATCCGGCAACACTGTGAGGTAGATGGGCCGGGATGCGTCCTCCAATTGAGTCTCCAGGCTCTTCCTGAGATAGCAGCTCTTTTGCTCTGTCCTCTCTGAGAAAAGTCCTCCCCTGGTTTCTCCAATTGCTGGGCTTCTTCCTGCAGGCAAGACAGCACAGGACCACCCCCGGACCAGTAGGCCCCAGAAACTCATGGGCCTACTATCAGCAACAAAGCCTCGGGCCAGCAGGCCCCAAGGCAGAACAGCTGCTTCGACACACCTTAGGCCAGGAGGGCCATCAGGTTAGAGAGACCTGGAAAACGGGGTCTGTCCCTTAAGTACCCTCTCCCAGAATGCACAGCGGGGGGACCACTCCCACTGGGCTGCTTCTGGGCAAAGAATACTCAATACACCCAGCCTGCTGCATTTCCAACCTTGACCTGTGGTGACCGCGACACCTACAGTCAAGTGGAAAATGCGGCACACAGCTGGACTGGAACAGAAACCAGCAATTTAACACAATCATTCTGAGCCAAACTACAGCTCAGATAACTTAAATTTAAACATAGCGCCTACTCAATAGGAGCAGGGTGCTATATGTACAAAAAGAGTGCTCTTGTGGTCAGCAGTACAAGGGTTGTACAAAACGCCCACTTAGGAAATGTATCGCTGAGCATATTCAGAACATTTTGTTAGATCATAAGCATGAGTTTATTTATATTTTTTATTCGCGGCTATGAATATTTTGATCCCTGTGTCCATATAGAGATAATGTGGTATTCATGTGTTATATCGCCATACAGTATGTCTATTATTTCTTATTTTTATTAATATCATCCGGCGTAGGTTAATCACAAATTTTTGTCCTGTTTTGATCAGCTACTGAAAATGTGGAGTTAATATGCCATATTAGTTATATTATTTAAATCTGATCATTGGGTTAATCCGCCATGTTTGCTATAATGTTATTTGGTATATGTGGGGTTAATCCGTCATGTTAGTTACTGTATATTTAAATCTGACCAATGTGGAGTTAATTTACCATATTTGCTATAATATCCACTACATTTGTTTTTTGTTATGCGATAAGTTGTGGCAAATGTAGGGTCAATCTGTTATTTTAGTTAGGCTTTAATCCAGCCATTATGGGGTTAATCCATCATGTTTGCTGTAAAAAGGGGGATACTGTTTCCGCCCAAACCATATCTTGGAAGAAGTTGAGATGTGGATGGGTGTGAACAGGGAGCGAGTATACTGATTCACTATACATACAGCGGTCATGTGAATTATGTCATATGTAATATGGTAAATTTCAAGAATTTGCCTGGTGAGTCTCATTTTATATGGAATAAAATATAGAGTTTTGGATTTTGCTACGCTATTGTAAGTGAATTCTAATACAGAAAGTGTGGTACTGGCCAGATCACCGAATGAAAACAGAGAGAAAATAGACTAAAAAAAGAAAACCACTGCAACCACCACTTCTAATGATTGGTAAGCTGTACTATATTACATTTTTGGCTTTACCAACTCAATACCACACCATACATACTATATAAATATGGCCTCATGTTAAAGTGGTTATACCAGGATTATGGTTGAGAATACAACATGATCCGGTACTGTTTTTTTACAGGAGGCAATTACCTATCAAATAAAAGTGATCAGAACGGCTATACAGCCACTGAGTTAGTTTTACAGGCGGTAGAAGAGAGTTCCAGATCCGACTGGCAGCATCTGCACTGAGAAGAATGGAAGGAATGGAAGTTCCTTTCACCCTTCTGTGACATCAGAATTTTGTCACTTCTCATTTTGATTTTAGTTTGATCAGATGCTTTGGAGGCCAGTGGAGAGATATTAAGTCCATAAAGAGGACCTGCCATGGACTATGCTATCACGATAGATGTTGTTCTTCCCTTGTGATAACAATAAAGTTTATCAGAGACATTTTTAAAGTACAGTGTAAAAAGTTTCAAATAAAAAAAATTATTTAAAAAAATTATTAAAGTGCCCCATCCCCTCCCTCCTGTGCTTACATGCAAATGTAATTGCAAAAGTGTCGCCTATGGAAAGTTTAATGCACCGTAGTTTGTTGCCATGTCATGTATGTGAAAAATGTCAGAATTGGCCTGCGGGTCAAGTGGTCACTATTGTCATGTCTCTGGCAACCCTTGCTTAATTATTACATCTTCTGCTCACAGTAAATTAGTGTGATCAATAGGTTGTAAATATAATATAAATAATCAAATAACGTGGCATATATAGCTTTTTTGACATCTTGAGCATTTTATTTTTGCACCTCCTGTTCCAAAAGACAAAACAGTAATAATAACAAACAAAACAAAAAAACAAATAAACAAAAAAACAAATAATAATGACCAGTAAACAAACAGGCTATGAAAATTGTGGTGGCCTCTTTTAATGGTGTTTAGTCGAAAATTGGCCACTTAATGGTGCTTACTTATAATGGTGGTCAGTGTAGTTGCCCCTTACGTTTGAGTCCAGTGGGAGGAGTTCCTCATAGGTTCATACTCTTGTACTATCCCATCTCTGATTCTGACAGATCTATGCTGAATGGCCCACATCCCTGTTACATGTTTGCTTTTTTCAGCTCCAATTATGATAATATCTTTAATCAAACTTTTTTTGTAATTGTAGTTGTATTTTTATTAATTTTTCATGTATTGATTTTTTGGGCATTCCATTAAAGATGATATGGAAAAAGATGCCATTCATTACAGCACACAGAACAGCCCCATTGGCAAAATTTGTCGACCTGTCTTTCGAATTAAACATTGGCTTATTAAAATGAATGAGAGTATTGGAACATTTATTGGCACTTTTGAACTAAAGATAATGAATGCTTCATGCTCTCTTTGCAGAGCCTCCGCCGCTGGAGACCAGATAGAATCAGCTTTAAAAAAGGAATCTATACTGATTTATTTGTTACAGGGCTAGATAGGTTAGTGTTAGATTGTGGATGGCTGGTACAGTATAATTACCTTGTGTCTTGTTGCTTTGCCCAGTCTAGCCATGGTGTATGACCCTTGACATGAAACTGTCTTCTACAACCTCACCTTAGTAGCAGAGTTTGGCTGTTCTTCACCCAGCTTTACATCTCCTACACAGCTGTTTTAGTTTAGGTTAATAACTCTGTTTCAACCTACATATGAAATTGATGATCATTAGCACCTGCTCGGTATACTGTATTTGGTTAATCATACACCTGACTCTAATCCTACAAAATCCATGACTTTGTGCAAGTGTGCAAATGTAAGAATGGATTCTGGTTTGAAGCCAAAGGGTAGTCACACCAAATATTGAATTGATTTTGATATTTTTTTGTTTACATCCCTTTGCATTTTGTAAATTGATAAAAAAAATATATATATATATATATATTTGAAACCATTTTTACTTTACAACATTTCTTCACAACTGCATAAAACGTTTGCACAGTACTATATATTCTAAAAAAAAAATCTTTGTCTTGTTGGAGTAATCAACCTCCCTTGAAATTCTCCAGCTATTGGAGGCCACTAATATAATTAAAAAAAGGTAAAAAACAATAATGGGTTAATGTCCTGAAATGTCTTTGTCCTAAAAAATAAGTATATTAAGTCTCCATCAAATGAAAGCCCTAGGCTCGGTTCACACTGCTGCGACATAGGATCTGACTTGTGGGACCTCAAGTCAGATGACATGTCAAATTCAATGTTTCCCTATTAGAGCCGTCCTAACTGATAATACAAAAGTCGCTCTGACTTTAGAAAAGGTTCCTGCACTACTTTGGTCTGACTTGGGTGCAATTTCAGCCCTTGCACAAGCTCCTAAATAGCATCCAAGTCAGATCAAGTCTCAGGGCAAAGTCGCAGGCAAAATCACAATTTGCCATCACAGCAGTGTGAACCGAGCCTTAATACTTACCTATACATAGGATGATGAGTCCAAGCATTGCTGTGTTAAAGAGCTAGTACAGAATCTTCACATTTAACAAAACCAGAAGTGTCTGTTCCGTGGGCTGAACAATATGTTTGTTTCCCTACAGCCCCTATATCACTACTGTGTTCTGTAGTGACTAGGGATGAGCCCGATGTTCGAGTCGAACGTAAGTTCAACTCGAACATCGGGTGCTCGCCCGTTCGCCGAATACCGAACATTATGGGGCGTTCGCGGGAAATTCGAGCGCCCGGGGAACACCCCATAATGAACGGCGAGACCGTCAATGCACTGCGAGATCACAGTGCATTGACAGCTGCTAATTGGCCAAAGCATGCACCTGACCTGCATGCTTTGGCCAATCACAGCGCGCTCTGCTGTGAGAGCCATGATTGGCCAAAGGCAGGGTGCCTTTGGCCAATTATGCCCCAGGGGGCTGAGTCCACGCCCCACACTATGTAAGGCTGCTTACACAGCAGCCGTACATAGTTTTATGTAGAGCAGCAAAATTACAGCAAAATTACTTTAAGCATTATTAAAATCACTGCTCCTGAAAAAAAGGACATTTAAACAAAAAAAAATTGTATTGATACATGTCCCCTGGGGCAGGACCCAGGTCCCCAAACACTTTTTACGGCAATAACATGCATATAATACTTTAAAATGAGCACTTTTGATTTTTCATGTTCCTGTCCAATACACTTTAACTGGGTTTGTGTGTTTACACAAGTCTTTTGCCTGTTCGCAAGTTCTGGTGCGAACCAAACCGGGGGGTGTTCGGCTCATCCCTAGTAGTGACATAGGCCCTGGTGGGAGGAACCACAGTGTGTAGTGGGGGACACAGGCTTCCATAAGTGTAGGATGTGAAGATGTAGCTCTTCGAAAGAGTGAGTTTTTGATTTGGCATCACAAGAGAGGTAAGTATTAAAATCTTCTTTTGCAGGGTTTATTATAATAATTAAAAAAAAGAAAATACTCTGGTTAATAACTCTTAATTATTACCTCTCTGGCAGATGTAAAGTCCAAGCATCACTGTTGAAGAGCTAGGATGTGAAGATGTACTCACTAGGATGTGAAGATGTAACTCTTCAAGAGAGTGAGCTTTGGACTTGCCATTGCTAGAGAGGTACTTTAAGTATTAAAAATCTTCTTTTACATTGTTTTTTTTTTTATTATTGTATGTCCCATTGCCATTACTGAAAATACAGCACCTTGTAGCAAAATTATGCAAAAAAAAATAGCAAATTAAAACAGAATATTGTATAATAAATGAGGGATGTATCTTGGCTAATGGCACAGCAAATACTGCAAGAACAAATTAACAGCCACGATGTTAGGCTTTCAATAGCTATCCTTTAAAATTGCGTTATTATATGTATTTTTAAGGTTCCTTAGTTTGCCCCTTGATGGAAGATTTGTGAACCGAATGTGTCTTGTGCTATTGTTTCTACTGATCACTGGAGGTTTTTTTTCTGTGTTTTCTAAGTAAGCTCTAGACAAACAGCAGCCAGATGCATTTCTCTGAATGGAACATGTTTTCTTTTGACATGGCATTTCTTTAAGTGCATTAACAGTTTCTGTATCCTAGCTGAGGTACTACCCAAAGGATTTTTCATCATGACTTTTAGTGGTTTGTGGTCAGTTTCAACTTCAAAATGTTTCCCATAAGGAAACTGATGAAATTCAAAAACAATGGTTTTTATAAACTTAACCACTTAAGCCCCGGACCATTTGGTAGCTAAAGGACCAGAGGTGAATTCAGAATTTTGCACTGCGCTGCTTTAACTGTAAATTGTGCGGACATGCAATGCTGTACCCAAACAAAATTTGCGTCCTTTTCTTCCCACAAATAGAGCTTTCTTTTAACCACTTAACGACCGCCCACTGTAAATATACGTCGGCAGAATGGCACCGACAGGCACAATCACGTATATATACGTGATTGCCTTTGTATAGTTGGGGGGTCCGATCGGACCCCCCTTCTTTACAGTGAGCGGTCGTTTTACCTTCGGGAGCGATCCGGCATGAGGGGACGGCCGTTCAATTCTGGCCACCCCCTCTCGATCGCTCCCGGCGAATGAGAGAGCTTCCCCTGCCTGCCAGGAAGGAGGAAGTGATGTCATCTCTCCTGGGGCGCTCACATATACCGAGCGCCGTACAGGAGAAGATGCCAGGTTAGTACACACAACACTACACTGACACCAGGACACATAGGCACATAAATCGCACCCCCAGGCCCCCCCAGACACCCCCAGATCACCCCCCAGCCCCCCCCAGCCCCCAGTCACAGTGTCACTGATTGCAGTGACCATTTATTTAGTGATCACTGCAATCAGTGACATTTGTGACTGTAAAAGTGTCACCAAAGTTTAGTCTTAGGTCCAGTGTAGCCCCCTAACCCCCCCTAATAAAGGTTTAACCCCCTGATCACCCCCCAGATAACCCTTTCACCCCCTATCACCACTGTCACTAAGCAATCATTTTTCTGATCGATGTCTTAGCGTCGGTGATGCTGATCGGTAGCCAGTAATTTTTTTTAGGTTCGCCGCAGGTTTTTATAGCGTCGGGTACCCCCATATATTACCTAATAAAGGTTTAACCCCCTTGATCGCCCCCCAGGTAACCCTTTCACCCCCTATCACCACTGTCACTAAGTTATAATTTTTCTGATCGATGTCTTAGCGTCGGCGATGCTGATCGGTAGCCAGTAATTTTTTTTAGGTTCGCCGCAGGTTTTTATAGCGTCGGGTACCCCCATATATTACCTAATAAAGGTGTAACCCCCTTGATCACCCCCCAGGTAACCCTTTCACCCCCTAGCACCGCCGTCACTATGCAATCATTTTTCTGATCGATGTCTTAGCGTCGGTGATGCTGATCGGTAGCCAGTAATTTTTTTTAGGTTCGCCGCAGGTTTTTATAGCGTCAGGTACCCCCATATATTATCTAATAAAGGTTTAACCCCTGATCGCCCCCCAGGTAACCCTTTCACCCCCTATCACCACTGTCGCTAAGCAATCGTTTTTATGATCGTTGTCTTAGTGTCGGTGATGCCGATAGGTAGCCAGTAATTTTTTTTTAGGTTCGCCGTCAGGTTTTTATATAGCGTCAGGTACCCCCATATATTACCCTAATAAAGGTTTTAACCCCCTAATTGCCCCTAGTTAACCCTTTCACCAGTGATCATCATATAAGTGTTACAGGTGACGCTGGTTAGTTAGTTTGCTTTTTATAGTGTCAGGGCACCCGCCGTATATAACCCAATAAAAGTTTAACCCCCTGATCGCCCGGCGGGTGATATCAGTTAGGTTTTAGCGTCAGAGAGGGTCTGCGTCACACCCCAGGCAGCGTCAGGTTAGTGCCAGTAACGCTAACACCCACGCGTAAAGCATACACCCCCCTTAGTGGTATAGTATCTGATCAGATCAATATCTGATCTGATCAGATCTATACTAGCGTCCCCAGCAGTTTAGGGTTCCCAAAAACGCAGTGTTAGCGGGATCAGCCCAGATACCTGCTAGCACCTGCGTTTTGCCCCTCCGTCCAGCCCAGGCCACCCAAGTGCAGTATCGATCGATCACTGTCACTTACAAAACACAACAAACATAACTGCAGCGTTCGCAGAGACAGGCCTGATCCCTGCGACTCCAGTGCTGTAGTAGGTAATTTCACCACCACAGTTAAAAAAAAAAAGCATATATGCCGAAGAATTGGGGCAGCAGGAGCGGAGGAGCGATTTTGCTCCTAATGCCGCGTACATACGGTCGAAATTCCGACGGAGGCTTGCCCGTGGAAAAGTCTGACCATGTGTACGCGGCATAACTTTTGCGAGAAGATGCCCCCATGCTTCGGCATATATAAATGGTGCATGTATGCCCATCATTAGAAGTGGGTGGATGAAGGGCGGTATTCTAATGGTGGGCATACCCACCGATCAATCTTTTTTTTTCGTTCAGCCAACAGGCTGCATGAAAAAAAAGATTACAATACATGTCCAACAAGGACCAGCAACGTACTGGTATGTTGCTGGACTTTGAATGTTTATACCAGAATGATGCCTGCGGGTTTAGGTATCATCTTGGTATCATTCTTTTCAGCCAGCGGCCGGCTTTCATGTAAAAGCAATCCTAGTGGCTAATTAGCCTCTGGACTGCTTTTACAAGCAGTGGGAGGGAATGTCCCCCCCCGGATATAAAAAGCGCCATTGGGAAATTGGGAAAGCATTTTATCACACCGATCTTGGTGTGCTCAGATGCTTTGAGGGCAGAGAAAAGATCTAGGGTCCAATAGACCCCAGTTTTTTCAAAAAAGAGTACCTGTCATTACCTATTGCTATCATAGGGGATATTTACATTCCCTGAGATAACAATAAAAGTGATAAAAATAAATAAATATGGAAGCAACAGTTTAAAAATAAAATAAAAAAGCAAAATTAATAATAAAAAAAAAAAAAAAAAAAAAAAAAAAGCACCCCTGTCCTGCCCTGCTCTTGCCCAATGGCGAACGCAAGCGTCGGTCTGGCGTAATATGTAAACAGCAATTGCACCATGCATGTGAGGTATCACCGCGAAGGTCAGATCGAGGGCAGTAATTTTAGCAGTAGACCTCCTCTGTAAATCTAACGGGGTAACCTGTAAATGCTTTTAAAGGCTTTTAAAAATGTATGTAGTTTGTCGCCAATGCGCGTTTGTGCGAAATTTTAAAGCATGTCGTGTTTGGTATCTATGTACTCGGCCTAAGATCATCTTTTTTATTTCATCAAACATTTGGGCAATATAGTGTGTTTTAGTGCATTAAAATTTAAAAAAGTGTATTTTTTCCCCAAAAAATGCGTTTGAAAAATCGCTGCGCAAATACTGTGTAGAAAAAAAAATGCAACACCCACCATTTTATTCTATAGGGCCTTTGCTTTAAAAATATATATAATGTTTGGGGGTTCAACATAATTTTCTTGCAAAAAAAAAAAAATGTTTTCATGTAAACAAAAAGTGTCAAAAAGGGCTTTGTCTTCAAGTGGTTAGAAGAGTGGATGTAAGCTTCCTAATGTTGTGTATAAAATGCCAGAACAGTTCAAAACCCCCCCAAATGACCCCATTTTGGAAAGTAGACACCCCAAGCTATATACTGAGAGGCATGTCGAGTCCATGGAATATTTTATATGTTGACACAAGTTGCGGAAATAATTTTTTTTTTTTTTTTTTTTGCACAAAGTTGTCACTAAATGATATATTGCTCAAACATGCCATGGGCATATGTGGAATTACACCCCAAAATACATTCTGTTGCTTCTCCTGAGTACGGGGATACCACATGTGTGAGACTTTTTGGGAGCCTATCCGCGTACGGGACCCCAAAAACCAAGCACCGCCTTCAGGCTTTCTAAGGGTGTCAATTTTTGATTTCACTTCTCACTGCCTATCACAGTTTCGGAGGCCATGGAATGCCCAGATGGCACAAAACCCCCCCAAATGACCCCATTTTGGAAAGTAGACACCCCAAGCTATTTGCTGAGAGGTATTGTGAGTATTTTGCAGATCTCGCTTTTTGTCACAAAGTTTTGAAAATTGAAAAAAAAAAAGAAAAAAAAAAAAAAATGTTCTTTCTTCATTTTCAAAAACAAATGAGAGCTGTAAAATACTCACCATGCCTCTCAGCAAACAGCTTGGGGTGTCTACTTTCCAAAATGGGGTCATTTGGGGGGGTTTTGTGCTATTTTGGCATTTTATGGCCTTCAAAACTGTGATAGGTAGTGAGGAGTGAAATCAAAAATTTGCGCCCTTAGAAATCCTGGAGGCGGTGCTTGGTTTCCGGGGTCCCGTACGTGGCTAGGCTCCTAAAAAGTCCCACACATGTGGTATCCCCGTACTCAGGAGAAGCAGCAGAATGTATTTTGGGGTGCAATTCCACATATAACTATGGCATGTGTGAGCAATATATCATTTAGTGACAACTTTTTGTAATTTTTTTTTTTTTGTCATTATTCAATCACTTGGGACAAAAAAAAAATATTCAATGGGCTCAACAGGCCT
The DNA here is from genome assembly GCA_029206835.1 of Rana muscosa. Lineage (NCBI taxonomy): Eukaryota > Metazoa > Chordata > Amphibia > Anura > Ranidae > Rana > Rana muscosa. The sequence goes on from CM055122.1 coordinate 142,326,535, forward strand.
CTCAGCAATTTCCTTGGGGTGTCTACTTTCTAAAATGGCCGTCATTTGGGGGGGGGGGTTTTGTGCTATTTTGGCATTTTATGGCCTTCAAAACTGTGATAGGTAGTGAGGAGTGAAATCAAAAATTTGCGCCCTTAGAAATCTTGAAGGCGGTGCTTGGTTTCCGGGGTCCCGTACGTGGCTAGGCTCCTAAAAAGTCCCACACATGTGGTATCCCCGTACTCAGGAGAAGCAGCAGAATGTATTTTGGGGTGCAATTCCACATATAACCATGGCATGTGTGAGCAATATATCATTTAGTGACAACTTTTTGTAATTTTTATTTTTATTTTTTATTTTTGTCATTATTCAATCACTTGGGACAAAAAAAAAATATTCAATGGGCTCAACATGCCTCTCAGCAATTTCCTTGGGGTGTCTACTTTCTAAAATGGGGTCATTTGGGGGGGTTTTGTACTGCCCTGTCATTTTAGCACCTCAAGAAATGAGATAGGCAGTCATAAATTAAAAGCTGTGTAAATTCCAGAAAATGTACCCTAGTTTGTAAACGCTATAACTTTTGCGCAAACCGATAAATATACGCTTATTGACATTTTTTTTACTAAAGACATGTGGCTGAATACATTTTGGCCTAAATGTATGACTAAAATTGAGTTTATTCGATTTTTCTTATAACAAAAAGTAGAAAATATCATTTTTTTTTTTAATTTTCGGTCTTTTTTCCGTTTATATCGCAAAAAATAAAAATCGCAGAGGCAATCAAATACCATTAAAAGAAAGCTCTATTTGTGGGAAGAAAAGGACGCAAATTTCGTTTGGGTACAACATTGCATGTCCGCACAATTTACAGTTAAAGCAGCGCAGTGCAAAATTCTGAATTCACCTCTGGTCCTCTAGCTACCAAATGGTCCGGGGCTTAAGTGGTTAATGGTATTTGATTGCCTCTGCGATTTTTATTTTTTGCGATATAAACGGAAAAAGACCGAAAATTTTGAAAAAAAATGATATTTTCTACTTTTTGTTATAAGAAAAATCGAATAAACTCAATTGTAGTCATACATTTAGGCCAAATGTATTCAGCCACATGTCTTTAGTAAAAAAAATGTCAATAAGCATATATTTATTGGTTTGCGCAAAAGTTATAGCGTCTACAAACTAGGGTACATTTCCTGGAATTTACACAGCTTTAAATTTATGACTGCCTATCTCATTTCTTGAGGTGCTAAAATGGCAGGGCAGTACAAAACCCCCCCAAATGACCCCATTTTTGAAAGTAGACACCCCAAGGAAATTGCTGAGAGGCATGTTGAGCCCATTGAATATTTTTTTTTTTTTTGTCCCAAGTGATTGAATAATGAAAAAAAAAAAAAAATTACAAAAAGTTGTCACTAAATGATATATTGCTCACACATGCCATGGTTATATGTGGAATTGCACCCCAAAATACATTCTGCTGCTTCTCCTGAGTACAGGGATACCACATGTGTGGGACTTTTTGGGAGCCTAGCCGGGTACGGGGCCCCAAAACCAAGCACCGCCTTCAGGATTTCTAAGGGCGTAAATTTTTGATTTCACTCCTCACTACCTATCACAGTTTCAAAGGCCATAAAATGCCAAAATAGCACAAACCCCCCCCCCCCCCAAATGACCCCATTTTGGAAAGTAGACACCCCAAGCTATTTACTGAGAGGCATGTTCAGTCCATGGAATATTCTATAATTTGCCACAAGTTGCGGGAATATGACAAACTTTGTTTTTTTCGCACAAAGTTGTCACTAAATGATATATTGCTCACACATGCCATGGGCATATGTGAAATTGCACCCCAAAATACATTCTGCTGCTTCTCCTGAGTACGGGGATACCACATGTGTGGGACTTTTTGGGAGCCTAGCCGCGTACGGGACCCCAAAAACCAAGCACCGCCTTCAAGGTTTCTAAGGGCATAAATTTTTGATTTCACTCCTCACTACCTATCACAGTTTTGAAGGCCATAAAATGCCAAGATAGCACAAAACCCCCCAAAATGACCCCATTTTGGAAAGTAGACACCCCAAGGAAATTGCTGAGAGGCATGTTGAGCCCATTGAATATTTTTTTTTTGTCCCAAGTGATTGAATAATGACAAAAAGAAAAAAAAATGTACAAAAAGTTGTCACTAAATGATATATTGCTCAAACATGCCATGGTTATATGCGGAATTGCACCCCAAAATACATTTGGCTGCTTCTCCTGAGTACGGGGATACCACATGTGTGGGACTTTTTGAGAGCCTAGCCGCGTACAGGCCCCCGAAAACCAAGCACCGCCTTCAGGATTTCTAAGGGCACAAATTTTTGATTTCACTCCTCACTACCTATCACAGTTTTGAAGGCCATAAAATGCCAAGATAGCCCAAAACCCCCACAAATGACCCCATTTTGGAAAGTAGACACCCCAAGCTATTTGCCGAGAGGCATGGTGAGTATTTTACAGCTCTCATTTGTTTTTGAAAATGAAGAAAGACATATTTTTTTTTCTTTTTTCAATTTTTAAAACTTTGTGACAAAAAGCGAGATCTGCAAAATACTCAACATACCTCTCAGCAAATAGCTTGGGGTGTCTACTTTCCAAAATGGGGTCATTTGGGGGGTTTTGTGCCATCTGGGCATTCCATGGCCTCCGAAACTGTGATAGGCAGTGAGGAGTGAAATCAAAAATTTACACCCATAGAAATCCTGAAGGCGGTGCTTGGTTTTCGGGGTCCTGTACGCGGCTAGGCTCCCAAAATGTCTCACACATGTGGTATCCCCGTACTCAGGAGAAGCAAAAGAATGTATTTTGGGGTGCAATTCCACATATAACCATGGCATGTTTGAGCAATATATAATTTAGTGACAACTTTTTGTACATTTTTTTTTTTCTTTTTGTCATTATTCAATCACTTAGTACAAAAAAAAAAAATATTCAATGGGCTCAACATGCCTCTCAGCAAATAGCTTGAGGTGTCTACTTTCCAAAATGGGGTCATTTGGGGGGGTTTTGAACTGGCATTTTATGCACAACATTAGGAAGCTTATGTCACACATCATCCACTCTTCTAACCACTTGAAGACAAAGCCCTTTCTGACACTTTTTGTTTACATGAAAAAAAATTTTTTTTTGCAAGAAAATTATTTTGAACCCCCAAACATTATATATATTTTTAAAGCAAAGGCCCTACAGATTAAAATAGTGGGTGTTGCATTTTTTTTTTCCACACAGTATTTGTGCAGCGATTTTTCAAACGCATTTTTTGGGGGAAAAACACACTTTTTTTATTTTTAATGCACTAAAAAACACTATATTGCCCAAATGTTTGATGAAATAAAAAAGATGATCTTAGGCCGAGTACATGGATACCAAACACGACATGCTTTAAAATTGCGCACAAACGCGCAGCGGCGAGAAACTACATTCATTTTTAAAAGCATTTAAAAGCCTTTACAGGTTACCACGTTAGATTTACAGAGGAGGTCTGCTGCTAAAATTACTGCACTCGATCTGACCTTCGCGGTGATACCTCACATGCATGATGCAATTGCTGTTTACATATGACGCTAGACCGACGCTTGCGTTCACCTTTGCGCAAGAGCAGGGGGGGACAGCGGTGCTTTTTTTTATTTTTATTATTTATTTTGCTTTTTTATTTTATTTTTAAACTGTTCCTTCCATATTTTATTTTTTTATCATTTTTATTGTTATCTCAGGGAATGTAAATATCCCCTATGATAGCAATAAGTAGTGACAGGTACTCTTTTTTTGAAAAAAAATGGGGGGTTAGACCCTAGATCTTTCCTCTGCCCTCAAAGCATCTGACCACACCAAGATCGGTGTGATAAAAGGCTTTCCCAATTTCCCAATGGCGCTGTTTATATCCGGGGGGGGGCATTCCCTCCCACTGCTTGTAAAAGCAGTCTAGAGGCTAATTATCTGCTAGAATTGCTTTTACATGAAAGCCGGCCACTGGCTGAAAAGAATGATACCAAGATGATACCTAAACCTGCAGGCATCATTCTGGTATAAACATTCAAAGTCCAGCAACATACCAGTACGTTGCTGGTCCTTGTTGGACATGTATTGTAATCTTTTTTTTCATGCAGCCTGTTGGCTGAACGAAAAAAAGAGATTAATCGGTGGGTATGCCCACCATTAGAATACCTCCCTTTATCCACCCACTTCTAATAATGGGCATATATGCCGAAGCATGGGGGCATCCTCCCGCAAAAAAGTTATGCCGCGTACACACGGTCGGACTTTTCCACGGGCAAGCCTTCGTCGGAATTTCGACCGTATGTACGCGGCATAAAAGGTTATGCCGCGTACACACGGTCGAACTTTTCCACGGGCAAGCCTCCGTCGGAATTTCGACCGTATATACGCGGCATTAGGAGCAAAATCGCTCCTCCGCCCCTGCTGCCCCCATGCTTCGGCATATATGCTCTTTTTTTAACTGTGGTGGTGAAATCACCTCCTACAGCGTTGGAGTCACGGCTTTATGTATCGTGGGAGCAAACGCTGTTGCTGTCAAGATAAATAAATCCGCGATGCAACTGAATGGCGTACCTGCTAAGCAAATGATGGTTAACATTAAAACAAAGTAACATTACAGTACAACAGTAAGACCTTACCATACCATACCTGCAAAGCAAATACCAAAACAAAACCTAGTAAAAAATAAAAACATTTTTTAACGCAACCTGTGCCTAAAATATATATATGCCGAAGCATGGGGGCATCCTCCCGCAAAAAAGTTATGCCGCGTACACACGGTCGGACTTTTCCACGGGCAAGCCTCCGTCGGAATTTCGACCGTATATACGTGGCATTAGGGGCAAAATTGCTCCTCCGTCCCTGCTGCCCCCATGCTTCGGCATATATGCTCTTTTTTTTTAACTGTGGTGGTGAAATCACCTCCTACAGCACTGGAGTCACGGCTTTATGTATCGTGGGAGCAAACGCTGTTGCTGTCAAGATAAATAATTCCGAGCTGCAGCTGAATGGCGCACCTGAAAACAAAAAATTACATACCTGAAAAGCAAGCATGATAAAACATTGCTGAATGGAATACAGTAAAAAAGAGCAGAACAATAGAGAGAAAATAGAGAGAGAGAGAGAGAGAGAGAGAGAGAGAGAACAATAAAACGACAACTATTTTTGTTTTTTTTATTTTATATTTTTTTGTGTTTTTGTTTTTTACGTTTTTTTTTTCTTTTTTACACTTTTTTTTTTAAACCTTAACAACTGTAATGGTTCGGGTCTCTCAAAATGTAATGGCATCTTGGGAGACCCTGTGTAAGTGTGTCCTAGTCTGTGAAATGCTGTACCCTATGCTAAAACTTCACTTTTGAGTGGTAGTGTTCAAAACATTCACCAAGGCAAAGACCAGGTTTGTCAGGACAGAGTGGACAATAATAACGGGTGTCAAGCCTAAATCCGCGCTTGCTACAGACACGACATCTTTTTTGGGGGGTTCGTTGGGTAGGGGTACTCGGGAGGAGATGCGTATAATGCCTCTCATGCAGCCGGCTTACTGCATTTGGTAGGGGATGGTGAGGTGCAGAACCGCCTGGATACAGGAGTTCTGTGACTATCTCATTCTGGAATTTTAGAAGAGATAAAGTCCCGCCTGAAGCTCTGTATAGCACATGAGCGTTCAGCAAAGCCAATTGGAATAAGGATAGAGACACTTTTTTGTACCAGCTTCTCGCCTTACGGTCAATTAGATACGGCGCCATCAACTGGTCGTTGAGGTCCACCCCTCCCATATTTTTGTTATATTCGTGGACACAGAGGGGTTTCTCCACAACACCAGTCGCCGTACGAATTTGGACTGTCGTGTCTGCATGAAGGGAGGTAAGAAGGAAAACATTCTTATTGTCCCTCCACTTCATAGCGAGCAAGTTATTACACTTTACGCAGGCTCTCTCCCCCAGCCTAAGACGGGCATCTACAAGCCGCTGGGGAAAGCCCCGGCGATTAGGTCGCACGGTGCCACATGCTCCAATCTGATGATCAAACAAGTGACTAAACAGTGGCACGCTCGTGTAATAATTGTCCACATACAAGTGGTACCCCTTTCCGAATAAGGGTGACACCAAGTTCCACACTATCTTGCCAGCGCTCCCTATGTAATCCGGGCAGTTGACCGGCTCAACCTGACTATCTTTTCCCTCATAAACCATAAAGCTCCATACATAGCCTGTTGCCCTGTCACAGCACTTATAGAGCTTGACCCCGTATCTGGCACGCTTGCTGGGAAGGTACTGCTTGAAAGCCAAGCAGCCAGAAAATTTAATCAGGGACTCATCAACGCAGACAGCTTGATCGCGAATAAACAAGGCTGCAAAACGTTCGTTGAAGTGGTTTATGAGGGGCCGAATTTTATAGAGCCGGTCGTATTCAGGGTCCCCACGTGGACGACAAAGTTCATTGTCGTTGAAATGCATGAACCGCAAAATCTGCTCGTATCGTTTCCTGGGCATGGAGGCAGAGAACACGGGCATGTGGTCAATTGGGTGCGTGGACCAATAAGCACACAATGACGGGAATTTATGTGTGCCCATGTTGAGGGAAAGGCCCAGAAAGGTCTTAAATTCGGAAACCGTAATTGGTTTCCAATCTCTGGCAATGGAAGGCAACTGGGGATTAGCGGCGATGAATTGACCAGCATATAAATTACTCTGGTCCACAATAGATCTATAGAGATCTTCCGTGAAAAACAGCGAATAAAAATCGATTGGCATAAAATCAGCTGTTTCCACCTGAATACCGGGTTGGGCAGTGAATGGGGGAAGTACGGGTTCTGCAGAAGTGGTGGGGACCCAATCAGGATAGGCGAATTCTGCAGGAAGGGCACTATGGGCACGACGGGCCTGCCTTTGTCTTCTTGGTGGCAGCGGGACACTACTTGTGCTTGCCACCCTCGCCAGCTTGAACTGCACTTATGGGACTCGCCACGTCACCACGTGATACTGCAGTGCTGGATGTACGCCCAGGCTGTACTAGGCCGCTGGTGCTTGCCAATTCACCAGAAGGAATAGCGGCGCTAGTACTACTCTGCTCCATGATACGAGAGCCCTGCGGTTCTTTCTCCTCAACAACCTCAGAAGATCGGGATCGGGTACGCCTGACCTTAGCAGGGACCTCAACTGCGTCGTCAGAGCTATCTGACGTGGGGCCGCTGACGTCACTGTCTTCTACGGGAAGATATTCTGAGCCTGAATCTGACAGATACGTGACCTCCTCTTCACTATCTGTCATGCTCAGAATCTCGTAGGCCTCTTTACTAGTGTACCTTCGACTTGCCATTTTGGGCTCTAAATTTAGGGGTACACTAGTAAGATTCACAGGAAAAAAAGCACCTGACTGTCATCAACAAATATATCAAACGCTACAAAAAAAACTGTTAGCGGTCGCAGGGATCAGGACTGTCTCTGCGAACGCTGCAGTTATGTGTTTTGTGTTTGGTAAGTGACAGTGATCGATCGATACTGCACTTGGGTGGGCTGGGCTGGGCTGGGCGGAGGGGCTAAACGCAGGTGCTAGCAGGTATCTGGGCTGATCCCGCTAACACTGTGTTTTTGGGAACCCTAAACCGCTGGGGACGCTAGTATAGATCTGATCAGATACTATACCACTAAGGGAGGTGTATGCTTTGCGCGTGGGTGTTAGCGTTACTGGCACTAACCTAACGCTGCCTGGGGCGACGCAGACCCTCTCTGGCGCTAAAACCTAATTGATCTCACCCGCCGGGCGATCAGGGGGTTAAACCTTTATTGGGTTATATACGGCGGGTGCCCTGATGCTATAAAAAGCAAACTAACCAACCAGCGTCACCCGTAACCTTTATATGGTGATCACTGGTGAAAGGGTTAACTAGGGGCAATCAGGGGGTTAAAACCTTTATTAGGTTAAATATGGGGGTACCCGACGCTATATAAAAACCTGACGGGTTACCTAAATAACTAAATAACTAACTGGGTAACCAGTGGGTAACCAGTGTCACCAGTGACACTTATACGGTGATCACTGGTGAAAGGGTTAACTCTAGGGGCAATCAGGGGGTTAAAATAATATATGGGGGTACCTGACGCTCTAAAAACCTGCGGCGAAACTAAAAATAAATAACTGGCTATCTAGGGCACCACCGGCACTAAATACAGCGATCGAAAATACGATCGCTTAGTGACGCTGGCGTTAGGGGGTGAAAGGGTTACCTGGGGGGCGATCAAGGGGTTAAACCTTTATTAGGGGGGTAGGGGGCTACCCTGGACCTAAAGGGGCCTAAACCTAACTGCCCTGCAACTTTTTACTATCACAGATGACACTAAATGCAGTGATCAGTAAAATAAATGATCACTGCAATCAGTGACACTGTGATTGGGGGCTGGGGGGTGACCTGGGGGGTGATCTGGGGGTGACTGGGGGGTGAAATGTGTGCCTATGTGTACCTAAGTGTCAGTGGACTGTTGGTGCACTAACCTGCTTCCTCTCTCCTCGGCGCCGGAATCGAAAAGACAGCCGCGAGGGAGATGACATCACTTCCTCCTGCCTGTGTTTACATCACATGGCGGAGGAAGCATTTTCATTCGCCGGGAGCGATCGCGAGGGGGTGGCCGAAATCGAATGGTCACCCCCTCATCTCTGATCGCTCCCCAACGATAAACGGCCGCTCACTGTATAGGAGGGGGGTCCGATCGGACCCCCCAACTATACAAAGGCGATCACGTATGCTCTACGTGATTGTGCCTGTCGGTGCCATTCTGCCGACGTATATATACAGTGAGCGGTCGTTAAGTGGTTAAAAGGCACACATCACTGGACATGTTTAAAGCGGGTCTACAATTTTGCTTAAAAAAGTGTAGTTACATATGTAATTAACTCAGTAATGTGGCCTTGGTTTTCATCTTCCTCACAGATCCCTATCCTGTCTGCAATTATAATGAAAATAATCCTTAAGCCTTTGCCATGTTGTTTGCACTCCCCGTTGTGGTTCCAGAAACTACAGAGATGAAGTCATGACATAAGGAACTGTAGTGCTAACTAGACATGTGCACACTGAAATATTTCATTTCGGAATTTTGTTTTCGTCCGAAAAATAAATTTATTTAGTTACTCCCGAAGTTCGTTTTTATTTATTTATTTTTTCGTTAGAAATTTCATTAGTCCGAAAATCTGAATTAATTAAGGTCGAATCTGTCATTGAAGGCTTATGGTGTCTGTTGAATTTTCAAAGAAGATTCGACAGAGCAGCGAAACTGTACGACACCGCAATCGTACATTTCCGGTCGAATGTTCTGCCTACAAGCTATAGTAGAATACCTATGTTGTATGACTAGTAATAATTATATTTATTAATTATTATTACTAGTCAACCCACATTATAATTTTTCTATAGCCTATGGGCAGAGCAATTGACCGGAAATGTACGATTGTGGCGTCGTACAGTTTAGCTGCTCCGTCAAATCTTCTTAGAACTTTCGACAGACACCATAAGCCTTCAATGACAGATTCGACGTTTGTATGTTTTTCGATGCTTTGTCGAATCTTCGTCGTTCATGTTGAATTGTCAAGTTAGTTCTAGCTATTTTACTGCTCCTCCTCTTTGGTTACAATCAGCCAATAACATTCATCATCATCATTATTTTTATTTTACTTTCCCCATGCATCTTTTCTCTCTATAATGTAAAATCTTTTCTCTCTATGTCGAATCTTTTCTCTCTATGTAGAATAATCTTGGACTAATAGAGTTAAGGTTAGGCACATTCGACCACAGGTTCGATGGACACAGATTGTTATTGTCAGCTTCATGTCGAATCTCCTATCTATATCAAACTGTTGTTGCAACGAAAACAAAAATAAAGCATTTGTTTATGTCGGATCTTTCGGTTTTCGGAATCTACGCTTTCGTTTTCGTTTGTTAAAACGATAACGAAAATACCTGAAATTCGGACGAAAATGCATTCGGGCGAAAACAAATGCACATGTCTAGTGCTAACCACCCAAAGCAACCACTGGATGTATTGGCTCCCCTGCTCCTGTGCCCACAACTCTGGAACAAGCACCACACACTGTGAGACACATGGCTGGGTGAGGAACAATTATTTCATATATACAGTAAATGCAATACCCTGGTAGCAAAAGTGATATGAAATAACAGAACTGATAAAGAAAACAGTTAAACTATAGCAAGGACTATATGATATATTGCAAATAGGTGAACAGTGAAAAGAAAAGCAATAGGTGTAGAGAACAACATCTCCTAACCCTATACCAGGGTCAGTCCCAACTAAGGAGAATTATGTCAGCCTGTGATGTTCGCTCTTCTGCTGCCAGCTTGTTGGGGCCCACCTGTTATGTTGGTGCACTCAGAATAATGTATTTTTAAGCATTGATGATGACACTGACTCTGGTCTATTTAAACACTCATAATGTCACTGATTCTGTGATATTTTCAGGCAACACTGTCCCTCTTTTGTCAAAGTGTAATATGGATTTTGCCAGTGGCCTTTCACCAACTTCTTGTGTTGGCAAATATTCTCCCTCTGTATACTGCATGAAACACAGCTGGTTTGCATCTGCAGCATCCTTCCCCCTTGTTCAGAAAATGGGCTCCACAAACATCCATGGCTCTCTTTCCAATGTCCTCTGATGTCTTTTGCTGTCCTCTCTCCCTCCGAGGCACAGTTGTGAGCAAACTATCAACAGTCAAAGATGTATACAGTCCTCTCAGAAACAGCCTCCACATGTCTTCCCAGCCCAGGAAAACACCACAAAACTACCTCTCCTCTTTGCCCCAGTGTCTTGTGGGATTTGCTGTCTTCTTTTTTCAGCTCACCAAACTAGCTCAGTCTGTCGGAGCTAAACCTGCACAATCCTTGCTGTCCACATCCTGTGTGCATCCCTATTCGGTGGAGGGCAGGCTTCCTCCCTAAACTGTGCCTGTATAAAAGTTTCCTCCTTAGCACTGACACAGAGTTATTTTCCTGCCAGAGCTCCAGACTGGGCTACAGAATGATGATGATGGGCAGGAATGAATGAATCTGATTTCACATAATCCTGCTTAGTAACACCCACAGACCAACCCATGAGCGTTGCCTCTGTCCCTCTGCTCTGCCAATCTGCTCATCATACCCAGTGGCATCACTAGGGTTGGAGTCACCTGGTGCGGTAAAATTTGGTGTCACCCCCCCCCCCCCGGTTACTGTTCAATCTGGGGCACTGAGCAGGCTAGAGCATAAGCACAGCTCTCCCCCTGTGTAATCCCCCTAATGGAACCTCTGTTTAATCCCCCTAATGGAACCCCTCATGTAATCCACCTAATGGAACCCCCCGTGTAATCCCCTAATGGAACCCCCCTGCAATCCCCCTAATAGAACCCCCCTGCAATCCCCCTAATGGAACCCCCCTGCAATCTCCCCAATGTAACCCCCCTCTGTACAATCCCCCTAATGGAACCCCCCTGCAATCTCCCCAATGTAACCCCCCTCTGTACAATCCCCCTAATGGAACCCCCCTGCAATCTCCCTAATGTATCCCCCGTGCAATCCCCCTAATGTAACCCCCCTTTGTACAATCCCCCTAATGTAACCCCCCTTTGTACAATCCCCCTTATGTAACCCCCCCTGTACAATCCCCTAATGTAACACCCCCCTCTCTGTACAATCCCCCTAATGTAACCCCTCTCTCTGTACAATCCCCCTAATGTAACCCCCCTCTGTACAATCCCCCTAATGTAACACACCCCCCTCTCTGTACAATCCCTCTAATGTAACCCCTCTCTCTGTACAATCCCTCTAATGTAACCCCCCTCTCTGTACAATCCCCCTAATGTAACCCCCCTCTGTACAATCCCCCTAATGTAACCCCCCTCTGTACAATCCCCTTAATGTAACCCCCCATATCTCCCCTCCCTACAGTCATAGACCTCAGATCAGCGCGCTCTGTCCACATGGATGTTCCTTCTCCTCCTAATAGGCTCCTCCTCCTAATATGTACTGTCAGTGTGGAGGAGGAGCCTAGGCCCCGTCGTTCTGTGGAGTCAGGATTGTAATTGTTGTGATAGGCAGCCGGCAGCGGCAATTGCAGTGTCGGTTCCCGGAGGACATGCGGGCGCCGTGCACTATGGCACTCTGGAGCTGTCTGCCTCACAACACAATTCTTACTCCTCCTCCCTCCCCGAACATCGCGGGGAGGGAGGAGATACCGGAGCAGGAGTGCACAGGGGAAGGAGGAAGAGGAGAAAGCTGCGGCGCCTGTCTTGATCAAGTGCCGTGATGGGTGTCATCCCTCTGGCGGGTGTCACCCGGGTGCGGCCTGCACCCCCCGCTCCCCCCTGGCAACGCCTCTTATCATACCTCAAGGGACAGAGCTGCAGGTATTGAGCTATCAGCAGGACAGTGCTTTACAGAGGGACCTTATTTTTACTCCTGCCAGTGGCTACAGCAATGATAGAGGTGGCTGCCCACTCTGCTGCCCACTGCTCTACTTTTTCTCCCAGTGCCTGCCCACACACTGTAGTTTAGTAAAAATTATAATAAGGTCTGCTGTTGAGAGGGAAGAGAGGTTTAAAGGAAAGAAAATCCAGAGCCTGGGCACCAACAGAATTTTATTTTTCCCGTTCAATATTTTTATTGAGTTTTTTATTTAAAAAATACAGAGTAACAGTATAACAATTGTCCCAACCTGAGGGCGAACATAACCCGTCAGCAAGGGCCGATAAACAAGTAACAAATGAGATGCAATAAATGGTTACAGTACATCAGTGAGAGGTGATCCCCTTAAAGGACAACTTCCAAGAATTGACCTGGGCAAGGGGATATATGGGTGTTCTCCTGAGTAATAAGGTATCCGTAGGTCTAGAGATGACTGGAGGGGGAGCCTCCATGCACCCGGTCTAGTGGTGAATTTAAGTATTTAAGGTGTTACTAAACCCACAACAGTAAAATCAGTCTGTATATGCAGTAAAGCCTCCTCTGCATTGTGTAAAAAAGGCTGTTTGATCCTGTCTTCTCTGATCCTCCCCTTCATCCTGAGTTCCAAAACAATCTCCGGATAGTACGGAGCCTTTGGGACAAGCTGCACACGCTCATTTTTGTGTGTATTGCTACAGAGTTTTTTTTCTTTCTTGGGAGAGTGCATGTGATCAGCACAGGCCCAATCAGCACTGCCCAGACAAAGGGTCAGGGGTCCTGCAGATATAGTGAATGCAGGGTCCTGGGTTTAGTAACACTTTAAGCACTGGTACTTCCATAAACAAGGTTTTTAAATTACTTCAGCATACTGATGGTAATGGTATTCTGGCAGTTCAGACACTGTGGCCACTGATTTAGCACACTTCACTTTAAATAGCCTTCTTGTGGGAACACTTTATGTGATTACTCTTGTCTAGAGGTGCCACTAGTGAAACCCCCCTCTGTTACTGACCCTCTTATGCCTAGTACACACGACCGGGATTCCCGACGGGAAAAGGTCCGTCGGAAATCCCGAGGGGAAAACCGAGAACCTGCTCTCTACTTTTCCCCCGTACAGACGATCGGTTTTCCCGTCGGGAAAACTCTGATGAGAGCTTTTCCTCGGGAATCCCGACCATGTTTATGCTCTTTGGAGTTTTTCCCCACAGGAAAACGGCCAAAAATGGCCGTTTTCTGCTACACACGGCCGGGTTGTCCGACGGGAAAAAGTCAGTCGGGAATCCCGGCGGGGAAAAAAGAGAGCTGGTTCTCTTTTTTTTGGCCGGCGGGTTTGGCAGTTTTCCCATCGGAAAAACGGCGACGGAGCATACACATGGCTCTGTGTAATCAGAGCGGAGATCGGTCACGTGTCACTCATAGCCATGCCCCCACACAGTAGTAATCACTCCCCTAGGCACACTTAACCCCTTTAGTGCCCCTAGTGGTTAACCCCTTCACTGACAGTGTCATTTTCACAGTAACCAGTGCATTTTTATAGCACTGATCGCTGTGAAAATGACAATGGTCCCAAAAATGTGTCAAAAGTGTCCGATGTGTCCACCATAATGTCGCAGTCACAAAAAAAAAACGCTGATCGCCGACATTACTAGTAAAAAAATGTTTTTTTATAAAAATGCCATAAAACTACCCCCTATTTTGTAAACGCTATAATTTTTGCGCAAACCAATCAATAAACGCTGATTGCGAGTTTTTTTACCAACAATATGTAGAAGAATACGTATCGGCCTAAACGGAGGAAATTTTTTTTTATATTTTTTGGGGATATTTATTATAGCAAAAAGTAAAAAATATAGATTTTCAAAATTGTCGCTCCATTTTTGTTTATAGCGCAAAAAATAAAAACCGCAGAGGTGATCAAATACCACCAAAAGAAAGCTCTATTTGTGGGAAAAAAAGGACGCCAATTTTGTTTAGGAGCCACGTCACACGACCGCGCAATTGTCAGTTAAATCGACGCAGTGCCAAATCGCAAAAAGGAGCCTGGTCTTTATGCTGCGTATTGGTCCGGGGTTTAAGTGGTTAAGGAACTGTAGCGCTAACCCCCCAAAGCAGCCACTGGATGTTCTGCTCCTGTGCCCACAACTCTGGAACAAGCACCACACACTCTGACACACATGACTGGGTGAGGAACAATTGTTTCAGATATACAGTAAATGCAATACCCTGGTAGCAAAAGTGATATGAAGTGATATGATGCAACAGAAATTATAAAGCAAACAGTTAAACTATAGCAAAGAGGTAATGGGGAGGGAGCTCCAGCCTATGATTGACAGCCTCAGCTTTGTTCCTGTGTGCCTCCAATCAGCTCTCAGAGCTCCCTTCAATACAATCCACAGAGTGTAACTTCAGCTCCCTGTTCCCACTTTCTAAAAGCTCAGACAAGCTGTATAAATTCTGCACGTTGAACAGCTGTAGAGAAGAGAGGGCTGCTGATAAACAGGTACAATATATGTAGGAGGATTTGTTTAATTTCTGTGTATCATCTGATGCTGGTCATTTTACTGAGTATATGTAAGAATTTACAACTATGTGTAACTACTAAGTGTATTTCTTTTAAATATAAGCAGTGTAAGTGTATGAATTTAAATTGGTAACAGCTTCTTGCAGTCCCTGTAGAGAAAATCTCAGAATAAGTGAGGGAGAAGCAGTGCAGGGAGCCAATCAGTTGTGCTGCATGTGCTTACATAAGTGACAGACAGGTGACATCATCAGTGTACTACTTCTCCTTTGACTGTCTGAATGGAGGAGGGACAAGACCTGCAAGTGCCACTTAATTTCAGAAGAGAAAAATCAGGTGTTCCATTCCAAAGAGCCTGTGCTGCTTAAGGCCCCTTTCACACGGGACGAATCAGTAATGATCCGCCCCGCGAACCTCCGTTTGCTCAGCGGGGATCGCTCCGTTGATCCCCGCTGAGCCGTCAGATGACAGGGCGGTCCCCGCACACTGTGCAGGGACCGCCCTGTCAGATATCCGTTCTCCCCTATGGGGGGATCGGATGAATGCGGACCGTCTGTCCGTGTTCATCCGATCCGCTCCGCAGACGGATAGAAAAGTAGGAATTTTTCTATCCAGAAAAACTGAGCATTGCTGACATAGATGAGATCGGTTGTCAGCGGATAACACCCGCGATCTCATAGGGACCAATGTACTGTATGTCCCTTTTTCATCCGTACACGGATGGATGAAAAAGTGGACATACGGTCCGCTGGTGTGAAAGGGGCCTTAATAATGGGACTGAAAGGACAGAAACACAAATTTTCTGTCAGGTAAAACAGCCCCAATATATGTTTTTCATCTGTATATTTAGCTGTTTGCCTGGATTTCATCTTTAATATAATTTATGAAAGTTTATAAAATGGTAACTTTGATATTCATAATACACATTTCACTGTATTTATCTCACTGTGCTGCCCTTTATAAAATAAACTTCTGACATGAAACATGAACAAAACAAATTCCCTCTATAGTATGTATAGAGAGCACTAAGTGTAATTTCTGTCTGCTGCCTCGTTCCTTTGCTCTCTGTATTAGTCAGGTTTTTCTGACACCCTGAGGTAAGAAGGTGACAGGAAAGGTAGCCCCAGCACACACACTGTGATTGGCAGCCTCAACCCTGTTCCTGTGTGCTATGTGAAGGGAGGGGTGTCCCTTCCCTGCAATAAGCTCCAATAAGCTCTCAGAGCTTTTCTCACTGAGATCTGCAGAGCGGAATTTCAGGTCCTCACAGCCTGCAATCTGAAAGCTCAGACAAGCTGTATAAGATCTGCACTTTGAAACGCTGTAGAGAAGAGGTGGGCTGCAGATCAGGGCCACTCCTGTACTGGGCTTGGGCCTCATCAGTTTAAAAGGGGGGCGCAGGCACCTGCTGAGCAGGAGGGCTGGCTGTTCTTCCTCAGGGCCGCTGTTAGAAATCACGGGGCCCCGTACAGGCTACCTGACAGGGCCCCCCAGGCCCCCCCTAAATATATCAAAACAATATGTTTACAAATACACTAAAATCATTATTAGCAGACACAAACATAACAGAGAATCTGTGTGAATTAGCCATTTTTAAATAGTTTTTTTAAAATCTTTAAACATTTTTTTAATATAATTTTTTTAAAGAATGTTAAAATTTATTAAAATGTATTTTATTTTACAATTTGTTATTTTTTTGCGGGACAGGTAAGCAAGCAGTGCCATGGGGGGGGGGGGGGGAGGGCAGCACAGTGACAGAGGGACACACAGGGGGGATCAGAAGCAGGCAGAACAGGGAGGGGATCGGTGCGGGGGAAGTAATTCTGTAATTGCCCCTCCATACGGCCACAATGATTCCCTCTGCTGTCCGGGCCCCCCTGTTTGCCTGGGCCCCCTACAGGAGGGCTGGTGGTCCCCCCCTATCAGTGGCCCTGTTCTTCCTTATCGCAGACACCGATCCTCTTCTACCTCCCCCTGCAGCACTGCCAGCTTCTCCTCCTCTCCCTCCTTCCAGCTGCACTTCAGGGGGATTGGTTCTAGCACATGCGCCCCTTCCATCTGCTGCTTGGGCCCCACTGTGTGCCCCTTTCCCGCACAGTGCTTCTGGCTTCTTTCCTCTCCTCTCCCACTGCTGCGGGTACACAGGGAGATGTTTCAGGATTCAGTGCTGGGAAAGGGGTCAGTAAATATGTAATTTTTCTGGTTCCTTCCTTCCCTGAATGAACACAGTGAGCGATCAGTATCAATCACTCCCATGTCTGTTCATTACTGAAGCATAGTACATTTTGTTCACTATGCTTCAGTTTGTGAATGAGCAGGAAGCCTCAGAGCATTTCCTATTTATTAATCAATGCAGCTGAGGCTGTATAAAACAAACTGATAAATCTATGTCCTAAGTCACTTTTGGCCGGGGGTATCCTGTATGGGGCCTTGTGGTTTTTAACAGCAGCCCTGCTGCAAATAAACAGGTACAACTTATGTAGGAGGATTTGTTTCATCACTGTTTATCACCTGAGGCTAGTCAGTTCACTGGATATCTGTAAGGGTTTACAACTACTTTAAAGTGGTTGTAAACCCTTTACAACCACTTTTACCTACAGGTAAGCCTAGATTAAGGCTTACCTGTAGGGGCTCAAAATATCTCCTAAACCTCCACAGTTTAGGAGATATTTACAATAATGATGGGCGCCGATGTCTACGGCGCATTCGCCGTGGACAACGGAGCAGGCGCACTTTTGAAACGGCGGTTGTGACGTTTCTAAAAGAGGTCATGCCGTGAACGGCGGCACCCGCACACATGCGTCATCGCGGCTCCAGCTAATCACAGCGCCCAAGCCACGATACCCGGAAGCAACCCCCGGGAGAGATGTCGGCCGCCGGAGCAGTGTACGAGGACGCCTGCGGGGGCTTCGATCTGAGATGAGTATTGCATACTAGCTCATTATGCTTTTGTCTTGCAGGTGTTATTTTTTATTTATTTTTTGGAAAGTGGGTTTACAACCACTTTAAGTTACCCACAGTTTTTTAGTTTTGAATTTTAACTATAGTTATTCAATTCTTTCTTTCTTAAACTGAACTGGAAGAGGCTCTCTTAGCAGTTCAGCATGAACCTCTTCAAATGTGTCCATCAGGGTCACTATTTCTGAAAAATAAGCAAACAGCTTTTCATTTACACAACTTTCAAAGTGTGTGTGCCACTTTAGTTTCACTGTTAGTATTTTTGCAAATGGAACCGGATACCAGAGTTCCCACCCTCTCTCTAATAGAAAATATCATTACAGCAATACTAATATTACTTTAGTAATTGATATACCGTATTTTTTCGCCTCAATAAGACACACTTTTTTCACCCCAAAAAATGGGGGAAAATGTCTCTACGTCTCATGGAGCCAATATTGACCAGGCCTCCCCCTGTCGCCACCGCCATGTTACATACCGGGTCGGCCGTGGTCCAAGGGCATGGCCGCAGAAGGGAGGCAGCCGGTGCCATCTGCTGGAACTCACTGGGGTTAGACTGGTCCGCGGTGGTAGCGACCATCTTTTTCGGGCCCGGCCATGTCCCAGCAGCACGCATGATGATCATATAGCAAGGGAAGGGGGCCCAGCCCGGGTAGAAGAAGCCCAGGAAGCTCTGCAGCAGGCCCTGTGCGCGGAGGCATGCAACGTTATTACGTGTCGCTCCACGCACTGGGCTTGCTCACCTGCTGCTGCAAACCTATAGTGTTGCCGCATTGGTCGCCGCCTCACTCTAAGACCAAGTCCCTTCCAGTCCCTCGACAATCAATGCTTGTCTGCAACGGGCAGAAGAGAAGAGGAGAGGAGTCAGACCAGCAAGCAACAACAGGGCCAGGGACCAGGAGTCATTGGAACAGGTCAGGCTGCATTTCATGGGCACTGGTAAGGCTGCATTTAATTGGCACTGGTCAGGCTGAATTTCATGGCACTGGTAAGGCTGCATTTAATTGGCACTGGTCAGGCTGCATTAAATGGGCACTGGAAAGGCTGCATTTCATTGGCAATGGTAAGGCTGCATTTAATTGGCACTGGTCAGGCTGCATTTAATTGGCACTGGTCAGGCTGCATTTCATGGGCACTGGTAAGGCAGCATTTAATTGGCACTGGTCAGGCTGCATTAAATGGGCACTGGTAAGGTTGCATTTCATTGGCACTGGTAAGGCTGAATTTCATTGGCACTGGTCAGGCTGCATTTAATGGGCACTGGTAAATATGTTAGTACACTATTTGGTTCAGAATATTTTTTTTCTTGTTTTCCTCCTCTAAAACCTTGGTGCGTCTTATGGAGCGAAAAAATACGGTAAGTACTAACAAGAAAGATGTGGTACTAAAAGGCTCCATTCATAATATACTAATTCCAGTTACCGTATATTAATCATTCCTTGCTTTACCAGACATCACTGACATTTTACTTCACTGGCTTTAACTTCATTATCTCATAATACCATAACCAGGGTAAAGTAAAACTGAGCCAGATAAATACGAGGTACAGTATGTCTCCCCAGTTTCCCTCTACCCAGCTGAGTTTTGGAAATAAAAGCAAGCATGAAAATCGGTAACCTGAGATTCGTTTCTGAAATACAAGCAACCTAAAAGTTCAGAAATATGCATAAGTACACTGTCACCTGCTACTAAAAGAAAAAGAAAAGAAAAGGTCAAATATTTAAAAGAAAAGAAAAGGTCAAATTAAACTTGAGCCACAATGGTGCATTACAACAAAAAAAAAAAATGCTGCATTCATTTTATTCAGTGCATTACAAAAACATGAAGAAGAAATATGAATATATTATTAAGATGAAGCATTGTCCCTGCATAGACAGTAGCAGAATTTAAGGACAAACATCAGGGTATGACAATTTGAATAGAAGCCTTTTATTAAAAGCTTGACCTAATCACATTGTAGAGAAAATGCAGGTTAGTGCCAAAACAGCATTTTTATTGATAAATTGTTTTGATATCAGAGGGATCAGTATATGACAGGAATTATTCTCTGACCTGCATAGCTGTAGATATATACAGTAGTTGTACTAAAATGATTTTTTAGGAAAAAATATTGCAGCCACAGGAATTCTAGTTGTCACGTTTCAGCTGCAGGCTGGAAAAATTTGCATCCAACATTTAGGCTGGGTTCACACTTGTGCGATGCGGGAACCCTGCAAATCCACTGCGGGTTCCCGCATCACACACGGCTCGCACAGCAGTTCACACTGCCATATGCGAACTGCCGGGAGTCTCAATACATTGTTTATGACATCCCCATTTCAGCTCGCATATCGCACTGCGAACTGACAGTTCAGACATAAATCGGTTCACATGGGTGTGAACACCCAAATGATCCGATTCTGGTGCGGACCAAAAAAAGGGTCCTGTGCGAGTTTAGTCCGAATGCGATGTGATATCAGCCATACAATCTGTGTATTGTCCAACATATGTGTGGTTGTTAGGAGTGTAATACTGTACTGGAGTGCACATTTATTCACTATGCTTAGATGCAGACGTAGGCACCTTTGGCTCAATTTCCCATGGGTTCCTAGGCACCCTCAGGGAAGATAGGTTTCCCAGCTTATGTTCTTCAGCTGCTCAGAGAGGCCACACCTAATGAGGCAGAGGTAGCAGGGCAAAATGATTTGCAGCCAGGTAAGAGACCCTCCACTGTCTGAACCAGTGTAGAGGCAGCTGGATAGGATCCTTCCAAGCTACGGTAGGGAGATCATCCTCAATTGGTACCAGAGTACAGCACTTCCAGTGAGGTGGCCGTGTGTTCCCAGGCTTGCGATGCTTCCAGCTGTTCATCTGTGTTATCAGAGTTACCTTGGACTTCACTGAGAGGGGTGCTTTTTATGAGGATAATTATATGTAGCTGTTTGTGTTCTGAACTGTTTTACTAAAGTAGAAATTCTCAGATTGACTTTTTCTTGTTATATAGTTCTATGTATACAGTAGTATATTCTGCAGTGTATTTATGTTTTTGCTGTCCTGAACACTTTTTGCATTGATGCCTCTTACTTTGCACCTGTATAGTTGTCATGGATATGCAGTAGTGTTTGTCTGCCATCTTACCTTCCTCCTCATGTGTTCATCTAGAGACCAGACCTCCTTCACCTGGCTTCCTTTATAATCTCCTCCCAGCCTGACTCCACCCCAGGCCCTATCACTGAACACTATATTAACCTGTGCACTGCAAGCCTGCTTTGCGGATCAACGTGTTTGTTAGGCATTGTGTGTTTGGGTTCCTGCCTGCCGTGTGCTACGTCTGTCTCTCTGTTACGTTATTGGCTTGTCCCCGACCATCCCTGTCTGCTCGTGACCCTTGACCTTCGGCTCGTTCTTCGTTATCCCTGTCTGCTTGTGGCCCCTGACCTTCGGCTTGTTATTCGGTTCTCTCTATCGTGTGCTGCTGCTTCCCCTTATCCTACGGGGCGTGAGCTAGGAAACTCCAGGGGTCGCGACCTGGTCCCAGCCTGCAGCGTAACATCCTCACCACTAGAGGCCCTGGAGAAGACCAGCTGGGTCTTAGACTCCGCGCCCTGGGGAATCTTGGCTCTCGCTTCCGTTGGGATCCCGGTTGTGCTCCTCTGGTCCCGCTTTCCACAACCACCCAGTTTCCTATCCACAGAAGCCAGCCATAGGGTTCACTACCTCGCGGTGCACTCCTGTCCCCCTACGGTGTGCATCTGTCACCTGGCCACAGGTGACCCTGACAATAGTAAACTGAAAATTACAGTTACACCCTGCCTTATTATTCGTCTATTTAAAAATGCTTTTAAAATACCAGTAGGTCTGACCAGTGGCGTCGCTATGGGGGGCGGGGGGTGGGGGTGACACCGTGGCCACCACTACACAGTGCACTATATTGTTTGCACTTCAGAGCTGCAGGGGAGCGGTGCAAACAGGACACGCAGCCATGCGGGGGAGGCTGCCTATAACACTCCCCCATCATTAAATCAAGTGAAGCTGTCCCTCGGGGATCTCCAATCTCCCCTGAGGCAGCCGGAGTTGGTGGGCAGAGCTGGGGGTGTGGCTGCCTCCTCCACTCCTCCCACAGACTCCTTCAATCTGGCTAATCCCACGGTGGAAGGAGGAGAAAGAGGCGAGGACACAGCAGCCTTGAGTGTCTTTATCTCTCCAGCTATGCTGTAAGTTACTGCACACTGTGACTACATAGAGTCCTAACCTGCCCCACCTCAACCTGCCAATATACAACCCTAACCTTCCCTATACCACCCCAACCTGCCCTATACCACCCCAACCTGCTTTATACCACCCTGAACTGCCCTATATTACCCTAAACTGCCCTATACAACCCCAACCTGCTTTATACCACTCCAAACTGTCCTATATTACCCCAACCTGCCCTATACCACTCCAACCTGCCCTATACCACCCCAACCTACCCTATACCTCCCTAACTTGCACTATACCACCCAACCTGCTTTATACCACCCTAGCCTGCCCTATATTACCCTAACCTGCCCTATACCACCCCAAACTCCCCTATACCCCCTAACCTACCCAATACAACTCTAAATTGCACTATACCACCCCAACCTGCCCTATATTACCCCAATATGCCAAATACCATGCTAACCTGCCAACCCCAATCTACACTATACCACCCTAACCTGCCCTATACCACCCCAAACTGCACTATATTACCCTAACCTGCCCTATACCATCCTATACTACCCTAACCTGCCTCTATACCACCCTAGTCTGCCACTATACAACCCTATATGACCCTAACATGCCACCATACCACCACTATCATTTACAGGGGCTGGTTTGAGATGCGTGACCATTCACTGCCTGCAGGGCGCTGGGCAGGATAGACAGGGGGGGTGACACCATGTTTTACCGCACCAGGTGACACCAACCCTAGTGAAGCCACTGGGTCTGACCGTTAGGAAAGAAAGAACCAGCACCAGAGCTTAATGTTAAACAGTTTTTTTAAACTAAAGGTGCCTACAGACAATAGAAAACATTCACTGATCCAGCGATGTGTATTAAAATCAGAAATGTTCATATGTCTGTAATGGGTTCATCTGTATTTTTGATCCTGTTCCTCTCACTGTTTCTCCAGTTAGGAAAAAGGAAGCAGTGAGAGTGATAACTTTTCTTTCCACACAAAGATCTAAGACTCCAGGCATTCCTGCTATTTTGAAATGTTGTAAGAAGCTTTTCAGAGAATATTTTTATATAACAAGGCCTGCTCTAAACAGAGATAATGATGATGTTAATGTTGTTAAAGTTTGTGTCTGAATCATCTATTATGATACATTGTTCTTCTATTAGAACCTCCAGCAATGCTCAAACGTATACAGTAGCAGTGGCATGTTCTGTGTATATGAGCAAAGTCTGTGAGTGGGAAATGAAGAGAGTGATGGTCATGTCAGATAAAAGTAGGGCTGGGAATTAAAATCGAAATTAGACATGGCCTGATCACTACAATGTGAGGATATGATACTTCTCAAGGGAACGGCCCATGGATGGTAATAGTTCATAGGAGCCTCCAGGGGCACTGACCCACTGTTTAAGGGGACACCAGTGTTAATTTTGGTGACAAAAACAATTTTGTCATAATTTTTCGTCTCAATTGACGAAAATTATGACGAAAATCAATTCCATTTTAGCCAACGAATGAAAACGAAACGAAAATGTGAGGGAGGGACGTTTACCAATATGAACTTCCGTTTTCCTTGGAGCTCCACCTGTACAGCCCATGAGTGCTTCCCTTCCCAGCAAGCAAGGTAGCGACCGTAGTGTGCTTAGTGGTGTGGCGTGCTTAGCACTGTACAGCATTACAGTCCTCCTTAGACGACCGTCCAGAGCACTGTGTATTACCGGCCACCTCAGACTGATCAGAGCATGGTGTAGCATTACAGGCTTCCTTAGATGATCGACTAGAGCACTGTACATTACAGGCCTCCCGAGTCCCAACAGTCCTGACCGTCTAGAGGACCAGAGTATTGTGCATTACAGTCCTCCTCAGACCACCGTTCAGAGCACTGTGCATTACAGGCCTACTCAGTGCACCATCCAGAGCACTGTGCAGCATTACAGGCCTCTCAGACAACTGTATAGAGCACTATGCATTACAAGCCTCCTCAGACCACTGTTCAGAGCACTGTGCATTACAGGCGTCCCCTCAGACCTATGTCCAGAGCACTGTGCAGCATTACAGGCCTCTCAGACCATCACCAGAGGACT
This sequence comes from Rana muscosa, assembly GCA_029206835.1. Lineage (NCBI taxonomy): Eukaryota > Metazoa > Chordata > Amphibia > Anura > Ranidae > Rana > Rana muscosa. The sequence continues at coordinate 142,350,709 of CM055122.1, forward strand.
GTTCAGCATTATAGGCCTCCTCAGACCATACAGATCACTGTGCAGCATTTACAGGCCTTCTAAGAGTGACGACCATTCAGAGCACTGTGCAGCATTTACAGGTCTCCTAAGAACATCATCCAGAGCACTGTACATTACAGACCTCCTCAGACAACCATCCACAGTGTCTGTGTAGTTTGTTCAAACATTAATACCATAAATATTAACATGATATTAGATTTTTTTTACTCCAGGACTATATAATGAGTTTAGAAATTCTAGAGACTTGCTTACATAATGCTTTACAATTTAACTAAAACAATTGCAGATGACTAAAATGCGACTAAAACTAAAATGGGATTTGAGTCAAAAGCCTGACTAAAATTTAATTGAAATTTGACGCCAAAATTAAAACTGGGGGGTACTCACTTATGGCCCCGACACACCATTAACTGTTTATTTAATTTTATTACATGTATGCTTTAATAACGTTTTTTCTTTAGGTCAGGCTTGGACAAACTATTATTTACTGTATGTGCCTAAAAGATCATTTGTCTTGAGGTTTATGCATGGCTATGAGACTCTTGCTTGTAGCATAGTAATTAAAGTGCATTTTGTGTGTAGGGATGAGCCGAACACTCCCCGGTTCGGTTCGCACCAGAACATGCGAACGGGCAAAAAATTTGTTCGAACACGCGAACACCGTTAAAGTCTATGGGACACGAATATGAAAAATCAAAAGTGCTCATTTTAAAGGCTAATATGCAAGTTATTGTCATAAAAAGTGTTTGGGGACTCGGGTCCGTCCCCAGGGGACATGTATCAATGCAAAAAAAAGTTTTAAAAACGCCCGTTTTTTCGGGAGCTGTGATTTTAATAATGCTTAAAGTAAAACAATAGACAATTCCTTTAAATTTCGTACCTGGGGGGTGTGTATAGTATGCCTGTAAAGCAGCGTATGTTTCCCGTGTTTAGAATTGTCCCTGCACAAAATGTCATTTCTGAAGGAAAAAAAGTAATTTAAAATGAATCCCCGGCTATAATGAATCCCGGGTCCCCGTCAATACAGAGAAAAGTCATTGTTTTTTTAATGATTTTTATCTGTATTGCCGACCTGACAATTCATTAATAGATGCAGTAGTTTTAAATTACTTTATTTTTTCCTTAAAAAATTACATTTTGCGCAGGGAACCAAAATTTAAAAAAATGCGTGGGGGTCCCCCCCAAATTCCATATCAGGCCCTTCAGGTCTGGTATGGATATTAAGGGGAACCCCGCAACAAAATAAAAAAAAAATGGCGTGGGGTCCCCCCCAAAATCCATACCAGACCCTTCAGGTCTGGTATGGATTTTAAGAGGAACCCTGCACCAATTTTTTTTTTTAAATGGCGTGGGGTCCCCCAAAAAATCCATACCAGACCCTTATCTGAGCACGCAACCTGGCAGGCCACAGGAAAAGAGGGGGGACGAGAGAGCGCCCCCCCCCAACCGTACCAGGCCACATGCCCTCAACATGGGGAGGATATCCCCATGTTGATGGGGACAAGGGCCTCATCCCCACAACCCTTGCCGGGTGGTTGTGGGGGTCTGCGGGCGGAGGACTTATCGGAATCTGCAAGCCCCCTTTAACAAAGGGGACGCCCAGATTCTGGCCCCTCCCCTATGTGAATTGGTAACGGGTACATTGTACCCCTACCATTTCACAAAGAAAGTGTAAAAAAAAAAAAAAAAAACACACAGACACAGTTGGGAAAGTCCTTTATTAAAAATAAAAAAATAAAAAACCCATTCCAGCGATGTACTCCAGGCTGTCCAGCGTTGTTCTCTATGTCCCGCGGTGATCCGATGTCCAGCGATGCTGCAGTCTCCTCCACCTCCAGTCTATACTCCACACGAAACCCCCATGATGTACGAGGGGGCGGCGTCACCCGTCACAACATAGGTTAAGCCCCAGCTTTCCCCACCTACGTCATTGGCTATTCCCCGGCAAGCGGGGAAAGCCGGGGCTTACCCTATGATCTGACGGGTAACCCCGCCCCCTCGTACGTCAGACCCCGCCTACGTCTTTGGCTATTCCCTGGCAAGCGGGGAAACCCGGGCTTTCCCAGTGACGTGCGGGTGACCCCGCCTCCCTCTGATGTAACGCAGGTTTCCCATTGCATCAGAGGGGTGCGGGGGTCACCCGCACATCATTGGGAAAGCCCGGGTTTCCCTGCTTGCCGAGGAATAGCCAATGACATAGGCAGGGTCTGACGTACGAGGGGGCAGGGTCAACCGTCAGATCATAGGGTAAGCCCCGGCTTTCCCCGCTTGAACGGTGTTCCGCATACATCATTGGCTATTCCCTGGCAAGCAGGGAAAGCTGGGGCTTAACCTATGATGTGACGGGTGACCCCGCCCCCTTGTACATCATAGGAATTGGATTACATCGCTGGAATGTTTTTTTTTTTTTTTTTAATAAAGGACTTTCCCAACTGTGTCTGTGTGTTTTTTGACAATTTTTTACACTTTCTTTGTGAAATGGTAGGGGTACAATGTACCCTTTACCAATTCACATGGGGGGGGGGCGGAATCTGGAGGTCCCCTTTGATAAAGGGGGCTTCCAGATTCCGATAAGCCCCCGCCCGCAGACCCCCACAACCACCGGGCAAGGGTTGTGGGGATAAGGCCCTTGTCCCCATCAACATGGGGACATCCTCCCCATGTTGAGGGCATGTGACCTGGCACGGTTCAGGAGGGGGGGGCGCTCTCTCGTCCCCCCTCTTTTTCTGCGGCCTGCCAGGTTGCGTGCTCGGATAAGGGTCTTGTATGGATTTTTGGGGGGACCCCACGCCATTTTTTTTACAATTTTGGTGCGGGGTTCCCCTTAAAATTCATACCAGACCTGAAGGGCCTGATATGGAATTTGGGGGGGGGGGACCCCCACGCATTTTTAATTTTTTAATTTTGGTTCCCTGCACAAAATGTCATTTTTGAAGGAAAAAAAGTCATTTAAAACGATTGCATCTATAAATTATTTAAAAAAACGTCAGGGGTTGCCCTTAATATTCATACCAGACCCAAAGGGCCTGGTAATTTACTGGAGCGGGACCTCTGACATTTTTTTTCAATGACTTTTCTCTGTATTCATTATAGCCGCGAGTGGTTTTAAATGACTTTTTTTCCTTCATAAATGACATTTTGTGCAGGGACAATTCTAAACACGGGAAACACGCGCTGCTTTACAGGCATACTATACACACCCCCAGGTATGAAATTGAAAGGAATATTTCACTTTTATTGTTTCACTTTAAGCATTATTAAAATCACTGCTCCCGAAAAAACTGACGTTTTTAAAACGTTTTTTTGCATTGATACATGTCCCCTGGGGCAGGACCCGGGTCCCCAAACACTTTTTATGACAATAACTTGCATATTAGCCTTTAAAATTAGCACTTTAGATTTCTCCCATAGACTTTTTCAGGGCGTTCCGCAGCTTTTCGAATTTGCCGCGAACACCCCAAATTGTTCGCTGTTCGGCGAACGGCCGAACAGGCAATGTTCGAGTCGAACATGAGTTTGACTCGAACTCAAAGCTCATCACTAATTGTGTGTACAAGAACTGTGGTATACATGGGCAACACATACAGGGAAAGGGCTCAAGCTCTATTTAACCTTCCATACTTCCACCATTTGACACAACCTAGCCACACCCACTGTTCCACTCCTTATTGTGCCCAAAGGTGCCAGTTTTCTTTCACAATTCTAGCAACGCCACTGGTTGCAACTTTAGGAACAAAGTTAGGAAAGAAACTAAAGCCTATATTTTGTGTCTATGGCTTTATGTTCCTTATATCTGAAGATACCTTGTATTTTTCTGTCAACACTTTGATATTTTCTGTTTAAAAAAAAAATGGTGATCTCAACCCTGATAATGTGGCTGTGAATTGTTGTAACGCTTGGAAGAACACTTGATACGTAGTCCCGCTGGAAATCACCAGACAGTAACTGACTGGTGGAAGAAGCATCTGTTCCACAACAATTTATTGATGAAATCATGGACAACAGCAAAGTGCAGAGTGCTTAATTGTTTTCTTTCCATATATTTTTGTTGTTCTTTCGTTTGCTTTCCTTCTGGCATTTTTCATAATTTACATTCACAAACTGTTACAGAGAGCCTGGCGTAATTAGTCTAAACATGACAGATGGGGTGATGATAAGGAAGTGGATGGACAGACTCTTGGCTAATGGAGTAAGAAGAGCACATTGATACAGAGAATGTATGCCAATAACTTTGAACACTTGAGGCATTTGGATTTACTAGATAGAAAATATCCCTTGCTGTATCTGCACTGTTAAGTCTAGCCACACATTTTAAATAAGCAACCTTACAATGTCTAAAGGTATGTCTCTGAAAACTGTAAGTCTTTGTTGGTTTTAAACTGTTTAGTGGGGGCTTAGATCTACAATTATATTATACTGTTGTAGATTCAGCTTTTATGGTTTTAAGGTTCAGTGCTCAAGATGACTATGCAACATGTTAATGAAGTGGTGAAATTACCACACACTCACTAAAAAGTTACTACATCTTTATTCTTCAACACATCTAACAAAATTCACATGTACTCACTGCCATCTGCTTTGGGAAATATTACTTACTATAATGTATCACCTTTTATTTAAACCCAGTAATACAAATAGTAAACATACCGAAGATGGATCCGGATGGCTAGCATAGAACTTAACAGCCGATGTGCTTGCTTCCAGAGTGAAAGGGAAAAGGCTGAAGAAGCTGACGCAAGGCCTGATGGGATTGAAAGTACGGAGGCTTGCATGTACCAAATCTAACCAGCTATTCTAAATGACTACATTGAAATAGATATAGCACAGTTATACAAAACGGCCACTAGATGGCAGCATAGATGAATCTAATTAAACCAAAAAGTCAATAGGAAGATTACAAGCCTTATTAACGAAGGCATGACAAGTACTGATGTTTGGGTGCTGAATTCATACCCTATTAAAGTCAATGGGAGTCAAATGTTAAAAAACAGTCATTCATATTTTCTAGGCTAATAGGCAAGGGATTGTTAAACAAATGGCATAGGTTCTGGGCACTGCCCTGGGGAACATGTACCAAAGCAAAAAAAAATAAAACATTTTAAAAAGATTCCATTTGGTGGAGAGCAGTGATTTTTATAATGCTTAAAAGCCAACATTGGAAATGCAAAAGTTTATTTTAATAACATGCCTGGAGTATTCTCTTAACCTGCTTATGAAGTGGTGCATCTGTGCAATATATTCAACCTACTACAGAAAAACTGACACTTACAAAGAAAAAAAACTGCTTAAATTGCTGGTTATTGACAGCTCCTAGCTGCTTACTTCTGCTTTCATCAAAGTGGCAGGGTATTCCCGTCATCAATACCATTCCCTTATCCTAGAAGAGAGTCTGGTGTGGATGTTAAGCAGGGCCCTAGAAAAAAATAGTATAGGGTTCCCTCTAAAAATGCATACCAGATCCTCATCTTTGATGGAGTCTGGAATGGATGTCAAGGAGGACCCCATGCAAAAAATGCTATACCAAACTCTCAGGGCCTGTTAATGTTAAGGGATAGGCCCATCATTTTTATTTTAAATAAATCAAGAAAGAAAGCATGAGGTCCTTCCCAAAATCTATACTGGAGCCTTATATGCATGCAGCCTGGCAGGCCAGGAAAATGGGGGACCAGCATGCGGCCCTCCCAATTGTTGAACCATACCAGGCCAGTTTCTCCCCATGGCAAAGCACCTTGTCACCATATTGATGAGGACAAGGGTCTTTTATCCACAACTCTGACCCTGCGGTTGTAGGGTTATGTGGGTGGGGGCTTATTGGAATTTGGAAGTCCCTCATACACCAGTCATTCCCTACATGTGTACCCCTACTAATTCACAGAAAATAAAAAAAAGACTCAAAAAGTCCTACAATGTAATATTTTAAATATTATTATTTAAAAATATTATTATTCAATTTAAAAATATTATTTTAACAATTTAAAGGTCTGGGTGTGCTGAAACTTAAAATTTGGTCTCTTTGCACAGTTAAGCAATTCTACAATGGAATCCTATTTCCATTAAGAGAACTTCCATGCAGAGAACAATAAACTGTTGTATTGTAATAAAAGAAATAGCATGTCAGGAAATAAATATGTAGACAGTTGGCAATTCTTATTTATAAATTCATTATTTTCTATAAATGAACATAACAAGCATGATGATATAAAAATAACATCTAAAATGCAAACAAATAGATCAATGACTATTTATAGGGACTGACAATTGGATTTGTGTGTTGAGTCAGATCCTTCTACATTCTGTGCACATTCATTGCACATGTGCTGCCAATTCCCACAAAAGCATTTCTACTGTGCATTAAAGTGGTTCTAATGGCTTTTTTTCCTTTAAAATAACAAACATGTTAAACTTACTTGCTCTATCCTTACCTTTTGTGTGGTCCCCCACTGGTGTTCTCCACTCATCCTCTTCTCTGAGTGCCCCCTCAGCAAGTCTTGTGCTGGGGGAACACTTGTGCAGGTGCCATCCCAAGCCAGGCTGCGTGCGTCCATAGACAAACACAACATGGCTTGGCCATGCCCCCCACTATCTCCTCACAGGATTTGTCAGACTTGATGGACCACTTTTTTTTCTGCCATCACTTTTATATGTTTCTATGAGAAGAGGAAAAGAGAGCAATGCTGCTGCAGAAGGGCACAGCGCTGGACTGAGGAGAGGACTCGGGAAAGTGTCTGTGAAAGGGAAGGAGCAAGTAGTGGGAAGTTTTTTACCTTAATACATGGAATGCATTAAAGTGGTAGTAAAGCCCCCCCTGTGGGTACAAGGAATATCTCCTAAACGTGTACCGTTGATGAGATATTCACTGGTGTATATTGTGCTGGAGGGACACAACACCCACTAACTCCTCCAGATGCCTTTATTAGAGAACACCAGCAATAAAGGGTAGATACAGGTGTATACTGTGCTGTGCTGGAGGGACACAACACCCACTAACTCCTGCAGATGCCTTTATTAGAGAACACCAGCAATAAAGGGTAGATACAGGTGTATACTGTGCTGGGGCACACAACACCCACTAACTCCTGCAGATGCCTGTATTATAGAACAGCAAAAAAGTGTAGATACAGGTATATACTGTGCTGGGGCACACAACACCCACTAACTCCTGCAGATGCCTGTATTATAGAACAGCAAAAAAGTGTAGATACAGGTGTATACTGTGCTGGGGCACACAACACCCACTAACTCCTGCAGATGCCTTTATTAGAGAACACCAGCAATAAAGGGTAGCTACAGGTGTATACTGTGCTGGGGCACACAACACCCACTAACTCCTGCAGATCCCTGTATTATAGAACAGCAAAAAAATGTAGATACAGGTGTATACTGCGCTGGAGGCATACAACACCCACTAACTCCTGCAGATGCCTGAGAAAAGAACACACTGTCCCTGCCTATCTAGCTTAGAGAACAGCAATAAAGGGTAGATACAGGTGTATACTGTTCTGGAGGCACACAACACCCACTAACTCCTGCAGAGGCCTGAGAAAAGAACACACTGTCCCTGCCTGCCTATCTAGCTTAGAGAACAGCAATAAAGGGTAGATACAGGTGTATACTGCGCTGGAGGCATACAACACCCACTAACTCCTGCAGATGCCTGAGAAAAGAACACACTGTAGAACACACTGTCCCTGCCTATGTAGCTCTTTCCCTGCACGCCGGAACACACTACACAAGGCCGCCGCGCTGACGGCCTTTTATATTGTGGGGCGTGTACTAAACGCCCCTGAGCTATGATTGGCCACAGGCATCCTGCCTGGGGCCAATTATGGATCTCCTCGCTGCCGGCGCTGTGATTGGCCAAGCATGCGGGGTCACAGTGCATGCTTGGCCAATCACAGTGCCGGCAATGCAGTGCGATGGCGCAGTGCATTGTGGGCCGTTCGCGTCACACGAATTTGCCGCGAACGGCCCACAAAGTTCTGGTTTCGCCGAACAGGCGATGTTCGAGTCCAACACGCGTTCGACTCGAACACCGAGCTCATCCCTACTCATGTTAGAGTCTCAAGCCTTGTACACATGACCGAGTTTCTCGACGTAAAAAACCCATAGATTTTCACGATGAGATTCTTGTCAAGCTTGATGAGCTTCTTGTCAAGCTTTCCTTGCATACACACTGTCAATTCCAAATCTCGTTGTTGTTCTGCGCGGTCACGTACAGCACGTACGACGGCAGTATAAAGGGCAAGTTCGATTTCAATGGCGCCACCCCTTGGGCTGCTTTTGCTGATCTCGTTTTACCGCGTGTGAAGTAAACGTTTGGGAAAAGACGATTCGCGCTTTTCAGTCTTCGTGCTTTCAGTTCTTTACAGCGTGACGAATGTGCTATCTCATTTACGATGGCTTGTTTTATCAGAAGAAGTGCTCCCGTCTCATACTTGATTCTGAGCATGCGCGATTTTTTAGGACTCGGAAAAGCATACACACGACCGGTTTTCTCGTCGCAAAACAGGCCGACGAGAAACCCGACGAGAAAAACGAGAATCCTGACGAGAAAATAGAGAGCAGGTTCTCTATTTTTCTCGTCGAGATTCCCGGCAGTTTTCTCAATGAGAAACCATACACACGAACGGTTTTCTCGGCAAGAAAGCTCTCTCGGCAGTTTTCTTGTCGTTTTTTGACGAGAAATTCGGTCGTATGTACGAGGCTTAAGGCAAGGGAAACAGTGAGCAGTATGATAGTGATATCAATAAATCTCACTCCAAAACTCCCGAAACTAGCAGTCATTGGTAACAGTGCAGATATACAGCTATAATAGATGAACAAACTGCACTCACTACCCTGATGTTATCAGATATGTAAAGTGCACACCCAGGAACAAAATGCTTCAAGCGCACAAATTCAAATCATAGAAAATAAAAAATAAAAAATTATATTAGAACGATTAGTCTATAAGAAAATCCCAGAGGACACACCAGGAAGAACCAGCAGCAATGTGTATAGCTAAGATGGCGGCCGCTTGAGAACACATCTGCCAAATGGCTTGAGAAAGGGGTTCCCCACCCCAAATGTTGTTGCAACACGTCACATATGACGTCATAATGTCCTCCCCAGTCATCCTCTGTGACTTCCTTGCTGTCCACAGAGGATACCATCTTAGCTATACACATTACTGTTTCTCCTGCTGGTTCTTCCTGGTGTTTCCTCTGGTTTACTTCCTGGCTCCAAGTGTTTGACATTATACCTGCCTAAAGGAGCTTGCTGCTGTACTACTGGCCAACTGGAATGCTGCTACCTGCTGAAGGTTTTACAGATATGCCTTTATACAGTATATGTTTTACATACAAATGTAATATTCTTTATTTTATGATTTTTAACAAATACGACACTTGGACTGTGGCGTTTTCTCTCTTTCTTCATTTTGGTTTTTACATACTGCTGGTTCATCTGCTGGTTTTTCTTGGTGTGCTCCCTGTCCTGGTATACTTCCTGGATCCTGTTATCTGACATCAAATCTACTTAGAGGGGTCTGCTGCAACACCACTGGCCACCTGGTAAACTGCCACCTACTGGAGACTTGACAGATGTGCTCATATATTCATTTTACATGTGAGTACAATATATGCTTTTTATTTTTATTGAGTTTTAATAAATACTCTCTTGTCCTCTTTCTTTTCTTTTTGGTCAAATACAGCTTTGTTGCTACTATAATGTTGTAAGCCCAGAAGTACCTAGCTGAACCAGCCAAATTTTGATCTATGTATGGCCCACTTTGGGCATGTCCAAAGTCAGTTTGGGGGAGACACTAGGAACATCAGCAGCAATATGTGCTGCTTCAACTATTTCATCCTCTTAATGTATATATTGGAGACTGCAAATAACATGAAATGTGGCACAATTGCAATGAAAAAGCAGCAACATGCAACAGTATTTACTACATAGTTGTACCTTCCAGAGAACTGGTAACATAGAAGCATAGATGGAAGGAGAGGGGAATTACCATAAAGGAGAGCAGATATAGATAAAAGCAAAATAGAATGATCATACATGGAAGAAAAGTGTGCATGGTATGGAAGAGGTCATAGAATGAAGGAAAGCAGGTGTAGCACCCTCTCTAGTGTGTGCTACTAGAAGTGAGAGTAGACAAAAGCATATTTCTGGCCAGGGATACACCTGAGTCACCGAATTGGGTCAGGGTTACTAGAGGCCAAGGCTGGATGACTCAACCTAGCAGCTCTCTGGTACCTCCCCCTGTTTTCTGGGACATTGGGGAATGTTCTAGACATAGTGGGCGGAGGTTAGGAGGGCTTGTTATGAATATTTATGGGACCTCAGCCAATCCCCAAAAGTGGGTTGGCAGGAGGACTGAGAAAATCTCATAGCTAGACATGGGCCATACCAGAAGGGGAGTCGGACGTAATATGGAGAGGCAGCGATGAATATAGGCTGTTGGCGGCCCTTAAGGGACCCCTGCTGGGGAGGGGTTTTACTTTGGGCTGGAGCTCAGGAAAGCTGGCCTGGAAGGATCCCACCACAGGAGGCAACTGGAGGGATTAATGCTGGAAGAGGCAGCGGGAAAAATCAAGCAAAGACAGTGAGAAATATCAGCACAGTGCAGGGACAACACAAGAGGGACAAACTATTATCTGTAACAGTGTTTTTTAAAGACAGCGGTGTGCTCAACCAGTGGCCTGGGGGCCACATGTGGCCCAAGAAGCCCTCTAAAGTGGCCCGCGACCTTCTGCTCTGAGATGGAATAGAATACTGTTATTAAACATCAGTTTATTACTAAAATCAGTGTATATATGGGCATATCTGTTCTGCAGTGGTTACTGGGCTGCTTTCAAACTGACCCGAAGATGCAGAACAGCGCACCTGCGGGTTACCTGCATTGAGCCATACACATTCTGAAAATGCACCAAACATGCAGAATATAATAGAAGTGCAGGAAAGCCAAAGGTACACTGCGTTGGTAAATCACAGCGCATCAGTGTGAAAGCAGCCTTGGGCCCCTTTTACACAGTCAGTCCGATCCAATTGGACCCTCCATTCACCTCTAAGGAGTGGCAGATGTAAACTGACTTGTGTCCTACCTCCAATCTGATCTGCTAAAAAATCTGTGTCTATGACCACTCTGCATATGCAGAGCAGACATGGACCTGCCATCCGCCCGGGCCGTTTATTGTGGCCTGCGACCGGTTACCAAGTCGCTTAAGTGGCCCTCACGCTTCAAAAGGTTGGGCACCCCTGGCTTAAAGCATAACTAAAGGAAAAACTTTTTTTTTAGTTTTGGATAAAGTGGAGAGGGATTAGAACATCGGTCAGTTTTTATTGTTCTCTATGTCCTGATTAAGGAGATTCACCCTCTCTATTTTCCTGTTTACAGTTATCGATGAAAGTGAAATTAAAAGAAAATCCCAAATTTTGGGGTGTCCCTAGAAAGGTAATAGAAGGTAAATTCTCGAACGGGGACACTAGTTCTAATGACCTGGGGGTCCACAAGAAATTTCCTTAATTTTCAGAGATTCCTTCTCACTTCCTGTTTGGCTATGGGACAGCAAGTGAAGGGAAATCTCTGCAATGGGACACAGATGGTGGAAAACAAAATCTGAATGGAGGAAGTGTGCCAGTCAGGAGGACTAAGGGAGGAAGCAGCCAGGTGGCCTGGTATCTTCTGCAACAGTTTAACTGGGCTCAGGGTCTACAGGAAGGCAGCAGGAGATTCTGTTCACTCCATAATGTTCTACTATCCACAAAGGGACAGTATGTTCCCAGCCTGTAATGTGCAGTTGCTGAATTAACACTAAAGACTGTTAGTTCCTCACTGGAGTGTTTAGGGAGCTGTAAATGTGAACCAAGTTTGTGCAGGGGGAAGGAAGAACAGGACTTTGTGTAAATAGGGAGGAAGTTGTCCCCTTTGTTCATAGTTCTGGATATTTTTTTCAAGTTGGGAATCCCATAATTCCCTACCTCATCCAAGTTATCAACCCCTAATGAAATATCAAAAACCATCAAGCCAAGGACTGTTTTCTGTGTTGGAATGCATGAAGAAAATACTGTGTGCCTGGCCGTGTAGCAATGGGGATTCCTAACTCAGCAGCTCCTACGTGGGTTGTGCTACACAGGCATGGATAGAAGTGGTCACAAAAAGGAGTAGAGTGCTTATGGATGGAAGTTAAATGACCAGAGAGGAAGGCAAATATGGATGCAAGTGAAGAATGATCATAAATAAGAGAAGAGCAAGCATGGATAGAAATTGGGAATAATGTTCTGAGAGGTGAGCAGGCATTGATGGAAGTAGAGGAGAATGGTCCAACAGAAATGGAAAACACTCACTTTACATACACTCGCGAGTAAGTACATACCCGCGAGTGTATGTAAAGTGCCTCACAAGTACTGTACAGACATTTTGCAGCCGCAGTAGAAGGAGCTGAAGCTCTGAGAGCATAGCCCTGCCCTGTTCCAGTGTGCCCCTGACACCCCCACTACAGCCCCTGAGACCTCAACTACAGCCCCTGACACCCCCGCTACAGTCCCTGACCCCCCACTACACCCTAGAAGTGAAAAAAGGTATTGTTTCACTTTAAGTACATTTTCATTTTACATACATGCTCTGGTCCCATTGTGTACTTAAAAGTGGGGTATGCCTGTAGAGTGTAAATCCAGGATACAGAATCAGCAGTTTGCTATGACAGACTGAAGTATGGCTTCTTCAGGAGTCTCACGAATACTGCATAAATTGTCACTATGAATAAAACATAGAATTTATAAGTAAAAAGAAACAAAAGAAAATAGAATATGAACAACAGCAATTTTAATAACAAATACTTTCCATTTTGTTGTACTTTTCGTCAATGTTCTTTTCCTGAAAAATAAAAGCAAGTGCAGTCCCTAAATCTAACATATTTGTTCTTGAGTTTAAAGTAGCAGTTCAGCCTAAAACTAACTATCTCTAAATCTGCTCACAGACACATTCTAAGACTAACCTATCTAACCCTGTAAAGCAAAATCGGTATATATACCTTTTCTGAAGCCGATCCGGTCCAGTCTCCAGCAGCGGATGCTGTGTGCGGGAGAGAACCGACAACGGCTGGGAAATGCCTGGGAAGTGACGTCACCCATGTATTAAAAAGGGACCTACAAAGTAGCTTGGAACTTGATAAAACATAGCATCTCCAAATGGTGACCGCTGCTCAGTGTCTGACATGGGAGTAGTGGAAGGGGACCAAGACAGTCAGGCGGTCACCATTTGGAGACGATATATATTATTAAGTTCCAAGCTAGTTTGTAAGTCCCTTTTTAGAACATCAATATGTAGGGTGGTGGCATCCCCCACCTTTCAAGGGAGTCCTTTATTATAATATAAGTTATGTATTTGTTTTTTAGTATAGGATTCTGTTGTTGGAGGTATCTTCTCCTGAAGAAGTGAAAATATTAATGAAACGCGTTGAGTTACAAGATGCATTCCTCTCTCATATTGCAATCATCTTGGTTATGTAAAGCATGTACTTGAAAATATACCAGCTTGATGTACATTAAATATTGTTACGTGTAACCATTGGTTTGATATGCCAAACATTTTTTATGTGTACTTTATACATTTATGTGTCCAATCCTTGTACAATAATTTGATATTTTATGACTTTTGTATTATGCCTCATTTAAAGTCTCATGGGCAAATATTGGTTGTGTGTATGTTATATATGGGGATGGAGGCATGATACGTTAGGCACCTGGTCACATTTCTTTTTTACTAGTTAGTTTTACGCTGCACTTCTACTTTGAATGCAAGCAGTGTAACTACAAAAATTTAATTTTCTATCCGCATTTAACAGTCCCTGCACAGCAGAACTTAAAGTGGGAGAGCAAGAAAAAGCACTAGGAGCCAATCAGTTCATATGCTAACAAGAGGCATACTGATGAGGAAAATGCAAAGTGACTGGGAGATTAACTGATCACTGCACTGCTTCCCCTCCCCTGTCCATTCACTGGCTGGGGGTGGGTCCAGAGGAAGTGGGTTGAATGATGCTGGCCATCATTCAAACCAAAAGACTGAGGACATCTAGTGTCAGAAAAGGGAGATACCACAGTATTAAAGTGAGCATTGGTACAAAAGCTGCTTTTTTACTTTATGTTGTAATGGGCTATTTAATTTTTTATACGACTTTTGCTTTAAAGAAGGAAGAAACTGAAAATGTAGGCATAGGTGTGCGCAGCCTGTTGCATTAGGGTGTGCACCTCAAAGCTCCAACACATATGCGTTTGTGACATATTTACCGGCCTTTTCCCCACTCTTCATCCTGAAACAATGGGGGGACCTGGGCAGCAGAAAGAAGAGGAACAGGGACAGGAGGGGTGGCATATATTGGTACCAATCCCTTGTATTTTCCTCCTGTGGCAGCTGAATGTCAGCGAGAGGGAGAGGAGAAGAAGCCAACTTTCAGCTGTTGCAGGAGGAAAATACAGATCGGTTCCACTAAATCCCACCCCTGCCGGCTCTTCTGTCCAGGTTCTGGGGGTTGGCAAGGAAGGATAACAGTTGATCTGTCACTTGCCTGCAATTGACGGGTTGCTAACCCCAGGATTAGGGTGTGCCCAGGCACACCTGGCACACCCCTTGCGCATGCCTATGAATGTAGGTCTACTTTATTCATAAAAACAAGCACTAACAGATGCAGGTCTTAAGTTTGTACCTGTTATTTGTAAAATAGCAGGTGCTATGGTACTCCAAATCCAAGTCACATGGTTTGAATCCATAGGTCCAATGGAGAGCACCGAGACGTTGATGTCAGCAGAATGTGCCATGTTATTGAATAAAGACTGCTGACAATGAAACAAGCATTACAGAGCTAATGTAAATGATTTGACCCAGAGTACTGAAAGACTGGCTTTTTACAGATTATAGGTACTGTATGTTTTTTTTTTGGGGGGGATTATTGTTACGCCTTAATGTCTACCTGCATAAAGCAGTTCTAGTTTAACTGTTTAGGTCCACTGTAATCAGGTTGGCTTGCAATCTTACAAACCACACTTAAAATCTTAAAAATGTAATTCTGAGCCAGTTAAAACTTAAAAAAATTATTTCTTAAAAATAAGATAGATTTTATTACCTAAATGAAATAAATGAAGTATGTTTTATAAGCATATTACTATTATTTGGAAAGGACAAAAAAAAAGCCATACATCTTATATTTCTAAACAGGAACTATATAAAAATGAATTTGAATGGGCTGCCATGCCTCCTGAAACTCAGGGAAAGGTATGAGGTTTCCAGATTTCGGATTAATGGCACCCGCATGCGCCTAGCGCGTTTTTCTGTGTGGGACTAAGTAGAACCGAGAGAACTAAGTAGATTGCTTTTGCTGACCTTATTCTAGTTGCCTGGTTGTCTCTGGATGCAGTTAATTCTTGATTTTTTACCTAGAGCTGTTCCACTGCACTCTATATTAACATTTCTTCCTTCCTCCAAGTCTCGCTTCCTCTCTGATGTGCAACAAGTGGCCTTTCTTTGTATAATCTTTATTTTCATTTTCAAACTATATGAACAGTTTGACATTTCAACATGACCAAAACAACAAGGGGGGGATAGGGAGTAAGGTAGGGGACATAAGGCAAGGGGAAGGGAGGGGAAAAAGAGGGGGATGAGGAACACCAGGGGGTTTGGGTAGCATGGTCCGAACACGGACAGCCATATTAATGGGGGGAAACATCTGTTGGTGAAACGTGAACAAAAGGGCACCCTGCCTGCCCCGGACATTCGATCCATGAGGGCAGGCCTCCCCTCCAATCTGGTGGTTTGAAGGGTGGCCACATGCTCTAGCTCTATGGTAGTTGCAAGTATAACTCCCTTACTGATAAGCATCTTGAATGAATTTGAGGTACCTAGGATAGTCAGAAACCTGAAGACCGTCCAGGTAGCCCAAAAAAGGACACCCAGGTGTCCCATGGGAACGTCATATTAAAAACATAACAAAACAAATACATAATGAACAGAGGAGAGAAGGGGAGAGAAATAGAGAATCGAAAGTTAGGTGGGAAACAAAAAAGGTATAGGAGAAAAGAAGGGATAGTGAAGAGCATGAAGGTATGCAGACTAGCTCTCACCGGGTTTGCTGATGAGATGAGTCCACTTTCAAGTGGAGTCCGTGGAAGTGTGGAAGTTGACTGACGGTGTGCCTGGACGAGTCTCCCGAAGGAGGGATCCGCTAAGGTAAGTAATGCAACGTCTAAACTTGAAGAGATCGTGGCATGTACATGGACTTTCCAAGCTGCCCAAGTAAGGTCAAATCTTTTGCGAGTGTCTCTGCAGTCCCCATGCCAGCTCTCTGCCTCCATGATCTCCCCCACCTTCCTCAACCAGTTCTGCTCGCTTGGAATATGAAAGCTTTTCCAGTGAATTGGTATAAGGCGTTTTGCTGCATTGAGGAGGTGAGGGAGAGCACTTCGTTTATAATGAGACAGGGGCATGGGGGGGACATGGAGCAGGAAATGTTTAGGCAGAGCCGGGATATCAATACCCAGACCCTCAGATATGTGTTTACCGACTAAATCCTAAAACAGCCGGAGTACAGGGCACTCCCACCAAATGTGGAGGAACGTGCCCTTCTGTCCACATCCCCTCCAGCACCTATCAGAGGCAGTAGGGAAAATTCCAGCCAGGGTAGTAGGTACCCTGTACCCCTGCGTCAATAATTTGTAGTTGTTTTCTTGGGTCTTAGCATCTACAGAGCTCGAGTGGGTTAAGTGGTAGAGGTGGTGAAGTTGTTCCTCAGTAAAGTGGTCCCTTTCCCATTACCTAATCTTCTAGCATCCCGTATAGTGCTGAGATTATATGGGGCAGTGGGTCAGCAGATGCCCACATACTTTCAAATTCTGTCAGAGTGGTTCTAATCCGTGCTAGTTTGTGGCATTTAGTTATGAAAGTGTCTAACTGGCGGTGTCTCATAAAGTCAAAGGGGAAGCTGCCGTACCGATCATGTAAGGTGTCTAGTGGCGTCAGGATGCTGCCTTCTACAAATCTTGGCAGACTAACGATTCCGTCGCTTGCCCAAGTTCCAAAGGAAGCTTTCAGTTCGCCAGGAGAAAACCATGGGTATCCACCCACAGGCGCCAGCGGAGACGTCTGTGGCGCTAGTGCTAGGCGGTCATTCATTTTGTCCCACATCTTCAGGGAGTGGGTTGTCAGCGGAGAGACCCAGTCTGAGATCCCCCTATCTTCCGCGTGGACCCAGGGCGCGTAGGACAAGTCCCGCCCCGCCATAGTTTTCTCCAGGGGAACCCACAGCTTAAAGGACGTATGGAACTTCCAATTCAGGATACGTTGTAGCGCAATCGCCTGATAGTATTGGAGAATGTTAGGTATACCTAAACCCCCCCTTAGCTTGGATCTTTGTAGTGTTGCCGTGGTGAGTCAAGGTCTCTTACCCCCCCAAAAAAATTAATAAAAAGGCTGCGAAGGTCTGCAAAGAAGCGTTTTGGTAGGTGTATTGGTATCATTTGCAGGAGTAATAGGATACGTAGCAATACAGTCATTTTCAAAATATTCGTCCGACCAACCCAAGTAAATAGTGCCTTATCCCATGTCTAGAGGTCCTGAGTGATCTTCTTTAGTAGGGGGACATAGTTGTGTGTGTATAGAGAGTCAAGGCGATTTGTGAGCTGGATCCCTAAATATTTCATAGAGGAGGTGGAGCATGTAAAGGGGAAGGAATCCCTCAGGGAGGACACTAAAGTTTGTGGGACAGTGATCGGTAATATCTCTGATTTTGTATAATTCATCCGGAAGTTGGATACCTTGCCATACGCAGTCAGCTCTCCCATCAAGTTCGGCAACGAGACAAGGGGGTCGACAACATGGAAAAGTATATCATCTGCATAAGCAGAGAGTTTATGTTCAAGGGAGCCCAAGTGGCCTTTCTGATTAAAAAAACATTTTACATTGCTGTGCTGTGGTTTGGCAACACCAAGGGTGTATCTGGGGTTTTCGTGCAGCTTACCTGCGGTTTTAGCAATGGTCCCATTGACTAATATTACTCTGCATGTTTTTGTTGCATTTTCTGAAAGCAGCATTCAGGATTTATGTTGCACTTTTAGAAAACGCAGCAAAAATATGTGAAGTCTGTGAGACAGTGGCTAAAGTCATGGGTTAAATGCACGAAAACTCACAGGTACACTTGTGCTGTGGCCAAACCCCAGTGCAGCAGGTTGAACCCAGCCTAAGGCTGGGTTCACACCTAAGCATTTTTTGGTGCTTTTTGCAGAAATGCACTACAGTTCATTTAACATGGTTTCCTATGGGACACATTCACATCCATGTTTTTTTCGCTGCGTTTTTGGAAAGGGTCAGGGACTTTAAATGCAAAACAGTGTTTTTTTGGTTCAATAGACTGCAATGGAGAAGCTGCAGAAAAGCATCTAGTATGTTTTTGCCACAATTTTTCCACGATTTTACGGCAATTTTGCTGCAATTTGTGTTTTTAATCTGAGCAACAACAAATTGTCCGAAAAAAAAAGCAAAAAGCAAATTGTGGTAAAATCACGTGTGCAAAAAACACAAAAAACAAAAACCACTGCAGAAACGGATCAAAAGCAAATTGCATAGCTGTGAATGACCTTAGGAAAGATTTTTCTGCATCTTTGATCTGCTTGCTTGTTCTTTGTCAGTGACTCAGAAAGTATTGATGCCATTGGATTAGCATGCCAGCCAGGCAGTAGAATTTCTAGGATGTCAGCAGTGGCAGCCTTTTCTATATTAGTCAGTTCAACTTTCCTACAGCTGAAATGCATTTTTTAGAATGTATTTAAACCAGAAAATATTGATAAAGTATAGGGTGTGTTTAAGTGAAAACATATTTTACTTTAATAAAGTCCAAAATGCAGCGCTACATAAAATGTGAATGAAAAGAGTCCAAAAAGTAGAAAATCAATCAATATTGGATAGACGTGAAAAATTATGTAATACCGCCACCAAACTTCAGTGTGCAAATAAAGATTTTTAAAGCACACCACACCACCGTGCTCACAATCTGCTTACCAGAAAGTGGAAATAAGTAGACAATGTATTCAAATATTGTGGAGGGTCAAACGGTGACAGCAGAATACTCCAGGTCAGATAATCATAGGGAAGACCAGCATCAAGGCAATCTCCAAAACTCAGAAGGCAAATATGGATGTTGTACAAATCTCAGCCAGAAATTTTACCCAATGTAAAGAAATAAAGGCAGCATAGTGAAGCCCATAGGTAAAAGGCATAAACATTTATTGTAGTCTACTTACAGGTAACAGAAAACATCAAAGCATAAAAAAACACAGTTCCGCGGCTCTCAGCGTGCTTGCATCGGCCAGCCTGACATGTTTCATCCTATGTGGATATCATCAGAGGCGTGGCCAATGATGCAAGCACGCCCACATAAATCCTAAAAGCCCAGTCCTGCTAGCCAATGACAAGGCAGCATAGACTAAACAGCTGGAGTAATTAAAAACGTAATACAAACGTTGGCCGCACCTGCACAGTGCGGCCAAGCTTGCACTAAAATTCCAATTCCTTGCACATGCGCCAACCGGCGATATTTGGCAAAAAAAGTGGAAGGACGAACAGTCTCTGTGTCACCCGGAAGTAGATGAAAACTCCTATTCTGATAGGTGGAAACATCTCCCTATACAGACATCTATATCCGGTCCGCGGACCCAACCGCCGGAACCGGAAATGACGTCAGTGGAGCGCAAACAGTGGAAAGATGCGCTCCACACACAAAAACACATCTACTTCCGGCTAACGGAAAAAAAGAGAAGGATTTTTTGATCCCACTGGCCCCTAGAAAGCCAGTTATGTATTTCCTTCCAAAGGTGCATAAGAGCTTAATTAACCCTCCTGGGAGGCCCATTATTAGTGGGTTGGACTCTGTCACTTCTCGCATTGGTAAATATATAGATGGGTTTTTACAGACTTTAGTGTCTAGCACTCCATCCTACATTAAGGACTCTGCACAAGTGATCCGAACATTTGAGGGTTTGGAGTGGAGGGATGGCTACATTTTGGCTACTGCCGACGTGGCCTCCCTCTACACCATTATCTCTCATTCGGATGGGCTGGAAGCTGTAGAGACTTTCCTTGGAAGGGACTCTGAATTGATTGGGCCCCAACAGGATTTTATTTTGGATCTATTGAGATATGCCATGACCCATAATAATTTTTGGTTTGGAGGGACCCACTACCTCCAGGACAGAGGGGTCGCTATGGGCGCAAAGTTTGCGCCCAGTATGGCTAATCTCTTTATGGCCAAGTGGGAGGAGGATGTCGTCTATACCAACAGGAGACCGGAGTTGATCTTTTGGGGTTGCTATATAGACGACATCCTCCTCCTATGGGATGGAGATTTGGCATCTCTCACTTCCTTTATGCAACATCTTAATGTTAATTCATTGGGAATTGTGTTGGATTTTGTGATGAGCACCGATAACATCAATTTCTTGGATCTTAACATCCGGGTCAGGAATGGTGCTTTTCACACATCCACTTTTTTAAGAGTACGGATCGCAATGGCTATATTGGACAGGGTAGTTGCCATCACCCTTCATGGCTAAAGTCTGTCCCTAAAAGCCAGTTTCTCCGCTTAAGGCGGAACTGTACCTTAAAAGAGGATTTTGTTTTGCAGGCTAATATTCTGAAGAAGAGGTTTATAGAAAAGGGCTATCGAAATAGTGATCTTGATACTGTGATTGATGAAATAAGCAGCATAGATCGAACCTCTATTCTTCAGAGTAAAGTTAAGGCACTTTCGAATGATAAGTATAATTTTGCCATGGTTACAACCTTTTCACAACAATTTGGTGATATTAAGAGGATTTTCACCAAGCATTGGAGCGTTTTGAAAAATGACAAATTTCTGGGTCCGGTTCTTCCTGATCGACCGCAGATAGTTTTCAGGGGTGTTCCTCCTCTTAAGCTTCAAGTCGCTCCCAATATTCTGGATGCTCCTAATAGAGTATCATTTTTTCAGAAATCTAAAGGGTACTATCCGTGTCATAATTGCAATGTATGTGCCATTAACAAAGACAGGAGGAGAAAAATATGCCAGTTCAATTCTCGTACTACTAGCAGGGTTTATGATATTAACACCTTCATCACCTGCACATCTTTGAACGCTGCATATATGACCTCAAATGTTACACCCCTTTCGGCATGAATGGGGGGGGCACAAACAAACTGAAAAAAAAAATCATCAATTGCCGCCACTGTGCCCATTAAAACGCAGCCACTGTGCCCAAACGCCACTAGTTTCCCCCCAATATACAGCCAGTTTGTCCCCCAATAATACAGCCAGTTTGTCCCCCCATAATACAGCCAGTTTGTCCCCCCATAATACAGCCAGTTTCTCCCCCATAATACAGCCAGTTTCTCCCCCATAATACAGCCAGTTTCTCCCCCATAATACAGCCAGTTTCTCCCCCAATAATACAGCCAGTTTCTCCCCCAATAATACAGCCAGTTTCTCCCCCAATAAGACAGCCAGTTTCTCCCCCAATAATACAGCCAGTTTCTCCCCCATATGCAGCCAGTTTCTCCCCCAATAATACAGCCAGTTTCTCCCCCAATAATACAGCCAGTTTCTCCCCCATATGCAGCCAGTTTCTCCCCCATATACAGCCAGTTTGTCCCCCATATGCAGCCAGTTTGTCCCCCATATGCAGCCAGTTTGTCCCCCATATGCAGCCAGTTTCTCCCCCAAATGCAGCCAGTTTCTCCCCCAAATGCAGCCAGTTTCTCCCCCATATGCAGCCAGTTTCTCCCCCATATGCAGCCAGTTTCTCCCCCAAATGCAGCCAGTTTCTCCCCCATATGCAGCCAGTTTCTCCCCCAAATGCAGCCAGTTTCTCCCCCATATGCAGCCAGTTTCTCCCCCATATGCAGCCAGTTTCTCCCCCAAATGCAGCCAGTTTCTCCCCCATATGCAGCCAGTTTCTCCCCCAAATGCAGCCAGTTTCTCCCCCATATGCAGCCAGTTTCTCCCCCAAATGCAGCCAGTTTCTCCCCCATATGCAGCCAGCTTCTCCCCCATATGCAGCCAGTTTCTCCCCCATATGCAGCCAGTTTCTCCCCCAAATGCAGCCAGTTTCTCCCCCATATGCAGCCAGTTTCTCCCCCAAATGCAGCCAGTTTCTCCCCCATATGCAGCCAGTTTCTCCCCCAAATGCAGCCAGTTTCTCCCCCAAATGCAGCCAGTTTTCCCCCAAATGCAGCCAGTTTCTCCCCCATATGCAGCCAGTTTCTCCCCCATATGCAGCCAGTTTCTCCCCCAAATGCAGCCAGTTTCTCCCCCAAATGCAGCCAGTTTCTCCCCCATATGCAGCCAGTTTGTCCTCATAATGCAGCCAGTTTCTCCCCCCCAGCCCTGCACTTACCTTCCTCGAGTCAGCGCCGTCCTTCTTCCATCCTCAATGTCTTCTCCCGCCCTCAATGTCACTTCAGCCAATCAGGTTACCGGTAACCAGACCCGGTGAACCTGATTGGCCAGGGAACGCACCCCTGTGCGTCCTCTCATTAGGTATTTAGAAGCCGATTACAGCCCTCAGGCTGTAGTCGGGAAGCCTATCAGAGCCTGCTGGCTCTGATAGGCACTTCTAAAGGCCAATCAAACGCTGTGATTGATGATGGATATACATTGGAGTATTTTTTGGGCTTTTAAAGGACTTTTTAAGATGTGGGTGTGTTTATTTACCTTTCACTTTTTGGGATAATGAGTAGTAACTAATGTAGCCCTGTACTCATTCTTCCGAGAGGGGGTGGATATCTTAGGGTGTCCTTCTATAACTGCTAAAAGTCCCCCTACAAACCCCCACATTCCATACTGGGGGTGCCTTACAGGGGGGAATCCTTACCCTGCCTTGCAGGTAATCCTCCAGTGTTGAAAGGCATTTGGCCTGGTCAGAAGGGGAAGCTACATGCTCAATGTCCTCCCTTTCCTGATCACCTAGGCTTGCCTAAAAAGGGGCCTGGTTGGAATTTCAAGAGGAACCCCAAGCACGTTTTTTTAAAGGATTTGTGTATTTTTAATGTTGCATGGAAATTTTTTGCATTTTTATATGGCCCTTTTGGCAGTGCCCAGCTACCTATGCCCTTTATTATCAATATCTCTATCCCATAGACTTCATTGGTGTTCAGTGATAAGTTTAGAGTTTGTGAACTTTCTCCTGGTTTTGACAAACTTGTCTCAAACCAAATCGAGCCAGATTCTCTTATCCCTATTCACCAACATCTCTTCCTGATAGTGATAGTACTGGACCATGCCTGCACATGTGTGTCATCTTGGTGGCTTGTAGTCTACACTGGAAGCCTATATGACAGAGTTAAAACACAGAAGCACAATTGGGAGGCATTTGTCACACCATAGCAGGAAGTGCCTAAATAAGGACCGTCATGGCATGATAATCAGGTATTCTTTTAATGAAAGCATCCTATTTTAAAATATTAAAAACAACTTTTAAAATTACATTAACATTTAATCTATTTTAACACATGTTATGATTATTTACATCAAGCTGTGTCTTTTTAATGTTTATTTATAACACATTATAAAAGCTGTATATTGCCTTTAGGTTTTACTTTTTAAATTCACGGTTTTCATGTCATAGAATGGATATCCTATACATAATGTGATGTTATTGCCTAGAACACAGAACATTAAAGAATTCTAAGACTGTTCTTCGGTGTTAGCAAATGTTATCAGTTCTGTCTAAAATTTGAATGGTTCTGAGTCTAAGAAAGAAAGAAAAAAGAAAAAATTTTGAAAAACCGAAAGAAGGACAATGCAAGACCAGAGTTTTCTTCTTTCCACAACATTAATTTTGACATGTCTGCGACACTATACTGACAATGCCAGCATTGCTGCTAATTAATAATTCTTTCTTTTTTTAGTTCCTTTGGGAAATGTTCCTTTCAAATGAAATCAGGGCTGAATGAACTTGGAAAATTGCTTGGGAGAATGTGTGGCTCATCACTGACACAAAGAGCCACGGGAGGATAAAAATTAACTTTGAAAAAATAACGTATACAGAAGGGTACTTGGAAATGGTTGTCTCTCTGACAGTAGAGTCTGAAAAAATTTGCAAGTTTAATGTATTCTACAGCCATTGAATTTATCCTATTGTTTTTCAGAAAACAGATTCGCACCTTGCATCTTCCTTTGGAAAATAATGGGTAATGTTGGCAGAGATTAAATAGAATAATTTAATGTACACATTTTGTAAATGTTGTTTAGATTTAGACGTGCGCAAAAAGAGACAGCAATCATCAAGAAGATTTATGTTCCATCAAGAACAAGTAGCTCTTTGGATAAACAAAAACACATGCTCCAGCTGAATTCCCCTGAGGAAAACAGATAAACACAAGAGAATCATTATCTGTTGCTACTTTTGTTTAATCGAGAATAAAAAAAAAAAAACTGTGCCAATAAAGTAGTTTGGGGAAATGAAAGGATAACGGCAACAGTAAAGAAAAGTTATCATCACTGGTATAACTTGCTAGAAATATGTAACAGCTGCATGCCCTGGGAACCCTCAATACCTGGGCCCCTGCAGATTCTGACATGGGGTTGTTAGCTCTAGTGGTATATGTGTTTATACAGTGAGTTTCCCTTATGTAAAAAGTACATTTCAGGGCTTTTCCTGACCACTTTTATTTTAAAGAAAGCAAAAATTTCATAAATACATATCTTCCCACACAGGTGATTCTCACCATCAATACGGTAAACAATATTCAAACTTCCTGGCTCTCTTTATCAGCCCTGTGGCTCAGGCCTCATGCCTTGATCTTCCAGACCATCTAGCACCCATCCCAAGTCTTAGTACACAAATGCTGTACCTCTTCCAGCTCTTTGTCTTTCCTTTATAGCTTCCAGCTGTTCCATCTCTTATAGACTCTCTCTGACTCAGGCCTCTGGCTTGGGGCACCTCTGACCCCCAGGTGAGACCCTGTCTCTTGGCATCTTTCTCTAAAACTCGGGCCTCTGGTTTGGAGCACCTCTAACACCTGGGTGACACCCTGTCCCTCAGGATCTTTGCCTATATCGTCCTAAACAGCACGGCGCAGACGTACCCCTTTTGTCTCCCTTAAAATCCCCTTCGGGAGAGTAAGGCACTGACCTCTCATTCTGATACTGCTAAAATAACAGCACACACATGTGCCATTAGTGGGCCTGTTTTTTTCAAAAACCTAGCCCAGACTCCCTTATCACATAGTGGCATGGCCTCATCCTGCCACAAGGTATACATTTTGACTTTTTCAAAGAGGGCATTTCACAGCATCTGTTTTACTGAATTAGTACAGGAGGAGTAACTACAGATCACAGGGTCCCCTGATGACTTCTCTGTTGTACCTGGCAGGGACAACAGTGACAATACTGTCATTAATCTTAACATAAAGTGTGCCTAAGTTCGGCCATAGACGGAGCGATTTTCTTTCCCTGACAGACAGTGTTGATAAGGGAGTCCCTCGCGCAAAGGCCGTGTATCCGCCATAGATGGAGAAATTTACTTTCCTGCAACCATATGTTGCAGGAAAGAAAATTGCTTGATTCCCCCATCAACACAGTCAGTGTTGATAGGGGAATCCCTCCCGCTGAGCCATTGTGTTCTCCTGGCAGGGGGCAAGGGAAGCCATTCCCTGATAGGAGAGGACAGTGATTACTGCTAGCAGCTATAATAGCCTCTAGCAATAATCATATGTAAAATTCAGCAGGCTGAGTTTACCCAAGTTGATCAATCGATAAACTGGGGTATATTCAGCCTGCCCATACATGGTTTAAATCTTGGGTTGTCCCTGCTGAACCGGCCGAGATTCGAACCATCTATGTCTGACTTAAATTAAAGACAGGTAGCAGGAGAGCCAGTAGCATAGTCGGTACACTGCTAGGGACCAGTGCTGTGGATACAAGTTGCCAGGTAAGGGTGGGGTGGAGGAGGGAGTAGTGCATGGAACTAACTTTTAGGCCCCGTTCACACCTATGCGAATTGGTTGCGGCTTAAACCGCATCCAATTCGCATAACATTATAAAATACATTGATTTTAATGAGGCTGGTTCACATATGTGCGATGCATTCGCACTGCGCATTGCCCAAAAAACGTGTGCGTTTTCTAGGCATTGCGGTGCGGCACAGGTGCGAATTCAGGCCCATTATCTTCTATGGGCACGCATCTAATTTGCATATGCATTGCGTTCTGAACATGCATTTTTTCCCTCTCTTCACTACACCTCCCCCTCTCCCTGCTCATCTAATTTAGACCTACAACGCAGAGGAATGTGCTGAACAGCTGCTTCTTCTCTTTGCACAGAGAACGGAGCTGGAATTCGCACCGCACATGTGTGAACCCAGCCTTATGCGGCGTACACACAATCGTTTTTCATGCCGTTAAAAATTCCATTTTTAAAAATGGCCATTAAAACCGATCGTGTGTATGCTCCAGAGCATTTTTAACGGCGTGAAAAACGGGCATTAAAAATTTCGAACATGCTCTATTTTTTCACGTCGTTTTTTTTAACGACGTGAAAAACGATAGTGTGTATGCTTTTACGAGGGAATAAAAAAACGCGCATGCTCAGAATCAAGTATGAGACGGGAGCGCTCGTTCCGGTCAAACTAGCGTTCGTAATGGAGATAGCGCATTCGTCACGCTGTAACGGACTGAAAAGCACGAGGCTGAAAAGCCCGAATCGCCGCTCAACAAAGTTTACTAACATGAAGGGTGGCGCCATTCGAATGGAACTTCCCCTTTATAGTGCCATCGTACGTGTTGTACGTCACTGCGCTTTGCTCGAGCGTTTTTTTTAATGATCGTGTGGATGCAAGACAGGCTTGAGAGGAAACATGAAAAAAAACGACGAGAAAAACGTCGGTTAAAAAAATGGCATGAAAAACGATCGTGTGTACGCCGCATTAACCTCAGTTTTTAGTGTCTTTAGTAGCTCACCAGTCATTTTCAGCATCACCTGACCTTGTTAGGAGTATAAGGCCTTGATATAAATTATATGTCCTCCTATCTCTTCCACAATCATAGCAAGGAAGTGCAGAATGTAGTGGTTTGGTAATCAGAAAAAAAAAAAAAAAAGCTGCAGTAGCAGTGATAAAAATTAAATAATAATAATAAAATTTCTATTTTATATGGCATATGGTTATTACACTTGTGCACAAGTAGAATCTCTATCAGGTTTTCACTGCTGTATTAATCCCTATTAGGGAGGCCCACTTTCACTTTCCAATGCCGCGTACACACGATCGGAATTTCCGACAACAAATGTTCGATGTGAGCTTTTGGTCGGATAGTCCGACTGTGTGTAGGCTCCATTGAACATTTGCTGTCGGAATTTACGACAACAAATGTTTGAGAGCTGGATCTCAATTTTTCCGACAACAAACGTTCTTTTCGGAAATTCCGATTGTGTGTAACCAACCCCGATGCACAAAAATCCTACGCATGCTCGAAATCAATTTGACGCATGCTGGGAATCATTGAACTTCCTTTTTCTCGGCTGGTTGTAGTGTTGTACGTGACCGTGTTCTTGGCGATCGGAATTTCCGACAACATTTGTGTGACCGTGTGTATGCAAGACAAGTTTGAGCGAACATCCGTCGGAAAATAATCCATGGTTTTGTTGTCGGAATGTCCGATCGTGTGTACGCAGCATAATTGTCTTGATCACCAATGGCAATGGGAATGAAGTCAAGGGTAAATCCAAATTTCTGTGCTAATGTTAGCAGCTTTTCTAGACTGGAAACTTCACAGGAGGGTCATCATCAATAGCAACTTCTAAAAATCCTTAATGATACAGTTCTGGGACTATTTACTTCAAAATCAACCTTAATGTCCTATAGCAGCAGCATTGGCTGCTATTGCTATAGTTTTGCCACTGATTAGGAAGCAATATTTTTCACTTTTGCTATAATAAATATCCCCAAAAAATATATAAAAAAAACTATTTTTTTTCCCCAGTTTAGGCTGATATGTATTCTTACATACATATTTTTGGTAAAAAAAATTAGCAATAATCATATATTGATTGGTTTGAGCAAAAGTTATAGCGTCTACAAAATAGGGGATAGTTTTATGGCATTTTTATTATTATTATTTTTTATTAGTAATGGCGGCGATCAGCGATTTTTATCATGACTGCAACATTATGGCGGACACATTGGACACTTTTGACATTATTTTGGGACCATTGTCATTTATACAGCGATCAGTGCTATAAAAATGCCCTGATTACTGTGTAAATGACACTGGCAGGGAAGGAGTTAACCACTAGGGGACGAGGAAGGGGTTAAGTGTGTCCTAGGGAGTGATTCTAACTGTGGGGGGGCTGGGCTACAAGTGACATGACAGTGATCACTGCTCCCGATGACAGGGAGCAGTAGATCACTGTCCTGTCACTAGGCAGAACAGGGAAATGCCTTGTTTACAATAGCATCTCCCCATTCTGACTCTCCGTGACACGATTGCTGGACACCGGCGGACATCGAGTCCGAGGGTCCAGCGGGCATGGTCACGGAGCACGCGGCAGGGGTGCACGCGCCCGCACGGCAGCAAATTCAAAGCAACGTAAAGGGTGCCATTCTGCCGACGTATATCTACAGGAGGGGTTCGGCAAGCTGTTAATTGCAGTTTGATCCCCGTTACAGATTCTCCCACCTGTCTTGTGAAACTTTTGTCACAACCTTGGGGTGGTGGTACAAAAACACCTGTTTGCACTGCATTTTCAAAAGGAAATCCACCGTGGATTGCTCTTTAAAAGACTAAAGCCCCGTACACACGATCGGTTTGACTGATGAAAACCGTCCGATGGACGGTTTTCATCAGACCAACTGATCGTGTATGGTACCCATCGGTCTTTTTTCCATCGGTTGTAAAAAATAGAACTTGTTTTAAAATTTTCCGATGGATAAAAAACCGATGGGAATTTCCGATCGTCTATGGGCAAGTCCATCGGTTAAAAAACCCACGCATGCTCAGAATCAAGTCGACGCATGCTCAGAAGCATTAAACTTAATTTTTCTCGGCTCATCGGAGTGTTTTACGTCACCGCGTTTGGAACGGTCGGTTTTTTGACTGATGGTGTGTGGCCAAGACTGATGAAAAACAGTTTCATCGGATTTCCGATGGACAAATCCATCGGACGAAAATCCATAGGTTATCCGATCGTGTGTACGGGGCTTAACACTAGTGTAAAGGCCTCACTAACAGAGCTCTGGATAGTAGTTCAAAAATAAAAAAAGGCTTCTAATGCTTTCCCACTCTACATGAAACTAAGAAAAAAAGTTTTGTCTAGACATGCAGCAAGAGATCTTTCATGAGAAAATTATAAGATAGAGTTTAGGATGAGTGCACAGTCCAAAGTTACATGAAAAATATTGTGCAAAAATACTGAACTGACAGAATAAAATTTGAAATGCTGTATTTGAACAAATGTTATTTGGCAAAAAAAAAAGAAGATAATTTTAGCATAACATTTGTTTAAATTTGTTTTATAGCTGTGGTTTTTTTTTTTTTTTGTATCTTGCAGGTTCGTATTATAACGTACTCTTCCATATTTTTCTTATATGTATATTGGCTACTGTGTATCACTTTTTCTATGCAAATCCCATTTGCTTTCTGTAACTAAAAAGCTGTGCACCTGCTTCAGCCCACTGGTGACCAAAGGCCAGAAATGATTCTCTTCACTGAGCAATAACTGCAGGACCCGTTCCACTTGACAGGCACCAGCTGAGACATGCACACTAGTAGGGTAATATGGATGCCAGAGCTGGCGTTTAATACAAGTACATGTCAAGCATCCACTTTCACATTACAGTGCCTGTTCTAAAAGTTTAAATCGGCATTGATTTTCTTTGAAAGCATAAACTGTTGCCTGTTTGTTAAATGGTAACAATATTCATTTCGGTTAAAAATGTACTGGTTGCGTTATTTTTAGAGAAAAGTCGATTTTTTAAACTGCTACAAAATGTACATTTTCTCCTACTCAGTTTTAGCCCTGGTTCACACTGGTGCGATTTGACATGTCAAATCGCATGTCAAATCGGCGAAATTTGCCGCAAATTGCGGGCAATGGCACCGTCCTAATCGGTGCGACGCCGCATCTGCGGCGCTGCACCGATTACAAAAAGTAGTTTCTGTATTGCGATTTCAGCCGCGATTTACATTGACATCTGTTTCAGATGTCTTTGAAATCGCGGCTGAAATCGGGACTGCCAGCAGGAGTGAAATCGTGCGAGTTCAGCTGAACTCGCAGGCTTCACTCCCGCAGCCCCAGTGTGAACCTGGGCTAAGAAATAAAATGGAAAGAATGTCTTTAAAATGACAAAGTTCCTGTCCGTATGATTAGGGTAGGTGCCCTTTTACACCTGTGCATTTGTTTGCAGTTTAACCCAACTTTTTTATTACTGCATGGACAATGATTTATAGCAGGCCTTTCATGAAAATTGAAAGTCCTCGTTACTGACAGGTCTCCACAAATAGCTGACCCCCTCGAAAAAAAAAAAACCCCTCACCATTGCCTTTCAACACTTTTGGGAGGTGCCTCTCCATGCCACACCGCTGCCTCCTCGAAAATCTGGGCGTTTGAAATATCAGTGAGAATGCATTCCAACATATTGCAAATGTTATTTTTCGTTTCTTCATATTCAGGAGGGTGGGAGCTAAAAGTAAAACACAGCTAATGCCTTGTACACACGAGCGGAATTTGCGTCGGAATAAACTTCGACGAGTTTTTCCGACGGAGTTCCGATGGAATTCCGCTCAAGCTGTCTTGCATACACACGGCTACACTAAAATCCGACCGTCAAGAATGCGGTGACGTAAAACACTACGACGAGCCAAGAAAATGAAGGTCTATGCTTCCGAGCATGCGTCAAATTGTTTCCGAGCATGCATGGTTTTTAGTCCGTCGGAATTGCATCCAGACGAACGGAAATTCCGACAGAAATTGTTTTCATCGGAAAAAAAGAGAACATGTTCTCTATTCCGTCAGAAATTTCCGATGGAAAAAGTCCGATGGGGCATACACACGGTCGGAACATCCGATGAAAAAATTCTGTCTGACTTTTTTCATCGGAAATTCCGAGCGTGTGTACGCGGCATTACATTTCCATGGAAGGTTCACTTCCATAAATGCCTCATGTAACAATAGTGCTGAAGAAAGATTGAAAGTCCCTGTGTTACTCTCCCAATCCTTGTAAAGTTCTTTTGATTTTAGGTACAGACTGTACACAGAATCTTGACTCGTCTACAAGTAAAGGTTAGGCCCCACATGCTCCTATCACTATCACTCCAACATTCAAATGTCAAATGCCATAGCCTCCACCATCTACCCAGCTACAAAGTACAGATGGGGCCTAGTATTAAAGGGATTCCACAGGGATACTGAGATCAATTCAAAGATTAACGTGTATTTCAAGTTCAGTTTTAGTTTGGTTGTTACCTTTCTTTGCATTTTTCTAGGTCAGGTAGGGTTACAAAGCCAAACTCGAGCCAAAGATTGTTTTTTGTTGTTAATAAGGGGGGGGGGGGGGGATATTAGAACCTCTGTCAGGGTTTACTGAGGTTTGTGCCCCTACTGGTTAGATTTCCCCTCACATCCCATCAGGAGTGAGGAAGCATTAGAAATTGTGACCATGTTTTTATTGATGGTTCATGTCTTCCTGTCCCATGATGGCAGGTCTCACGGAGACAGGAAGCTAGGATAATTTCTCCAACAATCTGACAGAAATTTTAACTGTGTTTAACACTATATCCAAACTGAAAACAATAATTTTGAATGGTCAAAAGGGGAAGCTCTGCTTGTATGCCTCCTCCCCCCTCTCTGATGCCAAGTTTGGCACCTTTTGGGGGAAGCGGGTACCTGTTTTTTAAAGGTACCTGCTCCCACTTATGGCTCAGTTCGTCATGTCGAAGTGAGACAGAAGTTTGGCTTCCTTCTCCCCACAGCTGGCCCATTAAGAAAGCACAGCTATCTAGCTGTTGACTTTTATTTATTTTTTTTTGAGTGGGGGGGGGCAGAACTCCTCTTTAAGCTTTAGGCCTCATGCCCACAGACGTTTTTACAGCCGTGTTTTTTACAGCTTAAAAACGCCTGTCCATGTTATTGTATACATTTTTTGACCTTTTTTTTTCGAAAAAAAAAAAAAAAAAAACACGTCGGAGCTCAAAAACGCAATTGCAGTGTTTTTGCGCGTTTTCGCACGTTTTTTATCGTTTTTTAACGCTTCGCATTTTTTTATGCCTTACTCAGACGCCGAGGAACGCACTGGTCCTGGGTTTTTTTTACAGCCTAAAAACGCCTATGCTATTTGCAGCTCAAAAACGCCTAGGTGGGCATGAAGCTATAGACTAACATTGCCAGGCGTTTTTAAGCTGTAAAAAATGCTCAAAAACACAGCTGTAAAAACGTCCGTGGGCATGAGGCCTTAACGTCCATATAGATTATTCAGATCAGACTCCAGTGCCATAAGAAAAAAATGCTCCTGCACTATTTTTTGGGTATTATATTGTGTTTGTGTGCACTAAAATGTGCATTTTTTACTGAAAATATGATGAACATTATAGCAAATATCATGTTACATAGAAAATAGCAACTACCACCAATTAATTCTATTATACCAAATTGGTGAGAAATTGATAGATGCTGTAAGCTGGGGAGTGTTAGATCAATATTTTGAATGAATTTTTTATTTTTTTGCCTAAGGTCCTATTCACACTTCCTATGGTGGCATTTTATTCTTAATGATACCCCAAACACGGCTAGCAAGTGCGCATTTTGTTGCTTGATAAAAATGCGCAAGGCTCAATGCCAAAAAAAGGTGCAGGAGCCACTCTGGTGCATTTAATGCATGCGGGGCAACCCATTCAAATTCTGTACAAACGCACAAAAAAAGCACACACAAATGTGCATATGTGTTACATGCAGGTGTAAATGAGGCTTTAGACCCCTTTCACACTGGGGCGGGCATGTGCGGTGGCGGTATAGCGGCGCAATTTTTAGCACCGCTATACTGTTGTATTTACCGCTATATTCGGCCACTAACGGGGCGGTTTGCGGGCGGTATTACTGCGGTGTCCCATTGATTTCAATGGGTAGGAGCGGTAAACGAGCGGTATACACACCGCTCCTTCACCGCTCCAAAGATGCGGCTTGCAGGAGATTTTTTTTTCTCCTGCCAGCGCATCGCCTCAGTGTGAAAGCCCTCGGGCTTTCACATTGAAAATGCTGGGGCAGGAGTATTTCAGGCGTTATTTTAGCGCCTGAAATACGCCTCAGTGTGAAAGGAGCCTTAAAGTGGTTGTAAACCCACTTTTTCAACTTGCACCTACAGGTAAGCCTAGATTAAGGCGTACCTGTAGGTGCAAGAAATATCTCCTAAACCTACACGGTTTAGGAGATATTTACTAAAATATCAAGCGCCGCTATCTACGGCGCATGCGCGCCGTAGACAACGGCGCATTTATGGGGTTAATCCCATTCACATACTCGGCTACTTCCCAGCAATCGCTGGGCGTAGCCGAGTGGGACGCCTCCCGCGCGCATGCGCAGAGTGACGTCTTCCGCCGCTCCGGCCAATCACAGCGCCGGAGCGGCGCTGTGATTGGCTGGTGCGGCGATACCCGGAAGTAACATTCCGGCTATCGCCGCAGTGATGTCTGCGGCTGGACAGAGGGACGAGGACG
This sequence comes from Rana muscosa, assembly GCA_029206835.1. Classification (NCBI taxonomy): domain Eukaryota; kingdom Metazoa; phylum Chordata; class Amphibia; order Anura; family Ranidae; genus Rana; species Rana muscosa. The sequence continues at coordinate 142,384,436 of CM055122.1, forward strand.
GCTTCGGGGGCCCCGATCTAAGGTAAGTGGAACATAATGAGCTATTATGCTAGTCATAATAGCTCATTATGCCTTTCTCTTGCAGGTGGGCCAAAAAAAAAAAAAGTGGGTTTACAACCACTTTAAGGCATTGCCAGCTAGATGTGGTTGCATTTAATATATATATATATATATATATATATATATATATACAGTCTCGTGTATATATACAGTCAGGTCCATAAATATTGGGACATCAACACAATTCTAATCTTTTTGGCTCTATACACCACCACAATGGATTTGAAATGAAACAAACAAGATGTGCTTTAACTGATTGTTCTTGGGGCATTTTTCTTTCAGTTTTTTGTCTACAGCAAGTGAAATGCATGCTCAATCAGATTCAGGTCAGGTGATTGACTTGGCCATTGCATAACATTCCACTTCTTTCCCTTAAAAAACTCTTTGGTTGCTTTCGCAGTATGCTTCGGGTCATTGTCCATCTGCACTGTGAAGAGCCATCCAATGAGTTCTGAAGCATTTGGCTGAATATGAGCAGATAATATTGCCTGAAACACTTCAGAATTCATCCTGCTGCTTTTGTCAACAGTCGCATCATCAATAAATACAAGAGAACCAGTTCCATTGGCAGCCATACATGCCCACGCCATGACACTACCACCACAATGCTTCACTGATGAGGTGGTATGCTTTGGATCATTAGCAGTTCCATTCCTTCTCCATACTCTTCTCTTCCCATTACTCTGGTACAAGTTGATCTTCGTCTCATCTGTCCATAGGATGTTGTTCCAGAACTGTGAAGGCTTTTTTAGATGTTGTTTGGCAAACTCTAATCTGGCCTTCCTGTTTTTGAGGCTCACCAATGGTTTACATCTTGTGGTGAACCCTCTGTATTCACTCTGGTAAAGTCTTCTCTTGATTGTTGACTTTGACACACATACACCTACCTCCTGGAGAGTGTTCTTGATCTGGCCAACTGTTGTGAAGGGTGTTTTCTTCACCAGGGAAAGAATTCTTCGGTCATCCACCACAGTTGTTTTCCATAGTCTTCTGGGTCTTTTGGTGTTGCTGAGCTCACCGGTGCGTTCTTTCTTTTTAAGGATGTTCCAAACAGTTTATTTGGCCACACCTAATGTTTTTGCTATCTCTCTGATGGGTTTGTTTTGTTTTTTCAACCTAATGATGGCTTGCTTCACTGATAGTGACAGCTCTTTGGATCTCATATTGAGAGTTGACAGCAACAGATTCCAAATGCAAATAGCACACTTGAAATTAACTCTGGACCTTTTATCTGCTCCTTGTAAATGGGATAATGAGGGAATAACACACACCTGGCCATGGAACAGCTGAGCAGCCAATTGTCCCATTGCTTTTGGTCCCTTAAAAAGTGGGAGGCACATATACAAACTGTTGTAATTCCTACACCGTTCACCTGATTTGGATGTAAATACCCTCAAATTAAAGCTGAAAGTCTGCAGTTAAAGCACATCTTGTTTGTTTAATTTCAAATCCATTGTGGTGGTGTATAGAGCCAAAAAGATTAGAATTGTGTCAATGTCCCAATATTTATGGACCTAACTGTATATATCCACTGTATCCAGTGTAGCTAGATCTGACTGCAGGCCATTCCTGGTGTACTGTTTCTAATATACTTCAGGCAGGCAGGTGATTCAGTGAGCTGCAGTGCATGTAATATATATATATATATATATATATATATATATATATATCCACTGTATCCAGTGTAGCTAGATCTGACTGCAGACTGTTCCTGGTGTACTTTTTCTAATATACTGTCAGGCAGGCAGGTGATTCAGTGATCTGCAGTGCATTAAATATATATACAGTCTCCACTGCATTCTAGTCTAGCCAAGCCTATATCTGACTGTAGGCCATTCCTGGTGTACGTGTTCAAATACACTTTCAGACAGGCAGGCAGGTGATTCAGTTATCTGCAGTGCATTACATATATATACAGTCTCCTACATATATATATATATATATATATCCACTGCATTCTAGTCTAGCCAAGCCTATATCTGACTGTAGGCCATTCCTGGTGTACGTGTTCAAATACACTTTCAGGCAGGCAGGCAGGGAATTCAGTGATCTGCAGTGCATTAAATATATATACAGTCTCCTACATATATATATTCACTGCATTCTAGTCTAACCAAGCCTATATCTGACTGTAGGCCATTCCTGGTGTACATGTTCAAATACACTTTCAGGCAGGCGATTCAGTGATCTGCAGTGCATTAAATATTCCAATGGCAGAGATTCATCACTTCCGCCATTTGGAGCGCATCTCTGCTCTTATTCCTGTTCTATTGTGGTTATGTGTTTCCCAGTGCGATGATGAGGTAATTTCCACCTGTTGGAGCGCATATCACTTCCGGTTTTCAGCTCACATTTGCCTCCTTTATAACCAGTACTGTTATGCGTCTTAGCCACGCCCCTGTTGACACACATTGGTGGAGAAACGTCGGGCCAGTGGAGGAAGGCTAACGCTGCATTGCTGCTGGATGGTCGGAGGGATGAGCGCCATCTTATTGGTAGGAAGCGCTGGTCGCTTTCCTTATTTCATGCCTACTTTTTATGACACACATGTGAGTGCATTCATACATCTTTAGAAAATAAATATTGCTAAATGGGATGTCTGCGCAATGAGTCTTGTTTCTTCTGTTTTCATCTCTCAAACTCATGTTGTCATGCCATTGGAGCCGCTGAGGTTTTCTCTCTCTGCTGATTTCCAAGCATATTCTGATTGATTAAGCCTATAGAAGGAGAATTGGTGGAATTTCTTTTGGAATTACAATAGCCTTGAGAAGTGAGAGTTCCATCTGTTACTACCGGCTACATGTGCATTTTATATGTACTGACTGTAAGAGTCAGTGTGTTTGGGTGCTGCTGGCGGCTTTCTCATTACTTGATCACCTTCCCTCTCCTTGGACTCTTGGGACTTGATCCATTCTTCAATTTTCACATATTGGAGTGCTATATATGAACTGTTTTATTTATTTTTTTCTAGCGCTACACCACAAACTTTCATCACTATTCATTGTACCCAACAATATTTTTAATTCAGCGCAACAAGCACTCTGTTTTTATCATTAAATATATATACAGTCTCCTACATATATATATCCACTGCATTCTAGTCTAGCCAAGCCTATATCTGACTGCAGGCCATTCCTGGTGTACGTGTTCAAATACACTTTCAGGCAGGCAGGCAGGCAGGCAGGCAGGTGATTCAGTGATCTGCAGTGCATTAAATATATATACAGTCTCCTACATATATTTATCCACTGCATTCTAGTCTAGCCAAGCCTATATCTTACTGCAGGCTATTCCTGGTGTACTTTTTCCAGTAAACTTCAGGTGGTGTTTTGCTAATTCAATTTTACAGCATGTCTGGAAGGCCACCAAGGAGAGGCAGACGCTCACAGGCCACTAAAAGAGGGCAAGCAGGCTCTGTGTCTACAGCCAACAGTGCTGGTCGTGGACACAGTGCATCCTCAGCACGTGGCCACGGGGCACACTTGTCCTTTTTTTCAGCAGCTGGCCGTGATGAGCCACAACATGCAGAAGAGTTGGTAGAGTGGATAACAAAGCCATCATCATCCTCCTCATCCTCTGTCACCCAAGCTCAGAGTAGTTTGCCTGCCAATGCAGCTGCCAAAGCGGCCTATTCCATCGGCTCAATGTCATCAGTCACTCCTTCCCTAGCCCCACTATCATGTTCTGAGGAGTCCCCCAAACTGTTCGACCACATTGTCGGGTACATGCTGCAGGAGGATGCGCAGCATTTTGAAGGCTCCGATGATGGTACCCAGGTTGAGGATGAAGGCAGTAACGTGAGCCCAGAGAGAGGGGGTGCCCAAGAAGGACAAGAAACTGGCAGTCATGTTCCCCCAGCTGCAGTATACTGCCAAGTTTGCTCCAGTGACGAGGAGGGAGGGGATGATGGGGTCACTGACTCTACGTGGGTGCCTGATAGAAGGGGGGAGGAGGCACATCTCCAATGAGGCAGGATGCCCTCCAGGGGCCAGCTTAAGGGCAGCCACCCGACTGCTGACTCCCTGCGTATTTTGAAAAGTTCTTTGGTGTGGGCCTTTTTTTAGACGTGTGCAGCAGATCGCACTGTTGCTGTTTGCAACATATGTCTGAAGCGTATCAAGCATGGCCAAAACAGCAGCTTGGGCACCACATGCTTGACCAGACATATGTCGACCTCCCATGCAGTCCGTTGGCAACAGTACTTAAAAGACCCAAACCAAAGAACAAGGTGGACCTCTTCTTGCTCCTCATCAGTTGGGATCTCCAACCCCACTATACATTCAGTCCTTTCAGAAACCTGCACTGAGAGGAATGAAGGTGTAGCATTAGGTGTCCCTAATTTTTGCGGGCAAAATGCTAGCGGTACACCTAAATCTGATTGTAGCAGGCAAATTTCCCTACCCCAGTTGCTAAACCGTCGAAAGAAATTCAGTCCCAGCCATCCACATGCTCAGCGTCTGAATGCTAGTTTGGCCAAATTGCTAGCACTCAAACTGCTGCCTTTTAAGCTGGTAGACTCGGCCCCCTTTCGCGTATTTGTGGAATGTGCGGTACCTCAGTGGCAGGTTCCAAAACGCCATTTCTTTCTTGGAAGGCCATTCCGGCTCTCTACCGGCATGTGGAAGGCAATGTCTTGGCCTCGTTGGACAGGGCGGTCAGCGGTATGGTGCATATTACCGCTATCTCATGGTCCAGCAGGCATGGACGGGGACGTTACCTTTCTTTCACGGCGCAATGTGTAACTCTGCTGGCAGCTGGGAAGGATGCAGGACAGGGTGCAGTATTGTTGGAGCTTGTTCCACCACCACGCCTCCAAAATGCTAGTAGTGGTGATTCTGCCACACCTCTCTCCTCCACCCCCTCCTTTTCTTCTTCCTCTACGGCCTATTCCTCTCCAGATTTGTCCTTGGAACCAGCGGTGCTCCGTAGGCGTTCAAGGGGCTACGCAAGCACTCAGGCAAAAAGATGCCAGGAGCCACACTGGGGCAGAGATTCTGCAGTGGCAGACTCAGAGGTGGTTGACACCACGCCAGCTTCAGCCAGGAATGGTGGTTTGCAACAATGGCACCAACCTCCTCTCCGCCCTCCGACAGGGACACTTGACCCATGTTCCCTGTTTGGCTCACATCCTTAATTTGGTGGTGCAGCGGTTCTTGTGCAGATACCCGGGCTTACAGGATCTCCTGAGGCTGGCCAGGAAAGTCTGTGGGCATTTCCGCCGGTCATATAATGCCAGTGCTCGGCTGGCTGACCTTCAAAAGGAATGCAACCTGCCCAAGAACCTCCTGATCTGTGACATGCCCACCAGGTGGAACTCAACGTTGGCAATGCTGCAGCGGCTGTACACGCACATCAATGCGTACCTGTGCGACTATTGCACCAGGACAGGGTCAAGGGAGCTTGGCTTTTTTTTCGCCAGGCCAGTGGCTACTGATCAAGGATGCATGCACTGTCCTGTCACCATTTGAGGAGGCCATGAGGATGGTGAGCAGTGACAGTGCATGCATCAGTGATACTGTCCCTCGTGTCTTCCTGTTGGAGCACACGCTGCGTGAAATAATGGACAGGGCACTTGAGGCAGAACAGAGGGAGGAAGAGGAGGACTTCCTTACCTCTCAAGGCCCCCTTTATCCAGACAGTATTCCTGCAGGCCCGCCTATCACACAAGAGGAGGAGGAGGATGAGGATTGTATCAGCATGGAGGTGGAGCCTAGCACTCAGCATCAATCCCCAGAAACCCATGGACTTGTACGTGGCTGGGAGGAGGTGGCTGCGGATCATGTCATCCTTAGTGACCCAGAGGACTCCGGATCGAATGCCTCAGCAAACCTACGCTGCATGGCCTCCCTGATCATGCAAAGCCTGCGAAAGAACCCTCGGATTTGTGGTATCAAGGAGAGGGATCATTATTGGCTGGCAACCCGTCTTGATCCACATTACAAGGGTAAGGTTGCGGAACTTATCCAGCCTTTGTAGAGGGAGCAGAGGATAAAACATCTTTGGGAGGCCTTGCAGAAAGGTTTGTGCAATGCGTTTCCAGAGCCTGGGAGGTTACAATTTCCTGGTCCTCCTGGACAACGTGTTGCTGAGGCTTTGGTCAGTCACAGAAGAAGCAGTGGAGAAGGTGGCCGTCTGACCGATGCATTCAGCCAATTCTTTAGTCCGCAGCCCCAAGGTCTGATCGGTTCCAGCAACCATCGCCAGCATCTGATTTACATGGTGCAGGAATACCTAGGTGCAAGATCAGACTTGGAGACCTTTCCAACCGAAAATCCACTGGGTTACTAGGTCTTGAGGATGGATCACTGGCCAGAGCTTGCACAATATGCAATTGAGCTACTGGCCTGGCCTGTCCTGCATCCAGCGTTCTTTCTGAACACACATTCAGTGCTGCTGGAGCCTTTGTAACCGATCACAGAGTGTGCCTGTCCACAGACACAGTTGATCGGCTCACCTTCATAAAAATGAATCAGTCTTGGATCACCAGCTACCAACTTCATGTTGTTAGCTTCTAAGAACATTTTTGTTCCAGGGCACCACCACCAGTGCCTAAGGCCCAATTTTTCTGCCCCTGTCCTGTCCGACTGGATGTCCGCAGGGATACCCGTGATCGGAGAGAAAGAATGGGGAAATGCTGATGTAAACAAGCATTTCCCCAGTCTTCCTAGTGACAGGACACTGATCACAGCTTCTTGTAATCGGGAGCGGTGATCAGTGTCATGTCACACACAGCCCATCCCCCCTACAGTTAGAAGCACTCCCTAGGACACACTTAACCCCTTCAGCGCCCCCTACAGGTTAACCCCTTCACTGCCAGTGTCATTTCTACAGTAATCAGTGCATATTTATAGCACTGATCGCTGTAAAAATTACAATGGTGCCAGAATGGTGTCAAAAGTGGCCGATTTGCTTGCCATAATGTCGCAGTCACAATAAAAATCACTGATCGCCGCCATTACTATTAAAAAAAAAATATTAATAAAAATGCCATAAAACTATCCCCTATTTTGTAGACACAATAACTTTTGCGCAAACCAATCAATAAAGCTTATTGCAATTTTTTTACCAAAAATATGTAGAAGAATACGTATCGGCCTAAACTGAGGAAAAAAAAAATGTTTTAGATATTTTTTGGGGATATTTATTAAAGCAAAAAGTAAAACATATTGCATTTTTTTCAAAATTGTCGCTCTATTTTTGTTTATAGCGCAAAAAATTAAAACCGCAGAGGTGATCAATTACCACCAAAAGAAACCTCTATTTGTGGCGAAAAAAGGACGTCAATTTTGTTTTGGAGCCACGTCGCACGACCGCGCAATTGTCAGTTAAAGCGACACAGTGTCGAATCGCAAAAAGTGGCCTGGTCTTTGGCCAGCCAAATGGTCCGGGGCTTAAGTGGTTAAGAACTCAATTAGAATTCAGTGTACTAGAAAGAGAATATAACATATTTGCACAAAACTAATATAACACATCATACAAATATTTTTCAGCAAACTTCATTGTAAACTCCATGAACATAGTGTCGTCTAAAATAATGTTGCAGCACTTCGTCAGAATTTTCAATCAACCAGCAGCTTTGTCGATGCATGCAGTATACAGATGAACTTTGCTTAGTGTTGACATGGCTTTCTGTCAAGAAGATGACACTGTGACATACACACGTAAACCAAACATGATCAATAAACGCTTGGACAGTTCTGTGGCTTCTCTATATTTATTTGACATGAACCTTAAAAATGAACTGTTATCACAACGGTAAAAATCTGTCAAATGATGTCACAGATAATTGTCTTATATTTCCTACTCTAAAGGTGGCCATAGGCAGTTTGAATCCTGACCGGTTCAGCAGGGACCCGCTGAGATTCAAACCATGTATGGGCAGGCTGAATGCACCCAAGTTGATCGATCCAACAATTTGGGTACAACTAGCCTGTCGGATTTTACATGCGATTATTGCTAATAGCGATTATAGCCGATAGCAGTAATCACTGTGTTCTCACGGTGGGGATGACTTCCCCCGTCCCCCTGCTCGGATAACACAATGGCTCCACAGGAGGGATCCATCCATAAACACTGACTGTGTTAATGGGGGAATAAAGCAATTTTCTTTTCCACGTTTTGCAGGAAAGAAAATTGCTCTGTCTATGGCTGGCTTTAGGAAGCCTGATGCATTATTGGTGTATCTGTTTGCAAAGGTTAAAGTGATATTAAAGTCTGTTTTTTTAAATAACAAACATGTTATACTTACCTGCTCTGTGTAATGGTTTTGCACAGAGCAGCCCAGTTCCTCCTCTTCTCTGGTCTCTCGCCAGCACTCCTGGCCCCTCCCTCCTGCTGAGTCCCCCACAGCAAGCATTTTGCTATAGGGGCACCCAAGCTGAGCTGCTGCACTGTGTGTCCATTCAGACATGGAGCCGCGGCTTGACCCTACCCCCTCTCTCTCTTCATTGGCTCACTGACAGCAGCGGGAGCCAACGGCACCTGCTGCTGTGTCTCAGCCAATCAGGAGGGTGAGTCACGGACAGCGGAGGCTCTCATGCAACAACACTGGATTGATATGGACATCAGATAAGTATTAGGGGGTGATGCACACAGAAGGTTTTTTATCTTAATGCATAGAATGCATTAGGCTAAAAAAACGTTCTGCCTTTAGTAGCACTTTAAAAAAACAAAACATTGTAAAGGGGGCTTAAGCTAGATATACATGAATCAAAATTCGACCCGTTCAGCAGGGCCAAATTTAAATCCATGGGTGGCCACTTTGGCTAAACAGAATTTGATTTACCAACTTAGTTCAACCCCTGTCAGTATATTTTTGCTTAATCAGCGCCATGTGCAATAGACTGCAGCGCTGATCAATGTATTCTGACAGCTGATGAGCAGTGACGGTGCGTCCATAGAGGGCGCCGGAGCGCCGCCCCCTCTCGCTCCCGCACCGCCACTGAAAGACAATACACAGATTCATGCATTGCATGAATCTGTGTATTGTCACCGCTGCCACGCTGCCCACTATACATATGGCCGGCCTCCTGGTGAGCGCCGGCCATATGAATTAGAGCGGCGGCCGGCGGTGGGTGTGACTTGGAAGTGCTCTCACGCTGTATTCGGCTTCCAAAAACTCCTCCCAGGTACGCACGGGGGTGCGTTCCTGGAAGAAGACTGTGTGGAGGTTTCAGCCAATCAGGTTCACCGGATCTGGTTACCGGTAACCTGATTGGCTGAAGCGACATTGAGGGCGGGAGAACACATCGAGGACAGCGCGGACCGAGGAAGGTAAGTGCAGGGCTGGGGGGGGGACAGGCTGCATTTGGGGGACAAACTGGCTGAATATGGGGCACAAACTGGCTTAATATGGGGCACAAACTGGCTGAATATGGGGGACAAACTGGCTGAATATGGGGCACAAACGGGCTGAATATGGGGGGAACTGGCTGAATATGGGGGACAAACTGGCTGAATATGGGGGGAACTGGCTGTATATGGGGGACAAACTGGCTGAATATGCGGGGAACTGGCTGTATATGGGGGACACGCTGGCTGCATTTGGGGGGAACTGGCTGTATATGGGGGACAAACTGGCTGTATATGGGGGACAAACTGGCTGCATTTGGGGGGAACTGGCTGTATATGGGGACAAACTGGCTGTATATGGGGGCACACTGGCTATATATATATGGGGGCACACTGGCTGTATATGGGGGCACACTTGCTGTATATGGGGGCACACTGGCTGTATATATGGGGGCACACTGGTTATATATATATGGGGGCACACTGGCTGTATATGGAAACAAACTGGCTGTATTTGAGGGGGCAAACTGGTGGCGTTTGGGCACAGTGGCTACGTTTAATGGGCACAGTGGCGGCAATTGATTTTTTTTTTTTCAGTTTGTTTGCGCCCCCCCAAAAATTTTGAGCACCAGCCGCCACTGCTGATGAGTCTCCCTGCTGTCAGAATATAATGACAGAGTGGGAAGGATTCTCGCATCCACATCAAATGTGTGGATGGGAAAATCGGGTCAGTTTGTTTTTTATTCGACCTGCTGGTTGAATGAAAAAAAAACGACCCACATCTGGGAAAAGATGGTTCCTATATGGTCCAATTGTTTGGATCATTGATGTTTAACCATTTATTCTGGGTTTTTTTCTGGGATGATAACCTTAATTTTCTTATAATCAGATCTGATTGGTATGTGTCCTGCTATATATTGTTTACTGTAAACAAATACATATATATATATACGCATCCACCATTAGCTGATGGGAGGATTAATCCCTGTATTTCCAGTATAATGGATATCACCCTTCCCTCTTCCCTTCCTTCCTTTCTTTCCCTTTTTTCTTTGTCTTTTATTAGATGGTGATCATTTAGTGGCTACTCTTCTCTTGGTTTTAATGAGCATGGACATATTGGTGACATTTGGTAATCTATATCTAAGGTATTTTACCCCTAAAAAAATATTGTGATGCATACAGCACTCATCTTCCATTTTTTGCCTCTACCGTATTTTTCGGACCATAAGGCGCACCGGGTTATAAGGCACAACAACAATGATCGACTGGTAACGGGTTTATGTTCGTACATAAGACGCACCGGGTTATAAGGCGCATTAAATGAAACAAAACTCTGATAAGTCTGATAAGTCAAACTTTATTCAACTCTTTCACAATAACAATAACTCTCAACATTGTTCAGTTATATAAAATACAAAACAATACACTCACTTTTTCAGTTTATTCCTCTACCTCAAATCCATCAAATTCTTCATCTTCGGTGTCTGAGTTTAACAGTTGGGCGATTTCGGCATCAAGCATGCCCGGATCCCTCTTGTCGTTATCATCGTTATCATTATCCGAGTCAGTCTCGTTGCTGTTACCTAGCTGTTCGGTGATGATTCCGGCCTTCCTGAAAGCTCGGATGACACTGGAGTTCTTGTGCGGATGGAGAGATTACGCCTTTTCATAAAACGGAAGCACCAAGAAGGACCTCCTCGAAAGTCGTTGATCTTCATGTCGCTTGCTATCGCTGTTGCTTTGAGTCGAATAGAGACAGTAGAGACGCTTCTACCTGCGGTTCTCTGTTCAATAACCCACTGTTCGATTTTGTCCTCCAACTGTGGCCACCTCACTTTGTGCCCTCGGAAACTCAGTTTGGTCTTCTTTACCTGGCGCAGGGCGTCTTCTTGCTTCCTCCACTTCCGTACCATAGATTCATTAATGTTGAATTCTCTCGCAGCTGCTCTATTTCCATGTTGTACTGCGTGACTGACAGCATTGAGTTTGAAATCCGCTTCGTAAGCATGTCTCTTACCAGGAGCCATTTTTGGGGCAGCGGGTATAGAAAATGAACGAATGAATGTGCACACCTCTACACACACCTCCTGACTACGATGGCCGTACCTCCTGACTACGATGGCCGTACCTCCCGACTACGAATCCATCCATACATTAGGCGCACCGCAGTATAAGGCGCACTGGCGATTTTTGAGAAAGTAAAAGGATTTTAAGTGCGCCTTATGGTCCGAAAAATACGGTACTTCCCCCAAGCTGCTAACTCTATAATGTCCTCCATATTGTTTCAGATTTTTATTTATGTTTTTTTCCCCTCCTCATATTCTAATAACAGAAATAATAGAATCTATTGTGATATGTATACATATATATTGTATACACTTATACCCCCTACACACGATCGGATTTTCCGATGGAAAAAGTCCGACTGACTTTTTCCATCGGATATTCCGACCATGTGTATGTCCCATCGGAAATTCAGAGGAATTCTGTCAGAGTTTAGATAGAGAACATGTTATCTTTTACTCCGATGGAATTCCGTCGGAATTCCGATGTGATATTGGCTGGTAAAAAGTCTGACCGTGTGTACAGGGCATTATGGTTTATGTATGTTTTTTTAATAATATATTTCTTGTGTTGTTTATTAGTATTTAGATTTGTTGATATTGAAACGTGGATCCTGAGGAAGCCCCTCTTTTCGGTGAAACACGTCGATCCAGACACACCTTATCCATATGTACTTAACCATGCTTTGACTGCATAAAATGGTCATAAAACATGTTGATTGTACCTTCTAATATGTTCTGATGCATATGTTTTATTGGCTTTTGTATAAATAAAACTTGTATGTGGTACTTATGTAATACTTTTGTGACACTTAAAAATACCCTTTTCACATTACCTCCTCCTAGTGAGGACTTACCTTATATTGACTACTTATAGTTTCCCCCCCCCCCATTTCCTGGTCTTCAGTAGAAGCTGGTAATGTAACCAGGATCTCACATGTTGCAGAGTTGCATTTAGATGTGTTGCATTGACATGCATTTACATGCATTTATGCGCATTTGCATTGTGAAAAATTGCTGCTTGCTGTATTTTTTTCACTGCACTGCAACACAATGCAATAGTGTGAACTATGCTCATTAGCTAACATTGATTGAAGGCTCTCTATGCAGTGGGAATGCATTCAAAAACACATCCTATTGCATATAGTGTGTGTGTGCCTTTCGGCCGCATGTTTAGGGTGTTATTTTGTTTGACAAAAGCATTGCAAAATGTGCAAATGCTACCCGTGTTTGGGTTGCCATTAAAAATGAATGGCACCACAAGTGCAATGCACATTTTGGCTTGTTTTTCACGAGTTTCTAGGAACACACACAGAAATGTATGCTTCTGTGCGCATTCCCGGAACGCCGGAGTGTGAATGGGGCCTTAATGTAATGTTTTTAAACCTGTAAATGTGGTTCACAGGAGAAAAGTTATTGCAAACTACAGAAAGTGTTTATGGTTATAGTGACAGCATCCAAAATGCATTTTCAGAATCTTTTTTTTCGACTACAGAATATGGAACCTGTTCATCAGAATATATTTTCTGATCTTCATTGGAACTAACATGTGTCTGAACGTGTTAGCACATCTCAAGTCCAAAACGTAGTGAACTTTAGTAATGGGAAATGTATTTCAAGCAGACCTAGGATCAAATATACTGTATTTCTCCTGGTAAGTACATATATCCTAAGAAATGTGTGAAGCCTCGTACACACGGCCGGGAATCCCGTCAGGAAAAAAACGTCGGTTTTCCTGACGGGAATCCTGGCAAGCTTTCCTTGCCAAGCCGTGCATACAGACGGCCATTCAAAAGAATCGTCGTTTTTTTGAATGGCAAGAACGCGGTGACGTCATTGACTATGACGAGCCTGCGATTGTCAAATTCAATGCCGTTGCCGCCATCTTGCTACACCCTACACTACCCTTGTATGCTACCGCGCATGTGTCAAAGTCTTTTCGAGCATGAGTGGCTTTACATGGGGACAGGTAAGCATACACACTCACGGTTTTCTCGGGAGGAAACACTCTGCCGAGAACCCCGACAAGAAAATAGAGAGCAGGTTCTCTATTTTTCTCGTCGGGATTCCCGGCAGTTTTCTCGCCGAGAAAGCATACACACACACGGTTTTCACAGCAAAAAGCTCTCCCAGCAGCTTTCTTGCCGAGAAAACCGTGCGTGTGTACGAGGCTTAAGTGTAACACATAAAGGTACCGGTATTTATTAGCTTTCACAGTACTTACAATGTCTTCATCTATTTTTCTCTACAGAAGACAGGCACCATTTTTGCATTAACCAAGATCAGCAACCAAGATTCCCAGGTGAGAGTTGAATGGCAAGAAAATAATTGCTGGCAAAAAAAAATTGGGAATTTTTTTCGGCGTGGGCTCCACCAATGCATACCAGGCCCTTTGGCATGGGGTTCCCCCTCAAAAATCCATACCGGGCCTTATCCTGGCATGCAGCCTGGTAGGCCAGGAAAGGGGAGGCAAGCGAGTGCCCCACCCCTCCTGAACCATACCAGGCCACATGCCCTCAACATTGTAGGTGTGCTTTGGAGCAGGGGGGCTCACCCCCCTACGCACCTTGTCTCCATGTTGATGGGGACAAGGGCCTCTTCCCCACAAACCTGGCCGGTGGTTGTGGGGGACAAGGCGGGGGGCTTATCATAATCTGGGAGCCCCCTTTAACAAGGGGTCCCCAGATCCCACCCCCCTATATTAATGAGTATGAGGTACATAGTACCTCTACTGATTCACCAAAAAAAAGGTTTAGTGTAAAAAATTACAGTGGGCAGTTTTTGACAATACCTTTATTAAAAGAAAAAACAACAATGTCCCCCGAAGTAAATCCATTGTCAACCATGATGCCTGCCGCCGACCCGAAAAAAGAAAAAAAAATGGTCCACTTCCACCAAAAGCTCCCGCCATCTACCAGCTTCGCTGTCTGAAAGTTCTGAAATAACTAAGGGACGGAGCCACCCGATGATGTAACCAGGTGACCCCAACCCTTGTGACATCATCATCAAAGGGCATCCCGCCATGTTGAGGGCATGTGGCCTGGTATGGTTCGGGAGCGCTTGCTCGCCCCCCCATTCCTGGCCTGCCCGGATGGTATGGACTTTGGGGGACCCCATGGCATTTTTTTTTTCATTTTGGTGTGGGGTTCCCTTTAAAATCCATACCAGACCTGAAGGGCCTGGTATGGATTGGGGGGGTCCCCAATCCGTTTTTCTCCTTATTTTTTCAGCAATTCTTTTATTTGCATGCAACACTTGCATTTTTGGTGCCGGTCCATTGAAGCCCATTACACAGAAAACACAATTTGCTGCGGGAAAAAAAAGTCCCTGACCCCTTCCAAAAACGCAGCGGCTAAAAAACGCAAAAAAAATATATTAAAAAAAACAACCTTTTTTTCCCTCAGTTTAGGCCGATACGTATTCTTCTACATATTTTTGGTAAAAAAAATCGCAAAAAGCGTTTATTGATTGGTTTGCGCAAAAGTTATAGCGTCTACAGAATAGGGCAGGGATATGCAATTAGCGGACCTCCAGCTGTTGCAGAACTACAAGTCCCATGAGGCATAGCAAGACTCTGACAGCCACAAGCATGACACCCAGAGGCAGAGGCATGATGGGACTTGTAGTTTTGCAACAGCTGGAGGTCCGCTAATTGCTTATCCCTGGAATAGGGGATAGTTTTATGGCATTTTTATTAATATTTTTTTTTACTAGTAATGGCGGCGATCAGCGATTTTTATCATGACTGCGTCATTATGGCGGACACATCGGACACTTTTGACACCATTTTGGGACCATTGTCATTGATACAGCGATCAGTGCTATAAAAATGCACTGATTACTGTAAAAATTACACTGGCAGTGAAGGGGTTAACCAGTAGGGGGCGCTGAAGGGGCTAAGTGTGTCCTAGGGAGTGCTTCTAACTGTAGGGGGGATGGGCTATGTGTGACACGACACTGATCACCGCTCCTGATTACAGGGAGCTTTGATCAGTGTCCTGTCACTAGGAAGAATAGGGAAATGCTTGTTTACATCAGCATTTCCCCGTTCTTCCTCTCCGTGAGACGATCACGGGTATCCTCGCGGACATTGAGTCCGCGGGACCCGCGGTCCGATCCACGGAGCTCGCTGCGGGCTCGCGCGCGTGTGGCCGGCGGCACGCGCGTGCCCACAATGCTGCATCTTAAAGAGGACATACAGGTACATCCATCTGCCCACAGGAGCCATTGTGTCGACGTAAATAGTCGTGCACTGGTCCTTAAGTGGTTAAAGAAACATGCAAGAGAAATTATTATTATCTGTAGCAGTAGATGCCATAGGAATAATGTCTGGGCAAATATTTAAAAATATATTGAGTACATCTCCACAATAAACACACATTCCTCATGTTTTATTTTATTCCATTAAAAAGGTTGCAAGTACAAACGCATACTTGTTGATCCTGCCAGAAATCCTGTAATTTCATAATTTCCTGTTTATCCACTTGCCGACCAGCTCACATTTACGTCGGCAAGTTGGCTCCTTCCCGCCAATTGATATACATTTAAGAGCCATAGCAGACATGAGCAAGCTGCACGGTGGGTGACCCAATGCACGTGGCCGGTGACCGTGATGTCAGCCGGCCACCCGCGATCTCGGGCAGAATGGGGATCGGTGTATGTAAATAAATAAATTCCCGTTCCGACATGGGAGGAGAGACAGATCTGCTGTTCCTAGTAATTAGGAACAGCGATATGTCTCCTCCTCCAAACTGTCCCATCCCCCCACAGTTAGAAACACTCATGAGGGAACACATTTAACCCCTTGATCGCCCCCTAGTGTTAACCCCTTCCCTGCCAATGACATTTATACAGTAATCAGTGGCTATTTTTAGCTTTGATTGCTGTATAAATGTCAATGGTCCCAAAAAAGTATCAAAAGTATCCGATCTGTCCACCTCAATGTCGCAGTCCTGTTAAAAATCGTTAAAGCGATGCAGTGCCGTATCGCAAAAAATGGCCTGTCATTAAGGGGGAAAATTTTCTGGGGCTGAAGTGGTTAAACATACAACACATTGCCTTTACTGCTCTGAACTCCCAAGCAGTGTTATCAGCCCTGCCTAAACTCTGCGAACTACAGAACACCCCCTTATGTTATAAGGATATACATGAGGGGCGCATGGGCGTGCACATGGGGTGTGGTGGTGCCTGGGCATATCCTAAACACATCCTAATCACCCCTGTGCGGCGCAGATTCCCCCTACTGCTCAGGCCCTCCCCGTAGTGCTGACGGCTTCCCTCCTCTCCTCTCCCACCAGCTGCTGCTGTGGGCACACAGGGGGGATGTATAAGGTTGGAGAGTGGGGGAAAGGGCTGATAAATATGTCATTTATCAGCCCCTTCCTTTTCTCATTTAACACAGTGAGTGATCAGTACCTATCGCTCACTGTGTTCAATCATAACTGAAGCATAGTAAACTGTGTTTACTATGCTTCAGTTTGTGAATGAACAGAAAGCCGCTTACCACAGAGCCCTTCCCATTTACTCAATGTCCAGTGCAGCTGAGGCTGCAGAGAAAGGGACAGGTAGAATCTCTGTCCTTAGTGCCTTTCCCTGTCACAAAAGTTAGACACCATGGGTATGTTTAGACGCCTCATAGTTCACCAAAGCTCCCCAACAGGGCTTACAAAAAATTGTATAACAATTATAAAAAAGAATGTTGTAAAAAATAATTAAAAAAATAAAATTGGAAAAAAATAATTAAAACAATAAAATGAATTGTCCACTGCCCTACTGACACAAGCATTTGCCCTACTGACACTCTCCACTACTCTATTGACACAGTCCTCTTCCATACTGACAAAGTCCACTGCCCTTCTGACATGTCCACTGATCTACTGACTGACACAATCCATTGTCCTACTGACACCAATCTCTGCCTTACTAACATGTCCCTAGCTCTCCTGACACTGTCCTCTGCCCTACTGACAAAGTACACTGACCTACTGACACGTTCTTTGCTCTACTGACAAAGTACACTGACCTACTGACACGTTCTCTGCTCTACTGACAAAGTACACTGACCTACTGACACGTTCTCTGCTCTACTGACAAAGTACACTGACCTACTGACACGTTCTCTGCTCTACTGACAAAGTACACTGACCTACTGACACGTTCTCTGCTCTACTGACAAAGTACACTGACCTACTGACACGTTCTCTGCTCTACTGACAAAGTACACTGACCTACTGACACGTTCTCTGCTCTACTGACAAAGTACACTGACCTACTGACACGTTCTCTGCTCTACTGACAAAGTACACTGACCTACTGACACGTTCTCTGCTCTACTGACAAAGTACACTGACCTACTGACACGTTCTCTGCTCTACTGACAAAGTACACTGACCTACTGACACGTTCTCTGCTCTACTCACAAAGTACACTGACCTACTGACACGTTCTCTGCTCTACTGACAAAGTACACTGACCTACTGACACGTTCTCTGCTCTACTGACAAAGTACACTGACCTACTGACACGTTCTCTGCTCTACTGACAAAGTACACTGACCTACTGACACGTTCTCTGCTCTACTCACAAAGTACACTGACCTACTGACACGTTCTCTGCTCTACTGACAAAGTACACTGACCTACTGACACGTTCTCTGCTCTACTGACAAAGTACACTGACCTACTGACACGTTCTCTGCTCTACTGACTGACACTGTCCACTGTGCTTGTCTTTGTGTGTGTGTGTATATATACTGTATATATTGTAGAGAGGCGAGTCTGTGCCACTGTCTATTTTAGCAGTTTTGGCCAGGTTTTGCAAAAAAACAAAACAGGCACACTAATGAGTCAAGTGTGTGCAGGGCTCATATTGGAGCCAGGATTAGAGGTTAGTGGCCCCACCCTCCCAAGGGGGTCAGTTTGTGCAAGGGAGCTGTTAGGAGCACGTTGCGCTGTACTGTCCATGTAGGGACAGTGAAAGGCCGAGCCTGTAAAGTTGAAGCAGCAGGGAGCTGCAGGAGAAGCAGTGAGAGCTGAGGAAGGTTCAGCGTTTACTGCAGGAGTACTAGGACTGTGTGTTTAACGGTCTGGAGGACCAAGGCAGGAAGCCTATGCAGAGACGCTGCACAGAAGAGTCACGAGGTGGAGTACTGTTTGTTTTGATACGTTTATGGTAAGAACTTCTGCAAAATTATTCTGCTTTGAGTCTTTACTCACTTCAATAAAAGTGGACAGAAAAAAAAACCTAAAAAAAACTTTGTGGAGTAGACAGGACTCACTGTTTGACTCTACCAACGAATATATATAAATATACACATACACACACGCGCACACACACGCGCGTGTGTTTGAGGTTTGGGATGCACACCCCAATGCAATAGGTTGTGCAAACCTTTAAAGAGGTTTTTTGTAGTCCATGGGGGCAAAATGTGGAGAGCTGACAACACTGCATAGGATTTCAGTGCAGCAGAGGTACTGCTGCCAGCTCAAAGAGGAAGTATTTAACTTACTGATTTCTGACAGATCAGAAGTTATTTTCTTTACTTGCAAGTCTTCAAAGAAACTATAATATAGAAATGTGCCTGCATTGCAGATATTTACAGCTTTTTTAAATTTGCAGACACTTTAAATTGATTACTGATACACTGAGCACATATGGAATTACTGTTAACACACCAATTTAAGCTCAATGTGTGTTGTTGTGAGAGTATTGCAATTAGTGGGTAGTATATGAATGCTAGACATATGTTTTATGTTTCAAAAACTTTTTATAGCTTTTTAGCAATGGAACAAGCTATTGCTTATTTTTCAGGCTTATCATCCCAGCAGAGCCCACCTGGAGTGCAACAACCAGCACAGTAGTAAACAAATAGGCCGCTCAGACATCCCATCATTCATTTCAGAAAGTTCTGAGTTGATAGGTACATTACCCTAGGCAAATCAGCCCTTGCTGTGCAAATCACCTCTAAACTTGCGTTCCAGTATAAATAGATGAAGGTACTAAGGGTTAGCATCAAAAGAAATGCATGATCAGATTAAATCATTCATTTACATTTCTGTACTTAAAAAAGACATTCTCTTTAGTCAGTTCTCTTGCCTGAACAATGATGAGATGCTATGTAACTTTTGTGGAGTTACAAGAGCTCTTGAATAACTATCGTCTTCCGAAAAAACAAACAAACAAACAAACAAACAAACAGAATATCTCTTGGCATTTAACAGAAATGTATTCAAGTGCAATTGTGATATATCAGTATGCATGAACTCCAGCAAAACTCTTCAGTCTGAAAAAATTCACTTTTTTTATTTTTTTAAAGTATTACTTATTCAGTATACATTAAAATCACCATACGCATTAAGCGTAAATCATAGAAAAGGAAGTACGAGGGTAGCACAAGAACACTACATTTCAAACAAGCCACTTTTTCCAATTTTTCTAAACTGCGGTCACTACTACATGACATCAATTGGGACAAAAACCTAGAAACATTGAACACAGGAGAAAAATGGGAACGCTTTAGGAGCATATTAAACAAAGGAATCACACAGTGCATTCCAATGGCCAATAAATATGAGAACAAAGGTTTAACCTGGGTGGCTAAACCGTGATGTAAAAAGCCTCATTAAAGAGAAAAATATGTCCTTTAAAAAATATAAAGGTGATGGGTCATGGTCAACATTCCAACACTGCAGGGAATACAATAAGAAATGTAAGGACTCAATCAGGGCAGCTAAAAAGACTATGAGAGACACATAGCAGAGGAGAGTAAAAAAATCCCAAGCAATTTTTGGGATATATTAACAGTAAAAAGGCAAGATGCCTTCTTTGCCTCGGTTTTTATGCAGGAAAAGGAGGGGTATACAAATAAATCACCAGGACTGGATGGCTTATACCCAAGAGTCCTCATTCAGTTTATAGCCAGACCATTGTTCCCAATCTTTGCAAACAGCATACTGACAGGAATTATATCAGCTGATTGGAGAAAAGTCAATGTAGTACCAATATTTAAAAAAAGGGCAGAGACAAATCAGTCAGCCTAACATCAATAGTAGGTAAATTATTGGAGGGGATGATAAGGGACTATATCCAAAAATGTACTAAAGAAAAACGTATCATTAGTAGTAATGAAATGAGCATGGGTTTACGAAAGGTCATTTCTGCCAGACCAATCTGCTTACATTCTACGAGGAAATGAGCTGCCATCTAGACAAGGAAAGGCCTGTGGATTTAGTGTATCTGGATTTTGCAAAAGCATTTGATACAGTTCTCCATAAAAGCTTAATTTGCAAGCTAAGGTCTGCAGGCATGGACCATAAGGTTTGTTCTTGGAAAAAAATAACTGGTTACAGGGGCGTGTCCAAAGGGTGGTGATAAATAACGTGTACTCAAACTGGTCTGGAGTGGTAAGAAGGTTACCCCAAGGTTCTGTCTTGGGACCAATTCTATTCAATTTATTCATAAATGATATAGAGAATGGGAAAAATAGCTCAATCTCAGTTTTTGTGGACGACACAAAAAAAAAAATCAGGGCAATAACTTCACATCAGGATATAAAAATTGTACAGAAAGACTTGAACAAATTAATGGAAAGGGCAACTACTTGGCAAATGAGGTTTAATGTGGAGAAATGTAAAGTAATGCACTTGGGGCAAAAAAACATAAATGCAAACTACTCACTAGGGGGAGAACTGATGGGGAAATCAAGGATGGAGAAAAATCTGGGGGTCCTAAGATATAAGACCACACAATGAGATTGGAGGAGAAGCGGTTTAACCTTAAACTGCGCAGGGGCTTTTTCATTGTCAGGGCAATAAAGCTGTGGAACTCTCTTCCACAATTGGTGGTGGCAGCGGGCGTATGGATATTTTTTTAAAGACTCTTGAATGTGCATCTTAAAGAACACAGTATACAGGGATACGGGACACTGACACGTGTACACCTACACAGGTTGAACTGGATGGACTATTGTCTTTATTCAACCTTACCTACTATGTAACTATGTAACTGATAGAAAGCTTGCTAGCAATTTTTTTTTAAGAATTGGCAGTTTTTAAACATAGTTAATATAAGTGACATTTTAAAAACTTTATAGAGCTACACATATTCCTTTTCTATACAAGTATAGAGTGGCTGTCTTCTAGAGCTACATGGGAGATTCTTTAGTGGCTCAACCTCATTGTTATAATTTCACTCAGCAAAATCTGTCCAGGATCGATTCACCAAGGATTGGGTGAACCATGTTTGAAATTCAGCAAACCCAAACCTAGAGGCAAATACCATTGGATTCTTTGGGGGGAATCCTGTTATTAAATCCTGGCCATATTTAAGGCTAATAGGCAAACGTATGTCAAAAAAGGCATGGAGAGCTGTGTACTGCCAGGAATGAAAAACGAAAAAAGAAAAAAAAAGTAACTGAGGAAGGGACCTGTTCATGTGGTTTTGGGGGGAAAATAGAAAATAAACAAATCATTTAACCACTTCAGCCCCGGAATATTGGGTTCCCAATGACCAGAGCACTTTTTACAAATTGGCACTGCGCTGCTTTAACTGGTAATTGTGCGGTCATGCAATGATGTACCCAAATTAAATTTGCGTCCTTTTTTCCCCATAAATAGAGCTTTCTTTTGATGGCATTTGATTGCCTCTGTGATTATTTTTTTTTTGCGATATAAACGGAAAAAGAGCAAAAAAAATATATTTTCTACTTTTTGTTATAAAAAAAAAATCAATAAACTAAATTTTAGTCATACATTTAGGCCAAAATGTATTCAGCCACATGTCTTTGGTTAAAAAAATGTAAATAAGATTATATTTATTGGTTTGCGCAAAAGTTATAATGTCTACAAACTAGGGTACATTTTCCATAATTGACACAGCTTTTAGTTTATGACTGCTTATCTCATTTCTTGAGGTGCTAAAATGGCAGGGCAGTACAACCACCCCCCCCCCCCCAAATAACCCAATAGACCCAAGGAAATTGCTGAGAGGCATGTTGAGCCCATTGAATAGTTTATTTTTTTGTCATTAAAAAATGACAAAAAATAATAATTTGTTGTCATTTAATGATATATTGCTCACACATGCCATGGATATATGTGGAATTACACCCCAAAATACATTCTGCTGTTCCCCAAATGACCCCATTTTGGAAAGTATACACCCCAAGCTATTTGCTGAGAGGCATGTTGAGTCCATGGAATTTTTTTATATTTTGCCACAAGTTGCGGGAAAATTACAAACTTTTTTTTTTTGCACAGAGTTGTCACTAAATGATATATTGCTCAAACATGCCATGGGCATTTGTGAAAGTACACCCCAAAATACATTTTGCCGCTTCTCCTGAGTACGGGGATTTCACATGTGTGAGACTTTTTGGGAGCCTAGCCGTGTACAGGACCCCGAAAACCAAGCACCGCCTTCAAGATTTCTTAGGGCTTAAAATGGTGATTTCACTTCCTCACTACCTATCACAGTTTCGGAAGCCATGAAATGTCAAGATAGCACAAAATCCCCCAAATGACCCCATTTTGAAAAGAAGACACTTAAAGCTATTTGCTGAGAGGCATGTTGAGTCCATGAAATATTTTTTATTTTGCCACATATTTCGGAAAAATACATTTTTTTTATTATTTTTTTTACACAAATTTGTCACTAAATGATATATTGTTCAAACATGGCATGGTTATATGTGAAATTACACCCCAAAATACATTCTGCTGCTTCTCCTGATTATGGGGATACCACATGTGTCAGACTTTTTGGCAGTCTAACCGCGCACAGGCCCCCCAAAAACCAATTACTGCCTTCACTTAATGTTGGTAATCCACTATGAGTCATAAACCATTGCCAATTTTTTAAATACATTTTTTTTTCATTTTTTTCATGTTTTTTGTTTAATTTCAGTGTTGCTGATCTTTTACAGAGTCTTCAGGCCTACATAAATGCACTTCAGCAATGTTTAAATAGCATTTTCAGGGCCAGTTTTCTGATGGTGACAACAATGGTCCATATCTGCATAATATCTGCTAAAATTACTACTTGTAGTTTCCATCAGAAAACCATGTAACAGGGTAACAACACAGGAGCACATTGGAAGACAGAGATAGGGTGATGTTAATTTATAATATGAAGCGCCAAAACAAGGACCTTTATGGCAGGGTCACCAGATGTTATTTTAATTAACCCTGTCGATTATGAAATAACTTACATTACCATGTTACATGTATTTATGATTTTTTAGTGATTGGATGTACTGCTACTTTATTTTATTCTAATCTTATTCTAATCTAAAGTTGAAAAACTTGTGCTTCCTAAAAGTAAAAAATTGGGCATCTAGTAATAGACTGTGCAATAGACTGTGTAATAAACTGTGTGTACACTTGACCAGTAGGGATGAGCTCGGTGTTTGAGTCGAACATACGTTCGGCTCGAACATCGGCTGTTCGATCGTTCGATGAAGATCGAGCTATTTGGGCCATTCGCGCCAAATTCGAGTGACGCGAACGGCCCACAATACACTGCGCCATCGCAGTGCAATCCCGGCGCTGTGATTGGCCAAGCATGCACTGTGACCCCGCATGCTTGGCCAATCACAGCGCTGGCAGCTAGGAGAGCCATAATTGGCCACAGGCAGGTTGCCTGTGGCCAATTATAGCTCAGGGGGTTTAGCACACGCCCCACACTATAAAAGGCCGCCAGCGCGGCGGCCTTGTGTAGTGTGTTCCAGCGCAGGGAAAGAGAAGGATAGGCAGGGACAGTGTCATTGTGCTATTCTTTGTGCTATTCTTGTGTGTAGGGAGAGAGAAGGATAGGCAGGGAGAGTGTCAGTGTCATATTCTTTGCTAAACCTTGTGTGCAGGGAGAGAGAAGGATAGGCAGGGGACAGTGTCAGTGTCATATTCTTTGCTAAACCTTGTGTGCAGGGAGAGAGAAGGATAGGCAGGGAGAGTGTCAGTGTCATATTCTTTGCTAAACCTTGTGTGCAGGGAGAGAGAGAGAAGGATAGGCAGGGGACAGTGTCAGTGTCATATTCTTTGCTAAACCTTGTGTGCAGGGAGAGAGAAGGATAGGCAGGGAGAGTGTCAGTGTCATATTCTTTGATAAACCCTGTGTGCAGGGAGAGAGAAGGATAGGCAGGGGACAGTGTCAGTGTCATTGTTGCTAAGCCTCCTGCACAGTATACACCTGAACCTAGCCCTTATTGCTGTGTTTTCCTGGTGTGTTACACTAACAGGCATTTGCAGCACTTACAGCGGGCGGAGTGTGCCTCCTGCACTTTATACACCTGAAGCTAGCCCGTATTGCTGTGTTTTCCTGGTGTGTTACACTAACAGGCATTTGCAGCACTTACAGCGGGCGGAGTGTGCGTCCTGCTAAATATACACCTGAAGCTAGCCCGTATTTCTGTGTTTTCCTGGTGTGTTACACTAACAGGCATTTGCAGCACTTACAGCGGGCGGAGTGTGCTTCCTGCTAAATATACACCTGAAGCTAGCCCGTATTGCTGTGTTTTCCTGGTGTGTTACACTAACAGGCATTTGCAGCACTTACAGCGGGCGGAGTGTGCTTCCTGCTAAATATACACCTGAAGCTAGCCCGTATTGCTGTGTTTTCCTGGTGTGTTACACTAACAGGCATTTGCAGCACTTACAGCGGGCGGAGTGTGCTTCCTGCTAAATATACACCTGAAGCTAGCCCGTATTGCTGTGTTTTCCTGGTGTGTTACACTAACAGGCATTTGCAGCACTTTACAGCGGGCGGAGTGTGCTTCCTGCTAAATATACACCTGAAGCTAGCCCGTATTGCTGTGTTTTCCTGGTGTGTTACACTAACAGGCATTTGCAGCACTTACAGCGGGCGGAGTGTGCTTCCTGCTAAATATACACCAGAAGCTAGCCCGTATTGCTGTGTTTTCCTGGTGTGTTACACTAACAGGCATTTGCAGCACTTACAGCGGGCGGAGTGTGCTTCCTGCTAAATATACACCTGAAGCTAGCCCGTATTGCTGTGTTTTCCTAGTGTGTTACACTAACAGGCATTTGCAGCACTTACAGCGGGCGGAGTGTGCTTCCTGCTAAATATACACCTGAAGCTAGCCCGTATTGCTGTGTTTTCCTAGTGTGTTACACTAACAGGCATTTGCAGCACTTACAGCGGGCGGAGTGTGCTTCCTGCTAAATATACACCTGAAGCTAGCCCGTATTTCTGTGTTTTCCTGGTGTGTTACACTAACAGGCATTTGCAGCACTTACAGCGGGCGGAGTGTGCTTCCTGCTAAATATACACCTGAAGCTAGCCCGTATTGCTGTGTTTTCCTGGTGTGTTACACTAACAGGCATTTGCAGCACTTACAGCGGGCGGAGTGTGCTTCCTGCTAAATATACACCTGAAGCTAGCCTGTATTGCTGTGTTTTCCTGGTGTGTTACACTAACAGGCATTTGCAGCACTTACAGCGGGCGGAGTGTGCTTCCTGCTAAATATACACCTGAAGCTAGCCCGTATTGCTGTGTTTTCCTAGTGTGTTACACTAACAGGCATTTGCAGCACTTACAGCGGGCGGAGTGTGCTTCCTGCTAAATATACACCTGAAGCTAGCCCGTATTGCTGTGTTTTCCTGGTGTGTTACACTAACAGGCATTTGCAGCACTTACAGTGGGCGGAGTGTGCCTTCTGCACATTATACACCTGAAGCTAGCCCGTATTGCTGTGTTTTCCTGGTGTGTTACACTAACAGGCATTTGCAGCACTTACAGCGGGCGGAGTGTGCTTCCTGCTAAATATACACCTGAAGCTAGCGCTTAATGCTGTGTTTTCCTGGTGTGTTACACTAACAGGCATTTGCAGCACTTACAGCGGGCGGAGTGTGCCTCCTGCACATTATACACCTGAAGCTAGCCCTTATTGCTCAAGCTTTTTTTCTTTTGTGTTACACTAACAGGCATTTGCAGCACTTACAGCGGGCGGAGTGTGCTTCCTGCAAAATAAACACCTGAAGCTAGCCCTTATTGCTGTTTTTTCCTGTTGTGTAACACAGGCAGTCATCTGCAGCACTTACAGCGGGCGTTGTGTGCTTCCTGCAAAATATACACCTGAAGCTACCCCTTATTGCTGGTTTTCCCATCTCCCTGCAGGCCATTGCTATGTCTGGAAGGCCAACAAAGAGAGGCAGACAGTCACGAGCCAATAAAAGAGGACAAGCAGGCTCTGTGTCTGAGGGCAACAGTGCTGGTCGTGGACGCGGTGCATTGTCATCAGCACATGGCCATGGGACACGCTTGTCCTTCTTTTCGGCAGCTGGACGTGTTGAGCCGCATCATGCCGAAGACTTGGTAGAGTGGATGACCAAGCCCTCCTCATCTTCCTCATCCTCTCTCACCCAAGCTCAGGGTACTGGCAAAGCAGTTGCCAAAGCGTCCTCTTCCCTGGTATCAATGTCATCATCAGTCACTCCTTCCATAGACCCACCATGTCCTCCTGAGGAGTCCCCCGAACTGTTTGAGCACAGTGTTGGGTACATGCTCCAGGAGGATGCCCAGCCTTTCGAAGGGTCTGATGATGATACCCAGCTAGAGGAAGGCAGTAGCGTGAGAGCAGAGAGAGGGGATGCTCAAGAAGGACACCAATCTGGCAGTCATGTTCCAGCAGCTGCAGCATACTGCCAGATTGGCTCCAGTGATGAGGAGGGAGAGGATGATGAGGTCACTGACTCCACGTGGGTGCCTAATAGGAGAGAGGAGGAGGAGGATGAGGAGGAGGCACATCTCCAACGAGGCAGGATTCCCTCGGGGGGCCAGCGTAAGGGCAGCACACCGACTGAATCGCACCGCAGAGCTCCGCCTGTGCAGGGCACTGTCTCTGCCCGTTATTCAAAAAGTTCTTTGGTGTGGGCCTTTTTTGAGTCGAGTGCATCAGATCGCACAGCTGCTGTTTGCAACATATGTCTCAAGCGTATATCGCGTGGCCAAAACATCAGCCGCTTGGGCACCACATGCTTGACCAGACATATGTTGACCTGCCATGCAGCTTGTTGGCAAGCCTACCTTAAAGACCCACACCAAAGAACAAAGCGGACCTCTCCTTGCACCGCATCAGCTGGGATCTCCAACCCCACTATACCTTCAGTCCTTTCTGAAACCTGCACTGAGAGGAATGAAGGTGTAGAATTAGGTGTGTCACAGCCATGTACTTGCAGGCACTCTGCTAGCAGTACACCGACGTCCGATTCTAGCAGGCAAATTTCCCTGCCCCAGCTGCTGGACCGTCGAAAGAAGTTTACTCCCAGCCATCCACAAGGCCAGCGGTTGAATGCTAGCTTGGCTAAATTGCTAGTGCTTCAACCGCTGCCTTTTCAGTTGGTAGACTCGGCCCCCTTCCGTGAGTTTGTGCAATGTGCGGTTCCTCAGTGGCAGGTTCCCAAACGCCACTTTTTCTCACGGAAGGCGATTCCGGCTCTCTACCGGCATGTGGAAGGCAATGTCTTGGCCTCGCTGGACAGGGCAGTCAGTGGTAAGGTGCATATTACCGCTGACTCATGGTCCAGCAGGCATGGACAGGGATGTTACCTTTCTTTCACGGCCCATTGGGTCACTCTTTTGGCAGCTGGGAAGGATGCAGGACAAGGTACAGTAGTGTTGAAGGTTGTTCCGCCGCCACGCCTCCAAAATGCTACTACTGGTTGTGACACACCTCTCTCCTCCACCCCCTCCTCTTCTTCTTCCTCCATGGCCTCTTCCTGTGCTTTGTCCTCGGAACCAGCGGTGCTCCGTAGGCGTTCAAGGGGCTACGCAAGTACGCAGGCAAAAAGATGCAATGCCGTGCTTGCGCTGGTGTGTTTGGGGGACAGGAGCCACACTGGGGCAGAGGTTCTGTCTGCTCTGCAGGTGCAGGCCGAGAGGTGGTTGACGCCACGCCAGCTTAAGCCAGGAATGGTGGTTTGCGACAATGGCACCAACCTCCTCTCCGCCCTCCGACAGGGACAACTGACCCATGTGCCCTGTGTGGCTCACGTCCTTAACCTGGTGGTGCAGCGGTTCTTATGTCGTGGAAATATAGCTTGTATACAGAGCACACAGCCTATATTTCCTGTGCTAAATAAGCACAGATTTCAGTTTTCATCTTTTTGCAACAATGCTATCTTTAGTGAAAAAAGGGTGTAAGGACTATGGGATTATAACGGTGCCACAAAAAACTTGAAATACTCTTAGTACAAAAATAGGGCTATTTTTATTATTTAATCAAACAATGATAAAAAAATCACACAATTATACAGATGAAGAAATATATAGGCAGAACACACTGTACAGTACATACATCAGCAAGATTACATAATTAACCCTACATGTTTCGCCAATCCATTGGCTTCATCGGGGGTAAAGAGTTGTACAGAGTGATTTAAATAGATCTATGAAACAAAATTAGAACAATATGAGAAAACATATATAAGATATGTATACCATACAAAAGAAAAAATATATTGAAATTAATGAATAAAATCTCAGTGGTTCCCTAGATGTAAAAAGGGACAATATCAATGATCAAAAGAGGGGGAAAGAGTGCTGGAGAGGAAGCAGAGGAAGAAATTGTAAGTCAAGAAAAGAGCCAGATATTTACAGAAAGGATTTGTAACTAATATATTCGTTAAGTCCCAGGAATTTGACAGCATCAAGAGTATGTATCCATCGGGTTTCTAGTTGCAACAGTGCTACATCTATGTTACCTCCACGAATATGCGGAGGCACATGCTCGAGGGCATAAAACATGACTACGTGGGCATCATAGCCATGTTGATACCCTATATGGCGATTCAACGACGTGGTGGTTAATTTCTTTTTATACCTATATTTTTTGTTTCAGAACAGCACAGATCTAATCCCAGTGATTGGACTTTGGTCCGAACACTTAATTCAGCGCCCCACCTCAATTCTTTGTTGGTTTTAATAATTTTGGGTAGGTTAGGAGACTAAGTTAGTCCCTCATGGATTTGTCTATTATTTGCAGCAAGCAATCTGCTGCAATAGTCATCTCTGTATTATTTCATACTCATAAATTTATTTTTTCTTCCTTAAATAGCCACCTGTAGGCACACTATAGGTCGGGCTCCGTTGGGAACCTTCGCGGAAGCATGACATGCCCTCTGTGCGGACTGGCGGGTATGGCAGCTCTCATTCATTCATTTTTTACATCTTCTTTTGGTCATCCAAATGTTTTCTCCCTGCTGCTTTGTGCAATAATATGACAATATTGTATAAAAACGTGATGGTGACTGCGCTGTAGTGTATCAAATTGAATAAAATGGGGAGGGAGAGGGAGTATGAATGAAAATCGGAGGGGATGTGGCAAACAAAAGTGAAAAGTGTGGAAAGGAGGGGGAGGGGGAGGGGAAAGTGAGGGAAAATGAAAGACAGAGTGGGTAAGTAATTAGCTAGTACTTGGCTAACTAGCAATAGTGTGCAATGTGCACAGTGACACAAATGTACGTGCGCTAATAAAGGACTGATCAAAATATACAATCAGAAAAAAGAAAAAATATGTAACACAGTGAATAATGAGCAATATTGTGACATATAGAACCAATATCTAAATGATCCAAATGTGCAACAAGTGTTAAAAAATTAAATCACTAGAACATATTGATAATCCACAAACATGATCCATAAATGGGAAGAATAGGATGGATAGGATAAATGGAATAACACACTCAGTGCATAAGTGAACTAAACTAATAAAGAAAGACAGTCCCAAATAAGTCCTGGTGGTGACTTCCCGATACTTCCAAAATAACTTATTATAAATATATGGTATATGGATGAGTCATATATAGATAAAGTCCCGTCACCAATGGAGTGCTTGGAGAAAATCCTGTGACGTCCACCCTGTGGTCACACCTAGCTTACCTCCCTGTTGGAGGGGGGGCGGTATACAGCAGCTCTCTGTAGTGAAGGGGGGTATCATGTCCTTATGGCCTGGTCTTTGTGGCACCGTTACTCATTGGAGTATCTGCTTGAAATAAATCACTTAGATGGGATACTCAAAGGTGAATAGAATAAAATCCAAAACAAGGAGAAGACGTGGGCCATAAACCATGACCTGCATGAAAGTCACCTTCGAGTATCCCATCTAAGTGATTACACAGGGTGGATGTCACAGGATTTTCTCCAAGCACTCCATTGGTGACGGGACTTTATCTATATATGACTCATCCATATACCATATATTTATAATAAGTTATTTTGGAAGTATCGGGAAGTCACCACCAGGACTTATTTGGGACTGTCTTTCTTTATTAGTTTAGTTCACTTATGCACTGAGTGTGTTATTCCATTCATCCTATCCATCCTATTCTTCCCATTTATGGATCATGTTTGTGGATTATCAATATGTTCTAGTGATTTAATTTTTTAACACGTGTTGCACATTTGGATCATTTAGATATTGGTTCTATATGTCACAATATTGCTCATTATTCACTGTGTTACATATTTTTTCTTTTTTCTGATTGTATATTTTGATCAGTCCTTTATTAGTGCATGTACATTTGTGTCACTGTGCACATTGCACACTATTGCTAGTTAGTCAAGTACTAGCTAATTACTTACCCACTCTGTCTTTCATTTTCCCTCACTTTCCCCTCCCCCTCCTTTCCACACTTTTCACTTTTGTTTGCCACATCCCCTCCGATTTTCATTCATACTCCCTCTCCCTCCCCATTTTATTCAATTTGATACACTACAGCGCAGTCACCATCACATTTTTTATACTTTATTGTTCACTTGGACCAGACCCTTCAGTGATTGCTGCAGTATCCCATCTGTTCCCTACCCTTCCCCTACACCTCCCACCCGTTTCACTACTCAGCTAGCGCAAGGGTTTTGTCTGTTTTATAAATATGACAATATTGTTTTCTCATATTGTTCCAATTTTGTTTCATAGATCTATTTAAATCACTCTGTACAACTCTTTACCCCCGATGAAGCCAATGGATTGGTGAAACATGTAGGGTTAATTATGTAATCTTGCTGATGTATGTACAGTGTGTTCTGCCTATATATTTCTTCATCTGTATAATTGTGTGATTTTTTTATCATTGTTTGATTAAATAATAAAAATACCCCTATTTTTGTACTAAGAGTATTTCAAGTTTTTTGTGGCACCGTTATAATCCCATAGTCCCTACACCCTTTTTTCACTTAATCTACCAGGGATGAGGTGCCGTATCTTTCAGAGGACACACCAACCACATACAATCTTTCCTTCCAATGCTATCTTTAGGCTAAAATTCACTCACCGTTCATCCGTCCCATCCATTCCAAGAAGCAAGCATCACACAGCCAGCTATGTTCTCATCTCAGCATACCAGCATGACTGCCGGCTCGAGCCTCACGGCTCCTATTTAATATCAAAAGATCTCACCAGCAGACAATCACCTCCCCCATGGGAGTGGTCATCACAGCATGTGACCTCCATGGGAGTGGTCTTCACATGATGTCCTCTTTACACAGCAAAAGTCCATATAAGGACATCCCTCTAACAAGATGTCCCATATAATCCAGTACATGAATACCACACAAGAAATATAACTTAAAGGATACAATTCAATACAATACATACAATGAATACAATAACGCATGATGGCTAAAGTCCTATGGGCGTGTCCAGGCAGGGAAAGCGCGCATGCTCCCAGCAAACAAAGCCGTATTGCTTTAAAACATGGATGCCCTCCCTGGCTCTGACAACGCTCTCATATTACCGTTGATAGGAATCCTTATTCTGCGCTATTCCATAGAATAACGCATATTCAGATTATACTATTATTGAATGGGGGAGGGAGGCTATCTGCAGATGCACGCTACAAATCCCAATCAATGTTGATCAGACACAGCAGAGACAAGAGCATGCATCTGCCTATAACCAATGATGTCGTTGCAGAGCATGCATATCCCCTCCTCAACGATCGTCCGTGCTAATGCAAAGAGGGCCCCCGTCGGCGGACATATCCACACCCTGCAAACATCACACTCCAACCTCAAGACGTTTTCCCCTACCAGACGGGATTCAACCAGCCTCAGGCTGCCCCAGCCAGCTCTTTAGAGCGGGTTGCGGAAGTACTAACACTGGGTGACACTATGACAATACATATTAAATACATCTTCATAAAAATCTCCACAACACTTGGGCAGGTACCCGGGCTTACAGGATGTCCTGAGGCAGGCCAGGAAAGTCTGTGTGCATTTCTGCAGATCTTATAATGCCAGTGCTCGCCTGGCTGAGCTGCAAAAGGAGTTGAACCTGCCCAAGAACCGCCTTATATGTGACATGCCCACCAGGTGGAACTCAACGTTGGCCATGCTGCAGCAGCTGCACACGCAGCAGAGGGCCATCAATGAGTACCTGTGCGACTACGGCACCAGGACAGGGTCAGGGGAGCTCGGGTTTTTTTCACCACGCCAGTGGGGCATGATCAGGAATGCATGCACTGTCCTGGCACCATTTGAGGAGGCCACGAGGATGGTGAGCAGTGATAGTGCATGCATCAGTGACACTGTACCTCTTGTCCACTTGTTGGAACATACGCTGTGTGGAATAATGGACAGGGCACTTGAGGCAGAACAGAGGCAGGAAGAGGAGGACTTCCTTGCCTCTCAAGGCCCCCTTTACCCAGACAGTGTTCCTTCTGTCCCACCCATCGCACAGGAAGAGGAGGAGGAGGATTGTGTCAGCATGGAGGTGGAGCCTGGCACTCAGCATCATCAGCAGCAGTCTTTTAGGGATGATTTACAGTCCCAAGAAACCCGTGAACTTATACGTGGCTGGGAGGAGGTGGCTGCGGATCATGTCGTCCTTAGTGACCCAGAGGACTCCGGACCTAATGCCTCAGCTAACCTACGCTGCATGGCCTCCCTGATCCTGCAAAGTCTGCGGAAGGATCCTCGTATTCTTCGGATCAAGGAGAGGGACCATTACTGGCTGGCCACTCTCCTTGATCCACGGTACAAGGGTAAGGTTGCAGACCTTATCTTACCATTGCAGAGGGAGCAGAGGATGAGACAACTCCGGGAGGCCTTGCAGAAAGGTCTGTGCAATGCGTTCCCAGAGACTGGGAGGTTACAAACTCCTGGTCCTGGACAACGAGTTGCTGAGGCTTCAGTCAGTCAAAGAAGGAGAGGTGGGGAAGGTGGCCGTCTGACCGATGCATTCAGACAATTCTTTAGTCCGCAGCCCCAAGGTATGATCGGTTCCAGCAACCATCACCAGCGTCTGATATACATGGTGCAGGAATACCTAGGGGCAAGGTCAGACTTGGACACCTTCCCCACCGAAAATCCTTTGGCTTACTGGGTCTTGAGGATGGATCACTGGCCAGAGCTTGCACAGTATGCAATTGAGCTACTGGCCTGTCCTGTATCCAGCGTTCTTTCAGAACGCACATTCAGTGCTGCTGGAGGATTTGTCACGGATCACAGGGTGCGCCTGTCCACCGACTCGGTTGATCGACTGACCTTCATAAAGATGAACCAGTCTTGGATCACCACCAGTTACCAAACACCTGAAGCTGATATAACAGACTAATTTATTTTCAAATGTCACATCCCTTCAAGACTGATGCTGATGCTGAGTGACTGTCCTGTTATGTTGACTGACTATCCTCCTCCTCCTCAATGATCCGATTGATGATGATAGCTTGGAAGAACATTTTTGTTTCTGGGTGCCGCCACCAGTGGCTAAGGCCCAATTTTTCAGCCCCTGTTTAACAGGGGCATCTAATTACAATTTTTTATGCAATGCTTTGCAGCAGGGCTCATTCCTGCACTCCAACTAGAGTATCTGGGAGAGGTTGCAGTGTCGTGGCACCAGCACCAGTGGCTAAGGCCCAATTTTTCAGCCCCTGTTTAACAGGGGCATGTAATTACAATTTTTTATGCAATGCTTTGCAGCAGGGCTCATTCCTGCACTCCAACTAGAGTATCTGGGAGAGGTTGCAGTGTCGTGGCACCAGCACCAGTGCCTAAGGCCCAATTTTTCAGCCCCTGTTTAACAGGGGCGTGTAATTACAATTTTCGATGCAATACTTTGCAACAGGGCTCATTGCTGTGCTCCAAGTACAGTATCTGTGAAGGGTTGCAGTGTTGTGGCACCAGTGCCTAAGGCCCAATTTTTCTGCCCCTGTTTAACAAGGGCATGTAATTACAATTCTTGATCTAATAAATCACAGCAGGGCCCATTCCTGCGCCCACCAAGAGTAACTGTGAGGCCTTACCGTGTTGTGTCAACACCACCACCACCACCACCAAAGGCCCAATTTTTCAGCCCCTGTTCAACAGGGGCATGTAATTACAATTCTTGATCTAATAATTCACTGCAGGGCCCATTCATGCGCCCACCAAGAGTAACTGTGAGGGCTTACAGTGTTGTGTCAACACCACCACCACCAAAGGCCCAATTTTTCAGCCCCTGTTCAACAGGGGCATGCAATTACAATTCTTGATCTAATAATTCACAGCAGGGCCCATTCATGCGCCCACCAAGAGTAACTGTGAGGGCTTACAGTGAGGGCTTACAGTAATTGTGTCAACACCACCACCACCACCACCAAAGGCCCAATTTTTCAGCCCCTGTTCAACAGGGGCATGCAATTACAATTCTTGATCTAATAATTCACAGCAGGGCCCATTCATGCGCCCACCAAAAGTAACTGTGAGGGCTTACAGTGTTGTGGCAACACCAACATGTAAGGGGCAAATTTCAGCAGAGTATATACGGCAGGCCCCTACTTTCAAACATCCAACTTACAAACGACTCCTACTTGCAAACGAAAGGAGACAAAAGGAAGTGAGAGGAAATTTACCCATAGGAAGGGAAATTCTCTCCTGTAAGAGTTAATATGGGAAAAAGGTGTCTCCTCTCTACTGATGCTTTATCACCAATCCTTGTTTCAATAAAAACCCCACTTTTCAAAAACATTTGTGATTGGGATGGAAAGTGAGGTGAAATGTTCTGAACAGGGGCACAGACAGCAAAACAAATGTTATAGGGGGGATAACCCTTCCCTATGTTTTCCAAAAAGCTTAAAAATAGATTTTTTTGGCTGGAGCTACACTTAATGTACAATGTACAATGTACCTGTTCAAAATTACAAACAGATTCTACATAAGAACAAACCTACAGTCCCTGTCTTGTATGCACCGCCTGTATACGGCTGTTCAGAGTATATAGGGCCTTTTTTATTTTGTGTGCGGGGTTCCCCTTAATATCCATACAAGACCCAAAGGGGCTGGTAATGGACTGGGGTGGGGGGGGGGATGATGGGGTAGCTATGCCATTTTTCATAAAGATTTTCAGCCATATTACTGGGCCCAGACATTACATTAAAGCCGCAAGCAGTTTTAAATGTTTTTTTTTTCCTTTAGAAATGTAATTTTGTGCAGGGACAGTTCTAAACACGGAAAACACGTATCACTTCACTGGCATACTTTAGACACCCCGCAGGTACGATATTTAAAGGAATATTTGCCTTTTTTTTTCACTTTATGCATCATTAAAATGACTGCTCCCGAAAAACTGCCATTTTTTAAAACTTATTTTTGCATTGATACATGTCCCCTGGTGCAGAACCCGGGTTCCCAAACCCTTTTTAGGACAATAACATGCATATTAGTCGTTATAATTAGCACTTTAGATTTCGAACGTTCGCATCCATTGTATTTAATAGGGTTCTAACGTTTATGCGAACTTTCGGTCCATTTGCGGGTTCTGGTGCGAACCGAACCCGGGGGTGTTCGGCTCATCCCTATTGATCAGCAGCATGGTTCTACAACCTATCTTAGAATCTTTGCAGTGCCCACAAGCTGTTGTCAGCTGAAAACTCACCAAGATATTTTATTCTGACAAAAAACACTTCACTTTTTAGTAAATGCAATAATAGATTTTAAAGTGTACATGCATGGTGCTGCACAATGTTGGCATACCTTTTTTCATATAGTTTAGGTACAAAATGAAATGCTGAGAACTTATTGTGCTCCAAAGAGTCATTGGATCTCAAAAATTCCTACTAAAATAAGTGTCCATGTGTCATACTTTTATAGACAGATCAAAGTTTGGCCAGGCCCTGTTGAACCAGATGAATTTTTAATCCATTTATGGCCAATATAAGACAGGAAGTAACTATAATTTGCAGTTTACATAATAGGTGCAAATTTAGAAGCAACAATGTAAAGCAGGTCCAGAGATTACTTTGGTTGCAATTTATGAGGGGCTCCCCACAGTAGCTGAACCATCCAGAGAATCTGTGTGTCATGGTTTTGGGTCAGGCTCAGAGACCAGTGGCTGTAGCAGTAAAGACGTTCATAGGTAGTCAGCTGGAAATGTACAAGAAGATCCCCCTAATGGGTGGCACAGGCTCACCTGAGGTGCGTAGTCTACTCTACACACTAACCAGTATTCACCAAAACTCCCAATGGTGGAGATGGGTGTTACTGCATGTTAGTTCTGACAGTGAAGGACCTCTAGCCTGGATGAAGATCATTTGCCCAGATATTTCTGTCTCATTAGGTGTGGCCTCTCTCAGCTTTAAGGCCTCATGCCCACGGACGTTTTTACAGCCGCGTTTTTGAGCGTTTTTTACAGCTTAAAAACGCCTGTCCATGTTAGTCTATAGCTTCATGCCCATCTAGACGTTTTTGAGCTGCAAATAGCATAGACGTTTTTAAGCTGTAAAAAAAATCCAGGACCAGTGCGTTTCTCAGCATCAGAGTTAGGCAGAAAAAAACGCAAACGTCAAAAAACGCGAAAAAACGCGCAAAAACGCGCACTAACGCACGGTCGCGTTTTTTAGCTCCGCCGTTTTTTTTTTTCAAAAAAAAATAAAAAAATTGACAATAACAAGGACAGGCGTTTTTAAGCTGTAAAAAACGCAGCTGTTAAAAACATCTGTGGGCATGAAGCCTTAGTGTTCAGGATCTCAGGGAGTTGTGGGAAGCGAGTTAAAGGGGCCTGAGGTTTCATCTAAAATTAAGTTACAGTATGTCTAAAAATCAAGCTCAGTCCACCCAATCCTACCTTCTGACCAATCCTGTTGGTTCTTTTAATGTGCTGAGTGGACTGACTGACCAGTAGGGAGACTCAGCTAGGAGGTGACAGGATGGGTAAAGGTAGGTTTATCTACTATGGAAGTTGGGATTTGCAAATACTTCTCACAGTCAATAATTCCTGGATATGCCGGTCATTTTGGCATGTAGTTTTTACTGAACGTGAAGTCTTTTTCTGTTCGGTTTGAATTGCTCATGTTTGTGACATATCCGCTTTAAAAAAGAAAACATTTTTTGTTTTAATTTAAGTGTGGCCTTTAATCTATGGGAATTATTTCACTTCAAAATTGGCTGAGAATATTTTAAATAAGCAGTACATTTTCTTAGATAATTGGTTTCTTGTAGACTCCTTTATAAAAAAAAAATGGTTTTGAGAGTTGAAGTGGTCTGTAAGAGAGGACGGGCAGGAAATCCTACTGTCGTTCATTTC
The DNA here is from genome assembly GCA_029206835.1 of Rana muscosa. Classification (NCBI taxonomy): domain Eukaryota; kingdom Metazoa; phylum Chordata; class Amphibia; order Anura; family Ranidae; genus Rana; species Rana muscosa. The sequence continues at coordinate 142,422,362 of CM055122.1, forward strand.
TGATGCTATTCTAGGTTAAGATCTCAATAAAGGTGCATGCACTAAGGGCTAATATGCCTGTCTATACTGCAACAGAAACTGATAAGCCATAAATAATCTGAATCCATTATAAATCCACTCTGCTGAATGAAATACCAAGGGAGAGGCTTTCCCTCATCTTCCCCCCGGCTTCTGGCTAATAGCTGTTGACAGTAAGAGTTGTTACACTTAAAAGTAGATATTTTTATCTTCTACTATGTGCACAGTACTTGGAGCTTCTCATTGCAGGCTTCACTCTGAATTGACTTTTTATTAAGTAAACACAATATAGGGGATTTAAAGGAGTACAATAGAACTGAATAATGAAACTCATGATATCTAATGATCCCTTCCAAATTGTTTTTGGGGGCTTAATCTGTGGTTTGAAGTTCAGGTTTACTTTAATAACAATAAAAATTTGCATGTATTTGCTCAGTTACTGTATATTCACTTATCTGCCATCCCTGTTATCTGTTTTTTGCTTTGCTTAGTCTTTTTGTCCCCTTTGCTGGTTTTCATAAGTGATCAGTTTGCACATGTAGCCACCTTGCTTACAGAACAGAACAGCTAGTGGAATCGGCCTTGCTGAGTGGTGGTCAGCTTGTTTCATATGGGGAAACTCAAGAATGGCACTGACACCAAAAAAGGGTCATATATAATTTTCAGTACATGTAGTGCTACAGAACATAGTCAGAGAATGTGGACAATAGTAGATAACCAGAGACTGCAGGCAGATTGCTACCATTACAGGCTCTTTAAAAATCAGTGCTCCCACACTGAGATTTTATATTTCTCTAAAGCTAGGTACACATGGGAAGTCTGAATGAAAAAAAAAACTGAGGGGTCGCTATACTAACTAAGCAATGTCAGTGCAGTGATCTCTCACGCTGTGCTATTGTGTTCTGATAGGGGGATGCCCCCTCCCTCCTACCAGAATACACTGATCAGCATTCGCAGCTATTGGCTGCCAGTGCTGATTGGATGCTGGTTTTCCAGCATGCCCGTTCAACAGAAGCCAGTCATCAGATTGGCTTTAGTTGGATGGGGGCTGCTGCACATACTGGCCAAATGTTGGGCGGTTTCTGTTGAACCACCCGGTACTTGCCAATATTCGGTCCGTGCGTACCAGCCTTAACCACTTGCTGACCCCCCACAGTAAATATACTGTAGTGGGGCAGCACATGCAGGCACAATCACGTACATGTACGGTATGTGATTATGCCTGCTCAGGGTAAGGAGCATGCAGTGCGCCCCTCTTGTGACTGCTGTGTCACCTAATGGGGTGCGCAACTACATAGCAAATGAGGTTTAGTGTGGAAAAATGTAAAATAATAAATTTAGGTGGCAAAAATATGAATTCAATCTACTGGTGGGAGAACCTCTGAGGGAATCAAGGATGGAAAAGGACCTGGGGGTCCTAGTAGATGATAGGCTCAGCAATGGCATGCAATGCCAAGCTGCTGCTAACAAAGCAAACAGAATATTGGCATGCATTAAAAAGGGGATTAACTCAAGAGATAAAGTGATAATTCTCCCACTCTACAAGACTCTGGTCCAGCCTCACCTGCAGTATGCTGTCTAGTTTTGGGCACTAGTTCTCAGGAAGGATGTACTGGAAATGGAGTGGGTAGAGAGAAGGGCAACAAAGCTAATTAAGGGACTGGAGGATATTAGTTATGAAGAAAGGTTACGAGCACTGAACTTTATTCTCTCTGGAGAAGAGACGCTTGAGAGGGGATATGATTTCAATTTACAAAAACCATACTGGTGACTAGGGATGAGCCGAACACCCCCCTGGTTCAGTTCGTACCATAAATTGCGAACAGCCAAAAAAATTGTGCAAACACACGAACACTGTTAAAGTCTATGGGACACGAACATGAAAAATATAAAACACTAATTTTAAAGGTTTGTATGCATGTTATTTCCATAAAAAGTGTTTGGGGACTCGGTTCCTGCCCCAGGGGACATGTAATCAATGCAAAAAAGTTATGATTTTAATAATGCTTAAAGTGAAACAATAAAAATGAAATATTTCTTTAAATATCATGCCTGGGGGCTGTCCTTAGTCTGCCTGTAAAGTAGCACTTCTTTCCCATGTTTATAACAGTACCACAGCAAAATTACATTTCTAATGGAAATAATTTCATCTAAAACTGCTTGTGGCTGTAATGTATTTTCGGATCCCGGCAATATAGATAAAAATCATTAAAAAAAAACCGGCATGGGTTCTCTCCCAGTCCATTACCAGGCCATTGGGTCTGGTATAAATATTAAGGGGAACCACGCACCAAAATGTAAAAAAGAAATTGCATGGGGGTCCCCCCAAAATCCATACCAGGCCCTTCAGGTCTCGTAGGGATTTTAAGGGGAACCCATGCCAAAACTTAAAAAAAATGGCATGGGGGTCCCCCAAAATCCATATCAGACCCTTATCCGAGCATGCAACTTGGCAGGCCGCAGGAAAAGGGGACCACATGCCCTCAACATGGGGAAGGTGTTTTTGGGTCATCATACAGCAATGCACAGCGATCTCGCAGTGCATTATGGGGAGTTCCGCGGCGCTCAAATTTCCCACAAACGCCCCATATGTTCGGTTTGTTTCAAAACAAACACCCGATGTTCCGTGACCCCACAAAAGGGATAAAACTTTTTCGCGGAAGGCAGTTTAATAAGACACGTGGCCACTCATTAAAATTATAAGAAAAAAGGTTTAACCTTAAACTGCGTAGAGGGTTCTTTTCTGTAAGAGCGGCAAGGATGAGGAATTCCCTTCCACAGGCGGTGGTTTCAGTGGGGAGCATCGATAGTTTCAAAAAACTATTAGATAAGCACCTAAACAACCGCAATATACAGGGATATACAATGTAATACTAACATATAATCACATACATAGGTTGGACTTGATGGACTTGTATCTTTTTTCAACCTCACCTACTCTGTAACTTTGTATGTAACTGTGGTGACACTGAGCTACTCTGATGACAGAATGAAAAAAAAAACATTTTAGTAACAAAAAAAGGTTTAAATAATTGAATCAAAATGATTTATTTACAGTGCCTTGAAAAAGTATTTATACCCCTTGACATTTTCCACATTTTGTCATGTTACAACCAAAAACGTAAATGTATTTTTTTATATATATATATATATATATATATATATATATATATATATATATACGTATATATATATATATATATATATATTTTAATGAAAAGAATGGCATTGTACAACAATTATACAGAGAAAAAAGTAAAAAAAAAGAAAAGAAAAGGGAGTAATTATGCTTAATGACCATGGCCTAAATATCCTTAAATTAGCCAGATTTTATATTTCCCATTCCCACTTGGGTTTTCACTAAATAGGAAACTGAAAATTGCCTAAATATAACGTGCCGACATATTCGCTATCAATGGCAATTTTTCTATACATGCATGCACGCATAAAAACAAAACAAAACATAAACAAACAACAACAAACAACACACAAACCAAAACATAAAAGAGACAAAAAAAGGGGGGAAAAGGGGGGGGGACGTAAATGTATTTTATTGGGATTGTATGTGATAGACCAACATAAAGTGGCACATAATTGTGAAGTGAAAGTAAAATTATAAATGGTTTTCAATATTTTTTACAAATAAATATGTGAAAAGTGTGGTGTGCATTTGTATCCAGCCCACTTTATTCTAATACCCCTAACTAAAATCTAGTGGAACCAATTGCCTTCAGAAGTCACCTAATTAGTAAATAGAGTCAACCTGTGTGTAATTTAATCTCAGTATAAATAAAGCTGTTCTGTGAAGCCCTCAGAAGTTTGTTAGAGAACCTTAGTGAACAAACAGCATCATGAAAGCCAAGGAACACACCAGACAGGTCAGGGATAAGGTTGTGGAGAAGTTTAAAGCAGGGTTAGGTTCTAAAAAAAAATCCCAAGCTTTGAACATCTCATGGAGCACTGTTCAATCCATCATACGAAAATGGAAAGAGTATGGCACAACTGCAAACCTACAAAGCCATGGCCTAAACTGACAGGCTGGGCAAGAAGTGCATTAATCAGAGAAGCAGCCAAGAGGCCCCATGGTAACTCTGGAGGAGCTGCAGAGATCCACAGCTCAGGTGGGAGAATCTGTCCAAACAACAACTTTTAGTCGTGCACTCCACAACCCTGGCCTTTATGGAAGAGTTGCAAGAAAAAAGCCATTGTTGAAAGAAAGCCATAGGAAGTCCTGTTTGCAGTTTGCGAAAAAGCCATGCGGGGGACACAGCAAACATGTGGAAGAAGGTGCTCTGGTCAGATGAGACCAAAAATTAACATTTGTGCCTAAAAGCAAAACGCTATGTGTGGCAGAAAACTAACACTGCACATGACCCTGAACACACCATCCCCACTGTGAAACATGGTGGTGGCAGCATCATGTTGTGGGGCTGCTTTTCTTCAGCAGGGACAGGGAAGCTGGTCTGAGTTGATGGGAAGATGGATGGAGCCAAATACAGGGCAATCTTAGAAGAAAACCTGTTGGAGTCTGCAAAAGACTTGAGACTGGAGCGGAGGTTCAGCTTCCAGCAGGACAACGGCCCAAAACATACAGCCAGAGCTACAATGGAATGGTTTAAATCAAAGCATATTCATGTGTTAGAATGGCCCAGTCAAAGTCCAGACCTAAATCCAATTGAGAATCTGTGGCAAGACTTGAAAATTGCTGTTCACAGACGGTCTCCACCCAATCTGACAGAGCTTGAGCTATTTTGCAAAGAAGAATGGGAAAAAATGTCACTCTCTGAATACAAATGCGTGCCACACTTTTCAGATATTTATTTGTAAAAAATGTTGAAAACCATTTATCATTTTCCTTCCACTTCACAATTATATGCCACTTTGTGTTGGTCTATCACATAAAATGCGAATAAAATACATTTACGTTTTTGTTTGTAACATGAAAAAATGTGGAACATTTCAAGGGGTATGAATACTTTTTCAAGACACTGTATTTATTTATGTCACCAGTCAGTATACCAGATCCCTGGCTCACCAGTCATATGGTCCTGGCAGACTCACTGCACGCCCCCTAGAGCTCTTAAAGTGGCTGATGTACAGCTACAGCGATTAGCGCACCCGTGCCAACCTGCCGTAGTATAATTGTGGCGTCTGGTCAGCAAGCGGCTAGACAGCAAGTAGAAAATCTTTTTTTTTTTTTTTTTAAATGTTGTCTTTTTTAGTTTATATAGTAAAAAAAAACCTGTGGTGATAAAATACCACCAAAATAATATATACTTACCTGCCCTGTGTAATAGTTTTGCACAGAGCAGCCAAGATCCTCTCCTTCTCGCGTCCCTCTTCAGTGCTCCTGGCCCCTCCTGCCTGTCGAGTGCCCGCACATCAACAGCTTGCTATGGAATCACCTGAGCCGCACCACAGCTCCCTGCTTCCATTCAGACATAGAGTTGTGGCCCAGCCCTGCCCCTTTTCTCTCCTCATTAGCTGACTAAGCCAAGCCAATGAGGAGGGGATTTCCGGGCAGCCACGATTCCTGCAACATCACTGGATCTAGATAGGCTCAGGTAAGTATAAGGGGGGTCTGAGGGGGGCTGCTGCAGACAAAAAACTGCCTTCACAAGCCCTTTAAAGTAGTACAGTGCAGAATGGTAAAAAATGCCCTGGTCATGAAGGGGGTAAAACCTTTTTGGGGCTCAAGTGTTTAAGCATGATCCAGCAAAAAAGGTCAGAGAAGCACATGGAGAAGCTTACCTGCTTTGCCTCAGACTCATAGAGGACAATAGTAAGATGGGTGGGTTACATAGAAACCATACCACAAGGAACCAAAGCAAATAGTATGTTGCCTTGGGCTATGGGCAGGGACTACTATTGATATGTGGGGTGGGTGATCTTGGAGATTAAAACAGCTCAGCAGCAGGTAGACTTCAGAATTACAGTCCATGCAAACTGACTGCATACAAGATCACACAATAACAGTTATAATAAATCTCAGAAAGATAAATGTCAGCACCCAGGTGAAACTGGCATTAGATTTCCCAAGCAGAGAACTAAAAAGATCTGTAACAACCTATTTGCAGGAAAGAAGCAGGCAGAAATTCTGGCACAATATACTTTGTGCCCATACACACGATCAGACTTTTTGACAACAAACCTCCGACGGACCTGTTTGATCGGACAATCTGACCGTGTGTACACTCCATCGGACAAACTTTTTCGCTTTTTCATAGGACAAATGTTCGCTGTGAGAACAGACAAACTTTCCGGCAACAAATGTCCGATGGAGCAAATCCTATCGTGTGTACACAAGTCCAAGGTGCAAACACGCATGCTCAGAACCAATGCTAAAGATCAGCCAACAATAGCAGACTTTGCCCACAGGGTGGCGGTAAAGAGCTGAAAAACCACGTCATTTGGTGAAAGTTTGCTGAAAAAGTCCTGCCGTGTGTATGCATACCAAGTTCATGGGGCAACGCCCTTCGGAGCAAAATTCACGGAAAAGTCCGTTGGAAGTCCGATCGTGTGTATGAGGCTTTACATATTCCTTTTGTATTCAGAGTGAGATACTTCTGACTTTTTTCACAGGTGCTTTCTGACCTTCATTTGGCCTCTTTTTAATGGCTTCAAGTTGCTTTTGCCACTGATGTATGTGAATGAAAAACGTATGTAATGCAAACAAGCTCATGCATACAAGCCCATCGATCTAATTTTGATCTGGCTTTCAGTGAGAATATGTAGTGCAACTTGGATGCTACTTTCTCCTTCCTTCCGTTTCTCTGCTATGACAGAGAAGGTTGTGCACACAGCCCAGGGTGCACACAGCCCAGAATCACCATGCTATCTACACATGTGCTTTTTCCAATCCCAAAAACTAGAAAAAAAATCTCTATTTAATACAGTCATACGTTAAAAAGGAAAATTACAATTGTTAAGGCACCACACATACAGTTTTTTGAACATATAACAGTTTCAATAATGATTAAAAATAGCCAATCCTATGAAATGCCATAACACATTGTTTTTGGTGCTACATCAGCATAAAATCCATATATTAAGCCACCTCCCCATTGCCACAGCTTAGCTACCAAAATATGTAAGTAACAAAATATGTAAGTACTTATCAGCTCAAAAATTGTTCCAATCCACCATTAACACTGGAGTTTTTGTGTTTTTCCCAGAAAGGGGGGACTTCCCACAAAAGAGAACACACAGTGATTATTGCTAGCTGTTATAGCCTCTGGCAATAATCGCATTAAAAATCCAACAGGCTGGTTGTACCCAATCAGCATGCCCATACATGTCTTTAATGGTTTTAAACCCTGCTGAACCGTCCAAGATTTGAACCGCCAATGGCCGGCTTAAATGTGAACCAACACTTTGCACTTAAATCATGACAGCTAAAAGCCAAACTAAAAGTCAAACTATTGGGATTTTGTTGTGATAGACCAACACAAAGTGGCACATAATTGTGAAGTGGAAGGAAAGTGAGAAATGTTTTTTATTTTTTTTACAAATAAATATGTGAAAGGTGTGGCATGCATTTGTATTAAGCCCCCCTGAGTCAAAACTTTGTAGAACCACCTTTCGCTGCAATTACAGCTGCAAGTCTTTTTAGGTATGTCTCTACCAGCTTTGCACATCTAGAGAGTGAATTTTTTGCCCATTCCTCTTTGCAAAATAGCTCAAGCTCTGTCAGCTTGTATGGAGCGCATCTGTGAACAACAATTTTTAAGTCTTGCCACAGATTCTCAATTGGATTTAGGTCTGAACTTTGACTGGGCCATTCTAACACATGTGAACAAGCAAGCTATCGCTTATGAAACGCGTCTCCCATTGCCTTTATCTGTCTGATCCTTTTGACAATAAAGATGACATCAAGATAAGTTGGAGTTCCAGTGTGCGACCAATTTCTTGTTTTATTCGTCTTCCACGGTGGTGAGCCGAGGTCTGCACCTGTGATCTACCTTGCACCTGATGGGACCGAAGTCATAACTTCTTAATATTTCATAAGATAAATAAGTAAATAATACTTCAGTAAATACCTGTGGTTGAAATGGCCGTGGCCTTTATTTATAGGTATAAATATTAAATTGAATATACCAAACTTTGTATTTATTTAAATCAAAATAAATATTCCACTTAAGAATATTAAAATCTTCTTTCAAACATATAACCATATATAAATATATATATATATAAAAATTCGCTTAGCCATTTAAGCTCAAGCTAAACTTAAAACATGAAACATAACATCCCCTTACAAGAAGGGATTAAACCTCATAAAACAGGCCACAACAGGGAGGGAGGGCGGGATGTGCTCCTCTTAAATCTTCTCCGTCTTCTGCCCACTGATGACGCATCCTCTTTCCTTATATAGAATGCTAGAGGACCGTTGTTTGGGGCAACTGTCAACATTGATAACCAATCATAGTGTAGCGGGGTCTTCAAATTTAGTTGGGGTACACCTGGGTGGTAGTATGACCCAGGTGTGTAATTGTGAGAGGTTTTGGACCCCTTTTGTATTCGTGGAGGATTGGGTGGTGTTTTATTCTCCTTGGCCTGTGGGTGGCGGTGTACCCGCAGGCTCAAGGTAGAATCACTACCACAGTGCTACCCTTTTTGTCCCTTTCCGGAGACGGTACGGCAAGGGCGGGGAACCTGCCGTGGTGTCGATGGGAGGGGATAAAAGGGGGAGACGCCCTCGCCACGAGGTCTTCGAGGATTTTCTCTTCACGCACCCAGGCACCTTAGGCCTGGGTGCTGGCGGTTTGGAGTTCTGGCCCAGGCGCCCTAGGCCTGGCCGGAATGGAGTTGGAGTCCATCCCAGGCACCTTTAGCCTGGGGTGAGGTACTAGATCGTAGGCCTGGGGCCCAGTAACTTTGACTGGGTCCCGCAAGGGCGAAGTGATCCGAGGGTCCCCGAGGTGGACGGGACCCGCATCTGAGGTGAGGAGGCCGGGGAGGTCACCCGTCCGGAGAGTCCGGAGCAGCATCAACCCGGTGACGGATGGGCCTCCGGTAACTCCCTTAGAGGGACATCTTCCCCTGATAGGGGCCACAGCGCAGCGAAGGTACTCCTAAATATGTTCTCTCGAGTTGCTGGTAGAGACTCACAAGTTCCATGTTCTGTGCTAATCAAGGCTATGATAACCGCTGGTGAAATCACAGTGGTTTAGATTGAAATTAGGATAGTGCCTCGACCTGCTCATCCCACCATATCAGGCTGTTAAAATGTTCCAACCAGTTGGCTACAGAAGCATTGTTTATTGTGGAGCTTACAATAAAGCAAAAGTTGGACCGTGATCGGTGTGTGGACTCTGGTTAATGGGAGCAAAGGAGGGTGCCAGCATAGCAGGACTGAGTTTCATAACTAAAACACATTGGCCCGAGGAAGATACTGATACTGGCCTTCACCTCACCCACAGCCATGGGGAGGACATGGGCCGTAGCGCATCTCACCCTGTCGTGTGACATACCCCTAGACAAAGGAGACGGGGTGAGGCCGCTACAATAGGTAAGTAATTTTATTAATTTTTTTATATATATTTAACTTTAATTTAATTTACAAGTATGACACGGTCCCATAGGTCCCATCAACTCTGACCAGCTGGCCCTGCTGAAGAAAAGCATCCCCACAACATGATTCTGCCACCACCATGGTTCACAGTGGGGATGGTGTGTTCAGGGTCATGCACAGTGTTAGTTTTCCGCCACACATAGCGTTTTGCTTTTAGGCCAAAAATAAAAATTTTGATCTCATTATATCAGAGCACCTTCTTCCACATTTGCTGTGTCCCCCACATGGCTTCTTGCAAACCACAAATGGGACTTCTTATGCCTTTCTTTCAACAATGTCTTTCTTCTTGCCACTTTTCCATAAAGGCCAGATTTGTGGAGTGCACGACTAATAGTTGTCCTGTGAACAGATTCTTCCACCTGAGCTGTGGATCTCTGCAGCTCCTCCAGAGTTACCATGGACCTCTTGGCTGCTTCTCTGATTAATGTTTTCCTTGCCCGGGCCTGTCAGTTTAGGTGAATGCCAATGTCTGACCTTTTCGTAGGTTTGCATTTGTGCCATACTCTTTCCTTTTTCGGATGATGGATTGAACAGTGCTCCGTGAGATGTTCAAAGCTTGGAATATTTTTTTTATAACCTAACCGTGCTTTAAACTTCTCCACAACTCTATCCCTGACCTGTCTGGTGTGTTCCTTGGCCTTCATGATGCTGTTTGTTCACTAAGGTTATCTAACAAACCCCTGAGGGCTTCACAGAACAGCTGTATTTATACTGAGATAAAATTACACACAGGTGGACTATATTTATTAATTAGGTGACTTCTGAAGGCAATTGGTTCCACTAGATTTTAGTTAGGGGTATCAGAGTAAAGAGGGTTGAATACAAATGCACACCACACTTTTCAGATATTAATTTATCATGTTCATTCCACTTCACAATTATGTGTCACGTTGTGTTGGTCTGTCACATAAAATCCAAATAAAATACATTTACTTTTTTGGTTGTAACATGACAAAATGTGGAAAATTTCAAGATGTAAGAATACTTTTTCAAGGCACTGTAGAGTGCATATGTTAAAGGGTTTGTTAACCCATATAACTAAAACTCTGTCAGACTCTCTATTAGAGCCTGGCAGAGCACACTGTACCTTTCTTCTAGAAAAATTAGTGTTGTAAATAGTGATTTAGAGCTGTCTTCAGGCCGGTCACATGACTCACGGCCGCTGTACAGATCTGATGAACGGATACTGCAGGAGGGGCCGTGATCTTCCTCTGACATCAGCCGGGGAGATCACATGGCCGCCCAGTCTCTCCTGCAGTAGCCATGGAAACCGGCTGAGAGTCACCTGACCGGCCTGAAGACAGCGCTAAAACGGTATTTACAAGGCTTGTTTTTCTAATGGAAAGGTACAGTGTGCTCCACCAGGATATAATAGAGGGACTGACAGTGAGGAAAAAACATTTTGCATTTTACTAGAAGCGGCGGTGGGGGGCGGGGGGGGGGGGGTGGTGACACAGATAGAGCTGACAAGCAGGAAGGAGGGGGGTGGGGGGCAGACAGGAGAGCAGAGGGAGCAGCAGCGTATGACGGAGGCCCGCAATTAGACCAAAGTGATCAGGGCGGAGCTGCCCTGATTTTCGTGGTCTAATTAGAGAGGGGATACAGGAAGTGCCAGATTCAGGGTTTTTTTTTTATATTGTTTAAAGGGGAGCAGATTACACAGCACAAGCACTGTGCTGTTTAATCTGCTTTATGGTACCAAAAAATCTATATTTTTTTTGGGCTAACAAACGCTTTAAGAGTGCACATACTACAGTACTACTGTATTACTTTGTGTAGCGGCCTCACCCCCCCCCCCGTCCCCCTTGTAAATAAAACGGCTGGCTTGTCTAGGGGTATGCGGGAGGAGGATGAGGTTCACTACGGCCCATGTCCTCTAGTATGTAGAGGTGAAAGCCAACACTTATGTTACCTTCGGGTCTGTGTTCTAGACGGAGCCTCTGGCCCTCCTGCAGAGGGGAAGTTTGACTGTCAGTAATGGAGCCCCACACCATAAAAAGTCCAACACTCCTTTATTCTTCTTTCACATGAACAGCATCAGTTGAACTTTTAAAACGAACAGACAGGGTGTGGATACGAGTAGGCCCAGGCACAGTGAACACTCCTATTCCTTTTTCTTGTGAATAGGTTTGGCGCACGGTCTCTGCCACCGACCGTGAGATTGGTCGCTGCCACCGACTGGGTGAACTGTTGAGGCCCCTGCCACAGGCCTATTAGCGGGTCTCTGCCACCGACCTGAGTTGACTAGATGAACCGCTGCCACCGGTTATAGAACATGAATCACCTTCCCTGATGAATTGGCTCTTGTTCGGGAAAGATATCCATCCGGATGGTCTCCAGAGGTTCACCCGACACTGGCAATATGCTGCACCAGATCTTCGGTTGAATCCCTCCTCTGGTCCCTTATGCCTCTGGATTCGGGTGCCCAACACCTGGGGAACCCTAGGACAATCCTTCCCTTGCGGGACCCAGTGCAAGGTACTGGGCCCCAGGCCTCCGGTTGAGTACCTCACCCCAGTCTGAAGGTGTCTGGGATGGAACACGAACTCACCTCGTGTTGAAGATGTCGGCCCCCTTTATACCCTCTCCCAGCAAGCACAGCGGGTTCCCCGCCCCGCAGTACAGCTGCTGCTGCGAGAGGTCACACAAAGGGTACGGCACTGCAGTAGTGGTTCAACCCCAGCTCAGAATGACAACGCCACCTACTGAGCCGCAGGGAACTCAACACCACTGATGTCCTCACACGAATAAAACATAGCCCTGCTCTACCAATAGTGCATCTGGGTCATACTACCACCCAGATGCTGCCCCTAAATAGTACATACCTGCTACACTTGTCATCTGTATGTGATTCTGAGCAGTTTGTTTATTGTAGCTGTCCTCTGAAGTAGACTGGTTAGTGCAGGATATTTAAATAGTGAATAACTCAACCAGAGGCCCTTAGTATGTGTGGGGAAACAAGGCACTCATTTATAAATTACATACAAAGAGCATCTCTGTAAGGAAAGCAATCTTAGAAACTAAGAACTGTAGGGATAAGAATCTAGTCCTTAGATTGCCCCATTTCTCTTCTACAGATCCAAAGCTACAGTATATTATGAAGGGCATCTTCTGTTCTCTTAGCTCCAGTGATTGGAAATATATAAAGAAGCTTCATTTTGAAACACTACTACAAAAACCAAAAGCAGAGACAGGTAAGCCTCTTTAAAATTATATAAAAAATAACCCCACGCTACTAATTCCACCAAATAAAAATAAAAAGTAAAATTGAGAATCAAAATAGAAAAAAAAAAAACTTTCTAAAACCAAAAGCAGCTATTACCCAACTGTGTTATCACGATACTGCATATAGAAACAAAATCAATTAAGAGTAAAGCGCTTTCAGCTTAATTATTCAAAAAGTGACATGTGCAATAAATAATTAAAAAATCAGTACACCAATCAAAGAATAGAATTCATAGAATCATATGTATACATGTAATAAATAATACATAATGCATCACAAAATTGTGCTCTAATATCAAAATCAATAAATAAATGTGTAGTCCGTAAAGAAGTCCCATAAACCTTAACCTCCCTGGCGGTATGATTCTGTCAGATTTTAGGTGCTGAAAGCGGTACCATTATTCTGCATAGAAATTTGGCGTTTTATATTGTAGGCCTGTAATTCTTAGGAATAACTCACTTAAATCTGTCCAAACCAGAGTCTAGTAGACATCCCGGGTATGATAAAGTTCAAAAAACAAAATCATAAATTATAATATAATAAATAACTATAAAATAATTATAACCAATAATAATATAATAATAATAAAAGTGTTTTTCAGTGTTTGATGATGAATTTCCCCACAAATCACAGATTCTAATTGATTTTCGCTGTTTTCTAGCTGGTCTAAAACCACTTTTGATGTAAAGGGACACTTTTTGGTTGCTATGGACAATCTCCAGTTTCCAGGCAGAAAGAACAGTATTTATTATATAAAAGTGCATGCAGGACACTGGACAGACCACTAGGGACAAAGGGGATGTGTTATCATTTGATACAGTACTGTAATCTGTAAGATTACAGTATACTGTATGTGTATTGTGTGTTTCACTTTTTGAATTTGGCGCCGAGCTCCGCCTCGTGCACCGCAACGTCGCAGGGAATGGAGCTTGGCGACACTCGGCAGTGTGGATCGAGCGAGATGACAGCTCGCTCACACAGCGGGGACACATCGCAGGATCCAGGGGACAAGGTAAGTAACTTCCTCTGTATCCTCCCCTGTATCCTGCGATGCGATCCCGAGTCTGGCTCGGGGTTACCGCTTTAGGTACTGAAATCTTACCCCGAGCCAGACTCGGGAATACCGCCAGGGAGGTTAAAGTGATACTAAAGTCTATTTTTTTCTTCTTTAAAAATAATAAACATGTTATACTTACCTGCTCTGTGCAGTGGTTTTGCACAGAGTAGCCCAAAACCTTAACTGACTTTGATTGACAGCAGTGTGAGCCAATGACACCGCTGCTGTGTCTCAGCCAATCAGGAGGGAGAGTCCCGGATGGCTGAGGCACTTGTGCACATCGCTGGATAGTAGGGGTGCAACGGATCAAAAAACTCACAGATCGGATCGATCCTCGGATCAGAGCCACGGATCGGATCATTTTCGGATCGGCAAAAAAAAGTAAAAAAAGTAAAAAAAAAAAATAATGTTACACCCACCGGAATTTTAGATTTCACTGTTATTTTCAACACAAAACGGAGCTTATAAGCTTAAATACAGTATTTGTAAATCCAACAGACTCTTTACATGTTAAATTTTAAAAGCAGCAGCAAACCTGCTGACCTTACATGGTTGCTAATGTGACAGAACACCTCTGATTTTCACATTTAACTAAATGTTAAATGTGAAAATCAGAGGTGTTCCGTCACATTAGCAATCATGTAAGGTTTGCTGCTGCTTTTAAAATTTAAAATGTAAACAGTCCGATGGATTTCCAAAAAATTTATTAAAGCTGATAAGCTCCGTTTTGTGTTGGAATCGAAAACTCAGTTGGGTGTAACAAGATGTCCGCTTGGCCCCTTCTCTATCATTACTGTGCAGGAGTGTGGGGTGGAGCAAGATGGCGGCGAAACGTCATTACAGCGGCCGCCGGGTGTACCAAGATGGCCGCCGCTCTGGAGCTAGGCCGAAGCCGCGGCCTTTCCTACGGCCGAGGCTCCGGAGCGCTCCACGGATCGCGTGGTGATCCGATCTGAACAGGGTGACCCGTTCAGGACACGGATCACCATCGATCCGTTGCACCACTACTGGTTAGAGATGGGGCTCAGGTAAGCATTAGGGAGGCTGAGGGGAGCTGCTACACAGAGAAGGTTTTTTTTTATCTTAAAGGGGTTGTAGAGGTAAAAGTTTTTTTTAACCTAATGTGTGCAGCAGCCCCCTCAGCCCCCCTAATACTTACTTGAGCCCCCTCTCTATCCAACGATGTCCACGAATGCCCTGGTTGTCTGGAACCCTCCCTCCTGATTGGCTGAGACACAGCAGTGGCGCATTGGCTCCTGCTAGTGTCAATCAAACTCAGTCAGCCAATGAGGAGAGAGAGTGGGCGGTGCCTAAGGCCGGCTCTGTGTCTAAATGGACACACAGAACTGCAGCTCAGCTCGCGTGCCCCCACAGCAAGCTGCTTGCTGTGGGGACACTGGACAGGAAGGAGGGGCCAGGAGCTCCAGCCAGGGACCCGGGAAGAGGACAATCTGGGCTGCTCTATGCAAAATCACTGCATAGAGCAGGTAAGTATAACACGTTTGTTATTTTAATAGAGAAAAAAACACGACTTTACAATCACTTTAATGCATAGAATGCATGAAGATAAAAAAAAAAACCTTCTATGTGCAGCAGCACCCATTAATACTTGCCCGAGCCCCAATTCTATCCAGCAATGTTCACCAGTGCCTCGGTCTCCCAAGGCTCTCCCTCCGGATTGGTTGAGACACAGCAGCAGTGCCATTAGCTCCCATTCAATCAAAGTCAATCAAAGTCAGTTAGCCAATCAGGAGAGAGAGGAGGCGGAGCCAAACTGGGGCTCCATATCTGAATGGACACACAGAGCTGCAGCTCGGCTTGGGTGCCCCTATAGCAAGCTGCACCCAACAGGAGGGTGGGGCCAGGAACACCGAAGAGGGGGACCTGGGCTGCCTTGTGCAAAACCACTGTACAGAGCAGGTAAGTATGACATGTTTATTATTTTTTATAGAAAAAAATGGGATTTTAAATGACTTTAAGATCACTGTGCAATTTTCGTGCAATCGCTATATAAAATTCTGGAAGATATCCTTAAATCCATGTGCTTCCTTCATATCACTACACAACACACCACTGCAGTGGCCTTCACCACCCCTCCTGGGTATCTCCTTACCTGATACCAGGCCCGGACTGGCCATAGGGCATACCGGGCAAATGCACATCTTCCCCATCATCTCCAATGTCTCCGGAGGCAGCCGGAGTTGGTGGGCGGAGCTGGGGGTGTGGCTGCCCCCTCCAATCCTCCCACAGACTCGTTCACTCTGGCTGATCCCACAGCTGAAGGAGAAAGAAACAAGGACACAGCAGCCAGAGTGTCTTCATCTCCAGGCATGCTGTAAGTTACTGCACTGCTGCACATGTCACTAACCTGGCCCCCTACCACCCTAGCCTACCCTATGCCACCGCACCCTGCCCTATGCGTGCCACCCCAACATGCCTTATGCCACCGCACCCTTCCCTATGCCATCGCACCCTGCCCTATGCCCCCGTAACCTGCCTTATACCACCGCAACCTGTCCTATACCACCCCAGCCTGCTGTATGCCATTGCAACCTGCCCTATGCCACCGCAACCTGCCCTATGCCACTGCAAACTGCTCTATACCACCCCAACCTGCCCTATGCCACCCCAACCTGCCCTATGCCACCGCAACCTGCCCTATACCACCGCAAACTGCCCTATACCACCCCAGCCTGCCATATGCCACTGCAACTTGCCCTATGCCACCACAAACTGCTCTATACCACCCCAACCTGCCCTATGCCACCGCAAACTGCTCTATACCACCCCAACCCGCCCTATGCTACAGCAACCTGCTCTATGCCACCACACCCTGCCCTATATCACCCCAACCTGCCCTATGCCACCCAGCCTGTCATATACCACCGCAAACTGCCCTATACCACCCAAACCTGCTCTATACCACCCCAGCCTGCCCTCTACAACCCCAACCTGCCCTATGCCACCCCAGTCTGCCCTATATCACCGCAACCTGTCCTATATTACCCCAACCTGCCCTATATCGCCCCAGCCGGCCCAATACCACCCTATACTTTAATTTACAGGGGTCATTTGGGGGTGCGCCTCATGACCGTGCGCTGCCTGCAGGGCACTGGGCAGGATAGACAGGAGGGGGTGACAGCATGTTTTGCCGCACCAGGTGACACCAACCCTAGTGACGCCACTGCCCCAGTGCACTCTCAGATGCGAGTCAGAGCCGCACTCGAGTGACAGTGACACCCGTCGGCACATCAGGGGGCCGGGACCCACAACGATCCCCTTCTCTCTGGCAAGGTGACCGTGGCACTGATGATCTGATCAGTCTCAGCTCGGCTGTCTCACACAGCAGAGCAGAGTGAAGCTGCCTCCCCCTCCTCCTTTATGTCCACACAGGGGGAGGGGACCCAACATGCAGTCCCGTGTTGATCTGAGGTACATTATGGGTATGAAGGGGGGGTCTGTATTGTAGGGGGTGTTTCTGTATTGTAGGGGTGGTCTGAAATGTAGGGTGTTCTGTATTGTAGGGGGGTCTGTAATGTAGGGGGGTTCTGTATTGTAGGGGGGTCTGTATTGTAGGGGGATTCTGTATTGTAGGGGGGTTCTGTATTGTAGGGGGGTCTGTAATGTAGGGGGGTTCTGTATTGTAGGGGGGGGTCTGAAATGTAGTGGGTTCTGTATTGTAGGGGGGTCTGTAATGTAGGGGGGTTCTGTATTGCAGGGGGGTCTGAAATGTAGGGGGGTTCTGTATTGTAGGGGGGTCTGAAATGTAGGTAGGTTCTGTATTGTAGGGGGGGCTGTATTGTAGGGGGGTCTGTAATGTAGGGGGGTTCTGTATTGTAGGGGGGGTCTGTATTGTAGGGGGGTCTGTAATGTAGGGGGGTCTATTGTAGGGGGGTTCTGTATTGTAGGGGGTCTGTAATGTAGGGGAGTTCTGTATTGAAGTGGGTCTGAAATGAAGGGGGGGTTCTGTATTGTAGGGGGGTCTGTAATGTAGGGGGGTTCTGTATTGTAGGGGGGTCTGAAATGTAGGTGGGTTCTGTATTTTAGGAGGGTCTGAAATGTAGGGGGGTCTGTATTGTAGGGGGTCTGCATTGTAGGGGGGGGTCTGTATTGTAGGGGGGTTCTGTATTGTAGGGGGGTTCTGTAGTGTAGGGGGTCTGTATTATAGAGGGGGGTCTGTAATGTAGGGGGGTCTGTAATGTAGGGGGGTCTGTACTGTAGGGAGGGGGTCTGTACTGTAGGGAGGGGGTCTGTAATGTAGGGAGGGGGTCTGTAATGTAGGGGGGTCTGTAATGTAGGGCGGTCTGTATTGTAGAGGGGGGCAGTAATGTAGGGGGGTCTGTATTGTAGAGGGGTCTGTACTGTAGGGGGGTCTGTACTGTAAGGAGGGGGTCTGCACTGAAGGGAGGGGTCTGTACTGTAGGGAGGTCTGTGTAACATGCAGGGGGTCCAGAACTGTTAGGGGGTGTCTGTGTAACAAACTGTGGGGGGCTGTGTAATGTAAAGGGGTCCAGAGGTGCGGTGCTATGTAATGTCCAGAGGTACAAGGTGCTGGAACCCCACATCCCATCATTAACCGCCGCCGCAAAACGCCGCCGCCGTGCCCCCCCCCCCCCCCCCAGCTGCTCAGTCTAAAATGCCCGGGCCTATTTGTTGTCCCAGTCCGGGCCTGCCTGGTACTGTGGACCCCAGGGTATATAAATGGGATCACATGCGCTTAAAAAGGTAAGCTTCTTTACATTTTTATTGGCATTCCTTTTAAATGTATATTTGTTGACAAAGTACAACTGTGGATGTGATACAAAAGGATGGCATGTCAAAATAGAGCAGCAACAGGTATTACAAATAATCAAGCAAAAACTGAACAAAAAACAAGGCATTAGCTGCAACGATTTAAATAGAACTGTTATGTAGTAGGAACATCAGAATTAATGCAGATTTCACTCTACCAAGTGCTGAGTAGGGATGAGCCGAACATCAGGATGATCAGAACATGCGAACAGGCAATAAATTCGTTCGAACATCTGAACACCATTAAAGTCTATGGGACTCGAACATGAAAAATCTAAAGTGCTAATTTTAAAGGCTTATATGCAAGTTATTGTCATAAAAAGTGTTTGGGGACCCGGGTCCTGCCCCAGGGGACATGTATCAATGCAAAAAAAAATGTTTAAAAACTGCCGTTTTTTCGGGAGCAGTGATTTTAGTAATGCTTAAAGTGAAACAATAAAAGTGAAATATTCCATTAAATTTCGTACCTAGGGTGTGTGTATAGTATGCCTGTAAAGTAGCGCTTGTTTTCCGTGCTTAAAACTGTCCCTGCACAAAGTGTCATTTCTGAAGGAAAAAAGGTCATTTAAAAGCACTCGCTAAAATGAATTGTTGGCTCCCGGCAATACAGAGAACAGTCATTGAAAGTCATTGATAAAAAAAAAAATGCGTGGGGGTCCCCCCAAATTCAATTACCAGGCCCTTCAGGTCTGGTATGGATATTAAGGGGAACCTTGCGTCAAATAAAAAAAAAATCATGTTAGGTTCCCCCTAATTATCCATACCAGACCCTTCAGGTCTGGTATGGATTTTAAGGGGAACTCCATGCCAAATAAATAAAAAAAATGGCGTGGAGTTCACCCCAAAAATCCATACCAGACCCTTTATCCTAGCACGCAACCTGGTAGGCCGCAGGAAAAGAGGGGGGGACGAGAGAGCACCCCTCTCCTGAACCGTACCAGGCCACATGCCCTCAACATGGGGAGGATGCTTTGGGGGTCTGTGACTCCTCAAAGCACCATGTCCCCATGTTGATGGGGACAAGGGCCTCATCCCCACAACCCTTGCCCGGTGTTTGTGGGGGTCTGCGGGCTGGGGGCTTATCGGAATCTGGAAGCCCCCTTTAACAAAGGAGACCCCCAGATTCCGGCCACCCCTATGTGGATTGGTAACAGGGTACATTGTACCCCTACCATTTCACAAAAGAAAGTGTAAAAAAAAATTAAAACCACACAGACACCGTTGTGAAAAGTCCTTTATTAAAAATAAAAAATAAAAAAAGCCATTCCAGTGTTGTAATGCAGTCTGTCCAGCGACGATCCATGAATCTCCAGCGATGCGGTGAGTCTCCAGCAATGAACGACGCACATCTTCCCTGCACCGGAGCCTCCCGGCTAATGACGCGCACAGCGGTGTCTACAGTTCTTTTATAACCGAGGTCGGAAACCCCCATGACATGACGGGTAACCCCGCCCACTCTAACGCATCACGGGGGTTTCCCGTGACGCGCTAGTGGGGGCAGGACGGGTAACCCTGCCCCCTCTAACATGTCATGGGGGTTTCCGACCTCGGCTATAAAAGAACTGTCAACACTGCTTGAATTTTCACAACAGTGTCTGTGTGGTTTTTAATATTTTTGACACTTTCTTTTGTGAAATGGTAGGAGTACAATGTATCCCGTTACCAATTCACATAGGGGGGCGGAATCTGGGGGTCCCCTTTGATAAAGGGGGCTTCCAGATTCTGATAAGCCCCCTGCCCGCAGACCCCCACAACCACCGGGCAAGGGTGGTGGGGATGAGGCCCTTGTCCCCATCAACATGGGGACATGGTGCTTTGAGGGGTCACAGACCCCCAAAGCATCCTCCCCATGTTGAGGGCATGTGGCCTGGTACGGTTCAGGAGGGGGGTGCTCTCTCGTCCCCCCCTCTTTTCCTGCGGCCTGCCAGGTTGCGTGCTCGGATAAAGGGTCTGGTATGGAGTTTTGGGGGGAACTCCACGCCATTTTTTTTAAATGTGGCGTGGATTTCCCCTTAAAATCCATACCAGACCTGAAGGGCCTGGTAATTGAATTTGGGGGGACCCCCACGCATTTTTTTTTTCATTGACTTTCAATGACTTTTCTTTGTATTGCAGGGACCGACAATTCATTATAGCCGCGAGTAGTTTTAAATTAGTTTTTTTCCTTCAGAAATGACATTTTGTGCTGAGACTGTTATAAACACGGGAAACATGCGCTACTTTAAAGGCATACTTTAGACACCCCCCAGGTATGAAATTTAAAGGAATATTTCACTTTTATTGTTTCACTTTAAGCATTATTAAAATCACTGCTCCCGAAAAAACTGACGTTTTTAAAACTTTTTTTTTCATTGATACATGTCCCCTGGGGCAGGACCCAGGTCCCCAAACACTTTTTATGACAATAACTTGCATATTAACCTTTAAAATGAGCACTTTAGATTTCTCCCATAGACTTTTAAAGGGTGTTCCGCGGCTTTTTGAATTTCCCGCAAACACCTCAAATTGTTCGCTGTTCGCCGAATGGGCGAACAGCCAATGTTCTAGTCGAACATGAGATCGACTCGAACATAAAGCTCATCCCTAGTGCTGAGGAGTATTTCTTTCACACGAGCTAGATGTCCTTGAATACTGACCTTTTTCATATCTTGAGCTGAAAAACATTTTAGACACATTTTTTTGTGTCCTTTGTTTTTTTTGTTTTTTTTATATTACCTGAAACATTTTTGTTCAGAATGGTAAATATTTCCTAACTGACACATGATTAAATGTATTAAAGGGGTTGTAAAGATTCATGTTTTTTCACCTTAATGCATCCTATGCATTAAGGGGAAAAAACGTCTGACGATTACCAGCCCCCCGTTTTATTTACCTAAACCCTGGAAAGTCCTGCGCCGCAAACGCACTGTTCCTTTGCGCGGGCTTCTCGGCTCTTCATTGGATAGATTGATAGCAGCGCAGCCATTGGCTAACGCTGCTGTCAATCAAATCCAATGACGCTGACGCTGGGGGGGCGGGGCCGAGTCCTGTACTCGGCAGTTATGGACGCCGAATACAGGACGCGGGAGCGCGCCCGCAGGATAACCCCCTTGGGAGAGCGCTTCCCAGAGGGGGTTATCTGAGGCGGGGTGGAGCCGAGAGAGCCGCCGAGGGACCCCAGAAAACGCTGTTCGGGGCCCTAGTATGTGTATGTGTGAATATGAGTTAGGGACCTTAGATTGTAAGCTCCTTCCTTGAGGATAGGGACTGATGTGAATGTACAATGTATATGTAAAGCGCTGCGTAAATTGGCAGCGCTATATAAGTACCTGAAATAATTTCATTAATAGTAATAATTTCATTATAATTTCATTAATAATTTCCTTATATTGATACTGATATTAGTAATTGACATTTTAGTTTTTAGTCGATGGTGGCAGAGAAAATTACTATTTGGATTTGTTCAAACCCCTCACAGTTTTGTTGATGAGATGTCTGTTCTTGTGTTTCTGGATCTGCACCCTGTCATCAAGAAATATAGCGGGGGAATACTCATTAGGGGTGTCTACATCTTTTTAACTTCTTAGTTATTTACTCACCTGGTCCTACAGTATTTTCCTCTCACTGGCCAAAATGTCTTACATTCGCGTTTCCCAGTGAGGAAGCAGTGATGGAGCAATATATCACAGGTTTGACCAACAAGGGAGGTACCTTTATAAAAGAAGGCAATTGTTCTCTCTGCTCTGTTAGTGATGCTGTTTTTAATGAGCTAGTAAAACAGGAAAAGATTTGAGTACTGTTACACCTTCATTAGAACATGGGTTTTCAGAGGGCGGTCAGGATTGAAGGGCAAGAGCTGCATAATGTATTCATTAAACTTATGTGTGCAGTCTGTGGATGCTGATCAAATATCTAGTCTCCTTCATCTCTTGTAGGCTATGCAGGAACAGATGAAGATGGTTAGATGGAAGACTAACGTAGAAAAAAAAGGCACTTTAGAGAAATGTCCTACAAAGAACATCAAGAGTATAAAGTAGCAGATCTCAATTTTGTTTTTTTTCTTTAACACAATGTATACAATTTAAAGCTAAACTCTGGACATTAATCCCTCACACACTAATCATTAAATCAAACCTTATGACTAAGCAACTGCCATTGTAAAATGTGTCAAAGTAATAGCTATGTTCATCAACGTATCTGTGCTTTGACTTCCAAAAAACTTCTGCAAGCCATTCAGCTTGCATTGCTACTCCAAAGTTTTCCTTTTCCCTGATGTTTGTAATCTTTATGTTAAAATGTTAAATGTTTTTAAAAAATAAGCTAAAAGCCCCTTTTAAAATTAACATTGTGGTATTACAACTTGGATAATTTGGGATCTATTTTGCATCCCTCAAGAGTTGTAAATACTACATTGAAGACCGTTCACATGAAAAATACAAATTAGAATATTGTATTTTCCATTATTTCAACACCACATGGATGAATGCATCATTCTATTTTCACTACGGAGGAGAAGGCTTCTTTTTCACTTGTCCATGTTGTGACCTGATTGACATGCACATTTGGATCTCTTTTGGACTTACGAGGACTGTACAGCATCATGACCGCACACAAAGAAAAACTGGTCTACAGAGGGGGCACAGACTACAGCACTTGTCAGCAGATGCTGATCATACTTAGGCATTCTCTATGCAAATAACTGATTTTCTTTATTCTTTTTAAGTGTATCCATGACATACCCCTGTCCTCAATCTACAGTCTTTTGCCATCTTGGGCATAGGTCTACATATACCAGTCTTTCTGCAACAGTTGTATATAGTATACTGACATGGAATGGGCCATGAGATGTTTTATTCAAGGCCACTGGCATCAAGTTATCTGATGTCTCTTCAAAGGGCACTTAGATATCAGCGACGTTCTTTCAACCAATTTGCTGACAAACTTTTGCAAGTGATAATTATATTTACCCCGGTGATCAAAACGGCTAGTTTACGCTCAAAGACAAGATTTTTTTAATATTTATGCAGTCTACTTCAACAACTGCATCAAGAAAATTAATGCAAGCAATTTGCATATTTCAGAGTTACTGGATTGCATGGCTTAGTTATCACTGCACAAACTAATGAGGTCTTTTTTTTCCCCTTAAGTAAATATATTATGTTTGGGAAAGAGAAGTCTTATTAAAACTGTAAGATAGCATGGAACAAAGTAAAAAAACATCACTAGAAATGTTCTCTTCAGGCTAATGCTAGCTGCTTGCTGTCATACTATTGACTAGATTGATGTTCTTGGTTTGTTGTTTTTTTTTTTTTTTGCTATTGCGTGTTAACGTACAGATGCTGTATCATTTTTCTATTTTTCACATCAAACAATGCTTCTCTGTTTACTGCCAATGTAATAGCCTGCCAAACTGCTATAAAAAAAAGCACGGTTCATGAATTCACATCGTGCTTCGACAGATTTCTCAAGGGAGAGGACAGACAAAGCTGTAAGTACTATATGGTGAAAGGGTTACACTAATACAAAGCATTCAGCTCTGCTGTGTGTTCCAGCAAAGCACATTCTGTGGTAAACTCTAAATCAACCACTGGAAGATATGAATAATTTTGTTTATATCAGCTGCAAGTTCTTCAGACACCTATTATAAAATTACATTTAAAGAATCCAAGGAAAATGAAAAATGATGAATTAAGGTACCAAAAAAAAATTAAAACATCCAGAAAAGTTTAAGGCCATCCAAAGTCTAGAAGAAAAAAAAAATTAGACAGATATTACATAACACATGGCTGGAATAAGTCTAGAGACCAGGTAGCCAATGCAACTAAAAACTCACAGGTATTAGCCCATGACTGGAAGATAGATCTGTGAGTTAGCAACAATGTAGCGCTAGTAAGATACATAGGCCAATCTGATGCTTTGCAGGAGAAGATCCAGAAAACTGGAATACATGCTTTCCAAGTCATCCTATTTTTGGAGTGCGATTTACAATTCCAGCAATTGGGATCTGTGGAATTCCCGAGGATCAGAGGATTCAAAACACTTATTGCAGAGAATAGATTTGTGTTTCACCTAAAAAGTATCATAATAACCTGATCTGACAATTTGCAGAGCTATCTGCCCAGAATTGTACTTTGTAGATTCTTTTCAACTTCTATCAGTGGAACCACATTTTCTCCATGTTTCTAATAAATCCTGCAACCTTACAAATCGGAGCATTTCTATTAATATTAATACATAATAATAATAGAGCCAAAAGATCCTTATGTCTTTCTACAAAATACTCATATAAATATATCTGTACCCAAAAAAGCATGCATAACATCAGCTAAACCTAGCGAAATCCAAGGAAAAAAGTGTCAATTACAAAAACGTTTTAAATTGGATAATATAAACAGTATAAAAATACTGATGCACACAGTCAAACATAACAATTTTTATCCTATTTTAATAACTAATACAAATAAATCATCGACCCACACAATAGAAGATTATTAATAGACAAAATAAAAAATTACAAATATGATGCAGTCTTTCACCAGCATTTACAGGTTTTGTGTCAGGTCACCTGAAGCCAGGTGACAGATGC
This sequence comes from Rana muscosa, assembly GCA_029206835.1. Taxonomy (NCBI): domain Eukaryota; kingdom Metazoa; phylum Chordata; class Amphibia; order Anura; family Ranidae; genus Rana; species Rana muscosa. The sequence goes on from CM055122.1 coordinate 142,447,593, forward strand.
ACACCGTTGGGGTCAGGAGTGCACCGCTAAGGTAGTGACCCCTATGGCTGACTGCTGCGGATGGAACACTGGGTGGTTAAGGAAGGCAGGTCCACTGGAGCACAAACAGGGATCCCACAGGGAGCTAGAGCCCAAGATTCCCCAGGGTGCGGAGTCTAAGATCCAGCACGTGTTCACCAGAGCCTCTAGTGGTGAGGATGGACTGAGCTGCAACTGGATCCAGGTCGCAGCCCCCAGAGTCCCCTAGCTCATGCTCTGTAGGGTATAGAGGATAGAGGGGAAGCAGCAGCTCAGGATACAAGAGATAGTGAGGGGACAAGCCAAGGTCAGGGCGACAAGCAGACAAGGATAAACAAATGACAAGCCAAAGGTCAAGGTCACAAGCAGACAAGGATAGTCGAGAACAAGCCAAGATCGGTAACACAGAGACAGACGTAGCACATGGCAAGCAGGAACCCAAACACACAATGCTTAACAAACAATGTTGATCAGCAAGGCAGACTTGCAGTGCACAGGTTAATATAGAGTTCTCTGATGGGGCCTGGGGTGGGGCCATGCTAGGAGGAGAGATTATTTAAACAGCCAGGTGAGAGTGTCTGACCTCTAAGGTGAACATATGGAGAGGAAGGTAAGCTAACAGACAAACATTACTGCATATCCATGACATTTTGGTTTTACTAAGTGCTCTTGGTTGCATAGTGATTTTACCTGTTGATCCTAACACTATATCGGTTATTTTTATACTTCCTTTAATGGGACAACCTATCCAGCCAAAATGACAGATACAATAGTCCCGGAAAAGCACATAATATTGACAAGGTTGCTTATGAGGTAAGCTTGTATTCACATAGTTCGACCCTTTTCTACAAAGCAAATAAAAAGTTGATGAGTAAAATGTGTTAGCTGGTGTTTAGTTTGTTTGACTCCTACTTAAAACTACATGCCCATCTAAGACTATCCTTCCACAGGGTGACAATGCTGCAGTAACTTCAGTTTGAAAAACAGTGCTGTCACAGATCTACAAGCAGGATCAACAGGTAAAACAACTATGTTATGGTAGGACTCAGGATATACAAATACTAGTGTGTTAAAATGAGCAAAAGATTGAAACATACAGTATATGTATTTTTGGGATTTTGCCCATAGTTTTATTTTAAAGTACACCATGGACTTCAGTCAATAGAAATTTCTAGTTCCCAATGTATGATTAAGGTTAGATCACTAGTTCAATGGAAGTCCTTACTGTTGCTCAGAGAAGGATACATGTGACAACTTATTTCTCTCTTTCAGCACACAGTCTTCTCCAAATGGTGTTCTCCTCCCCCTTTCAATGTCCCACTATCTCCTCACTTCCTTCTCTCCAAAATTCATTGAAACTCCCACTTAATGTGGAACTGGATCGAACATTTGATTTCCTTGGTTCTTAGAAAACCAATGGCAGTTAAAAAAGATATTAGTTTATTGTAGCTAAACCCTACTATTCAGCAAGGACACTACCATCTTAGCCTCCAATTAGATCTGCAGTTTTCATGGTGCTGAACACTTGACCAGCTATTACACCAGCCATTTGTGGGCTTAAAAGATTGGGTGAGAGCTGACATAAGCACATTGGCAATTGTATTATCACCAGAGGCATACACTGCACATGTACTGGCAGGAAGAATGTAATTTAAAACATTGCAAAAGTCAACAGTGGTATATTTGTTTATTGATTTAATAACATTTATTGATCATTTATAACCTGAGATTTATTTTTTAAGAAACAATTAAATTGGTGGGCGTAATTCCAGTTATAATAAATAAAGTAATGTAACCCACTGAAGCACAACTAAAATCTTTAACTTTCAAATTATGGCTAATTTCCCTTAGTTATCACAGACCACATTTGGTCATAGCCATACACAAAATAAATAAAGATTATAATTTGCTGGAATCTAAGCAATATCTAAACTGTAAAACTAATTTAGGAGCAAAGCAAAGTAGTTAATTAGCCAAAATATTATGTTTCATAAAACAACCTACTGCAATCTGTTGTGTTCATTTGGTAGGCAAAGTAATTGTCCAAAATCAAAGTTAACATCTAAGCATCTAATATAATAAGCATCTAATGTCCATCGACAACAACAAAGGAAAAATGTCATGTTGCAATTGACCCTCTTAGTTAAAATGATCTCCTAATAACACCACCTTCAAATCTGTGCATTTGTCAGAGCCCAAGGATATGGCTGGTACTTCTGGATATTGGGTTATATGTGACATTCTCATATTCCTTTCAATGGAGTGCTCAGTCTTGAGAGGCCAATCCTAAGTTCTGAATACTGTGATATGGGATGGGAGGAGAGGGTAATTTCCCTAATTAAGTTCATGTAAGCTTCAACACAGAACTTAAATAGTATGCTATATAGTTCTTTCCAAAGATAACACATTTTTTTCTAATAGAATAAACAAGGCCTCACATCTAAAACCATCAAAGATGTAAGTTGTTTTAAACTGTACACTGAGGAAACATCAATAAATGATCACTTTGCTTGGATAGTGAGGTGCCAGGTTTCTTTTTTTTTTTTAAATATGACTTCACACCTATCATCATGTCTAAGCACCATGGCAGAAATGTATTTATTTAGGCTAACTATGATATTGTATTAATGATATGGTACCAAAATAGGGATATAAGTAGTGTTTGGTAAAGGAAACTGGTGCAATTGACTGTAAAAAGAAGAAGCTTGGCTTTAGTATAGTGTTCTGCATTAAAGTCTTATTCAGATGATGTAGAAGTTTAATAAAGGATACTAAACTCTAACTCCACCGTGCAAAATAGATAAGATGATTAAAAGTGGAAACAATAATATAAAGCAGTTTATATATAAAAAAAACAAAAAAACAAAAAACTGATGCAATATCAGCCCTCCCCTTTAAATGGCTATCTATGTAAAATATAATAAACCAGATTCACCAATTATTCTATAAAATAACCATAATTCATTTACATAAAAAAATGTTTTTTAATATTTATAATAGTATGAGACTTTAAAATCTAAAGTTTAATCAGTCACCCTTTTTTTAAATGCTTTAAGTGACTTTAAATGACATGACAGTCCTGGGGAATGATCGGACTGTGACGTCATATGGGGCGGGGTCACTGGGTGGCATCACCCGGTGACCACGCCCATGCCTATGTAAGTGAATGCGCTCCGCGCACACGGCATTACAGCCGGAGACAGCGACGAGTCAACATCTCCAGGAGAGAAGAGGGAAGAAGGCGACAAAGAAGACCGGGCCCCCGCTAGCAAAAGAGCTGGAAGAAGATAGCCGAGGCCCGGCAGAAGGAAGAAAGAACCGGAGAGCGAGAGAAGAACCGGAGAGCGCGGAGATGACACCGGAGACCCCCGAAGTCGGAAGAGACCCCTGAAGTCGGAAGAAGACCCCCGAAGTCAGAAGAAGACCCCCGAAGTCGGAAGAAGACCCCCGGAGCTGTGTAATAAATTAATTTAAAAACCTGTGTAGTGTTTTTATTTACATTTTTTTTCCACCAGGTGAATGGGTAGGGGTACGATGTACCCCATACTCATTCACATAGGGTGGGGGGCCGGGATCTGGGGGCCCCCTTATTAAAGGGGGCTCCTGGATTCCGATAAGCCCCCTGCCCGCATACCCCGACAACCAACGGCCAGGGTTGTTGGGAAGAGGCCCTGTCCTCATCAACATGGGGGCAGGGTGCTTTGGGGTGGGGGGGCCGCAGGGCGCCCCCCTGCCCCAAAGCACCCACCCCCCCATGTTGAGGGCATGCGGCCTGGTACGGTTCAGGAGGGAGGGGGGCCACTCTCTCGTCCCCCCTCATTTCCTGTGGCCTGCCAGGTTGCGTGCTCGGATAAGGGTCTGCTATGGTTTTTGGGGGGACCCCCACGCCGTTTTTTCGGCGTAGGGGTTCCCGTTGAAATCCATACCAGACCTAAGGGCCTGCTATGCTCCTGGAGGGGAACCCATGCCGGTTTTTTATTTAAAATTTGGTGTGGAGTTCCCCCTCAGGATCCCTGTTCAGAACGCAACACATGTGCGAATCAGATGCGTGCCCATAGAACATAATGGGCCTGAATTCGCACCTGAGCCGCACCGCAATGCCTAGAGAACGCACACGTTTTTTCGGCAATGCGCAGTGCAAATGCATCGCACATATGTGAACCAGCCTCATTGAAATCAATGTATTATATAATGTTATGCGAATTGGATGCGGTGTAAGCCGCAACCAATTCGCATAGGTGTGAACAGGGCCTCAAACAGTGATAAACTACAGAAATCCCTCACTGATAATTCTGTTCTTTCTCATATACACTTTACATTATTGCCTATTACAATGTTAATGGACATGAATGTCTTCTAAGGCTTGATGGCATTTAGGGCTGCATGATTAAAAATGCAGCATAAAGGTGCAAATGAATATACCAAACGGATATTTAAAAAAAAAAAAAACATACAGATGTGTACTTTCTCCTTAAAATTAAACCAGAGCTATGATATTGAATAGAACTATGCTGAATACATAATTGACTTTTTCTGTGCATGAATCAGGTATGTAGTTTACTTTAATTTGTATGCAAATGACTTATGCTGAGTACTCTTATCTTTCATTGTAAAAGAGTGAAATCAATTTGCAAAACAAATTGCTCTTTATTTCATACTTACACTGTCTATGCATTGATTAATGTATTAGGGATTTAGGAATCATTTTCATCAAATTGCATTGCTTTTTTTACTATCTCTGAGATCAAAATGTTTATGTTTTCTTTATGGAAGTTTGCATCACGATAAATGCCCGTGTAATCATGTTTTATTTAATTGCATAGCATCAGATATTTTTATTACCATTTTATCACTGTGCAGTCATGAGCAAAATACGTTGATGTATCTCTCCAATTCTAAATGCCATCCCGGAGGCTCATTTTTTTTATCTTTCTGATACAAAGTGACCTAGCAGCAATAAATCCTTCCACAAAAAAAATCTTGCAGTGCACTTCTTTTATATTAAGTGTATTATATTCTTCCTTTTTCTTTTCTCTTTTTCATGTTGTTGCAGAGGTGTATGTAGGATGGCACAATCACTGTTTTGTTGATACAAGCAATATCCTTCATTTGTGTGAGTAGTACTTAACAAAGAATTGATGGCGTTATCAATCAAAAGAAGCTAAAAACATAAAGCAGAGATTTGTCATTTTACAGCAATGCTAAAGTTCTTTTGAAAAGTGCTGCTGCAAAACCATATTTTTACAGTTATTAAATGCTTATTGTGAATAAAAATAAACGGCAATACAGCCACCAATATTTTACTGCCAGCAAAACCCACAAAGGTGGTTTACTAGACTAGGAAGAAATAAGTCTACGCCTGTTCAACATTGCATTATAATCTTACCAATATTTTTTAAATGGGATATAGCCCTGGTTCACACTGGTGCGAAATTTGCCGCAAATTGCGGGCAATGGCACTGTCCTAATCGGTGCGACGCCGCATCTGCGGCGCTGCACCGATTACAAAAAGTAGTTTCTGTACTACTTTTTGCGATTTCAGCCGCGATTTACATTGACATCTGTGTCAGATGTCTCTGTAATCAAGCTGAAATCAGGACTGACAGGCAGGAGTGAAATTGTGCGAGTTCAGCTGAACTCGCACGGCTTCACTCCCGCTGCCCCAGTGTGAACCTGGGCATAAGGACAGTTCTCAAAAAATTTCATGTGAATTCCATGCTGGAAAAGACCATTTTTTTTTCTCTACTCCCAAACAGATGATTCTGAAACTTGTGATTCTCAAAGATCACCCCTAAAAAATTCCAAAAAGTTAAAACCAAATTTAATAAAAATTTATAATAAGGCAAGAGAAAGTTGTCTAGGTCAAAACTGTTGCACTGTGTTAATGCACGAACATTTATTCGCATTAATATGCTGTGCGATAAGGCAGCCTAATCATTTTAATGGGCTGCCTAAGGCACCAAAATGCACAAAAAGGAGTACACAGCATTTTTTTGGCAGCATAGCGTATATCAACTCACATTAGTGCATTGCACTGCACTGCAACACACGTAAGCTGAGAAGGTGCATTGGAGTGCAGTGCCACTATGTGAATAAGATCAAAACAGAGTTCCGGACTTTTTTTTTTTTTTTTAACCCCTGTGACAGTCACCGCTCGTACATTATAATTCGCATGTGTTGTATATTATACAGTTCCCGGTCTTTGTGCACCTCTTAGGACCTACTTGTAAATCCCAATCCAGCACACAGCCATTCTGATTGTGGACATCTGAAGCCTGCTGGGACTCTCTTCCGAGTTTTAGGTGCAGCTGGCTACCCAGCATGCACCTCTTGATCTTGCGCATGTGCAGTGGTGACTAATCATGGCCCACTGTGTGTCTAGCAGGTTGCCATAGCGATGGCAGCATTGGAGAAAGTTCCCGCCCTGTTAATATGACAACCTGTCAATCACTAAAACAGTAATGGAAATGGAAAAAACTGCGCTTGCTTGTATAAGTGATGAAAAAAATGAATAAATAAACCCTTTTAAGCAGCAATAATAGTGGGATAAACACAAAATAAACAAGGAAAAAGAAAAAATTGTGCTATGGGTTCAAAATAATAAAGTCCAAATAGAAAAGTCCAATTGAGGGAATACTGAAACCAACACAGACGACAAAGGACACAATGCTTATCATGGATTTCTAGGCAAACTTGTCAGGATATGTGCTTACCAGATGATAAGCCAAAACGGACAAATGGCTATAACCCAGCCCAGGCCTTTGTTTGTCACACCAGTGCAAATTCCTCCAATATAGATGGATAACAGCAATGGGGAGATGGCTCCATGGTATGTATTGATGCGTGTGTCCAAAGAATTTAAATAAAAAAACTGAGAAAAAAACACATAGCGTAATCCTGCCACATGAGATGTCTCTATACGGTGTCAAAACTATGGGGTATGGGAGACAGAACGACACCCAGTGTGTCACTGCTAATTATAATGAACCATCACCGCACATAGAATCTCCTTACCAGATACCAACATAAAAACAGGCCTTATCAATGATAAAGAGTCACAGGAACACATCCACCACTGTGTAAACAGCCACCTCTCATAGAGTCTGCTTACCAGAATGACCTAAGTTGTGTGCAATGAATTCAACCGCAGGCTAGTGGATAGCTGGATGGATGTAAGCGTCACTCATATGGATATGGCTGTTGTAGTGGACGGATCAATGTTCCTCACTGTTGAAGTTGTAACTCCATGGGGCCTGTTCTCTGGTGACTCCAAGGCCGCTCCGGTGTGTGCGGGTGTTCTCGGGGAATGAATAGGCTTTTAATTAAGCTCCTGAGTAGAGTTGAGCGGACACCTGGATGTTCGGGTTCGACGGGTTCAGCCGAACTTCGGAAAAAAGTTCGGGTTCGGGACCAAACTTTAACCCGAACCCCATTGAAGTCAATGGGGACCCGGACTTCTAAGGACTAAAAAGGCTCTAAAAAGGTAATGGAAAGGGCTAGAGGGCTGAAAATGGCAGCAAAATGTTGTTAAGAGCATGGCAAGTGCTCTGCAAACAAATGTGGATAGAGAAATAACTTAAAATAACATAAAAAAAATAAAAATAAAAAATAATAATCTTGACCTAGGAGGACGAGGTCCATATGGAGTAGGAGGTTGAGGTGGCGGTGGATGTGGCTGTGTAGGTGGAAGCGGCGGTGGAGGAGGACGAGGTAGCCAACACTGATTCAAAAATACAACAATGGCTGGGTAAGGCCGGTGATGTGTCGAATTCTGTCCCCCGTCAAATAGTGTCCACCCTGTACTGCGCTTGCTCAGTATGTAGGACAAGGGGATTTCGAAAATCTCCCAAGACGAACGGCGCCTGCGTGGTGAGTTCAGGTGAAGGCCACACCATCCGTGGTTCAAGCCGAGCCAAGTGAGGCCGTGCCCGAAGCGTGGCGATCGAACCGAGCCCATGAGGGGCCCTGTTACTATGTGCTACCGTATGTCCACTTGGATGGTGGGGCTTGAACCTGCACTCACAGCGCAGGCGCCGTTCATCTTCTGAGATTTTGTGAATCTCCTTGTCCTCTGTACTGCGCAAGTGCTGCGCCTTCGCAGTATGGGCCGGACACAATCCGATGGCCGGACAGTTTTTGTCACAACACCGGTATACATGTCTATTCTGCACAAGGTACGGACAAGTCCTGTGGGATCCATGCCTGGTTCATTTTAATGAACGTGAGCTTGTCCACATTGGCTCTGGACAGGCGACTGCGCTTGTCTGTGATAACGCCCCCTGCCGTGCTAAATACACGTTCAGATAATACACTGGCTGCAGGGCAGGCCAGCACCTCCAAGGCATAAAGGGCAAGCTCAGGCCATGTGCCCAATTTGGAGACCCAGAAGTTAAAGGGGGCAGACCCGTCATCCAGTACGTGTAGGCCTGTGGACACATACTGCTCAACCATGTTGGTGAAATGCTGCCTCCTGCTAAGACGTTCCATCTCAGCTGGTGGTGCTGGTTGTTGTGGCGTGCTGACAAAGCTTTTCCACATTTCAGCCATGCTAACCCTGCCTTCTGAGGTGCTGCCGGTGCCCCGGCTGCGTTGGCGACCTCTTCCTCCTCCTCTACCTTCGCCTTGTGCTTCCACCGTACGCCCGCTGTCAGGTGGGAATGCCACCAGCAGCGCGTCTACCAGCGTGCGCTTGTACTCGCGCATCTTACGATCCCGCTCCAGTGAGGGAATTAAGGACGGTACGTTGTCCTTGTAACGGGGATCCAGCAGGGTGGCCACCCAGTAATCAGCACCAGTTAAAATGTGGGCAACTCGGCGGTCATTGCGGAAACACTGCAGCATGTAATCGCTCATGTGTGCCAGGCTGCCCAGAGGCAAAGAAAAGCTGTCCTCTGTGGGAGGTGTATCGTCTGTGTCCTCTGTATCCCCCCAGCCACGCACCAGTGATGGCCACGAACTGGTCTGGGTGCCACCCTGCTGTGAAAATGGCTCCTCCTCCTCCTCCATCTCCTCCTCCACCTCGTCATCCTCCAGAACTGTGCCCTTTCTGCCGGACAATTGTGTACCTGGCGTTTGTTGGTGCAGGAACCCACCCTCGTAGCCACTTGTGAAAGACTGCCCTGAAGGCCTTTGAAATGATCCCGATTCCTCCTCCTCCTCCTCATCCTCCTGTGCCACATCCTCTTCCATCATCGCCCGAAGCGTTTTTTCAAGGAGGCATAGAACTGGGATAGTAACGCTAAGAACGGCGTCATTGGCACTGGACATGTTGGTGGAGTACTCGAAACAGCGCAACAAGGCACACAGGTCTCGCATGGAGGCCCAGTTATTGGTGGTGAAGTGGTGCTGTTCAGCAGAGCGACTCACGCGTGATTGCTGCAGCTGAAACTCCACTATCGCCTGCTGCTGCTCGCACAGTCTGGCCAGCATGTGCAAGGTGGAGTTCCACCTTGTGGGCACGTCACATATGAGGCGGTGAGCAGGAAGGCCGAAGTTACGCTGCAGCGCTGACAGGCGAGCAGCAGCAGGGTGAGAACGCCGAAAGTGCGCACACACAGCCCGCACTTTCTGCAGCAGCTCTGGCATATTGGGGTAATTTTTAAGGAACCACTGGACCACCAAGTTCAGCACATGCGCCAGGCAAGGGATGTGCGTCAAACCGGCTAGGCCCAGAGCTGCTACGAGATTTCGCCCATTATCGCACACCACCAGGCCGGGCTTGAGGCTCACTGACAGCAACCACTCATTGGTCTGTTGTTCCATGTCCCTCCACAACTCCTGCGCGGTGTGGGGTTTTTCCCCCAAACAGGAAAGTTTTAAAACTGCCTGCTGTCGTTTACCCCTGGCTGTGCTGAAGTTGGTGGTGAAGGTGTTACGCTGACCGGATGAGGAGGCGGTAGAGGATGAGGAAGCGGAGTAGGAGGAGTTAGCAACAGGAGGCAAACTGAAGCGCTCTGCAATCCTCGGTGGTGGAAGGACATGCGCCAAACTGCTATCTGCCTCAGGCCCAGCCGCCACTGCATTTACCCAGTGTGCTGTTAGGGAGATATAACGTCCCTGACCGTGCTTACTGGTCCACGCATCCGTAGTTAGGTGGACCTTGCCACAGATGGCGTTGCGCAGTGCACACCTGATTTTGTCCCCCACTTGGTTGTGCAGGGAAGGGATGGCTCGCCTGGAAAAATAGTGGCGGCTGGGCACGACGTACTGTGGGACAGCCAATGCCATCAGGCTTTTAAAACTCTGCGTCTCCACCAGACGGAATGACAGCATTTCAAAGGCCAGGAGTTTTCAAATGCTGGCATTCAGGGCCAGGGATCGCGGGTGGCTAGGGGGGTACTTCCTCTTCCGCTCAAATGTTTGGGACATAGAGAGCTGAACGCTTCCATGGGACATTGTGGAGATGGTTGGTGACCCAGGTGGTAGTGTTGCTGGCAGATCCTCTGTTTGCAGGGTGGCAGGTGCAACTGTCACTACAGAGGTGGATGAAGAGGCCGAGACTGCAGCAGAAGAGGAAGCAGGAGGAGCCAGAGACCTTTCTTGGTTTTTGAGGTGTCTACTCCACTGCAGCTCGTGCTTTGCACTTAGATGCCTGGTCATGCAGGTTGTGCTCAGGTTGAGAACGTTTATGCCTCGCTTCAGGCTCTGATTGCACAGCGTGCAAACCACTCGTGTCTTGTCATCAGCACATTGTGTGAAGAACTGCCACGCTGGGGAACTCCTTGGACCTGGCTTTGGTGTGCTCGGTCCCTTGCTGCGTTGGGCAGTAGCAGACATACTGTCTAGCTGACAGACGCTCCGCTTTTGCACCCTACTCCCTCTTCTGCTGTGCTGGTGGCTCTGTGCGACCACCGCCTCTTCCTCCAAACTACACTGGTCACCTGCATAACGTTGATTCCATGTGGGGTCGAGGACCTCATCGTCCTCCACATCATCTTCCACCCAGTCTTCACCCCTGTCCTCCTTGTCTGTCTGCACAATTGCGAAAGCAGCAGCAGTTGGCACCTGTGTTTCGTCATCATCCGAGACGTACTGCGATGGTCCTCCCATGTACTCATCATGAAACATAAGTGGTTGGGCATCGGTGCACTCAATCTCTTCCACTTCTGGGGCAGGGCTAGGTGGATGGCCCTGGGAAACCCTGCTAACAGAGTCATCGAAAAGCAGAAGAGACTGCTGCATGATTTGGGGCTCAGACTGCTTGGCTGATTTGCAAGGGGGTGAGGTGAAAGACTGATGGACATGGGTTTCAGGTGCCAACTCTGTTCTTTCATCAGAAGAGTGGGTGGGAGACAATGTGAAGGAACCTGAGGCACTGTCAGCAACCCAATCTACTATCGCCTGTACTTGTCCTGGCCTAAACATTCGTACAGCCTCATTAGGCGCGACAAAATACCGCCGCAGGCTATGTCGCCTACTCGCACCTGAGGAAGGTGTTTCACTTGTGCGTGTATCTGGCACAGATCCACCACGTCCTCTCCCTGCAACAGGAGCTCCACCAGCAGCACCACGACCGGGGCCACCACGTCCCTTTGACCTTCTCCTCATATTTTCAAAATTTAGGATCTTGTCCTAAATGGGTGTTTTTGGAAGCGCAGAACACAACCAAAGTACGTAACCGCTGAATCGCACAGCTACAGAACTGCAGAAAATGCTATTCAAAAAAAATGTTGTTTTTTTAGTATAGCACAGTAGGAGAAAACTATATAGAAATTGTTTATTTCACACACCTCAAAATATGTATAACACACTGCAAACTTTTTTTGTGCCCCTAAACGGCGTTTTTTGGAAGAGCAGAACACACCCACAGTACGTAACCGCTGAATCGCACAGCTACAGAACTGCAGAAAATGCTATTCAAAAAAAATGTTGTTTTTTTAGTATAGCACAGTAGGAGAAAACTATATAGAAATTGTTTATTTCACATACCTCAAAATATGTATAACACACTGCAAACTTTTTTTTGTGCCCCTAAACGGCGTTTTTTGGAAGAGCAGAACACACCCACAGTACGTAACCGCTGAATCGCACAGCTACAGAACTGCAGAAAATGCTATTCAGAAAAAATGTTGTTTTTTTAGTATAGCACAGTAGGAGAAAACTATATAGAAATTGTTTATTTCACACACCTCAAAATATGTATAACACACCGCAGGACTGTGAGAGGAGCCGAGACTAGCCGAAGTACACTCGGCTTTCTCTATGTCAGCGGCGCAGTCAGAGATGGGCGGGACTGCGAGAGGAGCCGAGTAAAGCCGATTGTACTTCGGCTTCGGCTCCGCTCGCTCCTCTCGCTCGTTTTCAGCAGGGGAATTCGACGAAGTATCGGCGCATAACACGCACCCACAATTTTCCCCTGATTTTAAGGGGAAAAAAGTGCGTGTTATACTCCGATAAATACGGTAGGTAAACCTATGCAGATCGCTGATTTTAATCTCTGAATCTGGACTCCTATATAATATTCTCTCTCCCTGAAAGCACCAACACAGGAACCTGGCCCTACACTACACTATCTCTCTATCTTTTCCCTCAGATTATAGAATCAAGACTACCTCATCTATCTTTCTATCTCTCCCTAAAAGCAGCAGCAGCAGACTAGATCCTCTCCCTATCTATTCTGAAGCAGAGTGACATGTGTGCTGTGTGCCTCTAGCTTATATAGAAGCTGGGTCACATGTTGCACTGACCAATCACAGCCATGCCATTAGTAGGCATGGCTATGATGGCCTCTAAGGGCACACCAGCTAATCAAAAGGTGATTGGCTGGCCCCTGTAGCATTTCTAAATTCATGCCCACTGACTCCAGGAATTGATGACACTGCTATCCCAGGAGCCAATGGGCAAGTGGAAATGACAATCCTCGCCGCAGCGAGGATGGACGGAAGTGCAGCCTTTAGCCTCAACAAAAGGTACAAGATGACAAAAAAAAATAATGTATCCAAAAATGAATAGGGTTGCAGTCAGCAATAATTGCAGCCATTATTGTAAATTAGGCTGGAACTCTGCTTCAAAGAGTGAGTCAATATTTGTGCCTGTTCAGGTCTTTGTTCTCTCTGTCTCTTTGAACAGATCAGTTAGCAGATATCCTGATATTTACCAGCTTTAGCTGCTGCAACTACTTTAGTACAGTATTAGAAAGGATATTTGTTAGCTCCCATTTTACAAGACATCAAGGTGTTTTTAGGTCATGTAGACTCTTAAACACAGTTTTCTATGGAGTGACTGAGAAGATGGTCTGTTTCAACTGAGAGGGCATCCAGAGACTGACCTTTAATACCTTTTGTGACTTCAGCAGCAATTTTCCTCACTGTAGTCTCTCCTCCCAACAACAGCATCTTGGAATCAGGGCAGAATATATACCGCTTTTCCCGCTGGCCAACTGTCCAACTGTGTCCCACTGTGTTGTGCTACCCATCTCCTACCACAGACTGGCTAGATGTAGTATCATACTAGCAAGATTAGTATCACTATTCCTGGGTTAGTTCATTGCTTACTGAGAAAGGTGATGATACTGATTAATTGTCCAATAAGCAGGCTGGAGGTGGAGAGCTGACAAAAGAAGCTGCATTATTAAACCTGGGAAAAAGGAAACGAAAAAAAGGAAAAGAAAAATGCGCCTACTAAGTGCAGTATGTTAATATATAATTTTAATTGATAAAAGATCAGCCAAATGGCTACTCACAGAACAGTGGATAAAACAGCGCATAGAATGATGTGCATAGGGTCCTTCAGGGGGAAGTCACTCTGTGGTCCGGGGACGCCTGTAGTTGTATCTGCTCCGGCACAGGTGACATCATTGCCTGGTCTCAATACTCAGAGGCACATTTACCCATTGTACATACTACTTTCAGGCCAAAATCAATTTTTAACCCGACAGGCCGACACAATCCAAAGGCCCCTACTTAGAAACCTTTTATCAGGTAGAATTCAAGGAATTAAACGATTTTTGTAAATCAGAATTCACCAAACCAAATCATTCCAAGAATAATTTAAACCCACAAGAACACATTGCCCTGAAATCACTAAGCCAGAATAATAATATTATAATAAAACCAGCTGACAAAGGAGGTGGCATTGTGATACAGGATAAAGATGACTACATTAAAGAAGCCCACCGCCTTCTCTCAGATACCACCACTTATGAGAAATTAAAAACTGATCCATTACCCACATTCACCGCCAAATCCAATCTAATAGTTGAAAAGGCCCATACAGATGGTATACTTTCTAAATCAGAGACAGCTTTTTTTTACGTAAATCCTTCTTCCAGGTCCCTTATTTTTATCACTTACCAAAAATTCATAAAAATACAGTTAATCCACCAGGACGTCCTATTATTGCCTCCATTGGCACAGGCCTTACCCTCCTACATTAGGGATGGCACACACCTAATAGAACAACTACGCCCATATACTTGGGAGTCTTCCTATCAATGGATCTCCTTAGATGTGTGCTCTTTGTACACTTCTATCCCCCATGAGATAGGATTACAAGCCGTTGCCCACTTCCTAATAGAAGGTTCCCATCTCAACACACAACAAACAGAATTTATCCTCCAGGCTACCCGTTTCTGCTTAGAACATAATTATTTCCTTTTCGATGGCACTTACTATCGGCAGAAACAGGGTGCTGCCATGGGTGCCAACTTTGCACCTAGTTATGGTAATTTAACCATGGGTTCCTGGGAGGCCAGGTGCATCTGGGCTGATAACCCGTTTGCGATGCACCTGGTCTTCTATGGACGATATATAGACGACATCTTAATAATTTGGGACGGTCCTACCAACTCGATCCATGATTTTGTTTCATACTGTAACGCCAACCCTTTTGGACTCTCTTTTACTTCAGTATTTGATCCAGTGTCTATATGCTTCCTAGATTTGGAACTATTCCATATTGACAAAGACATAACTATCAAAAACTATACAAAACCTACAGCAGGCAATTATTTTTTACATTATACCAGCTGCCACCATCCAAGATGGATCCACAATATTCCGAAGAGCCAATTCCACCATCTCAGACGAAACTGCACCAGACTAGATGATTATGAAACACAGAGCATACCATTAAAAACAAAATTCATTGATAAAGGTTATCCACATAATCTTGTTGACAGTGTATGTATAGCGTATTGCACAGACAATGCAATAGACAAGCAAAAACAGACCTCCATGCCTGTTACAAGATTCATCACTCAATACCACTGTAGCCATAAAAAAATGAAAAGTGTCTTTCAAAACATTGGTCCATTCTGACACGAGATCCCCACCTAACCAAATCACTTCCTACAGTACCCAAATTTGCATACCGTAGGGCCCCCAATGTAAAAGGAAAAATTGCATCCTGCTAAATTAAATCTAAAGCCAAATGCACCAACCCAAAACAGTTAACCTTGATACCTCTTGTAGGTATGTTTAGATGTAATAAAGCTTTGTGTCTCACTTGTTCTCACGTCCATCATGGTAAAAAAAGCTTTATAGCGAACAGTAAAACATTTACCCTCACCTCCTTCTACAACTGCTCTACGATGTACGTTGTATATTGCCTATCTTGTCCATGCGGCCTACTATATGTGGGCAGAACCATCCGAGCATTGCGTACCAGATTCGGCGAACACCGCCGAGCAGTTAAGGAAAGTAGCCCCCAATACAGTGTGTCTCGACATTTTAATATCCATCACCCTAAGGACATTTCTGCCCTTCAAGTATGGATTATAGAAACCATACCAGACAAATATACACCTGCCGAAAGATACCAAAGGTTGTGTAACCAAGAAACGTATGGATATACATTCTCAATACTTTAACGCCTTATGGACTCAATGAGGAAATTGAGGTCAATACAGTCATGTAATGATAGGGGAGGGTTATGTGTGTGTGCATATGCGCATGCATGCACGCATGTATCTACACACACAGACTCTTCATTCCCAAGTTCTTCATGTGTGCATATTCTGTCCACCTATCTGGATTCTGCTATCTTTGTCTGCACACACTCCCCCTTCCCTTTCCCTATAATACCAACATACGTGGTCATGCGATGTGCGTGTTGTTATATCCATCTATTTTTAATCTTATTTTTAATCCATTAATAATGCATCTTGATAATGGCCTGGTCTAACTATTGCTAGGATTGAGTGATTCACTTTTGTGTGCACATACATGTGTTAACACATAATAACCTTATATAGATGCTATTTTATATTCATTTTTAAATGCTATTGTGTATGTGTATCTTTAATTATTAATTTTAAATTTTATTTGCTACTCATCCTAATGTATTTATGTTTTGATGTTCCACATTCGATATCCCAATTGATGTACAGGACGTTGTTCTATGTGGCTGCACAATAGTAACACTTGTCTTAATGAGTTCGTTCCTTGTTCCGCTCTGGGGAACACATATAAGATGGACAGTGTCCCTGACCAATTAGATCTGAGGAAAATGCGGAAGCATTGAAACGCATCATCAACACGAGCCCGACCCAACATCACTTCCTGTCGCCGAGTACCGCTTGCGCTCCAGGCTGACATGCACACCGCCGTGTAGAGAGTCTCGGCTCTGCCGGACCTGTGCCGGAGCAGATACAACTACAGGCGACCCCGGACCACAAAGTGACTTCCCCCTGAAGGACCCTATGCACATCATTCTATGCGCTGTTTTATCCACTGTTCTGTGAGTAGCCATTTGGCTGACCTTTTATCAATTAAAATGATATATATATATTTTTTTAACAATAGGTTTTTATTCGTTTTTCAAGTGGATTACATAAAAGTGTATACAAGTTGTGTTCCAATCTTTGTTTCAGGATAGAACATACAATACAGCACGGTAGAGGCGGCTGTAAAACAAGAAAGTCAACCAAAAGAACTAAACAAGATAAAAATTGGAACTTGTAGTGCAGTCTCATTCGGTGGAATGACCACCAGATAGAACGTTAGGTGGAGTAGAGAATGTAGGTATTCAGCTAAACCACTAAAGGGGGGTAACAAACGTCAATGTTCAACTGTATAACAAATTGGAAGGCTGGAAGCCAGGGAGAGCATCAAACTTGTAGATGTACATAGGCCCAAATGCAGGTTGAAGGAAAAGAGAAAAAAAAAAATAGTAAACTGACTTGGTCAAGTGCCACGTCCATTTAAGGAGCGGCGTGCTGTGCGGTTGTTGCGTTGCTCCATCGGTGGATTAGAATCCTGCGGTGTGTCAGGGATGATTCCCCATGAGTGGAGTAGTTGCATTCCCTTTTGGAGGGTGTGGATCACGTGCGATTCGCCATTCCTCGTAATGAGCAAGGTTGCAGGGTATCTCCATTTGAATTGGATCTTGTGGTTGTGGAGGCCCTTGGTGATCGGGTTGAGCTGTCCCCTCAATTGCAGAGTGTACTTTGAGAGGTCTGGAAATAGTTGCACTCCAACGTACGGTTCAGGCAGCGAAGGGTTGTTTCTCAGTGTCATAAGCAGCCGCTCTTTGACAGGGAATAAATGCACTCTTATTAGGACATCTCTAAGGATTGATGCAGCTAGATGGGAGGGCTTAGCAATCCTATGGATTCGATCAACAATCAAGTCTCTGGGTGATGCGTCTGGCAATATCAAATGCATAAGTTCTTTGGGGAGGTCTAGAGGCAGGATGGTTTCAGGGACCCCTCTGATTTTTACAATATTTCTTCTGGACCTGTCCTCTAAATCTGCCAGCTTGGCCCTTACCCAGGATTGTTCATCTCTTATGTCAGCATAGGAATCAACCAGGTCATTCACCGTTTCAGTGCATTCCTCCATGCTGCTTTCTAAATGTGTCACCCTGTCATCCATAACATGCATGTCAGCTGACATTTTAGTGAACAGGGATGACAGGTCAGTCATCAGTGAGGTCTGGGGAGATAGCAGCATGTCCTTTAATGTAGTGTCCATCACTGGTTGACCCGTTGTGGGGAATGAGGCCATGGAGGATTGTAGGGCCTGGTTAGCCTGGAAGTGGTTGAGAGCCGGGGCCTCAATTTGAGAGGGCCGCGGCAGCGGCGGTGGTTCCATCCGCATCCGCGCTTTCACTGGGCTGCCTGTGATGGGGTTATCTCCTGCTCTGAGGGTAGGGGATAGAGGAGGGCAAGGAAGGTCCTGATCACCCAGAATTTCGTCGGGTAGATCCGTGTAGGCCTCCGGGATCGCGGCCGCGCCGGCGCCATTTTGGGACTGACTAACCTTGCTGGCAGGCTTGGAGAAGAAGGCTGTCAGTTTTCTCGGTTGTTGCTCCGTCATCCTCTTCCTAGACATGGCTGGCTATGTTGCCCGATGTGTTAGGAGGCAGGATGGGCGTGGATTGTCTGTGGATTTGGGCCTTAGACGCTCCGTTTCTCTCCCTTAGCTGACGAGCACAGAGTCTAAGCAGCCATCACCAGCGCTGGCAGACCACGCCCCCTTAAAATTATATATTAACATACTGCGCTTAGTAGGCGCATTTTTCTTTTCCTTATTGTCATTGCTTCACTCTCCAAAGTGCTGCCAACGGTGCATATGTATCTTTGTCCCCACTTGCTGTCACTATCATTATCTCCAGCACCATCATATGGACATGAATTATTAATTTTTATTGGGACTTTATCATAATTTTTACCCTTTAGTATTCTCCATAATTATACCTTCTTTATCAGTACCTTTACTACTGTGTACGACTGTTGTCGTTGTTTATTATCCCATATTTGTTATATAATTTTTATAATTGACTATTTTTTGGCTTACTTCTCGCACCGTCATTTTGTTTGTTATTATTAAACTTGGAAATAGGTATGCCACCTGTATGGCTGTGCATTGAGGCAGATGTGTGTTAATAGCAAGAATGGCTGTACAAAATGACAAATTAATTGCACACATAAAACAGTAAACATATACACCGATCAACCATAACTTTATGACCACTCACCTAGTATTAAGTAGGACCCCCTTTTGCTACCAAAACAGTACCTTCTGCCACGTCGACCCATCAAGGCATAGACGCCACTTAACCTTTTAAAGTACACAGTAGTATCTGGGGCACCAAGCCATCAGTAGTAGGTCTTTTGATTCCTGTAAGTTGCGAGGTAGGGCATCCGTGGATTGGGCATGGTTTTTCCAGCACCTCCCATGGATGCATGATGGATTAAGATCTGGAGAATTTGAAGGCCAAAGCCAGCACTTCAAACACATTGTTGTGTTCCTCAAACTATTCCTGAACTATTTTTGCAGTGTTGCAGGGAGCATTATCCTGCTGAAAAAGACCACCGCCATTAGGGAATGCCGTTTCCATGAAGGGGTGTACCTGGCCAGCAACAATGTTTAGGCAGGTGGTACACACATCCTGCCAGTCACATGATGTAAAAGAAAATGTGATTATTCAAACTAGGCCACCTTCCCCCACTGCTCTATGGTCCAGTTCTGATGCTCATGTGCCCATTGTAGGCTCTTTTGACTGTGGACATTAACTGGGGATCAACATGGACACCCTGATTGGTCTTCAGCTATGCAGCTCCAAAAACAACAAACTGAAATACCTATTTTTCTGCTTTCAACACTTCAACTTCATGGATAACATATTTACTTACTGCCTAATATATCCCACCAACTTTCAGATGCCATTGTAATGAGATAATCAATGTTAGTTATTTAACCTCGAGAGTCCAGAGAATGGCGACTGACATAATAAGGGGACTGGAAGACCTCAGTTACGAAGAACGACTAATAACATTAAACTTATTCTCCCTGGAGAAGAGAAACTTGAGAGGAGATATGATAGTGATAAACAAATATGGTAATAGATATAATACCATAGGGAGTAAGCTATTCAGTCTCAGGGAGTGTAAGAAGACATGTGGCCACTCAATGAAATTCGAGGAGAAGCAGTTTAACCTTAATAATAGTGAGGTATGGCGAATGTAATACTCAATTTCTGCCATTTGCCTTCACACTCTGCCTACTCCTGAACTGACCCTAGCCTGTTATTTGACCATGCCACTGCCTGTCGCCTAAACTGACCATGCCTCTGCCTGCTCCTGAACTGACCCTGGCCTGTTATTCGACCACACCTCTGCCTGCTGCCTAAACTGACCATACCTCTGTCTGCTCCAGAACTGACCCTGGTCTGTTTTTTGATGATGCCTCTGCTTGCTGACTGAACTATCGACCACATTTCTGCCTTCCACCTGAACTTACCCCGGCCCTGTAATTGACAATGTTTTTGCCAGCCGCTTTGACTAATCCTTTGCCTTGCTACTGTATTAGTGGGATTCGAGATAACAAAAGGGGATATGTGAGGGGCTCCAAAATAGTTTTTCAGAGTGGAAAAGACTATATGGTTGATTTACTAAAACTGGAGAGTGCAAAGCCTGGTGCAGCTCTGCATAGAAGCCAATCAGCTTCCAGTTTTTTTCATCAAAGCTTAATGGAATAAGGTGAAGTTAGAAGCTGATTGGCAACCATGCACAGCTGCACAAGATTTTGCCCTCTCCACTTTTAGAAAATCAACCAATATGTTTCCTTGTTTTCTCCGGGGTTTGTAATTCCTAGATTAGGGTCTGGAGACCTGAGACTTCAATGAGATTTGGGTGGGAAGAAGCCTCTACCCCTGTGCCCAGGTCTTACTGGACCGAGGCCCTAAGCCTGATGTTTCTACCTGCTGCTGACTTACCCTGGCCTGTTAATTGATCATGCCTCTGCCTGCCACCTGAATTGACCACACCTCTGCCTGCTATCTGTACTGACTATGGACCATGTTCCTGCCTACTGCCAGAACCAATACTTTGGCTATGCTGACCATGTCTCTACTTACTGCCTGGACGATTCCTTTCATTGTCGCTGACCACATCTCTGCCAGCTGCCTGGATCAATGCTTTGGCTGTGCTGACAATGTCTCTGCCTGCTGCCTGTACTGACTTTGGACAGTATTCCTGCCTGCTGCCTGGACCAATACTCTCCTCTGTGGACAACTGCACTACTAAAACCACAGGTAATATATTTTTTTACCCTTTGCTCAGCAGAATGTATTTTGGGGTGTATATCTTGGTATGTACATGCTATGTGTTAGAAAAGTGAAGGGCCTTTAAAAATGTGATAGGTTTTTAGGAAATTAGATGTGTAATTTATGTCCCTAGAACACCTAAATGTGCTACTTGAATGTTGGGCTTCTCTATGTAGCTGGCTGTGAAAAAGTTTCACACATGTGGTATCGCCATACTCAGGAGAAGCAGCAGAATATATTTTGGGGTGTAATTCTTGGTATGTACATGCTATGTGGGAGAAAAAGAAACCCTGGACTGCCGCACTCTGTATAGACAGTTATTTATTCCAAAATTTCAAGTAAAAAATCCAAATTCAAAATAAATCCATAAATCCAAAACAACAAATGCAGATAGTGTGCATGCAGGGAAGGGTGGCTAACGCGTTTCACGTCACGAATTGACGCTTACTCATAGCTAGGGTGTGTGGGAATCAATAGAGGTATAAATTAAAAATAAAGTGACTTTACACCAATCAGTACTGAAAGAACACAGCTGACTGGGATAACCTTATGTTTGATTCCGGCACTCCCAAGAAAGGGAGAGGGGGGAAGGGAATAACACTCTTTTGAAGACCATTCACAAGAATACAAAATGTGTATAAATTATAAAATGAACACTTAATGCTTAAACATAGACACACCAAAGTGTGTGTATATATTATTTGAAGTGAATGAATATGACAGTGATGGGTATGAATGTCAATTAATTAAGTTCAAAAAATGAACGAAAAAATCTTTTTAGATGGAAAAATAAATGAAAAGTGAAAATGTTTTTTGGAGATGGTAAGCCATAGATGTGAATATATTCATGTATGTGAAATAATTATTATGTGATATTCGTGTGAATTGAAATAGAAATAATAGTGATTTACAAGTACTCAAAAAAAAAACATAATGATGAATTAATTAATGAATAATAAATGATAAAATGTAAATGCACAAAATGTGCACAATGCGTGCTACTGCCAAACAGGCTGTGTGACAATTACATAGGGAAATGTGAAGAATGATAAATGTGAATAAATAATTAGTAAGTGATCATGAAGGAGATATATGTGTGTGTATAAAGTGTAAAGAAATGTCCATGTATGAATGTCTATAAATGTGATATATAACATAATATAATCCACCTTGTAATGGGTCAATGGATATAATACAATATGCCATAGAACAAGATAAACATGGATAAATCAATAAAATTCAAATAAAATACATGTGTGAATATATGCATTTACCGGAGACACATGTCTCTCCTGTATGCACACATGAACCTTGAACTTTCAACTTTAAACATAAACATAAATAAAAAATGTATAATAAATGAGTATAAGAATGTGCAAAGATATGCACGATAATATACAATAAAATCATGCAAGGGGGTACATGAAAATGTGTGTAAGGAAATTCGGATGTTCAGATCCATATAGGAAAATGGTATTTAACCACACACAATACTATCTAGCAAGATGACAATGCATCTCTGCGGTTTAAGATATAAACCCAATATTCAAATAATGATAAAGTCATGATATTAACCTTAATTGTCGAGGGAATCTGTTAAAATAGTACATGTCAATCACCGCACTTATCCAAAATTGAAAATTAAATAATATATGAACATATAAAAGTGTGCTTGGTGGCCGGGCATGTGCATAGACACTATGGTACCTAAGTACTGGAAGCCGATACTCATAATCACGGAATTTCAAATATGTGTTGAAAACGGAATTACTGTTAGTTCGAGGGCTAGTAGTTAATAATAGCTCGAGGATTGTCGTCGTGGTGTAAGGGCATTTATAAAGAAACAAAAATATATAATATCAAAAATTGAAAAATCAAAAGGATATTTCTATCTTATATAGATATATTACATTGTAGTTATGCCCATACAAACACGGCGACAAATGAATGGAGTAATTGGCCATCATTGGTTTGAAAATAATATTTACAAATATTTGTTTACAAATATGTGGTTACAAATATGTGTACACAAAGAGAAGGTAGATGTAAACAGAGGTAGAACAGATACAATGATGCTTGGCCTCACAATGATTGATCTCCAAAAATCCTCTGGAGGACAAGAAAATACCACTGATTTGCAAAATTCCAATGCAATAAAGCACAACCTTGCAAGTTATGCTATAAATCTCAAAAGAAGGTCCTCTGTGCGGAAGTCTTGAAAACAAATTATGGGCAGAAAAAAAAAAAAAAAAGGAAACTATATGCCCAAAAATGTGTATATGTGGGCCATGAAAAGTGCGAAATGCGAATGCAATGATGCATAATTTCGCAACTGCAGTTGTAAATGATGAAAATAAATGACAAAAGAAAACACCACTGATACTCATTAAGAGAAAGGGACAGGACACTGTGCAGACAGGCTCATGTTTCGAGTCTGACGCACCAAAGGACAGGATATGTACTAAATTTGCAAAATTCCAATGCAATAAAGCACAACCTTGCAAGTTATGCTATAAATCTCAAAAGAAGGTCCTTTTGTGTTTTTCTTGCTGTGATTCTAACCGTGAGGGTTTAAAGGAACCGGTTGATCTTTACGTGTGTATTCGGGTTTGAAGCTGTCAGAGGAAGAGTCAAAATCCAGTCGCTGCAAAAGTGTCATTTGGGGGTTCACCTTCCGTGTCTGAAAAGCTGACCCGCTTTTTGCTTGGGGTTTTTTTCGTGGACGGTTTGCGTGAAATATTGGCTTCTTCCAAGTATAGACTTTATTTGCATCACAATCTAACTGATCTCTGGTCTTTTTCTCTTTTTTAGTAGCAATTACTACTCTTTCTAGTTTATCCATTTTTTTATTCGGCTGCATGTCTAAATCTGAATATCCAGGTTGTCCCTGTTGATCCACTAGTTCCTTCTGTGTCATTGACATTTCATCCTGTACCCCATTCAATTATTTTTGTTTAAAGTTCACAATGATTTTCATCAGTTCAAACGAACAAGCAGAAAGGGTATTAGTCCATTTCATTTTTGTATCCTCGTTTGGAAAATCAAACGTGGGAAACTTCTTAATGCGTAGTCCTTGAGGTATTTGTTCCATAGTGATATATTCCGTGAATGTATTAACATCCCAGAACGCCCTTATTTCCTTTGCCATAAGGCTCTCAAGTTTGCGGAATATGCGTCTCAGAGAGAAATCGCCTACATCCGCTGTTTGTGAAAAAAGTTGCTGGCTGGAGCGTAAGGGATTGTTAGCTGGGGCGGTAAGAGTTTGGCTAAACCCCGTGTCTACTCCTGTAGTTGTTGTAATGGTGGTGGATTCGGTGTGTGTCATGGTGACGGGGTAATCCATTGTGTGTAAAACACTATGTATTGAAGAATTACGGAGCTGGAGAATATTAAAGCTGGGCAGGTACAAAAATGGGCAAAGTCCAGGTAGAAACAGAGGAAAGGAAAAACGTACCGCTCAAAAGCTTGAGAATTCACCAAATGGCTGCTTCCGCCCAGTCACTCACACAGGTGTGGGTCTGCACTGATGCATGGGAGAAAAAGAAACCCTGGACTGCCGCACTCTGTATAGACAGTTATTTATTCCAAAATTTCAAGTAAAAAATGCAAATTCAAAATAAATCCATAAATCCAAAACAACAAATGCAGATAGTGTGCATGCAGGGAAGGGTGGCTAACGCGTTTCACGTCACGAATTGACGCTTACTCATAGCTAGGGTGTGTGGGAATCAATAGAGGTATAAATGAAAAATAAAGTGACTTTACACCAATCAGTACTGAAAGAAAGTACATGCTATGTGTTAGAAATATCTTATAAATGGACAACTTTGTGTAAAAAAAAAAGTCTTTACACATTTTCTGAAAACTTGTTGAAAAAAATGGCACATTCAAAAGACTCATTATGCCTCATAAAAAATATGTTGGAGTGTTTTCTTTCCAAAATTGGGTCAACTTGTGAGTGTTTCCACTGTCCTGGTACTCCAGGGCCTTCAAAAATGTGATAGGTAGTCAAAAATTTAGATTGATTAATCTTAAGTAATTCTTGGTATGTACATGCTATGTGTTAGAAATAGGGATGAGCCGAACAACCCCCGTTTCGGTTCGCAGCAGAACATGCGAATAGGCAAAAAGTTTGTTCGAACATGCAAACACCGTTAAAGTCTATGGGACACGAACGTGAAAAATCAAAAGTGCTAATTTTAAAAGTTATTATGCAAGTTATTGTCATAAAAAGTATTTGGGGACCTGGGTCCTGCCCCAGGGGACATGTATCAATGCAAAAAAAGTTTTAAAAAGGGAAGTTTTTTCAGGAGCAGTGATTTTAATAATGCTTAAAGTGAAACAATGAAAGTGAAATATTCCTTTAAATTTCGTACCTGGGGGTGTCTATAGTATGCCTGGAAAGTGGTGCATTTGTCCTGTGTTTAGAACAGTCCCTGCACAAAATGAAATTTCTAAAGGAAAAAAAGTAATTTAAAACTACCGGTACTTGCGGTTATAATGAATTGTCGGGTCCCGGCAATACAAATAAAAGTAATTGAAAAAAATGGCATGGGTTCCCCCCCCAGTCCATTACTAAGCCCTTTGGGTCTGGTATAAATATTAAGGGCAACCCCAAACCAAAATGTAAAAAAAATGGCGTAGGGGTCCCCTCAGAATCCATACCAGACCCTTCAGGTCTGGTATGGATTTTAAGAGGAACCCTGCGCCAAAATAAAAAAAAATGGTGTGGGGTTCCCCTCAAAAATCCATACCAGACCCTTATCCGAGCACGCAACCTGGCAGGCCGCAGGAAAAGAGGGGGGATGAGAGAGCGCCCCCCCTCCTGAACCGTACCAGGCCACATGCCCTCAACATAGGGAGGATGTCCCCATGTTGATGGGGACAAGGGCATCATCCCCACAGCCCTTGCCCAGTGGTTGTTGGGGTCTTTGGGCGGGGGGCTTATCAGAATCTGGAAGCCCCATTTAACAAAGGGGACCCCCAGATCCCGGCCCCCCCTATGTGAATTGGTAACGGGTACCCCTACCATTTCACAAAAAAAGTGTAAAAATTTTTAAAAACCACAGTAGACAGCTTGGGACAAGTCCTTTATTTAAAAGAAAAAAAAAATTCCAGCAATGTAAATCCATTCTAGAGCGGAGGATACGGAGAAAAAAAAAATGCGGACTCGATCCTGCCTCCATGGGAGGCACTCGCAGAATGACGCTCTCCCGCCGTGACAACTCTTATCTGGGGGTCCCCTTTGTTAAGGGGGTTTCCATATTCCGATAAGCCCTCCGCCCGCAGACCCCCACAACCACCGGGCAAGGGTTGTGGGGATGAGGCCCATGTTGAGGGCATGTGGCCTGGTACGTTCAGGAGGGGGGGCGCTCTCTCGTCCCCCCCTCTTATCCTGCGGCCTGCCAGGTTGCATGCTCGTATAAGGGTCTGGTATGGATTTATGGGGGAAACCCCAAAAAATCACTTCTCCCGAAAAATCGTCCATTTTTAAAACTTTTTTTGCATTGATACATGTCCCCTAGGGCAGGACCCAGGTCCCCAAACACTTTTTATGACAATAACTTGCATATAAGCCTTTAAAATTAGCACTTTTGATTTCTCCCATAGACTTTTAAAGAGTGTTCCGCGGCTTTCGAATTTGCCAAAATTGTTCGCTATTCGGCAAACAGGCGAACACCCTAGTTAGAAATATGAAGGGCCTTCGAAAATGTGATAGGTTTTCAGGAAATTAGATGTGTACTTTATGTCCCTAGAACACCTGCAGGTGCTTCTTGCATGTTGGCCCTCTCTATGTGGCTAGGCTGTGAAAAAGTCTCACATGTGGTCCCCAAACTTAGGAGGAGTAGCAGAATGTGTTTTGGCGTGTAGTTACAAGCATGCCTATGTGGTGTGTGAGAAATTACTTGTTAATATGACAGTTTTGTGAAAAAAAAATCTTCATATTCCAAAGAATTGTAGGAAAAATTACAACTTGAAAAAACTCACCATGCTTCTTACTGAATACCTTGGAATACCTACTTTCCAAAAAAGAGGTAATTTAGGGGGGGGGGGAGTATTTGTACTGTCCTGGCATGTTAGAGCCTCAAGAAATTAGTGTAAAGATCCGGGGTGATTAAACTCAAGTGGTGCATGTGTTTCAAGAAGTTGCGCCAGTCCAGACTGCTTTTTTTTAAGGGCATGGCAGCCCAATTTTATTTAAAGGAATGGAAAGTTCAGAAAACAACAGAAATTTCCATCACTGGGGGGTTCAACCATTACTGTATCTTGCTACTTCAGCCTCCTGGTTTACTCACTGTCCACACAGCTTCTTCAGGCCTAGGCCTTAGGTCTACTCCTCAGACCAACAGAAAAGTACCCTGCGCTGTTGCGAACTCCATCTGCCTCCTGCAGACATGTACACTCTAGCTGCAGCCTCTAACTCCTAGAGAGGATGGGAGCCCTCTTGACTCCTATGCACAGACCTCCTGTCTGTTAGGTGGAGTCCTCCTGACTCCTGGGCCAAACCTCCTGTCTGCTGGGTGGAGTCGTCTCCAACTGGGAGCCCTGAGCTCTAATGGCCCCTACACACGATCCGAATATCGGACGAAAACGATCGTCCGAGGAAGAATCGTCCGATTTTCTGATTGTGTGTACACTACTTTCGAGAGCCGATCACGACAGTTCATCCGATAATATTCAATCGGACAAGCACGAAAATTTTCCTTGTACGATGCCAGATCGTATGATTTTCGTTTAGTCAGTATAGTTGTCGTCCGAAAATACAATACAAATACATTACAACACATGACATCACTTCCGATTTTTTTTCTGTCGTACGAGAATTTTTCGTGACTTTAGTAACCTATTTTATTTCTACTTGCGACTATTATGCGAAAAAAGTCGTACGATCTGTTGTACGATATTCGGATCGTGTGTACGGACCATAACTCTGGGAAGAATATGAACCCAGCCCACAGGTGTGCAATCAGCGTGCCTGCCTTTCCAAAAATCAGGCATAAACTGTTGATAAACACAGTGACACAGGCTCGCCTTTCTACATCAGTCAGTACATAAAGATTGATCAATTTAATGATACGTAGCATAGCTTGCAGACTCTATAACCTTCACACAGACCAAATAATATACACTGATTTGGGTTATTTTTACCAAAGAAATGTAGAAGTATAAATTTTGGCCTAAATATTCGAAGAAAAAAAATTTATTTGAAAAATTTCATAAGTGAAACAATTTTTTTTTCTCTCGTTTATAGTGCAAAAAATTAACAACCCAGTGGTGATTAAATACCACCAAAAGAAAGCTCTTTTTGTCTGAAAAAAATTATAACAATTTTGTATGGGTACAGTGTTGCATGGCTGAGTAATTGTCCTTTAATATATGAGGGCACTGAAAGCTGAAAATTGGCCTGGGCACGAAGAGGGTATACAGTAAGTGCCCAGTAGGCAAGTGGTTAAAATGTATATACAAAGCAGTCAATTTTCATATCATGCCAGTCATTAGCTACATACGGTATATTTGAGAGTTTATTTGCTGGGTTTAGATCTGCATTAATTATTTTATATTTAGCTATTTATCATATCTGTCATTGTCTGTTTTTGCCTGAAGGGTACAATGTCATTCCAGAGCTAGCAATGTTTTTTTTTCACATCCTTTAGTGATATGCCTGAACCCTGCCTCAATTCTATAAGCTCCAACAACCACTCATAGTACCAAAATCAAGAGACTACAATATGGAGGTACAGAATTGAAGAGTACATTGTGAGTTTGTAGTTGGCATTCAGAACTCTTTTCATTTCAGTAGGCAGCACACACACCGTGACTCTGATTTGAAACATTAGCTGATTTTTTTTATTTATACATAGTTGAGCACAGAACCAGCTGGATGCCTGCTGCTGTACAAAACATGGAATACCTTAGTAGATAGTAAAATATTTAATGGTGTGGAAAGGATGAGGTGCGAATTGTATAAACAGAAATAATGGAGTTTAACAAAGCTTCTGCAATTTTCCTTTGAGAGAAATGGTTTCTTCTTTTTAAAAAAGCAATCAAAACAAATTAAAATAACCCAGTAAACTTTAAAATCTACAAAATTTATTACAAACATTGAGTCATGGTCAGTGGTACATACTGGAGCCTGTTGTTCTTTAATAATGGTACACACGCCACTTAAATATGCTCACACTCACCATTACAGAGCCCTTACAGGATATAAATAAACGTGTCTAATTCAGAGGCTCTCCCTGTTAACATCTGTAACGGCACCCTAAGTATGAAAGGGGTTAACGCCGTTTAGGATATTCCCTCTCTGGACACACATCCACTGCCGATCCTCCACAGTCAGGCGACCGCTTCCAATAGGATTAATCCTTCCAAACATACGAGACAAACACTCTGTATGAAGTTTCCAACTGGACTGACTATCTTTAATGACAAACTCCCAGTTTTATACACACAGAGAGGAGGTTCTTACATTCTCCTCAGACAATACACCTTTGACCAGACCTAACTTACATGAGCTAATTAACTACATTGATGACTCAGACACATGACCTTTAGGCTAGCCTCACTGTCTCCCAATACACATCTGACATCTTAGCAGACACAGGTGGGGGCTGGATGTGGTGACATTAGCATCTAACAGTATGTGTCCCAACATCATGAAGGAGTCACTTTTCAGTTAACCTGTTGAGTTCATAATCAAACAGTAAATAGTTCTTTACAGATATCCTGGGGAATATTGTGGAAAAATATCACTGTCCCATTTTAAAGCAATCCAAGACATATTCTTAACCACTTAAGCCCCGGACCATTTGGTAGCTAAAGGACCAGAGGTGAATTCAGAATTTTGCACTGCGCTGCTTTAACTGTAAATTGTGCGGACATGCAATGTTGTACCCAAACGAAATTTGCGTCCTTTTCTTCCCACAAATAGAGCTTTCTTTTAATGGTATTTGATTGCCTCTGCGATTTTTATTTTTTGCGATATAAATGGAAAAAGACCGAAAATTTTGAAAAAAAATGATATTTTCTAATTTTTGTTATAAGAAAAATCGAATAAACTCAATTTTAGTCATACATTTAGGCCAAAATGTATTCAGCCACATGTCTTTAGTAAAAAAAATGTCAATAAGCATATATTTATTGGTTTGCGCAAAAGTTATAGCGTTTATAAACTAGGGTACATTTTCTGGAATTTACACAGCTTTAAATTTATGACTGCCTATCTCATTTCTTGAGGTGCTAAAATGGCAGGGCAGTACAAACCCCCCCCCCAAATGACCCCATTATAGAAAGTAGACACCCCAAGGAAATTGCTGAGAGGCATGTTGAGCCCATTGAATATTTTTTTTTTGTCCCAAGTGATTGAATAATGACAAAAAAAAAATAAAAATTACAAAAAGTTGTCACTAAATGATATATTGCTCGCACATGCCATGGTTATATGTGGAATTGCACCCCAAAATACATTCTGCTGCTTCTCCTGAGTACGGGGATACCACATGTGTGGGACTTTTTAGGAGCCTAGCCACGTACGGGACCCCGGAAACCAAGCACCGCCTTCAGGATTTCTAAGGGCGCAAATTTTTGATTTCACTCCTCACTACCTATCACAGTTTTGAAGGCCATAAAATGCCAAAATAGCACAAAACCCCCACAAATGACCCCATTTTAGAAAGTAGACACCCCAAGGAAATTGCTGAGAGGCCTGTTGAGCCCATTGAATATTTTTTTTTGTCCCAAGTGATTGAATAATGACAAACAAAAATAAAAATTACAAAAAGTTGTCACTAAATGATATATTGCTCACACATGCCATGGTTATATGTGGAATTGCACCCCAAAATACATTCTGCTGCTTCTCCTGAGTACGGGGATACCACATGTGTGGGACTTTTTAGGAGCCTAGCCACGTACGGGACCCCGGAAACCAAGCACCGCCTCCAGGATTTCTAAGGGCGCAAATTTTTGATTTCACTCCTCACTACCTATCACAGTTTTGAAGGCCATAAAATGCCAAAATAGCACAAAACCCCCACAAATGACCCCATTTTAGAAAGTAGACACCCCAAGGAAATTGCTGAGAGGCCTGTTGAGCCCATTGAATATTTTTTTTTTGTCCCAAGTGATTGAATAATGACAAAAAAAAAAAATTACAAAAAGTTGTCACTAAATGATATATTGCTCACACATGCCATGGTTATATGTGGAATTGCACCCCAAAATAAATTTTGCTGCTTCTCCTGAGTACGGGGATACCACATGTGTGGGACTTTTTAGGAGCCTAGCCGCGTACGGGACCCCGAAAACCAATCACCGCCTTCAGGATTTCTAGGCACAAATTTTTGATTTGACTCCTCACTACCTATCACAGGTTCGAAGGCCAAAAAAATGCCAAAATAGCACAAAACCCCCCCAAATGACCCTATTTTGGAAAGTAGACACCCCAAGCTGTTTGCTGAGAGACATGGTGAGTATTTTACAGCTCTCATTTGTTTTTGAAAATGAAGAAAGAACATTTTTTTTTTCATTTTTTTTTCAATTTTCAAAACTTTGTGACAAAAAGCGAGATCTGCAAAATACTCACAATACCTCTCAGCAAATAGCTTGGGGTGTCTACTTTCCAAAATGGGGTCATTTGGGGGGGTTTTGTGCCATCTGGGCATTCCATGGCCTCCGAAACTGTGATAGGCAGTGAGAAGTGAAATCAAAAATTTACACCCTTAGAAAGCCTGAAGGCGGTGATTGGTTTTTGGGGTCCCGTACGCGGCTAGGCTCCCAAAAAGTCTCACACATGTGGTTTCCCCGTACTCAGGAGAAGCAACAGAATGTATTTTGGGGTGTAATTCCACATATGCCCATGGCATGTCTGAGCAATATATCATTTAGTGACAACTTTGTGCAAAAAAAAAAAAAAATTGTCTTTTTTCCGCAACTTGTGTCAACATATAAAATATTCCATGGACTCGACATGCCTCTCAGTATATAGCTTGGGGTGTCTACTTTCCAAAATGGGGTCATTTGGGGGGGTTTGAACTGTTCTGGCATTTTATACACAACATTAGGAAGCTTACATCCACTCTTCTAACCACTTGAAGACAAAGCCCTTTTTGACACTTTTTGTTTACATGAAAACATATTTTTTTTGCAAGAAAATTATGTTGAACCCCCAAACATTATATATATTTTTAAAGCAAAGGCCCTACAGAATAAAATGGTGGGTGTTGCATTTTTTTTTTCTACACAGTATTTGCGCAGCGATTTTTCAAACGCATTTTTTGGGAAAAAAATACACTTTTTTTTATTTTAATGCACTAAAACACACTATATTGCCCAAATGTTTGATGAAATAAAAAAGATGATCTTAGGCCGAGTACATAGATACCAAACACGACATGCTTTAAAATTTCGCACAAACGCGCATTGGCGACAAACTACATACATTTTTAAAAGCCTTTCCAGGTTACCCCGTTAGATTTAAAGAGGAGGTCTACTGCTAAAATTACTGCCCTCGATCTGACCTTCGCGGTGATACCTCACATGCATGGTGCAATTGCTGTTTACATATGACGCCAGACCGACGCTTGCGTTCGCCATTGGGCAAGAGCAGGGCAGGACAGGGGTGCTTTTTTTTTTTTTATTATTTATTTTGCTTTTTTATTTTATTTTTTAATTGTTCCTTCCATATTTTTTTTTTAATCATTTTTATTGTTATCTCAGGGAATGTAAATATCCCCTATGATAGCAATAGGTAGTGACAGGTACTCTTTTTTTGAAAAAAATTGGGGGGTTAGACCCTAGATCTTTCCTCTGCCCTCAAAGCATCTTACCACACCAAGATCGGTGTGATAAAATGCTTTCCCAATTTCCCAATGGCGCTTTTTATATCCGGAGGGGACATTCCCTCCCACTGCTTGTAAAAGGATTGCTTTTACATGAAAGCCGGCCGCTGGCTGAAAAGAATGATACCAAGATGATACCTAAACCCGCAGGCATCAATCTGTTATAACCATTCAAAGTCCAGCAACATACCAGTACGTTGCTGGTCCTTGTTGGACATGTATTGTAATCTTTTTTTTTCATGCAGCCAGGTGGCTGAACGAAAAAAGAGATTGATCGGTGGGTATGCCCACCATTAGAATACCGCCCTTAGAATACCGCCCTTCATCCACCCACTTCTAATGATGGGCATACATGCACCATTTATATATGCCGAAGCATGGGGGCATCCTCCCTCAAAAAAGTTATGCCGCACACACATGGTCGGACTTTTCCACGGGCAAGCCTCCATCGGAATTTCGACCGTATGTACGCGGCATTAGGAGCAAAATCACTCCTCCGCCCCTGCTGCCCCAATGCTTCGGCATATTTGCTTTTTTTTTTTAACTGTGGTGGTGAAATCACCTCCTACAGCACTGGAGTCGCAGGGATCAGGCCTGTCTCTGCGAACGCTGCAGTTATGTGTGTTGTGTTTTGTAAGTGACAGTGATCGATCGATACTGCACTTGGGTGGCCTGGGCTGGACGGAGGGGCAAAACGCAGGTGCTAGCAGGTATCTGGGCTGATCTGCGTTTTTGGGAACCCTAAACTGCTGGGGACGCTAGTATAGATCTGATCAGATCAGATATTGATCTGTTCAGATACTATACCACTAAGGGAGGTGTATGCTTCACGCGTGGGTGTTAGCGTTACTGGCACTAACCTGACGCTGCCTGGGGTGTGACGCAGACCCTCTCTGACGCTAAAACCTAATTGATATCACCCGCCGGGCGATCAGGGGGTTAAACCTTTATTGGGTTATATACGGCGGGTGCCCTGACACTATAAAAACTAACTAACCAGCGTCACCCGTAACACTTATATGATGATCACTGGTGAAAGGGTTAACTAGGGGCAATTAGGGGGTTAAAACCTTTATTAGATAATATATGGGGGTTCCTGACGCTATAAAAACCTGCGGCGAACCTAAAAAAAATTACTGGCTACCGATCTGCATCACCGACGCTAAGACAGCGATCAGAAAAATGATCGCTTAGCGACGGCGGTGCTAGGGGGTGAAAGGGTTATCTGGGGGTGATCAAGGGGTTAAACCTTTATTAGGGGGGGTTAGGGGGCTACACTGGACCTAAAACTAAATGTAGTGACACTTTTACAGTCACAAATGTCACTGATTGCAGTGATCAGTAAATAAATGGTCACTGCAATCAGTGACACTGTGACTAGGGGCTGGGGGGTGATCTGGGGGGGCCTGGGGGGGCGATTTATGTGCCTATGTGTGCTGGTGTTAGTGTAGTGTTTGTGCACTAACCTTGATGTCTTCTCTTGTACGGCGCTCGGTATATGTGAGTGCCGCACAAGAGATGACATCACTTCCTCCTGCTTCCTCTGTCTGTGTGTACATTCGACAGACAGTGGGGGCATTTCCATTCGCCGGGAGCGATCGCGGGGGGTGGCCGGAATCGAATGGCCGTCCCCTCATGTCGGATCGCTCCCCAACGAATTCCGACCGCTCACTGTACAGAAGGGGGGTCCGATTGGACCCCCCAACTGTACAAAGGCAATCACGTACACTGTACGTGATTGTGCCTGTCGGTGCCATTGTGCCAACGTATATATACAGTGAGCGGTCGTTAAGTGGTTAATGTCCATTATTTTCTTGCTCACCCTGTGCCCAAAGTGACCCCTGTCACACATCTCCCCTTTCGGCAGGAGACTAACACAGGAGGAGACCCCAGACGGGTTGACTCCAAAGTTAGTCCATAGTTCCATTCCTCTAATGCCTGGACAACCCATCAGCATGGCCGTTTTGCTTACCGGGTCAGTAGCTGATGGTGACATTGTAAGGTTGCAGGGCGAATAATGGAATTCAGTTCTGGAACAGTCACTTGCTTTGCTCTCTCAATGGCTCCCAAAACTTGTTGCTGATGCTCTTGGGAGAGGTAAGGCAAAACCTGGGCGCAAATCCCATTTAACCTTTTGACAATTTCCACCTGTTTGTGCATTTCAATGTTCAAGCCATAGGACATCTCATAATACATGACGTAGTGTCGTTGCATCTCCGATTTCTCCCTGGCCAACTTGTCACATTCCAATTCTAGACTGTGATATTTTCCCTGATCTAAGGTACATGTCGGGGAAGATAGTCTTACCCAGTTCTCAGCCGTAAGCGGGCCGGTTCTAGCAGCATGGGTCTGGGCACAGGTAGTCACTGGGTTGGCTTCAGCGGGGCCCATCGCGGCGTAAGCAGAAATGAGGGGGCCAAATCATTCCCCAGTAGTACATCCGCTGGCAAATCCTTCATCACCCCCACATTCACGTGTCCCGAACCAACCCCCCAATCCAGGTGAACACGGGCAATAGGTAGCCGGAAGATGGTACCTCCCGCTACTCTTACGGCTACAGTGTCTCCGGTGTGTTGGCTCTCTGGGATGAGGTTCTTCTGTAGTAGGGTCATGGTAGCGCCACTATCACGTAGGCCATTGGCTACCGTTCCATTAACCCGGACAGTCTGCCTGTGTTGTTGCCTGTTGTCCCGGTTAGCTGCTTGTATTGGATCAGCCTCGTGCAGGACTCCCCAATGTTCTTCCTCCTCAACGCAGTGGGCCGCAGGCATGGATGTGCGGGGGCTCCCCCTTTCTGGCTGTCTCCATGACTGGGACTGGATGGCTGGATTCAATGGATAGTCTGGCTTTTTGTGCCCTAGCTGTTTACATCCGAAACACCTGATGGGTTGTGAGTAGTCCTGGGAGTTAAACCTGGGCTGCTGAGGATAAGTGGCCGCTGGAGGTGGTGCTGAAGTTGGGTTAGAGGCTGGTAAACTGGGCTGAGATAGTGGATAGCCCTCGCTTCCGCCTGACCTTCGAGAGTCCAGATATTCATTGGCCAAAGTAGCTGCTTGCTGTACAGTCCGTGGTCGCTTATCTCGCACCCAATCCCGTAATACCGGAGGGGTGTGGTTAAAGAACTGTTCTAAGAGTACTAGCTGGGTGATGTCCTCTATGGTATGAGCGCGGCTTCCCTGAAACCAGCCCTTAAGGTTTGGCTGCAGACGATGTACCCACTCCACGTATGTTATATGGGTTTGTTTCCGGGATTCTCGAAACTTAATCCGTCTGGCTTCGGGTGTAGTGGCAAATTGGGCTAGCAGAGCTTCTTTTACCCGGTTATAGTCTTTAGCGTCCTCATCCTCCAGGGCCCGATACGCATCCGCCGCTCTGCCAGTTAAATTACTTGCCAGTAAGGCGACCCAATCTTGGGGCAGTACTTCATGTATCTGGCATAGTCTCTCAAAGTCCTGCAGGAACGCTTTAATTTCCTCCTCTCCTTCCTTAAATAGTTTGAACGCCCGAAAGGGCAACTTACGGACAGGCGCTGCATCTTTAGGCGTTGTCTCCGATTGCCGTATTTCCGCCATTCTCCACTCATGTTGCCGCTCTAGTTCTCTCTCTTGTCGCTCCAGTTCTCTCTCTTGCCGCTCATCCTGCAGCTGGATGTCTCTAATGGCTTTCTGTATGGCGGTCTCTGATGGGTTAGCCCCATATAATGCCAACCGCTCTCGAACTCGTTGCTGAAACAAGTCTTCAACTGACCGGGGTCCTGCATCACCATCCCTCTGATCCATCTCGGCTAGCTCCCTGATCAAGGTGGCCTTGTTCTTTGTCCCACCGGTCCCTCCACGGCTCTCAAGTAAGTCTTTCAGCGTGGCTTTCCTGCAGGCTGCATAGCTGGTCATTCACTGTGGTGGTTTGGAGTGTCCCAGTAACTGGAGGGAAAATCCCACCGCTGCCAACCAATGTAACGGCACCCCAAGTATGAAAGGGGTTAACGCCGTTTAGGATATTCCCTCTCTGGACACACATCCACTGTCGATCCTCCACAGTCAGGCGACCGCTTCCAATAGGATTAATCCTTCCAAACATACGAGACAAACACTCTATATGAAGTTTCCAACTGGACTGACTATCTTTAATGACAAACTCCCAGTTTTATACACACAGAGAGGAGGTTCTTACATTCTCCTCAGACAATACACCTTTGACCAGACCTAATTTACATGAGCTAATTAACTACAGTGATGACTCAGACACATGACCTTTAGGCTAGCCTCACTGTCTCCCAATACACATCTGACATCTTAGCAGACACAGGTGGGGGCTGGATGTGGTGACATTAGCATCTAACAGTATGTGTCCCAACATCATGAAGGAGTCACTTTTCAGTTAACCTGTTGAGTTCATAATCAAACAGTAAATAGTTCTTTACAGTTATCCTGGGGAATATTGTGGAAAAATATCACTGTCCCATTATAAAGCAATCCAAGACATATTCTTAATGTCCATTATTTTCTTGCTCACCCTGTGCCCAAAGTGACCCTTGTCACAACATCCCAGAGGATGAAGTTAAACAATGACTTGTTTTCCTTACGCTTAGAAATCCACCGCCTTAAAATATTTGGGGGCAGGCCCGGACTGGGACAAAAAATAGGTCTGGGCATTTTAGACTGAGCAGCCCGGGGGGGGGGGGGGGTGCGGTGGTGCGGTAGCGGCGCTTCGCGGCGGCGGTTAATGATGGGATGTGGGGTTCCAGCACCTTGTACCTCTGGACCCCTTTACATTACACAGCACCCTGCACCTCTGGATCCCTTTACATTACACAGCACCTCGGGCCCCTTTACATTACGTAGCACCGCACCTCTGGACCCTTTTACATTACACAGCACCCTGCACCTCTGGGCCCTTTTAGATTACACAGCACCCTGCACCTCTGGACCCCTTTACATTACACAGCACCCTGCACCTCTGGACCCCTTTACATTACACAGCACCCTGCACCTCTGGACCCCTTTACATTACACAGCACCCTGCACCTCTGGACCCCTTTACATTACAGAGCACCTTGCACCTCTGGACCCTTTTACATTACACAGCACCCTGCACCTCTGGACCCCTTTACATTACATAGCACCGCACCTCTGGACCCCTTTACATTACACAACCCCCCACAGTTTGTTACACAGACACCCCCTAACAGTTCTGGACCCCCTGCATGTTACACAGACCTCCCTACAGTACAGACCCCCTCCCTACAGTACAGACCCCCACCCTACAGTACAGACCCCCTCCCTACAGTGCAGACCCCCTCCCTACAGTACAGACCCCCCTACAGTACAGACCCCCCTACATTACAGACCCCCTCAACAATACAGACCCCCCTACATTACAGCCCCCCTCTACAATGCAGACCCCTCTACAATACAGACCCCCACTACATTACAGACCCCCCTACATTACAGACCCCCTCTACAATACAGACCGCCTCCCTACAGTACAGACCCCCCTACATTACAGACCCCCCTACAATACAGACCCCCTCTACAATACAGATCCCCTACATTACAGACCCCCTCTACAATACAGACCCCCCCTACAATACAGAACCCCCCCTAAAATACAGACCCCCCTAAAATACAGAACCCCCTACAATACAGAACCCCCCCTACATTTCAGACCCCCCTACAATACAGAACCCCCTACATTACAGACCCCCTACAATACAGAACCCCCCTACATTTCAGACCCCCCCAACAATACAGAACCCCCCTACATTTCAGACCCCCCTACAATACAGAACCCCCCTACATTTCAGACCCCCTTACAATACAGAACCCCCCTACATTACAGAACCCCCCTACAATACAGAACCCCCTACAATACAGAAACCCCTACAATACAGAACCCGCCTACATTTAAGACCACCCCTACAATACAGAACCCCCCCACAATACAGAAACTCCCCTACAATACAGACCCCCCCCTTCATACCAATAATGTACCTCAGATCATGGCGGGACTGCATGTCGGGTCTCCTCCCCCTGTGTAGACATAAAGGAGGAGGGGGAGGCGGCTTCACTCTGCTTGGCTGTGTGAGACAGCCAAGCCGAGACTGATCAGATCATCAGAGCCGTGGCCACCGTGCCAGAGAGAAGGGGATCGTTGCGGGTCCCTGCCCCCTGATGTGCCGAAGGGTGTCACTCGAGTGCAGCTCCAACTCGCAGCTGAGAGTGCACTGGGGGAGACGTGACATGCGGCCCGGTGGGCATATGCCCGTTATGCCCTATGGTCAGTCAGGGCCTGTTTGAGTGTCTATATTACCCCAACTTTCACTACATTGTATCAGGAAAACCTTCCCCCTCTCTATCAGCTGATCAGATCAATGGTGCAACAATGGAAGAAGCATCATATCTTCCTCTTAGAGTGTATTGCTTCCATTAGGATGTCAATTCTTCCCAAGCTTCTGTATTTGTTTCAAACACTAGCTATTCCTGTCCCTTGCGCACATTGGAAAAACTGTAAGCAGATCTGCTGCAATTTGTTTGGAACTACAAACCGCACAAAATACCCCGCTCTGTAGTTATGGCTTTGTGCGCCAAAGGTGGCCTAGCGTTCCCTAACCTTATAACGGCCCAATTAAAAGAGAAGTATCGGTTTCCTTTTTTTTGCTTACATCTATTCTATGTGAGCTGCTGATATCTATAAACCTTTCCAGCCCTCTCAGAAGTGTCCCCATTCTGTTAAAATCAAGATAAATACCTGTGGGAGGTTCTACAGTCTTTCATACAGCATCATCCTGACAATGACCTGGACATGAAGTCTGGATCCACCCCCTTTCCTGTAATTTTTCTTGATTGATGTAGGCTCTCCTCCCTCTGCTCGTTTCTGAGACTTCACAGAGTATAGTTGCTCCCCCCCCTACTCACTCCTCTCTCCTCCCACTCCCTCCTCCTCTGCAGCATGTTTCAATGGTCAGAAGAGTCGGCAGAGATTTCAGCACTTCAGTGAGTGTAATGTGAGAGAAGTCACTGATAGTGCTGTGTATGAGAATCTACACTATATATTTCTATCTATCAGCACAGCCACGTCTCTTAGGGGAGGGGGGACAGAGGGTGTGTTGGTGTGTTGGTGGAGATGTACACACCCCCTGAAACTTTTCAAACTGAAAATGGACCGTTTTTGCCAGCTGAAGGAAAGTTCATGTGCACATGCTGTAAAAACTAAAAGAGGTAGGAAAAAAAGATTAGCTGATACGTGACTAATGTGATATGTACTAGTTATTTAACCCATCCCATACTTCTCCTTTAAGCACGGCTGCCTCTTGGTTTATTCAGCGTTCCTATAATAAATGGACGGAAATCGAAAAACTCTGACTAGCACCTATACATCCTAATAACATACTTTGTAATGCGAATGCGGAGGTGGATCCCAGTCAATTGCAGCAAATGGCAATAATTTACGTGACCTTGGGTCTACCAAATAGCCAAAATGAAACAGGTTCCTCGATGCCCAGGGAGATGACATCAGAGAAGTGAGGCTGTCGGGTCCCTTGGGGTTGTATAGAAAGGAGGTCAGCAGTGATTTTTCCAATTTAAGAGCATATTGGTGGGATAGCGTGCTCCAAATCAAATGTATCCTGATGTTCACTCTGAGACTAGAAATGTCTATTTTGAGTTTATCTGAGAAATACATATACTAATAATGAACCCTTATATAATAAATTAATCGTTTCCTTCACAGCTACAACTACAGTATCTCACAAAAGTGAGTACACCCCTCACATTTTTGTAAATATTTTATTATATCTTTTCATGTGACAACACTGAAGAAATTACACTTTGCTACAATGTAAAGTAGTGAGTGTACAGCTTGTATAACAGTGTACATTTGCTGTCCCCTCAAAATAACACACAGCCATTAATGTCTAAACCACTGGCAACAAAAGTGAGTACACCCCTAAGTGAAAATGTTCACATTGAGCCAAATTAGCCATTTTCCCTCCCCGGTGTCATGTGACTCGTTAGTGTTACAAGGTCTCAGGCGTGAATGGGGAGCAGGTGTGTTAAATTTGGTGTTATCGCTCTCACTCTCTCATACTGGTCACTGGAAGTTCAACGTGGCACATCATGGCAATGAACTCTCTGAGGATCTGAAAAAAAGAATTGTTGCTCTACATAAAGATGGCCTAGGCTATAAGAATAAGACCCTGAAATTGAGCTGCAGCACGGTGGCCAAGACCATACAGAGGTTTAACAGGACAGGTTCCACTCAGAACAGTTCTCACCATGGTCAACCAAAGAAGTTGAATGCACGTACTCAGCGTCATATCCAGAGGTTGTCTTTGGGAAATAGATGTATGAGTGCTGCCAGCATTGCTGCAGAGGTTGAAGGGGTGGGGGGTCAGCCTGTCAGTGCTCAGACCATATGCCGCACACTGCATCAAATTAGTCTGCATGGCTGGGCTGTCATCCCAGAAGGAAGCCTCTTCTAAAGATGATGCACAAGAAAGCCCACAAACAGTTTTCTGAAGACAAGCAGGCTAAGGACATGGGTTACTAGAACCATGTCCTGTGGTCTGATGAGACCAAGATAAACTTATTTGGTTCAGATGGTGTCAAGCGTGTGTGGCGGCAACCAGGGGAGGAGTACAAAGACAAGTGTGTCTTGCCTACAGTCAATCATGGTGGTGGGAGTGTCATGGTCTGGGGCTGCATGAGAGCTGATGGCACTGGGGAGCTACAGTTCATTGAGGGAACCATGAATTCCAACATGTACTGTGGCATACTGAAGAAGAGCATGATCCCCTCCCTTTGGAGACTGGGCCGCAGGGCAGTATTTCAACATGATAACGACCCCAAACACACCTCCAATATGACCATTGCCTTGCTAAAGTAGCTGATAAAGGTTATGGACTGGCCAAGCATGTCTCCAGGCCTATACCCTATTGACCATCTGTGTGGCATCCTCAAACCGAAGGTGGAGGAGCGCAAGGTCTCTAACATCCACCAGCTCCATGATGTCGTCATGGAGGAGTGGAAGAGGACTCCAGTGGCAACCTGTGAAGCTCTGGTGCACTCCATGCCCAAGAGGGTTAAGGCAGTGCTGGAAAATAATGGTGGTCATACAAAATATTTACACTTTGGGCCCAATTTGAACATTTTCATGTAGGGGTGTACTCACTTTTGTTGACAACGGTTTGGACATGAATGGCTTGATGTGTTGAGTTATTTTGAGGAGACAGCAATTTACACTGTTATATAAGCTGTACACTCACTACTTTATATTGTGGCAAAGTATAATTTCTTCAGTGTTGTCACATAAAAAGATATAATAAAACATTTACAAAAACGTGAGGGGTGTACTCACTTTTGTGAGATACTGTATGTTGGTTTATCTAAAATATATAGAGGACCAAGGAGGGTCTGGTGATTTTCTAATTTGTGGTAGCAGACTTTACATTTTTATTTTTATTTGAACTAGAAAGAGGTAAACAATTTAGTCCATAATTACAATATTGATGATA
Organism: Rana muscosa; assembly: GCA_029206835.1. NCBI lineage: Eukaryota > Metazoa > Chordata > Amphibia > Anura > Ranidae > Rana > Rana muscosa. Next base: position 142,489,950 of record CM055122.1, read on the forward strand.
CACATAAAAGTATTACATAATTTGCAAATTTAAACTACTACTTGTTTATGGCTACATTATAACACACACATATATAAAATAATGATTCCGAACAAACAAACATTGTTATAGTAAGCCTTATATGATATTTCATCCACACATGCCTTTTCGTATAGTATTATTTATATATATATATATATATATATATATATATATATATACAGTGTATATGTATGGAAACAGTGAGATTACTTTAGTACCTTTTTACCTGGAACTAAATGAGCCTCAACAGTGTCATATTTTCATCTTATTGAATGATGAAATGCACAACGTCCTTCCTATAAATGTTTTAATCACCTATCCTATAAACTTAACAATATTAATGACTGATTCTGACTGATTCTTGTGTGTATTGATATACATTGAAAAGTGTCTATATATTTTTAAAGTTAATATTTTTAAAGTTACTATTATCTGAAATGTCCAAGAACATTGACTTTGGGTCAGCTGTGAACACCGAAACTTAGTGATTAGTATCATCTTCTCCCCAACTTGTTGATCTTCTTTATTGCCGTAACAATGAAATCTCAGCTAGACTATTGGATTTGTGTACCACTTGTTTATTTTGTTTGTGCAGTGATCTTTCCCATTGTTCATTGCAGTGAGAGATGTCTTTGCTTTAATTTGTTCTGTATGCACTTTGTTTGCAGAACAAACCACTTCTTTTGGGAAAACAGATTGTCTCTGGTGGGCACTTGGACCTGAAGATGACCTTGTATAATCTGGTTTTATACTAGAGAAATTATAAAAATATTATTTTTTTATTCATAAAAACCCTGCCATTAGGCTGTAATAAAAGATGGAGAGACAAAACTGTTTTTATCTTGAAATTTAAATGAAAGTGTATTACTTAGGAGACAGAAACCACATATAGTTAACAGTGACTGTACAGAATGAAAGCAGTTTTGTTAGGTCTCAATGTAAGCGGGAGAGGCAAGGTGGGTTTTGTTTTAAAATAAACATAAGAGTGTATTATTTAAGAGATAATAGTCACAAATATTGCTCAGTGGTTGGGCAGTATGTAAGCATCTTGGTGGCTGCAATAGAAGAGGGCAATATAAATCAGGTTTTATCTTGGAATTGAAACAAAAAACCTTTGCGCCACAAATAAATTATTTTGTGAATAAATAAACCTAGAATAGCTGCTCCCCTGAAAGTGTAGATAAAACTAACTTAAGTGAAAAGAAAAAGTATTAAGGGGTAAAAAAAAAGTTTTTGACTGCCACCTTAATACTTTGAACAAAGGAGTAATACCTCAAAAAAGTGGGATTTTAAGGGCAATGAAAATATATATAGAAAAAATATAGAAAAATATCGAAAAATATATAATTTATTTTACAATACATAAACAACATACATCACCAAAATGCGATAATCACTTAAAAACAATATACATGATTGTACATAAATATTGAATAGCCATATAGAGAACAAAAATGATGACTGTATAGAACCCAAAGGAAAATGGAATCCTGAGGATGATAGAACTGCTGAACCGACGCGTTTCGAAATGTGTGAGTATATAAAATTCTTCTTCAGGGATAGCAGTATCTCTAAAATTGCAGAATACATCATAAGTACAATATATGGCATAGCAGATCACAACATCACATTGAGAGATGACCAAAAGCAAGAAAACAAAAAACAAAACACAAAACACAAGGACCAAAACTTACATATATGTGCATCCTTATAAGGGACAAACCAGTCACCCAAATAGTCCAAACTCCCACAGAGTGGTCCACCAATCCTACTGCAGCATGGAGAAGCCCATGAACCGAAGGTTAACTTACACTGCCAAACATAAAGAATCCAAACAAACTCCTCAACCAAAAAAAGGGGGAAGGAGAAGGGGACAAAACCTATAGAGGAAGAAAAGGACGGACATAAATAACTGCATATTCAAAAAATCCCCCTCAAAAAATTCCTGAAGGAACTTAAAATTAAAGGAAAGGTTTTGGAAATAAAAGACAAAACACCTACCTAAATCCTAAGTACTTACCCTGGTCCTTCAAAGCCTCGGCAAAAACATTACAATAAATACATATATACCAAGTATACAAAATAATAAATAAATAACCCCCTCTACCGTCGGCCTCTGTGCTTTTCCCAGTCCTTTGGTCCTTTCAGCAGCCCCCTTTTTCTGGGTGCTCTGTCTGAGGTCCCGCAGACATTTCACCCATCCCTCTGCCGCTCCATCTATGCTGCATCAGATCACATCCGGTTCTATGCTTTGCAATCCCGGATGTGATGACGCTTCTCGGTCTCCTTGACGGCAGACCGCCGTTCCATCTATGCTGCGTCGTATCACATCCGGTTCCATGATTTGCAATCCTCGATGTGATGACGCTTCTCGGTCTCCTTGAAGGCAGACCACGTCCGGTCTCCTGGTGGTTCTGGACGTTATCTGCATCATTTCCGGTTGGAACCAGATGTTGATAGGCTCAGGGATCTTCAGCGCTGTTGCGCCTGTTTACTATACTGCAGTACTGGGCCCGCCCACGGTGTCAGGGCTCTGCACATGTACGCCGTTTTTTGGCATGCTTTTGGGCTATTTAGGTCGAGGCCAGGAGTCCTTCACTGCCTGTCTCCTCTGGACACCGATATGTAAGGTAGCAATGATGGACCTGTACTTCCCTGCCTAGTCCCTGTTACCCTTGGTCAATTTGTGCCTGTTGGAGATTTATGTGAGTACCTTATACATAGAGAGATAGCCCTGTATTCTTTATCCTCCTTAGTATATAAGGGGATTACTTTGGCGTTTATTTATATCCCTCAATTTTTTAGGTTTCTCCTTTCGTGTCCCCCTTTTCCTTCTTTTGGGGGTCTTCTTGGATTTTTGGATTTTTCTGGATCCATGTCTTACCATCTCTTGGCACTTCTGCTCCTTATGTTGTTGGCTTGATATGCTTGCCGAGGCTTTGAAGGACCAGGGTAAGAACTTAGGATTTAGGTAGGTGTTTTGTCTTTTATTTCCAAAATCTTTCCTTTAATTTTAAGTTCCTTCAGGAATTTTTTGAGGGGGATTTTTTGAATATGCAGTTATTTATGTCCGTCCTCTTCTTCCTCTATAGGTTTTGTCCCCTTCTCCTTCCCCCTTTTTTTGGTTGAGGAGTTTGTTTGGATTCTTTATGTTTGGCAGTGTAAGTTAACCTTCAGTTTATGGGCTTCTTCATGCTGCAGTAGGATTGGTGGACCACTCTGTGGGAGTTTGGACTATTTGGGTGACTGGTTTGTCCCTTATAAGGATGCACATATATGTAAGTTTTGGTCTTTGTGTTTTGTGTTTTGTTTTTGTTTTCTTGCTTTTAGTCATCTCATTATGTATATTCAATGTGATGTTGTGATCTGCTATGCCATATATTGTACTTATGATGTATTCTGCAATTTTAGAGATACTGCTATCCCTGAAGAAGAATTTTATATACTCACACATTTCGAAACACGTCGGGTTCAGCAGTTCTATCATCCTCAGGATTCCATTTTCCTTTGGGTTCTATACAGTCATCTTTTTTGTTCTCTATATGGCTATTCAATATTTATGTACAATCATGTATATTGTTTTTAAGTGATTATCACCTTTTGGTGATGTATGTTGTTTATGTATTGTAAAATAAATTATATATTTTTCAATATTTTTCTATATTTTTTCTATATATATTTTCATTGCCCTTAAAATCCCAAATTTTTTAGGTATTACTCCTTTGTTCAAAGTATTAAGGGGGTTCTGGTGATACAAATGTGTTACCAACTATAATAGAATGCCAGTAATATCATATAAAATGATACATACTAATAAATCAGATACATTAAAGTGCAAAGTGCTAAATAGAAATGTGAATGGTAAACCAATGATAATTTAAAAGTAATTTAAACAGCCCATATAATCTTCAGTGATGTATCTTCAATAGAACATATTGTTAAAAAAAACATCACCAGTTGGCAGAGAATCCAAACACACACCCAATATGCTCAATTAGGATGTCCTACTCACCAGACAACCATGACCTCTTTACTTAAAAAGAAGAGCAAATGGTGCTTAAATGGTGTAGTCTTGGGGCTTGCTTAGATGTTCTTAGGGATATATCAGGAGACTTGCATTTATGTCCTCCTCTCCAACATGGTGACCCATTGAAAATAAGAGAGGGCGGGAACCAATAGCGTAATATTATTTTATTAAATTTTTTTCAAGTAAATAACAGAGTGCCTGCTTACATGTGTAGGTGCCTATTCCCGGCATGAAGGATAGCCAGCATATAACACTGGAAGGAACCACACTCCGCCTGACTTACGCTCAAAGGTCAGCGTGCGTTCCACTGCCGTGTTGAGACAAACCGGAAGCCAAGGACCTGGAAGTGACGTGACTGGAAAGCACCTTGACGTACGTTTTGTTTTACAACGTCATCATGTGTGGTTCCTTCCAGCAATATACACGGCCTATACTTAGTGCCAGGAAAAGGCATCCACACATGTAAGCAGGCACTGTTATTTGCTTTTAAAAATTTTAATAAAACAATATTACGCTATTGGTTCCCTTCCTCTCTTATTTTCAAAGGGTCACCATGTTGGAGAGGAGGACATAAATACAAGTCTCCTGATATATCCCTAAAAACATCCAAGCAAGCCCCAAGACTACACCATTTAGGCACCTTTTGACCTTCTTTTTAATTAAAGAGGTCATTGTTGTCTGGTGAGTAGGGATGAGCCGAACACCCCCACGGTTCGGTTCGCACCAGAACATGTGAACAGGCAAAAAATTTGTTCGAACACGCGAACATCGTTAAAGTCTATGGGACACAAACATGAAAAATCAAAAGTGCTAATTTTAAAGGTTAATATGCAAGTTATTGTCATAAAAATCTTTGGGGACCCGGGTCCTGCCCCAGGGGACATGTATCAATGCAAATTTTTTTTTTAAAAACGGCCGTTTTTTCTGGAGCAGTTATTTTAATAATGCTTAAAGTGAAACAATAAAAGTGAAATATTTCTTTAAATTTCGTAGCTGGGGGGTGTCTAAAGTATGCCTGTAAAGTCGAGCATTTTTCCCGTGTTTAGAATTGTCCCTGCACAAAATGTAATTTCTGAAGGAAAAAAAGTAATTTAAAACCACTCGCGGCTATAATGAATTGTCGGCTCCCTGGCAATACAGATCAAAGTCATTGAAAAAAACAGGAGGGGTTTCCCCCCACAGTCCATTACCAGGCCCTTTGGGTCTGGTATGAATATTAACCCCTTCCATACCGGGCCATAGCAGAATGACGCCGGCAGGAACCCTCTCTCCCTCCGGGTGGACGTCATATGACGTCCTGGGTTTGAGGGGGGATATCTGAATGATGCCTGCAGCTAGAGGCATCATTCAGATATCCTTTTTTTCAGCCAGCGATCCTGCGCACAATAAGAATGATCATAGCGGCAGTTCCGCCACTTGATCGTTCTTATAGGCGGCGGGAGGGGACATCCCCCCTCCCGCCGCCATCTGGTGCTTCTCCGGGCTCTCCCGTGCGATCGGGGACCCGGAGAGAATCGTCGGTGCCGGTGGTGGGTCACGTGATGAACATAGAGATGACTGGTGACCAGATGGTCACCAGTCATCTCTATGATCGTCAGAGGCCGGGGCGCGATGTGATGACGTCACGCCCGGGTCCTCAAATGTAAACAAAGCCACCATTGCGGCTAGTAAGTATGAGATTGGTGAAAAAAATTCACTGATCTCATGCTTTCCAGCCTGGAGGAGAGATGTGGGGTCTTATTGACCCCGCATATCTCCATAAAGAGGACCTGTCACACACATTCCTATTACAAGGGATGTTTACATTCCTTGTAATAAGGAATAAAAGTGATCAAAAAAAAAAGTGTAAAAAAAAAAGTAAAAATAAAAAAACTAAGTAAAAAAAAAAATGTTTTTTTTTTTAAAACGCCCGTCCCCAATAGCTTGCGCTTAGAAGCAAACACACACGTAAGTCCCGCCCACATATGTAAACGCCGTTCAAACCAAACATGTGAGGTATCGCCGCGTGCGTTAGAGCGCGTGCAACAATTCTAGCACTAGACCTCCTCTGTAACTCTAACCTGGTAACCTGTAAAAATTTTCAAAGCGTCGCCTATGGAGATTTTTAAGTACCGAAGTTTGGCACCATTCCATGAGTGTGCACAATTTTAAAGCGTGACATGATAGGTATCTTTTTACTCGGCGTAACATAAGCTTTCATATTTTACAAAATTGGGCTAACTTTACTGTGTTGTTATTTTTTAATTCATGAAACCATTTTTTTCCCCCAAAAAAGGCATTTGAAAAATTATTGCGCAAATACCGTGCAAGATAAAAAGTTGCAACGACCGTCATTTTATTCCCTAGGGTGTCTGCTAAAAAAAACATATATATAATGTTTCGGGGTTCTGAGTAATTTTCTCGCAAAAGAATGATGATTTGTACATGTAGGAGAGAAGTGCCAGAATAGGCCCGGTATTGAAGTGGTATAAAAAGCCCTGTATGGAAGTGGTTAAGGGGAACCCCGAACCCAAAAAAAAGCGTATCCCCCCCCCCAAATTCCATATCAGGCCCTTCAGGCCTGCCTGGTATGGATATTAAGGGGAACCCTGCACCAAAATTTAAAAAAAAATGGCGTGGGGTCCCCCCCAAAAATCCATACCAGACCCTTCAGGTCTGGTATGGATCTTAAGGGGAACCTAGCACCAAAATTTGAAAAAAAAATCCATAACAGACCCTTATCCCAGCACGCAACCTGGCAGGCCACAGGAAAAGAGGGGGGGACGAGAGAGCGCCCCCCCCTCCTGAACCTTACCAGGCCACATGCCCTCAACATTGGGGGGGTGTCCCCCAAGGGCCTCATCCCCACAACCCTTGCCCAGTGGTTGTGGGGGTCTGCGGGCAGGGGGCTTATCGGAATCTGGAATCCCCCTTTAACAAAGGGGACCCCCAGATTCCAGCCCCCCATATGTGAATTGGTAACGGGGTACATTGTACCCCTACCATTTCACAAAGAAAGTGTAAAAAATTGTAAAAACACAGACACAGTTGGGATAAGTCCTTTATTAAAAAAAATAAAATAATCTGAAAACCATTCCAGCGATGTAATCCAGTCTGTCCAGCGTTGTTCTCTATGTCCCACGGTGATCCGATGTCCAGCACTTTATATTTCTCCCATAGACTTTTAAAGGGTGTTCCGCGGCTTTTCGAATTTGCCGCGAAAACCCCAATTTGTTCGCTGTTCGCCGAACGGGCGAACAGCCAATGTTCAGGGTCGAACTCATGTTCGACTCAAACATAAAGCTCATCCCTACTGGTGAGTAGGACATCCTAATTGAGCACATCGGGTGTGTGCTTGCATACACTGCCAAGTGGTGATGTTTTTTTTATTAATATGTTCTATTGAAGATACATCACTGAAGATTATATGGACTGTTTAACCTCTTCGCGCCCGGGCAATGCTGAAAAGACGTCAGCATTGCGGCGCTCAATTGCCGGGAGGACGTTCATGGACGTCCTCCTGTTTCCTCCCCCCCGCACGCCCCCGCGAGCGCGCATCGGGGAAAATCTGTGTTGGCCGTGTCCCTTGGACACAGCCAATCACAGATCGTGCTGAATGGCCAATCACAGAGGCCATTTAGCACTCAATCTAACTGCCCAATGAGAGATGATCTCAAATGTAAACATATGAGATCATCTCCCATTGCCGGCTTCTCCCTCCTCACACAGAGACAGCGTTTGAGGAGGGAGAGATCTGTGCTGATAAAGTGAGTGTAAAAAAACACAAAATACATCAAAAACAGTGCCCACAGTCCCTGCCAGTGCCATCTGCCAGTGCCATACGCTGCCAGTGCCATCTGCTGCCAGTGCCATCTGCCAGTGCCACCTGCCAGTGCCACCTGCCAGTGCCATCTGCTACCAGTCCCATCTGCCACCAGTCCCATCTGCCACCAGTCCCATCTGCCAGTGCCATCTGCCATCAGTGCCACCGTCAGTGCCATCAGTGCCACTGTCAGTGCCATCTGCCATCAGTGCCACCTTCAGTGCCATCTGCCATCAGTGCAACCTGTCAGTGCCACCTGTCATCAGTGCCACCGTCAGTGCCATCTGCCATCAGTGCCACCGTCAGTGCCATCTGCCATCAGTGCCACCGTAAGTGCCATCTGCCATCAGTGCAACATGTCAGTGCCACCTGTCAGTGCCATCTGCCATCAGTGCCACCTGTCAGTGCCATCTGCCATCAGTGCCACCTGTCAGTGCCACGTGCCATCTTTTATTGGCGTCTCTAGTGCCACGTATCAGTGTCACGTATTAGTGCCATCTGTCAGTGTCACGTGTCATCAGTGCCTTTTGTCATCACCAACAATGGCTAAAAGAGTGTTTTCAGCCGAAGAGGCGTACAAAATTCTTGCGGCCGACGGGAGCAACGGGGAGCTCTCCGATTCGGATTGCTCCGCAAATTCAGAGCATGAGTCTGACGTGGACTACGAGCCTGTCCTAAGCAGTGGATCAATTACATCCGAGGAGGAGGAGGAGGAGGAAGAGGAGGAGGGCCCGCCCGCCAGACGAAGGCGTTCTGCTGAGGAGGCAGTGCCATCCACCAGCACCGCAGTGCCATCCACCACCACTGCAGTGCCATCCACCAGCACCGCAGTACCTTGGCAAGCAAGGGCACGTACCAGTGTGGTGTCACCTCAGTCCCAAAGGGTTAGGTCCCATGCCAGCCTTCCCTATTCCCTTCAGTACCCCTTGTGGCTTACTCCTAATTCAGGAGAAGCCAACATTCCCCCTTTCACTGCCCAGCCAGGAGTCCAGGTGGATACAGAAAACATTTCCCCAATAGATTTTTTTAATTAAATTTTTACTGAGGACATGCTGGCAACAATTGTGGCCCAGTGCAACTTATATGCCCAACAGTTCATAACCACCAACGTCCTATTATGCCCGTCCCTACGAGTGGAGACCCCTTACAGTGGAGGAGTTTAGAATTTTTTTGGGCCTCACATTCTGCATGGGACTAAATGGAAAAAATCAGATGCGTTCCTATTGGTCAACCCGCCCCATCTACCACATGCTCATCTTTTCCTCAGTAATGCCCAGGACCAGATATCTCATGATTATGAGATTCCTACACTACAGTGACAATACCCAGTGCCCTCCCCGAAATGACCCAAATTTTGATAAGCTTTATAAAATTCGGCTGCTACTAAATTATTTTTCTGAAATCTTCCCCCAGTTGTTTACCCCAGACCAACACATATGCGTGGATGAGTCCCTTATCAAATTTTCTGTCAGGCTGGGCATAAAACAATTTATACCCAGCAAAAGGGCCCGCTATGGGGTGAAGCTCTATAAATTGTGTGACCGAGCCACAGGGTATGTGTATGCATTCATTGTATATGAAGGGAAGGACACCCCCTAATTGCCCAGACTATATAGGAACCAGTGGGAAAGTAGTTTGGGAACTTATAAACCCACTTCTTGAGAAAGGATACCACTTGTATGTGGACAATTTTTATACAAGTTTGCCCCTGTTCCGAAACCTTCACAGAATGAACACTCCAGCATGCGGCACCGTACGGACGAACCGGAAGGGCTTTCCTCAAAGCCTGGTCACCAACAAATTGAGAAGAGGGGAGACGGCGAGTTTACGTAATGAGGAAATTTTGGCTGTGAAGTGGAGGGACAGAAGAGACGTCTACGTACTTTCTTCCATCCACAACAATGAATTCGTTGAGATCACCAGGAGGAATGGCCGGATTCAAAAACCCAAATGCATCTACGAGTACAATAAGTTCATGGGGGGTGTCGACTTCAATGACCAGATGCTCGAACCCTACCTTTCCACAAGAAGAACATACCAGTGGTATAAAAAAGTTTCCATTTATTTGTTTAACTTGGCCATGTACAACTCCTATGTCATCTATCGGAAATCCACTATCCTCCTTCCTTTTCTTCCAGGAGGAAATCACCACTGCCCTTTTATACCCGAATGCCCCACCAGTAAACATTAGATCCAATGTCATTAGCCGACTCTCTGAGCGCCACTTCCCAGATAAAATCCCTCCCAGACCAACAGGCCAAAAACACCAGAAAAAATGCCGGGTGTCCACCAAAAGAGGAGAGAGAAGAGACACCATTTATTATTGTGCCCAATGTCCTTCAGAACCAGGCCTCTGCGTAGACGAATTCTTCCGCCGTTACCATACCAAAATAAATTATTAGTTCACTTCCTGCCATTTACCTTCACACCCCTTATGCCTCTGCTTTCTCTGTAACTGACCCTGGCTTGTTGTTCAACCACGCTTCTGCCTAACGATTCTGTTTATACCTCTGCCTGATCTGGAACTGACCCTGGACTGTTATTCGACCACGCTTCTGCCTACCGATTCTGTTTATACCTCTGCCTGATCTGGAACTGACCCTGGACTGTTATTTGACCACGCTTCTGCCTACCGATTCTGTACATACCTCTGCCTGATCTGGAACTGACCCTGGACTGTTTGACCATGCTTTTTGCCTGCCTCTTGGACTGATTTTGCCTGCCAGTGGATTAGTGGGATTCATAGCACAGGGGTCTCACATATGTGAGGGGCTCCAGAATTGCTTTTCTGGATGAAGAAAACAATTGTTTTTGTTTTTCTCATTCCTAGATTAGGGTCTGGAGACTCGGAGGCTTCAAAGAGATTTGGGTGAGAGAAGCCTCTACCCCTGTCCCCATTCAGTCCTGAACGAGGCCTTACTTCTGCCTACTGCCTGTAGGACCTATGCCATCATGCCTCTGCCTGTCGCATGAACTGACCACACCACATGGACCTGCCTACTACCAGGACCAATATTTTGGCACTGCTGACAATCTCTGCCTGCACTGTGTATGGACAGTATCCCTGCCTGCTGCCTGTACTGACTATGGACAGTATTCCTGCCTGTTTCCTGGACAATTGCATTCGCTTTTGCTGACCAAGTCCCTGCCTGCTGCCTGGACCAGTGCTAGCCTCCTGTGGACAACTGTGCTACTAAAACCACAGGTAATCTTTTGTTTACCCTTTGCTCAGCAGAATGTATTTTGGGGTGTAATTCTTGGTATGTGCATGCTATGTGTCCCTGATGGTGTTCCTTGCATGTTGGGCAAGCTGTATAAAAGTCTCACACATTTGGTATCGCCATACTCAGGAGGAGTAGCAGAATGTATTTTGGGGTGTAATTTTTGCTATGTACATGCTATGTGTTGGAAATATCTTATAAATGGACAACTTTGCGTAAAAAAATTGCGTTTTAATTTTTTTCCCGCATTTTTCAAAAACATCAGGAAAAAAATGAACCGTTCAAAAGACTCATTATGCCTCATAGATTATACGTTGGGGTGTTAGCTTTCCAAAATGGGGTCACTTTGTGGGCGTTTCCATTGTCCTGGTGCTCCAGGGCCTTCAAAAGTGTAATAGGTGGTTGAGAAATGAGATGTGTAATTTTTGCTCCTAGAATGCCTGAAGGTGCCATTTCAATATTGGGCCTCTGTATGTGGGCAGGCTGTATAAAAGTCTCACACATGTGGTATCGCCATACTCAGGAGGAGTAGCAGAATGTATTTTGGGGTGTCATTTTTGCTATGTACATGCTATGTGTTGGCAATATCTTATTAATGGACAACTGTGTGTAAATAAATTGCGTTCCACTAATTTGGGTTATTTTTTACCAAAGATATGTAGCAGTATAAATTGTGGGCAAAATTTATAAAGAAAAATTAAGAATTTGCAAAATTTTATCACATAAACTAAAAAAAAATAGTTTTTTTTCCAAATTTTCCGTATTTTTTCATTTATAGCGCAAAAAATAAAAAACCGAGAGGTGATCAAATACCACCAAAAGAAAGCTCTATTTGTATGAAAAAAAGGACAAAAAAATCATTTGGGTACAGTATTACATGACTGAGTAATTGTCATTCAAAGTGTGAGAGCGCTGAAAGCTGAAAATTGGTCCGGGCACGAAGGGGGTTTAGTGCCCAGTTGTCAAGTGGTTAAAGGACTTTTAAATTATCATTGGTTTACAATTCACATTTCTATTTAGCACTTTGAATAGAAATAAAAGCATATTATTTAAGTACATAGTCACTGTGGGCTTCCCAGACTGATTTAGCAGGGGTTATACATAGTCAATCCTCTGTAAAGTTCCCATAACGTCAGAGGTAGGCAGCAATCACATGATCACTTTGTTTACTTACCTACTGACTGACCCATGTGAAGAAGTGAATAGATGATCTGCAGATTGATCGCTGTCTAACTCAAAAGCCCTGTACACACGATCGGATATCCTATGGATTCTAATTCGATGTTTTTTTCCATCAGAAATCCGATGAAACTGTCTTCCATCAGTCTTGCCCACACACCATCAGTCAAAAAACCGACCGTTTCAAACGCGGTGACGTAAAACACTCTGATGAGCCGAGAAAAATGAAGTTCAATGCTTCTGAGCATGCGTTGACTTGATTCTGAGCATGCATGGGTTTTTTATCCGATGGAGTACCCCACAGACGATAGTAATTTGCTATCGGTTTTTTAACCATCGGATAAATTTAAAACAGGTTCTATTTTTAAACACCGATGGAAAAAAGACCGATGGGGCCCATACACGATCGGTTTGTCCGATGAAAACAGTCCATCGGACTGTTTTCATCGGTAAAACCTATCGTGTGTACACGGCTTAAGTGCTGTCACCTACTTGAGCAGCATCACTGCTCAGCATGATATTAGTGGCTGCCACACAGCAGCACTCTACAGCACATTGCAATACCCTACTCTGTGGAGCTCATAGACATGTGCAAAAGGAAAAAATTTGTTTAGTTTAGTTTTGTTTTAATTTGTTAATTAATTAATTTCGTTTAGTTAGATTCGTTAAATTCATTTTCGGATTTCGTTCCATTTTCGACCGAATTCGTAAAAACGTTCGGATTCGAAAATATTTCGACCAGATTCGAAAATATTTCTACCGGATTCAAAATTATTTCAACATGATTCGAAATCATTTCAACCGCATTCGAAAACAATTAGAATAGAATCGAAAATATTGGAAATAATCGAATAGAAAAACAATAGAACAGAATAGAATAAAATACAATATATATATATTATATTTTATTCTATTCTGTTCTATTTTTTTCTAGTCTATTTTCTATTTCTATTCTAATCTTTTCTAATTGGAATTAGAAAAATCGGTCGCATTCGAAAATATTTCAACCACATTCGAAAATTGATCTACCGGATTCGATAATATTTCATCCGCATTCGTTAATATTTGAACCAAATTGGATAATATTTCAACCGGATTTGAAATTATTTCAACCAAATAGAAAAGATTATAATAAAATAGAAAAACAGATCATAGACTAGAAAAACAATAGGACAGAATATATTATATTTTATTCTATTCTGTTCTATTTTTTCTAGTCTATTCTTTTATATTCTATTCAAATCTTTTCTATTAAAATCAAAATCATTATATACTGAATTCGAATTTCGGAAGATGGTTTTTTATATATATATATATATATATATATATATATATATATATACATATATATATATATATATATATATATATCATTTTTTTCCGACATTCGAATTTCGTATAGAATGAATTCTAATTTGAATAGAAAAGATTAGAATAGAAATAGAAAATAGACTAGAAAAACAATAGAACAGAATAGAGTATAGATACTATCAATTTTTTTTTTTTAAATAGATGCAAGGAGATCTTATGGAATCAAATAGTAATCTGCAAAAAAAATTAAAAATTAAATAGATAGTATCTATACTCTATTCTGTTCTATTGTTTTTCTAGTCTATTTTCTATTTCTATTCTAATCTTTTCTATTCAAATTAGAATTCATTCTATACGAAATTCGAATGTCGAAAAAAAAATGATATGTATATATATATATATATATATATATATATATATGTATATATATATATATATATATATAAAACCATCTTCCGAAATTCGAATTTAGTATATAATGATTTTGATTTTAATAGAAAAGATTTGAATAGAATATAAAAGAATAGACTAGAAAAAAAAATAGAACAGAATAGAATAAAATATAATATATTCTGTCCTATTGTTTTTCTAGTCTATTATCTGTTTTTCTATTTTATTATAATCTTTTCTATTCGGTTGAAATAATTTCAAATCCGGTTGAAATATTATCGAATTTGGTTGAAATATTATCGAATGCGACCGATTTTTCGAATTCCAATTAGAAAAGATTAGAATAGAGATATAAAATAGACTAGAAAAAAATAGAACAGAATAGAATAAAATATAATATATATATATTGTATTTTATTCTATTCTGTTCTATTGTTTTTCTATTTGATTATTTTCAATATTTTCGATTCTATTCTAATTTTTTTCAAATTCGATTTGACTAGAATTATTTTCGAATTCGATTCGAATTTTGTCCGTGGTTTTTCGATTTGAAACGTTCAGATTCGGTTGAATTCATTAGCATTGTAATTCGTTAATTCGGATGCATCCGTACGTCCGAATAATGAAAATTCGTCCGAATTTCGATTCGGAACGAAACAAAATGCACATGCCTAGGAGCTCATTCTTTTACAGTATAGTGAGGTGCCTGCACATAAAAATATCATTATTGACCCTTTCTTTTACATTTTCCCATCTAAGTTCAAAGCTAATGCTGTGCATTAAGGTTGGAAGAAATTTAGACTGGTGGAGCTTACTGTGACTGCGAACCTCGAAAATGCAGGAATTTCCTTGAACCCATTGTAGCAGCAGACCTAAAGCATAACCCTCTTCCTTTCTTTCTCTCACAGGAAAGCCCTGGGAAGAAGTCTGGTACAACATTTCCCAAGCTGCAGAGTGGTTTTGTTGTTGTTGGGGGGGGGGGGGGGGGAGAGGAACATTATATGGATGTTCCAAGCGATCATCATAGCAAGCAGCTCTGGCAATTTTGTGGGAAACTTGATGTCATCCCCTGGATTACAGTGGGATGTGACTATGACAATCATGCTAGAGAAAAAGGAAGCGGATAATGCTGGTCATAATATAGTCTGGGAGTCAGGAGGCCATCCTGGATCAGTTAAAGAAATTGAGTGGATGAAGCAACCTATCAAACCAAAAGGAGATGCAGATTATGGACAACACCCAGTATGACCCTTGGACAAAGGAGTAGTATGAGTTTGGGTTTTAAAGCATATCCTTTTCCTATTTTTCATCCTTTGATCTTGCCAGTAACAGACTTTCCATCCTAATGTGACAATACCCACTAGCTGTTGTGTCTGTAGGACAGGAAGTGATTTAGAACTGCAGAACCCCCCCCCCCACCTTCTTTTCCATTATATAGGAAGAGAAGTGTTCAGTGTTCTGGGAAAAGGGAACTTCCAATGGGTACACAGGGGACAAGGTGGCCGCTGGTTATGTCACTTTCAGGTCATCTGTGATTTAATTTCCTGTCTGTCCTGGGCCATTGTGGAGCCCAGAGCTGGCCGGTTTTACATATATGGAAGTTACAATTATGTGTTTCTGATGTTGCTTGAGAGCTGATTGAAACCAGGTGGTTGCCTGTTATGTTTGCAGTGTTCCCGCCTGGTTTGAAGTGGCCTTGCCAGAATGTTCTCTGTATTTTTCGCATTTGAGAACACAGGGGGCAAGAAGGGCCTTGGATGACCTCACGGGTGACCTGCGACATCACTTCTGGCACAGTCTTGATTGCTGTGGAGCTCAGAGCCAGCCAGTATTTTATATAAAGAGGTTGTGCTGGCCTGCCCTCGTCCTACTGAGGAAGCCTTTGCAGGTGTAACACGGATAGAAACTGAGTCAAGTCAGCACATTTGATACAACCACTGGGCGGTGTGGAGACCCTGCTTTGAGAAGGTGGTTTACTTTTATACTATGCATCTCCTACTTTGCATGACACACAGGAGCAAGGAGATCAGCTTTATCATGTAGATTGTGTCAAAAACATAGTAAACCATCAATAAATATGTGTTGCAAAGCTTGCTCACCTCTCTATGCTTCAATATGTGGGACATTATTGCTATACTAATCGGGAATGAAAACGAGGCTTGGCTACAACATTACTGAGCATGTGTGAGGTTACAGCAGGGACAAACAGAAAAACAGAAAGGGCAGAAGTAAACTGCTTTTCAGACTAAGAAGACAGTAGGTAAGATGGCGCCGACTGCAACCAGGAAGCAGGAATTACAAATCAACTGGAACAAATAAGAAACATCCTTAGGGGGGGAAAGAATAATGCAGAATGTTATTAAAAGCTTTATCAGACTGTATTTATCAAGAAGGAGGATTTTAGAGGCTGAGTTTACTACCTCTTTAAAATTAAGAAGGGAAAAAAATGTGACAAATTGCAGATCACTGCGGGATTTACTACAATATTTTCCTGTATTGGATAGTGCTTAGAAAAACCATCCATAACTGAATTAAGATAGTCCTAAAATAGCTGATGGCATTCATTTTGCATACACTCTTTTCTGCAGAAGAATAGGATTTAAACCTGACAGGAATTAGAGAAGTTTAATTTGAAAAAGCTGCTCTAAGCATGAATTTAGTATTCAGTGTCATAAAAGCAATTTAACTTTTGTGTTGATTTCATTTGTTAGATAGCTGAATGTAATTTGAGCACCTTATCAGTGTAAATTCATTTGTACCAGCTTTTCAGATTCTAGCTATAGTCTTATGTTTTCCTACCTGAAATAGGACTTCTTCCTGTTTAAATTAATTAGCTATCTTTTTGTTTAACTTTCTTTAATTAAAGTAAGAATTTCAAAGAATGCCATTGAATTTACTTTGCTGTGAAGAAAGAAATGGGGATTGATTTTTGTTGCAGTGGAAAAGCCCAGCCAGTTTAAAATATACTTACGGTACATCTTATGTGCATTTGGGTTTATTCTATAAAACAAACATCCAGGTGCAGAACCCAGAAACTCATAGAAACAAATGTATTTTTTCACTGACCTGACTCCCTGTGAGTGAAATCAGATTTGTTACAATGCGTTACTACACTTTGCACATCAGCATTGGCTCTTTCCTTGCATAACCAAATAAATCTAAGTGCCGGTTCACACTGCTGCGCTGTGAATTTGTTCAGTTTTTTCAGTCCATTCTGAGGTGCGAATTTACCGCGTTTTTGCCGCGATTTTAATGCGAATTTCAGGAGTGGGACATAGCTGCGATTAATGTTTTTGTGGAGAATAGTGTGGTGGAATTCGCACATATGTGAACCATCAAATGCGATTCCAGAACGATTTACATTGATGTCTATGGAGACTAAATTCGCAACGCAACACTCTAAACTCGCACAAGACCTTTTTTTTCATTGCATCGCCTTCGGAGAGGAATCGCAACGCATAGATGTGAACCACCATCATTGAAAACAATTACTTTTTGGATGACATGAGAATCTAGTTTGTGTTTAACGCATCGCATTCGGTATCAACTCGCACAAGTGTGAACCGGCACTAAAGGTCTTAAGCATCTGGTGCCCCAGTAATGTTACCTGGAATATTTTGATATCACTTGAAAGCCCAACCCCAGGATAAAAGTAACATCCCCCTCCCCCCTCCCCCACCTTAATAACAACTTTTGAAATACTTATTTTTACTTGCCTCAAGCTGCGGTGATTATCCAGTGCTGCATACTTCTCCTGCTGGGGCCCCTCTTCCTAATGCCCAGGTGACATGACACCTGAACAATGTGGACCATTTCCTATGGCTGGCCAGCAAAGTGGTTCTCTCAGTATACAGAAGACTACCATCTTCAGACAAAAGAGAGGGTCAGGGACTGATTGGTGAGGGTTAACATGCAGCACTAGACTAGCAGTCCCTGGAAACAGCAATGGCACAAGCAAGGGAACTTGATGAAGGAGCTCAGGTGAGAATATCTGGCTTCACCAGGTAAGGTAAAACTTAACACCTATCAGGATGGGTTAGAGGGGGGATGGGTTAGATGGGGGGGGGAGTATAGTGGCCATAAATCCTAGGAACCCAAATCCAGTAATTTACTAAGTGGAATTGGTGGTAACAGGGCTGGTGTCACCATAAGGTGGGAAGGGCAGCCGCGTAGGGTGCCAGAATGGAAGGTGGGGGCGGTAAAATCCTTGCTGACACAGTGACCCTGCACTGCTCGCTGCTATCACACACCCTGCCACACCAAGGAGATTGAAGCTCTATTGCTGTATGCAGGGTGACAAGCCAGAGGATGAGCCAGGGCCCGGGGATGAAGATAAACAAGAGCTGGTGGAGCAGGAGGAGTAGTTTGTGTGGGCAGCTGCGGGAGAAGCATCTTCTCCCCCAGGCACCATGACCGACTTGTACAGTGTGGAAATCGAGATCGGCTATACTTCTTTAGCTCTAATGCTCCACAGCCTCTGGCAGCTTGCACAGGTGTTGGGCTGTATCCTGTCTCCACTGTCCTCCTAACCCCTCCCTCACTCTTCTGCTTGTCCAATCTGATACTCTGCCTCCCATTTGTGTCCACCCAACCCCGCCCACACTCCAGCCACCTGCACGCAATGCACTTGCTCTGTGCTGTGAGAGGAGTTCTGTGGGCAGCTGGCCGGCAGTTTTCAAACAATAGCTGCTACAGCCCTGGGGGACACCAGCCTAAATTGGTAAATGAGACTGCCATCCCCAGAATAACCCCCTCTCTGTTTCCACCCCTTTGTGCTATGCACCTTCTCCTCCCCCCTTCTCTTTTTCTCTCTCTACCCCTCCCCCTCTTTTCCTTCCCCCTCTTTTCCTCCTTCTCACCTTCCTCTCTCCTTCTCCCCCCTCTCCCCCCTTTCTCCTCTCTGCCCCTAGCCTGTCTACATACTACCCTAGCATGTCTATATACTACCCCATCCTGTCTATATACTACCCTAGCCTGTCCATATACTACCCTAGCCTGTCTATATACTACCCTAACCTGTCCATATACCTGCAGACCATGGCTGGTGCTAGGAAGAGAGCCGGTGCCACCATATTTGTCTTAAGGCCAGGTCAAGGTCAAGGCCAGGTCAAGAGACGCAAGTGTGGGCCTGTGGACCATGGCTAAAGAAATAGGTGGAGAGTCAGGGTCAAAACCAAGGGAAGTGGGTGTCAAAATGAGGTTTCGCCTGTCGAAAATCCTTGCACCAGCCCTTGGTGGTAAAGTGGTTCTGTCATGAGACAAGTCTATCAACTGAAAATTCTACCTATCTGGCTTGTCTGACTTCATCACCTTTGAATAAAAAATCCAAAATTAGCCTGCTGTAAATTAGTGTCGGAACAAAGTTGGAATTCCTTTTCTGTACTGTATACTTTTAAGTCAGTCTTGTAAAGCACTAAAGCCAAAAGAGTATGGGAACTGGCATTCTCAAACAAGGGGTCAAAATGGCAGCTTTCATAAATTTTTCATGACAGAGTCACTTTAAGGTTTACAAATGTGAGTGTAATTTAGGGATATATATATATATATATATATATATATATATATATATATATATATAGACATACTGAATAGGCTGATACTAGGGATGAGCTGAACACCCCCCCGGTTCGGTTCGCATCCAGAACATGCGAACGGACCGAAAGTTTGCGCGAACTTTCGAACACCGTTAAAGTCTATGGGACTCGAACGTGAGAAATCAAAAGTGTGAATTTTAAAGGTTAATATGCAAGTTATTGTCCTAAAAAGGGTTTGGGGACCCAGGTCCTGCCCCAGGGGACATGTATCAATGCAAAAAAAGTTTTAAAAACTACAGTTTTTTCGGGAGCAGTGATTTTAATGATGCTTAAAGTGAAAAAATAAAAGTGAAATATTCCTTTAAATATGGTGCCTGGGGGTGTCTATAGTATGCCTGTAAAATGGAACGTGTTTCCCGCGTTTAGAACTGTCCCTGCACAAAATGACATTTCTAAAGGAATAAAAGTAATTTAAAACTGCTTGAGGCTTTAATGTAATGTCTGGTCTCGGCAATATGGATGAAAATCATTGAGAAAAACATCATGGGTACCCCCCCCCAGCCCATTACCAGACCCTTTGGGTCTTGTATGGATATTAAGGGGAACCCCGCACCCAAATTAAAAAAAGGAAAGGTGTGGGGCCCCCAGGCCCTATATACTCTGAACAGCAGTATACAGGCAGCCAAAACAAGACAGGGACTGTAGGTTTGTTCTTAAGTAGAATCTGTTTGTAATTTGGAACAGGTACATTTTTTAAGTGTAGCTCCAGCAAAAAAAAACTATTTTTACGATTTTTGGAAAACACAGGGAAGGGTTATCACTTGCTGATGCCACAACACTGCAACCCCTCACAGATACTCTAGCTGGAGCGCAGGAATGAGCTCTGCTGCAAAGTATTACAGCAAAAATTTTAATTACACACCCCTGTTAAACAGGGGCAGAAAAATTGGGCCTTAGCCACTGGTGGTGGTGCCCAGAACCAAAAATGTTCTTACAAGCTATCAACATGAACATTAAGGAGGAAGAGAATAGTCACTCAGCATAACAGGATAGTCACTCAGCATCAGCATAGGGAGTCTTGAAGGGATCTCACATTCATAAAAAAATTGTTTGGTTTCATCAGCATCAGGTGCTTGGTAGCTGGTGATCCAAGACTGACTCATTTTTATGAAGGTCAGCCGATCGACCGAATAGGTGGGCAAGCGCACCCTGTGATCGGTTGCAAAGCCTCCAGCAGCACTGAATGTGCATTTCGAAAGAACGCTGGATGCAGGATAGGCCGGTAGCTCAATTGCATATTGTGCAAGCTCTGGCCAGTGATCCATCCTCAAGACCCAGTAACCCAGAGGATTTTCGGTTGGAAAGGTGACCAAGTCTGATCTTGCCCCTAGGTATTCCTGCACCATGTAAATCAGACGCTGGCGATGGTTGCTGGAACCGACCATCCCTTGGGGCTGCGGACTAAAAAATTGTTTGAACGCATCGGTCCGACGGCCACCTTCTCCACCGCACCTTCTGTGACTGACCGAAGCCTCAGTAACACGTTGTCCAGGACCAGGGATTTTTAACCTCACAGGCTCTGGAAACGCATTGCACAAACCTTTCTGCAAGGCCTCCCAAAGATGTTTCATCCTCTGCTCCCTCTGCGATGGCTGGATAAGGTCCGCAACCTTACCCTTGTAACGTGGATCAAGGAGGGTTGCCAGGCCAGTAATGATCCCTCTCCTTGATACAACAAATCCGAGGATCCTTTTGCAGGTTTTGCAGGATCAGGGAGGCCATGCAGCGTAGGTTTGCTGAGACATTCGGTCCGGAGTCCTCTGGGTCACTAAGGACGACATGATCCGCAGCCACCTCCTTGGAGGCCAAGTACAAGTTCATGGGTTTCTGGGGACTGTAAATGATCCCATGAAGACTGCTGCTGATGCTGAGTGCTAGGCTCCACCTCTATGCTGACACAATCCTCCTCCTCATCCTCTTCCTGTGTGATCGGCGGGCCCGCAGGAACACTGTCTGGATAAAGGGGGCCTTGAGAGGTAAGGAAGTCCTCTTCTTCCTCCCTCTGTTCTGCCTCAAGTGCCCTGTCCATTATTTCACATAGCGTGTGCTCCAACAGGTAGACAAGAGGGACAGTATCACTGATACATGCACTGTCACTGCTCACCATCCTCGTGGCCTCCTCAAATGGTGACAGGACAGTTCATGCATCCCTGATCATGACCCACTGGCATGGTGAAAAAAAAGCCAAGATCCCCTGACCCTGTCCTGGTGCCATAGTTGCACAGGTACTCATTGATGGCCCTCTGCTGCGTGTGCAGCTGCTGCAGCATGGCCAACGTTGAGTTCCATCTGGTGGACATGTCACAGATTAGGCGGTTCTTGGGCAGGTTGTATTCCTTTTGGAGGTCAGCCAGCCGAGCACTGGCATTATATGACCGACGGAAATGAACACAGACTTTCCTGGCCTGCCTCAGGAGATCCTGTAAGCCCGGGTACCTGCCCAAGAACCGCTTCACCACCAAGTTAAGGACCTGAGCCAAACAGGGCAGATGGGTCAGGTGTCCCTGTCGGAGGGCGGAGAGGAGGTTGGTGCCATTGTCGCAAACCACCATTCCTGGCTGAAGCTGGCGTGGTATCAACCACCTCTCAGCCTGCCCCTGCAGAGCTGACAGAATCTCTGCCCCAGTGTGGCTCCTGTCCCCCAAGCACACCAGCTCAAGCACTGCATGGCATCTTTTTGCCTGCGTGCTTGTGTAGCCCCTTGAACGCCTACGGAGTACCGCTAGTTCAGAGGAAAAATCAGCACAGGAAGAGGCCCTGGAGGAAGAAGAAGAGGGGGGTGGAGGAGAGAGGTGTGTCAGAATCACCAGTAGTAGCATTTTGGAGGCGTGGTGGCAGAACAACCTCCAACACTACTGAACCCTGCCCTGCATCCTTTCCAGCTGCCAGCAGAGTCACCCAGTGCGCAGTGAAAGATAGGTAACGTCCTTGTCCATGCCTGCTGGACCATGAGTCAGTGGTAATATTCACCTTACCGCTGACCGCCCTGTCCAGCGAGGCCAAGACATTGCTTTCCACAAAACATCTCAGAAAACATATAAAATACTGTAAGTTAAAAGCCTAAATGTACAGTACACGTGTATCATACAGAGATACAGTACTAACAGAGGAACTCATTTCTTTAAAAATTAAAAGGCAACATTCATATGTGTTTTATGACCTAAATAAGAATAGATTTTAAAGAAAAAAACAATATATTTTTACTGTATAATCTACAGTAGCTAAAGATACTGCTGCAGTCTAATTTAATTTTATGAAATTTATCTTCCTATAATTACACAATGAAAAGCCACTGCCACACATAGGCCTGTGCTAATGGTATATCAAGTCCTGAGGTGAGCCATATTTGCTCATTACATACTCAGGCTTTCTGCTTTGTAGTACAACACAAAGCCAGTCAGTGATTTACTGCTTCTGCTCACAATGCAAGTCTAGAAGTCAGTCAACTCATTAAAATCAAAGCCCCCTGCGTGGTTGATATCTTAATTCAAGAGCTTCAAAGCTGGGAAGTTAAAGGAGAATGAGTCAAACAAAATGTTCCCATTGGGGGTTAATCTACAAATCTGTACATAGTCTGTATAAAAAAAAGTCCACAGTTTTCTAAATGGGTGCAACTTGTTCTACTTTGGGTTGCTCCTGTATTTTGGAATAACAACACCCTTCTTCCATCATCAATATCTGTAGCTTTTAGTATACTGAGCTTGGAAAAAAAGCTCCTACAGCTTAAACAGAAAATTATCTTTTCTAATGATTTTATTACAGCAAAACTATCAGAACAGTTTTAATACCCTAACTGATGTAATATAATGTCACAGCACTTGTAAGAAAAACAATTACATTTTGGAAAATGTTAAACAATAAAAGGTTTAATCAGTCTGACAGGATAACTCAATTAGTCCACTAATATGCTTGTTGCCACTTTCTGCTTAAAGTGGATATAAACCCTCCATACACCCAGTGAAGTGAACAGCCTCAGATGATACACTGAGATTAAAAAAATCTCCCTACATAGGTTTTACATCCATATCTGCTGTCTTCGCATTTATATACTGTTTAGAAAGTTCAGATCGTGTTAGGAAATTTTCTCTACCTGTTTAACACAGAGTGTGATGTCTGGGCATACAGCCAAGATGGCTAAAATTGCCGATTGGAGGAAAGGCACAGACCCCCTCTCATCATAGGCAGAGTCTCTCAGAGGTGTTTTGTAACAGGGCCAGTTGCCTGCTAATCTATTTATAGCAACCTCCCCGACAGAAATGTCAGGCTGCTTTTATCTGATGTGTCAGAGAATTTGTCAGGAGTTATCTGGCTGATAACAGAGGAACGGGTCAGGAGAGAGCTATGGGACTTAGCTCTTTGAAGAGAGATAAAAAAACACTGCAGATATACATGCCCAGCTCAAATTTCATGAATCGGTTTACATCCACTTTAAAGTGCACTGTCGCTAAATAAAAACATAAAATAAGTTATACCTGTAAGGAAAAAATATATTACTTACTTGTCCCAACACCTGCACCTTAGATTTCTGCTCTCCTGAAGGAATAAGCTTGCTGAAGATCTGTGGACTTTTGGCCACACACAAAAGTTTTTTGTTTTTTTTGTGGAGCAGTATGTCTGAACCACAGCACATGCAGATTTATAAAACACAGCAACATGCTTTACAAATATGCTCTGCACTCCTGAAGCCCATGGAGATCAATAAAAATAAATGAAAGTTCTATTAAAAAAAGTCAGGAGGAAAGTCCATTTGTATGACCTGTCAAAGTCTAATGACCAGGTCTTCTTCAGTCTAGGCGCTCTCTCTGCTAAGAAAAGCATATTTCAGTTTGGATATACAGTCAGGTCCATAAATATTGGGACATTGACACAATTCTAATCTTTTTGGCTCTATACATCACCACAATGGTTTTGAAATGAAACGAACAAGATTTTTTTAACTGCAGACTTTCAGCTTTAATTTGAGGGTATTTACATCCAAATCAGGTGAACGGTGTAGGAATTACAACAGTTTTTATATGTGCCTCCCACTTTTTAAGGGACCAAAAGTAATGGGATAGATTAACAATCATAAATCAAACTTTCACTTTTTAATACTTGGTTGCAAATCCTTTGCAGTCAATTACAGCCTGAAGTCTGGAACGCATAGACATCACCAGATGCTGGGTTTCATCCCTGGTGATGCTCTGTCAGACCTCTACTGCAACTGTCTTCAGTTCCTGCTTGTTCTTGGGGCATTTTCCCTTCAGTTTTGTCTTCAGCAAGTGAAATGCATGTTCAATCGGATTCAGGTCAGGTGATTGACTTGGCCATTGCATACCATTCCACTTCTCTCCCTTAAAAAACTCTTTGGTTGCTTTTGCAGTATGCTTCGGGTCATTGTCCATCTGCACTGTGAAGCGCCGTCCAATGAGTTCTGAAGCATTTGGCTGAATATGAGCAGATAATATTGGCCGAAACACTTCAGAATTCATCCTGCTGCTTTTGTCAGCAGTCACATCATCAATAAATACAAGGGAACCAGTTACATTGGCAGCCATACATGCCCACGCCATGACACTACCAACACCATGTACAATGAACTCTCAAATTAAAGCTGACAGTCTGCAGTTAAAGCACATCTTGTTTGTTTTATTTCAAAACCATTGTGGTGGTGTATAGAGCCAAAAAGATTAGAATTGTGTCAATGTCCCAATATTTATGGACCTGACTGTATATCCAAACTGAAACATGTTCTTTAAGACAGCACCCACCTTTCTCCATTGCAACCGATCACTGCAACTGCAAAACTATGGACCTGACTGTATACTATATACCCAAGGTATAACCAAGTTTTAACCATATCTGCACATGATGGATCCGATTTAATGAACTCAAAAGAACTATTGATAAAGAATTAACTGCACACATTTCTCAAACCTTTGCACACCTTTTGCCTATCATGTTTATTTCTTATGATGGTCAGCACCATCTATTGGCCATAATGCAATATTTTTCTGAAATACCTGAATAAAGAAATACCAAACTTTGGCCAATAGATGGAACTGATGATCATAGGAAATAAACATATTAGGCAATGATTAAGACATTCGCACAAGATCTTTTTTTTATATAAAGACATTATAGTATATTCATTTTTTTCTCTTTTTTTTTGGGAGAAACCGAAAATTTATAATAGTTATGTTTGTGCTTTGTACCTCATATTTGGTCTATCCACTACTCTTGTTGTGAATGTTGTATCTACTGCAGTAGTGCCCAATGTACCTTTTTGATGAAAAAAAATGTTCCTTGTTGTGTTAAGTGCCTAATATTCTAAATGTGGTCTTTTGGGCTGATGTTTACCTTACATATCTATATATTCAGTCTCTGATGTTTTTTGATAATGTAACATCCGATATACCGTATAGCCATTAGTTAGTCCGTCTGGCTCAGATGCACTGTTGTCAAACCTTCTTCCGAATATATCTTAAAGCCCAAGTATGGAAAACTTCCTGCTGGATATGAAATTGTATTGCTTTCGAATGTGTTCTCAGTCATTCTATCCTCCTTATTAGTATTACTAAACTTTCTCTCTCTCCTTTACTCTTTCTCATATACAGTATTTCCAGAAAGAGCTGCACATCGTATTTGCCAACCAAACAGTGTCTGTTCATTCATACAAAAAGCCATGTGCTATATAAGTGAGTGCAACAGACTGCACTTCATCAAGTTCAATGGTTGAACATGATAAAGTAATGTTATTGGTATTTTCATGCATAACATATACTGTATATACACTATATTACCAAAAGTATTGTGACACCTGCCTTTACACGCACATAAACTTTAATGGCATCCAAGTCTTAGACCGTAGGATTCAATATTGAGTTGTTCATTTGTAAAATAAGGCACTGATGTGGACGAGAAGGCCTGGCTTGCAGTCTCCGTTCTAATTCATACCAAAGGTGTTCTATTGGGTTGAGTTCAAGACTCTGTGCAGGCCAGTTAAGTTCCTCCACCCCAAACTTGCTCATCTCTGTCTTTATGGACCTTGCTTTGTGCACTGGTCCAAATCATTTGGTGGTTGTTTTTCAGGGGTTGGGATTGGCCCCTTAGTTCCAGAAGGGAACTCTTAAGGCGTCAGCATACCAAGACATTTTGGACAATTTCATGCTCCCAACTTTGTGGGAACAGTTTGGGGATGGCCCCTTCCTGTTCCAAGATGACTGCACACCAGTGCACAAAGCACAATTGTAATAATAATAGGACAGCACTATAAAAACAAATCTAAAATGACATGCATGAATAAAAACAGTAATGTGTCAATCATGCTATTCACTAGTCCAACATTTTTAAATCATCCTCTCATTTCTCCACTGTGCACATTAATGGATAACTAATGGTCATCACTCACCAAAAACATGACCTTGAAAATCATAGGCAGGTCACATAAAACAATAATCAAATCATCCTTCCATTAACGTATGGTATTATCCATAATAGATTTCCAACCTAAACTGATTTCAGCATATTCTGCTCACCTATTTTGCTCACTCTAGGGTACTCAGGAGGACTTCCCGTATATTCCAAAGCCAGTGGTTCAGCAACATAAATACAGTATACTCAAATATAACAGAGATGATCCATAGTGTAATTCAGTTAATAAAAGTTATAAAAGCAAAGAAGCAAACAGCTCAGATTTGTTTAGTGTCTATAATGTATAGCTTTCTCAATGCATCAGCTGAACAGTCGACAGCACAATTTCTCTTTCGGACCAAGATAACAGAGGCTTAATGGCCAGATCAATTATGGAGAGCAGCAGATACAGTCAGTGTGATGACATCACACCACGTGTTTTGTCCTCCAGGCTGAAGTGTTTCTTTTTTATTTGGGTATGTAGTTTTAGATTAATTGATAGTGTCTAGTCTAATTTTATTAAAGCCTGAAGTAATATGCAGAACAATTCACATGTAGATATGAGCTTCGAGTTCGAGTCGAACTCATGTTCGACTCGAACATTGCCTGTTCGCCCGTTCGCCGAACAACAAACAATTTGGGGTGTTCGCGGCAAATTCGAAAAGTCTATGGGAGAAATCTAAAGTGCTAATTATAAAGGCTTATATGCAAGTTATTGTCCTAAAAAGTGTTTGGGGACCGGGGTCCTGCCCCAGGGGACATGTATCAATGCAAAAAAAAGTTTTAAAAACGGCAGTTTTTTCGGGAGCAGTGATTTTAATAATGCTTAAAGTGAAACAATAAAAGTGAATTATTCCTTTAAACTTCGTACCTGGGGGGTGTGTATGATATGCATGTAAAGTCGCGCATGTTTCCCGTGCTTAGAACTGTCCCTGCACAAAGTGTAATTTTTGAAGGAAAAAAAGTCATTTAAAACTCACTCGCGGCTATTAATGAATTGTCGGCTTTTCTCAATACATAGAAAAGTCATTGATAAAAAAAAAAAAAAAGCGTGGGGGTTCCCCCAAATTCAATTACCAAGCCCTTCAGGTCTGGAATGGATATTAAGGGGAACCCCGCCGCAAATAAAAAAAAAATGGCATGGGGTTCCCCCTAAATATCCATACCAGGCCCTTCAGATCTGGCATGGATTTTAAGGGGAACTCCACCCCAAATTTTAAAAAAAATGGCGTGGAGTTAGAGCTGCACGATTCTGGGAAAAATGAGAATCACGATTCTTTTGCTTAGAATGAAGATCACGATTCTCTCACGATTCTCCAAAAATAATTTATTTGAAAAATTTACAACCTCTGAACATTAGGTTATCAAACCAAACGGCAATAAAATAAGCCATATAGAAAAGGGAGATCATCACCATGACACTGGATAAGACATGAATGTGAATGTAGTGGCCACATCCCTGGATTGTATAGAACAAAGGACTGTTCCTTCCCCCTTTGATGGGACTTTTAAGGCCAGAAACACTGAAGTGCGTTACAAAATTAATTTATTATTACATAAAGATAGATCACACATATACAGTGATCAATAGTTAAAAAGCATAATTTGTTTAGCTTTGTTTGTCACGTGACGTGACACATGTAAACCACATCTGGTTTATGCTTTTAACCAATAACCATTGATCATTGTTGTTGTGCGATCTATCTTTTTAGTTAAAAATAAATTATTTTTGTAACGCACTTCAGTGTTTGTGGCCTTAAAAGTCCCATCCAAGGGGGATTCGGGAACAGTCCTATGTTCTAAAATAAGCCATAATATTCTGGCTTCAATCAAACAAATTTTAAAGAAATGACAATGTAATGAAAAACAATTACATTCAAAAAAACATTCAGGTAATGGATCATCTTCAGTGTCAGTGTTGCCTAAGTGCTGCTTTGAAAAAGCTACCCAAGGTGAATGTACTAACTGGGCACATCCCTGGATTCTCATTGTATAGAACAAAGGACTGTTCCTTCCCCCTTGGATGGGACTTTTAAGGCCACAAACACTGAAGTGCGTTAAAAAATTGAATTATTTTTACATAAAGAAAAGATAGATCACACATATACAATGATCAATGGTTAAAAAGCATAATTTGTGTAGCTTTGTTTGTCACGTGACGTGACACATGTAAACTACCACCACCACATCTAGTGGTTTATGCCTTTAACCAATAACCATTGATCATTGTTGTTGGGTAAACTATCTTTTTATGTAAAAATAAATTAATTTCTAACGCACTTCAGTGTTTGTGGCCTTAAAAGTCCCATCCAAGGGGGATTGGGGAACAGTCCTTTGTTCTAAAATAAGCCATAATACTCTGTCATTTCTTTAAAATTAGTTTGATTGAAGCCAATGTAATGAAAAACAATTACATTCAAAAAACATTGAGGTAGGTATCATGTCAGATAAAGATAAACACCAATTTAAAGATTTTTAGCTAGAAACACAAGCCTATCCACATTTTGTGGCTTCAGTGCAGAACGGCGACAAGTGACAATGTTGCCCCCTGTGCTAAAAACCCTTTCAGAAGGGGAACTGGTTGCAGGAATGCAGAGGTATTTTCTGGCCAGTGCAGACAATCTCGGATAATGCTCCTTGTGAACCTTCCACCACACTAACGGATCATCTTCACTGTCAGTGTTGCCTAAGAACAGATAAGAGTGTAGCTCCAAGGACAAGCTTTCGGATTGTTGTTGCTGTGAGCCTGAGGCTGGATCTGGTGCCCCTTCACTTTGTGCTGCTTTGAAAAAGCTACCCAAGCTCTTTCGAGCCTTCTTTGAAGGACCAGTGCCACTATTAGTAGTTGTTGTAGTGGGGCTTTCCTTAACTGTTAGCTTTGACATCTCCTCTTTTAGTCTGTTCTGGACAACAGTTTTGTTATCTTCATTAACGTAAGTCATCTTAAACCTGGGATCGAGGGTTGTCGCTATGTCGAGAAGGTCTTGTGTTTTTTGGTCCTGATATTTTTCCTCCAGATACCCGATGATCTTTGATTTCATTGTGCAAATGAGATCAGAGTCATCTTCCTTAACAGCCAAAACAGAAGACTGAAATAGTTGTAGAGCAGGTTTCACAGAAGAGACACTGACATACTGCTCTCCTGAAAGAGCATCTGTGAAGTCTGCCAGTGGGGTGAGAGTCTTGTCCACAGCCTCCAGGACCTCTAGGTCTTGCCATGTTGGCAAGAGGTGCCTAGCCTTGCGGTCAGAAGAGAGGACATGGGTGATGGCAGCTTGCTGTTCAAGTATCCTCCTCACCATAGCCTGCCTAGATCCCCACCTTGTTGGGCACTCTGTCTTGAGCTTGTGGTCTGGTAAACCTAGTTGTTTTTGTGCCTCAGAAAGCTCCCTCTTCCTCCTCCAACTGTAGCTAAAACACCCGACAAGCTTTTTGCACAAACCCATAGCACGCTCAATTCTTGGGTCCTTCATTGCATTCTCTATTGCGAGATGAAGCCTATGGCCAAAACACTGCAGTCGAGTCCAGTGATTTATGGATATGGCCTTTACAATGTTGCTTCCGTTGTCTGTAGTGATGCACACAAGATTTTTCTCCTCCAATTTCCAGTTTATGAGAGCATCCTTTAATCCCTGCGCCAAAGCTTCGCCAGTGTGGTCCTCAGGGAAAAACCCAGTTTGTAGGCACCGACTTTTCATCTCAAAATCGTCATTGATGAAATGGATTGTTAAGCTCATGTACGGTTCCATTGCTCTGCTGGACCATAAATCTGAAGTTGCTGCAAAATTAAGTACATCTCGCAATTCTGTTGCAACTGTTTCACGACATTTGGTGTACAGAGCAGGGATTGCAACATGGGAAAAATAAGTACGAGAGGGCACTTGAAAGCGCTTATCAAGGGTTTGAATTAGTTTTTTAAACCCCTCTTTTTCAACAGTGGTCACGGGAGCCATGTCTTTAGCCAGGTGAAATGTGATTGCTTGTGTTATTTCTTTGCACCTGACAGAGGTTGTTGAGTACGGTGTTGCATTATATAATGTTCCTTTAATTGACATTTGTTTTGTCTGGCTGCAGGTACTTTGTGATTGAGCGGCGGCGGTTTTGTTTTTCCGTAACATCTCATATTGTTGTATGTGATTACGTTTCAGGTGATTAAACAGATTGGTGGTGTTGCCCTTTGGTGCACAAACAACGGCTAAACATTGCTTGCAGTAGATGGTTTGCTGAGTGTCATCATCTGGTTTGAATCCGAAATGAGCCCACACTTCGGAATAAGCTCCTCTTTTTGGAACAAAAACATCTTGGTTTTTATCAGACTCACTTGCGCATTGCTCTACCTCTGCGCCGGCCTCTGCGCCGGCCTCTGCAGAGTCTGCACTGGCCTCTGCCTCACTCATGTAGAATATTGGTTCAGTTTGTTTTTAACTTCTCGACGGTACACTTCTGCTGTTCTGATGCAGTTAACTAACATAAGTACATACGTACATCTGTGTCCTTGAAAATATTGTCTGAACAAGAACAACGAGCCCAGCTGGGCTAAAGAGTCCTGTGTGACTGTGTGTATATTCTCCAGGTGCTGCTGCAGCTCTTGTTCTCTTAATATTCAACTGGGTGTGGTTGACTGGACATGTGTGTACCTATAGAGAAAACAAAACGAGAGCGCACAGTCTGTCATCCGCCTTTAGTTTAAAACACTTGCAGCTAATGCACTGACATTTAAAAGGCAATGAATCAAACAGTGTGTTTTTTTTGTTTTTTTTGCTTGGCAATGTTGCTTCCCTTCAGGCTATTCACCGAGGCCGACAACAGCGGAACAGTCCAGGCACCAGGCTCCATTTTCGTCAAGCCCCGATAGAATAAAAGCCATAGATGAGCAAATCTCTGACTTTATCCAGCAATGCCATGCTGGGACTTTTAGTTCCAATGACTAGAAATGCCTGTCCAACACTGTGGTCTCCTAATGGAGAAGGCAAGTGTTATAAAACTAAATGGGAATGTATTGTATGGGAGGAAGAATAAGAGCCATAGAGGAGCAGATCTCTGACTTCTGCAGAGGCCAGACAGGGCATTGCTGGATAAACCATGCTGGGACTTGTAGTTCCACAGACTAGAAATGCCTGGCTGGCTGCCCAACGCTGGTCTCCTAATGGTGATCAAAGCAACAGAGGAGAAGATCTGACTTATCCAGCATTGCCCTGTCTGGCCCCTGTAGTATTTGCTGAGACTTGTAGTTCCACAGACATCAATCTTCTGCCACATGTATCTCCCAGTAGAAAGCTCCCACCCCGATCACCCTCCTCCTCTTAAAAAAAGAAAAATCTATAGTTAAACTCAACAAGAAAACAACAAATATATATATATATATATATATTATATTTTTTGTTGAGTTTTACTTGATGCACTGCACATGGTGACATGGAATAATACAGGACACATTCATTCATTGCCAGATCATATGAACACAATACATCGTTTTATTATTGATACTAAAAATAGATGGGTTTTATCATTTACCTGGAAAATCATATAAGGCGCTAAGGTGACAATGTTTTCATGTTTCAGCTCCTGGAAGCTCCTGGAATGAAAGCACCAAATGTCAAATATTTCACCATCTAACTGCCATGCTGTTACTCAGTAACTCATCACACCACAAACCATTCAGGTTTACCTGGCTTCAGGATTTTCTTCCCTAAAAGGATCGGGCCAGAACCAGCCACTGCCAGCCAGGTCGGTCGGAGCCTCGGTCCTGCTTCTGTGGATGGAACACAAGTGCGTAGTCACTGCAGTGTTTCCCGGCTCTCTCCGACAAAACGTGGTGCCGCCCATGCCCAGGCATCACCGCGGCGCATCACGCATCACGCTCTCTCTGCTCTGCCTGACGTCAGTGCGCCCGACGTCAGTTCCTGTATCGGCGCCATTTGCGTGCGCTCCACCCTGGTTCCGACGTCTTTTCTAAAAATACAAAAAATCGCGGTAATCCAGGATCGAGATCGCGGGGGGGGGTGAATCGAGATCGCGATTCTCATACGATTAATCGTGCAGCTCTACGTGGAGTCCCCCCAAAAATCCATACCAGACCCTTATCCGAGCACGCAACCTGGCCGGCCGCAGGGGAAGAGGGGGGGGACGAGAGAGCGGCCCCCCTCCCTCTTGAACCGTACCAGGCCACATGTCCTCAACATGGGGAGGATGTCCCCATGTTGATGGGGACAAGGGCCTCATCCCCACAACCCTTGCCCGGTGGTTGTGGGGGTCTGCGGGCGGGGGGCTTATCGGAATCTGGAAGACCCCTTTAACAAAGGGGACCCCCAGATCCCGCCCCCCATGTGAATTGGTAAGGGGTACATTGTACCCCTACCATTTCACAAAGAAAGTGTAAAAAAATGTAAATAAAAACACACAAACACCTTGTAAAAGTCCTTTATTAAAAAAAAACAAAAAAAAAAACATTCCAGCGATGAAATCCAGTGTCCCGCGGCGATCCCGACGTCCAGCGCTGATGGGGAACTTTGTTTGCTGTGTAATACATGTATAGACCCGCCCCTTCTCATGTTCCGCATCAGGTCCTCAGCCTTACACCTAGTCATTGGCTGAGCGGACCTGATGGGGAACTTGAGAAGGGGCGGGTCTATACATGTATTACAAAGTGCGAGAAATTCCCCATCAGGTCCGCCCCCTCGGTATGTCAGACCCCGCCTACGTCATTGGCCTGAGCGGGAAACTTCCTTCACTGTGTAAATTTAAATTACACAGTGAAGGAAGTTCCTGGCTCAGGCCAATGACGTAGGCGGAGTCGGACATACCGAGGGGGCGGACCTGATGGGGAACTTCGTTCGCTGTGTAATACATGAATAGACCCGCCCCTTCTCGCGTTCCGCATCTGGTCCGCTGAGTGGACCTGATGGGGAACTTTAGAAGGGGTGGGTCTATACATTTAAAACACTGCAGAGGAAGTTCCCCATCAGGTCCGCTCAGGCACAACCAATGACTGACAGCGCTGGACATCGGGATCGCCGCGGGACACTGGATTTCATCGCTGGAATGTTTTTTTTTTTTTTTTTTTAATAAAGGACTTTTCCAAGGTGTTTGTGTGTTTTTATTTAAAAAATTTTACACTTTCTTCGTGAAATGGTAGGGGTACAATGTACCCCTTACCAATTCACATAGGATGGGGCCGGGATTTGGGGGTCCCCTTTGTTAAAGGGGCTTCCAGATTCCGATAAGCCCCCTGCCCGCAGACCCCCACAACCACCGGGCAAGGGTTGTGGGGATGAGGCCCTTGTCCCCATCAACATGCACTTTGCACTTGTAGTTTGCACTTGTAGTGCAAAGTGGATTTGCCTTTAGTAAATAACCCCCAAAGTCTCTTAATAGCACCCCCAAGCTCACCTTTCTCATGCTCCCTAAGTACTCCATCTGAGCTGTTGCAATAAATTTTTCCAGGTAGGAGAGAGCATTTGACCTCTTCCAAGCATGCAATGCTCGGGCCTAAGCACCAATCTTCAGACACAAACACTCACATAACATGAGGGGGGTGATATCATGTGATATCATCAACCTTGTATAAGCTCTCACACCATCCAACATGAGTTCACACAGGGTTACCTCCTAGAACGAACAAAGCAGTGGGGAAGGTCATTATAAGTAGGTTGGGCAAAGATTCTCTTTAGATTCAGTATGTTCTTTTTCTGCTGTAGATAAGAAAACAAATGCACACATCTGATTAGGCTGTCTTTTTCCTTTCAGTTTTCATGTAAGGGTCCCATTATTCTTAGAATAAATTGTCTTTTAACCTAATCAGAGCTGAAACATACTATGACGCACCAGGTCATCTTGCACGAGAAACCAAATGTGAGTTAAAAAGCTTATTCCACATTTTTATGCCCATATAGAGTTTTTTTTTGCTTTTGTTCATGACTGAGTGTTGAATTAAAAAAACAGTGTATGACAGCTCCTTAAATTACTGTACATACCTCAGTAACTTATTACATTGTTGGGTTTTGACGTCAAGTACTGAAATATCTATCTGATTAAAGGTACAATAAACAACAAGTCATACCAAGAAATCTTGAATAGTCTTCACAAGAAACATCAGCATGCCATGAATCAGAAAGTAGCTAAACAATTGCGCATATCAACAGAAAAACAACTTGCCAGACAAATTATCAATGTGTAGCTGCCGTAAAATTTAGATAAGCAATGTGCACAAATAAAATAATCCAGTTGGAAGGTTTCTTGTTAGTATATGTAGCGATACCCCCAAACTAAGGGAGCCGCTGGTTTGCTTTTGGGCCCTGTACACAGCACAGCCAACCCCCGGCAATCTACTCAGCCCGTCTCTGGCACAGCTAGTCTAGGGGTGGTATTTCTATATAACTTCATACCAGATATACATATAGACTCCAATACCAGATTGATAAAATGTAAAAGGTTTACTTGTAGATAAAAAGGGTTAACAATCAATATCACATATAACACTTGCATGCAGAGCCCTGCAGTACTACTAGCACTAGTTAACTATAGTGCGCAATTAGTTCTAACACACACTAACATATAGCTTGAGTCCCTGTTAGCAATATGGCGCCCAACAGTACTATCAACTCCCAGTCAGGCCTGACCCAGTTAAAGCTCAGTCTTTAGAGAAGGAATCTTTGCATGCCAGATGATTGGTGGTGCACATACAGGAACAATATTTGTAATCCAACAAGGTCTAAGGTAATGGAAACAACTCCCCGGAGACTATGTAACTTAGTCCTCCAACTAGTCTCCTGACAGGAAAAGGGGAAATATAACCCGATGGGCCAAGGCAGTCTATAGGCCTAATAAAGTACTCGATTATAGTTGTGAGCAGGTGCTCTCTCACCCCTCCGGACTCGATCCCAGTCCGGGACTCCCACCGCTGTGTCTCCGCACACACAGGATCTGCCACCGCCTGATCTCCGGTTCACTGACGTCCCTGAGGCAGGTAGATGTCTGTAGCCGCACAGGCTCCGCAGCGAGGTGGAAGGCTCTCTGGAAGTGCGCAAGGCCCAGGCCTCGGGCGCTACACTCGCAGCAGGTCCGCACAGGAAATCCTCTTGCTAGCCGCGTGGTGTCCAAAGAGGCCGGGCTAAGCCTCGCCCTCCCCTTTTATACCCCACCCATGAGTCTCTGCAGCAGCCCAATGCACCCTGGGTGCCAAACGGGATTCTGGGTAACGTAGTCCAAGGGGCCTCAATGGAGACCCCGCTACACACTCCCTCCACTTAAACTCTTTGGTCCCCAAAGATAATTGTCAACAAACACTACACACAACATTAGACAAAGCTGCATATGATGTCGGCAGAGGAAGTTCCCACCAAAAATGAGAGGGTGAACTTCCTCGCCCACAGGTCACACTATCATAAGTGGCCTGCCTAACTGTGCCAGTTGGTGAGTTGGGGTTGCCCTCCACCAAATGAACAGTGGAGGGATCAGGTCTTTCTGCACTCCTCCTGGCAGTTGCCACAGTGTCCTCCGAGCTCCTCCCCATTTGTGGGTAAGTCAGCCTTCGGGGAGGCCTTATGGCCCTTTTCTCCCTCCGCTCTCTTGGGATTTCTGGCTCCAACACTTCCGGAGCAGACATGGCAGCTTCCACTGTTTCTGAAACATTTAACTCAGGAGCAGGAGGATTCACAGAAAATCTTGGATCCTCCTCTGGGAGCAAGTCGAGGGCATCTTCCCATGAGTCTGATAGAGGGCTGGACGGGATAAATTCAGTAGCTTCTGCATTTAGTTTGGGTACAGTGGAGCTCACTGGAGATGATGGGCACCCGGTTGACTCCTTCACCGGGGCCCTCTGAAGTTTTCCACTGGCTTGCGATTATTTATCTTCTTTTTCTTGGGACTAGAACATACTTTCGCAATATGGCCAACTCCTACGCAGTTAAAACAGACCACATCCCCCCAGTCTTGTAGGGAAGTGGGTGCTGAGGTATCTGGGAACAACTCCTTCTTCGGTCCACTATTTTCTACGACCCTTGGATCCTTTGCCATCAAAGAGGTCAGCATCTCCAACACCTGAGACATCTGTGACTTCAGTGTATCTACTTCTGGGTCTCTTTCAGGGGTCATGGCTGATCTGACCATTACCGGTATAGAAGGGGTATGCACCTTGATCGCTTGCTGATCCTTCTGCAGGGCCTCTTCATCTCTAATGATCTTTACCCGATCAGGGTAATTCAGTGAGATGCCTCCTCCAGAGGTTTTCAAGTGGAGCCAGACTGGATCCGAGCGTAACGCTTCCTTTAAGATCTGCTTCATCTTTGCCGCATCTATGGCTTGGGGTACCATCCCTTTTTTTAGCACGATCTGACAAAGCATCTTGTTCAGTCTTCTGACATACTCTGACAGCCTTTCTCCTGGCTGCTGAAAGGTGTGTTCGAACTGATACACCAGTTCCGTTACTTTTTCTAACTGACCGAACTCCTCTTGTAGCATGGCTAAGCAGTCATAAGCCGTGCAGGCAGCATTTCCAAACCGGATACTTTTTACAGCTTCCGCAGCCGCGCCTTTCAGACTTTCCATCACGCGCTGCTTCTTCTGTGCTTCAGGCACCTCCCATGCCTCTACTGCTGACAAGGCCTGTTCGATCCAGGTATCAAAGTCTTCCTCCCCTACAGGGACGGGCAGCCTCCCTGAAAATGTTCTCAGCTTCCGGTAGCTGGCCTCTACATGTACCGTATTTGTTTGCTGACACTTTGGAAGCAGATCTTCCAAAGCATTTAAAAGCTCTGGCCCTATGGCTGTAATGGGTGTCACCGGAAGTGTCATCCTTCTCTGCTTCTCTGCTGTATGGGGTATCCCTGGCGGTGATCCCGTTGGGGATGGCGGAGGTGGCTCCGTCTTCACAGTTATTGCGTGCACCAGACCATAAGTTTTGTTATCCAGAGCCTGCACACTTTGCCCTTTAAAGTTCCCCGGTACTCCATCCATCCACTCTATAAGTGCATACTGAAACAAGGTGTCTGGGGCTGATTTCAGGTCTATCACCCATGGTGTATGATTTGGGGATAGTGACACTGCAAGTCACTCTGCCGCGCTTACTGACCATTCTTCTCCCGGGAGACTAATGACCACTGACGTGTCTGGGTTTGTCCTGGCTGCTTCGCACCACGCTTTCACTTCTAGCGGGTCCATGCCGGTACGTTTGGCGTGTCTGCTTGCCATATACAGGATCCCGGAACAATGCCCCCATGTGTAGCGATACCCCCAAACTAAGGGAGCCGCTGATTTGCTTTTGGGCCCTGTACACAGAACAGCCAACCCCCGGCAATCTACTCAGCCCGTCTCTGGCACAGCTAGTCTAGGGGTGGTATTTCTATATAACTCTATACCAGATATACATATAGACTCCAATACCAGATTGATAAAATGTAAAAGGTTTACTTGTAGATAAAAAGGGTTAACAATCAATATCACATATAACACTTGCATGTAGAGCCCTGCAGTACTACTAGCACTAGTTAACTATAGTGCGCAATTAGTTCTAACACACACTAACATATAGCTTGAGTCCCCGTTAGCAATATGGCGCCCAACAGTACTATCAACTCCCAGTCAGGTCTGACCCAGTTAAAGCTCATTCTCTAGAGAAGGAATCTTCGCATGCCAGATGATCGGTGGTGCACATACAGGAACAATATTTGTAATCCAACAAGGTCTAAGGTAATGGAAACAACTCCCTGGAGACTATGTAACTTAGTCCTCCAACTAGTCTCCTGACAGGAAAAGGGAAAATATAACCCGATGGGCCAAGGCAGTCTATAGGCCTTATAAAGTACTCGATTATAGTTGTGAGCAGGTGCTCTCTCACCCCTCCGGACTCGATCCCAGTCCGGGACTCCCACCACTGTGTCTCCACACACACAGGATCTGCCACCGCCTGATCTCCGGTTCACTGACGTCCCTGAAGCAGGTAGATGTCTGTAGCCGCACAGGCTCCGCAGCAAGGTGGCACGCTCTCTGGAAGTGCGCAAGGCCCAGGCCTCGGGCCCTACACTCGCAGCAGGTCCGCACAGGAAGTCATCTTGCCAGCCGTGTGGTGTCCAAAGAGGCCGGGCTAAGCCTCGCCCTCCCCTTTTATACCCCACCCTGAGTCTCTGCAGCAGCCCAATGCACCCTGGGTGCCAAACGGGATTCTGGGTAACGTAGTCCATGGGGCCTCAACGGAGACCCCGCTACATATATATTACATAACACTTTATAGCTATATGTATGAAGCTTCATTAGAAATGAAAAAGCAAAGGTTAACTTAAACCAAGCAATATGAATGTTAAGCAAAGGTTGGTATTCATGCTATACTCCAGTCAAAGTTTACCTGTGTGCAAAATAAAAATATAACATATGTAATACAGTCTGACATTAACATTAACATGTCAGTATCTGTGTTTGTAAGTCACCCAGTAATGTCGTTTTTTTACATGTTGATCCTGCATGTAGATACTTTTCCCACTTATCCCTTTTATTGTTATTGGGATATTATTAATATTATTGGCATGTAAAAAAACTAAATCAATTTGAGACTTTTAAGGTGACTAGCAATACTACACATTTGTTTTCAATAAAAATAAATCCTATTTACTGAGTTGCATGAATAGAAGTGATGTCACTTAACAGTGTATCTCACACATAACACAATGGGTGTTATTTACGAAAGGCAACTCCACTTTGCACTACAAGTGCAAACTACAAGTGCAAAGTGCACTTGAAATTGCACTGAAAGTGGACTTGGAAGTGCAGTTGCTGTAGATCCGAGGGGGACATGCAAGGAAAATAAAAAACAGCATTTTAGCTTGCACGTGATTGGATAATAAAATCAGCAGAGCTTCCCCTCATTTCAGATTTACCCCTCAGATTTACAGTGACTGCACTTCCAAGTGCACTTTCAGTGCAATTTCAAGTGCACTTTGCACTTGTAGTGCAAAGTGGATTTGCCTTTAGTAAATAACCCCCAATATGTCACTTCCACATTATCCTATACTATTTAAAATAAATAATTTTCTGAGCACCAGAAACCAAAAACACCATTCAATTTGCTTATATTATTTAAAGCAAACTCAGCCATCCATCCATGTCTCCGTGCTTTATTTTGCTAAGAAATCTCCTTGAAAAGCGCCCTCTAGTATTCCTGGCTGTGGCCATCTTGAGTAAGGGCAGATGATTCATGTAGCATTTACTTCCTGGATTGCATCTTCCCTTAGCTCAGGCATACAGACAGGAGAGAGTGATTAGCTGAGAAAACCCTTCCATCTCTTCTGAAGACTCCTGGGATTTATGACATAATTTGCATAGGCCTGGAAACCAGGAGGTAACTGAAGAAACGTAAAAAAAAGTTTAAAAGCCGCGGGCCACCCCCCCAAGAAAATTGGGCACCAGCTGCCACAGATTGTAGTAATAGAGCAGCCTTTCTCATGAGCACCCCTCATGCCATAGCAGTGCAGTCCTTTTTTTTGGGCAACAAGTGTTCATTGTGTTCTCTCTCCTTTGGCCTATGATGAGCACAATGTCTGTGACAGGAGAGAGTACACACTGTGCACATGCATCCCAAAAGAACAGGATAGTACTCCCTCCTGCAGTACTAGGGGGTGCACGATAACTCAGGACAGAGCTCTTTAGGTTTGCAAGGGATTTGAAGAAGCTTCTTTTATATTTGGTTGTGGACTTTGTTGCTTAAACAGGAAGGGAGCCTTGGCTGGTAGGTAGGTTTAGCACTGCTATGCACATAGGAGACAACATAGTTTGTGTACACTTCCCAACAGAATATCTTTTTTTTAAATTGTTTTACTGGGGGTCACACGACCCAGTAAAACAATTAGTTTCCATAATGCTCACACTACACAGGTCAATTTGATCGCTCGTTATTACTGTCTAGTCAATATATTATTAAACTACTTTTAAAACCGATCATATTTAGGCTTGGTTCAAACTGGTGCGATGCGGGAAGCCCTGCGAATCCACTGCAGGTTCCCGCATCGCAGCCGACTCGCAGGCAGTTCACACTGCCATATGCAAACCGCTGGGAGTGTCAATACAAAGTTAATGACACCCCCAGATCGGTTCGCATATAGCAGTGCGAACTGTCAATTCGGACATGAATCGGATGGAATGAGTGTTCACATTTCTGATTGATTCTGGTGCGGACCAAAAAAAGGGTCCTGCACGACTTTGGTCTGAATGCAATGCAAATTCAGCCATACAATGTGTATGGCTAAATTTGCATTGCACATACATCGCATGTGATTTGCACAGCAGTGCGATGCGAATCACATGCGAAAGTGTGAACCCAGCCTCAAGATTGTGACTCAAGACTCAAAAAATGTATTTTCATTCTAAAATCAAAATACTGATTTCAATGGCATTCAATCAAATGGATAGTGATATAATTTAGTTTTGGTAAACATAACTGCTGATTACTGCAGGTTTTTTTAATGATTGAATAATTTCCATTTTCTGTACTTTTTTTTGAATCAACTTTATTGAACACACATCTATTTGCTATAAGTAAAGTAAACCTGGTTGGAGTTCACAAAATGCAAAAGATACATTCTGCCTTGTAGTCATGTATGCTTCTCAACAGCACACATAATAATTCAGCATTCTGATGTCAATTTAAAGCTATTATGGTATATTACATATACTTTTGAAAAGCCATTTACGAGTGTCATATTCCCATATTTCATATCCTGTTGTGTAATTCTGAAATGTGTCTGCCTTTGGCAATCCTCTAAAGTCATGCTGCTAAAAACATACCAGTCGTGGGTGCTCGTATTCTCTCAGATCCATTTCCTCCTACACAAGTTAGTGTATGAATGACTCCACACATTGCTGTTTTGGAAAGCTAAAGTCAACTTTATTGTTCCAGCAAATCAGAGATTGCGCCACACCAGCAGCTCTTTCTGATGTGTTCTTCATCATAGAACCCGAGTAGGGGGTTACGCACTAGTAGGGGATGATGTGTGTCAGAAAGAGTTGCTGGTGTGAAGTGCAGTGTTCTCTGATGTGCTGCAACAATGAAGTTGATTTTAGATTTCCAAAACACCAGTGTGAGGCTTCATTCATACATTGACTTGTGTGGCTGTGCTTTAAATTGTCTTTCTACAATGCAGTTGAAGTTGGAAAACATTTGCAGGTTATCAGTTTATCATTAATTCAAAACATAGTATTTGCTTACTACAGTAAGTGCTGGATTGTCAGACTTTTTAAATGTCCTTTAGCTTTGCACCAGTATGCCAATTCAAATGTATAAATTGTTCACCGATTGAAATATTGTATGCTCAACATTATGAATGTGGAGCTACTTAGCTTCATTTAGGCAGGTCATACATTGTGCAGTTTTCTTTCCTGCAACCCTGGGTTGGGAATCCCTCCCACAGCGTTTCCCCACCGGCAGAAATTTGCACATTTTGTTTTGTGTTTGAGCACATGTTTTATTCAAAATTACACTTTTTCACTCCTGATGAAGCCCCTTTATGTTGAAACATGTTGAGTTTTGGGGTTGGGGTGCTCATGTTTTGATGTGCTTTGTATTATCAGGGGATGCAGGGTGAAATTGAAAAATAGTCTGGTGTAGGAGGCACTCATTAGTATGACCAAGTTTTGGACATGTTGGGGAATGTTTCTCTTCAAGGAAAACTTAATTTGAATATTCCTTCCAGA
Source organism: Rana muscosa (assembly GCA_029206835.1). Lineage (NCBI taxonomy): Eukaryota > Metazoa > Chordata > Amphibia > Anura > Ranidae > Rana > Rana muscosa. Next base: position 142,532,562 of record CM055122.1, read on the forward strand.
TTTTGTATCCTCTGCATCCACCCGCAGGTTTGGGATTTTTGCCAACATATGTTATTTTAGCTGTGCATGAATAAAAGTCATGTTTTAGAGCTTGGTGGGTTCTGTGCGTAGAGAGATTGACTCACGGCTCTCTCATTGATTTATCAGTTGTGATTTCCACACAGTAGCCTGTAACTACCGTAATTTGGTTCTAAATAGTCAGGCAAATTTATTGGCTTATAGGTATATTTTCTGTAAATGCATGCATGAATTTTATATGTCTTCCCAGCTATCTTCTGTGAACTGCTAGTTCTAGTACTAACCCACTTTCTTTCTTAGGGTGAAAATACAGCTCCTCCATAAAAAATTGGGTGCTCATTGTCATCCCCAGGATCGGAATTGTATTACTGGACAGGAATTATGTTACTGGCAGGATCAGCAGATGAAAATAAAGAAAAAAAGTCTGAATAAAGAAAACGAATGCAGCCACAACAACTAGGAACTGTAATGTATTATATTTTAAAGTGGATCTTCACCCTCAGATTGAACCTCCCTCCCCTCCACCCCCTCCCCTCTTCTAAACAAATAGTGCTCTTTTTTTTTGGTTGTTTATTCACCCTTTTTTAAGTAAAGACTTCAGCCCCCCTCTACCATGCACCTCTCTCACATAGGTGAATGACAGTCTCCTGGGGGTATGCATGTTACATATGCCAGGAGGCATAGTCTTTCATGTAAAAAGGAAGGGGAGGGGTGGACCTAGCGGGGCATCATTTGGAGGCCCGCGGGCTGAGGCCAGAAGAGCTGGCAGGCTCCAAATGACATCAGAAAACATAGTGGTGCGAGACCCAATTAGTGGCAGAAGAAAAGAGGATTCTGCAGGACAATGCTAGATCTGCTGGGTGGGTGAATATCTGAGCTTTGCGGAATACACTCAGTAGGCAGGGGTTTAAAAAAAAAAAATGGAGGAGAGGCGAAGATCTTAAGTTTTGATTTTAGATTTGCTTTAAGTGCATCCATATTAAGTAATGTGTAAGTATAAGACTTAAATGTATTTATTACCTGTAGAGTTCCTGTGCCCACAACTTTGCAAATAGCACCACACAGTCTGACACACCTGGCTGAGTGGGGCATATTTAATATATTTATATACCGTATATATACAAATCCTGAATATGACAATAAGTAAACAGTAGTGGAGTACAACTACTCCTAAATCAGGCATGCACAGCCTGTGGCCCTCCAGCTGTTGAATAACAAGAAGTCCCATGAGGCATTGCAAGGCTGACAGTTAATCGCTTGAGGACCAGCCACAGCAGTTACACTGCGGCAGGTTGGCTCCTCTGGGGGAACCATCGTAGCTGTACGTCGGTCGCTTTAAGCGGTGCTAGCAGGCGCACGCGCGGGGACATCCTCCCCATGTTGAGGGCATGTGGCCTGGTACTGTTCTGGAAGGGGGGCGCTCTCTCGTTCCCCCTCTTTTCCTGCAGCCTGCCAGGTTGCGTGGTAGGATAAGGGTCTGGTATGGATTTTTTGGGGGGAGCCCTACTCCATTTTTTTTTTAATTTTGGCGTGGGGTTCCCCTCCAAATCCATACCAGACCTGAAGGGCCTGGTATGGAATATGGAGGGACCCCCACGCAATTTTTTTTTAATTTTAGTTTTTTTCAATGACTTTTATTTGTATTGCACAGGACCCGACAATTCATTATAGCCGCGAGTAGTTTTAAATGACTTTTTTCCCTTTAGAAATGTCATTTTGTGCAGGGATTGTTCTAAACACGGGGAAAATGTGCCACTTTACAGGCATACTATAGACACCACCCAAGTACGAAATTTAAAGGAATATTTCACTTTTATTGTTTCACTTTAAGCATTATTAAAATCACTTCTCCCGAAAAAACAGCAGTTTTCAAAACTTTTTTTTGCATTGATACATGTCCCCTGGGGCAGGACCCGGGTCCCCAAACACTTTTTATGACAATAACTTGCATATAAGCCTTTAAAATTAGCACTTTTGATTTTTCGTTCGTGTCCCATAGACTTTAACAGTGTTTGCACGTTCGAACAAATGTTTTGCCTGTTCGCATGTTCTGCTGCGAACCGAACTGGGGGGTGTTCGGCTCATCCCTACTGGGGGATAAGCTGAGTGGGGGTACTCCCAAGCTGGGGTTTTACTGGGCACCTTTAAAACAAATAGAAAATCAACACACACAGAGCATTTGTCAAGATGAATTCATTTTAAAAAAGCATCACAGAAGCTTCACTGAAGATTTATTGATGCATCAAAAACACATCAAAGAAGCAGGTTGAAGCAGTAGGCGATTTCATGTGTGTTGAAATTGAAACAATTGTAAATGAGCTATAGGTATCATCCTGTAGTTGTGCCTGTGTAAATGTCTCCACTGCTGCCAGATGAATACCGTATTTATCGGCGTATAACACACACTTTTTTCCCCTTAAAATCAGGGGAAATCGTGGGTGCGTATTATACGCCGATACTCCGCCGATTCCCCTGCTGAAACGAGCGAGAGGAGGCGAGCGGAGCCGAAGCCGAAGTACACTCGGCTTTACTCGGCTCCTCTCGCAGTCCCGCCCATCTCTGACTGCGCCACTGACATAGAGAAAGCCGAGTGTACTTTGGCTAGTCTCGGCTCCTCTCGCAGTCCTGCCCCTGACTGTGAGCAGAGCCGAGTCTAGCCGAAGTACACTCGGCTTTCTCTGTCAGCGGCGCAGTCAGTGGAGATGGGTGGGACTGCGAGAGGAGCCGAGTCTAGCCGAAGTACACTCGGCCCCGCTCGCTCCTCTCCACAGAAATCGGCGCCAAATTTTAAAAAACGCAGAGACTGACAAGCCTGCAAAGGCACTGGGCAAGGCTGCAGATGGACAGATGGACACTGGGCAAGGCTGCAGATGGACAGATGGTCACTGGGCAAGGCTGCAGATGGACAGATGGTCACTGGGCAAGGCTGCAGATGGACACTGGGCAAGGCTGCATGCTGCATTTAAATGTAAGTTTTTTTTCCTTGAATTTCCCTCCTAAAAGTTTTTTTCCTTAAAATTCCCTCCTAAACTTGGGGTGCGTGTTATACGCCGGCGCGTGTTATACGCCGATAAATACGGTAATTATTTTCCCGTCAGTGCTGCAGACTTGGCTACTTACCTCTCAAAGAGATCCCAATACTCCCTTCAAATCCTCCATCAGCTTTTTTTTCCAGATGGAGAGATACAGTATCTCATAAAAGTGAGTACACCCCTCACATTTTTGTAAATATTTTATTATATCTTTCCATGTGACAAAACTGAAGAATTGACACTTTGCTACAATGTAAATTAGTGAGTGTACAGCTTGAATAACAATGTAAATTTGCTGTCCCCTCAAAATAACTCAACACACAGCCTTTAGGCCCCTTTCACACTGAGGCACTTTGCAGGCGCTTTTGCGCTCTAAATAGCGCCTGCAATGCGCCCCAAAAAAGCCTCTCAATACTATCCAATGTGAAAGCCCGAGGGCTTTCACACTGGAGCGTTGCGCTTGCAGCAGGCTCAAAAAACTCCTGCAAGCCGCATCTTTGAGGCGCAATAGGTGCGCTAAAAATAGCGCTCCTGTAGCGCCCCTGCCCATTGAAATCAATGGGGTAGCGCCTCTAATACGCCCGCAAAACGCCTCAAAGAGGCGTTATTGCGGGCGTTTTTAACCCTTTTTCGGCCGCTAGCGGGGGTTAAAATACCCCCGCTAGCGCCCGCAAATCGCGGCCAAAAAACCGGTATAGCGGCGCTAAAAATAGCGCCGCTATACCGCCAGCGCATCCAGCGCCTCAGTGTGAAAGTAGCCTTAATGTCTAAACCGCTGGCAACAAAAGTGAGTACACCCCTAAGTGAAAATGTCCAATTTGGGCCCAAAGTGTCAATATTTTCTGTGGTCACCATTATTTTCCAGCACTGCCTTAACCCCCTTGGGCATGGAGTTCACCAGAGCTTCACAAGTTGCCACTGGAGTCCTCTTCCACTCCTCCATGACAACATCACAGAGCTGGTGGAAGTTAGTGACCTTGTGCTCCTCCACCTTCCATTTGAGGATGCCCCACAGATGATCAATAGGGTTTAGGTCTGGAGACATGCTTGGCTTGACATGACCTTTAACTCAGCTTCTTTAGCAAGGCAGTGGTCATCTTGGAGTTGTGTTTGGGGTCGTTATCCTGTTGGATTACTGCCCTGCGGCCCAGTCTCCGAAAGAAGGGGATAATGCTCTGCTTCAGTATGTCTCAGTATATAGAAAGGTTGGAAAGAGTAATAACTGTCAAAAACTGTGGACTTTGTGGGCATAACATGAGGCAGTAATTATAAAAATATATCTTAATATTATTATTATTATTATTACAAAAAGTATTATTAAAATGACATAAAAGTGACAAACAACAACACCCTTTACTTGACAAGATACCCAATAGAACAAACATAGAGGCATGGATCCTTTCAATAAGTTGGTGAAAAGTCCATAAATTGTGCAGAAGAATGGTATGTATACATATCAAAGGGTTAGGTCCATGAACTCCTCCATGCTAGCTTGTCAATGCATTTCACAATATTGCTTCCTCAGGACATAATGGGCAGGTGCTGATATACAATTAAAAAATATACAAAAAGAGAAAAAGAGTATATGAATAAGTATCAACAGCATTAACACTATGTATGTACATATGTATTAAACAATTATTTATATATATAGATATAGATATAGATATATATATATATATATACATACACATCTTGGAAAAACACACACACAAACAAAAGGAACAAAACAAAACAACACATACATGCTTGCCTGATTGGCCTTGGGTGACACCACACAAAACTGATTAGGAGCCAAACCAATCCTTCCAAGGATCAAATTCCAAATATAGAGGGCATTCAACTCTCCTACGGGACACCTGGATCAGGGGGGAAACAATCCAACCTCCAGGATGACCAAGGTGACTGGCAATTCTATAAATAGAGTAGGCATTGTTATATAAAGTATCTCTCATGCCGCGTACACATGACCGTTTTTCATGACGAGAAAAATGCCATTTTTTAAAATGGTCATTAAAAGCGATCGTGTGTGGGCTCCAGAGCATTTTTCACGACGTGAAAAATGGGCATTAAAAATTTGGAACATGCTCTAATTTTTCTCGTTGTTTTTCTCGTCATGAAAAACGGCCGTGTGTAGGCTTTAACGACGTGAAAAAAACGGCGCATGCTCAGAAGCAAGTGATGAGACGGGAGCGCTTGTTCTGGTAAAACTAGCGTTCGTAATGGAGATAGCACATTCGTCACGCTGTAACGGACTGAAGAGCACGAGGCTGAAAAGCGCAAATTGTCTCTCACCAAACTTTACTAACACAAGGATCAGCAAAAGCAGCCCAAAGTGTGGCGCCATCCGAATGGAACTTCCCCTTTATAGTGCCGTCGTACATTTTGTACGTCACCGCGCTTTGCTCTAGCAGTTTTTTTCATGATCGTGTGTAGGCAAGGCAGGCTTGAGAAGAATCACGTAGAGGAAAACTTAGTTTTTTTCAATGACATTAAAAACGGTCGTGTGTACGCGGCATCAGTGTGTGAGCTATAAGTGGCTTATAGCTATATATAGTGTAGTATGTCTTATATATTAGACTCGGATCACACCTATGCGTATTGGATGCAAGTTTTCCCGCATCCAATTCGCATAGCAGAAGAATGTGACTGGCTCTCTATGGAGCCGGTTCACATATCTCCGCAGCAGTGTGACTTTTTTGGTGAGCTTCAGGTCCGAATTCAGACCAAAATTCGGGCTGAAATCGGACCTGAAATGGTGAACCAGCACGCACCGGACCCCTTCTGTGTGACGGATGTGGCGATAGTGTGAACCGAGCCTTAAGAGTAGAATGAAGTACACCAATAGGAGCTCAGTGCGGGGGGTAGACAAATCAAGCACAGGAGTTCAATTATAGATATCTAGGGGTACATAACATATGTTCATGCCATGTTGAACTTCCAGTGACCAGTATGAGAGATTGAGAGCGATAACACCAAGTTTAACACACCTGCTCCCCATTCACACCTGAGACCTTGTAACACTAACGAGTCACATGACACCAGGGAGGGAAAATGGCTAATTGGGCCCAATTTGGACAATTTCCCTTAGGGGTGTACTCACTTTTGTTGCCAGCGGTTTAGACATTAATAGTGTGTGTTGAGTTTTTTTGGGGGGACAGCAAATTTACACTGTTATACACGCTGTGCACTCACTACTTTACATTGTAGAAAAGTGTAATTTCTTCAGTGTTGTCACATGAAAAGATATAATAAAATATTTACAAAAAATGTGAGGGGTGTACTCACTTTTGTGAGATAGTGTACATATTGTATTTGTTCAGGCATCAATAAGGGTCACATCTACTTCCTGTATTGAGATGCTAGCTCAGAGATGACACAATCCTGAATACCATGGTGTCTGTGCAGTACTTAGTTGTGTTCCTAAATGTCTTATGCCGCGTACACACAATCGGATTTTCCTTCAGAAAAACCTTGGATGGTTTTTGCAACGGAATTTTGCTCAAGCTTGGCTTGCATACACACGGTCACACAACAGTCCTCTGAACTTTCGACCGCTAAGAACGCGGTGATGTACAACACTATGACGAGCCGAGAAAATTAAGTTCAATGCTTCCGAGCATGCGCCAAATTGTTTCCGAGCATGCGTCGGAATTTTGCACGACGGAATTGCTACAGACGATCGGATTTTCCAATAGGAATTTTTTCCATCGGAAAATTTGAAAACCAGCTCTCAATCTTTTGCTGGCGGAAATCCCGACAGCAAAAGTCCGATGGAGCATACACACGGTCGGAATTTCCGACCTAAAGCTCACATCTGACTTTTTCTGGCGGAATTTCTGACCGTGTGTACGCGGCATTAGAGTTTTGCAGTCTGATCACTGGATGGAATGGGAAGCTGAGGAATTTCCTTCACTGATGAAATCATCTCAGTCTAGGCAAAGTTATTTGACTGAAGTTTAAGGGATGATATTAACAATAGGAGTACAGCTTTTTTTAAAACAAAAGTTTTACTGCTGATGCATATTGTGACATGTCTGGAATGTATTGATGCAGTTGCTGAATGGTCCAATTAAAAAAAAAAGTAGTCTTAGCATAATAGAACGAAAGTTACCATTTAAGAATAATGGATTTATATACTGCATGTACTGCAAGTTTCATGCATTAATTAATTGTGGATATGGAATTATATACAGGCTGGTCTATAAAAGCCCCGAGCAGAAACCTGTCAAGAGAGAATAAACCAATTCTTTTTCTGCTTACTATAAATTTGGGGTATTCCATTTCTAGGCATTTGCAATGAATAAGTTACAATCATTTATTTCATACACCTTACTTAAACCAAAAGAGTGGTGACATATTTCAGTTCATCTTAGTATTGTCAGCACATCGCTGCTCTGCTTTTGGAACTATTCAACAGCTATAACCAGCAAAATGTTTTACTGAATTTTAAATTAAATTGCTGAGTGTCTAACTGCTACATATAAAGCCGCAATTGTTCTTCACTTACAATTAATCTAACTAAATAGGTTTTCATTTACTGTATCTGTAATTTTGCTTCTCTGTTTCATTACATTTTAATGGTCTATCACATCTTATTCACATAGGGAGTAAAGTGAAACAAAAACCTAATTTTTAAGACAGATTTTAATATGGCCAAGGCTGTTTATAGACACCAACGACAGCTTAATGTTTGCAGACAGCATAATCAACAGCTTTTTTCCCTGTAAATGCACACATTGATAGCAATGCTTTTATGTCTGCACCAACTATGGAGAACAGACTCCTACCTGAAAATTTCCAACCATACTTCCTCCACTGCTACTGCTCTGTTTATCTGTCCGATGGAAATCCGATCGTTAGGCTGCCTTAAAGAGCGAGTAAACCCTGATGGGTTTTACTTTCTCTTTAGCCCGCTGCAAAGCCTGCAAATGTAAAGCATAATGGGCTAGTATGCATCGCATACTAGCCCATTATGTGGCACTTGCCTGCAAAAGAATCCAGCGATGTCCCCAGAGTAGGCAGCGTCCATCTTCTGTCTCCTCTTCCTTCTGGGCCGCTGACTCCGGCGCTGTGATTTGCCGGAGCCACGTAACGTCACTCCCGCGCATGCGCAATGGAGCCGCAATTCACGGCACAGACTGGGGAAGAAACGGCACTTCGTTTAGTTTCTTCCCCACGCATGCGCAGTGAAGATTTTTGGCGGACTACAAGTGAAATATCTCCTAAACGGCGCACGTTTAGGACATATTTCCACTACCTATAGGTAAGCCTTATTCTAGGCTTACCTATAGGTAGAAGTCGAACAAGTGGATTTACAACTACTTTAACTGTTCTACACCAACTTCTTTTGCTGCCACCAACTACTTATGCTGCCTTGACTGTTCTACACCAACCCCCAAAAAAAATAAAAAAAATACACATTTTGTCACGTTACAACCAAAAATTTAAATGTATTTCATTGGGCTTTTATGTGATAGACACAATTGTGAAGTGGAAGGAAAATTATAAATGGTTTTCAAAATTTGTTAATAAAAAATATGTGAAAAGTGTGTTGTGCATTTGTATTCATCCCTCCTGAGTCAATACTTTGTGGAACCACCTTTCCCTGCAATTACAGCTGCAAGTCTTTTTGGGGATGTCTCTACCAGCTTTGCAGATCTAGAGAGTGAAATTTTTGCCCATTCTTTTTTGCAACATCGCTCAAGCTCTGTCAGATTGGATGGAGAGCATCTGTGAACAGCAATTTTCAAGTCTTGCCACAGATTCTCAATTGGATTTAGGTCTGGACTTTGACTGGGCCATTCTAACACATAATTAGGCTTTGATCTAAACCAGGGGTCTCAAACCTGCGGCCCTCCAGCTGTTGCGGAACTACAAGTCCCATCATGCCTCTGCCTATGGGAGTCATGCTTGTAACTGTTTAGCCTTGCAATGCCTCATGGGAATTGTAGTTCTGCAACAGCTGGAGGGCCACCAGTTTGAGACCCCTGATCTAAACCATTCCATTGTAGCTCTGGCTGTATGTTTAGGGTCGTTGTCCTGCTGAAAGGTGAACAGACTGTAACAGGTATTCTTCTATGATTGCCCTGTATTTGGCTCCATCCATCTTTCCATTAACTCTGACCAGCTTCCCTGTCCCTGTTGAAGAAAAGCATCCCCACAACATGATACTGCCACCACCATGTTTCACGGTGCGGATAGTGTGTTTAGGGTGATGGGCAGTGTTAGTTTTCCGCCACACATAGCGTTTTGCTTTTAGGCCAAAAAGTTCAATTATGGTCCCATCTGACCAGAGCACCTTCTTCCACATGTTTGCTGTGTCCCCCACATGGCTTCTTGCAAACTGCAAACAGGACTTCTTATGGCTTTTTTTCAACAATGGCTTTCTTCTTGACACTCTTCCATAAAGGCCAGACTTGTGGAGTGCATGACTAATAGTTATCCTGTGTAAAGATTCTCCCACCTGAGCTGTGGATCTGTGCAGCTCCTCCTGAGCTACCATGGGCCTCATGGCTGCTTCTCTACCCGGCCTGTCCGTTTAGGTGGACGGCCATGTCTTGGGGTAGGTTTTCATTTGTGCCATATGCTTTCCATTTTCAGATGATGGATTGAACAGTTCTCAGTGAGATGTTCAGAGCTTGGTATATTTTTCCTATAACCTAACACTGCTTTAAAATTCTACACAACTTCATCCCTGACCTGTCTGGTGTATTCCTTGGCTTTCATGATGCTGTTTCGTCACTAAGGTTCTCTAACAAACCTCTGAGGGCTTCACAGAACAGCTGCATTTATACTGAGATTAAATTACACACAGGTGGACTCTATTTACTAATTAGTTCACTTCTGAAGGCAATTGGTTCCACTAGTATATAGTTATGGGTATCAGAGTAAAGGGGGCTGAATACAAATGAACGCCACACTTTTCAGATATTTATTTGAAAAAAATGTTGAAAACCATTTATCATTTTTCTTCCACTTCACAATTATGTGTCCCTTTGTGTTGGTCTATCACATAAAATCCCAATAAAATACTTTTACGTTTTTGGTTGTAACATGACAAAATGTGGAAAATTTCAAGTGGTATGAATACTTTTTCAAGGCACTGTATAACCTTATGTCAAGTGGTGAGACTAAATGACCCTATATGGACAAATGGGGAAAGAGACTGTGAAACTCAATTATCTATTCAAGAATGGGATGCAATGTTAAGTATTTGCACAATAATACTACTGTAGGTACTTTATCAGTCAGGAAAACTGTAAACAAAATTGCAAGATTGTATTTCACCCTTACTAAATTACATTTGATTTATCCAGATTTATCACCAACCTGTTTTCGTGCCTGCTCTTTCCCTGGTTCTTTTTTCCCCATATTTTTGGTCAGGTGACGAACTAGCACCAATCTGGAAAAAAATGATCAGTGTATCATCCAAGATTGTGCGAATATCAATCACCTTAACAATGGCTAATTACTGTACTCTTATTTAAAAAATAAAAAAAAATGCCCTTCAACTTCAGTCAAGTAACTTTGCCTGGGCTAAGATGATTTCATCAGAGGAAGAAATTCCTCAGTCTCCCTCCCTATCCAATCATCAGACTGTAACACTGTACATTTGTTAAAAAAATCAGAGGGTGAGAGGCTGCAACAGTTGACACAGATTGTCTCACACAGAAATTTTATACACTTTGCAATTGGTCACAAACTATTATGTGTACAGAGGATTGTCACACATTTGTATTTATTTTCACTTGCACATGAAATATGCACTGTAAATGTCCAATTCATATGAATGTAATTGTTTCAGGAATATCTTTAGTAGTGGTCTTTTTAGGTGACACCAGTGATGTGTGATTCCCTGTGGCCCAGAAGGTGGCGCTGTCGCCACGGGCTGGGGGTTGAACCATTGCTGTGTGCCATACCCCTTTTTGTCCTCCCTCGGCAGCGGTATGGTGGGGTGGGGAACCCGCCGTGCTTGCTGGGAGAGGGTATAAAGGGGGCCGGCCATCTTGGTCACGGGGTTCGTAGTCCCAGACACCTTTAGTCTGCGGACGGTGGTTCGTGACGGTCCTCTGGGTGGCCTAGGCCTGGAGGACCACCGGAGATCGTGTTCCACCTCAGGCACCTTTACCCTGGGGTGAGGTACTTGAATGGAGGTCCGGAGCTCAGTGCCCAACACTGAGTTCCGTGAGGGAAGGAGATCCTAGGGAACCCAGGGATTGGGTACCCGAATCCGGAAGGTGCAATGGACCGGGGGGAGCTCCTTACTTGAAGACCCGGTGCAGCATATTGCCGGTGACGGGTGAGTCTCTCGTCGGAGACCGCTGGGAAGGAAATCACCCTCGTGTGGAGACCGCAACCCACTTTCAGGGGAGAAAGTGGAGAACGATTGTGTCTGGGCCTATTCGCACCCCACCTCCTTTCCTGTGCTGTTCTTCAAGGGAGTTCAACTGTTTGTGTTCATTCGCATGAGATTAAAGGAGTGTTGGACTTTAATGGTGTGGGGCTCATTTCTGACGGACATGGCTCAAGGTGACTCTCGGAGGGAGGATCCAGGTGCACAACACTGACCCGAAGGTAAATTAGGAACGTTGCCTATACCGCACTGATACATGTGGTGGAGGCCTGGCGTGGTGTCCCCGCTCTCTCCCCTCTGAGATACCCCTAGACAAGAGACAGACGAGAAAGAGCAAGAGAGGGGAGTGAGGTGGGTGCTACATACATTATATTATCAAAAGTATTGGGATACCAACCTTTACACGCACATGCACTTTAATGGTATCCCAGTCTTGGTCTGTAGGGTTCAATTATGAGTTGGCCCACCCTTTGCATCTATAACAGCTTTGACTCTTCTGGGAAGGCTGTCCACAAGGTTTAGGAGCGTGTCTATGGGAATGTTTGACCATTCTTCCAGAAGCGCATTTGTGAGGTCAGGCACTGATGTGGGTGAGAAGGCCTGGCTTGCAGTCTCCGCTATAATTCATCCCAAAGGTGTTCTATCGGGTTGAGGTCAGGACTCTGTGCAGGCCAGTCAAGTTCCCCCACCCCAAACTCTCTAATGCATGTCTTTATGGACCTTGCTTTGTGCACTGGTCCAAATAATTTGGTGGAGGGGGGATTATGGTGTGTGGTTATTTTTCAGAGGTTGGGCTTGGCCCCTAAGTTTCAGTGAAGGGAACTCTTAAGGCGTCAGAAAACTGAGGCATTTTGGACAATTTCATGCTCCAAATATTGTGGTAACTGTTTGTGGATGGCTCCTACCTGATCCAACATGACTGCATACCAGTGCACAAAGCAAGGTCCATAAAGACATGGATGAGTGAGTTTGGTGGTCCTATGGTGATTGACTAAGCTAAGGGGCACATAGTACCCACAGTTACTCAGTCACAAAATAAGTCAAATAGTAAATAAAGGACTCATACCTTACAAAAAGTTATTTATTAGAAATTAAAACACAAGCACTGGTGACAAAGTCCTTTATTAAACAAAAAATAGTTCTAGGTGCATCAATACCTAGTCTCTCACTGGCCAGTGTGTTTTCTACAGACAGTCTCTATACCCTACAGAATACAGTACTGATGTTGTGGCCAGAGAGAGGAACCACAACTAGACATGTGCATTCTGTAAATTGTCATTTTATTTCATTTTGGTTGCATCCATTCATTGAAGCATTTTGTTTTGGCCTATCCATTATGATGACCCAATTCGTTTTTGGAATTCATTTGGTATATTTGGCATCAGTTTTGTATATTCGTTGGTCTGGGTGGATTAAAAAAATTTAGTGAGTACTGCTTGGACCTTGAAGAAGGGGACACACCTCGAAAGCTCGTCCATGAAAAATTATATGTTAGTGCAAATATAAAAAGTATCACGGACAGTACTCAATTTTCTCTAGCAGTTTTTCTGAAAGATTGCTATATATTCCATAATATATCCACTTTTCCCCCGCCCACTGTCAATTGACGGTGGGCGGAGGATACTCTCGTTCTGGGAGGACGTCATATGACGTCCTCCCTTTAAAACGAGCTAGGAGGCGCACGCGCGCCCGCCGCGTTCACAAGGCCCCGGTGCGCGTGCCCGGCGGCCGCGATTGCCGCCGGGCACCCGCGATTGCCGGGGAAACGAGCAGGAAAGTGGATCTCTGTGTGTAAACACAGAGATCCACGTCCTGTGAGGGAGAGGGGACCGATGGTGTGTCCCTTGTACATAGGGACAACCATCGGTCACCTCCCCCAGTCAGTCCCCTCCCACCACAGTAAGAACACTTTGAGGGAACATATTTAACCCCTTCCCGCCCCCTAGTGGTTAACCCCTTCCCTGCCAATCACATTTATACAGTAATCAATGCATTTTTATAGCAGGGATCGCTGTATAAATGTGAATGGTCCCAAAAATGTGTCAAAAGTGTCCGATGTGTCCGCCGCAATATCGCAGTCACAATAAAAAAATTGCAGATCACCGCCATTACTAATAAAAAAATAAAAAAATAAAAATGCTATAAATCTATCCCCTATTTTGTAGACGCTATAACTTTTGCGCAAACCAATCAATACGCGCTTATTGCGATTTTTTTTTTTTACCAAAAATATGTAGAAGAATACGTATCGGCCTAAACTGAGGAAAATTTTATAAAAAAAAAAAATGGGTATTTATTATAGCAAAAACTAAAAAATAGTGTTTTTTTTCCAAACTGGACGCTCTTCTTTTGTTTATAGCGCAAAAAATAAAAACCGAAGAGGTGATCAAATACCACCAAAAGAAAGCTCTATTTGTGGGAAAAAAAGGACACAAATTTTGTTTGGGAGCCACGTCGCACGACCGCGCAATTGTCATTCAAAATGTGACAGCGCTGAAAGCTGAAAAATGGCTTGGGCAGGAAGGGGGTTTTCGTGCACAGTAGAGAAGTGGATATAGAATCGGCAGATTTGAATTGGAACCTACCAAGAGAAATGGCTGACCGGACAATATCAACTGGCGTCATGTGCATGCAATTTAACGAATGGAATGAATTTCAAATCCATTCATTATCTGAAACCTAATTATTGAACAAATTTGAAAATGTAATTGATTTCCTCATGGGCCCAATCTACTATAGCATCATGTGATGTCATGTGAATACAACAAATTAAACAAATGCATTCATTATTTTTTATATTAATTTTTTGGGGGTTCCTTAACATTCATGACTATGTCCATTTAGAGTCTTGTATACATTTGATTTTCCGATAATGAAATTTTCATCTGAAATACGAGTCGAAACGAATCCCACATGTCTAACCACGGCTGGGAACATACTGAAACACCTGGAAGTTCTAAGTGGCAGCAGCTTCCAGGCTCATTAGTGGAGCAAAGATTTAACATACCACCACTTGAAAGGTTGTATAAAACACATTCCATTTACAGGGTACTACTGTTTTATGTATTTATGTTTTTTGTCCCTGTGGCAACACAGTAATTATAAGCAAATGTATTTTCTTTTTCGTCTATTTTTGTTTTATATTGCCTTATTTCTCCTTTTTTTTCTAATCCAATCACTGAAATGCTTAAATGAAAGCTAAAAGAAACATTTGTTAAAGCAACCCTTCCATTCAATCAGAGCTGTATGACCACAAAGTGGAAGGTCAACCTTTGACTTTTGCTTACAGAATCAAGGTTTGCATGATAGAGCACTCTGAGTTTAGGGGTAACTGTTCGCTCTTGGTTAGATTAATCACGTTCCATTTTGAGCTCATTGCAGTCAGAATCTCAGAGGAAGTTATCTGCAGTTAAAAATAATTGGCTAGAGATATATTTTTCACAAGAAATCAGAGAAAGTTCACTCAGTGCAGTTGGTTTAATGCTTGTTTGCTGTGGTATCATTTACCTCCGAGATCATTAGCTACAAAGCAAGAAGTTTTCATATAATGTTTATGAAACAAATCTAAATGTGTCCATTTATAAAAAATGATCTTCACAAATGTTGCCACATTTTGTCTTGTTAGTAGTAAGTAGTTTAATTTCTCTTATCGTCCATGGACCGACGCAGCTCTCATACTGATTACATGTGGGTATATGTCCCTGCTCGCAGGAGAAGACCTAGGCAGAATGTTAGAGGTTAAAACATTCTAGAACAAGCCAGAGCTGAACAGCCCCGCCCAGGGGGGCGGTCCCTCCGGACATTACCCTTCCACCTGCAGCTGATCAGCCTCAGTTTTTTTCTGCCTAGCAGAAGGAGAAGACGTGGCTCTCAGGAGCCAGCTTCCTGGAAGATTTTACTTTTGATTTTTATTCCTTTGGGAATTTTCATATTTGATTTTTGAGACCTTCAATCAACTGTCGGCTGGGCAACAGGTTGGGTACACTAGTATCCTCGTAGTCTTCCCTGTCCGACCATCGAGCGTGCTGATCCTCGCCTTGCGTGCGTGAGACTCAGTTCACGACATACCCCATGACTCCAAGGGTGGCCGGGTTGCTTTCATGCTCCCCCGGTCCTCTCAAGATTGAACAGTTCCTGACTGACTGTATCTCTCGTGGTGGACCGGGCCGACAGCTACGCAGTACGACTCTGTGATAGGTCTGTCTGAAACAAGCCAGTGGGTCCCTGAAAGGGACGGGTAAGTAGTCTCTCCTACTGCAGGTGAGTACATGCTGGCTGTGTTTCTGTGTGTGGGGGTTTCTCCCTGTCCCCCCCCTGTTATGCTGCTCTCTGCACCCTGTACTGGTGCTGTGCTGTGGGGTGCTTGGGGGTCACTCTGGCCTGGTTGGGCGCTCATGTCTGCAGTTTTTTCTGGTGTGTGAGGTGATTATTGCGTGCGCCATTGGCGCTGTTTGAGGTGGTTATTGCGTGCGCTATTGGCGCGCATTAGAGCTTTGAATTTTGCGCTCGGCGGCCATCTTGACGTTTAGTGGCACAGTTATAGCTGCGGACGGCAGCCATTTTCTTGTGGCCGCCGCGCATTTATTTCTGGCGGCGGCGCGAATCCCCTCACAATCTCCTCACAGACTGAGCTGTCCTTAAGGGTTGGTGGGTCCTCCCGGGTATCCCCTCCTCAGCGTAGCCAGTGGGTGGACTGTATATTCACTGTATAGTGTATAAGGTCTCAGAGGGTGGCGTTATGGAGTCTGATACACCTGCTCTCCACATTGCCTGGGGCAACTGGCAGTGCTGCACAGTTAAACATGTTCATATGTTTCCTGCACCTGCGGTCCTTATGGACCAGTTGTCAGCAGTCCTGGAATCATTCCTGTCAGAATGGAAGCGGTGTGCGAGCAAAAGGAGCTATAAGCCCCCTCCCCCCACAAAAATCTTTAGTGAAGGAGTGCTCTGAGTCAGATATGGGCCTAGCTATTGGGCTCAGGACCCTACCTCCTGAATATTTAATGTTTATGAACAGGACATTCCCTTGTGAGGAAGACTCCAGTTCTGTGTCAGTGAATGACAGGGCGCTTGTAAGTGATCTCATTGATGATGTGAGAATCATACTCAGGCTGAAATTGCTGTGACAAGCTTTTCTTTTACACAGTTTCCTCACAGTTTTCCTCACACGCTGCCTCAAGAGCAGCATGGATGAGGGAGGACTTTATTCATTTATGTCTCTAATCCCTGTGAGCCTTGTGTGTGATACCTGAGGTAACATTTCCCGCCATTTCCTGGGGAATGATTTGAGCTCTGACAGACACACGGTCTGAGGATCAGAGGTTAACTGTTACCTGTATGCTGCTTCAGCAGCACTGTCAAGCAGGTTGGAATGATACAGAGAAGATTATGCGCCTCTGTGCCATAATTTAAACTCATCCTATACCTCTACACTGCATACATTCACAGTGTATGTATGTGTTATTGGTCTCTGTGTCTGCGTGGCTGTCCCCACGTTTCAATGCTGTGTTTCAGTGCCATACATGATATAAACGTACAAAATATGTTTATGCACGACTCCAGATACATTCACAGTATATGTATGTATCATACTCTCTGGGCTGGCGGGGGCTCCGGTGTCCTCCCGCACTCTCATGGTATGTGCGCTTCGGCTCTCTGCACAGTATAGACATGTTCAATATGTTTATTGCACATATTATACATGTTTACAGCATGGGTATACTGTTTGCGTGGGGTTCCTCCGGGTACTCCGGTTTCCCCCCACGCTCCAATGGAAATGCACAGCATAAACATGTGCAATATTATGTTGATTCACATGCTATCATTCCTACACGGTATCTGTGTGCTGTCTGCGTGGAGTTCTTCCGAGTGGGCGCTTCGGCGCTATGCACAGTCTAAATTTGTGCGATTGGACCTACCCGGTATGTCTTTGCAGGCTGCGTGGGTTTCCGCCCACGCTACATGACATGCATGCCTTTGGTGCAATACACGATGTAAACATACACATTATGTTTATACACTACACTAAATACATTCACAGTAGTTGTAGGTATTGCATTCTCTGAGTATGCGTGGGGTACTTCGGTTCCTCCCACGCGCCAACGGTGTGCGCGCCTTCGGTGCTATGCACACATGAGCTTGTGCAAAAGGTTTAGCACACACACTATAATACCTATACGGTATGCGTATGCAGTCTGCGTGGGTTTCTGCCCATGCTACATGACATGCATGCCTTTGGTGCAATACACGGTGTAAACATACACATTATGTCTATACACTACACTAAATACATTTACAGTAGTTGTAGGTATTGCATTCTCTGAGTATGCGTGGGGTACTTCGGTTCCTCACACGCGCCAACATTGTGCGCGCCTTCGGTGCTTTGCACACATGAGCTTGTGCAAAAGGTTTAGCACACACACTATAATACCTACACGGTATGCGTATGCAGTCTGCGTGGGTTTCTGCCCATGCTACATGACATGCATGCCTTTGGTGCAATACACGGTGTAAACATACACATTATGTCTATACACTACACTAAATACATTTACAGTAGCTGTAGGTATTGCATTCTCTGAGTATGCGTGGGGTACTTCGGTTCCTCCTACGCGACAACAGTGTGCGCGCCTTCGGTGCTATGCACACATGGGCTTGTGAAAAATGTTTAGCACACATACTATAATACCATACACGGTATGCGTATGCAGTCTGCATGGGTTTCATCCGGGTGCTCAGGTTTCTCCCCTGCGTTTCAATGGTGTGCGCATTCTCAGCGCTATGCAGAGTATAAACATGTGCAATTTGTTTATTCGCAGGCTAACATACCTACACGGTTGTGTACGCAATCTGTGTGGCTGGTTTACGTCCAGGCCCCGATGATGTGCACGCCTTCGTCGCTGGCACAGTATATACGCGTTTAATAGGTTTATCCACAAATACTAAACTACATACGCCGTATGTGGTGGTATTGTGCTCTTTGTGGCTGGGTGGGTTTCCTCCCACACTCTCCATTTCTGCGTTTCACACAATACATAGTATAAACTATGTGTTTGCACAATCAGCACCTATCCATGGGTAGCTGCTGGATGGAGCATTGTCACAAGGATCCCTGGTTTCAGGGGTATCACTTTCCACCTGCTTTCAGTGGTGATCAGAAGCGCTGGCTTGGACTGTGTTCGCCAGGCTGGGGTTGGCGTTGCGCCCGTTAGTGGCTGCGTCTCTGGCATTTTTTGTAGCTCAATGACTGGGCAATAGCCTCTGCTTCATTCATCAGTCGTCTAGCAGGTGCACTACAACTGCTTTAGCCTTTAGGGTCTCTGTGCCCGGGGTGGGTTTGCGCCACCTGTGGAGGCTAAGGTACTAGTCCTCTGACCGAGTTTCTAGGGAAGTTCCGTCAAGTTGCCTTTATTGGCCAACATTTGAGGCACCCTGAACACTGGGGCCTCCCTTCTCGGATACATTGCGGAGTCTCTTTGGGATTTTCATACGTCTCGCTGCAAGACGGTCCTGTCGGCCGTGTGCATTGCAGGCGAAGGGTCCTTGCATCCGGAGGTGTTTCCACCTTCTTTACCGGAGGTGGGGCACCGGAAGTGGACCTTGTGGCCTCTCGACTCACTCGCAAGGTGGCAAGATCGTGGTCAGGTCCAGGGACCCCTGGCGGATGCGTTAGACGCGTTGGAAGCCCGTGGGGGCAGTATCGCCTGATATATGCTTACCCTCTGCTACTGTTGTTGCCTCGCCGGCTTCGCAGAGCATACTTCATCCTGCTTTACAGTCCTTGGCTTTAATGGCATGGCTGTTTAAAGCCAGGTGCTAAAAGACCGAGTTCTCTCGTATTCGGTCATCTCTTCTATGTTGTTGACACGGTAATCTTCCTCCAGAAAGATATCTCACCGTACCTGGAAGGCTTACATCGCTATGTGCGAGGAACTTGAGTGGCATCCTCGGATGTTTTCCGTTCCCAGGATTTTGCTGTTCTTACAGCGTGGTGTGACCCAAAAGCTGGCCTTGCATACCTTTTTTTGAGGGTCGGATTTCGGCCCGGACTGTCTTTTTCAACGACCGCTGCCGGGCCATTCCTTAATTAGCACCTTTTGGGCAGGGGGTCCGCCATGTGGTCCCCCCTGTCAAGCCTTCTCTCCCTACTTGGGATCTGATTTTGATGCATCTCGGTTCTCCAAGAACATCCCTTTGAGAATATCAGAGAGATTCCTCTCTTGACCTTGTCCCGGAAGTTGGCCTTATTGGCCATTGCTTCGGTTAGACGGGTGTCTAAGTTGGCAGCCTTGTCTGGCAAGTCGCCTTACTTGGTCCTCCATAAGGATATGTTGGTGTTGCGCCCACGACCATCCTTCTTTTCTAAGGATGGTCTTGGCCTTTCACCTTAAGAAGGACATTGTTCTTCCATCCTTGTGTCCTCACCCATCGCTTCCCTGAGAGTTTGCGCTTCCTGCATTAAGATGGGTACAAGCCTTACGAGTGTACCTGTCTGCTACTGTTTCCATTCGGAAATCTGTGTCTGGTCCAAAACAGGGCCGAGCGGTGTCGTCTGCCACCGTCTTTAGGTGGATCAGGCAGACCGTCATACAGGCCTATGCCCTTAAGGGGCGGGCGCCTCCCTTTCCGGTTGCGGCGCATTCCACCAAGGCAATTGGTGCTTCCCGGGCCTTCCGACATCAAGCGTCGGTTGCACAAGTGTGCAAGGCGACGACCTGGTCGTCCGTTCATACCTTTTTAAAGTTCTACAAAGTTGATGTGGCTGCATCTTCGGATGCTTCCTTTGGCCGCAAAGTGTTGCAGGCCGCTGTCTAATGTTGCAACTCCTCCGTTGAGGGGCTCTGCTGGTTTGGAGTGAAGTTTTGGTTGTTCCTTACTTTTTTTGCTCCCACCCTTTTCTTATACTGCTTTGGGACGTCCCACATGTAATCAGTATGAGAGCTGCATCGGTCCATGGACGATAAGAGAAAATAGGATTTTTGTACTCACCGTAAAATACGTTTCTCTGACGTCCATGGACCGACGCAGCACCCACCCTTCCTTTTAAGTTTGTACTGCTTTGTTACGAACTGAGGCTGATTAGCTGCAGGTGGAAGGGTAATGTCCGGAGGGACCGCCCCCCTGGGCGGGGCTGTTCAGCTCTGGCTTGTTCTAGAATGTTTTAACCTCTAACATTCTGCCTAGGTCTTCTCCTGCGAGCAGGGACATATACCCACATGTAATCAGTATGAGAGCTGCGTCGGTCCATGGACGTCAGAGAAACGGATTTTACGGTGAGTACAAAAATCCTATTTTTTGCATTAAGTAGTTTCAAAGTGTTATCGATATCAGTTATGCTGTATATGTAATACGATGGAAAAAAAGCACACCGCAGTGCAATAACTTATGGAAGAAATCATAATTCCTCTTTCACTCATCAGGCTTAAATAGGGTGAAGTTTGATTGATTAATTTTGGGGTGGGGCACATTGATCATCATTGTTCTTTACTCTGCTGAATACACTGAGTAACTGCTATATGTGATGTAAGCATGCCAGACTAGTGTTAAGGGGGCGATGCCAGTGACATTTATTCAGTAATCATTGGCTATTTTTAGCAATGATCACTGTATAAATGTCGCTGGTTCCAAAAATGTGTCAAAAGTGTCCGATCTGTCCGCTGCAATGTCACAGTCCCACAAAAAATTGCCGATCACTGACACTACTAGTAAAAAAAAAATGACAGTATATTAAAAATGCCATGAATATATCCCCTATTCTATAGACACTATATAAATGTACACTTATTGCGATTTTTTTTTTTATACCAAAAATATGTAGAAAAATACATATTTGCCTAAGCTGATGAAGAAATTTGTTTTTTATAAATTTGTTGGGATATTTATTATAGCAAAAAGTAAAAAATATAGTTTTTTTATCAAATTTGCCAGTCTTTTTTTGTTCATAGCACAAAAAATAAAAACCGCAGAGGTGATTAAATACCACCAAAAGAAAGCTCTATTTGTGGGGGGAAAAAATACATAAATTTTGTTTGTGTAACGTCGCATGACATTTAATTGTCAGTTAAAGTGACTCAGTGCCGTATAGCAAAAATGGCCTGGTCAGGGGGTAAATCCTTCCGGGGCTGAAGTAGTTAATGATGTACCTCCTGTACTTTCTGTATTGAACTGTACTGTAATTGTGCTGTCCCCCCTCTACATTGTAAAACGCTGAATAAACTGTTGGCACTATATAAATCTTGTATAATAATAATAATGATGTAAGGATGTTGTGTTGTGGTGATTTTTCTTTACAGGGAAAATCTTTACCAAGCTCAACATTAGACATTCAAATAGATTTAGTAAGACAATGGGTAAAAACTTGCAGCCAGTCAGAATTTATATTTCATTGATCAGATATAAATTAGATTGCTATGCAACTCCATGTTCTACAAATAGTTTTCCTTTTAAGGTGGAGCTATAGCCAAAACCATTTTTAATATTGGAACAGAGATTTCAAACTTGTGTTTTACTGCTGTACAGGTTCCTGAGATTTTCTCTCACTTTCTAATTAGTGGAAAACATTTTTAATTTGACACCAAAACATGAGGTGGGGGGAAATATTCTAAAATGAACACTTCCAATCACTAGTTTCTAACATGGAATTCTCCTTCCCTTTGGGAATATTTTCTCTCATTTCCTTTTGTGTCCGCAATGTCACTCCTGTGCATGCTCGGGGGGAGCCGCCGTTTACAGCACAGACTTCTGAAGGGACGGCCTGGGTGGACATTCCTTCAGAGTGCATGTGCAGATGACGTCATCGGCTGCAAATATAGTAAATATCTCCTAAACGGTGCATGCTTAGGACATGTTTACAGTACAGTACCTATAGGTAAGCCTAATTATAGGCTTACTTTTAAGTACAAGTAAAATATTTAAGTTTACAACCACTTTAATGGGAACATATAACAAACTTATAGTGGACGTTTTCTCGAAATAGGACTTTAATGCTCAATTAGATAAGGGAAGTTTACCCTGCTAGGGGTTTTCAAGGCAGCAGAGATTGCAACAATGAATGGTTTAAAATAAGTCTTTATTTGTGAAAACCGATGGGGTTACACCAGTAAAATTCAATCGAGATATGAGCTCTGGTACATGATATATAATTTGAAATACAAAACAATATAAACATTATGTAACATAAAACATCGCTGCTAAAGTGCAATGTGGATGATTACATATATCTTGACGCGTTTCGACCCTGTTAGGGTCTTCTTCAAAAGATATGTTAACTGTAAGGAAAAATGCCTTTAATATATCATACAGAAATTTTAAGAAAACAATGATAGCAGCGGTAATGAGATTATTTGTAGCATATTTACCAGACAGACTGTTTTGTACATGATCACAGGACTAGAGATCCTTCCTTTAAAATAGGGAATCCCCGTAGACTCCCAAATCTGGCTCGTCGACTGGCAAGAGAACCTCCACCTGATAGGGGTACCCCAATGAACCGTACCTGACTTACAAGGAGTCACCACATGGAAACAGAGTCCCACGCCTGAAGGCGTGGGAAAAAAAGGGAAGGCCACACCTGTAGTAGACCATACAGGACATCATGAGAATTGTATATGGTAATAGTACATACAACATATAATTGTATGAATACAAAAGATTATAATATAATCAATTCTTGGCATAAGATTGTGGCAGACTGGCAGTATGGGTCAGATAGGCCTATCGGATGGTGTTGAGAGGTGATGGAAAGTGAGGAAGTGCCATGGTGAAGAACAAGGGGAGGAAAATGGAAGGAGGAAAAAGAAGAAGGAAAAGAGAAGGGAAAAAATTACCTCATAAAAGTGGTTAAAGAAAGTGCAGGAAGTATAGGAGTGAAGTTAAGAATATGTGAAAATATATATGTGAGTGAATGTGTGTGTATATTGAAATATATGGTGAAGTGAATAAAACAGTGTAATGAAACAACAAAAATGTAAAGGAAATGAACAAAAATAGAAAAAAGAGTGTGAAAAAAATAAATAAATGGTAAAGTGGTGATTGGGGTGAAGAGGAAAGAAAAAGGAAAGAGAAGTGAAGCAAAAAGAAAGAGATGAATGCGAATCAGGAAAAAGAGAAAAGCAGAGTGGACAATTGTGATAACGGTTGAAACAGTGATGGAAAGGGGAAGGGGGGAGGAAGGGATAGGGAGGGGTAGAGGAAAAATGAAACAAAACACGGTGGATGAAGTGTGTGAACGTGAACAAAAACAGAGAAGTGAAGGGGAAAGGGGAAAGTGAAGCGGTGAGAATGGAGTGAGAGGAAACAGGAAAAAAGAAAAGAAAAATAAAGTGCATAAAGGATAATAAAGCTTTGAAAAAAAGGGGGTTTGAAAAAAAGGGGTTGAGATAGTGCAAAAAAAGGGGGTGAAATGGGAAATGAATGAAAGTGTAGGATTGAATATAATATAAGGCTAACCTTATTTGAAAAAGGACAAATTACCATCCAAACTAGCAGAGTATTGAGCTTGTAAACCGGTTCATGAGTACATAATTAGATCTAAAAAAGAATAATTTGGACATTATAAAGGTGAACCAAATGGACACCTACTGAGTATTAGGACAGGATTATGAGTTACCTTAACTGACGTGTCAGCGAGCGCACAACCGCAGGGTTACAGAGCCGGGGATCGACTGAAGGGATCAGGTATCCCACGGTTTAAATAGGGAGTTTATGTTGATGTTGAATGCACGGCAGGTGAGTGATAGGCCCGCCCCATACTCATCTTCTGCATATCATAGCAGAGGAGAGGTTCCTGCGGTGACTCCCTCAGCGTTCTGGAGGATCGAAATCTCTGTGTCCCCCGTCGTCTCCGCCGTAATGACGTAACGCCGTGACGTCACGTGCACGCAAGGTGTGCAAGCACAGTCACAACGTTCGGAGAGGATCCAGGAAGCTGCTGGCAGAGAAAAGAACAAAGCGCCTGCAGTAGGCGGAATTTTTTCCGCCCCCCAGCGGACGTTAAGGAGAGCAGCAACCCACCCAGTGACTCCGGAAGACGGGAAATCATCCCGTTCTCCCCCGGACACAACGAGAAATGCCCTCTTACTCTGCCAGGGAGGCAGGACGGATGGGAGGAATCCCAAAGCGGAGGACCAATGACAGCCGGCGAGCCTGAGCAGGACCCAGGGAGCCTCAAATGGGAAAAGGAACGGATAGAGGAAATTAATGATATTTATGATCTGGGCATGACAAACCGCAAATTAAATAATTAAAAAACTATACATATAAACAAAATTTGGTCGTAAGAATTCATACAGAGCTGTTACAATAGTGATGATCTTCAGGGCATTGGATGGTAACATGTGTATGAGATTGTTATGAAGAATAAATTAGAAAAATATATATATAAATATGTACATGAACATTTGTTGATAATTATAGGAGTATAATGAACATGCTTAATACATCCTAGGCAAGAACTGAAAACAAAAAACAAAAATCAGGGGCACAGCAAAGCAAATGTGGGTACAAAATAAATAACAGATCGTGAAGGAAGTGTTATTAAGAGAATGCTATTGATGTCACTGCGTCTTCCCAGAAGAAAAAGCCTTAAGGAAAGAGGCAAATGAAATGGCTTTGTTGAGGCCAGGAAAAACCGTGGCCTGCAATCAAAAAATCCACCTCTGCTCGACTTGCAATAAGGTTTTATTCCAGTCGCCACCACGGTTAGGTATATGGGTGCGATGGAGTGCTGAGAAGGTGACCTTTGGAACTGTATAATTATGTGTAAACACAGCATATCTTCCAATAGGAAGTTAGTAATTACCAATTTGCATGCTATAAATGTGTTTAGATATGCGCCGCCAAAATTCTTGCTTCGTCTTGCCAATATAGTAGGCACCACATTCGCACTCCATGAACTCACTTTGAACGAGCATGTCTTTGATAGACCTAGCTCGTTTGTACGTAATAGATGGATACAAAGGTATGAAGGGTCTAATTTTAGGATCATCAGTTAAGATGGTCCAATGCCTTAACAAGATGTTTTTGATGGCAACATGTTGACTAGGGATGAGCTCGGTGTTCGAGTCGAACATACGTTCGACTCGAACATCGGCTGTTCGATCGTTCGACGAAGATTGACCTATTTGGGCCGTTCGCGCCAAATTCGAGTGACGCGAACGGCCCACAATACACTGCGCCATCGCAGTGCAATCCCGGCGCTGTGATCGGCCAAGCATGCACTGTGACCCTGCATGCATGGCCAATCACAGCGCCGGCAGCTAGGGGAGCCATAATTGGCCACAGGCAGGTTGCCTGTGGCCAATTATAGCTCAGGGGGTTTAGCACACGCCCCACACTATAAAAGGCCACCAGCGCGGCGGACTTGTGTAGTGTGTTCCGGCGCAGGGAAAGAGAAGGATAGGCAGGGACAGTGTCATTGTGCTATTCTTTGTGCTATTCTTGTGTGTAGGGAGAGAGAAGGATAGGCAGGGAGAGTGTCAGTGTCATATTTTTTGCTAAACCTTGTGTGCAGGGAGAGAGAAGGATAGGCAGGGACAGTGTCAGTGTCATATTATTTGCTAAGCCTTGTGTGCAGGGAGAGAGAAGGATAGGCAGGGAGAGTGTCAGTGTCATATTCTTTGCTAAACCTAGTGTGCAGGGAGAGAGAAGGATAGGCAGGGAGAGTGTCAGTGTCATATTCTTTGATAAACCTTGTGTGCAGGAAGAGAGAAGGATAGGCAGGGGACAGTGTCAGTGTCATTGTTGCTAAGCCTCCTGCACAGTATACACCTGAAGCTAGCCCGTATTGCTGTGTTTTCCTGGTGTGTTACACTAACAGGCATTTGCAGCACTTACTGTACAGCGGGCGGAGTGTGCTTTCTGCTAAATATACACCTGAAGCTAGTCTGTATTGCTGTGTTTTCCTGGTGTGTTACACTAACAGGCATTTGCAGCACTTACAGCGGGCGGAGTGTGCTTCCTGCTAAATATACACCTGAAGCTAGCCCGTATTGCTATGTTTTCCTGGTGTGTTACACTAACAGGCATTTGCAGCACTTACAGCAGGCGGAGTGTGCCTCCTGCACATTATACACCTGAAGCTAGCCCGTATTGCTGTGTTTTCCTGGTGTGTTACACTAACAGGCATTTGCAGCACTTACAGGGGGCGGAGTGTGCTTCCTGCTAAATATACA
Organism: Rana muscosa; assembly: GCA_029206835.1. NCBI lineage: Eukaryota > Metazoa > Chordata > Amphibia > Anura > Ranidae > Rana > Rana muscosa. Next base: position 142,559,138 of record CM055122.1, read on the forward strand.
CCTGAAGCTAGCCCGTATTGCTGTGTTTTCCTGGTGTGTTACACTAACTGGCATTTGCAGCACTTACAGTGGGCGGAGTGTGCCTCCTGCACATTATACACCTGCAGCTAGCCCGTATTGCTGTGTTTTCCTGGTGTGTTACACTAACAGGCATTTGCAGCACTTACAGCGGGCGGAGTGTGCTTCCTGCTAAATATACACCTGAAGCTAGTCTGTATTGCTGTGTTTTCCTGGTGTGTTACACTAACAGGCATTTGCAGCATTTACAGCGGGCGGAGTGTGCTTCCTGCTAAATATACACCTGAAGCTAGCCCGTATTGCTGTGTTTTCCTGGTGTGTTACACTAACAGGCATTTGCAGCATTTACAGCGGGTGGAGTGTGCTTCCTGCTAAATATACACCTGAAGCTAGCCCGTATTGCTGTGTTTTTCTGGTGTGTTACACTAACAGGCATTTGCAGCACTTACAGCGGGCGGAGTGTGCCTCCTGCTAAATATACACCTGAAGCTAGCCCGTATTGCTGTGTTTTCCTGGTGTGTTACACTAACAGGCATTTGCAGCACTTACAGCGGGCGGAGTGTGCTTCCTGCTAAATATACACCTGCAGCTAGCCCGTATTGCTGTGTTTTCCTGGTGTGTTACACTAACAGGCATTTGCAGCACTTACAGCGGGCGGAGTGTGCTTCCTGCTAAATATACACCTGAAGCTAGCCCGTATTGCTGTGTTTTCCTGGTGTGTTACACTAACAGGCATTTGCAGCACTTACAGCGGGCAGAGTGTGCTTCCTGCTAAATATACACTTGAAGCTAGCCCGTATTGCTGTGTTTTCCTGGTGTGTTACACTAACAGGCATTTGCAGCACTTACAGTGGGCGGAGTTTGCTTCCTGCTAAATATACACCTGAAGCTAGCCCGTATTGTTGTGTTTTCCTGGTGTGTTACACTAACAGGCATTTGCAGCACTTACAGCGGGCAGAGTGTGCTTCCTGCAAAATAAACACCTGAAGCTAGCCCTTATTGCTGTTTTTTCCTGTTGTGTAACACAGGCAGTCATCTGCAGCACTTACAGCGGGCGTAGTGTGCTTCCTGCAAAATATACACCTGAAGCTACCCCTTATTGCTGGTTTTCCCATCTCCCTGCAGGCCATTAGAATGTCTGGAAGGCAAACAAGGAGAGGCAGACAGTCAGGAGCCAATAAAAGAGGGCAAGCAGGCTCTGTGTCTAGAGACAACAGTGCTGGTCGTGGACGCGGTGCATCGTCATCAGCACGTGGCCATGGGACACGCTTGTCCTTATTTTCGGCAGCTGGACGTGTTGAGCCGCATCATGACGAAGACTTGGTAGAGTGGATGACCAAGCCCTCCTCATCCTCCTCATCCTCTCTCACCCAGGCTCAGGGTACTGGCAAAGCAGCTGCCAAAGCGTCCTCTTCCCTGGTATCAATGTCATCATCAGTCACTCCTTCCCTAGACCCACCATGTCCTCCTGAGGAGTCCCCCGAACTGTTTGAGCACAGTGTTGGGTACATGCTCCAGAAGGATGCCCAGCGTTTTGAAGGGTCTGATGATAATACCCAGCTAGAAGAAGGCAGTAGCGTGAGAGCAGAGAGAGGCGATGCTCAAGAAGGACACCAATCTGGCAGTCATGTTCCAGCAGCTGCAGCATACTTCCAGATTGGCTCCAGTGATAAGGAGGGAGGGGATGATGAGGTCACTGACTCCACGTGGGTGCCTAATAGGAGAGAGGAGGAGGAGGAGGATGAGGAGGAGGCACATCTCCAACGAGGCAGGATTCCCTCGGGGGGCCAGCGTAAGGGCAGCACACCGACTGAATCACACCGCAGAGCTCCGCCTGTGCAGGGCGCTGCCTCTGCCCGTTATTCAAAAAGTTATTTGGTGTGGGCCTTTTTTGAGTCGAGTGCATCAGATCGCACAGCTGCTGTTTGCAACATATGTCTCAAGCGTATATCGCGTGGCCAAAACATCAGCCGCTTGGGCACCACATGCTTGACCAGACATATGTTGACCTGCCATGAAGCTCGTTGGCAAGCCTACCTTAAAGACCCACACCAAAGAACAAAGCGGACCTCTCCTTGCACCGCATCAGCTGGGATCTCCAACCCCACTATACCTTCAGTCCTCTTTGAAACCTGCACTGAGAGGAATGAAGTTGTAGAATTAGGTGTGTCACAGCCAAGTACTTGCAGGCACTCTGCTAGCAGTACACCGACGTCCTATTCTAGCAGGCAAATTTCCCTCCCCCAGCTGCTGGACCGTCGAAAGAAGTTCACTCCCAGCCATCCACATGCCCAGCGGTTGAATGCTAGCTTGGCTAAAATGCAAGCGCTTCAACTGCTGCCTTTTCAGTTGGTAGACTCGGCCCCCTTCCGTGAGTTTGTGCAATGTGCGGTTCCTCAGTGGCAGGTTCCCAAACGGCACTTTTTCTCACGGAAGGCGATTCCGGCTCTCTACCGGCATGTGGAAGGCAATGTCTTGGCCTCGCTGGACAGGGCGGTCAGCGGTAAGGTGCATATTACCGCTGACTCATGGTCCAGCAGGCATGGACAGGGACGTTACCTTTCTTTCACGGCCCATTGGGTCACTCTTTGGTCAGCTGGGAAGGATGCAGGACAAGGTGCAGTAGTGTTGGAGGTTGTTCCGCCGCCACGCCTCCAAAATGCTACTACTGGTTGTGACACACCTCTCTCCTCCACCCCCTCCTCTTCTTCTTCCTCCATGGCCTCTTCCTGTGCTTTGTCCTCGGAACCAGCGGTGCTCCGTAGGCGTTCAAGGGGCTACGCAAGTACGCAGGCAAAAAGATGCCATGCCGTGCTTGCGCTGGTGTGTTTGGGGCACAGGAGCCACACTGGGGCAGAGGTTCTGTCTGCTCTGCAGGGGCAGGCCGAGAGGTGGTTGACGCCATGCCAGCTTAAGCCAGGAATGGTGGTTTGCGACAATGGCACCAACCTCCTCTCTGCTCTCCGACAGGGACAACTGACCCATGTGCCCTGTGTGGCTCACGTCCTTAACCTGGTGGTGCAGCGGTTCTTGGGCAGGTACCCGGGCTTACAGGATGTCCTGAGGCAGGCCAGGAAAGTCTGTGTGCATTTCCGCAGATCTTATAATGCCAGTGCTCGCCTGGCTGAGCTGCAAAAGGAGTTGAACCTGCCCAAGAACCGCCTTATATGTGACATGCCCACCAGGGGGAACTCAACGTTGGCCATGCTGCAGCGGCTGCACACGCAGCAGAGGGCCATCAATGAGTACCTGTGTGACTACGGCACCAGGACAGGGTCAGGGGAGCTCTGTTTTTTTTCACCACGCCAGTGGGGCATGATCAGGGATGCATGCATTGTCCTGGCACCATTTGAGGAGGCCACGAGGATGGTGAGCAGTGACAGTGCATGCATCAGTGACACTGTACCTCTTGTCCACCTGTTGGAACATACGCTGCGTGGAATAATGGACAGGGCACTTGAGGCAGAACAGAGGCAGGAAGAGGAGGACTTCCTTGCCTCTCAAGGCCCCCTTTACCCAGACAGTGTTCCTTCTGTCCCACCCATCGCACAGGAAGAGGAGGAGGAGGAGGAGGAGGTGGAGGAGGAGGAGGATCGTGTCAGCATGGAGGTGGAGCCTGGCACTCATCATCATCAGCAGCAGTCTTTTAGGGATGATTTACAGTCCCAAGAAACCCGTGGACTTGTACGTGGCTGGGAGGAGGTGGCTGCGGATCATGTCGTCCTTAGTGACCCAGAGGACTCCGGACCGAATGCCTCAGCTAACCTACGCTGCATGGCCTCCCTGATCCTGCAAAGTCTGCGGAAGGATCCTCGTATTCTTCGGATCAAGGAGAGGGACCATTACTGGCTGGCCACTCTCCTTGATCCACGGTACAAGGGTAAGGTTGCGGACCTTATCTTACCGTCGCAGAGGGAGCAGAGGATGAGACAACTCCGGGAGGCCTTGCAGAAAGGTCTGTGCAACGCGTTCCCAGAGACTGGGAGGTTACAAACTCCTGGTCCTGTACAATGAGTTGCTGAGGCTTCGGTCAGTCAAAGAAGGAGCGGTGGGGAAGGTGGCCGTCTGACCGATGCGTTTAGACAATTCTTTAGTCCGCAGCCCCAAGGTATGATCGGTTCCAGCAACCATCGCCAGCGTCTGATATACATGGTGCAGGAATACCTAGGGGCAAGGTCAGACTTGGACACCTTCCCCACCGAAAATCCTCTGGCTTACTGGGTCTTGAGGATGGATCTCTGGCCAGAGCTTGCACAGTATGCAATTGGCCTGTCCTGCATCCAGCGTTCTATCAGAACGCACATTCAGTGCTGCTGGAGGATTTGTCACGGATCACAGGGTGCGCCTGTCCACCGACTCGGTTGATCGACTGACCTTCATAAATATGAACCAGTCTTGGATCACCACCAGCTACCAAACACCTGAAGCTGATATAACAGACTAATTTATTTTCAAATGTCACATCCCTTCAAGACTGATGCTGATGCTGAGTGACTGTCCTGTTATGTTGACTGACTATCCTCCTCCTCCTCAATGATCCGATTGATGATGATAGCTTGGAAGAACATTTTTGTTTCTGGGTGCCGCCACCAGTGGCTAAGGCCCAATTTTTCAGCCCCTGTTTAACAGGGGCATGTAATTACAATTTTTTATGCAATGCTTTGCAGCAGGGCTCATTCCTGCACTCCAACTAGAGTATCTGGGAGAGGTTGCAGTGTTGTGCCACCAGCACCAGTGCCTAAGGCCCAATTTTTCAGCCCCTGTTTAACAGGGGCGTGTAATTACAATTTTTGATGCAATACTTTGCAACAGGGCTCATTGCTGTGCTCCAAGTACAGTATCTGTGAGGGGTTGCAGTGTTGTGGCACCAGTGCCTAAGGCCCAATTTTTCTGCCCCTGTTTAACAGGGGCATGTAATTACAATTCTTGATCTAATTATTCACAGCAGGGCCCATTCCTGCGCCCACCAAGAGTAACTGTGAGGCCTTACAGTGTTGTGTCAACACCACCACCACCAAAGGCCCAATTTTTCAGCCCCTGTTCAACATGGGCATGCAATTACAATTCTTGATCTAATAATTCACAGCAGGGCCCATTCATGCGCCCACCAAGAGTAACTGTGAGGGCTTACAGTGTTGTGGCAACACCAACATGTAAGGGGCAAATTTCAGCAGAGTATATACGGCAGGCCCCTACTTTCAAACATCCAACTTACAAACGACTCCTACTTGCAAACGAAAGGAGACAACAGGAAGTGAGAGGAAATCTACCCCTAGGAAGGGAAATTCTCTCCTGTAAGAGTTAATATGGGAAAAAGGTGTCTCCTCTCTACTGATGCTTTATCACCAATCCTTGTTTCAATAAAAACCCCACTTTTCAAAAACATTTGTCATTGGGACGGAAAGTGAGGTGAAATGTTCTGAACAGGGGCATAGACAGCAAAACAAATGTTACAGGGGTGATAACCCTTCCCCATATTTTCCAAAAAGCCTAAAAATAGATTTTTTGGCTGGAGCTACACTTAAACAATGTACCTGTTCAAAATTACAAACAGATTCTACATAAGAACAAACCTACAGTCCCTGTCTTGTATGCACCGCCTGTATACGGCTGTTCAGAGTATATAGGGCCTTTTTTATTTTGTGTGCGGGGTTCCCCTTAATATCCATACAAGACCCAAAGGGGCTGGTAATGGGCTGGGGTAGGGGGGGGGGGGGGGGTGATGGGGTAGCTATGCCATTTTTCTCAAAGATTTTCATCCATATTACCGGGACCAGACATTACATTAAAGCCGCAAGCAGTTTTAAATGGCTTTTTTTTCCTTTAGAAATATAATTTTGTGCAGGGACAGTTCTAAACACGGGAAACACGTGGCACTTCACAGGCATACTTTAGACACCCCCCAGGTACGATATTTAAAGGAATATTTGACTTTTTTTATTCACTTTATGCATCATTTAAATGACTGCTCCCAAAAAACGGCCGTTTTTAAAACTTCTTTTTGCATTGATACATGTCCCCTGGTGCAGAACCCGGGTTCCCAGACCCTTTTTAGGACAATAACATGCATATTAGTCGCTATAAATAGCACTTTAGATTTCGAACGTTCGCATCCATTGTATTTAATAGGGTTCTAACGTTCGTGCAAACTTTCGGTCCGTTTGCGGGTTCTGGTGCGAACCGAACCCAGGGGTGTTCGGCTCATCTCTAATGTTGACGAGAAAATCGCATGATAACTCTATGGCCTGTGCCCCTTTAAGTACATCTGATCTTCCACTTTCTGATACTGCAAATATTGACATTTCTCTGTCCAGTGGCTCAGTCCGTGTACCCCAGAAATCTGTCCCTGTACCTTGGAAATCTTTAAACCCAGGGTGGGGTCCCTTTTCCCCTCAAATAAACAAAAGTGGAAGGGGTCTAGATCCCAACACCTGAGCATAGTCAATCTATCCTCACACCAACTGTTTGTGGCTGAATCTCCGGTTTTATCACGTGGATTAACCTTTTGTCCCGAACAAAATTATGACCTCTTTGAGGTTCATACAGATATTCAACTTTTTGTTTGCAAACTACTTCTTAAATCTTTACATCACAATCCTCCAGAAGGTGATGCTGTTGATGGGGCATCCCTCACTATGAGGGAATTTAAGGCCCTACTTGATTTAACTCTTTTATATCAAGAAAACAATACCATTGATCTAATAGATCAAATTGATCTTGATACTATGTTGAATGTTGATAATCCTTCAACTCACAATCCTATTGCTATGTTCAAAAAACCGTCCTCCCTAATTCCGCCTCCTAATACCAACCCGAGTGTAGCTATTTTTCTAAAACTGGTCACAAGCGATATTGGAAAACTTTCCAATACCCCGTGTGACCCGCAAAACTTGACCTTAGAGGAATTTAAGGCTTTGAAAACTCTTTCTAAAGACGCCACGTTAGTGGTGAAACCCTCTGACAAGGGTGGCAATGTAACTATCATGGATAATCAAAGGTACATTTTTATGTGCGAAAAGATATTGAAAAATACTGACTGGTATAAAAACATTTCTATACTCAGTATGGGCCAATACAATGCCAACTTTTACAAAATGGTGGATCACCATTACAAAAATGGAGTCATTCCAATGAATTTGCTTGAGTTCATACGAACCAAATATCCTAAACCGGCGACTTTTTATAGTCTTCCGAAAATTCACAAGGATCCACAAAACCCTCCCGGCCGTCCCATAGTCTCCGGGAAGGGGTCAATCTCTGAGAATCTCAGTCGTGTCATCGATGCTTATCTACAACCTTATGTTATTTCACTGCCCTCCTTTGTCAGAGACACCATTCAATTTTTGCAGACTATTGAAAAACTTCAGATACCTAATCATTGCATCCTCATCGCCATTGACGTCGAGGCTCTGTACAGCTGCATCCCCCATTCTTTGGGGTTGGCGACTATGCAGAGAGTTCTGCAAACAGGTAAACTTCATGATCATGCCTTGAATGACTTTCTTCTAGACGGTCTCAAGTACATATTACGTCATAATTACTTCAGCTTCAATCACTCCCACTACCTCCAGGTGCAGGGCATAGCGATGGGGACTTGTTGTGCCCCATCCTACGCCAATTTCTACCTGGGGGAGTGGGAGGAGTCCCTCCTGGGTGGTGACGGTCCTGTTGAATACACAAGCCACATCTCCAAGTGGCTACGTATATCGACGACATCTTCGCCATCTGGGAGGGACCTGAGGAGAAGTTGTTGGAATTTTTTGATTTACTAAACAAAAACGATCGGAATTTAAAATTCACTATGACTTATGACCATCACAGCATCACTTTTCTGGATGTAAAAGTGTACATTAATTCTGATAACCAACTGTGCAGCACTCTATTTCGCTAAACTACTGCCGGAAATACGGTGCTCCACGCTGCAAGCTTCCACCCTACTCCACTCAAAAATTCCATCCCCTACGGGCAATACTTGCGCCTTAGGCGAAATTGCTCGAATAACATTCTCTTCAGGGAGGAAGCCGGGAAACTTCAAAATAGGCTCCTAATCCGGGGCTAAAGCCGAACCTGTTTGCGAAGAGCATACAATCAAACCCACTCTGATATCACACGAATTATCATGCGATTTTCTCGTCAACATGTTGCCATCAAAAACATCTTGTTAATGCATTGGACCATCTTTACTGATGATCCTAAAATTAGACCCTTCATACCTTTGTATCCATCTATTACGTAGAAACGAGCTAGGTCTATCAAAGACATGCTCGTTCAAAGTGAGTTTAAGGACGAACAGAAACGATTTAAACATTGCCCCATTATGGGCTCCTTTCCCTGTGGGCACTGTTCTCATTGCCCACTAATAAGGAAAGAAAAAGTATTCAGTCTCCCCAATGGAGAAACCTTCAAACCTTCGCACTTCGTGAATTGCCAGACCCGTGGGGTGGTTTATATCATGGAGTGCGAATGTAGTGGCTACTATATTGGCAAGACGAAGCAAGAATTTTGGCGGCGCATATCTAAACATATTTATAGCAGGCAAATTAGTATCTACTATCTTCCTATTGGAAGGCATGCTGTGTTTACTTATAATTATACAGTACCAAAGGTCACCTTCTCAGCACTCTATCGCACCCATATACCTAACCGTGGTGGCAACTGGAATAAAACCTTATTGCAAGTCGAGCAGAGGTGGATTTTTCGATTGCAGGCCACAGTTTTTCCTGGCCTCAACAAAGCCATTTCATTTGCCTCTTTCCTTAAGGGTTTTTCTTCTGGGAAGACGCAGTGACATCAATAGCATTCTCTTAATAACACTTCCTTCACGATCTGTTATTTATTTTGTACCCAAATTTGCTTTGCTGTGCCCCTGATTTTTGTTCTTTGTTTTCAGTTCTTGCCTAGAATGTATTAAGCATGTTCATTATACTCCTATAATTGTCAACAAATGTTCATGTACATATTTTTATATATATTTTTCTAATTTATTCTTCATAACAATCTCATACACATGTTATCATCCAATGCCCTGAAGATCATCACTATTGCAACAGCTCTGTATGAATTCTTACGACCGAATTTTGTTTATATGTATAGTTATTTAATTATTTAATTTGCGGTTTGTCATGCCCAGATCATAAATATCATTAATTTCCTTTATCCGATCCTTTTCCCATTTATGGCTCCCTGGGTCCCACTCAGGCTCGCCGGCTGTCACTGGTCCTCCGCTTTGGGATTCCTCCCATCCGTCCTGCCTTCCTGGCAGAGTGAGAGGGCATTTCTCCTTGTGTCCGGGGGAGAATGGGATGATTTCCCGTCTTCCAGAGTCACTGGGTGGGTTGCTGCTCTCCTTAGCGTCCGCTGGGGGGCGGAATACTTCCGCCTACTGCGGGCGCTTTGTTCTTTTCTCTGCCAGCGGCGTCCTGGATCCTCTCCGAATGCAGTGACTGTGCTTGCGCACCTTGCGTGCGCGTGACATCACAAAGTTATGTCATTACGGCGGAGACGATGGGGGACACCGAGATTTCGATCCTCCAGAACGCAGAGGGAGTCACCGCAGGAACATCTCCTCTGCTATGATATGCAGAAGGTGAGTATGGGGTGGGCCTATCACTCACCTGCCGTGCATTCGACATCAACATAAACTCCCTATTTAAACCGTGGGATACCTGATCCCTTCAGTCGATCCCCGGCTCTGTAACCCTGCGGTTGTGCACTCGCTGACACGGCAGATAAGGTAACTCATAATCCTGTCCTAATACTCAGTAGGTGTCCATTTGGTTCACCTTTATAATGTCCAAATTATTCTTTTTTAGAATTAATTTTGTACTCATGAACCGGTTTACAAGCTCAATACTCTGCTAGTTTGGATGGTAATTTGTCCTTTTTCAAATAAGGTTAGCCTTATATTATATTCAATCCTACACTTTCATTCATTTCCCATTTCACCCCCTTTTTTTGCACTATCTCAACCCCTTTTTTTCAAACCCCCTTTTTTTCAAAGCTTTATTATCCTTTATGCACTTTATTTTTCTTTTCTTTTTTCCTGTTTCCTCTCACTCCATTCTCACCGCTTCACTTTCCCCTTTCCCCTTTACTTCTCTGTTTTTGTTCACGTTCACACACTTCATCCACCGTGTTTTGTTTCATTTTTCCTCTACCCCTCCCTATCCCTTCCTCCCTCCTTCCCCTTTCCATCACTGTTTCAACCGTTATCACAATTGTCCACTCTGCTTTTCTCTTTTTCCTGATTCGCATTCATCTCTTTCTTTTTGCTTCACTTCTCTTTCCTTTTTCTTTCCTCTTCACCCCAATCACCACTTTACCATTTATTATTTTTTTCACACTCTCTTTTTTCTATTTTTGTTCATTTCCTTTACATTTTTGTTGTTTCATTACACTGTTTTATTCACTTCACTCCCTCACCATATATTTCAATACACACACACATTCACTCACATATATATTTTCACATATTCCTAACTTCACTCCTATACTTCCTGCACTTTCTTTAACCTCTTTTATGAGGTAATTTTTTCCCTTCTCTTTTCCTTCTTCTTTTTCCTCCTTCCCTTTTCCTCCCCTTGTTCTTCACCATGGCATTTCCTCACTTTCCATCTGCCACAATCTTATGCCAAGAATTGATTATATTATAATCTTTTGTATTCATACAATTATATGTTGTATGTACTATTACCATATACAATTCTCATGATGTCCTGTATGGTCTACTACAGGTGTGGCCTTCCCCTTTCTCCCACGCCTTCAGGCGTGGGACTCTGTTTCCATGTGGTGACTCCTTGTAAGTCAGGTACGGTTCATTGGGGTACCCCTATCAGGTGGAGGTTCTCTTGCCGGTCGACGAGCCAGATTTGGGAGTCTATGGGGATTCCCTATTTTAAAGGAAGGATCTCTAGTCATGTGATCATGTACAAAACAGTCTGTCTGGTAAATTCGCTACAAATAATCTCATTACCGCTACTATCATTGTTTTCTTAAAATTTCTGTATGATATATTAAAGGCATTTTTCCTTACAGTTAACATATCTTCTGAAGAAGACCCTAACAGGGTCGAAACGCGTCAAGATATATGTAATCATCCACATTGCACTTTAGCAGCGATGTTTTATGTTACATAATGTTTATATTGTTTTGTATTTCGAATTATATATCATGTACCAGAGCTCATATCTCGATTGAATTTTACTGGTGTAACCCCATCGGTTTTCACAAATAAAGACTTATTTTAAACCATTAATTGTTCCAATCTCTGCTGCCTTGAAAACCCCTAGCGGGGGAAACTTCCCTTATCTTGCTTACCGGGGTGCGCAGCACCATCTCCTTATTCCCTATTAGCGTCTCCCTTTCTATATACAATTTAATGCTCAATTAAACCTTCACAATTTATTTCTGTAATACAGTCAAGCTGCATATACTGTACAGTAAAAAAGTATGTATTTAGCTTTACTTTTTTTTGTATGTACAAGTTAAAATACACTTTGCTTCAGTGCTGTGGAGAGTCTGACCGCTGCTTTCACACACAATGCGGCTGCCCAGTTTTCCAGCAGTCCACCACTACCCCTGAATACTACTTCTTAAGCAGCGCTCTTGATTGCAGTAGTGTTTATGGGGATGTGTTGGACCTGCGTAGTTGTGTTTTGTGTAAAAGCAGCAGCGTGACTCTCCAAAGCGCTACATCACTGGGTATTTTAACCCTTACTGCAGCACAAATTATCCAAAGAAAACAAACATTTAATGCATTCTTACTACTATACACAGTATACTGCCTTACTGCTATACAGTAAAAATTGTCTGGGATTCAATTGGGCTTTAAAGTAGATGTAAGCCTTATTAATAAACTTCTCTGATTTAATACCTTTTGGTATTTTTAATATACCATTGAAAGCATTTTGCTACATCTTTTCAATTAGTGCAAACCTGTTGATAACTTCCAGTACACTCTGCCTGTGCTGCACTGTTATCCGTTAGCATGGTTCCCAGTTCTCTTGGTGGACTACACTTTTTCTTAGGTTAACAATGCTACTTTTCTGTAGATACAGTGCAGTTACCTAGTGAATCAGTGAATTAAATTTTTTACTAATCTTTTATGCATTGCTCTTCAGAAATACTTCTTTATTATTTAGGGAGGTACCTGGTGTTTTTAACAATGCCCTGTGCTCACTTGTACTTTAACCACTTAAGGACCGCCGCACGCCGATGTATGTCGGCAGAATGGCACAGCTGGGCACAAGGGCATACAGGTACGTCCCCTTTAAGAGCCCAGCTATTTATATATATATATATATATATATATATATATATATATATATATATATTGGGGATATTTATTATAGCAAAAAGTAAAAAATATTAAAAAAAATTCAAAATTGACGCTCTATCTTTGTTTATAGCGCAAAAAAAAATCGCAGAGGTGCTCAAATACCACCAAAAGAAATCTCTATTTGTGGAAAAAAAAGGACGCCAATTTTGTTTGGGAGCCACGTCGCATGACCGCGCAATTGTCAGTTAAAGCGACGCAGTGCCGAATCGCAAAAGTGGCCAAGTCTTTAAGCTGCATAATGGTCCGGGTCATAAGTGGTTAAATCATCACTATGGGGTTTATTTACTGAAACTGGAAAGTATAAAATCTGGTGCAACTCTGCATAGAAACCAATCAGCGTCCAAGTTGTATTGACAAAGATTAATTGAACAAACTAACGTTAGAAGCTGATTGGCTAGCATGCACAGCTGTACCAGATCCTCCGGGTTTAGCAGCTCAGCAGCAAATAATAGGTTACCAAAGGAAATGTGTGTATAGTCTGCATCCTGTTTGTTTTCATTTCAGTTTAAAACTTGCAGAGCACAAAGAGCCATTGCAGGAGAGCCCAAACATGTTCGGAGCTTGCTCTTTCTTTGGTTTTACTATAAAGAACTTGCTTGTACAACTATTTAGATCTTCCCATGCTGCCAGCGTGATTCATATTTTTTTCTTTCTTAAGCTGTCAAAATCCATTTAATGCTTGCAGATCCTTGTTCTGTAGTTTTTCATGTCTTCCCATTTGTCATGCAATATATAGTCTACAATGTTTAAATATCAAATAAAGAAAGTAGAACAAAAATGTCTCTAGAATACATACCCACTAAAAAGACACATATCTCAGAACCATCTCAACCCAAGAGCCACAAAAAGGAACAATAACTATTATGTTCACTCTGAAAATATTTTTTTATATTTTAGGACTGCTATCACAAAAACCTGTAGTTTGAAAATCTGTATATAATAGTACAAGCATCAGCAAGTTTATAACCCTTTTTCCAATTCACATACCTTTTTTGGATTTTCCTTACATTTACATGCAGACCAAGCTGTACAGTTGAAATAACAGTGAGAAGGGCTGTGACAAACTGGAACACTGTTAAGAGTGCTTACAATGGTTCCCTTTTATTCATACTGCTGAAATGTTTGTTTAAAAAAAAAGTGCTTAACTATACTTGGCTGGGTTACTTGTACTTATGCTGTACAAATGGTCTTTATGTGCGTAAATATGGAAAAAGGATAAACAAAGGCATGTAAAATATAAAAACTGATAACCCTAGAGATAAACTAGTAAGGGGCATGGTGGATCTCAGCCGTGAGAAAAGATTGCTCAGGTTAACTAAACTTAATTTTTTGTAGCACTACCCCTTTGAGGGCCACTTAAAGATATTGTACCCCAATGGTTGCCCTGACCTTGCAAGTCTCCTGACACCTCTGATGCCTTGGGTTCAGACATTTCATTCAAGAAATATGGATGCAGACACAGAGTAATTCACAGTAAACTAATATGTGTTTTACTTTTATTTTTGCAGTATATAGGATCAACAGAAAATAGTTCAGATAAAAGAAATATGGTTACTATTTTACACTTCATATGAACAAGCAAATTAATCTTCAACTGTGGTTCCCTGAGACACAATAAATCAACAACTTTAACCAATCAAGGTCTGTGGCTGCAGATCAAAAAAGGAGAATGACCTATTCTGGAATCAGACTACTCCCTCTTACCTACTGACACCACAGCCCCTTTAGCACAATTACTTAATGCATCCTGGCACGTTATGCATGTGTAGCGGGGTGTACAATTTAGGGGAGTGTCTGAGTGGTAGTTGGGCTCAGACACACTATTGTTAGGGTTAAGGGACCATTTGTGTGCCATGGGAGTTGGTATTGGTGTGTAGTTCCCTGGGACCTACAGGTGGCGCTGTCGCCCTGGGTCCGGGTTGAACCGCAATACAGGGTTGGGCCTTTTCTTGTCCCCTTTCGGCAGCAGTACGGCGGGGCGGGTAACCTGCTGTGCCTGTCGGGAGAGGGTATAAAAAGGGGCGGCCGTCTTCCATGGGGGATCATCCACGCCCAGGCACCTTCGGCCTGGGTGTGTGGGTCGTCTTCGTGCATGCCCAGGCACCTTCGGCCTGGGTGTATGGGTTTGTTATCTCCGGGTGCTCTAGGCCCGGAGGCCGAGTTCCTGTTCCATCCCAGACACCTTCAGTCTGGGGTGAGGTACTAATTTGGAGGCCTGGGGCCCAGCACCTTCGGCTGGGTTCCGCCGGGGATCGAGGACTCCCAGGGTGCCGCCTTGCGAGGGGACCCGGATCTGGGATGAGGAGGCCTGGGAGGTTACCTGTACCAAAGACCCAGTGCAGAGTCGTGGTGACAGTGAGGACCTCTGGTAACTCTCCGGAGAGATGTCTTCTCCTCTACACGGGCCAAGTACTCTCTAGAAGGAAGTTCTCAAAAAGGTCAGTGGCAATGGCCTAATGGGGCCGTGCCCTATTCACCCGGTCAGTGGCAGTGACCCGTTCTCCAAGTCAGTGGCAGTGACTTTCTATTCACCTGGTCTGTGGCAGGGACCAACCTCACGGTCTGTGGCAGAGATCGTGCACCATAACTGTTTGTGAAATCTAAACAGTAAGAGAACATGATTCAAGTTTGTGCCTGGACCTCCTCCCACCTAAGCTGTCCTGTGTCTTGTCCCAACCTGTCTGCTTTCAAAGAGGCATATTTATTATCTGTGTGAAATAAATATAGAAGTTGGACTTTCAGTTGGTGTGGACAGTTATATTCCTGGGGAAACATAAGGACTTGCATCTATCTAAGGTAGAGGTGAGAATCATACTCGGGAGGATTCAACTCCAGCCGCAGGCAGGCCCGAAAAGTAACACCGCTCAACCTCCTTACTCAGGAGGGTACGGGCTTGTGGTGCGGTGTGCCTCTTCCCTCCCTGCGAATAGCTGAAAACACATACAAAAGTGCAGGTAGGGGGAGAGGTGAGGGAGCTACACACAAATTAGGCAACCTTGGTCTCTAGATATAAGACAATTCTTAGGTGATATGGAGCCAGATAAATGGCCAACGTTTCTGTCCCTGGGGGGGGGGGAGGGGAGGGACGACAGAGAAGTCCTTTTTGTTGCTGCAAGTGTCTTAAATTTTCAACAATCTCAAGTGATGGGGCCCAAAGTAACATGAGATAATGACATTTAGTAGCACAACATGTATGGTAGATGTCTCCTTTATGGAGCTCTAATGACAAAGGCAAAGTAAAGGTGTCTGCATGCAGTGTCCTTAGGTGCAAAGAGGGTGGTCAGATGTCTGTTCACCAGTCTGAATGATACCAAGCTCAAGGGATGATGTGGAGATCCTGTGCAAGGCAGGTGATGATGATGACCTTCCAACTGTCACTAGGCTGCCCGGACACTGCCAAACAACAAATGCGTCCACACCTGCTCACCGGAGGCTCTCTCCTTGCTGCCTAGGATACAGCACCAACTCCCTCTGCCCGGCAGTCCAGGTAGCTACTTCCAGGTGAAGGCCATGGTCCCAAGAGACTGACTCCTTCTCTCCTCCAGGCTATTTATAACCTCTCCCAGCATTCTGTATTCTCCCTCCACCCAGCTGGAACTTGTAGTCCACAACAGTCTGGCTTCAATGGAAACGTGGCTTTCTGGACTACATGTCCCAATACCCTCTGCTCTTTTCTCACACATGCTCATTTGCTTTGCATTCAGAATGTGGTAAACAAAGTCCCTACTGAACACTAGAGGAAACAGTCTCCCTGTGGCAAATGCTGTAAGTGTCCCCTGTCACAGCAGGCAATTTAGCCAGCTCACCTCATATAAATATCCTGTGTAAGGAGTAGATAGCTGCACTCCTTGTTCAGCTTTATTGCTTCAAATCCTCACAGGACAGCACTGAGTTTCCGGGTGGCTATCTTAAATGGATACAAATCTGATTTAGTAGGCACTTGGGCGGCAGAGCCCAGGATGGATGTAAAAGGAGAAAGCACACTGGCTGAGGTTTTTGTGCTTAACAAGAGACAGATGTCTGAGGGTGTGCTGATGCAGAGAGTCAGCCCCTATTCTTGTACAGACTGGGTGTGGTGTTGATTGTGAATCTCAGAAGCTCTTCCCACTGACAATATTGTGTTGACTCTCAAAAATGGTGCGCCCTTATGGAGACCTGGCTAGTAGAAGAAAGGGGTCATGCATGGCAAGCTGTCCGGGCATGGGTCAAGCAGGGAAAGATGCTCCACATCATGTAGAATTGAGATATTTGTATCCTAGTAATTTTGTTCTCCAATTCTTGTTATCATACATAGATTATTTTTTGGACTGTGCTTCCTTTTGTGCTGGCCTTTTTCTTCTACAAGAGACTGTACAGTTCCATCTTCATGCAGTAATTCTGCATGTTGCAAGATTGATTGGTTTAGGACCTCAGGCACCTTCCCATATAGTGTTCTTTGTAAAGTAGTGGACTAATGCATAAACTTTCTTGCACTCTCCGACTAGATCTGCTAAGGGCTAAGTATAATTTCTATACAATTGTTGTTTATTACTCAACATTGGGTGCATGTGTTCAGTACCACCCTCTGAGCAGTAATATCCCTTGCCTACAATAGTAGTAGACTTGTTTTTTTTTGGCTGTATAAATATAAATTGTAATATTTGAAATTAAGAATATAACATTATTAATGATCAAAATGTTTTGTTTGAAGTAATATATTGAATGCACAGTGATAACTGAATAAAATATATACTACTATCACTATATCCAACTCATTTGTCTTTTTTTTTCAATCTCAAATAAACATTATGAAATAATAAAAAGGCTACAATTTTTATGTCTGGAAAATTATTAATAACATTTTTATCCTTGGCTTTTAACATTCTGAAGAGTTCATAGATTAGGCAGCACAATGTATAACATATTTCGTTTTAAAAGCATAATACATAATACATTATGGGTGAACTTTCAGAGAAAAATGTACAATTGATCTATCACAACACCGCATTGACTAGAAATGTTTTGCATGCTAATATCATTTAGATTTTTATGATAATAGTTATATATAATAGTTATAATAGTTAACAATACATTTTCAAAATATTTTAATATTTGAGTGTTTGGATGATCTTCCAGTTTTAGGTAGCTGAAGCATACAAAAATTATGAATTAGGAAACAAACTTTCAAAGTAAAATTATTTTACTTACACAGCCCGGAAATTTAAGAAAAAGGAGAGAAAAATCAGCCCTCTTTGTAACTTCTGATTCATCAATTCGTTCACATATTTTACTTTTGGTTTCTTCCTTTTTTTTTATTTTATTTGTGCTATAGTTTACTTTAAACTCCTAACCAGTTCAGTACCCAAATTCTACAATTCTACATGTCACATGTTTATTGTATGTCAGTGAACAGCAGATTAAGGCCCACATTATTCTTCAAAGGTCAACTGTAAAACAAAAATCACATTTCCCGCACCTTAGCTTGATGCAGAAATATTGTCCAATACAACCCTATTGTCCATACATGTCTATTCGAACTTACTGCACAGGTGCAGGCAGGATAAGACAAGATATTGCTGTGTCAAGGCTGTAAACACTACAGGAGTTAAGACTGCCATAACTGTAAACAGGTAAATAGGCACCTGGCTGGTGTGGTGGTGGGTGTAGCTTTAATTAGGTTAGGGGACCTGGGAGGGGGGGGGGGGGTATTTTAAAGTAAACCTGTCCTTTAAAATAAAATTCAAACAAATGTGTGTGAAAATTGTGGCACAACCATTTATAGAAAAAAAAATGAAAAGTTGCATTGTATTAAAAAAATACAAAATTTTTAAAATAAAACAGCACACACTTTGTGCAGTGTAGGTAATGATGCAATTTGAACACAAAAAAAACCCCACATCTTTCAAGGTGATAAAGCAAGGAAACTACACAGATAACATTTATACTGTACTTTATTACAAAAAAAAAATATATATAATAAAAGGTCACAATTGCCTTAAATTTTTTTTCCATATTAACTCATCAAATAGAATGCCTCCTAGCCCACAATGTTATAATATTAGTTATGTATAAAGCGATCCTCCTCATATATTATCAGTAAATACACAATATCCAAGACATTGGAGAAAACAGAGAGGAACAACTTGATGAGCAAAACTCTCATGGTCCACTTATTTAAGACTAAACAAGAGGTTAAAACACTAACATTATAAACAGATTTTGTATATAGACATATGGTACATTGATATCCAAGGGATATCCAAAACATACAAATACATAGAAATATTGTTTATTTTATTCCCAAAAAATGGATATCACTATAGATGCATGGACATGCATAATGTGAAGGGAGAGCTGCAGGTGATCACCATGGAATCATACTAACACAGAATGTTATCTAAAAATTATAAATATATCAATAAATAAATGTAAAAAAAATATTTACTGTATATAATCTTCTCTAAATTGCACAAGATGAGCCACCTGCAATCTAAGATGCTAGGCTTCATGGGTTGCTTGTGTCCTAGGACATTAGTTTTCAGAAGCTGCATCCTTTGCACTTTACACTATACATATGTAAATGTTAGCACAAACTTAACATACATACAGTTTATGGACAAGATTTTGACTAGGATCTCACTGCCAACAAGATCCTACCTAAAATCATACGGCAATTTGCATGAGCCATTATAGTTTCTTGCATAACTATTTTGGCCCTAGATCATATTTATCTTTCAACTTTAAATGTATAAGATTTATAGGTTGCACACTATTTCACCTAAACGGATCTAAATCCCACAATTTCAAGTCTTTTCTTTAGGAACTTCCTGTTTTCAATTGTATATTCTGAAGCAATAGGTTGTTTTCATGGAAAATGTGTGTAGCAAGGTGTTATTGTAGACCGCATCTTAATAGACTGCAATTGATGCCTAATGGGGAACTTGTCTCCCTCTGGTGCTCATTTTGTGTTATAGTTTGGAAGTTGTTTGGTTCCGTCATGTTAAGAACAAAGCATGGTGGGCATTGTAGTGCAAGAGACAGAGACTCTATTGCCATGGGTTGGATTGAGACTACAATACCCACAAATCCCACTGTGCTGCCAAAATGCAGTGTGCCACGCACAGCCTGCTGTGAGAACTGATTTAAGGCAGAGGCGGGGCCTCAGCCCACTCTCTCGGGACGCCATCTTCAACAGGCAAGAGGCCTGCTGTGTGCGCGCCTAGGCCGGAGAAGCCTGGGCCTAAAGTTACAGAGAGAGGATCGCCTGACGGAGGGGTCCTGGTGGACAGCCTCGCTGATCGAGCCAGAGAGGGAGCGGTCTACACTTCCCAGCAATCCGGAGTCACCTATCCACGGCACCTTGCGAACGGCTGCGCGGAGGACCAGGGGCCTCGTGTTACAGAGAGACTGAGAACAAGGAGAGGTTCCAGACGCAGTGTACCGTCGAGGCGAGGCCTCATTTTGTGAGAAGGCACTTGCCTATCAACATAGTTAACTGGGTCGCAGGAAGGTGGTTTCCATAGTTCCACGTGTACTTGCTGGCATCTGCAGTGCCGCAAGTAGGGATACGTTACACCTGAGAGTGATACAGCGGCTGGGAAGAACTAGTGTTTGTTCTGCCTATACACTACACGCATCAAGTGATTGTCATTTCTCTTCACCCTGTTTATTGGAATACAAATAGATAAGTGCACCAACGAAGCTAGCAGAAGACTAACTGACATTTAAAGGAAAAGCCATCCGCTTACTTTATTTTTGGAAGTTCTACAACGGGACACTCATCAGTTGAACTGTCCACTAGGGGGAGCCATATAGCTTATGATCTTATATGTTCAGTATAACTGTTTGCATCATTTTGTTATTTCGCTATTTGGGTGAGTTGTGTGGGACTTGGTGGAGAGGTGTTACAGTGCTGGTGCCATTGCATTGGGAAATTCCTCCACCATACACTCCCTCAGATCTGACCCCCAGGTCATGTTATTTGTGCCTGGGAGCAGAGACATTCTGCACCAGTTGTGTCACATTGTCTTTTGCAGGGAGCTGTGTGTAGTCAATCTTGTCTGTGTAACCATTGTTTTATTCTTTTGCCAAGTAAACACTTTACCACTGGTTAAGCTACATCTTGTGTGGGACTCTGTCTATTGCAGCTGTGGGGCAGGTGACCAGCACCAAGGTAACAATATTTAAATATATATATATATATTACTGTGTGGTATTATTGTGGTTCCCTATTGCCATTGGGCTCCACAATCATATTATTGTCCAGTTGTGCCAAGGAGGGGATCGAGTCGAACTTTAGGGGTTGACAGGCAGAGTGCAGACTCAAAAATATAACCAGGGAGTGCGCATGCGCGGGACTTCCGGGAAGACGCTCTGAACGGGAGCTCCGCGCTGCTCCGGCCTCTCGCAGCCCCCTGAGCCTACAGACCGAGCGGGAACCGGCCAGGACTGACCCCATCGCCTCCCGGGTGAACCAGGGACACTTTCATATGCCGGGCGGCTCACAAAAGAGGGAGGTGAGCCGCCAGCTCGACTTTACACTGGCAGCCCCTGCATCATCCAAGATGGCGGCCGCAGCTCAAGGCAGCATGGAAGGCCCGGACTCCATTGCGGATCCTCCTTCCCATTACCAGCACCAGATCGGTCTGCTGACAACTCCTGTGAGTACCTGCAACCCCCAAGGGATCTCCCCAGCATCCACTGAGTCCCTGCTGAAACTGACTTTTGGAGATCTCCCCCTCTCTCCCATGCTGCGATCCCCCTTAAGCCTGGCAGGCCCCCACCTCTCCCCCCCCCTTGCAGCCAGTTCACTCCGCTGACATGCAACTTATGCTGCAGAACTTTTCTGAGCTGCTAGCCACAGGCTTAGCTCACAATGCCACTCAGATCACTGCTACCATTAAGGCTGATTTGCAGAGCCTGGGAGCCCGCATGGATGCAATTGAGCAGGCTGTGGATAACACTGCCGCCCGTACTAACCAAAATACCACATGCATCCAAACCTTACAGGATCAACTTGAGACAGCTCTCTCTAAAATCGATGATTTAGAGAACAGGAGTAGAAGGTATAATTTTCGTATACGTGGGATCCCTGAATCTGTTACTGATGTTCCCAGCACAGTTAAATTGTTCATTAAAGAACTCATGCCAGACATTCAGGACCACAGATTGGAACTTGACAGGGCTCACAGAGTCCTCCAGCCCCCCCGCCAAGATGGTCTCCCAAGGGACATTGTAGTCAAGCCCCATTACTATGGTGTGAAGGAGGATGTTATGAGGCAGACCCGCAACCTGGATAATCTCTCCTTCCAAGGGAATAAAATCCAAATCTTTGCTGACATCTCACCCACCACGGTCCAGAAACGGAGGTCCCTTAAACCCCTCCTGGAGGTCCTCAACCAGAACTCCATCAAGTACCGCTGGGCTTTTCCGTTCCGCCTACAATTTCATTTCAGGGACAAACCCTTTGGCTTTTCCACCTTTCAAGACGGCGAACGTCTCCTTCTTCATCTTGGTCTTATCTCCCAAGAACTTGTTGCACAACAAGCGACAACCAAATCAGGCTCCTCAAAGCGTCCACCCCCCGGCAGTCCTCTGACCCCGTTATGGAATAAACAACAAACAAAGAGACAGAGAGAATCCCGACCCCCGAGATGAGGGACTTTTTTTGTTTTTCTCCCGGACGGGAGCTGGGTTGCTTTTGACTATCCCTAATATTTCAGAGAGCTAACTACTCTCCCCCCCTAGTATGGTGGTAGACAGACCCGCACGGCCCTGACTGGCTTCAGGCGGGCCAGGGTCTTGATCTGTTTGGTTTGGGCCCCACTTGCCCATCTTATGGCTAGTGGGGACTCCCAATATCCCCCGTTCCTCCCACCTCGATGAGGAGGACGCTTTCATTGCCTTTCTGACTTGTTGCATATATGATGGGCCTCTCCTAGTTCCAACCTATGGTTAGGCCTAGTAGCTTATACCCTTCCTTACCCCTGCCCCCCCTTTTTTTTTCCCTTTCCCCTCCCCCTTCCCCCCCCTCCTCTCTTGCCCTCCCTCCCCACCTTCCCTTCCTCTCCCTTGCAGGTTCCACTCCATGCACTGGTTATTTTCTGGTTATACAGTTTTATGGTTCGTTATATTTGTTTGTTTACAGTATTTTCTGCACTTTGGCCGTTCCAGTACTGTTTTACCCCCCATTGGGGGCTTTGACGGCCGGAGCGGCTCAACATGCCGCTCTCTCTGTTGTGACGCGGAGGGACTTTTAATCCCTCTGGTGACATCAGGTAGACAACCCCTACTGGGGTTGCACTCTCTCCAAGACCCCTCTTGCAGGAGTCCTTGGACTTGGACCCGGCTAGCCGGTCCTGTTGAATTTTATCTGAATTTTTGCATATGTTTGTTTTGTTCTCCTTTTGTGATTTAACTGACCAATATAATGACATCTCTGATCTTTCCTCCTCTTTTTCTTCCATTTCTTCTCCCTCCCCTTCTCCCCTCCCTACAGTGTTCTCCTCCTCCCTCCTCCAGGATTCCTCGCGGAGAACTCCCCCAGGCCTTGCTCCAGGGCGTTTGTTGATAGCCTACCTCGCGCTGGCTGTCCGGATTCTCTCTTCTCTCCAGGTAAGCTCCCCTTTTACATTCTCGCACCCCCCCTCGGGCGCCCATGGCTGAGACTGATGCTCGCAAGCTGCCTTTGAAAGTAGCTTCCCACAATACACAGGGACTTAATTCCCCTTCTAAACGCCGGAAGGCCTTTCAGAGCTACCACGCCAGAAGCCTTGATGTTGTCCTTCTTCAGGAGACCCACTTCCCCACTAGCTATACCCCCTCCTTCCTACACCGTAGCTTTCCCACCTTCTACCTTGCGAATGCTGACACCAAACAGAGAGGGGTGGCCATTCTCTTGGCTAAACGTATCCCATTTACCCACATTCACACAATTCGTGATGAAGATGGTAGGTACCTGCTGGTCAAAGGGCTCATAGAAGGGGTGACGTATTCTTTTGTTTCATACTATGCCCCCAATCGGGGCCAGGCAAATTTTTTCGCATCCATGTTCTCAACCCTCTCCTCTCATCTAGAAGGTAGAGTCTTAATAGGGGGTGACTCCAATATCACGTTTGACCACACACTTGACAAATCCCACGAGAACAGGCCACGCCTTAAGAGACCCTCCAAACAAAGCCTCAGAATCGCTCGACTCCTACACGACTTGGGCCTGATTGATTCTTGGAGGGAATTGAATCCCACGGCCAAAGACTTTACCCATTACTCTGCCCCACAGAAAACATTTGCCAGGATTGACCACATCTTCGTACCCAATTCGGACATTCACACTGTCTCTCACTCCTCAATACAAGAAGTTCCGTGGTCGGACCACTCCTTAGTAACCCTTAGAATTTCTAGCTCCCTTTCGCCTTCAGGCCCCCCTCAGTGGCGCCTAAGTAAATCCCTCCTTGCCAACCCGGTCCACTGCACCATGCTGGAAAAGGACATCAAAGAATTTTTCCTTCTCAATGATACCGGGGAAACTTCCCCTAGCTCTCTCTGGGGAGCTCATAAAGCCGTCTTGAGGGGGAAGATGATTCAAATGGCTTCCAACCTGAAAAAAGGAAGGAAGGTGGATGTAGAAAACTTGGAAAGGGATTTTACACTACTTAGTAAAGCCCATAAGTCTAACCCCACTCCAGCCAGTCTGGCCAAGTTAGAATCCGCCCGCATTGCTTTAAATCTTGCCTTAACTTCTAATGCAGACAAACACTTGAGCTGGTTAAGTGGCAAATTCTACTTACAAGCTGATAAAATCGGCTCACGCTTGGCGGCCAAACTCTCTCCAAGGATCCAAAATTTCTCCTTACCCAAGATTAAATCGTTATCGGGTTCTCTCACCCAGAACCCCCATAAAATCCTAGAAACCTTCCAGGCTTTCTACTCCAAACTATATGCATCTCCCTCCTCTGCCGACCCTGTTTCCTTAGAATCATTTTTGGCGGACATTGATCTCCCCAAACTTTCAGAGTCCCATAGATCCATGATGGAATCACCTTTTAGCACTGAAGAGGTCCAGGAGGTCATCAAAAATCTCAAAACAGACTCGGCGCCAGGGCCGGACGGTTTCTCCGCCCTTTATTACAAAACTTTCTCTGGGGTCCTATCTCCTCGTCTGGCCAGTCTTTTTAACTCCCTACGAGAAGGCTCCATTCTCGAACCCGCTGTCAACCTCGCACATATCTCTGTGATCCCCAAACAGGGAAAAGATCCTAGTGATGTAGGCAACTATAGGCCGATTTCGTTGATCAATAATGATCTGAAAATCATGACCAAGATTTTGGCCAACAGAATAGCCTCCTTCATAGCTTCTTATGTTCATAAGGATCAGGTGGGTTTCATCCCCGGGAGACAGGGACCGGACCAGATCAGGAGAGCAGTAGATTTGATTTCCCTCATGCAATCCTCCTGGGATGGCGGGTCCCCCCAGAAGGGATATATTCTTTCCATAGACCTCCAAAAGGCCTTTGATACGGTCACCTGGCCATACCTTTTTACCATTCTACGCCATTGGGGCTTTGGCCCGGAATTCCTAAGAACCCTGGAGTCTCTATATTCCTCCCTGAAAGCCCAGATCAAACTACAGGGATGCCTCTCCGACCAATTCCCAATCTTCAACGGTACCAGACAGGGCTGCCCGCTCTCCCCTATTCTCTTCGCTATAGCGATAGAAACCCTAGCTCTAGCAATTAGACAACACCCGGACATTCACGGGGTTCAATGTGGTCAACATACACACAAATGCGCCCTCTTTGCGGACGATGTCCTCCTTTTCGTCACCTCCCCTCTCAGGTCGACCCCCAATATTCTCCAACTCCTCACCACTTTTGGAAAGGTTTCAGGCCTTCAGGTCAACATGGCAAAGTCAATGGCCTTAAACGTCACTACACCGCAAGATATAGTCGATAGGCTCAAAACAAACTTCCCCTTCTCCTGGTGCGCCTCTTCTCTTCCCTATTTAGGTGTTTTCCTCACCCCAAAAGTAGAGCTCCTATTCCAACACAATTACCCTGCCATGTTCAAAAAACTCACAACTGAACTTACACAATGGTCTCTTTATAAATTGTCCTGGCTGGGTAGAGTCAATTCGGTCAAGATGACCCTCTTGCCCAGATTGCTTTATCTCTTCCGGTCCCTGCCTATCCCTGTCAAGAAGCGAGCACTGGATAGACTCCAATCAAAAATCATACAGTTCATATGGGGGGGCAAGGGACATCGTCTATCTAAAAAAGTTCTGTATAGGGCAAGGAAGAAAGGAGGCCTTGGTCTTCCCAATGTGTGGTGGTACTACCAATCAGCCCAACTCTGTCAATTCTCAGTAATATATACTAAAGGACCTAAACCGGACTGGGTAGACATAGAAAGGCAGGCAACCCCTAACCACACATTGGACTATTTAGCCTGGAGACCACGTAAGGACCGTCCCTCGATCCTGTCACCCGCCCTCTCTCACTCAATGGCTCTCTGTGATATCCTTCATAAACATCCCGCGCTATCCTCTTCCTGGCATCCCCTCGCTCACATCTTTCACAATCCCCAATTCCCCCCGGGTCTAAACATCAAGGCTTTTGGATGGTGGCTTGACAAGGGTTTATACAGAATAGGACAATATTTTAACAATGAGGGCCCCATCTCGCTCAAATACTGCACTTCCAAACTGGACATGCCCTCCTCCGAAACCTTCCGCTATTATCAGTTATTACATTTTCTGCATGGGGTCTGGAAAAGTTCAGACAACCCACTCTCGGTTACCAAATATGAGCATTGGTATTCCTCAGCCATGGGCGTCAGGGGGGGCATCTCCCTGATCTATTCAGCGCTAGCTGACCCTCAGGGCAAAGCGAGCTATATGTTGAAATGGGAGCGTGACCTCCAGTTTGAATGGGATCTAGACACTTGGCACACAAATTTCTCCCGCTCATTCAAGGGTATCTTAAACACCTCCCTGATGGAGGCGGACGTTAAGGTCATCTCCAGATGGTACCTGGTCCCTACGCGCCTTTCTAGGCTCTATCCGCAGTCTTCCCCCCTCTGCTTCAGAGGATGTGGCCTCGTAGGCTCTCTCCTCCACACCCTCTGGGAATGCCCTATAATTAGGGGGTTCTGGAATAGAATTTTCAGCCTCATTCGCAAAGTCACTGGTTTCGAGGTGAAGCAGAACCCTACTATTGCCCTCCTTAATGATGCTCTCCCTAAGGTCCCTAAATTGTCCCGCTCTCTCATACACTTCATCCTTCTGGGGGCCAAGATTACCTTGGCCCACGCCTGGAAGTCGCCCTCAGCGTCATTTCGCCAAGCTAAACACAAGATTTCATGGATAATGACACAGGAAAGGGTTTCTAATACCTTACTAGACAATCCAGAAAAATTCCGTCTTATTTGGGAACCCTGGGCTATGCATGTAGGCATATCCCTTCTGCCCCAATAGGTGAGCACTGGACAGCCCCGATTCGGCACGTTGCTGACCATTTTTCCCCCTCTCCCCGAGGAATCCTGATTTCCCCTGCCCCCTTCCTTCCCTCTTATTCTCTGGTTCGCTCCCCCTTCTCTTCCCTATCCCTATTTCTTCCTTTCTTCTCTTCCTATTCTTAATCTCTTTCTTAGACTGTCACTGGCTACTCAGGTTTTACATCTGTGTAGTCTTTCTTGTTTTATGTTGATGGATACAGCTAGATGCTCCGCCTTACAGGCATTTGGAAGCCATTCCATTAGTTGGGTTTTTCAGCCCCTTCAGAATATTAACAGAGGTTCAAGGTCAGACTCCCCCTGGATGGTCCGCATCCTCAGGGGATTAGCAATCTGGACAGGTTTGCGGGTTGCCAAGCCCTTTGTTCATATCCCTCCCTGGGTGTTCTGTTCTCGATCGTTCTGTGCACAGCAGGATCCCAATTGGGGTGCGTGGACTGGTCGGGAGTAGACGTAGGGCAGTTGTCCCTCAGGGTCTGCCCTAAATTTGTTGGCGCCTACTTTTTTTCTTCTTTTTTTTGTATGCTGAGTCTGCTCTACCCTCTATAATAGGTACTGTGGTCTATGATATTGTGATGGAGCATAACTCCAAGTGACCTTCTTTTGTTTGTTTCTGATGATCATACTTTGTACCGACCTCGCTTGGGGTCTTTTGTTACCTTCTTTTATAATTGTACTGCATCTAATCACAATAAACCTTTTTTTGAAAATTTAAAAAAAATAAATAAATAAAAAAAATATATAACCAGCAGCTCCTACGGGGGTAGTGGTACACATGGGGGCTTGTCCAGGATTTCTGCGATTCTGCAATCAACCCTCCCCTTTACCAAACCCCCCTAAGGCACCAGTATGGACTCTGCTGCTGCTATTAAGTGGTTTGAGGAAGAAAATGCCCACCCAGATTTTAGCTTGGTGATTGAAACTCAAGGAGAGTCCTGGGGTGAAGAACAGATAAGTCAGGCAATGAAGACACTGTCCCCAGACAAAAAGGCGTGGGTGATTGCTGTAAAAACAGACCAAGAGACCTCCCATACCTATGCGTTAGTGGAGTGGAAACAGGAAATCCCTGAGCACTTCAAAGGCACCAGTGTGAAATTGGCCAACAAGACAAAACTTGGTGTGATACACCCAGAGGCCCCGAAATAAAGCCCTACCTCAACCAGCCAAGCTGGCCCCAGTATACAAAACAATCCTGCCCTGTCACCTCTGGCCACCATTGGGCCAGAGCTCTGTGCACCATTGGGCCAGAGCTCTGTGCACCATTGGGCCAGAGCTCTGTGCTATCCTTGGAGAATTTGTGGCAACATGTCAGAGAGACCCCCCAGCATACTCAGCAGCTGGTTACAGGAAACTCAGGATCTTCTCAGGAAGGCAACCAGTGCCTTCAGCAGAAGACAGCTTTGAGGAGTGGCTGGACCAGGCCACACAAGCTTTGGATGAACGGGACATCCCAGAAGCTCATAAGAAGCAGAGAATCACAGAGAGCTTGAAGGGACCTGCCTTGGAAGCCATTCGCAACCTGAAGATCAGCAAGTGAGATTGTAATGCCCAGGACTACCTGAACATTCTACAGGATGTGTTTGGGCGCACCGAGAAAGTATCTGATCTCATCTACCAGATGGAGCACTCTTATCAAAAAGAAGGAGAGAGGTTGTCGGAGTACATGAGGCATCTGGATAAGATCATACATCAGATCCTGCTGAAGAAAGGTCTAGATCTCGGAAAGTGGATGAAATCAGAGCCACGCAAGTTCTGAAGGGGGCCCAACCCTTAGATCCTATTACCCTCCTGTTGAGAACCCAGCAAGATGGTGGTATCCTGAAGTATCCAGACCTAATCCGGATTGTCAGAGAGGAAGAAGTCATGCTGGACCATAAAAAGAAAAGTCAGAGACCCGAATCTGCTGCCGGAGTCCGGGTGATAAATGCCGATGATGGTGACCCGCAGGTTGAGCTCTTAAAGACTCAAGTGTCGCAGCTGATAAAGATGATGTCTTTGTTGACCAGCCAACCAACTGTTTTGTTCAGTGAAAAAGCTTCAGAGGAACCCAAGAAGTCTCTAAGCTCTACTGTTGCCCAAGTGCAGAAGCAAAGGAAACTGTTGAACTGTTTCAACTGTGGAGGAGTCGGACACTTTCGAGAAGTATGCCCAAGTCCAGAGAAAGCTGGGGCACAGTACCGAAAGCCGGCGGAAAACTTCAGAGGGCCCCGGTGAAGGAGTCACCTGGATGCCCACCAACTTCAGCTAACTCCATAAAACTCAACGATGCAAGGAGACAGCTTCGGGAGTCCAGACCCTTGCAAAGGGCCCCCGTTGTTGCCTCTGAGCGACCCAGTGTCCCACGTCCTTTGATCCAACATGCCTGGGGGCGGAGAGTCAATGCACACCAGACCCAACAGAGGTAAAACCCGGGTCAGAATGAAAAAAAAGGAGTAAGGATCCAAACCACTGAACAAGCCAAACAGGTCTTCCCTGGAAAGTTTCCTGCCAACTTAGTGGGGCCCTCTCCAGTTGTCCCTGTCTAAGTAGAAGGGATTTACACCAAGGCCCTCCTGGATACTGGAGCCCAAGTGACTCTACTATACCAAGACTTCTATGACAAGCACCTAAAACACTTGCCGTTGCAGAAGTTAGAAGAGTTGGAGATATGGGGCATTGGGACTCAGAGTTCTATGATGGCTACCTACCAGTCAAGCTGTCCTTTGACCCCTCAGTGGCTGGAAAAGCAGAGACTTTTGACACTTTGGCAGTGATCTGCCCTCGCTCCACCAAAAGTTCCCTCATTATAGGGACCAACACAGACCTGGTTAGGAGACTACTAACATCTTTGGCTCAGGGACAAAATGCTTCAACTTCAGGTGTGCACCCCATGCTGAGACAGGCTTACCAGCGCCTGGTACAAGAACCGAAGGTACCAGCTGAAGGAGTGGGAAAAATCAGGCGTTTGGACATGAAAGAGAGAGTGCTGCAGCCAGGGATAGTGGCCTGTTTGAGGGCGTCCGTTAAGCTTACTTGGAAGCAACCAGGCCCCTTTATCGTCCTCGAAGCTGACCGACAGAAGGAAGACAAGGGAATAGAGATAGTTCCTGAAGTGGTCCCTTTGAAGGCCTTGCAGAGGAATCATGGGAAGGTCTCGGTGAGTGTTCGCAACACAACCACCTCACCTGTGAAGATACCAGCTCGAATGTTGATAGGCCAAGTGAGCACAGCTACCCCGGTTGCACCATCTGAACTGATGAGGGAAAAGAAGGGGAAGTCTCAGTAGAGGAATTATATCCGAAGGACACTAGTCTCCCTCCAGAATGGAGAGAAAGAGTTAAAAATCAGCTTTCCAGGTGGCAGGCCGCATTCTCCAAGAGTGAATTCGATGTGGGGTGTGCCAAGAGTGCTACACACAAGATTTGTCTGCAAGAGGACAAGCCGTTTAGAGAAAGGGTCCGACAGGTATCGCTGGGGGACTTGGAAGACCTGCGTGAGCAATTGGCCGAACTCAAAAGAGCAGGGATCATCAGAGAGTGCAGGAGTCCATACGCTTCTCCGTTAGTGGTGGTGCAAAAGAAAAACGGGGGACTAAGGCTGTGCATTGACTACATAATGCTGAACAGAAGAACCATCCCTGAGCAGTACACCACCCCCCGGATAGAAGACGCCTTGCAGAGCCTGTCAGAGGCTAAGTGGTTCAGTGTACTGGACCTGAAGAGTGGGTATTACCAAATCCCCATGCATCCTGAGGATAAAGAGAAAACTGCCTTCATTACCTGAGTAGGATTCTTTGAGTTTGATCGTATGCCTCAAGGCCTGTCAGGGGCCCCGGCCACCTTTCAAAGGCTGATGGAGAAGATAGTGGGTGACATGAACCTGATCAAGGTGTTGGTGTACCTGGATGACATCATAGTGTTTGGCAGGACTCTGGAAGAGCATGAAGAGAGGCTGAAAAAGGTCTTGAAGAGACTTAATGAAGAAGGGCTGAAGCTCTCCATAGAGAAGTGTCAGTTTTATCAGCTTTCGGTCTAGTACCTGGGCCACATCGTGTCTGCGGAAGGAGTGGCCACAGACCCAGAGAAGCTGGACACTGTCACCTCTTGGCCAAGACCCACTAATGTGACTGAACTTCGGTCATTCCTGGGGTTCTGCTCCTACTATCGCAAAGATAGCTTGCCCACTTAATGAGCTACTGAGAAGCGAAGGATGGGATGATGTCCCAGACTCGGTCAAATCTGTGAGACCAGCAGGAGGGCCCAGAAAACCCAGAGAATCCATCCAGGACCAGTGGACTACCAAGTGTGAAGAGGCCTTTAAGTGGCTGAAATGGAGCTTAACGACTGCCCCAGTCCTGGCCTATGCAGATACAACCAAGCCTTATGAATTACATGTTGATGCCAGCCGAGATGGGCTAGGGGGAGTGTTGTATCAAGAACGTGATGGTCACCTACGGCCTGTTGCCTATGTGAGTCGAAGTTTGGGCCCAGCTGAAAGGACATACGTCACCCATAAACTTGAGTTCCTGGCCTTGAAGTGGGCTGTGGTGGATAAATTAAGAGATTATCTCTACGGGGCATGATTTGTGATTAAGACTGACAACAACCCACTCACCTACCTCCTCACCACAGCCAAGCTGGATGCCACAGAACACAGATGGTTGGCTGCCCTATCGGAGTTCATGTTCAGCCTGAAGTATCGACCGAGGATTGGAAATAGAGATGCGGACGCCCTATCTGGAAGGCCTCATGGTTCTAGTGACCCCATAGAAGAGTGGACCCAGCTGACCCCAGAAGGAGTGCGAGCCTTGTATCAGGAAGCCGAACATCAAGCTGGGGAGGATCCAGGGCCAAGGACATAGGAGTTTCTGCTGCTGGTGTCCCCAAGTATTATTGCAATGTAACCTAAGTCGGGGATGAAGGCCTCCCAAAACTTTCAAAGAAAGACCTGAGAAGGGGTCAGTTGGAAGACCCCCTGGGTAACTTGTCATTGAATGCTCTGGAGAATCAATGTCACAACATGCTCCTTACCGACTCCACAAAGGAGGCCCGTCTACTGCACCGGGAGTGGGTCGGTTGCAGCTGCATCAAGGGGTGGTCTACCAAAGGGGCCCCTCTGATGGCTTTGAAGAAAAATGACAGCTGTTCCTACCCAGAAAGCACAGAGAGACAGTGTTAACTGCTCTTCATGACAACCATGGCCATCTAGGGCCTGAGAGGGCTTTCCATTTGGTGAGAGACCGATTCTACTGGCCCTGCATGCGGGCTGAAGTCGAGAGCTATTGCTACTCCTGTATTCGATGTATTCAAAGGAAAACCTTGCCTCACCGAGCCACCCCAATGGGCCATCTTCAGAGTCAGGGACCCATGGAGCTGGTGTGCATTGACTTTCTGTGCTTGGAGCCTGATCTGAGTGGGCAGGGAAATATTCTGGTGGTGACTGATCACTTCACTAGATATGCGCAAGCATTCCCCACAAAGGATCAACAAGCCTCAACAGTGGCCAAGATTTTAGTGGAGAAGTTCTTTGTGCACTATGGCCTGCCTCAACGTATCCACTTAGATCAAGGGAGAGATTTCGAGAGTAGCCTTATTAAAAGCGTACACACGATCATTATTCACGGCGGTTAAAAAAACGCCGTGAATAATGACATTTTAAACGAGGGAACAGCTTGTTCCCCACACACGGTCATTTTTCTCGTCATTTTTTAAAATGACGAGAAAAACGATCGTCTATGGGCTCCGCGGCAGTGTTTCCCTATGGGAAACACTGCCGCGGAAGAAATGTCAGGAAAAACGACGAGAAAAATTAGAACATGTTCTAATTTTTCTCTTTGTTTTTAATGCCGTTTTTCACGTCGTGAAAAATGACAAAAAGACCACACACGGTCGTTTTTCTTGTTGAAAACAAAAAATGTCATTTTTCACGACGTGAAAAATGATCGCGTGTACGCGGCATTAGACCTGTTAGGCATCAAAAAGTCCAGGACTATCCCGTACCATCCCCAGGGGGATCCTCAACCAGAGAGGTTCAACCGAACTCTACTAGACATGCTTGGGACTTTAAACTCAGAGAAGAAGCAACATTGGAGCAAACATGTAGCCGCCATTGTACATGCCTATAACAATACTGCAAACGATGCCACAGGATACTCTCCTTAACGCCTAATGTTCGGACGGGAGGCCCTGTTACCAGCAGACCTGGCCTTTGGCACCTCCCTAGACCACACCTCAGCAACTTCCCATAGAGGGTATGTGGATCGCCTGCTGAAAAGCTTGAAGACCGCCTATGACAAGGCCCAAGCTACTTCAGAATGGAGCGGACTGAGATACAAGAAGAAATTTGATTTAAAAGTCAGAGTGCAGGATCTACAACCAGGAGACAGAGTACTGTTAAGGAATCTGGGAGTCCCTGGGAAGCACAAGTTAGCTGACCGCTGGAAGTCACAGCCCTATATCATTTGCAAGCAACTACCAGGACTCCCAGTGTATCAGATCCGACCAGAAGGGAGTGTAGGCCCACTAAAGACTTGGCATCGCAATCATTTACTACCTCTATCAGAAGCAGTTCATCTGTCACCCCTGTCAGATCCACAGACGACTCCTTCGGCCTCTCAAAGGTCTCGACCAGTCACTAGGTCTCAGTCAGCGCCCCAAGATGTGGATGATGAAGACAGTGAGAATGAAGAGGTGGAATTAGACTGGTTGTGGTCATCTTAATTACCAGGATCTATGACCCCTCCTTTGTCCCCACCTGAAGCGACGGTCACTGGAGTCCTCAGACCCGATGCCCCTGAGTTTGTGCCTCAGAGTTTGCTGTCTGAAGAGCTGGAGGATGACCAAGCTTCCATGTCAATGGGAGATCCTGAAGAAGTCTCACCTTTTACAGAAGGAGAAGTGGAAGCTGATATACAGAGAGAGGAAGCTGTTGAGGAAACAGAATCCAGTGTGTCTGAGCAGGAGGAAGAAGAATCTGTGGAAGGAACAGAGTTCAGCGTGGCGGAAACACCAGAGCCAAAAGAGCAGAGAGAGAGAAGGGCTATTCACCCACCCAAGAGACTGACTTATGACCAATTGGGTGAAAGCTCTGAAGAGGCTGTGTTTACCTCAAAAAGGACAATTGAAACGCCTGGCTCTTCCACTTCACATTTAGTGGAGGACAACCCCTGCTCACCCCTGGCACATCTGGCTGGGCCATCCCAGTCAAAGTGGCCTGTAGGCAGGACAACCTCCTTTCCAAAGCATGGTGGGGGGTTCCCCAGTGTGGTTCTTATGAGAATGCAAACTGCCTTATTTCTTGTATACACTAACTGGTCTTTTTCTCCTCTTGTATTTGAACAAAGCATGTAACAGGTCACCAGCTGCTACTGTCTTTGGGGACCAAAGATTTCAAGTGGGGGGAGTGTATAGCAAGGTGTTATTGTAGACTGTATCTTAACAGACTGCAATTGATGCCTAATGGGAACTTGGCTCCCTCTGGTGCTCGTTTTGTGTTATAATTTGGAAGTTGTTTGGTTCTGTCAT
The DNA here is from genome assembly GCA_029206835.1 of Rana muscosa. Classification (NCBI taxonomy): domain Eukaryota; kingdom Metazoa; phylum Chordata; class Amphibia; order Anura; family Ranidae; genus Rana; species Rana muscosa. Next base: position 142,593,482 of record CM055122.1, read on the forward strand.
GTTAAGAACAAAGCATGGTGGGCATTGTAGTGCAAGAGACAGAGACTCTATTGCCGTGGGTTGGATTGAGACTACAATACCCACAAATCCCAATGTGCTGCCAAAATGCAGTGTGCCACGCACAGCCTGCTGGGAGAACTGATTTAAGGCCTCAGCCCACTCTCTCGGGACGCCATCTTCAACAGGCAAGAGGCCTGCTGTGTGCACGCCTAGGCCGGAGAAGCCTGGGCCTAAAGTTACAGAGAGAGAGAGGATCACCTGATGGAGGGATCCTGGTGGACAGCCTCGCTGATCGAGCCAGAGAGGGAGCGGTCTACACTTCCCAGCATCCGGAGTTACCTATCCACCAGCACCTTGCGAACGGCTGCGCAGAGGACCAGGGGCCTCGTGTTACAGAGAGACTGAGAACAAGGACAGGTTCCAGACGGAGTGTACCGGCGAGACAAGGCCTCATTTGGTGAGAAGGCACATGCCTATCAACATAGTTAACTGGATCGCAGGAAGGTGGTTTCCATAGTTCCACGTGTACTTGCTGGCATCTGGAGAGAAAGATGCCTTATTGTCCAGTTGTGCCAAGGAGGGGATCGAGCCGAACTTTAGGGGTTGACAGGCAGAGTGCAGACCCAAATATATAACCAGCAGCTCCTACGGGGGTAGTACTACATGTGTATAATGATCACATTGTATATTATATTGCAGAGTAGGTTCCATTTTGATATCTACTGTACATGTGTTTATTGTTCTGAAAGTTTTTTGTATTTTGTTTACCTTGAACGTATTGAATTTCTTTGGATGTGAGTAAGGAGGGTTGTACAGGCAAAAGCATAAGCTTCAAATATACAGTATATTACACAGTTAATTCCACTATTAATCAACTTAAATATGTTCAATATTCTGCAGCCAGAATCCTGACTAGGTCTGGTCTGAGTGACCATATTACCCCTATCCTTTAGTCCTTGCACTGACTACCCGTCAGTTTTCGCATAGAATTTAAGATCCTTGTGCTCACCTTTAAGGCTCTTCCTAGCTTGGCACACCATTATAATTTTGCACTTTTATCAACTTGCTCCCCCACTCGTAATCTCCGCTCATCAAATTCTGGTTTGCTGTGTGTCCCCCCTACTCACCTACACTCAATGGGGGACAGAGTCTTCTCCTGCTTTGCTCCAAAACTCTGGAATTCACTTCCAAAGAACATCAGAGAGTCATCCTCTCTAAACTCATTCAAATCAAATCTAAAAACTTTTTTCTTTAGATAAGCTTTCACCTTATTGTCCCTTTTCCTTTATGTTATCCTGTGTATGTCTTGTGTTTTCCTTGTAAAGTGCTTTGAGAAGCTACCTTTAAAGGTGCTATATAAAAAAAGTTTATTATTATTATTATATATTTTATGAATAAAATAAACAACAGTATATAACTATAATTATTATATATTAACCCCTTGCTAACCATGCTATAGCCGAATAATGGCTACAGCGATGTCGCTCATTTTTGGGAGGGAATATATTGAGGTCCTCCCGTGATCACGCCTCCTGCCACCCCCTGAGGGACGCATCTGCAGAGATCTGTGTTTGCTGTGTGCCTTGGATATGGTGCATCACAGATTGTGGTAAAGGGCCAATCTCAGCAGCTTTTTACCTTGTGATCGCTGTTCATTGACAACTAATCACAAATATAAACACAGCGGGTCATTGGGGGGTTGACAGCTCTTCTTCCCTCACACAGAGACCGAGTGTGAGAAAAGGAGAGAGATCTGTGCTAGACAGTGAGTTTAATGGTTTTTTTTGTGCTTTATAGTGCCCATCAGTGTCACACAGTGAGGTTGCACTGATGGATGCTGATGAGGCTGCACTGATGTGCACTAATCCAGTGGATTAGTGCACATCAGTGCAGCCTCATCAGCATCCATCAGTGCAACCTCATCAGTTCATATCACTGCCCATTAGTGCAGCCTGATCAGTGCCCATTAGTGAAGCCTCATCAGCACCCATCAGAGCAGCCTCATCAGCGCCCATCAGTGCAGTCTCATCAGTGCCCATCAGTGCAGTTTCATCAGCGCTCATCAGTGCAGCCTCATCAGCACCCATCAATGCAGTCTCATCAGCACCCATCAGTACAGCCTCATCAGCATCCATAAATGCCATCTCATCAGCGCCCATCGGTGCCATCTCATCAGCGCCCATCAGTGCAGCCTCAATAGCACACCTTAGTGCACATCAGCACAGCCACATTTGTACCAGTGTCCACACCATAGCAGTGTGTCACCACAGCCCACAGTCACCACTATGTCTAAAAAAAAATGACCAGTGAGGAAGCATACTAAATCCTAAGCATGGCCAACGAGAGCAGCAGGGAGCTCTGGGTCGGATTCTGTTTCTGATTCTGATTACGAGCAAGTGTTAAGTATTGGGACACTAACAGAATCAGAGGAGGAGGAAAGTGTGCCCACCAAACTGAGGCATCCTGATGAGGAGCAGGCTACCACAAGTAGCGCAGTGGAATCCACCAGTAGTGCAGTGGCATCCACCAGGGCTAGGTACTAGTGGGGTGTCCCGTCAGCCGCTAAGGGTTAGGGCCCATGCCAGTCTACCATATACACTTCAAAATTCTCTACGGTTCCCCCTTACTCAAGAACAGCTAACATCCCCCCTTTTACTGCCCAGCCAGGTGTTAAGGAGAACACGGTAAATGTTTAACCGGTTGACTTTTTAAATTTAGCTTTCACAGATGATTTATTACGTTCAGTTGTGGACCAGTGAAACCTCTATGCCCAACAATTTATCGGCAACAACCCAACTTCATAATAACTTCATAATATGTCTGTCCCTATGAATGGAAACCATTAACAGTAGAGGAATTTAAAATCTTTTTGGGCCTCACATTTAATATGGGACTCACAAAAAAAAAATGAGTTACACTCTTACTGGTCCACTACCCCATCCATCACCTGACAAATTAATCATGCATTATGCCAAGCACAATATATTTAATGTTCATGCTGTTCCTCCATTACAGTGATAACACCCAGTGCCCTTCCCAAAATGACCCAGCATATGATAAACTATATTAAATTCAGCCACTCCTTGATTTTGTGCCCAATTAGATATCCCAGACAAAAATATCTGCGTAAATAAGTGTTGCATGACTGAATAATTATCATTCAAAGTGAGAGAGCACTGAAAGCTGACATTTAGCCTGGGTAGGAAGGGGGTATAAGTGTCCAATTTAGCCTGGGTAGGAAGGGGGTATAAGTGTCCAATAGGCAAGTGATTAATGTCTTGTGTATATATATGTGATTTATCTATGTAATTTTAGGTGGTAAACCTCCTTTTTCCTACTAAAGAAATGAACCGTTGGTCCATCCAAGTTTTGCTCATCAAGTCATTGCCACCAAGGTTTTCTTCTATGTTTTGGATATTTTGTATTTTACAGATAATATATATTAGGCTGATTCTTTTAAATGTGATGTAAATTTTAACATGGTGGGGTTTGAGCCAGGATGTTGTGTTTGATGATTTAGTATAAAAAAGGACAAATTTAAAGATATGTCATCTATGAATTAAACATTGCCTACCACCTGACTAAAGCCCCGTACACACGATCGGATAACCTATGGATTTTCGTCCGATGGATTTGTCCATCGGAAATCCGATGAAACTGTTTTTCATCAGTCTTGGCCACACACCATCAGTCTAAAAACCGACCGTTCCAAACGCGGTGACGTAAAACACTCCGATGAGCCAAGAAAAATGAAGTTTAATGCTTCTGAGCATGCGTTGACTTGATTCTAAGCATGCGGGGGTTTTTTAACCGATGGACTTGCCCATAGACGATCGGAAATTCCCATCGGTTTTTTATCCATCGGAAAATTTTAAAACAAGTTCTATTTTTTACAACCGATGGAAAAAAGACCGATGGGTACCATACACGATCAGTTGGTCTGATGAAAACCATCCATCGGACGGTTTTCATCAGTCAAACCGATCGTGTGTACGGGGCTTTACTGTTGCCTTGGTAAAGCCTTTTCTTACCTGCTATTTTTTGGTCTGCTGCATAAATGTAGACCCTCTGCCCTTGAGGAACTATTCTATCCTCTCTCACCCCTTTCCCTGCCTTTAACTTTACCCTCTTTTTTTTTTTTTTTCTTCTTTATCTCTTATCCCTTTGTTTTTACTCTCCGCTACTCTCTGTCTTTTGTAATACAGAAATTCCACTCCCCTAATCTACATGTTTGTTAGTATCGTTGCTGGTTCCTACTTATAATGCCATTTTTGTTGCCTGACCGCCTGTCAGAATTATTTGTGCCTTGAGGTACCCACTTTGTTGGCCTCCTCCATAGTAGAATTATGTTAGTTTCCCCAGCTTCTGAAATGCTTGTTCTTGTTACATGTAGCTTTCTATGACCAATTTTGTGCCACGGTAGGTCAAATTCCTCTCCCTCTATGTACCGTTCCTTGTATCTGCAATGCTCTTGTTTGTTTTGTTTTACTTCAAACCAAAAAACAAATTTGACCAGAACAAAAGGACAAATTAAAGTATAACATGTGGTTGGCCTTTTGAAACATATTTTTCCAGTAATAAAAAAGAATATCAATGTTATCTGACATTATGTGCTGACATCTTTGCTTTGGTAATTGAAAGTCGTTATTTGTGTTCAAATTGTATTTAATGCTTTGGCATGTTGGTATACTAAAACATGAAATGACCACAGAATGTCCATATATATTACTTTTCATGCTGAACTAAGAATAATAATAATGATCCCTCAAAAGCATTGTGTGTGTGTGTAGAAAACTTCCGAATGAAAAATGTATGCAATTATGAATATGTATTGATCCATCAGCTTCCCTTATAACAATGGCTTGCAGTTATTCTTCTAAAAGTGCTGCCCATGTTGAATCCCTGTGGTTCTTTATTCAAACAGAAGCTTATCAAGTATTCTGAAGAATTCCAGCATATTGTGGACTACAATCTTTATCCTAAAATTATACCAAAAAATCCATCTAGATGTAACAATAGGGGGTTATCTGTTGTAGCTGCAGTCAGTTACACAGCTTGTGCCTGTATAAATGTGTATCACTTCAATGAGTACACTTAAAGAATAAGGGTACAAAATCACAACAGTAACTGATATAGTAGAACAACTCCACAACTAATTTAAATGAAATCACTATAATTACCAATCTTTATTGCTATACTAGGACACTGGACTTCACTTATTAGGGTAATCCAAACTGTTAGGAGCAATAATTCCCCAGATGATCATGAAAGAGTGCTGTGCTTAGGTAACATAGGAAACTAGCCTATAAATATAAAAAAAAATTGCCAGCAGGTAGAGGCTTTTGGTTGAAGAAACCTGTTAAGTCTCCTCTGCCAAAAAGCTCTTTATGCTCATCCCTACCGGTGAACTTGACGTTCTTACCAAGTTAGTAAAGTCAGGGATAGCCTCTGCAGCAGAGACAGTGGTGAGGCCAGGGGGGTAGCTTACATGTGCTCTAGCACCACCAAAAATTCTGCTAGGACCCCCATAGCACCCTCATTAGAAGGCTTTATATGCAAAGTCAGAATTTCACTTTCAGAGTAAGCTTTAATAAAAATAATGCCACTGAGGACTTTTCAGGGGGTCTGTGGAGTAATCCTACAGCTCACAACATTTTTTTTATAGTTCTGGCAGGCAACCTTGGTGGATTTAAATAATGAACAAGAGAGGTTGCGTTCCAGAGCAAAGCTGAAGGGGGAGTACAGTAGATGGGAAGAGCTTATGCTATGGGAAAGAAGATGACCTTCAGTCACCGAATGGACCTGATTCAGGTTAAAGGTATGTTATGCCAAAGCAACCCCCTCTCACCAATCTATATTGTCGCTGTTCTGCTGGTGCTTGCCCTGGCTCATGTTAGAAAAGTCAGGTATGGTACAGAGCTGTGCCGAGCAAGGCTGGGTTTAGAGCTGAGCTGAGCTAGGGGTGCGGATGTAATGAGAGCTGAGCAGTGCAAGGGTAGTGCAAAGCTAATTGGTGCAGGAGGGTTGCATATATGAGCAGTACAAGAAGGGTGTGAAAGTGGTGGGTGCAGAGCTGAGCAGTGCAAGAGAGGAGAAATGCAGATGGTTGCATAACTAAGCATCACTCTGTTATTGCTTGCCCTGATATTTAATGGGGTTATTGCTGAGTACTATCATTTCTGGCCCAAACACTTGCTAGGGGTTATCACTGCTGGCCTTGATACAGGCTGGGGGTTAAATCCCCGGCCTCAGGTTTGTTGTGGGGCTATTGCTAGGGGTTATGGCTGGCCCTGACACATTCTGGAGGTTATCACTGCTGGCACTGACAAGAATGCTGAACATTATTATTGCTTCCACTGACATCAATGCTTACTGTATTTTACTCCCAGCCATACACCATGAATCAACACACACTATATTGTCCACGCCCACTTTTTGGCATCCCCACAAGTGCAATCTTCATAATCTATTCACGGTGTCAGTCCTAATTCTTTGACAACTATGGTTTATTTTTACACCCACTGACACCAATTACAGAACTGATGTTTGCACTGGCTGACTAGGTAGGTAAGTAGTACTGTTATACACTTCTGATCAGAGCACTTCAATGTGCTTAAAATAGGTTACCATGTGTGTTCTCATTATACTGTGAATGGTTTCTAACTTTAATGTTTTAACTTTATTTTCTCAATCTGCTAAGTCTGCTTTTAATATAACATGGGATTCAGGACTGGGGACTTTTCTGTATCTGCCCATGATCAGGGAGAAGCCAGGGACCAGAGGTATGGAGTAGCCCTCTGCCTATCAGGTTGGTGCTTTAAAAGGGAGCTCAATGTAATTGTATGCTTGAGGCCGTTCATTCATGGGAAGGCCAGCTCATTGATCTTACCTGCTGGTCTGACATTCTTTGAGAACACTTTTTTGTTTGCATTATTGGATCAGGAGTATTGGTAGTGGAACATATTTTTAAACAATTGCTGATATTGTTGAATGGTTATTTCAATGATTGGTTGAAAAGGACAAATATGCTGATTTAGGCCCAAAGCACACAGGGAGTTTTTACAGCCGCTTTTTCCTGGCGTCGGAACTGGCTTTACAGCTAGTTTTTTCAAACTGTGTGCATGAGCACTTAATCTTGAAACACAGAAGAGTTTCCTGCTGAAGTTAAAGCGGAAATGTACCTTCTAATCTTTTACAGCCAAGCAAAAATTAGAATATTAGAAAATTCTCCCTGCATAGTGATTGCAACCAATATTCTCAATGACAGATTTCCCTGTAATTCCCCCCCCCTCTTTTCTCCTTCTCCTGGAGATGCACTTGAATCACATCAGTAACAAGTGCTAATAATTTCCAAGCAACAATTTAAAATTAAAGGAAAATTGTAAAACAGTTATCATTTCATTGCGCAGGATACTTCAAGCCATTTCACTGTCCCATAATTGACAGTACTACCTTGGCAATGTGCCCGTTATATTTCTGTACCCTCAATCACCAGGAATACATTGGAAGTTATTTCTTAGTGTGTCTTGGTTTTAAACTTTATTACCAAGATTAAATGTAATCAAACAAAATGTCAATAAATCAACTACCGGTATTTAGCATCACTGCAAAGGAAGTACCTGCGTGTTTGCTGCCTTGGCAGCTGTTAGACCGAATTACCTGGTTAGGCAGTGATTGGAGTAACTGCCATCCTGAATCATGCATTATTGGGGTATTTAACAACCTTAAATCTGTTTTGGAATTTTGCTTTCTATTACACAAATGGTGGTGGCTTAAAGTCAGATTGACATACTCCGTGTAACATTCAGTTATGTTAATGTTAAGGGCAACAGTGGTAGACAAGATGGGGCACAAGCCTCGTCTTCTAAAAGGCAGCCATTTTTCTGTTGCCTCTAGGAACCAATTAGATACCACATTTTATTCATCTATGTTCCACTGTGAGAATGAAAGACAGAAACGAACTGTTTTGTACCAATTGTGTAAAAATATTTCCAGGAAAATGATGCTGCTGAGCTTGCACATCTAAGTTAGGACCTTAAAGTGTTACTAAACCCAGGACCCTGCATTCACTATATCTGGTCTCCTACAGTACACACAAATTCTCATCAGCAGTATATAGCAGTCTTGTGATGTCTATCAGTGTCTGGTTAAAGCTTGTAGGAGGTGTTTCCATTCTCCTCTGACTGTCCTATGAGGATGAATTACCCCTGACCCTGTGTCCGGACAGTGCTGATTGGTCATGTGCCGAACACATGCATCCCCCCCCCCAAAAAAAATATATATAAAAAAAATAAAACACTCTATCAATACAAACCAAACTGAGCATGTGCAGAGTGCCTCCTGTACTATCAGCAGATGAATTGGAGACTGTGGAAAAAGGGGAGGATCAGAGAAGACAGGATCAAACAGCATTTTTATACAATGCAGAGGATTAACTCCTTAGGTTCCACAGTGAGTATAACAAGCATGCTTTACTGCATATATAGACTGATTATACTGTTGTGGGTTTAGTAACACTTTAATCACTATATAGACTGCCAGCACGGCTGCACCCCTAAACCTCAGATATGGTGGCCCAGGCATCCAGGAAACATGTTTCTGTCTGTATGACTGTGTGCACATGCTTCTTGCTGTGTCAGTATTTTACTGACTGTGTCTATGTTATCATGTTATGTATGTGTCCCCATACTATATACACAGAGTCTCTGTGGATATGTTTTAGGTTTTGTCAGTATAGCACAGATTGTATGCTGTAATTGCATGGTATTGATTGTATCTGTGAGAATGTTTCTGGCTGTGTCAGTACAGTGCTAATTTTGTCTGTGGCCACAATGTACCCCTTACCAATTCACATAGGGGGGTGGGATCTGGGGGGTCCCCTTTGTTAAAGGGGTCTTTCAGATTCCGATAAGCCCCCTGCCCGCAGACCCCCACAACCACCTCCCCATGTTGAGTGCATGTGGCCTGGTACGGTTCAGGAGGGGGGGGCGCTCTCTCGCCCCCCTCTTTTCCTGTGGCCTGCCAGGTTGCGTGCTCAGATAAAGGGTCTGGTATGGATTTTTGGGGGAACTCCACGCCATTTTTTTTTTAAATTTGGGGTGGAGTTCCCCTTAAAATCCATACCAGACCTGAACCCCACATCATTTTTTTTTTAAATTGGATGCAGGGTTCCCCTTAATATCCATACCAGACCTGAAGGGCCTGGTAATTGAATTTGGGGGGACCCCCACGCATTTATTCATTTTTTATCAATGACTTTTCTCTGTATTGCCGGGAGCCGACAATTCATTATAGCCGCGAGTGCTTTTAAATTACTTTTTTTTCCTTCAGAAATTACATTTTGTGCAGGGACAGTTCTAAGCAAGGGAAACACGCGCTGCTTTACAGGCATACTATACACCCCCCCCCCCCCCCCCAGGTACGAAATTGAAAGGAATATTTTACTTTTATTGTTTCACTTTAAGCATTATTAAAATCACTGCTCCTGGAAAAACTGCCGTTTTTAAAACTTTTTTTTTGCATTGATACATGTCCCCTGGGGCAGGACCCGGGTCCCCAAACACTTTTTATGACAATAACTTGCATATAAGCCTTTAAAATTAGCAAATAGAAAGTGAGCAGACATCAGCAAAGGAACTATAAATCTAAAAGCACCACCATCCCTATAACAATATGTAACAAAAGAGGGGGATAGAGTGTGGGACTTTAAAGGTGCTTATAACAATTAAGAAATAGATTGCAAGACACAAAGCTTTTATAAAAATAGAAAATGAATATTTATTACAATATACATAAAAAACTAATACATATACATGCCTATGACCATCACAGGTATACACCTAATACCAAAGTCCAAACGGCCATACAGATATGTACAGTTGAGATGAAGCGTCCATAGATTTTCTACAGTTTCGCCTATTAGGCTTCATCAGGAAAGAGACGCCCATACAATTTTAACAGATTTGAAAGAAGCTATTAGGTATAAGAAAGAAAAACATATTAATGATACATCACAATTATAAGAGTCCCTTGAATGCATTCAAAACAGTACACGGGCACATCCCCAAATAGCACATGGAGCAGACAGTCAGGGACCACATACAACGCCCCCTCATACCTCCAATTCAACTTGGTCAAAAAACGGTCAAGACCACTGTCATAGATTGCCAGAAAAATGGTCGGCCGATCCCGTCTCTAGCGATCACAATCCCGTAAGGGAGGATAGATTTAAAGTTGCAAATAATAATAGTAATATTTGATACAAATACCTGTAGGTAATATGAAAACCAAAAAAATTAATACTTTTTAATATAGAGTAACCAGTAATAAAGAGGTGTTACAGTCCCACTACCAAAAGATAATAAGAGACCCACTCACCTACCCACTGTCTATTGACCAGTTTAGCCAAGCTAAGGAAGTTTATATGTGGCGGTGATAAAGGTATAATACTTCTATGGAAGCAAATTTCAAACAGGGACCCGTCTACGAAGAAAAGGAAATAACCAAAATATTCTAATAAATTATATATAATATTTATGGAGTATACTACATAGTGAAAAAGGAACTATAAGATAAATGCTTACCAACACAGAAAAGATCCAAAATAAGCTTTAAAGCGTATAAACCTCCAGGTTGAATAAGAGGGTAAAGTCCACTCATACAGTAATGTAGAGGGGTCTAATATAGAAGTTCCATGTTTGTAAGGTGTCCCCCAAATAAGCAAAATCCGCAAGAAGCTGTATAAGTAGAGCAATAAACTTAAGTTTAGTGTTCCATCTCTCATAGATTGCCGTGAATGACAAAGAGTTGAAAAATTGAAAAATTTACCTTCCATATAGTTTGCCGCCAGCTTGAACTTCCAATATTCCAGACAGTTCAACAAGAATGTCTGGAGTTTTTATATCCTCCCCCGACCCGCCAAAATCCGGCGTGTGATGTCACACCGCGTGGTGTGCGACGTCTCGCCGCAAATGGCTGGCTCACGGACGTCAATGCGGAAGGCGCAGATGCATCGGCTGACCTCCGTACTGACAGGAAGTGACATCACTTCCTGTAAGGGACCAAGCACGGAAACACCCTGTGCTGGCACTTCCTACCTCAATAGAAGCCGAGGTGTGTGTCAGGTCTACAGGTCCCAGGATGGTAAAGGGCGGTGTAAGCCATGTACCAAAAGTCTTCAATGTGGGCGGACACCGGGCTGGAACCAATCCAGTCTGATGTACACCCTTAGGCGTCCGTACGGGATGAAAGCCGGCCAGATCAAAGACAAATCCATGAACAGACAGGAGGAGACAGAGGAAATAAGGCAAAGCAGGGCATGCTCCCCGACTACCCGCTGCGATCCGCACCAACGGGGCATCAAAAAAAGGATGAAAGAATTTATTGATTACGTCGGTGCACCATCTGAACACATCCAAAGGAGAAAAAAGAAAACATATATGTACAGTAATCACATATACAAATCATGTAGGCAATTACATACATATTGCCTAACACAATGGAAAAGACCAAAAATAATAAAATTACATAATTAAACATATGTAACAAGAACACAAATTAGCAAAACTACATTGTATCTTTAATCCCTCAAAATTATTGAAGGAGATATTGTTGGTAGAGAGTTTGTGAAATCCACTCCCAGGTAACGTGATTCCCTCCCTCCCACCCATGGGTCATACCCCCACCCTCACAATGATGGAATGGAGCACAAATAGGGGATATCCAAGGACTCAAGATGGTACATTTGAGTACCTGGTATCTATGAATGTAAGCATAAGCAAATAAGGCAAAAAATGGGGCAGTCCTGCACCTAAACAAAGGTCATCATAAGAATGGTTTAAAGCTGATTCCTTCATTCAGGCCAAGAAGTCGAGTGGCTTGTAAGAGATAGATCCACCTACTTTCCAACTGGAGAAGCTTTGTATCAATCTCTCCCCCTCTTTCATGTTGGGGTATATGTTCTAAAGCAAAAAAAATTATGAACTTTAGATCAAAGTTGTGATAGAGGCCTACATGGCGGCTGATTGGTGTCTCCATTTTATGTTTGGCAATTAGAGAGACATGGTCTCTTATGCGACAAAAAAAAGGTTGCTTCGTTTTGCCCACATAAAAGGCACCACACAAGCATTTCATGATGTAAACAGCCCCAACAGATTGGCAGTTACATCTATGTTTGGGTGTCCAGTCCAAATGTTGTCATTAGGAAGGGTTACAGTCTTACCCATCAGAATGTAAGTGCAAAAATTGCACTTCCCACAGGGATATGTACCCGGGGATGATTTTTTAGCTGTAATATTTTGGGCATGATGGCTAGAGACCAAAATGTCCCTCAATGATTGTGATCTCCTGAATGTGATCTCCGGGAAAGGCTTAATGAATTTCGATATTCTCTGGTCCGCCGCAAGCAGATACCAGAATTTGTTATAAACGTTCCGGATCTTCGAGTGCTGTCGATTAAACTTTGTGATAATTCTAGTTGACGTACATGACCTAATTTGTCTGGATTTGTAAATGAGTGATTGTCTATTGAGACACTTGACCCTATTAAATGCCTTTCTTAGGCAGGTTTTACTATAGCCTCTGGCTCGAAGGCGTATGTTAAGGGAGTCAGACTCTCGTTGAAAATCTGCATCTAAAGTGCAATTCCGCTTAATTCTCAAGAATTGACTGTATGGTATACTCCTCTTTAGCGGTTCAGGGTGGGAGCTGTCAGCGTGCAATAAACTATTGCCTGCCGACGGCTTCCTATAGAGAGTAGAGCACAATTCTCCTTTTTCATTCACAAAAATTTCTACGTCTAAGAATGTAATTTTAGACTGATTGAACGTGTACGTAAATTTCAAGTTATATGTATTCACTTGTAAGCCTTCCAGGAAAACAATTAATTCACTATCAGACCCCGCCCAGACCATGAAAACATCGTCAATATAACGATGCCATGACATGATCCTGCCGATGTCAGTTTGTTTGGAGTCATCAGCAAAGAGGTCACGTTCCCACCCCCCCAGATACAGGTTTGCATATGACGGTGCGCACTTGGCGCCCATAGCACCCCCTGTATCTGGAGGTAGTGGGAACCCCCAAAGACAAAAATGATGTGTGTCAACACAAAATTCAAAAGTTCCATAACAAAATCATTGTATTTGCGGGAATCCAAATCCCGTTCTCCGAGAAATCCCCGCACAACCTCTACACCCCTGTCATGGGGTATAGAGTTGTATAGGGCCTCTATATCAATGGCTACAAGCCATGCCCCGAGCGGTATTTGCAGACCATCAATGACTTTCAATAGTTCAATTGTATCCCTAACATGAGAGAACAAGCCCTTAACATGGGGATATAGATATTCGTCAATTAATTCACTAGCACGTTCCGTTAGTGAACCACATCCCGAAATAATCGGTCTGCCTGGAGGTTTTATTAGGCTTTTGTGCACTTTCGGAAGTGCATAGAAGGTGGGTACTGTGAAATTTTCCATATCCAGATATTTATAGGTGTTCTGATCTATGGTGCCAATATGTTGTGCCTTAAGAATGATATCCTTATATTTCCTGGAATAGTAGTGGACGTGGGACCCGGTGACCGGGCGATACCATTCGCGATTGCGGATGATATCGTAACACATGTCCTCATAGTGCCCCACATCCATCACCACCAGGTTCCCACCTTTATCAGATGGTTTGATCACTATAGATTTGTTGCATTTGAGAGTTTTAAGGGCTTTCTTTAAACATGGAGACAGATTGTTTTGCGGTCCAGTCTGCCAGTTGTTGGCCTCTATCTCTTTTGTAACCTGGATAACAAAGGCCCAGATATTAGAATTGCCCTGTAGGACCGGAAAGGATCTAGAGCGGGATTTGTATGATTTCGGTGCACTGAAGGTGACACTAGAAGCGGATGAGCCTGGGGTAAGGGAAACAAAGGATTGAGACGGGGTGGTCTCATCACCCGTACCTGATGGATTATTTATCCACCCCTCCTCCTCTGGATTACTTTCATCCCATAGATCCATCAGATCTTGTAAGGCCCTCAGGTCCTCAAACATAACTGATTCAATTATGGGGTGGAGTAACTCTTTGTTTTGAGTGATGTTGGTATCTTTATCAAAGAGTACCTTGTACATGAGTCGTCTCGCGAATAAATGAAGATCTTTCACTAGTACAAATTTATCCACATTTTCATCCGGACAAAACGTTAGCCCTAGTTTTAAGACCTCAGTTTCGTCCTTAGAAAGAGGGTAAGAAGATAAATTGATAATATCCAAAGAGTCCCGACTACTGGGTAAACTAGAGTCGGGACCTACTTATTTAAAGGCTGACTAGATTTGCGCGCCGGGATAGGAGTTGCCTGTGGATTTTTTCTATTTTCATTGGAATTTGTAGTGAATATTGGGGCCGTACGTACATCACCAGAAGAACCCACCACAGCGTGGTGGTTATCAGTGGATTGATGCACCATAGGGCCTGCAGGTATAGAAACCGTATTCAGTTTCAATACAGGTGTAGTCAACGTCATCATGGAATGGTTTAGTGCTTCTCCCAGAGAGGGAGTATTTGATGTAATTGAATTGGGTACCTTTTGAGACCGTAATTTTTTCTCTTTATTGAAAGTTTTACTTGATCTTGATTGACCCTGTGAGCTTGTTTCACTGTTGGGTTTTTGCTTTCTTGTAGCCCCACTAGGGTCATTGAATCTTGGTACTATGGGAACATAAGATGTTGAAGACATTGAAGATGAGTCAGAGTCAATAACATCTAGATTTGTAATTAAGGGTTCTTGATTAGAGGGACCCCTACGCCGTGAAGACATTTTTAAGGGTGTCCATTTATATGCCTGATCATAATCATATGCTTTCTTGTCTCTAAAGTACTTACTTTCCTTAGTCTTAATTAGGCCCATCGCGTATTTGGTTAATGACTCCTTCAAGGCTTTATCCTTGTCTGAGAAAGATTTGTGTGTTACTAAATTGGCATGATCTTCTTGCCATTTGAGAATCTCAGCGTCCAATTGGGTTATGTCAACCTCATATTGGCCACTGAGAATCTGCATCATTCGTAGCGGACAGCTTTGTAAATTTCCTTCCCAGGCTTTCTTAATACTAGGTTCCACTTTACGGATATTCGGAAAAATTAGAATTCTTAAACCCCACGGTACTATTTGATTCGTGATATATCTATCAAAAAATTCCTTGTGCCAAAACAAACGGGTTTTCCTTTCAACCAGACGTTGAAGGCTCAAAAAATAAAGATCTAAATCAGCTTCTGTGATGTCACCCTGTAATCGTACCTGTCTCACCTCTGTTATAAAGCCCTCCCATGCTTCCCCACAATATGCCGTCATGTTGGTACACACTCACCCAACCTTCTGTGCTGCGAAAAGAGGGAAGGAGGCGAACCCAGGTGATAGCAGTCTGAACCACACCCAAAAGTTGCCACAAACTAAATACTACACAACATATAACAAAAAGAATATTGGTAATTAAACAAATTAATACATATACATTAAAGAGTTCATATATAAAGACAAAAAATCTACAAAGAATCATGAAATTATAAAGCGATCTTAGATGCTGACATCTGACCATACAAAAGAATGCTCACGGGTGTATTTTCCACCCGGGGTGTGGTAGTAAATAGAAAGTGAGCAGACATCAGCATAGGAACTATAAATCTAAAAGCACCACCATCCCTATAACAATATGTAACAAAAGAGGGGGATAGAGTGTGGGACTTTAAAGGTGCTTATAACAATTAAGAAATAGATTGCAAGACACAAAGCTTTTATAAAAATAGTAAATGAATATTTATTACAATGTACATAAAAAACTAATACATATACATGCCTATGACCATCACAGGTATACACCTAATACCAAAGTCCAAACGGTCATACAGATATGTACAGTTGAAATGAAGCGTCCATAGATTTTCTACAGTTTCGCCTATTAGGCTTCATCAGGAAATAGACGCCCATACAATTTTAACAGATTTGAAAGAAGCTATTAGGTATAAGAAAGAAAAACATATTAATGATACATCACAATTATAAGAGTCCCTTGAATGCATTCAAAACAGTACACGGGCACATCCCCAAATAGCACATGGAGCAGACAGTCAGGGACCCCATACAACGCCCCCTCATACCTCCAATTCAACTTGGTCAAAAAACGGTCAAGACCACTGTCATAGATTGCCAGAAAAATGGTCGGCCGATCCCGTCTCTAGTGATCACAATCCCGTAAGGGAGGATAGATTTAAAGTTGCAAATAATAATGGTAATATTTGATACAAATACCTGTAGGTAATATGAAAACCCAAAAAATTAATACTTTTTAATATAGAGTAACCAGTAATAAAGAGGTGTTACAGTCCCACTACCAAAAGATAATAAGAGACCCACTCACCTCCCCACTGTCTATTGACCAGTTTAGCCAAGCTAAGGAAGTTTATATGTGGCGGCGATAAAGGTATAATACTTCTATGGAAGCAAATTTCAAACAGGGACCCGTCTACGAAGAAAAGGAAATAACCAAAATATTCTAATAAATTATATATAATATTTATGGAGTATACTACATAGTGAAAAAGGAACTATAAGATAAATGCTTACCAACACAGAAAAGATCCAAAATAAGCTTTAAAGCGTTGTGACAGCAGGAAGGTAAAGTCACCTGGTTGCATCCAGGGGGGTAGATATATTTCGCCCAGATTCAGGCTTTACGCCGACTTATACAACTAGGTGGAGAGTTGTATAAGGCTAGTGGGCTCATGGATGACTCATACCTCTAGGGAGAGTGTGGGGCGTCGTACAGACAGGGAGTTGATGAGGCCAGCTGAAGCTTGTCAGCTCATTTAGGCCTCTATAAAAACTCCCAGATTCATTAGGTGTTTGCTCATGCCTGGAACCAGACCTGTGTGGACTGTCTAGGGAGAGTGAACCCCTGTGCGGTGAGACAAAGCCTGTGTGGCTATTTGCTTGGACATTTAAAACCAGGGACTTAGGGACTAGGACAGCACTAGGCTGATCCCAGTTGTTAGTTAGGAAACCTGTATGTTTAGTCAGAGGTCAAGTTGACCAGGATTTATTTTGTTTATGTTTCTTTTGCTTTGCTGTGTTTTGTCACTGTAAATAGAAAATAAACCGCACCTTTTTGATTTTGAAAACCACAACCTCCGTTTGCTGGGCCTGTTTTTGTGTGGGGAGCCCATCTCGGGGGTCACACACACCCGCTGCCGAGCTAACCCCCTCACAGTTGGTGGAGAATGCGGGCAGTTTTTTTTTTAAGCCAGCATGGAGGAGATACTGAAGCAGCTGGCTCTAGCAAATGCCAATCAACAGCAGACAAATGCAGGTTTGCAAAAGAACTTCGCAGCCCAGCAGCAAGCTCATCAACAGAGCCTTGCAGCCCAGCAGAAGACAAACGCAACTTTGCAACAGAGTCTGGAGGCTCAGCAACAAGCCCAGCAGCAATCTGAGGCCCGCTTCATAGACCTGTTGCAGAAGCAAGAGCAGAGACTACAACAACAGATGGAAGCAGTAATGCAGCAACGTCCGCAGACCAGTGAGGAAAGCCGTCCCACTAATACCGCGTCCTTTGGGGTGAGTCGTTTATTGACAAAAATGACTGGAGAGGATGATCCAGAGGTATTTTTGACCACATTTGAAAGGACCGCTGAAAGAGAAAAGTGGCCTGAGGAGCAGTGGGCTGGACTGGTGGCTCCTCTGTTAACTGGTGAATCGCAGAAAGCTTACTATGACCTAGAGCCTAACCAAGCAAAAGACTATGTGATGCTAAAAGCTGAAATATTGGCAAGGCTGGGTGTCACCCAGGCTGTCCGGGCTCAGCGTGTGCATAACTGGACTTTCCAGCTTGGAAAACCCCCCAGGTCTCAAATGTATGATCTCATTCACCTGAGCAGAAAGTGGCTACAGCCAGAGACTTTGTCCGCACCAAAGATTGTGGAACGTGTTGTAATGGATCGGTTTTTGAGAGCTCTTCCTACTGCCATCCAAAAGTGGGTAAGCCATGGAGACCCAGAGACGGCCGATGGTCTTGTGGATCGTGTGGAGAAATACTTGGCTACAGAGAACCTGACGGCCTCTTCCAGAGACACTCGGACTTTCCACCCTAAGACCAGACCATCCCCAGGGGCGGATAAGAGGATTCCAAGGGGTGAGGGTGGAGAGAGTGAGAGGGTGGGAGCTCTACCCCAAGTTTGGCGAGAACAGCCTGGGAAATCAGCGGCTCAAGAGGCCGCAAGAAGGATCGTTTGCTACCGCTGCCGGCAAGCGGGACATATTGCAGCCAATTGCCCGGTTGTGGAGGAACCCATGCAGTGTGACTTTCTGACGGGCAGACGTCAGTCGCTGTGTGCGACAGTCGTATGCACTGCCGTTCGAGGAACTGAGAAACATTTATGCAAAATGTGTGTTAATGGTAGAAATGTTGTGGTATTGTTGGATTCAGGTAGCCTTGTGACCCTGATAAAGGCTGAGTTAGTTAAAACAGAGGTCTCTGGGAATAGCAAGGTAGCTGTTATTTGTGTGCATGGGGACACCCGAGAGTATCCAGTGACTACAGTGTGTTTCGAGACCCCCAAAGGTACCCTCTCTCATCCAGTGGGCTTAGTATCTCAGTTACCGCATGACGCCATTGTGGGAAGGGATTTTCCGAAGTTCTGGGAACTGTGGGATGATCCTGAGCCCCCCACTGGTGCCCCTATGTACCAGGAATGTGATAGCCAGAACTCCCCTGAGAGTGGTGAGGACTCTCCGGAATTTCCCTTATCAGTATTGGCAGGGGAGACTCAAGAAACTGGAGAGGAGCCCACCTCCTCAGACGAAAACCTACCGTCTGTGGAGTTTTCTGATCTTGAGGTTCACAGGGAAAACTTTGCCACAGAACAGTTGAAAGACCCCGCCCTAATAAAGGCACGGGAAAACGTAGTGAAAATAGATGGCGAGTTAGTGAACCCAGATAATACCTGCACTTACCCATACTTCAGCGTAGAGAAGGACCTACTGTATCGGGTGGCAAAAAGGGCAGAAGAAACCGTTGAGCAGCTTGTGGTGCCCAAACCTTACAGGAAGTTGGTGTTGGAGTTGGCCCATGGGCACATTCTTGGAGGTCATCTGGGGACAGAGAAAACCCGAGAGAGGGTATTACAGAGATTCTATTGGCCGGGGGTGATGAAGGACATAGAAAATTATTGTTCCTCCTGCCCTGTGTGTCAGAGGTCGGCCCCGATGCCACATTTCCGTAGCCCGCTGGTCCCTCTACCCATCATTGAGGTCCCGTTTGAGAGGATCGCCATGGATTTGGTAGGTCCTATAATCAAGTCCGCTAGGGGGCACCAGTACATATTAGTTATAATGGACTATGCCACCCGTTATCCAGAAGCGATCCCTCTCCGAAATACCTCGGCCAAAACCATAGCCAAAGAGCTATCTCTTGTGTTTAGCCGGGTGGGTATTTGTAAAGAACTGCTTACGGACCAAGGTACACCCTTTATGTCCCGGGTTATGAAGGAGCTGTGTAAATTGTTCAAAGTGACGCAATTACGTACATCTGTGTATCACCCCCAAACCGATGGGCTGGTTGAAAGGTTCAACAAAACCCTAAAACAAATGTTGAAGAAAGTGGTGGATAGAGATGGAAAGGATTGGGACTGTCTACTTCCTTATCTGATGTTTGCTATTAGGGAGGTGCCCCAATCCTCTACGGGATTCTCCCCCTTTGAGTTACTGTATGGGAGACACCCAAGAGGGCTGTTGGATATTGCCAAGGAAACTTGGGAAAGTGAGAGTTCTCCCCACAGGAGTGTGATTGAGCATGTCGCCCTGATGCAAGACCGAATTGCACAGGTAATGCCCATCGTGAAGGAACATTTGGCCCAAGCGCAGTTAGCACAGCAGAGAGTGTACAACCGTGGAGCCAAGACCCGTACCTTTTCCCCGGGGGATAGGATACTGGTACTTGTCCCTACGGTTGAAAGTAAATTCCTTGCCAAATGGCAAGGCCCCTACGAGATAATGGAAAAAGTGAGCGAAGTGAATTACAAGGTCAGACAACCAGGAAGGCGAAAGCCCGAACAGATCTATCACGTTAATCTGTTGAAAGCCTGGAGGGATAGAGAGTCCCTAGTCGCAGACACTTGGTCACCAGCTCAAACTGGTTGCGTGATTCCTGAGGTTGGAATAGCAGCCACCTTGTCACAACCCCAACAACAGGAGGTTAAGGAGTTTGTGCTTCGCAACAAGGAGGTATTCTCTGAGCTGCCGGGACAAACATCTGGGGTAGAGCATGACATCATTACCCCGCCCGGTGAAAGGGTGAAGTTAAAACCCTATCGGATCCCAGAGGCCCGACGGGAGGCAATACGGGAGGAAGTACAGAAAATGCTGAACTTAGGGGTGATAGAGGAGTCCCAAAGTGATTGGTCTAGTCCCATTGTGTTGGTGCCTAAACCGGATGGGAGCTGGCGATTTTGTAACGATTTTCGTCAGTTGAACAAAGTTACAAAATTTGACACCTACCCCATGCCACGTATAGATGAGTTGATCGACCGGCTGGAAACAGCCCGATACATGACGACTCTTGACCTCACAAAAGGGTATTGGCAAATCCCCCTGGCCAAGTCGGCCAAAGAGAAAACCGCATTTGTAACCCCAGACGGGGCGTTCCAATATAAAAGAATGCCGTTCGGGTTACAGAATGCGCCGGCCACATTCCAGCGGAAAATGGACCAGATGCTGAGGCCCCATCGGAAGTATGCTGCGGCTTACCTGGATGACATAATTGTCCATAGCACAGATTGGGCCTCACATCTGCCAAAAGTGCAAGCAGTCCTGGACTCTGTTCGGGAAGCGGGGTTTACGGCTAACCCCAAGAAGTGTACCATTGGGCAGGAGGAGGCCAAATATCTTGGGTACACCATTGGGAGGGGAGTAATAAAACCCCAACTCAACAAAGTCGAGGCCATCCAGAGCTGGCCACGTCCCAACAGCAAGAAGCAGGTACGAGCCTTTCTGGGAATCGCTGGGTATTATCGGCGATTCATTCCCCACTTTGCTTCTAAGGCTGTGCCCCTAACCAACCTGACGAAGGGGAAAGGGTCGGTCATGATTAAATGGACCCCCGAGGCTGAGGCAGCATTCCAATTCTTGAAACAAGCCTTATGTAGCCAGCCAGTGTTGTACTCACCCGACTTCTCTAAAGACTTTGTCGTACAAAGTGATGCGTCAGATGTGGGGTTAGGAGCAGTATTGTCCCAGGTCTGGAACGGGGAAGAGCACCCAGTCATTTACCTCAGCAGGAAGTTGAAGTCCCATGAGGTAAATTACGCCACCGTTGAAAAGGAGTGTTTAGCGGTGAAGTGGGCTCTAGATTCCCTTCGGTACTACCTGCTAGGTAGGCACTTTGACATGGTTACGGATCACGCTCCGTTAAAGTGGATGGCTCAAAACAAGGAAACAAATAGAAGAGTGAATAGGTGGTTCCTGGCCCTCCAGGAATTCAACTTCACAGTAAAGCATCGCCCTGGCGTTCAAATGGGGAATGTGGATGCTTTGTCTCGAGTACATGAATGCCTGATTGCTGGTGTTCCAACCCCGAGGTTAAAACAAGAGGGGGGGGTATGTGACAGCAGGAAGGTAAAGTCACCTGGTTGCATCCAGGGGGGTAGATATATTTCGCCCAGATTCAGGCTTTACGCCGACTTATACAACTAGGTGGAGAGTTGTATAAGGCTAGTGGGCTCATGGATGACTCATACCTCTAGGGAGAGTGTGGGGCGTCGTACAGACAGGGAGTTGATGAGGCCAGCTGAAGCTTGTCAGCTCATTTAGGCCTCTATAAAAACTCCCAGATTCATTAGGTGTTTGCTCATGCCTGGAACCAGACCTGTGTGGACTGTCTAGGGAGAGTGAACCCCTGTGCGGTGAGACAAAGCCTGTGTGGCTATTTGCTTGGACATTTAAAACCAGGGACTTAGGGACTAGGACAGCACTAGGCTGATCCCA
Source organism: Rana muscosa (assembly GCA_029206835.1). Taxonomy (NCBI): domain Eukaryota; kingdom Metazoa; phylum Chordata; class Amphibia; order Anura; family Ranidae; genus Rana; species Rana muscosa. The sequence continues at coordinate 142,615,502 of CM055122.1, forward strand.
GTTGTTAGTTAGGAAACCTGTATGTTTAGTCAGAGGTCAAGTTGACCAGGATTTATTTTGTTTATGTTTCTTTTGCTTTGCTGTGTTTTGTCACTGTAAATAGAAAATAAACCGCACCTTTTTGATTTTGAAAACCACAACCTCCGTTTGCTGGGCCTGTTTTTGTGTGGGGAGCCCATCTCGGGGGTCACACACACCCGCTGCCGAGCTAACCCCCTCACAGCGTATAAACCTCCAGGTTGAATAAGAGGGTAAAGTCCACTCATACAGTAATGTAGAGGGGTCTAATATAGAAGTTCCATGTTTGTAAAGTGTCCCCCAAATAAACAAAATCCGCAATAAGCTGTATAAGTAGAGCACTAAACTTAAGTTTAGTGTTCCATCTCTCATAGATTGCCGTGAATGACAAAGAGTTGAAAAATTGAAAAATTTACCTTCCATATAGTTTGCCGCCAGCTTGAACTTCCAATATTCCAGACAGTTCAACAAGAATGTCTGGAGTTTTTATATCCTCCCCCGACCCGCCAAAATCCGGCGTGTGACGTCACACCGCGTGGTGTGCAACGTCTCGCCGCAAATGGCTGGCTCATGGACGTCAATGCGGAAGGCGCAGATGCATCGGCTGACCTCCGTACTGACAGGAAGTGACATCACTTCCTGTAAGGGACCAAGCACGGAAACACCCTGTGCTGACACTTCCTACCTCAATAGAAGCCGAGGGGTGTGTCAGGTCTACAGGTCCCAGGATGGTAAAGGGCGGTGTAAGCCATGTACCAAAAGTCTTCAATGTGGGCGGACACCGGGCTGGAACCAATCCAGTCTGATGTACACCCTTAGGTGTCCGTATGGGATGAAAGCCGGCCAGAACACGGTCGACCAGATCAAAGACAAATCCATGAACAGACAGGAGGAGACAGAGGAAATAAGGCAAAGCAGGGCATGCTCCCTGACTACCCGCTCCGATCCGCACCAACGGGGCATCAAAAAAAGGATGAAAGAATTTATTGATTACATCCGTGCACCATCTGAACACATCCAAAGGAGAAAAAAGAAAACATATATGTACAGTAATCACATATACAAATCATGTAGGCAATTACATACATATTGCCTAACACAATTGAAAAGACCAAAAATAATAAAATTACATAATTAAACATATGTAACAAGAACACAAATTAGCAAAACTACATTGTATCTTTAATCCCTCAAAATTATTGAAGGAGATATTGTTGGTAGAGAGTTTGTGAAATCCACTCCCAGGTAACGTGATTAAAATTAGCACTTTAGATTTCTCCCATAGACTTTTACAGGGTGTTCCGCGGTTTTTCGAATTTGCTGCGAACACCCCAAATTCTTTGCTGTTCGGCGAACATGCGAACAGGCAATGTTCGAGTCGAACATGAGTTCGACTCGAACTCGAAGCTCATCCCTAGTTATAGGATAGCTGGCCTAAAGGGAAAAAATGGAAAAATCTGGCCCTGACAAGACAGAGAGTGACAAAAATCAAAATAAATACAGTTGTCATTGGAAAAGAAATAGAAGAGAAATCTTTCATTTGCAATATCTTTTTAGGTAGAGCGATTTCCTTTTATTTCCTATTGTATTCCCATGACAGGAAGAAAAGTCTCCCAAATGTGACACAAAAAGCAAGATAAAATAAAAAATAAGACATTGATTTTAACTCTACCATACCCCATTAAAAAAAAAAAAAAATATATATATATATATATATATATATGTGTAGCGGGTCTCCTTTAAGGCCCCTGGACTACACTACGTTACCCAGAACTCCGCTCGGCACCCAGGGTGCATTGGGCCGTCGCAGAGACTCATGGGTGGGGCTATATAAGAAGAGGGCGAGGCTAGGCTCGGCCTCTTTGGACACCGCGCTGCAAGCAATAGGACTCCCTGTGCAGATCCGCTGCTGTGTAAGGCCTGAAGCCTGGGCCTTGCATACCGACCAAAGAGCCTTCCACCCCACTGTGGAGCCTGGATGGCACCTGTTCCTGCTCGAGTTTGCTGACATCAGCTGGACCGGAGACCCGGCCGTTGGAGACACTGTGTGCGGATACACAGTGGTGGAAGCCCGGACTGGGATCGCGTCCGGAGTGGTGAGCGAGCACTTGCTCATTTCATTACCCTTTTTACTTTGTTGGGCCTAGTGACTGCCTTGGCCCACCCTGTTATTTACTACCATTGGATTACAAATATTGAAATATTGTTTCCTGAAAGTGCACCACCGTTCAAGTTGCATGCGAAGAATTGTTCTCATAAGGGACTGAGTTTTAATCTGGGTCAGGCCTGACCAGGGTGGGGGTTAAAACTTTGTTGCTGCGCCATATTGCGCATAGGGAAAGAAGATAGTTGCACGTGGCGGGTGATCACTCTGCACTATCACTGATGAATATGTTTATTGCTGCAGGGCTCTGCATGTATGCTATGTGATGTGTTTGACCCTGAACCCTTATACCAAAGTAAATCCAGTTATATTTTATCACATTGGCATTAGTGTCATCCTTGCAGATAGTAGTTGTCTATCAATACTGCCAGTTGTGTATAATCGGGTGTAGACCATTGCGAGGTGGCAATCCCTAGACTAACTGTGCCAGTGTGGGTTGAGTAGATTGCCGGGGGTTGGCGGTGCTGTATACAGGGCCCGAAACAAAACCCAGCGGCTCTCTTAACTGGGGGTAGCGCTACACGTGGGGGCTCTCGAGTCCGGGATTCTTATACAGCAAGCAACGCGCCAAAAGTACCGGCATGGACCCATTAGAAGTGGAATGGTGGTGCACGGTGGCTGGCACCGATTCAGCCGCGGCAGTAGTTATTGAACTCCCAGGGATCTGGCAAGAAGTAGCGGTAAAGCAGCTAGTAATGTCGCTCTCCCCACACCAGAAAGCATGAGTCATGGATGTCAGGTCGAATTCTTCACTGACCCACGCACTAATAAAATGGAAGAATGAAATCCCAGAGCATTTCAAAAGTCCAAGCATAAAAACAATGGATGATCAGACCTATAGCTTGATACATGCGCTGACAGTCAGGGGAGGATGGTTTCAGACACCAATTCCATCACCTCCACAGATATCTCCAGTGCAGTCCCTAAACGCAGGAAAGCATAAGAAAGAGAGTCCCGGGTCACCACCAGCCACCCTCAGAGCAGAATTATGCGCGGTCCTGGGGGAGATTGTAGCCCAGTGTAAGAAGGATCCTACAGACTACCTGATGTCGAGATACAGAAAACTTAGGATATTTTCTGGAAGGAAGCCTGTACCTTCGGGAGAAGAGGGATTTGAGGAGTGGTTCGACAGTGCCACTCAGGCTTTAGAAGAATGGGAAGTCCCAGAACACTGAAAGAAACAGAGAATCACAGAGAGTCTGAAGGGGCCTGCCTTGGAGGCCATACGCAACCTCAAGCTGAGCAAGAAAGACTGTGATGCACAGGATTATCTGGACATTTTGCAGAATGTGTTCAGTGGAACAGAGAAAGTCACTGAGCTCACGTACCAGCTGGAACACTGCTACCAAAAGACAGGAGAGAAACTGTCAGAGTTCATGAGGCATCTGGATAAGATCCTGCATAAAATTATACTGAAGAAGGGAATCGATCCAAGGAAGGTGGATGAAGCCCGTGTTCAGCAGGTGTTGCGGGGAGCTCAGCCCCTGGACCCCATCGCATTGGCGCTACACACTCGACAGGACGGGAAGAGCCTGGAGTACCCCGACTTAATCCGAGTGGTCAGAGAGGAAGAGGCTATGTTGGAAGACAAAAGAAGGAACCAACCAGTTGAGCCAACCAATCCTCCGGCGGTGATGGTCAGGACGGCCATGACCCTAGAGAGAGACTCAGAGGTGGATACCTTGAAGTCACAGATGTCCCAAGTGTTGGGGATACTGACCTCCCTGATGGCCAAGGATCAAGGGGTACCAGAGAGGGAAAGTCAGAGGAAGGAGCTGTTTCCAGACACCTCAGCGTCCGTGTCACTGCAAGATTGGGGGGATGCGATTTGTTTCAACTGTGGAGGGGCTGGTCATATCGCCAAAGTGTGTTCCAGTCCAAAGAAGAAAAAGATGAATAACCGCAAGCCGGCGGAAAACTTCAGAGGGCCCCGGTGAAGGAGTCAACCGGGTGCCCATCATCTCCAGTGAGCTCCAAACTGAATGCAGAAGCTACTGAGTTCATCCCGTCCAGTCCTTTATCGGATTCTTGGGAAGATGCCTGTAACTTACTCTTAGAGGAGGATCCGAGAGATTCTATGTATCTCCCTGCTCCTGAGTTGAGCGTCCCAGAACCAGTGGAAACTCCCAAGTCGGTTCCAGAAGAAGAACCAGTGGAAACTCCCAAGTCGGTTCCAGAAGAGGAACCTGTATTACCAGAACCAGAAATCCCAAGGGAACAAAGGATGAGAAGGACCATAAGGCCTCCCCGAAAATTGACTTACCCACAAATGGGGGAGAGCTCAGAAGACACTGTGGTCACTGCCAGGAGGAGTGTGAAAGACCCTGATCCCTCCACTGTCTATTTAGTGGGGGGCAACCCCAACTCACCCGCTGGCACAGCTAGGCAGGCCACGAATGACAGTGTGACCTGTGGGCAGGGAAGTATACCCCCTCGTTTTTGGTGGGAACTTCCTCTGCCGACAACATACGCAGCTTTGTCAAATGTTGTGCGTAGTATGTTAACTTTTATCTTTGGGGACCAAAGAGTTTAAGTGGGGGGAGTGTGTAGTGGGGTCTCCTTTAAGGCCCCTGGACTACGTTACCCAGAACCCCGTTCGGCACCCAGGGTGCATTGGGCCACCGCAGAGACTCATGGGTGGGGCTATATAAGAAGAGGGCGAGGCTAGGCTCGGCCTCTTTGGACACCGTGCTGCAAGCAATAGGACTCCCTGTGCGGATCCGCTGCTGTGTAAGGCCTGAAGCCTGGGCCTTGCATACTGACCAAAGAGCCTTCCACCCCACTGCGGAGCCTGGATGGCACCTGTTCCTGCTCGAGTTTGCTGACATCAGCTGGACCGGAGACCCGGCCGTTGGAGACACTGTGTGCGGATACACAGTGGTGGAAGCCCGGACTGGGATCGCGTCCGGAGTGGTGAGCGAGCACTTGCTCACTTCATTACCCTTTTTACTTTGTTGGGCCTAGTGACTGCCTTGGCCCACCCTGTTATTTACTACCATTGGATTACAAATATTGTTTCCTGAAAGTGCACCACCGTTCAAGTTGCATGCAAAGAATTGTTCTCATAAGGGACTGAGTTTTAATCTGGGTCAGGCCTGACCAGGGTGGGGGTTAAAACTTTGTTGCTGCGCCATATTGCGCAAAGGGAAAGAAGATAGTTGCACGTGGTGGGTGATCACTCTGCACTATCACTGATGAATATTTTTATTGCTGCAGGGCTCTGCATGTATGCTATGTGATGTGTTTGACCTTGAACCCTTATACCAAAGTAAATCCAGTTATATTTTATCACATTGGTATTAGTGTCATCCTTGCAGATAGTAGTTGTCTATCAATACTGCCAGATTGTGTATAATAGGGTGTAGACCATTGCGAGGTGGCAATCCCTAGACTAACTGTGCCAGTGTGGGTTAAATAGATTGCCAGGGGTTGGCGGTGCTGTATACAGGGCCCGAAACAAAACCCAGCGGCTCTCTTAACTGGGGGTAGCGCTACATATATATATATATTTTTTGACATTAGATATACTTAATCTTGACTTTGAAGGTGAGAAGAGCTTAATGGTAGTAAAAACCATTCTGTTATTGTGTGCTACCACTGTGTAGATCTAGAAATAAGCCTAAAGCCTCATACACACGATCGGACTTCAAACAAATTTTTCCGTAGATTTTTGTTTGAAGGGCGTTGGCCGATAACACCCATAGCATACACACGACAGGACTTTTTCAGCCAACAAACATGAACGTAGTGACGTAATTGACGTACTACGTGGTTTTTCTGCTCTTTTCTGCTCCTTACCGCCACCCTTTGGTCAACTTGTGCTATTGTTGGTTGATTTTAACATTGGTTCTGGGCATGTACTTTGGACTAAAGTCCGGTGGATTTCTGTACACGATAGGACTTTGCACCGTAGGATTTTTGTTGCCGAAAAGTTTGTCCGTTTGCAGAGCGAACTTTTGTCCAATGAAAACCGAAAAAGTTTGTCCGTTGGAGCGTACACAAGGTAGGATTTTTTTGAAAACCTTCTCATTTTAAAGTTTGTTGTCTAAAAGTCTGATCGTGTGTATGGGTCTTTACACTGACTAATAACATTGATTCATGGACTTTTAAGGATAATGACTGGTAAATCTTAGTATCCTTGTTTTCGAGATATACTAACAAATACCCTGGTTATGTCCCTGTCTAAACTTGAATTTTATTTCAAATTAGCTTTAACCACTTCAATACTGGACACGTTCACCCCCTTCCCGCCCAGGTCAATTTTCAGCTTTCAGCGCATGCAACATTGTACCCACGTAATTTTTTTTTTACATTTTATCAGATATGGTGGTATTTAATCGCCACTGGGTTTTTTTTTATATTTTGCTAAATAAACAGAAAAGACCAAAAAAGTTTGAAAAAAAAGAATGTTTTTCTTAGTTTCTGCTATAAAATTTTGCAAATAAGTAATTTTTCTTTTTGACTAATGGGCACTGATGAAGCTGTACTGATGAGGTTGCACTGATGGCCACTTTTGAGTCTGAATTGATGGACACTGATGATGTTGCACTGATAGGGACTGATGAGGCGGCACTAATGTGCACTGATGAAGTTGCACCGATGGGCACTGATAAACTGCACTGATGAGCACTGATGGGCACTCATGAGGAGGCACTGGTGAGGCTGCACTGATGAGGTGGCACTGATGGGTACAAATAATCTGCACTGATAGGCACTGATGGGGTTTCACTGATAATCAGGGCACTGAGGAACAGGGCACTGATTATCAATGTAATTAATGTACTCTATTTCTAAAATATGACTAACACTAAGGTGGCATATAAAGTAATAATAGATGGTTCTTGCCAAAATGTTGCATCTAAATCCTAGATATTCCAAGAAATGTTTTTGTGGGTGCTCCACTACTGGGGTTATGTTACATACAGTGGCGGCAGGAGATTGATGGGAAGGTGGCTGGGGCTCAATATTTTTTTGGATCAAACCAGACCAATCAGGTCTCAGGGCCCGCTTCCTGATTGGCCAGGAGGAAAATCAGGAAGACAATAGCGAATATTAATTTAATATTGTCCCACAACTGCTCCCTGAGCCGCCCCTTTTAAAAGCAAATTAGAGCCTCAGGCTTTTTTCACGTGCTTAAAAAAAAAACAGTTGAAATCCATGCGTCCGGCACCCTGCATGTGAATTAGGGGCCGGGCGCATTGGATTAGGGGGGTGGCGCCCCGTATGGACAGGTTGCCACTGGTTACATATCTGATGTAGAATACAGCCAACACTGCAGGATGGTTTACTATTTTGAGCGCTGCGGACGTGGGGATACTTGATCAGGTCAAACATTTTCCTATTGGCGGTTATTACAGCTGTCTGGCACTTTTCAACTAGTTCTTATGGGATATACCATTGCTTTTGCGCTATATCAACTCCACAGTTGGTTAGGACCCTACTATATGGCTACATCAGTTGGAACCATTACGGCCAACTTACATGGCATTGAAAATTTTCTAACTAGTAAACACCCATTTATCCCCATTGCTTCAGCGTCTCCTGTCCTCCTGCAGGTGTATCTATATTATTAAATTATTGGCTGCTATCATCTTAGGAATATTACTTTATAACCCACATCTACATGCTGTGCTCCTGAAGAAGCGTGACTGCACTCGGAACTTGTTGAGCGAATGCAACAGCTCATTCAACAACTCATACCGCACTACTTCTACCTCATCTACTTTGTGGAATGTCTACTATATGGAATAATCTTTTAATTCCTTCATCTTCCTATTGAGTACTTTGACTTCCTTTATCCAATGGCGGTATTGTTGTATTGATCCAATCATGTGGGCCTTTTTTAACAAGTCTGTTTATATTTGTATCTACGCTCAATACATTTATACTTTTTTAATCATTTTGTATTACTGTGCCTAAAAAGTCCAAGTCCCAAAATTCCCCATTTTTCAATATCTTTAGGATGTGGCACATTGCTATTTATGTTGTATCCACAGTTACCACTCTGTGAGGTGATACAACACATCTATTCGTATTCAACATATCTGATGTAAGTACCAATTTGCAGTGTCTTCCTTGGTGAAGGTTTTTAACCTCCTTAACCTCTTTCCGCCTGCGAGCCTTCATATGACGTCCTTGAATTTGAGCGGGGATATCTGAATGATGCCTACAGCTACAAGCATGATTCAGATATTGTCTTTTTCAGATGGCGATTCTCTACATCATAAGAATGATCATAGCGGCTTTTCTGCTGCTTGATAATTCTTACAGGTGGCTAGAGGGGACGTCCCCCCCTCCCGCAGCCCTCTGGTGCTTCTACCGACTCACCACTGCCATCTATGAGTCGGAGAACGGATTCGCTGGCCCTGGATGCTTACCATAGAGATTTCTGGCGGACCAGATGGTCACCGAAGTCTCTTTGATCGTTCGGTGGCCGGGCGCGATTTTATGACGTCACGCCCGGCATCTACATTTAAATAAATGGCGTCGCTGCGGCCGGGAAACCAGGATAGTTTTTTGCTTTTTTTTTTATTCCAGGATTCCCAGCCTAGAGGTGAGATGTGGGGTCTTTTTGACCCCATATCTCACTGTAAAAAGGACCTGTCATGTCATATTCCTATTACAATAGATGTATATATTCCTTGTAATAGGAATGAAAGTGATTACATTTTTTTTTGTGTCAAACTAAAAAAAAAGAAAAGTAAAATTAACAATAAAAAAAAAAATATATTTTTTAAATCGCCCCTGTCCTCGTGTGCTCGCACGCAGAAGCAAACACATATGTAAGTCCCGCCCACATATGAAAATGGTGTTCAAACCACACATGTGAGGTATCACTGCGAACGTTAGAGTGTGAGCAATAATTTTAACCCTAGACCTCCTCTGTAACTCAAAACATGTAACCAGTAAAAATATTTAAAGCATCGACCTATGGGGATTTTTAAGTTCCAAAGTTTGGCGCCATTCCACGAGCGTGTGCAATTTTAAAGCGGGACATGTTAAGTATATATTTATGCGGCATAATATCATCTTTCACATTATGCATAAAAATTGGGCTAACTTTTTTTTTAACAGTTTTTCTTTTTTTTAAAGCATGAAACTGTTTTTCCCCCAAAAAAACGTGTTTGAAAAATTGCTGCGCAAATACTGTGCAAGATAAAAAGTTGCAATGACCGCCATTGTATTTTCTAGGGTCTCTGCTAAAAAACATATATAATGTTTGGGGGATCTATGTAATTTTCTAGCAAAAAAAATTATGATTTTTACATGTAGGAGAGAAATGTCAGAATTGGCCTGGGTGGCAAATGGTTAAAGCACTATTTCATAAAGATATTCTTAAAATCCTTGGCAGGGTCTTTTACATCAACACACATTATCCTACTTGCAGCTCAGCTGATGTTAGAAGTTGGAAAAAAACTTTATTCCACTAGACAAAATCATGTTTATTGAATGGCTAACAAGCATTTTGGAGGATAGACATCAAAAGTTCTTGCTAGTCAGGGAGCCCCAGATAATATAATTTTTTGGGAATAAAAAACAATAACAGTCTCTGATATCTCAGATCTGATGGAAGTGTCTGGAGAGATAGTTATCAACCTCTTTTCCCTGCGGATCAACTGCTCTTGTGACCCAAGCAACTTATCATTTGAGTACTCTTGTTTACGTTGAGCTTAGAAAACCCATTTTCTTCTTCTTTACTTTTACTACCCTTTATTTTTTGTTTTGCTGCTTTTTTATGTATTTTATGTGTTTTCTCGATCTTATCTCTTCTCTCATAGTCCAGTACCATTGTCTTTTTACATGTAACTTCAAAGTTTTTCAGCCACCATATGCATAAATTCACTTTTATTGATTGTAGTTCTGTTGATAACTCTTTACTATATAGTAGACCAGTGTTCAATCCTTAATAATAATTATGAAAATATGTTATAGCCGATTCAACAAAGCAGCTAAAAACATACGATCGCAGCGAGCGGACATTTATGGTCAAATGCTCCGCCCATAGGCTATAGAAGAATTCTAAAGTTGGTTGACTAGTAATCATAATTAATAAATATAATTATTTCTAGTCATACAACATTAGAATTCTACTATAGCTTGTGGGCAGAGCATTTGCCCAGAAATGTACAATTGCGGCGTCGTACAGTTTAGCTGCTTCGTCGAAAGTGCTTAGAACATTCGACAGACACCATAAGCCTTCAATTGACAGATTCGACCTTAATTAATTCGGATTTTCAGACGAATGCATTTTTTAATGAAACAAAATAAATAAAAACTAATTTCGGGAGTAACTAAATAAATGTATTTTTCGGACGAAAACGAAATTCCGAAACAAAATATTTCAGTGTGCACATGTCTACTAATCATATATGCAAAAGAAATTTAGGTAAAGAAATACGATTTTTTCTTTGCATTATCAGATGATTCAAGTGGCTGTAAATATAGCTAAGTAAATATTCTCTACACTTTTAGTAAATTGATTCTAATATGTAATTTAGTCATCAGTGCCAAAGCCACTAGTATTTTTTTCTTTCCGGTATCCTAAAAACAGCAATAACATTGGTAATGCCAGCTCCACCCAATCACACCCACATTCAGGAAAGCAAAATATATTTTTTAGGAGTCAGAAAACTGAATTAATTACTGCACTTTGGGCTGCAGCATCTTTACCTTATTTAGTGAATAGTAGAAGGGGTCAGCTTTGACATGTTTCACTTTCTTCAGCTCACAACATGGCAGAAATGACCCCTGCTACTATTAATACATAAAAAAAAGTTGCTGCAGCTTGGGGTGTGAAGACTCATTTCCTTCTCTGCATGATTTGCTGGAGTGTAATGAGCCAGATCATGGATTTTTTAGTGGAGCCTGTGATGAGACACTCAACTTGAGGGGTATACATACACTTCTACTCTTCTGGGAAGGCTGTCCACAAGGTTAAGGACTTAGGAGTGTGTCTATTGGAATGTTTGAGCATTCTTACAGAAGCACATTTGTGAAGTCAGGCCCTGATGTTGGACAAGAAGGCCTGGCTTGCAGTCTCCATTCTGATTCATCCCAAAGATGTTCTATCGAGTTGGGGTCAGGACTCAGGCCAGTCAAGTTCCTCCACCCCAAACTCGCTCATCCATGTCTTTATGGACCTTGCTTTGTGCACTGGTGTGCAGTCATGTTGGAACAGGAAGAAACTGTTCCCACAAATTTGGGTGCATGAAATTGTCCAAAATGTCTTGTTATGTTGATGCCTTAAGACTTTCCTTTACTGAAACTAAGGGCCAAGCTCAACCCCTGAAAAACAACCCAAGTCCTGACCTCAATCCAATAAAACACCTTTGGGATAAATTAGAATGAGGACTGCGAGCCAGTCCATCATCAGTGCCTGACCTCACAAAAGCTCTTCTGGAAGAATGGTCAAACATTTACATAGACACATGCCTAAACCTTGTGGACAGCCTTCTCAGAAGAGTTAAAGCTCTTAAAGCTGCAAAGGGTGGGTCAACTCAATATTGAACCCTACGGACTAAGACTGGGATGCCATTAAAGTTCATGTGCGTGCAAAGGCAGGTGTCCCAATACTTGTGGTAATAAAGTGTATCTTCTTGTGGCACATTTTTTAATAGGATTCACCCCTTTCTAACTGAAAAATGCCCTTTCAAAATTTAGATACTTTAGAAAACATTTTGTTAGATTATACCATCCTTCAAATGTTGTATTGATCATTTCAGTATCTACAATGTATCAGTTTTATAAATGACTACAAATAAAATTACACCACAGATATGGAAAGAAACATCAAGTATAACACAAGTTAAAAGAAGAAATACAACACGAAACATTATGTTAAGATTTTTTTATTGATAAAAATGCATGAAACTTGCATTATTATAATTGTTTTAGTACACATAGCATGTGAAGGGCACATTAGAAATTGTTCCCCAAATATTATATCTTTCCTGCTGGGGAAAACATATACTAGTAGGCTTTCTCACTATTTTGTGAGTTTTAGATATTATGTGGCTTAAGACACCGGTGATGTTTTCTTTTAGCAATTTTCAGGGCAGTATAAAAAAAATGTGTAAAGCTAAATATATTATTTTCCTTTCCAAATCATTTGTAAATGTCTCAAATATATCCACATATATCCACATATCATATTTTATTGTGGTATGTGTATGACTTGTCTGCTCATACAAATCATCCTAATTGTGTAATGTGAAGGCAGCTTTTTTGCAGAGGACATGGCAAAGGTGGTAAAAAGGAATGAGACTCAATGGAGAGTGGGGCCTCATGGCTGTTTTACTCTGACACATTAATCAAATGTCAGCCAACATTTTGGCTTGCTCCACTAGGGTATAGCTGAGCTGTGTGATGGGACTGCCACAAATAAAATGAGCTGCAACATTTCATTTCTGGGTCTGGACTGATGTGAACCTGGGGTCTTGGAAATCTAGATCAGTCCTGGCACTTTCATGCATGACACTGCAGGGTTGATTTTCTAAAGGCAACAAGACTGTGCACTTTGCAAAGTGTAGTTGCATTTTGCAAGTGCAGTTGCTCCAGAGCTTACTAAATTAGCAGAAGCTCTGCCCACTTCCATCATCCAATCATGTGCTAGCAAACATGCTGTTTTTTTTTCTATGCACGTGATTGGGTACTCTTTGCAAAGTTAAGCCTTACCTCATTTACTAAGCTTTGAGCAACTGCACTTGCAGAAGGCAACTTTGCAAAGTGCACAGACTATTTGCCTTTAGTAAATCAACCATTGATTGTCTTGATGCGGACTAAACTTTTCAGTAACTAAAATCTCTTTGATTGAAGGAAAGAGTGCATGTGATCTGTGTAAAAACACCTTTTACACCAATTTTTGAAAGTAAACTGGGATTTTGTTAGACTTGTGCACTGCCAAAAAATGTATTCGTTTTCGATTCATTCGTTTTTTAAGGTCTTTCGTTTAGATGCGGTATTCATTATTTCGATAATTGTAAAAATCCGAAATTCGAAAATCTGAAAAACCGAGAATTCGAAAATAAGAACAAAAATTTGAAAGAACGAAAACCCGAAAATTCGGAATAATAACTAACTAACTAATAATAACTAACTATTAAAGTATAGGTATTGGTATTTCCTTTCAAATTTGGCTGTTAGTGAACGTAAAGAATACGGATTTATCCAAAGTTATCTGAAGTAACGAATGCCACATCTAAATGAATGGAACGTAACAAAATAATAATAATTAATAATAATAATAATATTTTTTTTTATTAATATATATTATTATAAATTTTTATGTTCCATTCGTTTAGATGTGGGTGGCATTCGTTATTTCAGATCATTTGTAACTTCAGATCAATTCATATTCGTTACGTTCACTAACAGCCAAATTTGAAAGGAAATTCCAATACCTATAATCTAATAGTTACTAATAGTTATTATTAGTTAGTTAGTTATTATTTTGGACAAATATTCGGGTTTTCGTATTTTGGTTCAGATTTTCGGATTTTCGTTCTTTTGAAGTTTCGGATTTTCATTCGGATTTTCAAATTTTCATATTTTGGATTTTCGTTCTTTCGAATTTTCGGGAAAATTTGTTAAACGGGTTTCAGTTAATTTGAATATTTCCAATTAACAAATTTGTTTAATTTAGACGAAAAAATCATTTGGAATGAAACGAATTGCACATCTGCCTAGATTTGGTTACAAACAGTGTCAACAGGAGGAACCGTATCAAAATATATTATCCCAAGGCATCTAACCCGATTTAAACTTTCATTGTGCAGTGAATTCTGAATGATTTCTATACGACAGCAGCACAAACTTACACATATTTTCACCTTACACACCTTGATAAATCAAGCTATCCATACACACCTTAATTTTCTTTTGGTCAGCGCACAGACTAAATAAGAGAAAGTAAATGAATTCCCCTATCCACGCTAAACAGAGTAGGAGTCTCCTAAACAGAAGTCTTCTAAACAGGAGCCTCCACTGCCAGCTATTGCATTCAGCAGGTGCGGTGACTGAGCAGGGTGGAAAATTATCAGTCCAACAGTGACTACATGCTATCAGATGATGCTTGCAGGTCAACCCACACATTAAGATAAAAAAAATAAAAAAAAAATCTTCTGACTTTAGAACCACTTTAAGGTTGAATTTATCAATGTCTATACACAATATAGACAATTCTTAGTCAAAACACTTTTTTAGAATGAGACCACCTGTTTTATTTGTTAAAGTGCCACATCATAGGACACATTCAGATGGACGGCTGGGAGCAGATAAATTGCTGCGTTCAGAGGCTGCTAAATGCTGCCTCTGGATGCAGCTGCACTCTGTGCTGTAGACACATACAAACTGACCAGGGCTTTTTTTTTTCAGGGGGGAACTCAGTTCCACCACCTCTGGCTCAGACCCTTGGGGGGGGGGCTGCTCACCACAATCACTTGTAAACACAGAAGTCTGTTTTCTGTGTTTACAAGTGACAGCTCTGCAATCTGTGTGTAACCCCCCTGATCTCTGCACTCTGTATGTAATGCAACCTTGGTATTTAATGCCCCTTTAAGACACTCCTACTGTTCGTGAAATTTGACTGACCACACCCACTATTTGATGTAATTTGGAGGGTGTGTGCGGGTGGAGGGGTTTTGGGGGGTTGTGGTTGAGTTCCAGCACCTATTGTTTGAGAAAAAAAGCCCTGAAACTGACCAATAAGGAGTAATCAATTTGTGAGCAGCCAGTGATGCCATCAAAAAGGCTGTCCCTGGATGCAAACTACCTGTGTCTGGGGTCGGTCAGAAGCTCAATTTGCATATAACTATTTGGATGAGTTGTCAAAGCGGAGCTCCGCCGAAAAAAAAATATTAAAAGCCAGCAGCTACAAATACTGCAGCTGCTGACTTTTAATAATAGGACACTTACCTGCACTGGAGTTCAGCGACGTCTGCAGCAGAGGACGAGCAATCGCTCGTCACTCTGCTGCCCCCACCGCCATCCTCGGTGAGGGAACCAGGAAGTGAAGCCTTGCGGCTTCACTGCTTGGTTCCCTACGGCGCATGCGCGAGTCGTGCTGCGCCGTTCTGACTGGTCCCCGTGTGTTCTGGGAGCCGAGTGTCTCCCAGAACACAACGGGTATTCTGCGGGAAGTGACGTACTTCCCGCAGATTTCCTGCAGAGAGGACTCCCGGAAGTGGGTGAAAATACCTGTCTTAGACAGATATCTTTACCCCCCTCCCCCCTGAAAGGTGTCAATTGTGACACCGGAGGGGGGGAGGGTTCCGATGAGCGGAAGTTCCACTTTAGGGTGGAGCTCCGCTTTAAATGTGAACAGAAGTGATTCCAAGGTTTGATTTACACAGAGTAGAAATCTGATAGCCACCACTGCTGGTCCTGGCTGTTCATACACTCTGTGTGCATTCAGCATTTAGTTCTGCCAGCAGGAATCCATTGATACTCATCCTTAAGCACCCTCACCTGGTCAACCGAATGTGGCCTTAAAGGGCAGCTATCATTAAATAAATGTTCTTCCTGAGGCACAATGACATATTCATATTTAGCTTTTACTGCATATCTAATTGTATTTTACATTTTATCTTACCAGCACATTTTCTTATGATTCCTCTTTGGTTATAGTAGTAATCAGAAAGTGACAGCTGTGAAGTCTGGAATAAATTATACCAGTGGATGGACAATACATTGCTTTACTTCCTAGTAGATGGCATTTTCCAGCTTTGCTCTGAGAAAAATTATGACTGTAATAGATAAAAGGTGCCCTTTGGTGCTTTCTTAGAGTGGAGAATTGGCACCATCATAATTTGGATCCCCAGCTAGCTTACAGGAGGATGTTTTAAGCTGGTTCAAAGACAGGTGAATAAACAAGTCCATTTCTTCCTGTCAATAAATTGCACACACATGGGGAGAGATTTAATAAAACTGGAGCACTCAGAATCTGGTGCAGCTGTGCATTGTAGCCTATCAGCTTCTAACTTCACCTTGTTCAATTAAGCTTTATCAATAAAACATGGACGCTGATTGGTTTCTATGCAGAGCTGCACCAGATTTTAGTAAATAACCCCCACAGTTCTTAAATCTCAGACCTGCTCCTGTGACCAATAACAGTTAAAGCAGACTCTAAATAAGAAATGTGCACATTCATTTCTGACACTTGAGTAGTGTTATCACAGTGTGATCAACTAAAACAAAAAAAACAAAACAAGTCACGTCAGAATGGGCTACCCACTCACTTGCCTGATTGTGTACAAGCTAGAAAGGATCCTTACTGCAGGCTAGGAGCTTGGAAGTAATACAAATAATGGTTAGGTCTCAAATATAAAATATATCATTGTACCACAGGAAGAAATTCTGTAAATAGCTTATACTCTGATTCAGTTGCGGCTTGTGCTTCAGCCGGGGGGGGGGCTCATGTGGCCGGACTCTCAATCGGCGCCAATGCAGAGCACTGAGAGATCGCTCTGGGCGGCCATCTCCCGATTCCTGGATCTTCCTGTGCATCCTCCCCCCTGCCCAGCCAATTTGATCGCTTCTCTTCTCGGCCAACTGCGCTCCTTTTGGTTCCTGATTGGCAAGGAGGAGAAGCAGGAAGACAATAGCGAATATTAATTCGCTATTGTCACACAACTGGGTGGGCTCGGGGCGCAGTGCTCTGCGCCCCCAGCCCACCCTTTAAGTCAATTAGAACCTCAGGCTCTAATCATGTACTTAAAAAAAAAACATTGGAATCCATGTGTCTGGCGTGCTGCATGTAGATTAGGGGGGCGGCACCCCTGCATCCCATATTGAGCGGCCGCCACTGCTGTGATTGTCATCCTTTAACTCCCACAAGGAACAACCCTTCTTACCATGCTTTTTGATGCAGTCACCTATAGTGTGAAAAAAAAAAACATACTTCTGTATATACTTATAATTGTTAGTGATCTTACACAACTGATACAGACTTTTTGAGTCTTTTTACCCAGCATCAAGATTCCACCTCTTCCATGTAGATCCAATAGATTCCTATCTTAGATACTTAGATTTGCAGGGGTCAGAAGGAATGGTTATGCCAGGTGGATAAGTGTACTAAGAGGAAGAGGGTCACCAATATAAATAATCTTTAGGGGGCAGGCAATACAGAATTCAATCTCCACATTGGGAACCACTGATCGGGTGCTTTGCATCTTTGTACACACATTTCTGTAACCACCCAAAATGATACAGCATGCCAGTCTATAATGTGCTTTCTATAAAGCCCTACACACCAGTAATATATTGTCCAGTTGATAATTATATAGTTAAGCCGGGAAGAAAAAAATCTTATCATAAAACATTGTATTTTTTATTTATTTCTGCCTACATTGCTCCAGCCCATGGTACCAATACCAATTTTGCATAATGGTTACTAACCTATAAAAATAACTAAGTTAACCCAGTCATTCATTGTGTTCTAAAGAACAATAGATTAAGATTACTATGTGTTGCACAGTTCAAAGTTAAGCTTTTATTTTTATTGAAATTAAAAAAATAAATATTTTGTTATTAAATAGTGAAATGCATTCTAAGTAATGAGTACATACTAGTTATGTTGATTGGAATACCATCAAAGAGACAACCATGTATCATTCAAACGAAGGTTATCTTGTATTGTTTGCTCAACAGTGGCAGAAAAATTTAGCTACTGTAAATTGTTTAAAAAGGCAAAAAGGTTTACAACAAACATTAGAACTAAACCTAGTTTGTTCTAATGAGTGCCGTTCTATTACCAAAATTTGATTTGAAGTCTTTCTGTAAATCTCTGGCAGAACCATAAATTGCCTAAGCCTGCCTTCAGTACTATACCACAGTGCTAATGTCATCAGCTTCATCAGGTTTTTTTTGCCTGCTCGGCAGGGACTTCAAGTATTCTAGATGTCTTCTTGCATCCTCCTGGTTTTGCCGTACATAGTATACCACATAGGAAATCACCATGGTGAACCAGCCAAACATAGTGACCAACATGGCATAGTCTGTTGTCCGTTTGGGAAGATTACAAAGGTCGGCATCATTAGCATTAGTCAGAAATGCCCTTCCTGCATGTTCGTCCAGTACAGCTGTTTTGCAGATGACATTGCTGGCAGTCTCGTGATTAGATGCCATGCTCCGAAGAACTTGCTGTAGAGTACAGTCACAATGCCAAGGGTTGTTGGCAATCCGGGCCCTGGCCTTCAAGTTATTAAAAGCATTTTTATGAACACTTACAATCTGGTTATCTGACAAGTCCAGTGTCTGCAAGGTCTCTGCAACTCCTTTAAAAGAGTGTTCATCTATAAATTCGATAGCGTTTTTGGATAGGTTAAGAACTTTCAGCTGATGGAGATCTTTGAAAATCTCATTAGGAATCGAGGTTATCTGATTGGAGTCTAGATAGAGTAAAACAGTTTCAGGAGGAATGTCTCTAGGTATTTCCTTGAGATTGGCATTACTACAGCTGACATTTAAGCCTCCGTGAAGAGAGCAAAGGCAGCCTTTGGGACACATACTGGCAGAATGAAAACACAGTATCATCAGAACAAAGCTTTGTAGGAGCAGACACATGGAGAGAGAGCGTGTTAGCCACAGGTCTACCAAATTCATGCTTAGATGTCAGCATAATAACATGACTACTCCTCATTTACCCAAAAGAAGCAGTAAAGGATGCCCCAGAGCAAATCCGCACCTTCATTGTTTTATATTTCACAGAAAGGGTAACTGGGGTGAACATCAGCTCACGCGAAGTATCTGAAACACAAAAAAAAGGACTGATAAATATAATTGTTATTCTTGTATAAAGAGGAAAAAATGCATGCAAATGTATAGCTTTAGGCAGCTGTATAGTTAGAGAGACAGTGAGGTTGATTTACTAAAACTGGAGAGTGCAAAATCTGGTGCAGCTGTGCATGGTAGCTTCCAACTTCAGCTTGTTCAATTAAGAATTAAAAAACCTGGAAGCCGGTTGGTTTCTATGCAGAGCTGCACCAGATTTTGCACTCTCCAGTCATAGTAAATCAACCGCAATATAACCAGAAATTACCGGTAAAAGCACAGAAAAATCAAATATGTTTGAATTGTGCAGTGTTTTCCTTTACTTAAATACTTTTTTATTTACTTTAAATATGCCTTCTTTGAACACCCTCACACAGCCTCTTTCTTTTCTGGGAGTGTCTTCTAATTACTGTCTGTGCTGGCACAGCTTTTCCACCCCTCCCATCACCTCTGTATATAATCTTTTATGTAGCAGCTGGGAGAAAAGCAACTGTGAATATTATAAAGTTTCACTTGAACAAGAGTTCTGACTCTCCTTGGATTGGGACCTCTATCCAAGAATATCAACAGAAGCCTCATAGCTTTCACAGCTAAATTACTGTATATTCATGAATGACAGTACATGCACCTAGAATCTTTTGAGAATTTATTTGTTGACATAGATGGTTTGGTGGTCGGGTCTCTTTAAATATTCCACAAGCCATGCCTGTGGTCACAACACAGACTGGAAAGTAACTTTATTCATTAGGGCTTCACAATTTCACATTCATTTTGGTTGACTGGCCCTTTAAATTTAATGTGCCAATTCTGGTTGTACACTGGTCAGTTGAGTCATCCAGTGGTTTTTCCCGATCATCTGGAGACTTTGGATGTAAGATATCTGCACGTGAGTTTGCAACGCCACTCTTCCACCACAGCCATTATGAGATAGTCTATCTCTCACTCTTAAATCTATTTCCTTGTTCACATGTTTTACATTACAAAGAATGCATCAGAAGGGTTGAGACCCACTTACTTAGTTTTGCAATGGATTTAATAGAATATAGATCTAGCAACTTTAGCAAGCTGTTTTCACCACTGGAGTAAAGCATAAAAGGTGGATAATCCAACCACCTGAGAATCATATTTTAAATATCAATGAAAATTTCAATTTATTTCCTGTTGTATATATATATTTTTTTTTATAAGGTATTGCGCTGGTACAATGAAAAGACAACTTCTCATATCATACAATCAATGTCAAGTGTATAAAGCACAACCAAAACTTTGTGCTGTATTGTAAAAGACCGAGGCAAGCACAAAGTGCAATAAGAAAAACAAAGCAATTGTACATAGATTTATAGAGTCCTTCATTCAGGTTGTGCTAAAGGCAGGCTTGCTTGGGGGATGATATCCCTACATTTCCAGAGATATCTACCACATCATAGAAGGAAGTCTAAAACGGGGTATATAACACATATCTGTGCCTATCAAGCTGCTTCTGAACAAGCACATGCAACTGATGGTGGTGTACATGCATGTAGACAGGACGTGCTGAAAAAGGCTGGAAAAGATACTAAAAAGAATGTAAAGAAAAACCTGTAAAAACTTTTATGGTATACAAGTAGGTTTAGGTTTAAATCTTTAAATAATAATATTTGTGTACTCAATGATTTAACTGCTCTTCTGACTTTATCACTATGTATTCTGTCAGACAAACCCAGGACCTAGTTCTTCTAAAACCCCAGCACTTACATAGTTACATAGTAGGTAAGGTTGAATAAAGACAATAGTCCATCAAGTTCAACTCGTGTGGGTGTACGTGTGTCAGTGTCTATATTTATTTCACATATCCCTATATGTTGTGTTCTTTAAGATGCACATCCTAGAGTCTTTTAAAAATATCCATACTCCCCGCTGACACCACCAATTGTGGAAGAGTGTCCCACATCCTTATTTCCCTGAAAGTGACAAACACCCTGCACAGTTTAAGGCTAAACCGCTTTTCCTCCAACCTCATTGTGTGGCCCCATGTCCTCTTATACTCCCTAAGACTGAATCGTTTTTTTCCTATGCTGGGATAACCATTGAGATATTGGTAAATTGCTATCATGTCCCCTCTCATGCGTCGCTCCTCCAGCAAGAATAAATGTAGTGTTAGTAGTTGTTCCTCAAAACTGAGGTCGTCCAGGCCCCTTATTAATTTCACTGTCCTTCCTTGGACTCTCTCCAGTTCCAGCACATCCCTTCTGAGGACTGGTGACCAGAACTGGACGGAATACTTCAAATGTGGCCTAACCAGGGTTTTATAAAGTGATGGTATTATAGCTTTATCTCTGGAGTATATCCCCTTTTTTATGCATGCTAAAATTCTGCAGGCTTTGGTAGCTGCAGCTTGACATTGCATGCTATTGTCATCTGCTAGGACCCCCAGATCTTCTTCCATCCTTGATTCCCCCATCAGTTCTCCCACTAGTGAGTAGCTTGCATTTATGTTTTTTGCCCCCCAAGTGCATTACTTTACATTTCCCTACATTAAACCTTATTTGCAATGTAGTTGCCCACTTAATTATTTTGTTAAGGTCTTTCTGTAAAATTTCTATATCCTGATGTGAAGCTATTGCCCTGCTTATTTTTGTGTCATCTGCAAAAACTGAGATTGAGCTATTTATCCCATCCTATATAACATTTATGAATAAATTGAATAGAAATGGTCCCAAGACAGAACCTTGTGGTACCCCACTTATCACTCCAGACTAGTCTGAGTACACATTATTTATCACTGCCCTTTGGACACGCCTCTGTAACAAGTTTTTTTTTACCCAAGAACAAACCTTATGGTCCATGCCTGCAGACCTCAGCTTGTAAATTAAGCACTTATGGCGAACTGTATTAAATGCTTACATAATTACAAAATTGTGTCAAAAACTGATAAAATGTAAAATAGACTGTTATAAATGGAGGGTACCGTATATACTCGAGTATAAGCCGAGTTTTTCAGCCCTTTTTTTAGGGCTGAAAGTCTATACCCCCCGGCTTATACTCGAGTCAGTACCTGAAAATCTTGTTATTCCGCGGCCGGCGTCCATTGTTTAAATCTCGCGGCTTTCTTCTGGTCCCTTCCGCGATAGGCGTTTCCAGCAAACACTGTGTTGAGTGTTGCGCCTATCATGGACGTTCTCTTGTCCGACGTCCGTGATTGGCGGAACACTGAACACAGTGCCTGCTGGAAAACGGAATCCGAGAATGAGAGGATCTCCGTGATAGGCGCAACACTCAACACAGTGTTTGCTGGAAACGCCTAATACGGAAGGGACCAGAAGAAAGACGCGAGATTTAAACAATGGACGCCGGCCACGGAATAAGAAGATTTTCAGGTACACTGACTGACTCGGGCTGCAATGGACACAGTAAGGGGGCACAGTGAAGGGGCAATGGGCACAGTGAGGTGGCAATGGGCACAGTGAGGTGGCAATGGGCAGTGAGGTGGCAATGGGCACAGTGAGGTGGCACAGTGAGATGGCAATGGGCACAGTAAGGTTGGGCAATTGGCACAGTGAGGTGGCAATGGGCACATTTCCCCCCCCCCTTGGCTTATACTCAAGTCAATAAGTTTTCCCAGTTTTTTGTGGTAAAAGTACGTAGCTCGGCTTATACTCGGGTCGGCTTATACTCGAGTATATACGGTATATGGTATTTAATGACTCAATTAAGCCCCGTACACATGGGACAAATCAGCTGGTACAGTAGAAGCCAGCCAGAATGAGGCCCCTGTGTACAGGTCCTTGTTTGACAGAAGCCGATCTCACGACCAGCTTCAGTTAAAACGGGCAAGCTGGAAAACCAGCAGCCGATCGGCATCTGGTCTGCACTCTCAGCCAATGGCTGTAAGTGTTGACTGGTGTAGAACAGGGGAAAGGTCCCTCTGTCAGAACGCAATAGCACAGCGGGGTGATTGATGTACTAATATTGCATAGTTAGTACATCAAGCTCTTCAGTGTTATTTTCCTTCAGCCCGCTGGGTTGAACAGAGAAAAAAAAACTTACCATGTGTACCAGCCATTAGATCCATCAAAAATTGGAAAACAACACTCTTTAAGCATGTCGCAATACAGGTACACTTAAACATATCACTAGATTGTGGTAAACTTAAACACATACTCTATAAACACTACTCAGTTGCCAAAACATGGCAGATTGCCACAATGAATGCAAACAATATATAACTATATTAATTCAGACATCTGACCTTAAAGAGAACCTGTCTCCAGGGAAAGAGCATTTGGGCATGCAGCAGTTTTCTAGAGACTGTTTATTGCATGGATAAGGGTTGCTAAGTTGTATAAATATCATATCTCATTTATAACTCTGCAGCATTCAAGCACTGCATATACAGATACCAGACATTTCAATAAAAGTTTGAAAAAAATAAAAAACACCCTTCTGCTAATGACGTTGTGTGGTAGCATGAAAATAAAAATTGATTTTTGCATTTTGTCTCTATTGCTCAATATCCTAGTAATCTTGCTTCATAAGTGACAATATTGCTTTCACAACGCCTGTTATGTTTTATCATAAAAAGGAACGAAGCACAAGAATCCAGTGTTGCAAGGTTCTGTTATGCTTGCATTTACAGCATGCAGAAATATTGTGTTTGGTCACGAGGAAGCCATATAGATTTATGAAGCTTCCAAATGTTTATTCTAGTTAATTAAATTCCTGTGATGACAGTAATGTTCTTCTTTATGTTTCTTCACCATGTGCTCCAAAGATATTAGACAGACACATTAGTTCCACAGTTCAATGCACTCTGATCAATATTTGCATATGCATTTTTCTTGCTCCTTTTGAAAACCTGCCATATAACCCAATGTTCATAAATAATAGCTGGATTAACTAAGGGCCTTGGAATACTGCCACCTGCTAGCAACCATTGGTACTACAAGGGTGACTTCAACGATCTATTTACAGAAAATCCAATTCAGTACTTATGATGCAAGAAATGTAAATACATTTAGGCGCAAATTATAAATATGCTGAAGAGGTGAAGGTAATACCATGGGCAAAAAAAACAAACTTACTCTATAAGATACAATCTTTATTGCAGTTTTTATTTTTCTAAGTCCCCATTGTAAAATAGTGTTATCTCTTGTCCTTTCCTGTATATCTCTTATTTTTTCACTTCCTTTTACAGGCCAAACTATCCAGCAAAAGTGTCAGTTACAGGGATTGCGATAAACTTTGAGGATCCTTTCACACTACCAGTTGTGTTTACTGCCCCCTGAAAAGCAATTCCTGTTTAATCGCTTTTCCCAGGAATGTGAAAGGTTTGCAGGCATTCAGGATGCTGCCTTATGAAGTTTGTTTTTTGTTTTGCCTTTTTTTTTTTACTGTCGAACTGTAATTTTGAATTGCAGAGTCCCCACCGCAACTACAAGACAAGCGGCCTCATTCACTTATCTAGCTTGCATGGCCGAATAGTCTAGTAACAAATATTATAATGTTACATATAGCTTTAAAAACAACATTTGACAGTTACCTTGTATGTAAGATTTGCATGTCAGGTATAAATCTGTTTCCTACCAATTATGATATACCCAAATATACCCAAAAAATACATATCTCTCAAACATTATAACTGTATCTTAGAAATACAGTATACATATATATATACCATATATACTCGAGTATAAGCCGACCCGAATATAAGCCGAGGCACCTAATTTTACCAAAAATGCAGCGCTTCAAAGTGAAAATCAGTCCATATAATTCATGACGAAAGAAATGGATGCAGGAAATTGAAGAACTCCACCACCAAAGACTTCAGTGTGAACAGATAACACACCACCACAAAAAATGTGCTCACAGTCTGCTTACCAAAAAGCGAGCATCATAAGCATGTAGTGAAATGCAGAGGGTCACAGATGGATAAGGCTCTCCTATCTTGATAGAGTAACAACCGAAGTGTCCGATAATTTCAACATCAAAGGAACTTCCAGGATTTGGATATCATATATGCAGACCTGTGATATGGCAAACTTTCCTATATGACGAACTGGGACTTCTAACTGGGAGACAACGACGTGCAGTGGAAAGCCGTGCAATACCCACACACAGGATTTAAACAGGCACCTCACAGATCCCATCCGATGGTCATCCGATCATCCTAATCCTGGTTCTGATTACTCCTTCTAAAGCCTCCAGAGATCACCCGATAATCACCAGCAGATGTTCAAAGTGAAAAGAAAGAGAAGCCACCAATAGTGTAATCCCGTAGAGTATCTTTTAATCAGTCTATAAAAATAGTTTCCACAACATATCTTCCATATGGTAAAAATCAAGCAGTAAAATAGCAGCAGTGTAATTCAAAACCGCCGTGCGCCCTCAGAAGAAGTCGAGAAGACGAAACGTCAGGGTGTGACTTTGCGGCTGAAAGGAAGTGACGTCGGTGCGTTCCAAACACAGGAAGCAGCAGTAAGTCTGGTTAAACACAAGCTGTACCAGCTGATACACTGCACCTGTTAGGAGCCTGGGGGAACAGCACGGCGGTTTTGAATTACACTGCTGCTATTTTACTGCTTGATTTTTACCATATGGAAGATATGTTGTGGAAACAATTTTTATAGACTGATTAAAAGATACTCTACGGGATTACACTATTGGTGGCTTCTCTTTCTTTTCACTTTGAACATCTGCTGGTGATTATCGGGTGATCTCTGGAGGCTTTAGAAGGAGTAATCAGAACCAGGATTAGGATGATCGGATGACCATCGGATGTGATCTGTGAGGTGCCTGTTTAAATCCTGTGTGTGGGTATTGCACGGCTTTCCACTGCACGTCGTTGTCTCCCAGTTAGAAGTCCCAGTTCGTCATATAGGAAAGTTTGCCATATCACAGGTCTGCATATATGATATCCAAATCCTGGAAGTTCCTTTGATGTTGAAATTATCGGACACTTCGGTTGTTACTCTATCAAGATAGGAGAGCCTTATCCATCTGTGACCCTCTGCATTTCACTACATGCTTATGATGCTCACTTTTTGGTAAGCAGACTGTGAGCACATTTTTTGTGGTGGTGTGTTATCTGTTCACACTGAAGTCTTTGGTGGTGGAGTTCTTCAATTTCCTGCATCCATTTCTTTCGTCATGAATTATATGGACTGATTTTCACTTTGAAGCGCTGCATTTTTGGTTTTATACGTTTTTGAGCTTGCCTTATTCACAGACTGTGCACGCTGCTTTATATATTTATATTTTTGCTGTTAGCGCAAGTATTTGTTCACCCTGTACAACTAATTTTACCACAAAAAACTGGGAAAACGTATTGATTCGAGTATAAGCCTAGGGTGTCCATCTGCATGCCTCACTTTGACTCACTGTGTCCATGTGCATGCCTTACTGTGCACATGACTAGACTGACGTTTAACATGGGAGACTATGGAAGGGGTGCCCAGTTTTAAAAATTGGTGCTCCCCGGCCGTAGGTCCCCCGAAAAAAAAAATTTGCACACTTATAGAGGAGAAATGGGGCTACATGTGTACCAAGTTTCAGGTTCAGGGGACTTACGGCCGGCCGGTACCGGGTCCCCAAATTCACCGTAGAAATTACTGTTTAACATGGGAGTCTATGGAAGGGGTGCCCGGCTTTGAAAAATCGGTGCTCCCCGGCCGTAGGTCCCCCAGACAACAAACTTTGTACACTTGTAGAGGAAGAGTGGGGCTATGTGTGTACCAAGTTGTGTTCCAGGGGACCTACGACCGGCCAGTACCAGCTCTCTAAAATCCGGGAGATCAGGCGCAAAAAGGTTACTGGAGTATAATCCGAGGGGGACATTTTCAGCACAAAAAAAGTGCTGAAAAACTCGGCTTATACTCGAGTATATACGGTATATATATATATATATATATATATATGTGTGTGTGTGTATATGTGTATATATATATATATATATATATATATATATATATACTGTATTTCTTTATTTTATTTATAAATAAATAAGCTGCAAAGTGAACTAAATAACACGATAAACAATCCATCAAATAGTAATCACGTTCTGTACCTAAATACAGGTAATAAATTCGAAAAGGTTTTTTTTAATTGACAACTGTATTGATAAATTAAATTCTTGCTGGACATTCTTACTAAACATATTCAAATTTCTGTGGCACTTTCATTCCTTTTTATGCTCTCTAGACTACTTCAGAGAGCAGGAAACCCTGGCTGACAGAGAGATGCTTCTTAAACTAACCATAAACCAATAGATTACTTTCTATCAGCCTGCAGGCTGAACGAAGGAAACAGATTCTTCAATTCTTTATAAACAATACGGATGAAGGAATCTTCCACTGTAGTTATTGTATTATGACAGCTGACACCCCCAGTTGTCAAAATGCCCAAATAGTGCCTCTATCTGATTAGATAGAGGGGCTGTTCAGATGACAATTTTCTGCCAGCTCCTGTGGGGCAAAGTGGTTCCAACAGGAACTCGCTAAACTTTGATTAGTGAATGGCCAGTTTAAAAGTTGGACTCTAATTCTGAGATCTTCCTCAACACATATCCTGTTTTAATGCTAATGACAGACTGCAGCATATCAACGAAACAAGAATTGAGTACCACATCCAAAATATACACTTTTATTAATCCAGACTAATAGACAACGGTGCCGCCTTCATCAAGTATTAACATTTATAGATAAAAGTGGGGAAATATGTGATGGAGTAATTTAACAATACAATGTGTAGGCAAACTTTCGGAGCTGGTAGGAGCAGCCCATAAAAATTAATGGAAATGCAAAATCCACTTGAAACAGGTCAAATGCAGGTCTAGAGCAGGTCAAATGCAGCTGAGCTTCAGCTGCAGGTCAAATGCACCGCCAATAAATTCTGAATGATCTCAGGCTGATTTTGGAAATAACTGTCTATAATTGAAAAAAAAAAGGAATAAAAAAAAATCTGAATTTGTAAGTGTTGAGACTTGGGGGTTTATTTACTAAAGGCAAATTCACTTTGCACTACAAGTGCACTTGGAAGTGCAGTCGCTGTAGATCCAAAGGGGACCTGGAAGGAAAATAAAAAACAGCATTTTAGCTTACACATGATTGGATGATAAAATCAGCAGAGCTTCCCCTAATTTCAGATCTTCCCCTCAGATCTACAGCGATCTACAGCGACTGCACTTCCAAGTGCACTTGTAGTGCAGAGTAGATTTGCCTTTAGTAAATCAACCCCTTGGTGTTGCCCACTCTACGGCTTTATGTACACATAGCCTACTTTGACCGCTGGCTGCGGGAAAAAGCAAAACGCTGCAAAATTGCAGTGCGGCTGGCGGTCATAATGTTCCTCCCCTAACCGCAGGTTGAACCTTCCATAACCGCAGCAGCTCCTAAACGATCCTAAAAGCCTATGTGTACATGGACAAATAGGGGGTTATTTACTACAACTGAAGAGTGCAAAATCTGCTGCAGCTCTGCATAGAATCTAATCAGCTTCCAGGTTTTATTGCCAAAGCTTAATTGAACAAGCATAAGTTTGAAGCTGATTGGCTACCATACACAACTGCACCAGATTCTGAGTGCACCATTTTTTTGGGCGCGTTTGCTCTGAATATTAAAAAACAATTAAATAGCGTTTTTGGTTTGTGGCACTCAGATGCAGTGCAGTTTTGCCCTAAAAATGGAAGGGTGGGGATTACTCTTACCTCATAATAGAAAAAGGGACCTTTTAGCACAAAGTATGTAGGCACCCATGCCACTCCCCCAGCATCATGGACTATGAAGATTTATAACAAAAAAACAAAATCAAAAAACCTTAAAAGTACCCCTGCATGCATCTCTGTGTGCTTAGCAGTAAACACACTAAACTCCTGTTGCAGAATGCATTCATTTAATAAAATGTACTTTTTCTTTTTCTGCATTTCCACCTCTCCTGGTGACAAAGCCAGTGCCTCCCAGTTGCCTCCTAGGAATGCTACATTACCAGTGTCTACCAGAGAGCTCTCCTAGTAAAAGCAGTTTAGCTCTATCCCCTAACGAGCTGCTAAATTTTGGGTCCAACTATAGTCTGCACAGCCAGGCAACACTGATTTTCTAACTCGCATCCAGACACAAGAAAACAGTCCATGGGCTTGTTTTTTTAGAATTTATTAGGAATAGGGTAAAAAGGGGTTATGACAAAATAAGGACAAAACTTCCTTCTCTAACACACTGCAAATGACAGATACTTGACTGTATTCCCTCCGGAACAGCAACAATCTTTTGCAAAGTAATCCCCTCCTAGGAGTTTGGTGCCCCCTGAGTGGATTTCTAGCAAGTCCCAACTTGTAGGAGCTCTTGATCCCCTTAATGAAAAATACCAGCCCACCTGGCTACAGCATCTGATCCCAAAGCAAGGGACTGGGTAAGAAATAAAATGTCCCCTAATAGGACATGGGGATGTAGCGGTACTTGTCCTGCAGCTATGGATAGAGCTGCTTTCAGACCTTCTGCTGGGCTGGTTCCCTTCCAGGCTATGCAGGCTGTCCTTCCCTAGTGGACTTCAGGACAATGGAACTTCCTCTGTTAGCTTCCCTCTTTCCTCCAACCTCCAGCCTGGTGGCAGAGCCCCCCTTCTCCGGGGCCTCCTCCCAGGGTACACAGCAGCACCTCAACCATCCATCTTTCATCAGACTACCCTGTTGGCCAGGCTCCTTAATATTTTATATAGCCAGATTCCCATAAATATTCAGATCAACACCTTCTGGCCTCTGCCCATTAGCTTCTAGAAACTTCTCCACGCTTCTAGAACCAGGGGGAGGTACCAGAAGCCTGACTTGCATAGCCCTCCAGCCTAACCTAATGTAAACCCTCTGACTCACACCCAGGCTTCTAACAAGCCTCTATCTACACTGAACAACTATGTACACAAGAGGGTGCTACACAGTATTAACTCCCTGGTGGTATTCCCGAGTGTGGCTCGGGGTTAAATTTCAGTACCATTAGCGGTAACCCCGAGCCACACTCGGGATTGCATTGCATTGATTGCATTGCAGAATCCTTGTCAACTGGATCCTGCAATGTCCCCCCGCTGTGTCCTCCGCCGATCATCCGCCCGATGCTCTGTGTTCCGGGCTCCGTTCCCTGCGAGCGTCGTGACGCATGGGAGCGGAGCCCGGTGGCAAATTCAAAAAGTATACAAAACATAACACACACAGTACTCTGTAATCTTATAGATTACATTACTGTATCAAATCATTTCACATCCCTTTTGTCCCTAGTGCTTTATCCAGTGCCCTGCATGCACTTTTATATTATATATACTGCTTTTTCTGCCTGGAAACTGGAGATAGTCCATGGCAACCAAAAAGTATCCCTTTACGTCAAAAGTGGTTTTAGACCAGCTATAAAACAGCGATAGTAAATTAGAACACTTACAGAAATGAGCGATAGTGAATGGTGAGGTAATTGAAGAAGGTATTGAAGAAAAAAAAAAAATTATTACATACTGTCACCAGAGCAGTGCAGTGTCACCATCCAAATGAGGGACAGTTCGGAGCTATAGGAATACTGACCTTGGGCTTTCTGCAATCTACTTTCAAGCTCCCATCCAAACTTCTCTGTTTTGTTTGTGCATCAAGGCTTTATTTTTGAATTTACCTTGCCAACAGTTGAGTGCAAACTTTTCCTTGCCCTCTGGGCAGTCATTGAGGTTATGATAGCTCAGTGTTCATTGTTAAACTGTGACTGGTGGGTTCACACTACTACAATCCGATTTTGAACTGATTTTAAGTGCAATTACTGTATTTAGTGCAACTTGGTTGCCTTTTGGATGTGCTTTGCACATTCTATGGGGCCAAAATTATGCTGGAATCTTCCCAAAGTAATACAAGACCCTTTTACAAAATCATGCCGTGCAGAGTTACATTGATGTGAATGGGCATCATTGAAAACAATGCGATTTTCATTGTCGTGTGATTCTATGCGATTAAAATTGCATCTGAAATCACACTATTGTGAACCAGTCCTTAAGCTTATCTAAACCTAAGACCAAAAATGTAACCAATCCCCGGTTACTAGTCCTTAGTGTAGTAGCTGCATTTGATTTATTTTTCATGATTCTCTTGCTTTATTATTTTTTACATTTGATTTCTTTTTTCAAGCATCACTTCCTGTTCCTGGGTGTCTACATCACTTATCCACTGTATCTATGGGGAGAGCCTCAGTTTTCCCCCTTGCTCTTCTGATATGGGCTACAAGCATGCCCATATTCTTACTCTCCATTACATAAGGGGCAGGGCAATCGGCAGTTTACAGAAGATAGCTAGTAAGGAAGATAATCCTTGGTGCAGCTCACAGAAAGTGACAAGAACACTGTATTTCTGCCAAGATATGTTTCAAGAGAAATCAATAGGTGCCAACTTTGAGACGCCAATTGACCTTTAACATTATACAGTTTTAAGGATTAGCCTTGACCGAAACATACAACATTACAAAAGACACATATTCTGTCTGCAGATAACCACCCTGGAAGTAAGAAACAGTCAAATACACTAACAGTGGCAGACAGGTGCACTGAAGCTAACTATATGCTTGTAGGATTTCATGTTTCTATCATGTACACCATACTAAGGAAAAGCAGCATAGATGAATGATTTTAATCTCCCCTGCGCTTTAGAAATATTTCATATTTGTTAACACTGACAAGTTTCTGATTCATTTGGAAAGGCCACATAATAAAATGAAATGAATAGTGAAGGCTTAAATGGAAAGTGCAAAACATCAATTTAGTGATTTGTAAAGGTAGGTACTACAAAAAGCATTGCTTACACTGCATGATCCATATTTATATTTTAGGACTTATAACTGTCTTGGTAATATGAAATACATCTGGATAAAGCTGGCAATACACTAGGCAATCAGATTTTACAATTGCTGTGCAACGTCCTTCAGCTTTACCAAAACTGTAAAATATGAGGACAAACCTAAACACAATAGTTTTCATTTGTAGCCAATCAGGCAGACCCTTGTACTCAGGGCTGGGACAAGGGGTGGGCGGGAGGGAAAGTTGCCCTGGGCACAGTTAAACAAAGGGGCAAAAAATGGATGCAGGCTGGTACACCCATTTTACGGCATGTATTAATAGTGGGGGAGGGGGGCGCAATTCTGCATTCTTGCCCTGGGCGCTGGATGACCCTGTCCCGGTACTGCTTGTACTACACAGTTGAAGGTAGATCTAAAGAAGATTGTACAATATCGCTAGGCTGCATTGGGCTGTTTTGCTTAATGTATTCCCAATGAAGGAACAAAGCAATCTATCTGCCTTATTTCTTTTGAGTTACAATCACATAAAAAATAAAAAAAATAAGATATTTTTCTCACAGTGCAACCCAACATGCTATAATGCACTACAGCTCATGTTTATATAATATATTCTAACAAAATGGGAAAAAAAAATGCACATGCTCATTAAAATGTAAATATGCTTACAGGTGTGCTATGATGTGAAAAACATAAGTGAACTTAAAAAAAAAAAATATATATATATATATATATATATATATATATATATATATATATATATATATATTTTTTTTTAATGTAGCACCCTCTACCTTTAGGTAGGTGCTAGAATAGGATTTTTCTGGGTTTAAGCTATCAGTGCAGGCAAATTTAGGCAGGCTTGTGCTCTAGGCTAGGCCTGTTTGTTTTGATCTGGGGCTAGGAGTGATTAGTGTAGCAGTGGGTATGATCACCTGTGCTTTGACTCTAGGGCGCCTCCCCTGCTTTCAGGAAGATTGTTGTTGAACAGAGGTTGGACCTGAGGTTGGAGTGGCAGGCGACTCATGTGAGGAGCTCTGACCAATCCCCATTTGGTATTGGCAGGGGGCAGGCCTCCCATATAAGCTGAGGTCACATGCTGCTGGGGTGGATTCTGGTGGGATGGAGAAAGGAGAATGGAGTTACAGGAAGCTGCCGCAGGGCGTCGCCATGTGGTGGACACGCCAGGTGCAGAGGAGAAACAGAGGGACTTTTGAGTTATCATGGACTTGATATGGGAGAAGGTCAGTGAGCATACTACAGTGAAGAACTGGAACGTGAGGATGACTGTGGAGAGTAGTGCAGATTGCTGTGACCGGGGAGCACAGTAATTGTAGTTTGGACTGGCTGGGTTCAGTAGTCCGTCTATTGCCAGGTGCTGCTAAGTTGCTAGGCCGTCAGGGAGAGGTACCGCATATCTCTGGCCTAGTGAAGCACTCAGGTAATATCATCCTAGAGACTGTGTAGCTACCAAGAATTACCGAGCCGCCGGGGAGAGGTACTGTATACCTCTGGCTTAGTGATTTGCCCAAGCAACACCATTCAGAGACTTTGTGACAGTAATGGCTTTATGACCAGCAAGCTGTGACTATTCAGAGTGATCCCCTTTGTGTCTTATTGGGAGTAAAGTGACAGGAATCTAACAGTTTTGCAGTACAGGATTTGGACAGGAGAAGAGGAGTTCAAGGGAGTGATACTCTGCAGGAGCCAGTGCGGAGGAGGAGGAGCAATAGTCTGCAGCTGAGATATGCAGGGGAAGAGACTGTGAATGTTAGAAGTGCACAAGTCCACAAAGGAAGCCTCTCCTAAAGCCCATGCACAAAAAATCCCTCCTAGAATTTTCTAGGGCCCATGCTGAAAAAGAAGAAGACTACTGGGACTCTGTACTCTAGAGTAATGAGACCAAGATAAATGTTTTTGGAACTGATAACTTCAAAAATGTATGGTGCCGCAAAGGTGTGGAGTACAAAGAAAAATGTATGGTGCCTACTGTGAAACATGGTGGTGGCAGTGTCCTTCAGTGGGGCTGCATGAGTACTGCTGGTGTTGGGAGCTGCATTTTATTGATGGTATCATGAATTCACAGATGTACTGCTCTATATTGAAAGGGAAGATGCTACCATCACTGCGTGCCCTTGGTCGTCGTGCACTTTTCCAACATGACAATGATCCAAAATACACATCTAAGGCCACTGTTGCATTTCTGAAGAAGAACGGGTAAAAGTAATTCAGTGGCCAAGTATGTCTCCTGATCTGAACCCAATTGAACACCTATGGGGAATTCTGAAGAAACAAGTTGAGCATTACTCTCCATCCAGCATCCAGGCTCTAAAAGAGCTCATTCTTGAAGAATGGAAAAAGACAGATGTTGCGATATGTCTCTGTTCATTCCATGCCTAGAAGACTTGGTGCTGTCCTTACAAATCATGGAGGTCATACAAAATACTAGATGTAGTCGGTTTTGTTGTGGGGTGTATTCATTTTTGCATCAACTAATTTGAGTAAAACTGAGGATTTTGTAATATAAAGTTATATGACAGGGGGTCCCCGGGTTACAAACCCATTAGGGACTTTCCTCCTGTTTATGTTTGTATATCGGAAATGTTCGTAAGTCGGCCGCGCATGCGCAGACCGGCAATTTACGGACATTTCCGATGTTTTCCGATGTTCCATCTAATGCGCAGAACAGCAGATGGTCCGCCCAAAATGGCAGAGGGTCCCCGCAGCGCCCGGTTCGTAAGTAGGAGAAGTTCGTAACTCGGGCGTTCGTAAGTCGGGGACCCCCTCTATTAACCTTACTTTCATGTAATGAGCTAAACAAATGTTCTATAGATCTCAGTTTTGTAAACATTTTGGAAATTGTTCTTGTGTTCATTGAGATATTGATTAAAATCTAACTTTACAAAAGGGTGTACTCATTTATGCTGAGCACTGTATATATATATATATATATATATACATATATATATATATATATATATATATATATATATATATATAGTTTACTATGTAATATTGCATGTAAATTATTGTATGCTTACAGTGTATCTGGCCAGTAGGTGGCGCTTTAGGGTCTTTTTTACGATTTCCAGTTCTCATTGCAGTCTGTCATATGTGAATGTATCAACCTTGTGATGCATCTCTCTCACTGCTCCTTCTTCTCTGTGACTCTGTTGCAGGTTTAATGAGAGAGAAAATACCTCAAAGCAGAAAAACACTGCTGTATATTCTCATTGGTGCTCTGGGAATACTTTGCATACTTTAAATCTCTTGCCTGATGCCTTGGGTTTAGCAAGGCCTTTAGTGCTGAAATCTAAGCTTAACAATCATTGTCTAAATAAAAGAGCTGCTTTTTTTACAAGGTAATATCTGGGTTTACATAGGTATTTGGTGCCCAAAAGAGAGTTCCTGTGCTGTACTGCTATTGAGAATTATATTTACAAAATTACATAATGATCTTTTTTTTGCTGCTAAACCACCAATGGTTGCCTGCAAAGTATTAGTCCAACACCACTCTGCAAATACTCAGTGGGGTTGATTTACTAAAAGCAAATAGACTGTGCACTTTGCACGTGCAGTTGCCCTAGCGCCTAGTAAATGAGGCGAAGCTCGCTGACTTCCATTATCCAATCATGTACAAGCAAAAATACTTTTTATTTTCCTTGCATGTGATTGGGTATTCTTTAAAAAGTGAAGTTTCGTCTCTTTTTTAAACTCTGGCACAACTGCACCTGCAGAGTGCACAGTCTATTTTCCTTTAGTAAACCAACCACAGTGAGTAGGAGGTAATGGTGCTCATTTTTCCAGTGGCACTCATAGGGCAGCCCATTGATTTCAATGGGTTGCCTTAGACGTGGCAAAGTAGCTCATGGGATAATTTGACACGTTGCAGTGTGCATGTTTTTAACTGTGCAATTTGCTGTGCTTGAAGCTCGTTTTTTCACATGGCAATATATGTGTTTGGGACTGCGTTTGAGTGCTGTTTTTATTGACATAAAGTATAAAGGTGGCCATACACTATATAATCCGATTGTACAATTACTTTACAATCTCCTTTAAATTTACCAAAACTATATAATAGGAGGACACACTATCCAAACACTCTATATCCAATTAGGCAGGCTTTTGTACTACATTGTTGATACTAGAGGAGATTGTAAAAACAGATTGTATAGTGTATAGTGAGCTTTACAGACTTCCAAGGGCACATTCTCCTGTTTTCAATATCACAGCTCTATCCACATAGGCTGTTATGTGATTGCCCAGCTCCTGAAAGAAGAAGGTAAAGTACGAAACGAGAAAGACCATGGCTGTCTATTCAGTGAGAATGGTGTTCATTGACATTAATTGTATGTGAATAAAGATGGGGGCGGGTGCAATCTCCTGGAGGGGGAGGGCAGGTGCAGGGAAACGGGTACCTGTTTTTGACAGGTACCCTTCCTTATTTACGAGAGACAGCGCCGTGGCTCCGTCCCTCGGAAGTTTGGCCCCCCTCCTCCTTCCTCAGCCGCCAGGCCAATTAAAAAGCGGAGCGCGCTTCGTGCATGCGTAGTAGGGAACCTGCTGTAAAGCCAAATGGCTTCACTGCCGGTTTCCCTTTCAACAAACGGCGGTGGCAGCACCCGACAGCCGATCCAAAAATCATCTGGGGCGACAACATGGCGTGCTCCCAGGCCAGGTAAGTGTCCTTATATTAAAAGTCAGCAGCTACAGTATTTGTAGCTGCTGACTTTTTTCCCCCAGGCGGATCACCGCTTTAATGTTATATCGGTACATATGAAAGCTGGAATTTAGAGAAAAAGGTGAGCTTAGCCTATAAATCAATTTTTATTAAATTGTTTCTTATGGTGTTTTTCTGCTTTCTTAAAATACTCTCCATAAGCTCCCTAACATCTTCTTCTCCCCCTAACTTCCTGTTGTTTGGAATGAACAGTGCATGTTTATTGCTGCCATGTGCACTGCTTTATACTCAATACACATCCCATAGTCCATAGTTCCTAATCCATCCCAGGAGCAAGCAAGAGAGGTTGGCTATATCCTTATATACAGTGGGGCCATGGAGAATGAACATAGCCACCCTCTAACAGGAAGTCAGACCACAGCAGCAATAAAAAGGAATTTGAAGATTTGGAGGAGGCCAAGAGCAATAGAAGGTTTTTTTTTTGTTTGTTTTTTTAATTTAGTGTCTCCATAAGGTTGGCTCAGACTATGGGGTTGATTTACTAAAGGCAAATAGACTTTGCACTTTGCAAAGTGCAGTTGCTCCAGAGCATAGTAAATGAGGTAAAGTTTCACTTTACAAAGAACAACCG
The DNA here is from genome assembly GCA_029206835.1 of Rana muscosa. NCBI lineage: Eukaryota > Metazoa > Chordata > Amphibia > Anura > Ranidae > Rana > Rana muscosa. The sequence continues at coordinate 142,652,536 of CM055122.1, forward strand.
ATCACATGCAAGGAAAATTAAAAGAAAGCATTTTTGCTTGTACATGATTGGATGATGGAAGTCAGCTGAGCTTCTGCTCATTTATTAAGCTCTGGAGCAACTGCACATGCAGAGTGCAACTGCACTTTACAAAGTGCACAGTCTATTTTCCTTTAGTAAATCAATCTCTATGTGTTGTCTATGTCTATATTCTGAATGCAGAAAAGCATATGTAATAAAAGAGTTACACTACTTAAAAATGATCCTTTGTCCAGAGATTTATGTGTGTCTATGAGGCTCTGGCCTGTACAAGGACTGTAGCATATGTGTGAGGTTTATAGGACAAGTATGCTTACACGTTATTTTACAATTCTCATTTAAACCACTCCAATAAATAAATTCAATGAATTGTATACACGAGTCAGAACCTAAAATGTTTCACTGTCCTATTTTCTCATTCATTTTAGCTCAAATGTCACCTTTATTTCTTCTGATCGTTGGTCACAGCAGGGGAGAAGAATAGGTTCTAGAGATGAAACATCATGGAACATATTATCCTTGCCACCATACGGTCCGTTGCTGCCAGATTTTATGCTACATTCTCTGTCAATTTGGGTAGACATGCAACATAGCTCTCTCAAAGTGCAAAATAATTATTTACAGTGTTTCATTGTTATAGGAATGCAGAGAAAAATCAAAGTAGTTTTAGCCACAAGTTCAGTGTTTCTGTATTTATACCAGTAGCCTAATAGGTCTCTTTAGTTAAATCCAAAACTAAAGATTTTAATATATTGAAGCTTACTAATCTTTAGATGTGGTGGCTGCATTCGTTTTCTTTTTTCCCGTCTGTTTTCACCTGGTGATCTGGCCAGAAACACACCTCATGTATGCCTCCACTCTGGATGAAGGAGCACAGGGGGCACAACAGACAGCAGCATTGTCAATCTGGGGGAGGGCAATGTTAGATTTAAAAGCAGATACAATAAAAAACAATTAGGCTAATCTCCAACTCACACTGCAGTTACACAAGCAGTTCCAGAAACAGTTTTTTTTTCTTTTGAGTTAAAGGTTTTACATCAATAAGTAGAAGATGATAATTGTAAGCACCCCTGTCAGTGATGAATGGTTTGTCTCATCCCTGTAACTGATACATCTGGAAGAGAGCTTATTCTTTAGAAAAACAAGACTTATGCCACGTACACACGACCGTTTTTCATGACGTGAAAAATGCAATTTTTTAAATTGGTCATTAAAAACGATCGTGTGTAGGCTCCAGAGCATTTTTAACGACGTGAAAATGGGCTAAAAAAAATTAGAACCTGCTCTATTTTTTCACGTCGTCTTTCACGTCGTTCTTTTTAACGTCGCGAAAAACGGTAGTGTGTATGCTTCTACGAGGGCAAAAAAAATGCGCATGCTCAGAATCGAGTATGAGACGGGAGCGCTCGTTCTGGTAAAAGTAGCGTTCGTAGTGGAGATAGCACATTCGTCACGCTGTAACGGACTGAAGAGCATGAGGCTGAAAAGCGCGAATCATCTCTCACCAAACTTTACTAATACGAGGATCAGCAAAAGCAGCCCAAAGAGTGGCGCCATCCGAATAGAACTTCCCCTTTTTAGTGCCGTCGTACGTGTTGTACGTCACCGCGCTTTGCTCAAGCATTTTTTTTCATGATCGTGTGTAGGCAAGGCAGGCTTGAGAGGAAACACGAAAAATCACGTCGAGAAAAACGTTGTTTTTTTCAATGACATTAAAAACGGCCGTGTGTACGCGGCATTACTGGCCAGCCAGATCACCATGTTGAAAATAAAGGAAAGAAAGCCTAAACAAGAAAATGAATGTGGCCACCAAATCTTAGAACTGGTAAGATGCAATATAATAAAATGTTTGCTATTGGATTTAATGGCACTTTAAAAAAAAAACTAAAGTGGTATTAAACCACTTGCTACATGCAAAAACTGGCAAGTCACACTGTTGTCTGTATTTAATAATGTAAAGTGTAATAACCCATGGAAAAGAATTATGAGTCATCTGTCATCATCGTTCTGACTGCTATAAACTGGTGATAGGGGAAATCACAGGTGTTAGGCACATCAATCCTCTTTGTACGGTCTTAATAAATTGGAACTAAAATATCTCTTTTACTGCGCTATAAACAATTTACTTGGATAATATATATGGATTTCAAATGACGCAGTGCTATTTGGAGCTGGTGTGACAAGAGACGAGACAAGTAAATGTAATACTGTAGGTCACAGCCTAGGGCAAAAACATTTTAGGGTGTAGCAAACTGCTTTTCACATCATTTCATCAACAAATTTTGTAAGCATGCAATACACCATATTACCAAAAGTATTGGGACACCTGCCTTTACACGCACATGAACTTCAATCTTTAGAAGAAAAATTTATAAAAGATAAGAAAGTCACTCTTGGTAAAAAAAAAAGTCTAATGCTGCGTACACACGATCGTTTTTTTCATTGGAAAAACCTTGGATGGTTTTTCCGATGGAATTCCGCTCAAGCTTGTCTTGCATACACACGGTCACACAAATCCTGTTGGGAATTCCGAAAGTCAAGAACGCGGTAACGCACAACACGTACGACGAGCCGAGATCAATGAAGTTCAATAGGCTGTTCGGCTTCTCTGCTTGATTCTGAGCATGCGTGTTTTTTTTTCCCATCGGAATTGCATACAGACAAAGGGTTTTTCCGCTTGGAATTTTTTCCGTTGGCAAAATAGAGAATAGAGAATAGAGAAACTAGAGAACCTGCTCTCAAACTTTTGCTGGCAGAAATTCCGACAGAAAAAGTCAGATGGAGCATACACACGGTCGAAATTCCCATCCAAAAGCTCACATCTGACTTTTTCTGAAGGGAAAATCGATCGTGTGTACGCGGCATGAGGGCTAAACCCTATCAGAAAAATTCTGTAGTATTGGCAGCTGCTGATGGCGAGGCTACTTCAGGCACCCGCTAGGGACCCAGAGACTGTGAAAACAAGAAGGCAAGGAAAAAAAGGAGAGAAGTGCCAAACCATTTTCCCTTCAAAACGCATTCTGATTGGCCATACACTGTGGTAGGCAGCACCCAGGCTGACAGCTCCAGAATACCTCAATGCTGAGAGACCGAACCGGCGTCTTCCCGAGTCCCCTCGAGGCTACAGCTTCAGCTGGTACTCAGCGCTAGTGGCGAACATCATAGGATCCACCGGTGGCTTTTTCTACCATTGCACCTGGCAAGCCCTTACCCACTGAGCACTATGTGAGTGCATTTTATATTGTTATCGTTTTGTAACCATTCATTAAAACGTTGCTGCACTAAGAGTGGTTTTGCGCTTCTCTCCTTTTTTTTTCTTGCCAACTTATTAGTAGACACCTTGTTACCTGGGTTACGTTAGTGGTTGGATGAGCAGATATTTTGTTTTGTTTTAAGCTATGGACTTGGCCCACTTGCACTGAAACTGTTTGTTTATTAACTTGCAAAATAAAAGTGTAGGACAAACCTGCGTACAGTGGAACCTTGGTTTACGAGTAACACGGTTAACAAGCGTTTTGAATAACTAGCAACTTTTTTTTTTAAATTCTGACTTGGTTTCCAAAAGTTGTCTCGCAAAACGAGCGGAATTCAAGCTAATGGGGTGTGCAGTACTGCATTTGGCCAGAGGAGCAAGGCGCCGGTGACACTCGGAACGGTTCGGAAATACTCGGAATCACTCGGAAATACTCAGAAATACTCCGTTCTCAAGTGTTTCCGAACCTTTCCGAGGGTTTCCAAGATCGGTCGAGCGGTCCCTGAGTATTTCGGAGGCTCTCTGGCGCCCCCCCCCACCTCTGGCCACATGCGGTATTGCATGCCATAGAAGTCAATGCGGAACAAATTATCTTAGTTTCCATTGACTTCTATGGGGAAACTCGCTTTGATATGCGAGTGCTTTGGATTACAAGCATTCTCCTGGAACAGATTATGCTCGTAATCCAAGGTTCCACTGTATACTGTTCCTGGGTGTCTGTGTATGCCTATTTGTATCAATCTGTATGTATTGTATTGTTTTCCTGTAACTGTAAGTAGTTTGTATACGCATCATTTTTGTTTAGTAAAAGCACATTAACATACTGTACTACTGGATCATAGCGCTATTTGCCATTTAACAGCAAAATAAAAAAATATTAAACATCTAAATATTTTGAATGAATAATATTCTACCGGTATTGAGCAGTAATCATCACCATTTCACTAAGTAATTTCTTAGATAGGACAAGGATGCTCCTGCTCTCTAAAATCTGACAGTTTTTTAGGACTTTTATTTGTCAAACAGATGGGTAAACTAAGCAGAGCAAACATCCAGCAGGTTTTACTCATATGCTTCAGTGGAAGCAATTAAATACTAGATGGATGACAATCTCATACAACATTTAAATTATGATTGACCTTGCCCACTGTACAGTAAATTGGGAAGAGTGGTGCTTCTACTAATCTTTGATGATGCATTTCCTCCCTGCCTCACCCCCCTCTTACCCTCATCTTGGACTGTAGTGCAAAAATCTGGAATTAAAATTGTGAAAAAAAATCCACAATCAATCACAAAGCTGAAAAGTCTTGTTTTTTTTTTTAAACTCACAGTACTTTACTGTATCTAAATAGGTTCTGGAGCAACCAACTGCCCAATGACCTGTGTCATTAGGCTTTGTGTTGATGGCATCAATGCAAGGTACTTCTGATGCCCCGTACACACAACCGGTTTTCCCGTCAGAAAAAAAAAACAATGGTTTTCCCGATGGAATTCCTCTCAAGCCTGCCTTGCATACACACGGTCACACAAAAGCCGGGTGAACTTTTGACTGCCATGAACGCGGTGACGTAAAAGACTACGACAAGCCGACAAAATGAAGTTCTATGCTTCCGAGCATGCGTCAAATTGTTTCCGAGCATGTATGGTTTTTTTTTCCCGTCGGAAAAGCATACAGACAAACGTTTTTCCCGCTAGGATTTTTTCCTTACGGGAAAAAAAGAGATCCTGCTCTCTTATCCTGTGGGAAAAAGTCAGATGGAGCATATACACGGTCGGGATCTCCGACGAAAAGCTCTCATCGCAGTTTTTCCAACGGGAAAACCGGTCGTGTGTACAGGGCATTAGACTATTTGGAATTTTTGACAGGTGCATATGACCTGAAGTTGATCTTCTTCTTACCTGCATTTTCAAAGGAGGGTTCAGCAATGAAGCCTTCATAATCTCCCATGTAAAAAATTCCTTTACAAAGGCAAATAATAAGACAAGTTAAGTCAATCTTTTTTTAATTAAATTGTCATATAATCTCAAGATAAATACTTCTGTTTCTGGAAGGCCTCTGAGATTTTTAGAGAACATATTTGTAAGTTTTGTTACCCTTTTGCAGCCAAATTGGGATAACACCTACTTTATATGTGTTACGTGTTCCCATTCACAGAGCATAACACATCACAAAAAATCTCATTATCCGTTGTTCACTGATGTCCCTGTCAAATTGTTCAAAACAACTTTCATTCCAATGTTTAATCCTGCTCCAAAGAAACAACTAGAAATTTAAAAATGATAAAAAAGAAATTTAGGTATAGTGTGTGAATGGGAACACATAACAAACATATGGGGTTGTTTTCAAATTTGACTGTAAAAGTGGAAATACACTTTAACAACTTGACCTCTGGAACGTTTTCCCCCCTTCATGACCAGAGCTTTTTTTACTATTTAGCAGTGTGCTACTTTAACTGGCAATTTAACTGATACTCAAATTAAAGTTTTACACATTTTTTTCAGACAAATAGAGCTTTCTTTAACCACTTGCTGACCGCCTACCGCAAATTTACTTTGGCAGGTCAGCCCTATTGTGTCATTTTGTGCAAAAGTCACTGGGGGGTCGTGAACGTGCCACCGGAGCAGCGTTAGCACGCTGTTTAGACACAGGGGATGCCAATCAGCCGGTCTGGTGGACCCAATGTCCGCCGACCACCTGCGGTTGTTCCCAGGAGAGGCAGAACAGCAATCTGCCTATGTAAACAAGGCAGATCGCCGTTCTGACAGGGGAGAAGATGGAGATCTTGTGTTCCTGCTAAGCAGGAAAACCGGTCTCTGACTTCACCCAGTCAGAGCAATCCCCCCCAAAGTTAGCAAGCACTCCCTAGGGACACACTTAACCCTTTGATCACCCCTGATGTTAACCCATTCCCTGACAGTGTCATTAGTACAGCAACAGGGCATATTTTTAGCCACAACTTGCATGTTCTTAGCCTTCAGCTGTCATTTTAACACAGTATATGTACTGTCGCAGGCAGCAAGTGGGTAAATAAACAGTGTCATGAATACCAAGAAGGTATCAAAACAAGTGAAAGTGTTTTCATGCAAAACGTTCTCTGATAGGATGAAGTGGAGAGTGTGTCTTCACTACCCTGCCTCTCCATCTTGTCCAATTGGGGAATGCTTTGCATTCATTGAGGAAATAGAATGTGAATAAAGCCCATGCTGAGAGGTCAACTTCCTATGTTCAAAATGTAGCAAGGCATCCAATAGTTTAGATGTAGTATTCGTAAATTCAAAAATTCGTAAATTTGTAAATCCGAAAATCCGAAATAAAAACGAATTAACTAGTAATAACTACCGTAACTATTAAATTATAGGTATTGGAATTTCCTTTAAAATTTGGCTGTTTATTAACGTAACAAATACAAATGTATCCAAAGTTACAAATTATCCAAAATAAAGAATACCACATCTAAATGAATGGAACGTAACAAATTAATAATAATAAATAATAATAATAACAAAGTTTTTACTATTGTTATTATTTATTATTATTAGTTTGTTATGTTCTATTCATTAAGATATTCGTTATTTCGGATAATTCGTAACTTCGGATAAATTCGTATTTGTTACGTTCACTAACAGCCAAATTTGAAAGGAAATTCCAATACCTATAATTTAATAGTTATTATTATTAGTTAGTTAGTTATTCTAAAAAAAAAAAATTCTGGGTTTTCGAATTTTCGGATTTTCATTCATATTTTCGGATTTTCATTCTCTTGAATTTTCAGAAATGTCATTCTTATTTACGGATTGTCAGAATTTTCTTGAGTTTTCAAATTTTCAAATTTACGAATTTTCTAATTTTCTAATTTACAAATTTTTGGAAAATTTTGTTAAGGGTTTTCATTAATTCAATCACTCCTGAATTAATGAATTTGTCGAATTTTGATAAAAAACTAATTCAGAACAAAACAAATTGCACATGTCTAGTGCCTACTACAGTGATTTTCAGCTTCAAGAGGAAATGGTATATACATAGTTGCATTGGTCCAAGCTGGGCCAATGTAACTTTGTAAAAAGGCCTTAGCTGGAATTCTTCTCTATAGTACATACTATAGTTACAAACATTTTCTAGAAACATTAATGCTTCAATTAAGATAAATACACATATATGAAGCATCCAAAAAATGTAAAAAGCATATACATTTCCTTTAAGTCAGTTCTCTGGGTTCAGCATTTCAAACTACATCTTCAGAAATACCAATTACATTAGAAAATGTGAAGGAGGAAAGTGCAGTATGTACATTTATATTCACAGTATATACTGCTTTCTGAATAAACGCACAAAATATTGAATTATTATGTATGATCGCTAGTGGAAATAGACCTCCCAGCTGTATTTCAACGATCCTTTACACTGCTCAGAAATATTGGAAAGCAGTATAACATTGCTTTATTATCTGCTTGAATAAAAGAACACATAGCCGACACATATTGAAGACAGAGGCAATTCATTGCAAAGAAGAAGGTTGGATGGTATATGTTGGCTTTTTTTCCTGATTACATGTAATAGCAACTTTCCCTGTGTTTTATAATTGCTTATCCATGTTTGTATTGCAGCATATTCAAGCACAAACAGTTAAAAATTAAGTGTAACGCCCATTGTTACAATATACCCAAAGCTTCTTTGTTTGTTTTAAAGATAGTTTCACCTTCATCATCCTTTACAATTAAAGAATGAATAGAGTCTGTCTAGGAGTTTCTTTTCATTTTATCAAACATATAAAGTACAGAACAATAAAACAATGCACCAAGACTGGAAAAATGTAAGATGAACAGTAATAGCCAATCAACATTGACTACATAATGTAAAGTAGAATCCAGTAAAGTCCTTGTTATTAAGTTTTGGATAAAGTGGGAAAGGGTTAGAACCTCTGCTGAACTTCTGTAGCTGTCTTGGTCCCCACTGATGAGATTTTCTTTTTCTTTAGTCAGTTAGAACAAGAAGTGGTAAATAATATCCCCAACTGGGGCAGACAAAGAAATGAAAAAGTGTCTTGTAGTAGAGGGAGGTTTCGTCTGGGTTTTATTGCTCTCATAGCCTCCTTTAGGGAGATATTCCCTCACTTCCTGTTTGACAGGTATGATCAGAATGGGAAGTGAGGGGAAATTATAACAGAGACCCAGGTAAAACCTGGCAGAGCTTTTAAACTTCCTATAAGCCGACCATACACTCTCAAAAATGTTTTTGTTCAGCCTGCTAGTGTGGGTGGACATATCTTGTCCACCCCTCTCTACCCTTGCCCATTGACACAACAGTGAGGTTGATTTACTAAACTGGAGCACTCCAAATATCTGGTGCACCTGTGCATTGTAGCCAATCAGCTTTTAATTTCAGCTTGTTCAGTTAAGCTTTGACAATAAAACCTAGAACCTGATTGGTTTCTATGCAGAGCTGCACCAGATTTTTTACACTACAGTTATAGTAAATCAAACCCCATTGTGAATTCTGTCAATAGTTCAGAGAATGCAAACCAGTCTGTGAATAGGCAAGAGGAGAGGCAGATAAACAACACTGGTTTCAATGTATGAGAGCTGCAGCTCTCCTGACGCTGTGCTGGAAGGATAGCAAGAGCCATACTATCCATCTTGGATGAACGTGTAAATAGTACAGAAATTACAAACATATTTAACCTGTTCCCATCTGGCCTATGGCATAATGATGTCAGCAGGAACCTCTTGTCGATCCAGGCGGATTTCATGCGGGGCGGCGCAACGGCGTGATCTGTCATCGGCTGAGTCCACCGGACACAGCCGACGACTGATCACTGTACATGTGACCGCTGTAACCAATCACAGCAGATCACATGACAGTTGTAAACAAATGATGGCTTCCTTTCAAGCCATTCATTGTATACAATTGTGTTGCTAGCTGCGATTGGTCAGTGTGATCACATGGTACAAGCTGGGCCAATCACAGCCCATCTGTACCATATGATTAGCTCGGACTAATCACATCTAAACACAACAAAATATACTCAATGAATCAATTTCATTCAGCAAAATGTTTACATATAGCAATGTGATGCACTGCTATATGCAAACATAATGTGTGGAAAAAAATTAAAAATACTGATCACTTCCCCAGAGTAGTATAATGTTGCTATGGTGACATTATATTGCTCTGGTCAAAGCGTGTTAAAGAAAAAATCTTAAAAAAGAGTAGACATTTGCATTAGTTTTCGTCCGAATGCATTTTCGTCCGAATTTTGGGTACCGTATATACTCGAGTATAAGCCGAGATTTTCAGCCCTTTTTTTTGGGCTGAAAGTCCCCCCCCCCTCGGCTTTTACTCGAGTCAGCGAAATTTTACATTGTAAATAGTACCTGAAAAAAGTTGAGAGGCTGTGGCGTCCATCGTTTAAATCCCGCGGTTTCTTCCTGGTCCCTTCCGTGATAGGCGATTCTCAGCAGACACTCTCCGCCTATCACGAACGTTCTCTCATCCTCAGTTTCCCAGCAGACGTCTGTGATTGGCGGAACACCGAACACAGTGTCTGCTGGGATGGGTGAGGATGAGAGAACGTTCCTGATAGGCGGAGAGTGTCTGCTGAGAATCGCCTATCACGGAAGGGACCAGGAAGAGACCGCGGGATTTAAACGATGGACGCCGCAGCCTCTCAACTTTTTTTCAGGTACTATTTACAATGTTAAATTTAAACAGTGAGGATAGGAACAGTGAGGATGGGAACAGTGAGGATGGGAACAGTGAGGATGGGAAGAGTGAGGATGGGAAGAGTGAGGATGGGAAGAGTGAGGATGGGAAAAGTGAGGAACAGTGAGGATGGGCACAGTAAGGATGGGAACAGTGAGGCATTGTTGACCCTCGGCTTATACTCGAGTCAGTAAGTTTTCCCAGTTTTTTGTGGTAACATTAGGTACCTCGGCTTATACTCGGGTCGGCTTATACTCGAGTATATACGGTATTTTCATTTTCGTTTTAACGAACGATAATGAAAGCGCAGAATCCAAAAGATCCGACATAAACAAATGCTTTATTTTTGTTTTCGTAGCGACAACAGTTCGATATAAATAGGAGATTCGACATGACGCTGACAATAACAATCTGTGTCAATCGAACCTGTGGTCGAATGTGCATAACCTTAACTCTATTGGTCCAAGATTAGGGTTGAGCGGACCCGAACTGTAGAGTTCGGGTCCGTACCGAACATTTGGGTTTTTGGGTCCCGGACCCGAACCCGAACAATTGACTGTATGTTCGGGTTCGGGTCCGGTGTTCGGCAATATGCATGTAAAGCAGTGCTTGTTTCCCGTGCTTAGAACTGTCCCTGCACAAAGTGTCATTTCTGAAGGAAAAAAAGTCATTTAAAATTCACTCGCGGCTATTAATGAATTGTCGGCTCCCGGCAATACATAGAAAAGTCATTGATAAAAAAAAAAAAGCGTGGGGGTTCCCCCAAATTCAATTACCAGGCCCTTCAGGTCTGGAAAGGATTTTAAGGGGAACTCCACCCCAAAGTCTGGAAAGGATTTTAAGCGGGAACCTCCAATTCAAGCGGAGCAGCCGAAGAAAGAAGAAGGGGAAGAAGAAGCAGGAGCAAGATGCGGACGAGAACACCGAAGTAAGAAGGAAGATGAAGATGAAGATGAAGAGGAAGATGAAGATGAAGATGAAGAACAAGATGGAGGAAGAAACCTGAATGGAGAAAAGAAGAAGATGGAAGAAGAAGATGGAAGAAAGGAGAAGACATTAATAAAGGAATTGTCAAAAACCGGCTATTGTCATTTTTAACATTTTGTACACTTTCTTTGTGAAATGGTAGGGGTACATTTGTACCCCATTACCATTTCACATAGGGGGGGAGGGATCTGGGGGTCCCCTTTGTTAAAGGGGTCTTCCAAATTCCGATAAGCCCCCCGCCCGCAGACCCCCACAACCACCGGGCAAGGGTTGTGGGGATGAGGCCCTTGTCCCCATCAACATGGGGACATCCTCCCCATGTTGAGGGCATGTGGCCTAGTACGGTTCAGGAGGGGGGTGCTCTCTCGTCCCCCCCTCTTTTCCTGCAGCCTGCCAGGTTGCGTGCTCAGATAAAGTGTCTGGTCTGGATTTTTGGGGTACTCCACGCCATTTTTAAAAAAAATTTGGGGTGGAGTTTCCCTTAAAATCCTTTCCAGACCTGAAGGGCCTGGTATGGATATTTGGGGGGAACCGCACGCATTTTTTTTTATATTTGCGGCAGGGTTCCCCTTAATATCCCTAGCAGACCTGAAGGGCAATTGTAATTGAATTTTGGGGAACCCCCACGCTTTTTTTTTTTTTTTTATCAATGACTTTTCTATGTATTGCCGGGAGCCGACAATTCATTAATAGCCGCGAGTGAGTTTTAAATTACTTTTTTTCCTTCAGAAATGACACTTTGTGCAGGGACAGTTCTAAGCACGGGAAACAAGAGCTAATAGTCCTCAGAAGTTTGGGTCCCCATTGACTTCAATGGGGTTCGGGTTCAAGTTCGGGTCAAGTTTGGTCCCGAACTCCAACTTTTTACCGAAGTTCGGCCGAACCCATCGAACCCGAACATCCAGGTGTCCGCTCAACTCTATCCAAGGTTATTCTACATAGAGAGAAAAGATTTGACATAGACAGAAAAGATTCGACATTATAGAGACATGAAGATTCGACGAAGCAGCTAAAAACATACGATCGCAGCGAGCGGACATTTATGGTCAAATATAGCCCATAGGCTATAGAAGAATTCTAATGTTTGTTGACTAGTAATAATAATTAATAAATGTAATTATTACTAGTCGTACAACATTAGAATTCTACTATAGCTTGTAGGCGAAGCATTCGACCGGAAATGTACGATTGCGGCGTTGTACAGTTTAGCTACTCCGTCGAATCTTCTTAGAACATTCGACAGACACCATAAGCCTTCAATGACAGATTCAACCCTAATTAATTCAGATTTTCGGACGAATGCATTTTTTACTGAAAAACTAAATAAATGAAAACGAATTTCGGGAGTAATGAAATAAATACATTTTTCGGACGAAAACGAAATTCCAAAACAAAATATTTCAGTGTGCACATGTCTAGAAAAGAGAAGAAAAATATAATAAAAAAGATAATTATTTTTTTATTCAATTTTTTTTTTCTTGTACTGTCACCAGTCAGTGTCCCTGATCACTGCCACACCCATTATATGATAATTCTGTACTGCACTGGTGACAGTATGTAAAAAAATATATATATATATATATTTTTACTTTCTTCATTTTTCAAAAACGTATGACAAAAAAATTACAACTGCCTCTTACTAAATACCTTGGACTGTCTACTTTCCAAAAAGGAGTCAATTGGGGGGATATCTGTACTGTCCGTTTATTTTTGGGCCTCAAGAAATGAGATAGGCCGTCAGTACATCAGGATTGATCAATTTTCAGATATATACCATAGTTTTTAGACTGTATAACTTTCCTATAGATTAAATAATATACACAGATTTGGGTTATTTTCATCAAAGAAATGTAGCAGAATACATTTTGGCCTAAAATCATGAAGAAAGATTATTTATTTGCAAAATTTTATAACATGTCTGTGCTCTTAGTATAAATCATGCTCAGACTGATCACTTTGAATTCTAGTGTCTTACAGCTGGGGATTGACTGTAAGACGTGTACAAGGATGCTTGTGTTATATTGACAACGCAAACAATTGACACCCAATCTGACTTATTTAACATTTGAAATGCATTATGCATATGTTTACTAGTTTTCATAAACAGCCAAAAACATCAAATACAGTATAAAGATAAAGTAGTAGGTATTTTTCTTTTTCGTACATCACGGGACACAGAGCGACTTAGTCATTACTAATGGGTTATATAGTTTACCTTCAGGTGTTGGCACTGGCCAATTCCAAACCGGAAGTACCCTCCCCTATATAAGCCCCTCCCACCCGGGAGCACCTCAGTTTTTTGCCAGTGTCTAAGGTGTTGGCCAAAGAGTAACATGTGTTTTCACTGGGCTTGCGTACAGGTTCTTTTGGGCCTTAGTAAGCTGTTCCGGATCCCACCAAAAAAGCTTCATAGCTAAACGGTCGGTACCCGGGCCTTGCAGCAGAAGAGCAAGGTTTTGCCTGTAATGCTTCTCTTAGGAGGGCTGGACCCTGGGATCCAGAGCTCTGGTCATACCCACGACCAAGACGCTGTCTGTGCAGGGTGCTATACAGGTCCAGGGGAGTGGAATCCTTGGGAACCCGGTCCCCGAAGGTTTAATTACAATGCCTGCCGTGATAGGTGAAGTTTGGACTTTTGTGGACCAAACAAAGTCCTGCGGCGGGGATCAGGTAAGTGGGGGCCCTCAGGAACTTGGTTCTATTGGGGGACCCCCAAGCCTAATTTGTCTTTCTGTCTGTTACCTAACGGTATTCCCGCTAAATATCTGTGTTTGCCTATAACTACTGAAAATGTAAAATTTTAATAGTAGTCAAGAAAAAAAAAAAAAAAAACAGGGACCGCGGTACCTGTGTTAAACCACTAGAGGCCGCTGTAGTCCATTTTTCTTGTAAATGTGGATCTTTGGTTTTCTCAACTCAAAAGATCCAGGCAGCTGGTAAGTTTCTCTGAGGGAATCCACTTCCTCTGCCCTGTTGCTGCGTTCATCCACCGCACAGGCCCTCCGGCAAAAAGGGCCCTGGCTCCTAGTCCTCTGTTGGTTTTCGAAAAGGGCGCCATTGGCGCACGGGCGCGCGCGCGGGCGCGTGCACGCGCCTCCTATGAAAAAAAAGGGGCGGGGCGGGTGGATGACGCTCGATGCGCGCCGCGGCGCTTCTGCGCATGTGCGGGCGTCCCAGCATGGTTAAAAGACACAGTACAAGTGTCAGCTGCATGCAAACAGAGCTAGCAACAAACAGTGGCACACAGAGGCGGTTGATGCAGGCATCCCCATAGAAAGGCACTTTAGTGGACACCAGCTGGTATATAGCAGCACCTGTGTTAGACTATTACCAGCAAAAATTGGTGTATGACGACGGGAATACCTCAGCTTTGTGCTTAAAGGATATGTCGTCCAGACGCTCCGGAAATAAATCTTCCAGGAAGCCAAAGGGGTCTCCATCGGGCTCTGAGGATATTGGGCATGCTTGCACTGCACCAATCTCCCCTGAGAATGCAGAGGTCAGTAGCCGTAGAAACCCCGCAGGAATGCCTGGTGCTGCGGCTGTCCCCAGTCCACCTGCTCCTGTATATATAACAGAGGAGGTTTTATCCTCAACTCTGGAGGATTGGAAGAGAGATTAACAGCATTGATCGCTGCTTCCCTGTCACAGGAAAAGCGCGTCCGATCTCCGTCTCCTCCTTCAGAGTGCCTGTTAGTGGAGGAACAGCCCCACACAGAGATCGACCTACCTGAAGGGGATCAGGATGAGGTTGATTCACTTATAGAGGAATCAACAGTGGAAGAACCTTTCTCAGCTTCTCAGGCTGAAAGATTATGGGTTCAGTCTCTGACTAACATGGTCCGATCAGCATTTAAAATGCCTCTGGCGGAACCACCATCCACTACGGTTTCCTCGCTGGGGTCGCTAAAAGCTCCCCAGGCGGTCTGTTCCTTCCCAATCCACCCTTTATTAGAAGGGCTTATTTACCAGGATTGGGAGCATCCTGATAAAATATTTGCTCCCCCCAAGAGATTTCCGGTGATCTATCCCATGGAGGATAAGTTCATAAGAAAATGGAGGGTCCCTATAGTGGACGCAGCCATCTCTTCTGTTAACAAATCACTGACATGTCCAGTAGATAATGTTCCAATGTTCAAAGACCCAATAGATAAAAAATTGGAGTCTTTACTAAAATCTGCTTTCTCTACAGCAAGTATGGTGACACAACCTGCGGTAGCAGCGATTGGAGTCTGCCAAGCAGTGAAAGATCAGTTGAAACAAGTCTTAAGGGACTTACCAGATCAGCAGGCTCATGCCCTAGCTGACCTGCCTAGAGCCTTGTGTTTTGCGGTGGACGCCATAAAGGATACAATCCAACAGGCCTCCCGCTTTACGCTGTCTATAGTACATATGCGTAGGCTTCTGTGGCTCAAAAACTGGTCTGCTGAAGCTCCCTGTAAAAAACTGCTGGTTAGCTTCCCATTTCATGGAGAACGCTTATTTGGAGAAGATCTGGACAAATATATCCAGAAAATTTCTGCCGGTAAAAGTTCACTCTTACCGGTTAAGAACAAGGGTAGAAGTCCTTCTTTTAAGAGGCCTACCTCTCCAGTCCCGGGCACATCGGCTGTGAAGCAGTTCCGACGGCCTCCGCGGTCAAATTCAGGGGGCAGAAATCAGGGACAATCACAGGGTAACAAGAAGCCCTGGATCAAGAGAGGTACAAAACCTCCCCCTAAGGCATGAAGTATTGCCCCCGCTCAATCGGGTGGGGGGAAGACTTCAGTTGTTCATAGAGACCTGGCGGGACACCATCAGAGACAGATGGGTGCTCTCCGCAGTAAGTCTGGGATACAAGCTGGAGTTAAAAGGCACTCCTCCTGCCCAATTTATGAGGTCAAACGTGCCAAGAGATCCCCAAAAGAGAGGATCCCTCCTTCTGGCACTAGAACAACTATTGCTCCAAGGGGTAATCATGAAGGTTCCCCTGGAAGAAAGCGGATTCGGGTTTTACTCGAACCTTTTCACAGTCCCCAAACCAAATGGGGACGTGAGGCCCATATTAAATCTAAAAGGGCTAAACAAGTTCCTAAATATCAGGACCTTTCGGATGGAGTCGATCCGATCAGTGGCCACCGCCCTACAAGGGCAGGAATGGCTAGCCTCGATCGACATAAGGGATGCTTATCTGCATATTCCCATCTTTCCGGCCCATCAGAAATTTCTACGCTTTGCAGTAGAAGGGCGCCATTTTCAGTTCAGAGCCTTACCTTTCGGTCTGGCCACAGCACCACGAGTGTTCACAAAAATTCTGGCCCCATTATTGGCCAATCTAAGAACACAGGGTGTAACGATAATGGCATATCTAGACGACCTGCTACTAATAGACCACTCAGTGGAAAAGCTGGAAGTAGCTATTCACAAGACAATCGAGTATCTGGAATATCACGGTTGGATTATCAACCGGGACAAGTCAGCTCTAAGACCAGTCAAAAGTCTGGAATACTTAGGGCTAAGGCTGGATTCAAATCAGAGAAAGATTTTCTTACTTCCAGAGAAGGTGTCGTCTTTAAGAAATTTGACCCACTTAGTGGGTACAAAAAGAAAACCATCCATACGTCTCTGCATGAGGCTGCTGGGAAAGATGGTGGCTTCATTCGAAGCGGTACCCTACGGTCAATTCCATTCAAGGAATTTGCAAAGGGCCATACTGTCAGCCTGGAACAAAAAAGTTCAGGCTTTAGACTTACCAATGTCCCTGTCCCCTTCCGTTCGCAAGAGCCTCCATTGGTGGTTGGTGCCCCAGAATCTGGAAAGAGGGAAACCCTTCAGTCCGGTTTCTTGGAAGGTGGTCACTACAGATGCCAGCCTCATCGGCTGGGGGGCAGTGCTGGAGCAATGGTCTCTCCAGGGCAGGTGGTCAGAAGCAGAAAAGGCCCTGCCCATCAATCTCTTAGAGATACGAGCAGCCCGGTATGCCCTAGTAGCATGGACATCCAAACTCCAGGGGTCCCCTGTCAGAATTCAATCAGACAATGCCACGGCAGTGGCATATATCAATCATCAGGGTGGCACCAAAAGTCGTGCAGCCCAGAAGGAAGCAAATTGCATCCTGGAGTGGGCAGAAAGATATGTCCCAGCCATATCTGCGGTTTTCATCCCAGGAGTGGAAAATTGGAGAGCGGACTTTCTAAGTCGCCAACAATTATGCCCGGGGGAATGGTCTCTTCACCCCGAGGTTTTCCAGGCAATATGCCAGCGGTGGGGAACACCGGATGTAGATCTGCTAGCATCCAGATTCAACGCAAAGGTGGACAGGTTTGTGTCTCGCACAAGGGATCCCCTAGCTTGCGGCTCGGATGCCCTAGTGTTCCCTTGGGATCGGTTCAAGCTGATATATGCATTCCCACCGCCACAATTGTTACCGCGATTACTCCGCAGAATCAGGGTAGAAAAGAAACCAGTGATTCTGGTGGCTCCAGCGTGGCCCCGAAGGGCATGGTACGCGGAGATGGTAAAAATGTCAGTGAGGAGTCCTTGGACCCTCCCACTTCGTCCGGACCTGCTTTCGCAGGGACCGATATACCACCCTTCCTTACCAGCCCTAGGTTTGACGGCCTGGCTATTGAAGCCCACATTCTGAAAAAGAGAGGGCTCTCTAATTCTGTGGTATCTACCATGATCAATGCCAGGAAACCGGTATCCAGGCAGATCTATTATAGGATCTGGAAAGCGTACATTACGTGGTGTGAGACCAAGAAATGGCATCCACGTAAGTACATGATAGGGAGGATTCTGGACTTCCTACAGTGGGCTGTAGATAGGAAACTGGCCTTGAGTACTATCAAGGGTCAGATTTCGGCCTTGTCAATATTTTTTCAAAGGCCCTTGGCTTCGCATTCACTAGTCAAAGCCTTTATACAAGGAGTGATGCGTATTAGCCCTCCGGTTAGTATTCCCATATGTCCTTGGGACTTAAACCTGGTTCTGTCGGTTCTACAGAAACAACCGTTTGAACCATTACAACACATTTCCTTGGTTCTTCTCACCAGGAAATTGGTTTTCTTAGTAGCCATTTGTTCGGCTAAAAGAGTGTCGGAATTAGCAGCTATGTCCTGTAAGGAGCCATATCTGGTTGTCCATAAGGACAGAGTAGTATTACGTCCTCATCCAGCCTTTCTTCCTAAGGTGGTATCGAGGTTTCATTTGAACCAAGATGTGGTTCTTCCTTCTTTTTTCCCCAAACCTAGCTCAGTAGAGGAAAAGTTATTACATTCTTTGGATGTGGTAAGAGCAGTTAAAGCTTATCTAAAAGCCACTGCTCAGATTCGCAGAACGGATTCTTTGTTTGTTCTGCCGGAAGGCCCCAGAAGGGGTCAGGCAGCATCAAAATCTACTTTAGCCAAGTGGATTCGACAGGTCATAATACAAGCCTATGGCTTGAGAAAGAGACCGCCTCCGTTCAAAGTTAGGGCGCACTCCACAAGAGCGGTTGGAACTTCATGGGCAGTGCATCACCAGGCCTCCCTGGCTCAAGTATGTAAGGCCGCAACATGGTCTTCGGTACACACGTTTACTAGATTCTATCAGGTAGACGTTAGAAGTCAGGAGGATGTCGCCTTTGGGCGCAGTGTGTTGCAGGCCGCAAAAGATCCTCATGCCTGATGGCGCCCAGCTTATGTACCCCCCCCCTCATTTGGCATTGCTTTGGGACGTCCCATTAGTAATGACTAAGTCGCTCTGTGTCCCGTGATGTACGAAAAAGAAAAAGGGATTTTTATAACAGCTTACCTGTAAAATCCTTTTCTTGGAGTACATCACGGGACACAGAGCTCCCACCCCTCTTTTTGGGACACTTATTGCTTGGCTACAAAACTGAGGTGCTCCCGGGTGGGAGGGGCTTATATAGGGGAGGGTACTTCCGGTTTGGAATTGGCCAGTGCCAACACCTGAAGGTAAACTATATAACCCATTAGTAATGACTAAGTCGCTCTGTGTCCCGTGATGTACTCCAAGAAAAGGATTTTACAGGTAAGCTGTTATAAAAATCCCTTTATTTCTAACATTTAGCTGTAATAAGCTCAGCCAATATATAGAATATATATTTTTTATCACTTGTGTCACCTTCTGCCTGTTCTTATAAACTCATGAATTGAAAACAAGGACTAAAGGGCTACACTAAAATATTAATATTACAGCACACATACTGCACAAACTTTGCTTCCAGGTAAGTGACAGTAAATCATTTAGTTATGGATGGTGTTTTGTGTTTTTTAGTGTGCTAATTGCTTGAGAAATAAAGAGCAATCAACATAATGCTTGCCATTGTAATTACACAATTACAGTGCAATAAACATCATATTGTAACAATTTTGGCTTTAGCTGTTATTCTGATTGATAGCTTCCGGATGGATAGTGGTCAAATTGCTCTCCATTTACTTGCTGTCTACAATGACATGTTAGAAAAGTACATTTTGTAATTGCTTTAGTTGGGAATCAAATTTGGGCAATTCTGTTTAAAATCACTGGTTTATTTTAAAATGCACAGTTCTTTTTACCTTTTAATTGCTGCATTTCTAACAGTTCATTGCAATTTCCTTATACATCTATAGGTGATACTTAGGGGTTAATTTACTAAAGGCAAATAGACTGTGCACTTTGCAAAAGGCATTTGCACTCTGCAAGTGCAGTTGCTCCAGAGCTTAGTAAATGAGGTAAAGCTTCACTTTGCAAAGGGAACCCAATCACGTGCAATAAAAAAATTAAAACGTGAAAATAAAAAAACAGCATTTTTGCTTGCACACGATTGGACAATGGAATTCAGCAGAGCTTCTGCTCATTTATCAAGCTGTGAAACAACTACTCTTTGCAAAGTGCACAGTGTATTTGCCCTTGGTAAATCAACCCCTTAATATCAGCCATACCCAGTTCACTAATAGAAAATAATTGTACTTAAAGACGTTTTTATACATGACAAAGTAATTGCATTATTCAGTGGTCTAAGGCCCCTTTCACACTGGGGCGGTGGGGGCATCGGCGGTAAAGCGCCGCTATTTTTAGCGGCGCTTTACTGTCATTTTCGTGGCGCTATTCGGCTGCTAGCGGGGTGCTTTTAACCCCTGCTACCTGAAAAAGGGTTGAAACTGCCCGCAAAGCGCTGCTGCAGTGGCGCTTTGCCGGCGGTTCCGCGGCGCTGCCCATTGATTTCAATGGGCAGGGGCACTGTAGGAGCGGTGTATACACTTAGGAAGTGGCTGAGTTGTCGGGCCCTCAAAAAATTTAGCTTGTACGGGCCGGTGGGATCCGCTAGCTCTGCGTACGTCCTCCACCTCCCCTGGACACTATAGTGGGAAGCTTGGTACAGCCCCGCGTCCCATATCTCACGGAACCTCTTATCCCGTAGGCCTGGTTCAAATTGGGGGTGTCCTATTGTTTAGCTTTTTAAGCAGTTTTGATTTATTGTCTACAGAACTTTGGATACAGCCCCAAACTAACACAAAAATTGCATTTTGCTAAAATTGCAAAATCTATTGATTGTAACTATACCCTTAAATCCCACACACTATGCCCTAGGTCTCCCTCTTTCCAGATAAATCCACAAGGAGGCCGATGGCTTTTATCTTACTAGTGGAAAAACGAGTAATAATATGCTGCTGGTTGTCTACTTTTCCTCCCACCAGCTCCCAACTTCTGTCTACTGTAGCTATTATATGCAGGATGGAGCACCTGACTGCATTCATTTATGATTCAATGCCAAGGTTTAATAAAATCTGGGAGGCTTAGGATGTCTCTGACTATTGTCCTCAAGCAGTTCTTCCAGAACCTTAGGTAGATATGTTCATTGATTTTGAAATGCTTATCTTTTGATTTTTTGTGTCCAGAGTTCCATGGTGTCCCCTTTACCCCTATTTTTTTCTCTTCATACCTTGTTTTATAATCTGCCATTTTCCTTTTTTTTATGCTTGAGGTCTACGCTGTGACATTCCGATGGGTATTACTATGTTCTACCCTGACCTTTCAGTTATGTAAGAAGCTCTGTTTTTTTTACGATATACTTCTGTAGACTGTCACACTTTTCTTTGTATTTGTACATGATTCATACTTTATATGTTTAAAATACCAATAAAAATAAGTGCAATATTGTTGTATATTCCTTGAATTCAACTTAAAAAAAGTTACAAATGGGTAGGGGAATACAATGCCTATCTGTTCATGGTAATTCCTTAATAACTTATTAATGCCAAACTGAGGACTTTGGATGCTAGACTCTACTGCATGTTCTTAATTTTCAATTTTTGCTGTACTTTAGGTATAATTTATTAAATTATAATCATAACGCTATAAGACAGGATAAAAACTATTGTGCTCTGTAGACCTTCAATCTACTTTCATGATAATGAGTTTCTTGAATATGTATTTGATGAAACTGCCAATCTACTGGGAATGATGCTACACAACGAATGAACTTATTTCATGTACTGCTCGCTTCTTACAGTCTACTAAGATTAGATGATTTGAAGGAATATTCGCATAGGCGCATCTCCGTGCTCTTTTCATATGCTGACTGTAACATGCAGTTCAGTGGTATGAAGTTAGATTAGACATCAAACAAGCATTCAGTAACTTGGGATTTAAGCTGCTCAAAGCTTAAAATGCATTGTCAGGTTCCATGAAAATACAGCGCATGAAAGCACTGCATGTTTTATAATAATCTGGCACAGTGGGTAGATTAAGTTCTTAAGGTCACATCATCATATGGTTTCATTTCAGCAAACAGCACATTATTCACCATCTTACCAATGAAGCAAACTAAATAAAATAAAATAAAGTGTATAAACAAATACAAATAAGGAATACAAAATACCAACCCCACAATGATAAAATGCATAGCTCCACAAGTAGCACTTTGGTAAGAAAAAATTGTAAAAGTATTGTTCCAGAATCTAGTGTGCTTTGCAAGAGATGTACAAAAAGCACCGCTTATCAATCACTTTTCAGCAGCGGAATAGTTGCCAATGCTCTCATACGCTCCTATTCACTTACCAGTACTGTGTCAATCCGCACCTATTCACTTGCCATCACCTCACGAATGCTCTTATTCACTCGCCGCCACTGCACTGATGCGTACTAATTCACTTGCTAACACTAAAACGACATTCATATCTGTATTCATCGTGTTTAAAGAACAAAACACTTTTGCAGGTACATATTTTTTTATCATTGGTTATTGAATGAACTTGTCATATAATAACTGGATGTAAAGTATTTATTACGTTTTGTTATTTGTGAACAATCACAGCATTGGTAAGGATGCTGAAAATCTCCATTAGGAGGCTAGAGGGGCAATAGAGTGAATTAAATGTTTCCCCAAGATATGGGCTTTGGGGGCCATGTTGTAAGAATCAACACATGGTGTGGTAATAAGGCATTGTTACAGGCAACATTGTGAACAGGTAGAGCATGAGGCCTTAGGAAGAGAAGTGTGTATTTTATAGACATGTGCATTAATTTTCGTCCAAATGCATTTTCGTTCGAATTTGGGATATTTTCGTTATCGTTTTAACAAACAAAAACGAACGTGCAGAATCCAAAATCCGAAAGATCCGACAACAAAAATGCTTTATTTTCGTTGCGACAACAGTTCGATATAGATAGGAGATTCGACATGACAGTGACAATAGCGATCTGTGTCTGTCGAACCTGTGGTCGAATGTGCCTAACCTTAACTCTATTAGTCCAGGATTATTCTACATAGAGAGGAAAGATTCAACAAAGAGAGAAAAGATTTGACATTATAGAAACAGTGTTGTGGTAGACCATTCGACATAAATGACGAAGATTCGACGAAGCAGCGAAAAACATACAAACGTTGAATCTTACATTGAAGGCTTATGGTGTTTGTCGAAAGTTCTAAGAAGATTCGACAAGCAGCTAAACTGTACGACGCCGCAATCGTACATTTCCGGTCAAATGCTCTGCCCATAGGCTATAGAAGAATTTGAATGTTGGTTGACTGGTAATAATAATTTATAAATATAATTATTACTAGTGTCATACAACATTAGAATTCTTCTATAGCTTGTAGGCGGAACATTTGACTGGAAATGTACGATTGCGGCGTCGTACAGTTTAGCTTCTCCGTCGAATCTTCTTAGAACATTCGACAGACACCATGAGCCTTCAATGACAGATTCAACCTTAATTAATTTTGATTTTCGGACGAATGCATTTTTAACTAAACAAAATAAATAAAACCAAATTTCAGGAGTAACTAAATAAATGTATTTTTCGGCCAAAAAAAATAATTCCGAAACGAAATATTTCAGTGTGCACATGTCTAGTACTTTAGAGACAGATACCCAGGTATGTAGACACAATTACAAACAAATGGCCACTACCCCCATTTATAACTGGCCTTTGCAGCAGGGACATGGAAGGGCAATGCATGCAAAACAAAGCCAAAGAAATTTACCGACCAGCCTGCAACCAACCAAATTATCCTGTCTAACAGTATGCGTTAAAAACAGGGGTTTCGTTTGCCCACATTTGAAAATACAGTAAATGTGTAAGCTACAGAGCCCCATCAAGGCACCCCAGCATTTTCCATCCAGTAATTTAACCCCTGTTTTTAACGCATACTGTTATACAGGATAGTTTGGTTGGTTACAGGTTGGTCGGTAAGTTGAGCTGGTTTTGTTTTTTTGTAGGCACAATTATTCCAGAAGCCAGACTTGTACTTGCCAATGTTTATTGAGGCTTCACAAAGCAGATCAGGAACAGATGAGGTTCCTTGTGTTGGGTTGTTGATGCTAAGTTAAAAAAAGAGATGTGTTTTTCTGAGTACTTCTTTAAGACTACAGCTGGAATAGGCTACTGTAGTACTAAATAAACGACAATACTGGTCTCAAAGAGTCTACACAAGTGGTCCTAAAGAGTTATTGGTGAAACCAAATTCGTATTTGTATCTAAATGTATACTTTTTATTTATTAAATAAAAGAAAATCAAAACTTCCTTTTATTCAGTAATAATTTTAAAGATATTCTTTGCTGTGAAGACTATCATAATGTTACTTCTGTTCTGGCAAAGCAGAGAACACATTGTGGTAGCTGGAGTGTGTAAACTTAGAAGCTCAGGCACATTTTAACTATGCCTTCTAAAGCCATGCTCTCTTTGGCAAGGCTCATTATTTGCTGCAGTGAGCCTAGCACGTTGCAGATATTTCCTCTGAGGGGTGCCCTGGGCATTTTATAAGCCTAGCAACATCCCTTGACATCCTTATCCTCACTGCTTTGTCTCTTTTCTACTCATATCTATGAGAAAACACTGCTGGACAAATGTCCACATAAATGTCTGCTTTCCTGTTTCAGCATAGCCTGTAACACAGGTGACACTTTTCAAATGCAGTCTTTTTAAGTCTACGGTATTGAATTTGTGAATACAACACAAAAAGCAATCAATTTAAAAGGGAAATATTTACAATACATCCAGTACAGCTGCACTGAAGCCTTAGGCTTCAAACAGAAAATAACACAACATTTTTTTCTCTAAAATGTATAGCATAGTTTTTATTCTGTACCTGCATTACATCTGTTGGAAAAGCAAAAACAAAAAAAAATAGATAAATACATACATAAATAAAAAACAATATTAAATGAGATACTTGTTTGGAAACTATTCTCTGGAGATTAACTGAATTTAGCGAACCTTTTATTTGTAAGAGCCGGTTCACACTGGGGCGGCACAACTTTGGGGGCAACTCGGCAAGGCGATCTCAAGACGACTTGAGAGGCGATTTGCAAAATGACTTCTGTATTGAAGTCAATGCAAGTCGCCCTGAGTCGCCCCCAAAGTTGTACAAGAACCTTTTTCTAAGTCGGAGCAACTTGCATCGCTCCTATTAGAACGGTTCTATTGAATAGAGCAGAGCGCCACTTGTCAGGCGGCTGAGTCGCCTGACGAGTCACCCCTGTGTTAACCAGCTCTAAAAGTTGCATGTTTATTATTAGTCTACTATTGTAATACTTGCAGGAGAATTGTGGTGCAGTCCTGGGAAACAAGTAGAGGCAAAAGAGACCCATGCATGTTGTTATCCAATGTTATATAAAAAGAGGTTCACTTTCATTTTGACATTATTGTACACCATAGAGTAAGGAATTACAAGGCTGATGAATTGAAATGCTACAGGTTTAAGCACAATGGCTGAAAAAAAAAAAATTTTATTACTTTTTTTTGGTTGTCACAGCAACATGGTGATTTTTATGGATAGAATTCCAAGGTAAAATGCTTATGTATGAGCTTGCATGGCAAAATATTTGTAGTGCTTTTAAATAATCTACATATCACTGTGACATCACTATTCAGCTTCCTGTGTCACTTTCCCAACAACTGATTAGACTAAACTTTGAATAAGAATCACCACACTACTGAAATACTTCCACTACATCTTCCACCTCCTGCAAGTCTCCCTAAACACACACACAGATGTCAGTGGCAGACATATAGCGCAATTCACCTGGATAAGTATACCTATTTTTAAACTGCCAAATGAGGTTTAAAAATGACAGTCACATGTCTAAAACAAAGATCATTGTTATTATTGTGCTAAAGCTTTGTAAACTGAGTCTACAAAAATAGACTTCCCGATACCCTGAATTTTTAAGCCCCATGTACACTTGGGCGATCGACGAGGTTCTGCCCAGGATTCTAAATATGGCTAAACATATGACGTGTGTTTGGGTGCCATTCATCCTGATCACTGAAATAGGCCACACACTTTAAGACACATTGTAGGATTTACCCTGAAGCAAACATTAGAAATTTTGCATCAGGAGTGGAACTGTTGAAACATTACATGACATTGCCTGAGCACTAGAACAGGCCAAGAGAGGCAGCAGGAGCTGGCAATGGTAGCATGATTTTTTGGGGGTGTGGGAGAGTTGCTGGATAACTCTTAGAAGTTTAGTCTGCAGCATAAAGCACAGAAGTTTAGCAAACATTGGTTTTATAATCATTGGTAATCCATGACCAGTCCCTTTTGATAAAATGAGCCAGCTCACACGGTCAGGGGACAGGCAGATTGTCTGCTCCAATACAAAACCTCCTGCCATGTTTGAAGGCCCCACCAGAAAACACACTGACTACAGAGCAAGCCAGAAGCAATCCAATGAACATCTTAATTTCTCACACATCTTCACTTCTTCATTTCTCAAAGTGTCTGCATCAGCCGTAAATCCAATGTAACCATCAATTATGTGGTTCAGGAGCTGCATATGATTGCTGCCCCTGCAGCTGGCCTGGCTGCTGTTTAAAAAAAAGAAGAGGATCCTGCCACCATCAAAAAATGCAGCAAAAAGGTTATTATGCAGCACCTCCTCAAAGTGCAGCATTTTGGGCTCCCTTTGGAGTAATGGCAGGAGATTGTCTATTTTACCCTTGTTTCAGGAATCAAAAAGTTTGGCCATCCAATAGTGGTCCTTCTCTTTGATGTCCTGAATCCTGGGGTCCTTGCCCGGGAATTTCAGCATGAAAGACTCAATTTTGCAGTGTCACTAAGGATAACACTGTTGTCAACAATCTCACCCCACCCCAAGCAGTATCTACCTCATTTTTATTATGTGAAAGGAGGAATGCCAGTGTATGACCCAAATAATTTTTATGCAGCAGGTCAGAGACTATGTGATCCACCGGCTATGCATAGCCAGTTTAAAAGGCTATGGTGGTATTATCAGAAGAGGAGGAGGAATACAGTGCATTAGCAACACTTGCAGACAACTGTAATGCCTTGTACACACGATCGGATTTCCGATGGAATAAAATCCGATGGACTTGTTTCATCGGAAATTCCGATCGTGTGTGGGCCCCATCGGACTTTTTTCCATCGGAGTAAAAAAATAAAACATGTTTTACATTTTTCCGATGGAAAAAATTCCGATGGGAAATTCCGATCATCTGTGTGGAATTCCGTTGGAGAAAAATCCACGCATGCTCAGAATCAAGTCAACGCATGCTTGGAAGCATTGAACTTCATTTTTCTCGGCTTGTCATAGTGTTTTACGTCACCGTGTTTTGGACGGTCGGAATTTAGTCTGACAGTGTGTATGCAAGACTGATGGAAGTCAGCTTCATTGTAATTCCGATGGAAAATTCCATTGGATTTTATTCCATCGGAACTCCGATCGTGTGTACAAGTCAAAACAGACAGACATGCCATGCCTATAGATGATGTGGCACAACCACCTTTTTGTTCTGAAAAAACTGCTAGCCCCAGAACCTTCTCTACTCAATTTATGCCTGCCTAACCTTTTTAATAAAGAGGATTGCCGAAATGTATTGGCAGCTTTAGAAAATAGGGGAGGTGGAATGTTATTGCATATTTAGAATGACAGGTCATCTTTAAAGAAGCATCAGGGGCCCATTAGACTACCAAAGTCTCCTTTATACTCCACTGAAGCTAAAGGGTCACAGACCATGCTCCATTAGCTTCCTTCCTGGCCACAGCAGTCAGGGAAAGTAACAGCATTAACCAGAAGTGAGAAAAACCTTGTCACTTCTGTGTTCTTGCTAGCTAGGGAAAATTACTGATACTCTAGGGGAAGTCAAGTAAGGGTGCTCAGTTTCAAGGGGTCTGTGGAAGTGATCCTGCAACTATACAGCCTCCAGGTCACTTCAATTTGTAAGCCAACAGACATCTTGTGGCATACAAGCTTACAGCTTGTGTAATACCCCATGCTCCATTCATAGAGCACTTTTCAATGTGGGAAACAACAGTACAGATTCTATGAATAAGCCCTGGTTCACACTGGTGCGATTTGACATGCGATTTGACATGTCAAATCGGCAAAATTTGCCGCAAATTGCGGGCAATGGCACCGTCCTAATCGGTGCGACGCCGCATCTGCGGCGCTGCACCGATTTCAAAAAGTAGTTTCTGTACTACTTTTTGCGATTTCAGCCGCGATTTACATTGACATCTGTGTCAGATGTCTCTGTAATCGAGCTGAAATCGGGACTGACAGGCAGGAGTGAAATCGTGCGAGTTCAGCTGAACTCGCACGGCTTCACTCCCGCAGCCCCAGTGTGAACCTGGGCTTAAGCACAGAGAGAAAAGAGTAAGCATAGTCAGCACTTGACAAGTGCCTGTCACAGGTGCAGCTGCTCATATTACCCCACAGCATCAGAAGATCCCAGCTGCGGGAGTATCCAGGGGCAGAGGACTCTAGATTTCAACTTAACACAACAGCCACCGCCACATGGGACACTCTACATTCATTGTAAGTACTGTCCCTGGTGGTGTTTCTAAACAAAAAAAACCTAACCAGTGTTTTTCATGCTTGCCTAGAGTTCCACTTTCAGCAAATATTATAACTATAGCACCTAAAAAAATAGTTTATGCCATTAAATAAAATTCTCCTAACTTCTTGGTAAATTCTTGGCCGGTCATAAAGGTACAAAAAGTTTACTGTGTACCTAGGCTTTGCCCTGCAATCCTCTTCCCCAGATTCACAGGCAGGCTCCACATGGCTCCATTAAGCTTACAAAAAAATGGAACAATGGCCTTGTGTAAATTCTGAGACACTCCAGTTGGAGTTGGAGGAACCTCCTCACTCCCATGTGATGGCCCTGGGCCAACTATAAAGTGCTTGCACTGTCACACAAAAGGTGTTACATGCTCCTCCATAATGAGAAGTTGTGGGCATTTAGTTTGTATCTCTTTCTGCATTTTTGCCTGCTGCACATGTACAGAGCTGCATACAGATGAGCTTGTGTTTGTCCTTCCAAAACATGTAGAGGTGTCAGACACTGATGCTGTCTGCATAAGATATAACTAAATATATTTTTAAAACATCTTTTACAGGCAATGTAAAAGAAAATACATGACGTCAACCTAAGCTTCAATATCACTGAACCACAGCTCCTGAGCTTGATGTACAGAGATTAAAAACATGAGATGAAAATGGTACAGCCAAAAACAACACTACCTCTGCTGGGGCAATAACCCACACTAAAGTTTGAGAAGTTTCAGAAAATAGTAGATGTGTGTATGTGTGTGGGAGGGGTGTCCTAAAGTAAAAAAATATGTACAGTTTCTGTCAGTAGGAAAAGAAGCAAACCCTTAATTTCCTTGACCTGAAGACACAGCAGTAGAGCTCTGGAGTACTTATATCAGCAGAGTCTCCATGAGCTTTACTAGCAGCTTCAGGTCAGACCATGTCACCAAATGTGTTCAATGACGTCACCCAGGATTCCCAGCGGTATTACTACAGGGAATTCATCATGAGTGCAAGTAGAAGTACAAAGAATACAGATTACCCATAAGTCATTGTGATTAATGTGAATTATCTTGCTGAATGACTTCAATAATGGATACATTGCTGGGATTGATGTGGATTTACTTCTGGGGACATTAAAAAACGTTATTTTGAAATTTGATAATTACGTGTTTGTGTTTTTTTCATACCCATTCCCCTAAGAAGGAGTGGATATCTGGCCACTGTTGTGATATAGATGTAGAAGGTTGAGTGTTGTGATATAGTAGTGGGATGATGATAATTGATAAATATTATTTAAGTTCAAGTCATTCCCGCAGAAATTCGGTTCATCCAGAGAGATGCTATTATTTAGACTTCAGAACAGCCAACATAGGTACAGACAAGGTAGATGACAGGATACTTAAATATTCATGCAGCATTTAGACACCTTCAGAGGACCCAGTTCCTGCTGTCACAATTTAGCCAAATAGAACCTGCCCTATAATACACATTGTTCCCAATGGGTGACAAGGACAAGCAATTCAATTGGCCAGTTTTATTAGGCCTTTAATCTGCTTTTGTCCTTCTGGATGACAGATAATGCCTCTTAGCCGTGGACAGCTGCAATCCTAAAAACCTACGGAAATTTCCTAACTTGCATAAGCATGTTGTCTAGCATAAATAATAACTACTTACAACCCCTTTTGATGTTCAGTTATCTTTACGATTCCTTCCGAGTCTGACCAGACCACCTATACTCCACATTCATTTGCAAATTTGTATTGTTTAATTAGATTGGCTCTCAAGGGCAAAGGTAACATAGCACAGAATCATTATCTGTTCTTTTGATACATAGAATATACCTGGTTTGGTCAGTCTCTTCTTTAGTCAATAACAAGTTCCCCTTTGAAATGCATAATTAGATAAATAATCTGTTTCCCAAATACCAATGTGGCCTTGCACAACATTAACATAGCAAAAAATCACCCACCCTCCTTTTGTTATATAGTTGGCTTGTGTCAAAACCTGGCCTGCATGTCTTGACATATATGTTTTTGCATATATTTCTCACACTTAAATGATTCAGATCATCAAACAAATTTTAATATTACACAAAAATAACCTGAGTAAATGCAATTTTTTAATTATTATTTACTTTATTAAAGGGGTTGTGAAGGTTCGTTTTTTATTTTCTAAATAGGTTCCTTTAAGCTAGTGCATTGTTGTTTCACTTACCTTTTCCTTCGATTTCCCTTCTAATTTTTTTTTTGTCTTTGTCTGAATTTCTCACTTCCTGTTCCTCCTCAGTAAGCTTGCCCCCATCATCCGAGCCGTTCTGCCTGGGGGTTAGTCAGCATGCTTGCCCCCTCCCTTGGGACTACATCCCTGCGGGGAGATGCTGTGAACATTCACAGCGTCTCCCCGCAGGGATGTAGTCCCAAGGGAGGGGGCAAGCATCTCCCCGCAGGGATGTAGTCCCAAGGGAGGGGGCGAGCACGCTGACTAACCCCCAGCCAGAACGGCTCGGATGATGGGGGCAATGCTACAGGAAGTGGGAAATTCAGACAAAGAAAAAAATATTTAGAAGAGAAATCGAAGGAAAGGGTAAGTGAACCAACAATGCACTAGCTTAAAGGAATCTATTTAGAAAATAAAAAACAAACCTTTACAACCCCTTTAAGGGAAAAAAGCTGTTCAAACCTGCCTGGCCCTATGTAAAAAAAGTAATTGCCCTCTCCCATGCTGAATCATGAATGAACTATGATTAACCACAATTTTTTGGAAAGCTGGGTTAAATTTCACATGCCACACCCAGGCCTGATTACTGCTAGACCTGTTGAATCAAGAAATCACATAAATAGGAGCTGTCTGACAAATTGAAGCATGCTAACAGATCACAAAAAGCCACACATAATTCCACAATCTAAAAAAAAATAATAACAAATTAGAAACAAACATGGATCTGTCTAGGAAGGGTTTCAGCCTATTCTAAGGCTTTGGAACTCCAGTGAACCACGAGGAGAGCTATTATCCACAAATGGAGATAGCTTTGAACAGTGGTCAACCTTCCCAGGATTGGCAGGCCTACACAAATTACTCCAAGATCATGACTATGACTCATCCAGGAGGTCATAAAAGAACCCAGAACAACATCTAAAGAACTGCAGGCCTCACTTGACTCAGGTAAGATCGGTGTTCATGATTCAACAATAGGAAAGAGACTGGGCAAAAATGGCATCAATGGGAGAGTTCCAAAGCCAAAGCCACTGCTGACCAAAAAGAACACAAAGTCTCATCTCACATTTGCTAAAAAACATCTTGATTATCCCCAAGACTTTTAGGCAAACCAATGAGACACAAATTTAGCTTTTTGGAAGGTGTGCGTCCTGTTACATCTGGCATAAAACTAATACAGCATTTCATAACAAGAACATCATACCAACAGTCAGACATGGTGGTGGTAGCAAGATACTCTGGGGCTGCTTTGCAGCTTCAGGACCTGGATGACTTACCATAATTGATGGAACCATGAATTCTGAGCTCTACCAGAAAATCCTAAAGGAGAATGTCTGGCCATCAGTTCATGACTAGTGATAGACGAACATCTGATATGACGGTTTGCGAACGCGCGCAAATGTTCATGAACCGTAGGTTCGCGGCGGGTCCCATTCATTTTAATGGCAGGCGAACATGAAAAACCTCCAGGTCATATTTGCAGCCACAAAATACTTACTAGCTGTGCACACGTAGTCCCACAACATGGACACTGACATACCAGAAGTAACCACACAGCAGCCTCTCCCTACACTGACAAAATACAGCTGCAAAACCGCTCAGCAGTCACAATGCTGCACAATAGAAATTAACTATAATATGATTTCTATATTTGAAAGTATATTATAAGTGTATTACATCCCTATATATTGCACAGTGCACACCAAACAATAGTACACCTATACCAGTCCTTAAAAATACTTTTGTGGACCTATATTAGTTAGCGATTTGTGTCACTACAGTCTGTCCCTGCTCCACACAGCAACCTCTCCCAACACTGACAAAATACAGCTGCAGAACCGCTCAGCAGTCACAATGCTGCACAATAGAAATTAACTATATTATGCTTTCTATATTTGAAAGTATATTATAAGTGTATTACACCCCTATATACTGCACAGTGCACGCCAAACAATAGTACACCTATACCAGTCCTTAAAAGGACTTTTGTGGACCTATATTAGTTAGCGATTTGTGTCACTACAGTCTGTCCCTGCTCCACACTAGGGATGAGCTTCGAGTTCGAGTCGAACTCATGTTCGACTCGAACATTGCCTGTTCGCCCGTTCGCCAAACAGCGAACAAATTGGGGTGTTCGCGGCAAATTCGAAAAGTCTATGGGAGAAATCTAAAGTGCTAATGATAAAGGCTTATATGCAAGTTATTGTCATAAAAAGTGTTTGGGGACCCGGGTCCTGCCCCAGGGGACATGTATCAATGCAAAAAAAAGTTTTAAAAACGGCAGTTTTTTCGGGAGCAGTGATTTTAATAATGCTTAAAGTGAAACAATAAAAGTGAAATATTCCTTTAAATTTCGTACCTGGGGGGTGTGTATAATATGCATGTAAAGTGCCGCACGTTTCCCGTGCTTAGAACTGTCCCTGCATAAAATGTAATTTTTGAAGAAAAAAAGTCATTTAAAAAACTCACTCGCGGCTATTAATGAATTGTCGGCTCCCGGCAATACATACAAAAGTCATTGATAAAAAAAAAAAAGCGTGGGGGTCCTCCAGAATTAAATTACCAGGCCCTTCAGGTCTGGTATAGATATTAAGGGGAACCCCGCCGCAAATTAAAAAAAAAATGCGTGCGGTTCCCCCAAATATCCATACCAGGCCCTTCAGATCTGGCATGGATTTTAAGGGGAACTCCACCCCAAATAAAAAAAAAATGGTGTGGAGTCCCCCCAAAAATCCATACCAAACCCTTATCCGAGCACGCAACCTGGCAGGCCGCAGGAAAAGAGGGGGGGGACGAGAGAGCGCCCCCCCTCCTGAACCGTACCAGGCCACATGCCCTCAACATGGGGAGGATGTCCCCATGTTGATGGGGACAAGGGCCTCATCCCCACAACCCTTGCCGGGTGGTTGTGGGGGTCTGCGGGCGGGAGGCTTATCGGAATCTGGAAGACCCCTTTAACAAAGGGGACCTCCATATCCTGCCCCCCCCCCTATGTGAATTGGTAAGGGGTACATTGTACCCCTACCATTTCACGAAGAAAGTGTCCAAAAAAAAAAAAAAACACACAAACACCTTGGAAGAGTCCTTTATTAAAAAACAACAACATTCCAGCGATGAAATCCAGTGTCCCGCGGCGATCCGATGTCCAGCGCTGTCCGTCATTGGCTGAGCCTGAGCGGACCTGATGGGGAACTTCCTCCGCAGTCTATTACATGTATAGACCCGCCCCTTCTAAAGTTCCCCATCAGGTCCGCTCAGCCAATGACTCGGTGTAAGGCTGAGGACCTGATGCGGAACATGAGAAGGGGCAGGGCTATTCATGAATTACCCAGTGAAGGAAGTTCCCCATCAGGTCCGCCCCCTCGGTATGTCAGACTGCGCCTACGTCATTGGCCTGAGCGGACCTGATGGGGAACTTCCTTCACTGTGTAAATTTAAATTACACAGTGAAGGAAGTTCCCCGCTCAGGCCAATGACGTAGGCGGGGTCTGACATACCGAGGGGGCGGACCTGATGGGGAACTTCCTTCACTGTGTAATACATGTATAGACCCGCCCCTTCTCATGTTCCGCATCAGGTCCTCAGCCTTACACCTAGTCATAGGCTGAGCGGACCTGATGGGGAACTTTAGAAGGGGCGGGTCTATACATGTAATAGACTGCAGAGGAAGTTCCCCATCAGGTCCGCTCAGGCTCAGCCAATGACGGACAGCGATGGACATCGGATCGCCGCGGGACACTGGATTTCAACGCTGGAATGTTTTTTTTTTATTATAATTTTTTTTTAATAAAGGACTTTTCCAAGGTGTTTGTGTGTTTTTTTGTTTGTTTTTTGACACTTTCTTCGTGAAATGGTAGGGGTACAATGTACCCTTTACCAATTCACATAGGGGGGGGCGGGATCTGGGGGTCCCCTTTGTTAAAGGGGTCTTCCAGATTCCGATAAGCCCCCCGCCCGCAGACCCCCACAACCACCGGGCAAGGGTTGTGGGGATGAGGCCCTTGTCCCCATCAACATGGGGACATCCTCCCCATGTTGAGGGTATGTGGCCTGGTACGGTTCAGGAGGGGGGGCGCTCTCTCGTCCCCCCACTCTTTTCCTGCGGCCTGCCAGGTTGCGTGCTCGGATAAGGGTCTGGTATGGATTTTTGGGGGGACTCCACGCCATTTTTTTTTAAATTTGGGGTGGAGTTCCCCTTAAAATCCATGCCAGATCTGAAGGGCCTGGTATGGATATTTGGGGGAACCGCACGCATTTTTTTTTTAATTTGCGGCGGGGTTCCCCTTAATATCTATACCAGACCTGAAGGGCCTGGTAATTGAATTCTGGGGGACCCCCACGCTTTTTTTTTTTTTATCAATGACTTTTGTATGTATTGCCGGGAGCCGACAATTCATTAATAGCCGCGAGTGAGTTTTTTAAATGACTTTTTTTCCTTCAAAAATTTAATTTTATGCAGAGACAGTTCTAAGCACGGGAAACATGCGCCACTTTACATGCATATCATACACACCCCCTAGGTACGAAATTTAAAGGAACATTTCACTTTTATTTTTTCATTTTAAGCTTTATTAAAATCACTGCTCCCAAGAAACGGCCGTTTTTAAAACTTCTTTTTGCATTGATACATGTCCCCTGGGGCAGGACCCGGGTCCCCAAACACTTTTTAGGACAATAACATGCATATAAGCCTTTATAATTAGCACTTTAGATTACAAACGTTCGAGTCCATTGTATTTACTAGGGTTCTAAAGTTCACGCGAACATTCTGTCTGTTCTCAGGTTCTGGTGCGAACCGAACAGGGGGGTGTTCGGCTCATCCCTGCTCCACACAGCAACCTCTCCCTACACTGACAAAATACAGCTGCAGAACTGCTCAGCAGTCACAATGCTGCACAATAGAAATTAACTATAATATGATTTCTATATTTGAAAGTATATTATAAGTGTATTACACCCCTATATATTGCACAGTGCACACCAAACAATAGTACACCTATACCAGTCCTTAAAAAGACTTTTGTGGACCTATATTAGTTAGTGATTTGTGTCACTACAGTCTGTCCCTGCTCCACACAGCAACCTCTCCCTACACTGACAAAAGACAGCTGCAGAACAGCTCAGCAGTCACAATGCTGCACAATAGAAAAGCACTATGATATGCTTTCTATATTTGAAAGTATATTATAAGTGTATTACACCCTTATATGCTGCACACCAAACAATAGTACACCTATACCAGTCCTTAAAAGGACTTTTGTGGACCTAATAGCTAGTGATTTGTGTCACTACAGTCTGTCCCTGCTCCACACAGCAACCTCTCCCTACACTGACAAAAGACAGAATGTGAAATGGCAGCCAGATCAGGTCTATTTATAAGGTAGGGGGTATGTTCATGTGCTGAAATGTCTCAATTGACTGTCCTGTACCACATGATGGATGTGTCATGGGTCAAAGTTCTTCACAATGTTAAAGAATATGGCGGCCGCGAATAGCTCCATATGTACGCCGGTTCGGCGAATAGCGAACGCGCAAAGTTTGCCACGAACCAACCGCGGGGCGAACCGCAAGGCCATCTCTATTCATGACCTCAAGCTCAATTGCACTTGGGTTATGCAGCAGGACAATGATCCAAAACACAACAGCAAGTCCACCTCCAATGGTTCAAACAAAGCAAAATTTAGGTTTTGGAGTGGCCTAATCAAAGCCCGGACTTAAATCCAATTGAGATGCTGTATCATGACCTTACACAGGCTGTTCATGCTGGAAAACCCTCCAATGTGATTGAATTAAAACAATTCTGCAAAGAAGAGTGGGTCAAAATTGCTCCACAGCAATGTGAAAGACTCATTGCTAGTTATCGCAAACGCTTGATTGCAATTGTTCCCGCCAAGGGGGGCACAACCAGTTATTAGGTTTAGGGGGAATTACTTTTTCACATAAAGCCAGGCAGATTTGGACAGCTTTTTGCCATAATAAATGAAACCATCATTTAAAAACTGCATTTTGTATTTACAAAGCTATCTTTGTGTAATAATAAACATTTTTGATGATCTGAGTCATTTAAGTGTGACAAATATGCCAAAAAATCGGAAAGGGGGGAAATACTTTTTCACAGCATTGTATATATATATAAATATACTGTACATATACACTATCCTACATAAATCCTAGACTATATTCCCCCACTTAAATCATTTGAATTAGAATTGATTCAAAACCAATCAAACTGCTCTGCTCAGACATTTCTAGCTCTTAAGATTGATGCCAACTCTAGGCTTTCCTTATTTTTCTGAACTGTTCTTAATTGTCTTTTAGCACAACAATATAGCCCAAACAAAAAAATATTAATATAAATTGAATAATCGCAAAAATCATGGAAAGAGTTCTCAATATGCGGTGAGTAAAAGTGTTATTGGGTATGCTCCTCCAAGGCTCCTGAAATTCTTTAACAATTTTATTAGAACTGATGAGGTTTTCCTTCACCGGTTCTTGCAATTCTATAATTTTCCTACTATCCCTCTTAAATAATGTATCCAATTCACTGTAAGTGGTGGTATTTTCTTGAATAAAGGAGAAATCATAGAGTCCCAACTAGTCAACAGTCTATCTGTGAGGATCACACACCAGCCTGTGATAGATGTCCGACACTGAACTTGTCTCTGCCTAGTGAATGAGGGAACCCCTAATGCACAGACTTTCGAGTCTTCTCCATGAATTATCCTCTTCCAGGCTGGTTCATATTTTTGCAATCGAACCAGGCAGCTCCCAGAATGTGCTCTAAAGACAGTGGCGGGTGGGGAGTTTGACTGGGGCGGTACACCTGTCAAACAGTAATGCAGGTGTCCTAAGGTGAGCTCAGGGAGGACAGAAACCTCCCGTGGAGCAGCCATCTATGTACTCCAGTCGTTCAAAAGAACAGGAACAAAGTCAAGACTGGTCACGTCTGGTACAACAGTTGGGGTTCATGGTTTTCCACACTTGGTTATCCTTGACAATGAGCCTGCTTGGTGGTAGCAGTTGTTTCAGTATATTAGTGCCATTTCTCACTTCCACCTTACCAAGAATGAATATCTTGTATACGGGTAAGGGAGTTGTTGACCATGTAGGAATGTTGATGGTCAAAGGTATTTCCTGCTTCCAGATGCGATCTTTATTGCAAAGCGTACCCAGGCTCCTTACTTTAGCAAGGCAAAGTTCTTACAAGTAACACAACTGTCTTTGATAAGACTGAATAATATGTCAAGTTTATTATCCTTGGCCACTCTCTTTGTTTGATTTCTTGCACCCAGAGGCGCTTCCTGTTCTTGTGTTTTTCAGTGTTTAGGAACATGGGTTCTGTTCCCCCTGGATGGTTGCCGTGAGCGCGGACTTAACCCTTTCCTCTCTCCATCCCTCCCACACCATATCCCATTTATATTACCATTCAGCATACTGCACCTGCACTGCCAATGTACATCAATCATTGACTTCTTCACAAAGAGTGGACTTGTTGCCTCTTTGTGCATATAATTGTATGCTCATTCAGTACTTTTTTGTTTGTTCACTGATGGATACTTTTTTGGGTTTTCAGTTTTGCGCAATTTTACTTGTATAAAATTGATTTCTTGCAGTCCTAGGCTCAGGTGTTTACTCAGCAGGTTTACTATAATACCACACACCATAGACTTGGATATATAATTGGTTTGAAGTGTTTTCTTCAGTGTACTCACTGATATCTGAACGTTCTGCAAATCTGCAGCAATGGTGTGAATGTTCTGTATATCTATTTTCAATTTAGCTAGAGTGTTTAAATCTACTCTTCCCCCTTTAAGCAGCATCTGCTGTAATCCACCCACAACTTTTTGTTCTCTTATATTTAGACTCTCTATATCAACCCTATTCCAAATTGAACTACCCAAACTTTCTTAAAGTGGATGTAAAGCCACTCTCATCCTATCTAAACTACAGGCATAGTGGTTATCTATAAGGATAGACATGCACCCTGCATGTATCCTTACCTGTCAAATGTCTCCCCTCTGTCTGTTATGAGACCCAAAAAACTGAAGATTCTTTGGATGGGTCTGTTGTCCGGAGCTTGTGGGTGGAGTCGTGATGTCAGTAGCCTCCTTGCCCACATCTACACTCCCCTTGTCAACATGCATTTTCTCCTGTGTATTTTTTTCAATCCCTTAACTTGACACTTTTCCACTCTGATGTTGATATTTATGATTCAAATTAGTAGAGTGATTGATGCTGATCTCAACATATGTGTTAATAGAGAAGGCTTGTTTTTGTTCAGGGGTGAAGGTCTTCATTTTGGTGCTGTCCAGAAGACCAGAAGAGCATTTCGGACTCAGTAACAGAAATCGATGATGACAACAATCCGATGAGGTGACAGAAGACTGCGAGGACCCAGGAAGAAAGTTTTGAACCCAAGGACCGGGACCTGGAGAAGATTATAAGTCTAGGAACCCTAGTAGTGGTAAGTGTACCTTGTTCCTTATTCTCTAAATAGCACTTTTTTTTGCACAATGGCTTTGGATGTGTCTGGTTGTGACACTAGCACTAAGGGAGAGAATGTGAATATGTGGCTTTATATTATTATTAAATTATATAAAATAAAGGGAGACCTTATGAGATTGCCCAAGAATATAGACAGTCATGGGATTTAAAGAAATGCTTTTTATCTGATAGTGTGTTTGATAAGAAAACAAAAATAAATAAATGTGAGGGTATCTATATTCAGGGATTATTGTTTTGTTGTACAGAATTAATGGAGGAGATTAAGGGGAAAGAGCAGAAAGTTCTAGAACAGGCTCAGAGATATGAGGTTTTGAAGAACGAGTTGAATTAGAGGATATCCGATGTCAGGTTACATGCTATTACTACTGGGAAGGCACTGACTGAGAAGGCCAAATTGCGTGATGATTTAAGTTGAGTGAATGAGGAATTGTCAGTAAAAATACAAGTTGTTGAGAAACAGTTGGAGGAATGTAAACATGCTGCTAACATTGCTTTTGATAAATTGGCAGAAAAAT
Source organism: Rana muscosa (assembly GCA_029206835.1). NCBI lineage: Eukaryota > Metazoa > Chordata > Amphibia > Anura > Ranidae > Rana > Rana muscosa. Next base: position 142,691,981 of record CM055122.1, read on the forward strand.
CTAATTACATGCATCAAAAATTATACCTCTAAAATTAAGCTTGATACCAAAGATTGTAAGCCAATGTATCCCTTGGATAAGTTAAATGCAGCCCCAAGCATACCAGCAGCTCTTACCACTACAACCACTGTATTGAACACTGGCAATTCAAGTGTAGTCCAATTGCCACACAAAACAAAACAATTAAAGCCCACAGAAGATGGAAGCCATTGTAAGAGAGATAGGACAGGTACCTCGCTATGATGTAAATAGATTCATGAAATGGTTTTGGGATTTGCAGAGAGTCAGAGACACATACAACTTGAATATGGAAGATCTAGCTAGAATTTTGCAGAAAAGTGCAGGCAATGGATTGTGGGCACTGATTTTGCAAAATTGTGGCCAGCGTGATAAAACTAAGAATGTTTTAAAGGCATTGTTAAAGGCATTGTATGGTGTTACCATATAAGGTGTAGGCTATGTAATCATAGCCTACAGTCACCCTCTTACTTTAAAGGGAGCTTCCAGATTCCACCATATGTGGAGGGGCTTATTACTCCCACTTCCTTTTTGGGGCTATTAAAGGTAGGGAAGAAGCTCTTGTCCCAGACTGTGCTTCAGGCTATGTGCAGCCAAAAAAATCCTGCCTGTAATCCAGGAACACAGAGAGGAAGAGGACACAGAACTGCTATGCATCCTGGGAATGTCATGAACCTGCTGGGAGGAACTAGGACTTGTGGGGAATGTAGTCCCCAGGGAGACATAGTTTGTGCTTTAGATTAGCTCTGGAACTATAGATCCCAGCATGACCAGAGCTCTGCAGGAGGGGAAAAGGAAGGACTGTTCCTGGTCTAGGGGCAGTCACAGAGAGGACTTGCGAGAACACACACAGTGAAAGAGGTTGCTGTCAGGTCGGTTTGCCATGTTGTTGGTGACGCAGAGAGGCTGAGTTGCGGTCATTTCCTGATTTGTGAAAACGTTGCTCTTCTCACTGACACCCTAAGAATTGGTGAGAGGCCACTGGCCATACCCCACCATACTCTACTGAAAGGAACAGGATTCACTACTGAGGACACCAGTCAGGCAACTATACCTGGGTTCAGAGGGGCTTAATAGTGAGTGTTCCAACATTGGATGTGGGCCCCAAAGTACTGGCCAGTAGGGAAGGATTTGACAAAGACTGCAGGACCTTTGTCATAGCCTTGCCCTTTAGATGGTACCTTCTCTAGTATAGTATATACTATATATAGTATAGTACTTATATAACGGTCATTTTCTGGTCCGATTGCTTATTAAAAAAACGGAGAAAACAAAAATGATACGTTGTCCCTTAAAGTCTATAAACAATAAAGTGCTACACTTACTAAAGTTAATAGTAAATCTATCATATAGTGCTATTGTGTGCAATACAACAAAGTGCTAATGTGCCAATTAATTCATAATTCAATAAATTCATAGCATCATATAAAATAATTTGGTTCACCATTTCACATAACAAATACATAAAAATCTTAACCAAAGTGCTATAGTACATTAAAAAAGTATGATTAGTCAACACCTACAGTATAATGATTCACAAAGATAGTGCAAACACACATGTTCATAAACAAAGTAGGCTTATGCCCTGTACACACGATCGGTTTTACCGATGAAAACAGTCCGATGGACTTTTTTCATCGGACAAACCGACCGTGTATGGGCCCCATCGGTCTTTTTTCCATCGGTGAGAAAAAATAGAACATGTTTTAAAACCCACGCATGCTCAGAATCAAGTCGACGCATGCTCAGAAGCATTGAACTTAATTTTTCTAAGCTCATCGGAGTGTTTTACGTCACGGCCAGATTTTTGACTGATGGTGTGTAGGCAAGACTGATGGAAGTCAGCGTCATCGGAATTCGGATGGAAAAATCCATCGGATTTGAATCCATAGGAAATCTGATCGTGTGTACAGGGCTTTAGAGTCCATCAACTACTATCCCACCAATGCTGTGATTCAAAGATCACACCTCTGAGTGTAAGAGACCACCACTATCAGTAAACTGCTTATCGAAGCTTAAACCTCCACATTATAAGAGGTTACAACAGGATTGTTCTCCACTCTCCCAAACACAGTAGGTCAGCATCAGATGGAACTCAAATGGATGGCACCCATAATCAACTCTGCTTTCCACAGTTTCAGCTCCGGGAAAAGTGCCAATATCACTAGACTGCAGAGAAGAGCTTTGTGAGCACAGATATATAAGAGATGGACAGAACCACGTGACTGCTGCTGTAGCTCTGACACTCCGGGCACCTAGCACATGGTTGCTAATTACTAAGTATATACTTTATTTTTTGCCACTGTTTTGTTTAAGTGATTATTGTCATTTTCCATTTTCTTTAATAATGTTATTATTGTGTATGTTGTTGCTTTAAATATCCACCTGTCAGCCCTGGTTTGTCAGAGAGTGTGGTCCGGCTTGGAGAGTCATGGGCACTGGGAACAGGGGACCCAGGAACAGGGGCTCCTTTAGTAATCTCTGTCTATGTACTCCCTTGGGCAGGGATTCAGGTAGTGCACCTTAATTTCCATGCATGCTTCTTTCAACACCACAGTTTCTATAGTATTCACAGGATTAGAAGTAAGATAGGGCAAAGTGGTAAGGTAACAACTAATCTTTTAGGTAATGTCTGCACAAATGTCTCACCTTACCACATAGTAGGAACATTAGATGGGGGTATAGATTAAAGATTTTCTTTTGACTAACAAAAAAGCCCAAAGCAGCTTTAGCCTGCTCTCTAAACTCATGATGGGTGCAGTGTTCATGGATTCTGTTATTGATTCTGCTATATATAGCGATGGACTATGTTTGGAAGGCGACAAGTGTATATATAGGGTCTCTTCTAAGGCTCAGAGTGAATGATGTCCAGCCCCATGTGGAGAGTACCCACTATCTTTACATGTCTTGGTACTTTTTACAGCAGCAATGTTGAGGGATACTTTATATACTATGCACAGTCTATGAAGTGCAAGTGTACAATTACGGCACCTATTGTATAATTATTTAGCATTTAAAAGTCAGTCCAGGGATACCTGAGGCAAATTCAAGTTGTTTGGCCATAGGGAGCAGCCCATACATGAACCAGTTTTTTTGTTTCAACCAGCCGGTTGACTAGATTTCCCCATCCATACATTCGAGTTGAATGAAGGAATCCTCTCCACCGAGCTGTTGTACTTTGACAGCAGGAAAACTTCACCGTCATCAGAATATACTGATCAGCGCTAATGGCTATAGCTGGCAGTGCTGATCGAGTAGCAAAAATGCACTGGGGTGGTTGATCAGTAGAACGACTTCTGTACAACCACCCTGCCCATACATGGATAGAAATCTGTCCAGTCCCTGCTGAACCAAAATTTGATTTATGCACGCCCAGCTTTAGCCCTATGTGAGGTACAACCTGTAAATTACACAGGAATGACAGCCCTAGCTGCATAAATGGCCAACCACCAAGTGCAAGCGCTTACATGTGAGAGGAAGGCTAATGAGTCACATACTACCCAAACACAGAAGTACTAGATGTGTAACTTTGCTCCAAGTGGCTAAAAGGGACAGTGGGGAGGGTGAAGGAAAGGTAAATATAATCTGTTGGTCGGTCATTACTAAGGTCAGCCTTTTACTTTGCTCTTCATTGGCAAAGCACAGATGCACTTTAGGGATTAGAGGTTCTTACTGTACAGTGCAGTACTAAAAAATTCAGAGAGACCTTACATGAGCATGGGTGCTGTAGTAGAAGACTATTATAAAGACCAGACGTCTGGTTAGGTCCTCCCTTTCCCTGAGCTCTATAGAAGCCCTGTGTGCTGCTACTACTAAAGTCATTTGATACAGGCTTGCACATCATGTACAGTATATAGCAACAACAATATCGCAGACATATAGCAATCTATATAGGGTGCAGGTGACTACATAAGCTGTATTTGGCAGCAACAGAAACTAAGCTCAAACAGAAGCATCATAGTCTAGATGAAATACAATAGGAAGATGGTAGAGTTAATTTATTCACACATGTCTCTACAGAATAAATAAGATTCAACTTCTGGTTCAGATGAAGTAATGGAGTGTGAAATAGCTTATCCTAAATTTGAATAACAATTAGAAAAATGAATTGCTCATTAAAGAGGCCAGCTTGTAGTTACATTCCTGAAATAAATGCAGCATAACATAACTCCTACAGTGTTTTAAAGCCCTTTAAATGGTCATAATAACTGATTGGCTATTTTCTGGCTACTTGTATGTAGGCATTGAGCTCAATCAATGGTATATGTCCAATCTTTGCACTGTATGTGGGGCTGATGAAAAAAGATAACAGAAGTGTTTCTTTAAATTAAGCAATCAGGTGTTGGCTGTCATTTTCCAATCTTCACAAAGAAATGACAGCTGGAATTAATGACTCATCACTTCTTGATTATCCTAAATATATAATCAGGAGAATCAAATAATTGCATTGTACAGATTCTCATTTATCTAATTTAGCTGGAATTTGATTGTCTGTTATTGGTAATACATAGGGTTGCCTTTTCTCAATTTGTAACCATCAGCCCAACTGAGATTACAATTGTTCTCTTTAGTTACAATATCACAATGTATCAGCGCTAATGGCTATAGCTGGCAGTGCTGATCGAGTAGCAAAAATGCACTGGGGTGGTTGATCAGTAGAACGACTTCTGTACAACCACCCTGCCCATACATGGATAGAAATCTGTCCAGTCCCTGCTGAACCAAAATTTGATTTATGCACGCCCAGCTTTAGCCCTATGTGAGGTACAACCTGTAAATTACACAGGAATGACAGCCCTAGCTGCATAAATGGCCAACCACCAAGTGCAAGCGCTTACATGTGAGAGGAAGGCTAATGAGTCACATACTACCCAAACACAATACACAGTACACAATATATATTCTAATATAAAAAAGTTTGAATTCCTGGAAATGAATTATACACTGAATATGTAATATACTATACCAATAATGTACCAACTAACTGCACCAATCGCATCTCTTTCCAGATCTATGGAAATCTGAAAGCTGTTGGAGTGTAACTGAGTAAAATGCACAGAGTGCAAGGTCTAGATAGATTGTCCTGAGATTGCTTTTTCATAGCCACTTCTTTGTCCCTCTGGGGAAAATAATCCATGTTTCCTGTTCCAAAGATGTAACAGGAAGTGAGATGAAATCTCTAAAGATTAGTTGAATCTCCCTCTTAGAAAGTAATCATTAGAAGAGGTAATCCACCACTTCCCATTGTTCTGGTGACAACTGTAGATGTTGGATTACCTTTCATTTACTGTCTTAAAGACAATGGTCACCGGGGTAAATAGATAGGGTGAATCTATGAACAGCCCAGCTCATCAACTTCATATGCTGTTATAGAAGAAATACTCCAGTCAGCTGCACAGCTTTTTCCACTTTTATTGCTTCATGTGACGACAAACAAGCACAAACACAGTAGGGGAATGAAGGAACAAATTGATGTATAACCAAAGAGTAAACTAAAATCAAATGGAAACAATAATAAAGAAAACAGTAAAAGTAAAGAGCAAAGGCTCGTACACACTATAAGAAAATTGGGCAAACATTTTCATCCGAGGAACGATTGTACGATTTTCTGATATTGTGTACACAACTTTTGACAGCCAATTTCGACCTTGCAAATGAAAATTTCTGAAGAGAAAAATTCTAATTTTTTTCTCGTATGGGAACTAAACGAACAATTTTTGTTTAATGTGTATCTTTTTCGTACAATTTTCATACGAGAGAAATCAGAAACGAAAGAGTGTGCATGATCAAAAACAACAAACAATGAAAAAAAGCCTTTCTCGTACGAGAATTTTTGTACGTTATTTCCTTCCTCGGTTCTGACTTGCTGTGAAATGAGGAAAATTGGATTATCGTTAGCCCGATTTTCTTATAGTATGTACCCCATGTAAGAGTACAAATAGCCTCTGGAAGGCAGAGACCAGGACACACAGCTAGATCTATATACTGTATATAAACATAAAAAATACAGAAAATCTAACCCCAAACCCCCATGTAATTATAAAATCATAACAGTTTCACAAAGTAACATATACAAGGCAATCGAAAACTAGGTTCTCCATCCAATCTCTCTTGACAGCATCTCAAGAATATCCCTCAATACATAGATTCAAAAACATGCGAAAACAGAAGATTAACCCTTGGACTTTAAATGAAGTGGGTACTGTTCCACCAGTAAGCATGACAATGGTAAATACAGTATAAGATTTTATTAAAATAAAATGATTTTGTACATAATTAACACCAACATTGGCCAATTTAAAAGAGAATACATCAATTGATGGTACATGGTTATAATAACAGAAATAGCGGTCAAAGATACTCAATTGCCATAGGGGAATGTAAAAGAGATAGGTAACATGGTTGTAGTCACAGTCATTATGCAGCGGCATCAAAAATAACCGACGCGTTTCACGAGAATAATTCGCTCATCAGGGGTGGATGCACGTGACAATATCCCTAGAGTAAAAATGAGAAAGAATGTATAAATTGCCAATACAACATGGTGTTGGTTTACAAAAGTAACAGGGTGAGAGGGGTCTCAAATGAAGGACCCCATACTTACCACTGAGCTTGGCCATGGCAATGAATGTATGGCTTCCAGAAGGCAGCGACAAAAAGTCTCCCCAGGGAGCTGAGGGGGCAGGATCAAAGGAGCCCCCATCGGGGGCCAACCGGAGGGCAGGCATGGTGCATACGGGTGGTGTATCCCTAGTAACCTCAATGGTCCATGTAGAGTAGGCTGTAAACACACAAGTGTTTCTCAGGAATCTAGAGTATCAAAATGAAGTCAGTAAAAAGTAACATGTAGTAATTATATGCGTAAATAAAACCGCCTGAGCCGAAGATGGTATGGATGTAGAGGTTGTAGGGAGGATAAAGTGATGGGGAAATGGCAGTGAAAGAGAAGGAAAGAAAGTAAAAAGAAGTGGAATGTGAGTGTATGGTGAGAGCTGTGGTAGTGAGCAAGCAAAGATTGAGTATAAATGTGAACAAAGTGAACGAAGTGTGTCTGAGTGGAGTGAATGATGTATATGAATAAATACCTGAGTATCAATGGTATCTAAGTTTGAAAAGTAGTGAGTCTCAAGCAGGTGACCTCCTACAGTGTATATATCCTCAGTGAGTGAAGAAATTGAAATGCACGCCATGCCTAACCCTCAATATAAGCCCCCGGGGAGCCCAATCGAGTCTGCCCCCCAACGCCATGTGAGGATAGCTGATGTGCGGTCGCCCCGCAGCTGGCGTGCAACCATGGCACCGATGTGTAGGTGTCCCCACCCGCTCGAAAATCAGGCGGGGACAGCGGGAGGCCGAAGCCTCCCTTTGTACAGATCGCAGCTCCCAACAGGAGACAGGAAGCGCTGCCAATACCGGAACCCAACAACAAAGAGCCAGGGTATATGTAGCAACACTAGGTAGTGTGTTGGAACATGAACAATAAATAAAGCATCAAAGTACCATATTAATGTATCATCATAAAACTATACTGGCGGGGGTGACAACAAGCCAGTATAAACCTGGCTTGTTGTCACCCCCGCCAGTATACTTTTATGATGCTTCTCCTATTTACCTGGGTGGAAGACATCCATACCAGCCCAAACCTGGCTTGTTGTCACACTACCTAGTGTTGCTACATATACCCTGGCTCTATGTTGTTGGGTTGAGGTATTGGTGGCGCTTCCTGTCTCCTGTTGGGAGCTGCGATCTGTACAAAGGGAGGCTTCGGGCCTCTCGCTGTCCCCGCCTGCTTTTCGAGCGGGTGAGGACACCTACACATCGGCGCCATGGTTGCACGCCAGCTGCGGGGCATCCGCGTACCGCTGACGTCAGCGAGGCTGGATGTGCTATGCCACTCGGATGGTTCCTTTACGGGGGAGTGCTCCTCACGATGACGATGTGCGTCCTTGCACACCTTCACGTCAGCCATCCTCACATGGTGTTGGGGGCGGACTTGATTGGGCTCCCCCGGGGGCTTATATTGAGGGTTAGGCATGGCGTGCATTTCAATTTCTTCACTCACTGAGGATATATACACTGTAGGAGGTCACCTGCTTGAGACCCATTACTTTTCAAACTTAGATACCATTGATACTCAGGTATTTATTCATATACATTATTCACTCCACTCAGACACACTTCATTCACATTTATACTCACTCCTATCTTTGCTTGCTCACTACCACAGCCCTCACCATACACTCACATTCCACTTATTTTTCCTTTCTTTCCTTCTCTTTCACTGTCGGCCATTTCCCCATCACTTTATTTTCCCTACAACCTCTAGTCTACATCCATACCATCTTCAGCTCAGCCTTTTTTATTTACGCATATAATTACTACATGTTACTTTTTACTGACTTAATTTTGATACTCTAGATTCCTGACAAACACTTGTGTGTTTACAGCCTACTCTACATGGACCATTGAGGTTACTAGGGATACACCACCCGTATGCACCATGCCTGCCCTCCGGTTGGCCCCCAATGGGGGCTCCTTTGATCCTGCCCCCTCAGCTCCCTAGGGAGACTTTTTGTTGCTGCCTTCTGGAAGCCATACATTCATTGCTATGGCCAAGTTCAGTGGTAAGTATGGGGTCCTTCATTTGAGACCCCTCTCACCCTTTTACTTTTGTAAACCAACACCATGTTGTATTGCCAATTTATACATTCTTTATCATTTTTACTCTAGGGATATTGTCACATGCATCCACCCCCGATGAGCGAGTTTAAGAGAGAATATCCAATAGACCGTTAACCCCTTGATTGCCCCTAAATTAACACCTTCCCAGCCAGTGTCACTAGCACAGTGACAATGTATATTATTAGCACTGATAACGGTATTAGTGTCACTAGCGATGTCAGTGTCAGTTCCTACCAGCATCAGTTAGTGCCATATTGCCTGTGGCACTAACACAGTCCCATTATAAGTCACTGATTACTGCCATTACTAGTATAAAAAAATAAATAAATACAAATTCTAGTATATATACCATTGCTTGTAGACACTATAACTTTCACGCGAACCAATCAATATACAATTATTGAGATTTTTTTTTTACCAAAGACATGTAGCAAAATACATTTTGGTCAAAATTTAAGAAGAATTATATATATATATTTTATTTCAATGTCTTTTATATCAGAAAGCAAAGAATATTACTAATATGATATAACATTCTGTATTTATTGGCGTATAACACTCACTTTTTTAGCCTGAAAATAGAGGGTAAACTGTGCCTGCGTGTTATACGCAGGGGGCTGTGGAAAGTTTTTTTCCTGAAACTTCCCTCTTAAAGTTAGGGTGCGTGTTATACACCTGTGCGTGTTATACGCAGATAAATACAGTATATACTACTATTATATAATATAAAGCATTATTATATATTCGTGTTTTTTTTCCAAATTTTTTGGTCTTTTTTTGTTTATATAATAAAATATAAAAAAAAAAACCCAATGGTATAAATAAATACCACCAAAAGAAAGCTTTATTTGTGGGAAAAAAAAATGATATACATTTCATTTGGATACACTGTTGCATGACTGGGCAATTACCAGTTGAAATATTGCAGTACTGAATAGCAAAAAATGGCATGGTGATGAAGGGAGTCACATCTTCTGGAGCTGAAGTGGTTAAGCAAAATATGGTCAGAATTTGTGAAGACTGGTCAAATGTGACATTCCTCCAGCGAATTTGTTTTATAAAAGGACCCCCAAGTATTGTAGAACCCTTGATAATCATGTGTGGGTATTAAAATGGGTTCATTTATGGTATACTTCACTAAGTAAACAGGGATTTTTTTTATCCTGGGGTTCTGGCTTTTCTTCATTTGATATTTTAAAGCGGAGGTGCAGCCAGATTTTTTTTTTTTTAAAGTCAGCAGCTACTAACAGTGTAGCTGCTGACTTTTAATAAGGACACTTATCTGTCCTACTCGCCTGCGATGTCGGTCCCGCCATGGCGATCGATCGCTGCTGGCAGGTCCCCGTTCCTCCATCCTGACTAAGGGAAACAGGCAGTGAAGCCTTACGGCTTCACTGCCCGTTTCCTACTGCGCATGCGCCACTCGCATGGCGCTTTGTGAATGGGCGGCTTGCCTCCTGGGATACACACAGTTCCCAGAAGGCAGCGCGCCCCATTCACAAGAAGAGGAAGCGGAAGGAGACCCACCGCGGATTAGAAGATGCACATTAGAGGCAGATTAGGGGACTTCCGCATAGCAACGGGCATTTCGGGTGAGTATAATTTTTTATTTTTTTTTCTATATATTTTTTTATTTTTTTATAGGATTTTTAATGTAAAAAAAAATTCTAGGTGGACCTCCGCTTTAAGAGATGCAAGCTATGGTTCATTTGTAGTTCCTCATAGTTCTTTTTAATTAGATAAAGACATTAAAACACATCAAGAATATTTACAAACAATATGTTAGGCTAACAAAGCTTAGTAGCTATGAGCCATGGGGACAGGATACAAACATAAAACACACATGCCAACAGATGTGATTTTATTATCCTTCCTAACTATGCAAATCTCTGTAAATAACTTCAAGTTATGTCCTATTTGTCTTTGATTTAATTCAATATAATCCCACTTCTGCAAACTACAATCCAATATCAAACCAACATTGGGTAAACTATGGCTTCTTTGCATCTGTGAATATGAAAGCAATGACTCTATATTAGCTTGCAGGAACAAATTGAACACCCCTTTTCATTTGTAGGGATTTGCCACATTGTCCTATATATATTTTTTTTCTATCCTCACTGATGTGACATACCGTTACTGTCCCCAATCCTTTCATATAAAAGTGGATTATCACATGAAAACAGATTATAGATTACAAACAAATGTGTTATTAATCTTATAAGTATTCTAATGTGGATTCTCTAATTGTATACAGGCTCAAAAACCATAGTGTTGTACAGTATATCTGATATCACTGACCTTGAATTTGGAAGAAAAAAAAATTGACCACATATTTTCAAATATTATTACAGTGTTTATTTTAATTTATGTTGTTTTCTTGTTCCCCTTTCCACATATTTTTTCTGGTATTAAAATAAAACTCTATACAAATATAAAAGACACAAATTTATACAGCTCTAAATTCATAAAATTTATTTTTTAAATGCAAACTGTGTAAGTACCTGAATCTGACCTTATATTACCCTCTTGCAGTCTGTGTATTACAGGGCTGGAGTGTGAGAGGAAGAAACCACATGGAGCCAATCAGTTAATGTGCTGACAAGAGGTATGCTGATAGCATGGGTGTGCCCAGCCTATTGCGATAGGGTGTGCACCCTTAAGCTCAAAAACACATGTGTGTGTGTGTCTACACATATATGGCCCCGACACATTGATCGCCCTGCCGGCGCAGTGAAAGAGAAATGTGTAAGCACTTCTCTTATGGCAGAACCGGTATTAGGGAGGTATTTTCCTATCTTCCTGCTGGCACACAGAATGCTAATGCTAATGCACATGGGGTGATTAGGGTGTGCCCAGGAACATCCAGCACACACTGTGTGCATGCCTATGGCTGATAGGAAGAGAAAGCAGAGTGACTGAAAGAAAAGCACCCTTCTTGTGCTACTTCTGTTTTCACTGTCCAGTTACAGGCTGTGGCCAGTCCAGGGTGACCTGGGCTCAGAGGAAGTAGGTTGAATGATGCTAGCCATCGGACTGAAGACATCTGGTGTTAAAAAAGTACTGCAAGGGAAATCTCTGGATTGAAACTGAATATGGCAGCAAAAGTTGGTTTTGTTATGTTATCTTTTAATGGACGTTTCATTTTATCTGGTTATTATTGGCTTTAACAACTATCAATATAAAATATGAATCATAAAGGGGGAGTGCATTGTTTTCAGAAATTCTTACTGCCTCATAGGCTTGCATAGTGAGAAGGGCCAGAAGAGAACAACCATTGGGAAGCACTGCAAAGCAGGGAGCAGAGTGTTCATATGTTATGAAAAAACATGGCTGTCCGTGGTTGCCACTTTAAATTTAGAAAGGTGGGAGGTTAAGATTGAATAGATAAAATTATGAAACATAGATCAGCAACAACACATTAAATTCTAAATTAAAACAGCAATGGCACCTTTAGAAAACATCCTCCAGCTTCCCTTCATGGGTAAAGTCAATCTAGAAATACATGCTCACCTTTGTTGAAATGTGGTAAAAATGATTTAACAATTGCCAAAAGGGGCTATATAAATAAGGTAAGCTGATGGAAACAAGGCATATCCAGTAGTAGTTAGCCACATTTACCTGGGATTATTCTGTAATAATGAAGATGTTTCAAAGTTTTTCCAAGTCACTTCTTCAGTTCTAATAAGTGTTAGAAAGGTGAAGATTATCAATGAGGAGTTTTCGGCAAAGCCATCGGGTGAACTAAACGGCTGCATTGATTGCAAAGAAACCAGGCTGTGGAGTGAATGCACAGATGCCATTCCATGTGGCTTTACAAGTTCTGTTATGTAAGTATTATTTTTGAGGTCTATAAACTTTATTTTAGACAGAGAGCATTAGATGGTCCTCTTATGTGTTTTTGAGGAATTGTTGTATGTAGTGAAGGTTGCATTATCAAGCAGAGAGATGTCTCCCTAAAACAGTGGTTTTCAACCTGGGGGTCGGGACCCCCTCGGGGGACGAATGATGATTTTCTAGGGGTCACCGAATCCTGGGCTGTTCCTGAAGCCTGCACCACTCTCCCAGCCTTTTTGCGGCTGCCCAGCAGCGCTGTCCCCAAAGCCTGTGGACACCCAGCTTGGCTGTTCCTGGAGCCCGCGGCCACCCACTCAGCCTCTTCGCAGCCACCCATTCAGTTCACGGCATGGCTGGGGGGCAGAGACTAGAGGTCAGCTGACTGGTGAGGAATGTGAAGTGGGAGGGGCTGGAGGAGACCCTATCTGATTTTGGCATAGGTGTCACTGCTACGCGACACCACAAAGTCAGAGACACAGTGAGTAACACTACCTGTGATTATAGTTGCCATTAAAAGTCCCCACTACAGTTCTCAGATCAGCAGATGACCTTGATTAAGAGCACCTAAGTTGGCTGATCATAACTCCCCCCAGCATTGCCACTCATCCCAACTCCCTGCCAGCACTGCCACTCATCCTATTCCCCCACCCACCCCTCCACCAAGGAGTAAGAGAGAGAATAAAAATAGAGAATGCATGGAATGGAGAGGAAAAGAGGGGGAGGAACAAAGGAAAAGGGAGAGAAAGAATAAGAGAAAGAACATGAAACACGGCTAGAGAGAGTGATGGGGGGAAAAAACAAGAAATTAGGATAGAGATAAAAGCGAAAGAAAGGAGAACAAAGAGAAAGAGTGGCACATCCTAAAATGTACCATAAGGGGTTTTAATACTGTACGAGTGGAATGGACTCCGGGAGCGATAATTGTTCATGGGTTCGGTGCACAAATTACTTGCCTTGCCTTGGGTGCTGACAACCTAAGCTATGAAAATATTTTTACTGTTAGGGGTCCCCACAACTTGGGAAATTTTATCAAGGGGTCACGGCACTAGAAGGTTGAGAACCACTGCCCTAAACGGACAAGTTTGTGCATTGGCTGGAATGCCTCATGGACAGTGCGGGCCTGGCTATAATACTGCATCTATATGATGGCAAGCGTTGACTGACCTCCTATATATATATAAGGGTCAAACCCTGATAGGGGGCCCATTTTTAGAACACTTATAGTGATCACAGGGTGACACTGAATGGAGAGCACTTTGGATAAACATAGCTGAACACTGATTTCTGCGGACACTAAAATGAACTTTAAGAGCTTATAATAACATATTATTGGAGCACACTGGTTTGTAGCACCTTTGGGAGGAGTGCCATTTAAAGTGTTTTTTTTACTAATTTTGGATCACAAATATTTTAGCGACTGATTTGATGTAAATGTTTTTAGTTGAGAGATTTATCAGTAATTTTTTGTAGGATACTGTATGTATTCACATTTTGTTTTCAGCACTACACTTGTTTATTATATAAATTAGTCTTGAGGTATATGTGATATTCTTTTTGGTGCAGGAAAGAAAACCAAACACCACAACCAACATAACAGTCGGTATAGTTAAATCAGCCTCACCAGGCTCTGTCCAGGCCACACCCCACATTTATTTTGCTCCATCCACCACGAGGCTTAGTCATTGACCTTCATGACTAAGCCCAGTGGGTGGGGAAAAACCTGTCAGTGTGTGAGGCCTGGACAGAGTCAGTCCAAAGCTTCTTTTACTATATCAACTGTTGGGTTGTGTTGGTATGAGGCGCTTGGGACTTTTTTTTTCCTGCATCTACCAAAAGTCGGGATGGGCACTTCCCAACCAACATCCTCAGAGTGAGTCACCGGAGAGGGGCTCATATACTTTTTGGTGTTAGCTAGCTCTACAAATAGGTTATTGATGGTGATGGGTAGGCTTGTGCAATTCGTTTCGTAACTAAACAAAATTCGTCCGAATTTAGCAACTTTCGGACATTCGGAAGCATTCGAATTTCCGAACAAAGCAATTACGAATAAAACCGAATCCGAAATAAATTATATCGCAAATAGCGAATTCCCGAATGTCTTCGGAATAATTCGTTATGAAAAAAGTTACGAATGTACAAATCCATTCAAAGCACAATAACACTCTGCTCTGCTCTTTGCTTCTCCCTCACCGTGCTGAACTCCCTCTCAAAATGGTGTACAGGGGCGGAGGCTATAGCCGCATGTAATAAACGAAAGTAAAATACGAGATTTCGAATCGTTACAAATAACCGCTATGTATTTAGAAAAGTACAAATCCATTCGAAGCACATTAGGCATAATAGGCAGCGTCGTTGTGAGAGAGACACAGAAAATTACGAATCAACGAACCCAAAAAAAGTTACGAAAGTAGGAGTTGTGTCCAGAATCAACGAAAAACAATGTACTCTACCGAAAGTACAAATTATAAATCAACTAAAAATAAGGCTTACATTAATACGAATCATTCCAATTCAATGAAAAATGTCGCTTTCGAAAATACGAATTAGTCCGAACACGAAAAATCCCGTCTAGCAAAATTACGAACGATTACGAATCAACAGGACCGAAAAGAAACAAACCGAAACTAAACAAATTTTTCCGTTGTGCACAAGTCTAGTGATGGGTAGCTGTACAGGGAAATATTTAATATACATAGTACCAAATCTCATTAGGCTAGCAGTCAGAGGCAGCAGTGTCTTAGATGATCTCCTACTGTAGATATACAACTATGAAGCTTAGGACCCAGATGTGTCTAGGTTTTATGATAATGATGTCAGGACAGAAGATAGTTTTTCAGGCTACTAATTAGACACTGTTAACACTTTCAGAAGTTCCCTATAAGATTTTACTTTACTTTTTATTTCAGTTTCACTTTACCATAGTCATTACAGAGATACTACTCCATTTCAGCATAATCCTCAAATTATTTGTTTGTGAATTCATCCAAAAGTATTATACCATCATTTGTTTACTGCGTCAGTGTGAGATTTAAAGTGGAGTTCCACCCTGAAAATTTATTTTTTCCCAAAAATGTAAAAAATTATAGAAAAAAATAAATTGAAAAAAAATAAATGTTTTACTCACCAGAAATAGCGGTTGCTATGCGGAAGTCCCTAATCTTCCTCTTCATCGTCTGCGGCTGGTAAGCTTCCTCTGTCCTACTCGCGGTGTCTTCTGGTGAATGGGGCGCGCTGCCTTCTGGGAACTGTGTGTATCCCAGAGAGCAGCCGGCCCATTCACAAAACGCTGCGCGGCTCACGCATGCGCAGTAGGAAATGGGCAGTGAAGCCGCACGGCTTCACTGCCTGTTTCCCTTACTGAGGATGGCGGCGCCGGGAGCTGCCAGCGCAGAGGGATCGGCCTCGGGGGTGGGGGGGGCTGACATCGCGGGCGTGTAGGACAGGTAAGTGTCCTTATTAAAAGTCAGCAGCTTCAGTGTTTGTAGCTGCTGACTTTTAAAAAAAAAAATCGAGGGTGGAATCCCGCTTTAAGAGATGAGTATGATATTCAGCTTGCCAGCAATCATGCAAAACTGTAATATCAGTTCTGAGTGGACATGGCTTTTAAGGGCGGTTACCTTTACTGCTTCTATTAGAAGAATTAAAATTATCATTCTGCTGCTCATGTGTCATGAACTACAGGAATTAAGTAAATAAAATACACAGAATCGGTCTGTGCTACATAAATGCATAGCATTAATAAATAAAGTTTCAAAATTCAGAAGGAAACCTCATTATGGTTTCTGATGCTCTGTGCTATTAATGATGATGTCCAAATGTTAGATCTTTTTTTAGAAATGGGACAAGAAATCTGCCTGTGTTTGAACATACTTATGAAATGTCTGCAAACAGATAAAAAAAAAAAGGATGTATAAAAAACATTCCTTCAAACAGCATAAAATGATCGGATATTGAGTTTTTTTTCTTTCTAAGTTAGCATAAATGAGCATTTACTCCAGCTGTGCTTAAAAAGGGAAACAACTTGTGAAGACCATTAGTGGCATAGTGCAGCATAAAGATATATTGATAGACATCCCATGCCATGCCACACAATGCCCAGAGCAGATAGAAAATATTACTTGCCTCATTTCTTGTAGTCATCCTGGATTTGTGACTATATGTGCTTTCTGGACAGCAGAGATAGCACAGTATGCATTTATATCTCTTTTTTGCTATTTTACATTTCATTTTGTATGTTCTCATGGGGATTTGCAGTAACAGCACCAGCAGATACTGGCCAGTGCAAATACAGTACATTCTGTATATGGATTGACAGCTCCCACAATCTAGACTTTCATTCAGTTATATACAGTACATTTGTCTGGTACTGCTCAACACCTGTAAGATGTGCTTTTTTAAGTGAACTTCATTACAGCAAAAAGCTATATCAAGCTGTTCCTACCAATGTTATGCTGGCCATACACTATACGAAAAATCGGCCGAAAATCGGTCATTCAGACAGTTCGTTCGTTTTTCGAACAGTTAATGGGCACAAAATCAATAATCGTTGGGACGTTTTTGAGCCGAAAAAACGAAGGACAAGTTTGGAAATTTTCTGCTGAACCAACGATAAATTGAAAGGTTTATATGTTTCCCGTCCGAACTTTCTGCACTAGGTATATGTAAAAAAAAACGAACCAATTTTTTTTATTTAAGTCCACTGAACGATTTATCGGTCATTACATGATGGCACTATCATTTGCGCTCACGACCGAACGTTCGTTTTTCGAAAGTTCGGTCGGACGAATTTTCGTATAGTGTATGGCCAGCATTACAAACAGTTTTACATATTGTATATATAAAGAAGAGAATGCAGCAGTGACTGCTTTTTATTACAGGAAGCTCCTGTACAGGTAAATATTCATATAACTATACAGCACAAGGAGTCTAACCTTCTTTCAACACATGTGGACCGTTCATTTCATCAGTTCAGTCACGTCAAAATGGATGAAGTATTTTACATTTTTTGATCAAAGCTCTATTTTTTTTCCGTTCAAAAAAATGGATAGGACGAAAAAACGGATGTAAACTGACAAATGGTCAGTTATTCATCTGTTTTTCATCAGTGCTCATCAGTTTTTTTTTTTACATCCACTACCAATGCAAAAACGGATGGAAAACTGACCATTTGTCAGTTTACATACGTTTTTTCGTCCGATCCATTTTTTGAACGGGGGAAAAATAGAGCTTTGATCAGTTTCAAAAAATGGATGATGACAGATGCGGATGTTAACTGATGTAAATGGACGATCAACCAATTACATCCTTTTTTCCATAGAGATGCATTGATGTCTGCTTTTCAACCGTCAACAGATGGCTGAAAAACGGACAAACGGACAGCATGTGTGAAAGGGGCCTTAAAGTAGAACTATAGGCAAAATGTTTTATTTTTTGGATAAAGTAAAGGATGTAGGATTTTTTTTTTTTTTTTTGCCATCTGTATCCCATAGGGGAGATTTACCTTCACCTCCTGTCCCATAGCCCAACAGGTATAGCAGGAAATCCCTGCAAACAAAGGAAATCCCTTGGGGTCCCCCAGGTCACAAGAACTAGTGCCCCCATTGGACGATTTCTCCTCTATTACTTTTCCAGGAACACCCTTTCACTTTCAATAATAATGGTAAACAGGACAAATAGACAGAGTAACCCTCCCTAATGGGGGCACAGATAGCAATAAAAAAAAACGAAAAAAAAATAAAGATAGGTGTTCTAATCCCTTTCCACTCTGTTCAAAGCCAATAAAACCATTTGCTCTGCTTAGTAGTACCTAATGCAATTCATACTTTATGCTTAGGTAACTTCAGAATTTAGCTACCTAGTCTGTCCTGCTGTCACAAGGAGGGAGGGTGGGGGGATCAGTGAGCTGCTGCAGGATCAGCAACATGTTACATGTTCCACCCTAAAAATGAGTGAAACATGTAACATGTTCCCAAAGGTGAACTTATCCTTTAAAGCCGGCCATACAAAGATCAATATTCGGCCGGGTTATTATTAGCCTGCAGCGCTGATCTGTGTATTCTGACAGTGAGGGAGTCTCCCCACTGTCAGAAAACAATAGCTTAGAGTGGAGGGTTCCCCATTCAGATCGAATGTGTGGATAGGGGAATCGAGTCAGTTTTTTTTCTTTCAACCCGCTGGTTAAACGAAAAAACTGACCCATCTATGGCCAGCTAAAGGAACATGGGTAAAAAAACTAATTTACATTTTAGTGAATTGACTGTTATAACTGCTATAAGAAACCAATGTAACTGACTCTCAGCCCCTTCACTGAGATCCCAGCTGTCTTAAATGCCCATTTACAATAATTGGGTTTTGTAAGGAGAGGCAAGCTCCCAGTTTACCCTGAACTATGCTTGTTGTGGCGTTTGTCCGAACACTGGAACATTGTGTATAGTAGCAGGTTTTTCTCCAGCTACTATATATATATGACAGCTTCCTTCTTTCCCAGTCAATGTATAGACCCCTATGGAAAAATAAATACCAGACCCTTCTGGTCTGGTGTGGATTTTAAGGGGAAACCCATGTAAAAATCAAGAAATAAAAGTGTGAGGTCCCCGCACAAAAATCCACACCAGACCCTTATCAGAGTATGCAGCCTGACAAGCCAGGAAAGGGGAGTGAGCATGCACCCCCCCTCCTGAACTATACCAGGCCACATGCCCACAACATGGGCATGGGGGGTACCTAGCCAAGGGGAGGCTCTCTGGCAAAGCACATTGTCCCCATGTTGATGAGGAGTCTCTTTTGTATTGCCCTGGCCCAAAAAATGTTGAGGTCTGTGGGCAGGGGGCTTGTCGGAAACTGGAAGCCCCCTTTACCAAAACTGGAGCCGCACCACCCCACCCTTATGCCAATGTGGGTCAGTGGGCATCTGGCATGGTGATTGACATAGACATTTTTTTTATTATTATTCTTAAAGTTAAAAACTGTGTATGTGTGCTTTTTACTCTTTACAGTTTTGTGTGAATGAGTAAGGGCTCTTTCACACGGAGGTCTGTTCAGGTCCGCCTGTCAGTTTTTTAGGCGGACCTGAAATGGATCCTCCATGCACCCCTATGGAAGCACGGATGTCAGCGGAGACATGTCCGCTGACATCCGCTCCGCTCCGCCAAAGTGTGACGGAGGAAAACCCTATTTTTCCTTCCGTCGGCGGAGCGGATCGGATGACAACGGACTCTACGGTCCGTCGTCATCCGATTCCCCATAGGGGAGAGCGGCGCTCTGACAGGGCGGTCCCTGCACAGTGTGCGGGGACCGCCCCGTCATCCGTCGGCTCAGCGGGGATCAACGGAGCGATCCCCGCTGAGCAAGCGGAGCTTCACGGATCCGCCCCGTGTGAAAGGACCCTAAGGGTGTTATGTATGCTTTATTCATATGGTGGGGCAATATCTAGGTCCCCTCTTATTGTTAAAGGGGGCTTCAAGATTTTGATAGGCTCCTCACCTTCAGACCCCCACAACCACTAGGCTAGGGTTGTGGAGAATAGGTCCTTGTCCTCATGAACATGGGAACAAGGTGTTTTGCCAGAGGATACCATTTTAAAGGCATTTGGCTGGTATGGTTTGGGTTGGAAGGGGGGGGGGCTGCACACTTAGTTAAGGGTCTGATGTGGATTTTTTTCAGGGGGACTTCAAGATTTTTTTTTTTTTTGCGTCCTGAAGGGCCTTGTATGAATTATAGAGAATCCCCACACCCTTTTTTTGTGTGGGGGTCCCTGATTAGCATTTATATTAGACCCTCATGTAAGATCCCAGCTGTGAATTAAAAGTCCCATCACAATAATGGGGTTTTGTAAGGTGAGGCAAGCTCCCAGTTTAGTCCAAGGGGTTTGGCCTGAACTTTGCTTGTTCAGATGTTTGTCCAAACACTGGTTATTCATCCCTTTTGCAAGGAGACAAACATCATGAACAGTAGCAGGTTTTCCTCCAGCTACTATATATGACAGCTTCTTCCTTCCCTTGTCAATGGATAGACCCCCCATTCAAAGCTTCAAGCTTTTTCTCTTGATTTTTATGTGGGTTTCCCCCTTATAATTTATACTAGACCTAAGAGGTCTAGTTTTTTTTTTTTTGTGGAGACTTGAAGGCCCTTGTATGAATTACGGGGAATCCTTTTTTTTGTGAGTGGAGGCCCTTTGTTAGCATTTATATTGGACCCTCATCTAGGACAGAATCAATCAAGTACTGTCCGTGATACTTTTTCATTTGCAACATATGTTACTGCAAATAAAAAAAGTATCACAGACAGTACTCAATTGATTCTGTCACAAGTGCCCTATTACGGCTACAATCACCCTCATCTAGGATAAGGGTCTGGAATATCTGGTATAGATCTGGCATAGATCTCCGGCTGCTTTGATTACAAACAGAACTTAGCGGCTGTAATCTGCCATTTTGCCAGCAATTTAAACACACTTTTTTTCTTTGAAAATGGCAATTTTGCTTCGGTAGGTTGTACACATTGTACAGATGCACGACTTTACAGAAAACTGTAAAAAAAAAAAAAAAAGTTAGGGTGCAAACACCTAGTGCATTAGTGAAAACTTATTGGAACCAAATGCCAAAAATGACACGTCCTTAAAGGTTGCGGGCAGGGAAAAGGGACAAACTTCCGCTGGGATCACCTAGGCCAGGGATATGCAATTAGCGGACCTCCAGATGTTGCAGAACTGCAAGTCCCATGAGGCATAGCAAGACTTTTACAGCCACAAGCATGACACCCAGAGGCAGAGGCATGATGGGACTTGTAGTTTTGCAACAGCTGGAGGTCCGCTAATTGCATATCACTGACCTAGGCAATTCCAGCGGAACTGGGGAGCAAGGATCTTTTTAAAACTAGGTACCTACTCCCAAAAAGAAAAAAAAGAAAAGTTCCAAAATTGGTAGAGAAGGGGGAAGAAGGACATAAAGCAGAACTTCCCTATTAGGGTGAAGTTCTGCTTTAACCACTTAAGGACCAGAAAGATTTGCCGCCTTAATGACCGGGCCATTTTTCGCGATACGCCACTGCATCGCTTTAACTGACAATTGCACGGTCATGCAATGTTATACCCAAACAAAACATATGTCCTTTTCTTTCCCACAAATAGAGCTTTCTTTTGGGGATATTTGATCACCTCTGTGGTTTTTATTTTTTGCGCTATAATTAAAAAAAGAGCGACAATTAAAAAAAAAACCCTATTGTTTTTACTTTTTGCTATAATAAATATCCCCCCAAAAAAACAAAAAAAAATGAATTTCTTCATCAGTTTAGGCCAATATGTATTCTTCTACATATTTTTGGTATAAAAAAAATCGCAATGAGCGTATATTGATTGGTTTGTGCGAAAGTTCTAGCGTCTACAAAGTAGGGGAAAGATTTATGGCATTTTTATTATTTATTTATTTTTTACTGGTAATGGCGGCGATCTGCGATCTTCAGCGGGACTGCGACATTGCGGCGGACAGATTGGACACTTTTGACACTTTTTTGGGACCAGTGACATTTATACAGTGATCAGAGCTATAAATAGCCACTGAGTACTGTACAAATGTCACTGGCAGGGAAGGGGTTAACACTAAGGGGCAATCAAGAGGTTAAGTGTTCCCTAGGGAGGTGTTTCTACCTCTGGGGGAGTGGACTGACTGGGAGTAGAGAGAGATCGCTGT
Organism: Rana muscosa; assembly: GCA_029206835.1. NCBI lineage: Eukaryota > Metazoa > Chordata > Amphibia > Anura > Ranidae > Rana > Rana muscosa. The sequence continues at coordinate 142,714,204 of CM055122.1, forward strand.
TCCTGATCACTATGAACAGCAGATCTCTCTCTACTCCCCTGTCAGAACGGGGATCTGTTTGTTTACATACACAGATCCTCGTTCTGGCTCTCTGTGTAGCAATCGCGGGTGGATGGCGGACACATGCATCCGCTCCAGTGTTATGCCGCGGGCCCCCTATCGCTCTTAAAGCGCCTGACGTACACCTATGGCGATTCGTGCAGCCGTGCCAACCTGCAGCAGTATAATGACGGCGGCTGGTCAGCAAGTGGTTAAACAAAGCAGGGGAATTTAAAAAGGTTTTTGTAGATGCTCTTAAGAAATCTGTCAGGCCTCTGCATCAAAATTGTTTAGGTTTGCACCAGAATTCACATATCTGTCAGAAACAGGTACCGTATATACTCGGGTATAAGCCTACCCGAATATAAGCCGAGGCACCTAATTTTACCACAAAAAAATGGGAAAACGTATTGACTCGAGTACAAGCCTAGGGTGTCCATCTGCATGCCTCACTGTGCCTCACTGTGTCCATGCCTCACTGTGTCCATGCCTCACTGTGCCCATGTCTCACTGTGCCCATGCCTCACTGTGTCCATGGCTCACTGTGCCGATGCCTCACTGTGCCCATGCCTCACTGTGTCCATGACTAGACTGACGTTTAACATGGGAGTCTATGGAAGGGGTGCCTGGCTTTGAAAAATCGGTGCTCCCCGGCCGTAGGTCCCCCAGACAAACAACTTTGCACACTTTTAGAGGAGAAATTGGGCTACAAGTGTGCTAAGTTTCGAGTCCAGAGAACTCACGACTGGCCAGTACCGGGTCCCCAAATTCACCAGAGAAATTACCGTTTAACATGGGAGTATATGGAAGGGGTGCCCGGCTTTGAAAAATCGGTGCTCCCCGGCCCTAGGTCTTCTGGACAACAAACTTTGTACAATTGTAGAGGAAGAGTGAGGCTACATGTGCGCCAAGATTGGGGTCCAGGGGATCTACGGTCCAGGAGATCAGGCGCAAAAAGGTGACTCGAGTATAAGCCGAGGGGGGCATTTTCAGCACAAAAAGATGTGCTGAAAAATTTGGCGTATACTCGAGTATATACGGTACATTAATTTGTTGGATATCGACACTGAGGTCCATACTGGGCACCTCTTCCTCAGTGCACTTCCTTTCCAGCTACTGTGCCCCTTACACTGAAGTTTTGTAGTGGGGTGGGTGGATATGAAACTGGGTCTGCATTCATTTTGTTTGGAAGTGCATAGCAGTGGGCGCATCCATAGCCACTATTCAGTCCAATAACAGCTTTCAAATTCACCCAGTGCTGTCCACTGTCAATCAAAGGCAAGGGGAACCTGATGGGGAATTGTCACATTCAGCTTTCCAGCACAGATATGCTCTACTCTGAGCACTGGACAGCTCTGTATGCCAGCTCAGAGCTGGTCTTTATTATTGCTGGCTTCCTAATCTGTAAAGTGTTGGTGATTCTTTAAAAATCTGTCACTGCCATAGCAACAGGTTATTAAATTGTCCGTGATAGGAACTATCTGAATTTGTGACGTGTTTCGGAAATATAACCAAAACCGGCACAAATGCTTGCCTAAATTAGATGCAGGTAGTTTTAAAGGGAATTGCCACCAGAAAAATGATGTGCATTTTGACTAGAGGGCTGATATGTTATTGCAGAGCACAAACACAACATAAGGACCCATTTACTTCTCTATCAGGAAAGCAGTCTGTCTCGTTGTGTTCTGTGCAAAATGATGTTACTCTGCTTTAGAGTTTTCATACATCTGGAATTGACCTGACTCTCTGAATGGCAAATTTCTCGAACTCCGAGGCACAGCAACAAAGTAACCTTCACACTGTTAATGGCACTCTCCATACTAATATATTCCTAGCACAGAACTCTACATTGTAGACATCAAAATGTTTAACTGAGACCTAAAACCTGACAGATTAGTGTGAAGAATTCAGCGAGTATTTTACAGGAAATGTTGATTTTGACCTTGACGAAAACACCTTTTCAAATCATCCCTAACCAATCATGGAAACATCTCCATAGCAACCCTACATATTCTTACACTTTTTCAGCTTCCATTTTCATTCACTGCAGCTGTTCAATTTTTCAGACATGCAACAATTGGATCAGTGAGGCATGCTGCAAAAAGACTGAACTGTCACAGAATGGGCCACCTTGGCTACAAAAACAGCAAACATATTATAAAATATTATACATATGATTAAAACAGCAATTCATTTAAAGCAAATCATTGAAAAATATTTCACTATTATTATATATATATATTTTTTAATAATTCTGTTTTATGATAAATATGTGAGCTGTTATTGCTGATCTCTTTTGAATATATTAGTTGCCTGGGTGTTATGCTGATTCATTGGCTTTAAAACATTGTAATTGTGACTCAGAACAAACAAGCATACAGGAGTTCTGATGTTTCTCGGACTTCTATTATTGCCTATTTATTTTGCAATTGCACCAGTCATTATTTAACCCCTTGCTGACTGCCCTATAGCAGATTTACTTCTACAGGGCTGTGCAGAACCATGTATATATATATATACATATGTATATATGCAGTCAGCAAGGGGTTAAATATTGACTGGTGCAATTGCAAAATAAATAGGCAATAATAAAAGTCAGAGTAACATCAGAACTCCTGTATGCTTGTTCTGAGTCACAATTCCAACGTTTTAAAGCCAATAAATCAGCATAACACCCAAATATTGCCTATTTATTTTTGCAATTTCAACAGTCAATAATTAACTACTTGCTGACTGCCCTATAGCAGATTTACTGCTACAGGGCAGCCACGCTGTGCAGAACCATGTATATACTGTGTATATATATATATATTTATATATATATATATATATATATATATATATACACACACACACATATAAATACACATCTGATTCTACACTTCCGGGGTATGGGGGTGTGCACGCACGCTCCACCAGTGAGACACTTCTGCTGTGATTTGTCACAGCAGAAGCTAATCAGCGGGTGCCGGTGTTCTGTTGAGAAGTGCCCGGCTATCGAAAAGTGCCCGGATGGGACTGCACATGCACCGCATGGAGCCGGGTTGACACTCAGCTATTGAGTCGCGTTGCCAAGGCACATTCATGTAGGAGAGGGGCGGATAGATATATGAAGGGGGCAGGTATAAACACGGGCCACAAGCGTCCAGAAAGAATAGTAGATAAAGATTTCCTTTGCAGCTTTGTTTGGCCATCGATAAAAATTCCACCACCAGCACTGTCCATCATTTAAAAATCCACCCCCTCCATGTAAGTAGCCACCCCTCAGCTACATGAACGTGCCACGGCAATGCGAGACAACAGCTGATCGTAAATTTAGCTGTTCTGGGGCTCCATACTGCGCGTGCGCCTTTCCACCCAGGCATTTCTCGATAGGGGGCATTTCTCGACAGGATGCCTGCCAAATATCAGGCAGATACACAGGACAGAGCTCTGCCTATGTAAAAATGGCAGAGCTACGCCCTGACAGGAGAGAAGTGATGGATATTCTTTCCCTGCACAGAAGGGAAAGAAAATCCATCACTTCCCTTAGTAAAAGCACCACACATAGTGTACACAAACACTGGCTAGGCACGTATTTAATGCTTTGATTGCCCTAGCTGTTTAACCCCTTCCCAGCCAGTGTCATTAGTACAGTGACAATGCATATTTTCAGCACTAATCACTGTATTTGTGTATTTGTGTCACTGGTTCCCACAAAGTGTCAGTAAGTGTCAGAATGTTCACCGCAATATCACTTTCCCAGTATAAGATCATCGCCATTACTATGCAGACGCTATAACGTTTGGGCAAACCAATCAATATACGCTTATTGGGATTTTTTTAACAAAAATATGTAGCAGAATACAAATTGGCCTAAATTTGCCACTAATCACTGTATTTGTGTATTTGTGTCACTGGTTCCCACAAAGTGTCAGTTAGTGTCGGAATGTCCACCGCAATATCACTTTCCTGGTATAAGATCGTTGCCATTACTATGCAGGCACTATAACGTTTGGGCAAACCAATCAATATACGCTTATTGGGATTTTTTTAACAAAAATATGTAGCAGAATACAAATTGGCCTAAATTTGCCACTAATCACTGTATTTGTGTATTTGTGTCACTGGTTCCCACAAAGTGTCAGTTAGTGTCGGAATGTCCACCGCAATATCACTTTCCTGGTATAAGATCGTTGCCATTACTATGCAGACACTATAACGTTTGGGCAAACCAATCAATATACGCTTATTGAGATTTTTTTTAACAAAAATATGTAGCAGAATACAAATTGGCCTAAATTTACAAGGACATTAGATTTTGTACATTTTTTTTATCCGATATGTTTTATAGCAGAAAGTAAAAAAAATATATATTTTTTAAATTTTCTGTCTTTTTTGCTTCTACTAGTGCACCTAAAACTGATGGCTTGAACAGTAGACAAGCTATTGACCCACTGTGCTAACCGTTTAGACCCTGAGTAGGTTAGTTCCTGCTGCCTAGTACATAGTGCACTTTCCCACCAACAAAATTGTGCAAATTCGCATATTGGGCAGAGATAACCAAAATGGAGAGCCAGCCAGAGTGCTCTGGCAGAAAGCATAGCAGTCAAGAAACTTTTATTATTCATGGGAATGGGTTACTATCAGTCAGCAATATGATGCATGGGTGCCCATGTCCTATGTTTGCTATTGTATGCAGACACTGGGTTGCAGCCATGTAAATCTTGGTGCCTGTAAAAATTATTCCAGAGTGGGGCTTTAAATTACAATACTCAGTTGTTGTAGTTACTTTGTGTGACATTTACTGTATGTGCATAATTAAAGGGGTGTTCCCTATTAAAATATTCTTTGCAATAACTTTTCTCGCTTCCATAAAAGAGGAAGCCTCTCTCCTAGAACCTTCATTGGTTATTTTTGAGTCTATAAATGAATCATATCATTAACAATTACCTTTATAAAATGTCAACGAGTGAAAGATGTGGCACGGCAACTGTGATTCCAGCCATAGATATTGGAGCATTGGAGGGATATCAGCTGTGCAGGCAGGAGCTGATTACCCTCTGCCTTAGCTGAATGTTATTTTACAATAGAGAAAGAAGGGGGTAGAAGTTATGCTGCACAGGTACCGTATTTTCCGGCGTATAAGATGACCTTTTACACAATAAAAACGCCCAAAAATGGGGGGTCGTCTTATACGCCGGGTATAAAATGCTGCCTGCTGGATGTCAGCCTGCCGGATGCCCGCCCAGATGCGCAGTAATACTGTATGTAGCGTCAGCTGAGCCAATCCTGGCAAGCGATGTATTCTATTAATGAATACTGAGCCTGCTCGGATTTGAGTAACAACCTCTGCCAATCCGAGCAGGCTACATACCGTAGCCTGCTCGGATTGGCTTTGAGAGAGAGCGAGAGAGAGAGGCGCGGGTTTATGATGTTACGGCCTCTGCCAATCCAAGCAGGCTTTGTATTAATTGAAATAATACATCGCTCACCATACTTCACAGGGTAAATCCATTCACTGATCTCCCACTACGCTACATCCTGCTGTTTGCCTTTGAGATCCCAGGCACCCAAATCTTTGCTGCAGACATTTATTATATACAAATAACCCAAAGCAACCGAAGAGGAAAAGTAATGCTTAAAATATACTGGGACTGCTAGGTCTTTTTTTTGTAGATAAACCCCATCAGATTACTAACATATAGGGGGATACGGTGAACACTGAAATATTCTATACATACTGACAAATTGACATGTTGGGGCCAGCATGCAACAGCAGTGGACAAACTTCAGGTACAGGATCCTCAAAGGATAAGAGCTGTTTGACATCAGGAATTAAGAGGAATTATCAGACCTGCCATCAAGATAATATAAAAGAAAAGGCATTGCAAAGCTTGGATAGCATGTTATTGGAGGAATTGCTGATTGCCTGGGGCTAATCTGTAACTGCACAGGTAAAGGTATAATCATTGGCAAGGTTTAACATCACTCATCACACATCTAACAGACATGAGTGATTAATTTCTACCTTTTGGAAGAGTAACAGCATGGTAAAGAGCTGTACATAGGAAAAGCTTTGGCTTTAAAGGGAGCTCTAACCCAATCCCCTGTAGCTATCCTTGTCTGGCACTGCATGAAAACATATCTATAATAATACAAACCTAAATTCAGACCTGCAGATAACAATTGTTCATCTTTTATGGTTGAAAAAATAAAAAATGGAAATGTTTCACATGCTCTTCTGCAAAACATAAATCCCTAGTTATTCTCACAGTTCAGTTTTATTATTCTACCACCACTGCACTATTATCTACAGCATACTACCACTGTGCCTATTCTTTTTTTTATTTTGTAAGCTCTTTGAATAGTGCTGTTAGCCCTTGTATTAATCTAATTTGTACAACTCCTGTCTAAGAATGTACAGCACCATAGAACCCATTGGCGGCTTAGTGATATAAAAAATATTACAACTATTATTACATCTTAAAAAGAAAGGAGTTTTGTCAATTTAGATAAAGAACCCCAATGCTGTGAACTATGTAGTGATTATTGTAAAATTACATTGTACAGTATTAAATGATCTATTTAGTTATGCGGATACAGGAATTTAAACTATTCTGCTGCTTACTGAGTCACAACATTTTTAAAATGAAATTTAACTCTGAGAACTGAAATTACTATGTACAGAGAATACAATCTCATGTTTCAAGTCGTTTTATAAGTGTTCCAATTTAAATAGCTTTTTAATCCTTGATATTGTAGTGGTCATTGTGCACAAGTTAAAAATAGTCCCGGCTGCGCTGTTATTTCTGTGTGATCTAAATTTGCTTATGAGATCAATGAGGGGAATGCCGTTACTCAGTACTAGGGACTGAAATACAGACAAATGCATTTTTAGATTCATAGACATGTCATTGTGCTAGACAAGATGATACAAAGTTTCTAACATTAACAGGACAAGCCTCTCCCAAGGGGAAAATGTACATTCAGTCCCAAACTCATAGATGTCTTTTATGTGGACCTCCAGGAAATTAACATGGGTCTACTCTTTTGACATTTAAAGGAAACTCCACTTTCCCTTAAATATAATACATAAACAGAAAATGTATAAAATGCAGCATTTAATTGCTACACAAGCCATGTTGCAATTTTATAGAAAAAACATTGTGTATATCTAGTGATTCCATTAAAAAAATATATATACCGGTATATCTTTATTAAAATTTGCATCACAGAAATTATAAAAATTTACAAAGAAAAGAAAAAAAGAAAAAACCCCAATACAATTCACAGCATAAAGGCATAAAGGTTTACAGTATGACTCATAAGAGCCTTAGGTATATTTAATGATAAACCTATATAACTTAACATAAATTGCCATAAGGAATATTAAAATAGAATTGTAAATATACTTTAAGTAATTAAGCATTAAAAACCATGACTAATACGGGGAAAAACAAGAAAAAAATAAAGAAAAAAAAGGGTAAAAAAATTACAGGGGCCTGTCGGCGAGATATGCGATAATGTATAAAAGAATAGAGATATTGGGGTCAAGTGGAGGGGTTCTAGGATAGTAAAGTTGCAAAATCTGAGTTTTTCATAAAGGATATCCAGGGGAACCATATGTCCTGGAAATGAGAATATCAGTCGCGTAGTTGCGGCAATAGTTTTTCTATTCTCATAAGCTTATTTCATTTAATTTGGTTATCCATTCTGTTATTGAAGGAATGCGATGTGATTTCCAGCATCTCGTAATGATCACCCTGGCAGCCACTTCTAAGAAATGGAAAACCCCTTCTTGACTTTTGAAACTGAATCTTAAAACATTGATAATAGTGCTATTTGGGGAGTTGGGGCACTGTCTCTAGGGCAAAGCACTATATATTTTAAAAATGTTATCCCAAAATTGGCACAAAGCAGGACAACTCCACCATATATGTTACATGGTACCTACATGAGATAGGCATTGCCAACATTGGTCAGATGTATTTGGGAATATTTTATGCAATATCCAAGGGCAGCGGTACAATCACTTTGTAATTTTGTTCCCGTATTTTACATGAAACAGTAGATTTATTTGTCCACATGCAAGATTTACGAACTTCTTCCTCTGAAAAATAACTCCTAGCTCCCTTTCCTTTCATGAAATAAGAAGGTTTATCAAAAACGATCTTGGTTAGTAGGGATGAGCTTCGAGTTCGAGTCGAATCCATGTTTGACTCGAACATGGCCTGTTCGCCGAATTTCGAACATTATGGGCCGTTCGCTCCAAATTCGAGTGGCGCGTCACGGCCCATAATTCATCACAGTGCATTGCTGGCTGATGACTGGCCAAGCATGCACTATGACCCGCATGCTTTGGCCAATCACAGCGCAGAAAAAAACGGAGAGCCATAATTGGCCAAAGCCAGGGTGGCTTTGGCCAATTATGTCTCAGGGGGTTTAGTACATGCCCCACACTTTATAAGGCCACCGGCTTGGCGGCCTAGTGTAGTGTGTTGCGGCGTTGGTTAAAAGAAAGAGAGAGAGAGAGAGACAGTGTAATTTGATTTGAGTTAGATAGAGCAGGCAGGCGAGTCAGTTAGCTGCAGTTACAGTGTGTAGAGGATATATATGCATCCTAGGTGTTGTATATATATTTACACACTGTATTCACTTTAGCTAGATCCGTTCCTGTTATTCTCTATACTGACAGGCAGGCAGATGATTGTGCTAGCTGCAGTATTTTCACTTAGTGTACTGTGTCCTTTGCACAGCGTTCACCTAAAGGTACCTCAATACAATTGGTGGAGGTGTTCTCATACCAATACCACAGGCAGGGAGCTGCAAGTATTTTCACTTAGTGTACTGTGTCCTTTGCACAGGGTGCACCTTAAGGTACCTGAATACAATTGGTGGTGTTCTCATACTAATACCACAGACAGGGAGCTGCAGTATTTTCAGTTAGTGGTCCTGTGACGGATCTCGGATACCCCAGGTGGGCACATCCGCCAGACCTGTGTCTCCTGTCCTCCAAACGCACCCGCAGCCTGCAGATTTGCCATAACCAGCCCTTAACCCTTTAATCACGAGACAATCCACACAGGTGTTGAGGGTTAAACATGCAGAACATCAACAGTTTATTAAATACAAAACATACACTTTTACACACAGTTAGGGACACTCCCCTTAGCCTTGTCATAGAGGGGGTAGGGGACAAGGAAGAACCAATGGGAACTGAACACTTGTACATTGAAACAGAGACTACAGTTAAACATAAAGGGATTATGGTAAGCAGGCAGCCCCTCAATACACATTCCCTGCGGAGAGATGTCTGCCGTCCAGATCATTGTCTACGTGCCATGAACCAACACAGTTAAACACAGCAACAAGAGGGGGGAGGGGGTGGGGGAGAAGGGATGTAGCATTACATTACATTATCTCAATGCCAGCTTGTCCCCAAGTCTCTCAGTATCTTCTGGGCCATAATCTGTGGGTAAGAGGCCAGCCCACAGTCCCTTCCAAAACACACAGTGACAGTGGGTTTTGTCACAGGTCCATATTGCCGGGACCACACCTTACATTAAAGCCGCAAGCAGTTTTAAATTACTTTTTTCCTTTAGAAATTTTATTTTGTGCAAGGACAGTTCTAAACACGGGAAACACGTGCCACTTCACAGGCATACTATAGACACCCCCCCCCCTCCACCCCAGGTACGATATTCAAAGGAATATTTCACTTTTTTTTCACTTTAATCATCATTAAAATCACTGCTCCCAAAAAATTGGCCGTTTTTAAAACTTTTATTTGCATTGATACATGTCCCCTGGGGCAGGACCTGAGTCCCCAAACCCTTTTTAGGACAATAACTTGCATATTAGCCTTTATAATTAGAACTTTTGATTTTGAACATTCGAGTCCCATAGACTTTAATGGGGTTCTAAAGTTCGCGCAAACTTTTGGTCCGTTTGCATGTTCTGGTGCGAACCGAACCGGGAGGTGTTTGGCTCATCCCTATTGGTTAGGAGAAAATTATGAAGAAGGGAGACAGTATGTGTAGGGGGATCAGGTTGTACACATAGTGATTTAAAAATGGTAAGGGAGCGGTGAAGATCAGCTCTTGTTTTTAACGAATTATAGAAGTTATGGCGTTGGAAATACAATGGCCACCTACTCGGATAACAAGGCAAGAACTCATTCAATTGTGTCAAAGGTTTCAGGCCAGTTGATTCCACATTTTTGAGCTATTATTTCAGTTTAGTTTGGGGTGACTTACACATTCACATCCAAATTTTTTATGTTTTAAATACAGAGATTGGTCTTTGTATTCCACTTTCATCAACCAACAGATGTTGTGATGCAATATCAACTATTCAGTGGGGTTGATTTACTAAAACTGGAGAGTGCAAAATCTGGTGCAGCTCTGCATGGTATCCAATCAGAGTCTAACTTCCGCTTGTTCAATAAAGCTTTGACAGAAAAACCTGAAAGGTAATTGGTTTTCCATGAGCTGCACCAGATTTTGCACTCTCTAGTAAATCTTACTCTTTAGTAAATCAACCTCCATGAGTTCATGGTTTTCCAAAGGTCGGCCAACTCAAAGGGATAGATTTGTTCACAGCTGAGTAGAAGAATCTGCAAGTCAGGCTAAAATAACCTCTATTGGAGATGTACATAACTATGACAGGGTACGTACAGCCAATTCACAGGAAAAATGTGGTTTGATCACCAGCACACACTCAATTGTATAAATGTATGCCAACTAGTGGCGATGTGACTAGACTCAAAATGAGAATTTCTCAAATGTTTTTGGGGCTTTTTTACATCTGTTAGCTCTTTTGCATTGGCCTTTCATGTAGGAATAATACATCATGAAGTCTGCATTGTTTTCTCTAAAACAGACCATACGGCTGATTGTACAATTATTACAACTATTTTAATCTACCAACTATCTGTATGTTGAGAGCACGCTTAAATTGACACAAATAGAATGAATTGTTTAGGTAGGGTTTTTACTACATAGTTTTGGTAGATCTTATAAAAATTGTGCAGACTGTAAAGAAACCATACTGCATGCTTTAGGCCCCTTTCACACTGGGGCGGGCAGGAGCGGTGGCGGTATAGCAGCGCGATTTGCAGTGCTGCTATACCGTCGTTCTTACCGCGGTAAGCGGCCGCTAGGGGGGTGAATTTAACCCCCGCTAGCGGCCGAAAAAGGGTTAATACCGCCCGCAAACCGCGGCTATTGCCGCGGTTTGCGGACGGTATTACCGCGGTGTCCCATTGATTTCAATGGGCACCCGCGGTAAAGGAGCGGTGAACACACCGCTCCTTTACCGCTGTAAAGAAGCGGCTAGCAGGACTTTTGGAGCGGTCCTGCTAGCGCACCGCTTCAGTGTGAAAGCCTTCGGGCTTTCACATTGAAGGCTACAGGGCAGGAATTTTTCATGCGGTATAATAGCGCTATTATTAGCGCTAAACCGCATGAAAAACGCATCAGTGTGAAAGGGGCCTTATAGATATTATAGTTGTTTGTGGCTTAAGTAAAACTATGTTGCCATTAGGATTATATGTACCAAGCTTGATATCAAGTAGTTCTAATGGCAACTGGCAACATAGTTTTACATAAGCCACAAATATAGCCTTTTTTGAAAGAAAAGTTCACTGTGATTGCAATGAACAGGGGTGAATAGTCCACCAGATTACTTAAAGCAGTGGTATTAAACTCGATTTTATCGTGGGCCACATCAACATTATGCTTTCCCTTAAAGGGAAATTTGTATATTTAAGACTATGTAAATGTATCTACTCTTTATCTTAATAAATTATTGCTTCTGCATTCAATTATTATTGTTTTTAGTAATACCTTAAGATTTAAAAAGTGATATTGATGCGCTATAAATCAACCCTCGGTGTATAAATCATAAACATATAATGTGACCCAGATGCAACTTTTAAACACGCGATATGTATAGATAGTGCCAAAAATATAAGTGCTAGAATAATAAACAGTGTACAACACAACCACCTAATGGGTTAAATCGCGTCCTGAAAACAAACACAGCCAGGAACAATATTCCTGATAAAGCTGCTAGACACCCACACTTAGTTGTATGCATAGGCAGTCTCTCAATCCTTGTAGACCATTCAAAACACTATTTCACTATATCCCATTCTTCCACATCACAGTTCAGCACGGCTGTTGAATCTGGTAACTTGAGCAGGCTTGGTATTAACTCATACAGATGGATCAATCATGGAAGACAAAAGGAATAAAAAAACTCATTGCGCAATGCTCTCAAAACCCGAAGGTATAAATAGCATACAGCGCTTCCACTCACGTGACCAATCAAAGTGTATCGCATAGAACGCCAGCATTCAGCTCAGTAGAGCGCTTCTCCTTCACAGCCACCAACTCCTCTGAGTATCGCTGGTAGCGTGACTAGGCTCCTCCCCCTACGCGTTACGTCACACGTCACGTGACTTAGTCATGGGTTTCTACTGAGCTGAATGCTGGTGTTCTATGCGATACACTTTGATTGGTCACGTGAGTGGAAGCACTGTATGCTATTTATACCTTTGGGTTTTGAGAGCATTGCGCAATGAGTTTTTTTATTCCTTTTGTCTTCCATGATTGATCCATCTGTATGAGTTAATACCAAGCCTGCTCAAGTTACCAGATTCAACAGCCGTGCTGAACTGTGATGTAGAAGAATGGGATATAGTGAAATAGTGTTTTGAATGGTCTACAAGGATTGAGAGACTGCCTATGCATACAACTAAGTGTGGGTGTCTAGCAGCTTTATCAGGAATATTGTTCCTGGCTGTGTTTTTTTTCAGGACTCGATTTAACCCATTAGGTGGTTGTGTTGTACACTGTTTATTATTCTAGCACTTATATTTTTGGCACTATCTATACATATCACGTGTTTATAAGTTGCATCTGGGTCACATTATATGTTTATGATTTATACACCGAGGGTTGATTTATAGCGCATCAATATCACTTTTAAAATACTTACTTATATGTTTTCAGGCACATTGATTGATTGCAGCTGTATCATTTGGTTATCCTTGGTTTATTTTCACTTATTTTGTATTGCACATTTATTGCACCATTTTAGCGCTTTAGTATTCCTACTTTTATACCTTAAGATTTAAGCTGTGAAGGGCAGATGCAGACCAGCACAGAGCCCATTCGCACTTCTGTAGCAGATGATGCAAGTATGAAAAGGAGGGTCGTACACCGCTGATATCATCCACAAGAAACTTTTTTTGGGACTGCTCAGACAGAACATGGTTCTGCCGTGGTGTTCTGTCTGACCAGTCTCCAGGAAATTTTCTTGTAGATGATACAAGTGGTGTGCGACCCTCCTTTTAAATTGGCATAGAATTGTATTATTCTCATAATAATTATGAACAGATGTCCAGAGCACCCCACCCCCTCCCCCTTACATTAGATGTCCAGGGCTCCCCCACCATCAGAAGTCAAGAGTCCCTCAACCCTCCTCTAATTCACAGTGTACCTACCTGACCTTGTGCTGCTGCCAGGAAGAATATGGGGCAAAGCTGGGAAGCAAAAAGTGCAGAGTCTGGAGGAGGCCCAGAGGAGGGCAGGAGTCAGGTGCCAAAGTCTGCTGAGCGCTGAGACCAGGAGAAGCAGAGACGAGGAGGTGCTGCAGCCGTACACAGAGGCGCAGGTTCTGTAGGAGGAGTTCTGTCCTCCTCTCTGTTTCTGACTGCTGAGATAGGTGGGAGGGATTGGAGGCAGAGAGACAAACCTCTTAATGTCTGTTGATCGAAGAAGCACAGGATCCGACAGAGGAGCCCTGTCCTCCTCGCTGCTACTGACCACTGAAACGAGGTGGGGGCAGAAATGAGGGGGGGGGGAAGCAGCTGCAGAAGAGGTGTAAGGACCACATGAAATGGCCTGAGGGGGCCAGATTTGACACGTGACTAAAAGAGTATCTGAAGTATTATTTTTTTTAGTTTTGAGTAAAGTGGAGAAGGATCAGCAGCTTTGGTAAGGTTTTATTTCTTTGTACACACTGAGGAGAGTCTCCATCTCTATTAGGCTGGTGATCATTGTCACCAAGACTGAAATTAAGTAAAAAAAAATTAGTTTTGAGCTGTCACCAGATCTGGAATAGCAAAGATGTCTTCCTAAGGGGATAACAACTTTCTAAATGAAAATGTAATTTGAATTGAAAATCACCTAATGATGCTTAAGTTTTATTATAAAATCCAATAATCATATGACAATCTTAGAAAATATGTATTTTAAGTAAAAGTTTAAGTTTCTGAATGCTCAGACATGCTTGTGCTGTCTTACAACATTATTTATTGCTACATAAATCCTTTCCACCGTATAAATAATTGATGAGATAATACGGCCTTGTCAAATATTTTTAACTTGATGGAGGGTGATATAAGGCCATGTCCTCAGATTTAATCTGACAGCAATGTTACCAGCAGATATATAACATCGGTGTGTAGGTGTTGCTAAGTGTCATTTAGAAATCCGCCATTGCAAAATCAAAGGCATTAATGTTTATTAAAGATAATATAATACTACATATAAATGAGTGTGAATTCTGTCAGAGGTCATGATTAAAATAAAAAATATTTAGATAAAGTACAAACAGATCATCAATTCTATAGCTCCTAGTATGCAGATAAATATTAGTTAAAAAAATCCACTCCTTTGGATCCACCAGCTACTTTGGAACCAGAAATACATTTTTACTATTTAATAAGGTAAGTCCTCCAAATATTGATTGCTCAGTATAGAATACTTTATTAACCGCCCACCTTTAAGGACATCTTATTGGGATATCAAGTGAAAGTGGGATTGAGCCTCATATGATCAGTTATCATGCTTAGTTTTATGATGTGTAATGTGTTAACTCCTGTTCCCCAGTTGACTCTTTACAATTTGTAATGCCAACCAAGCTGCTTTGCATGTTTGGGCTTTTTGGAAGGATTTCTCTGTCCCAAAGTTCTAAGCCATATACTGTATCATATATACATATATATATATATATAAATACAGTGGGGAGAACAAGTATTTGACACACTGCCGATTTTGCAGGTTTTTCTACTTACAAAGCATGTAGAGGTCTGTAATTTTTATCATAGGTACTCTTCAACTGTGAGAGATGGAATCTAAAACTAAAATCCAGAAAATCGCATTGTATGATTTTTAAGTAATTTATTTGCATTTTATTGCATGACATTAGTATTTGATACATCAGAAAAGCAGAACTTAATATTTGGTACAGAAACCTTTGTTTGTAATTACAGAGATCATACGTTTCCCGTAGTTCTTGACCAGGTTTGCACACACAGAAGCAGGGATTTGGGCCACTCCTCCATACAGAGCTTCTCCAGATCCTTCAGGTTTTCGGGGCTGTCGCTGGGCAATACAGACTTTCATCTCCCTCCAAAGATTTTCTATTGGGCTCAGGTCTGGAGACTGGCTAGGCCACTCCAGGACCTTGAGATGCTTCTTACGGAGCCACTCCTTAGTTGCCCTGGCTGTGTGTTTCGGGTCATTGTCATGCTGGAAGACCCATCTTCAATGCTCTTACTGAGGAAAGGAGGTTGTTGGCCAAGATCTTGCGATACATGGCCCCATCCATACTCCCCTCAATACGGTGCAGTCATCCTGTCCCCTTTGCAGAAAAGCATCCCCATGTATATATATATATGTTGGAAGGCCAGCATGGTGGCCTGAATTTATGGGAGGAGCCCGGCGGCTATATAGCCAGCCCACTCCTCCACAAGCCTTGTCGGTATTCCTGTGCGCACCACGTGGTTTCCGGCGCAACGTCGTTACGTCATTTCAGTGCGACCCGTCAGCAGCGCGGCACAATTCGAAGCACCCTCGTCCCGGGATTCGGCGCCGTACGCACACCTGGCTCGGCCATCACAGGTAGGATCCCACTTCTCATCCTGTGCATAGATGCCATGTCGGAGATTTTGCTCTTAAACCAGCAAAATCTCTCCTTAGACCCCCACACAGCTGGTCGTTCACCCGGCGCCGCAATCCCACTCACGGCCGCATCTCACCGCATCGGGCATCCGGTACTCACTACCGTTGCACCCGCACCGCCCCCCCCTCACCCCACTGTTGTTACCTTTGTTCCGTCAGACGCTGCATCAGGACCGAGTCCAGGCTGCATCCGTGCACCGACTCACATCAGCGCACTCCCATTCCCCTTGACATTCGCACTTATAGTGCACCAGCAATCCCACTTTTTCACAGTCTGTGTTAAAGTAAGGATCAGCTGCGCAGTGCCATACTGCCAAATCCCTCCAATTCCCTAATGCTCTGAGGTGCAGCAGCAGTTGCAATATAGCCACTGTTATTCATTTGTTACATTTAAATTGACTATAGCCACTTTTTTTTTTTTCTCTCCCTCTCTCTCCCTCCTCCCTCTTCCTTTCCCCTTCTTCTCATTTCGTCTTGTTTTGCTTTGTTTGTTTGCATAGAAATTGTTTAGTGACATGTGTAAAACAGTAACAATAATATAGTCATACACTTCACTGTCATCAACGCATAAACACCAAAAAAAACAAACAAAAAAAAAACACAGAGGGGTAGTATGTTCACAAACACAGGGGGAAAGGGGTAATACTAAGTCTTACGCCCTGCTTCATAGCCCACACGCAATGGGCATGCCCACCTCAGAGCAAGACCCCTGTTCTTTTCAGCCCCCATTTCCGCACATGCTCCAGAGCCCGGTGGTTTTTCAGCCACTACTGCAAAACGTACCGATTCACGTCTCTGTCATGGGTCATTTCGGCCACTCATTTAGCAGGGACACAGCTGTTCAAGTTTCACGCGCATTCTCGGCAGCTTCGCCCTAAACACGCACCAGTCCTGCACGGCCCCATTTCGGTACATGCTCCAGAGCTCGGTAGTTTAGCCGCATAGCAAACGTACCGACCCGTGTCTCTGTCATGGGACATTTCTGTCACTCACTTTCACCATCGTTACCGCATTCGGTTCGCTCAATTAGGTACAATCAAATCAGTCAGTACCCCCTCGTCACGTGTTGTCTGTTGTTTCTCCCCCAGATCAGTCAAAACCAGGTCCATCCTGCACTAGGTTGGACGTCATTTCTACAGGTAAAAGGGAAAAAAAAAAAAAAGGGAAGAAATTATTATTATTATTTTTTTTTTAAAGGGGGAGAAATCCCCCTTAGAAACAGAAACAACCCCGATTGTCGTATCATCCCTTACAGGTTCCGGTCACCACCCCAACCTCGGAGGACAGGATATCCTATCCAGGCCTGATTTACTTAGAACCATGTCTCAGGCCGGCAGTGAAGATCTCACCGCCCCTCCTCCTCCTTCTCCCGCCTCAGAGAGCGGCAGCACACGTTCCCTCAGGGGATGGACCATCCCCAAGTTGACCGCAGAACTGAGACGCCGGCAGGTGCCCTTCCCGGCCACAGCCAGGAAAGCAGAGCTCTTTAGGCTCCTATTTCCGCCACCAGCCTCAACCGACCTCCCCATGCCAGCTTCACCTGGACCAAGCACGCAGCGGGCATCCCTGCACTCTATTGCCGCAGCTGTCGCTCAACTCCACACCCTGGTAGCGTCCTTGTCTACATCAGTCACAGCCATGCAGGCCAGAGTGACGCTCCTAGAGGTCCACCCACCGACCGCCACTCCCGACCTACCCGTAGTCCAGGTCCCGACACCCCCTCCAGCTATCCCTACAGGCAAGTGCCCCGTTGTCCTCCCAGCACATTTGGTCCCAGCCAGCATTAGGAAGGACATCCTGGATGGCAAGGACATTAACCTTGCCTCCCTACTCATCGCAGTCCACGATGTAGCGGATAACAAGGCCTACACGTGGGGAGACGTTTCAGTGGTCCTCAAGGCCAAAGACCCGAGGCTGAATCGCAAATTGTCAGTACCAGAATTTGCGCTGGCCTTCGGGACTCTCAGGGATGTCCTGTGCTCGGCCTCCCCCAACAGACGGGAAGAGCTGGACCTATATCTCCACACTTTGGTGGATCTAGGTTACAAGTACGGAGGATTTTCGTTCTACGACTATCACCGCTCCTTCTCAGCCAAAGCAGCTGCTAGGCTGTTGCAGTTCCAAACAGCCACAGACTGGAGTCTTATGGATACCGACCTGTTCTGCCGCCACTTCGCTGGCCTACGCTCACCGCTATGCACGAACTGCCAGTCCTCTACCCATACTGCCACTTGGTGCTCCAACACCACCAATGTTCGCCCCCACGAAGTCCCCTCTACCTCAAAGGCAGCTTTAGGCTTACCGGCCTCCCAGCAGACGGCCCAGGTGGACAAGTTCGGACGCCCAGTACTGACGGCAGGGGGAGCAGCCATCTGCAATAATTTCAACTTCGGATCCTGCAACTTTAGCCAGTGCCGCCTGCTTCATGTTTGCCTCGTATGCCACAGGGCACACCCCAAGACCCTGTGCCAGGTCAAGCAACAGAAAAAGTCTTGACTAGGCCAAGTGAACGTTCTGTGGCTGGAGCACTACCTCACTTCACACCCCACCCCCTCTCTCACCACCTTCCTCGTCCAAGGGTTCACATCCGGCTTCCACACAGGCCTCATCTCCCTACCCCACACGTCTCACGAATGCAAGAATCTGCATTCAGCCGCCACAGACGAGCAGGCCATAGATCAACTGTTGCACACCGAGCTGCAGCGAGGCTTTGTCATAGGCCCCTTCACTCAGCCCCCTTTCAACACCTGGAGAGTCAGCCCTATTGGGCTTGTCAAGGGCAAGTTCTCAAATAAAGTTCGCTTGGTGTACGACCTGTCTGCGCCTCATTCTTCCCCCATCCCCAGCCTGAATTCCTTAATCCCCTCCGAAGAGTTCTCCCTTAAATACGCCTCCGTGGACATGGCGATCCAAGCCATAATCAAAATCGGCACAGGCGCCTGGCTCTCCAAAGCCGATATCTCGGATGCCTTTAAGCTCCTACCTATCCATCCGTCCCTCTGGTGCTGGCACGGCATGAAGTGGAGAGACTCTTACTACTTTGCTACCAAGCTGACTTTCGGCTCCAAAAGTAGCCCCTGGCTCTTCGACACTTTTGCACGGTCTCTCACCTGGATACTGCTGCACCAAGCCCAGTGTCAAGAAGTCATCCACTACTTGGACGACTTTTTGCTGATTGAACAGCCTGATACACCCCCGAAAGACCTAGACAAGTTGAGAGTCGTCTTCGGAAATCTCAATGTTCCCATCGCGGAGCATAAAGTAGACGGTCCAGCACACTCGGTCACCTTCCTCGGTATCATTCTGAATACCATCACCATGCAAGCCAGCCTCCCCCCGACAAACTGGCCTGCATTAGATCAGTACTCCAAACTTTCACCCGCATGCGGGGGTGTACCAAGAAACAGTTGCAATCCCTGCTGGGAATGCTTAATTTCGCAATAAGGATCATCCCCCAGGGACGGTCCTTCGTCTCACGTCTCCTAGTTTTCCTTTCCCAGTCACAGGATCCCGATCATGTCCTTAGTTTAGACACCGCAGCAGTAGCGGACTTGTTGATGTGGGAGGAGTTCCTCACCAGTTGGAACGGGATATCCATGTTCATACCCTCGATGTCTCCCCTCTCCCCGCAGGTAGTCACAGACGCCGCAGCCTCCAAAGGCTTTGCGGCAATTTTTGGCCACCACTGGTTCGTAGGATCATGGCCGCCAGAGATTCTAGCAATCCCAGGCTTTACTCAGACTTCCTCCCTGTTTGAGTTATACCCAGTGGTAGCAGCCGCCCGGTTATGGGGCCACCATTGGACAGGACAAACCGTAGGCTTCACCACTGACAACCAGGCCACTGCCGACATTGTCAACAAAGGTAGGTCCAAGTCGCTCGCCACGATGTCCTTCCTGCGTAGGCTGGTAAAACTCTCGTTGCAACATCAGTTCAATGTTCACTGCACCTTCCTCCCAGGCAAGTGTGATCTTGCCGCAGACGCTCTGTCCCGTTTTAATTATACGTCCTTTTTTCAGCAGAGACCCGGAGCCGACCAGACGTCAGCCCCTATCCCTCCTTGGTCTCAGCTGACCCTGGACTAGGACACCACCTACAGCAAGCGTCACAGCTCATCAATCAGTCCCTGTCTTACAACATCTTAAAAGCCTACCGTGCAGCCTGGGACGTTTTCAGCAAATTTCTGGCACCCCGCTCCGATAATACGGCCATAGACGTCAAGCACATACTGGCCTTTATCTCATACTGCCACAATAGCTTGGCCTTATCCCACAACACCATCCGTCTGTACTTAGCAGGCATTCAGCACTTTCTGGCCTTACAAGATCCCGCAAAACCCTCATTATTCACGTCCCACGCAGTCAGAGCCGTCCTGCGCGGAGTCCAGAAACTACAACCCATTGTCATCCCCAAACGTCTACCTATAACCGGTGCCATCTTTAGGGACATGTCCAACATCCTCGCCACATCTCCGTTTGGCCTCCTCCCTAGCTTGGTCATACAAGCGGCCATCTATTTAGCTTATTATGGGTTTCTACGGCCTAGCGAGTTCACCTGCAATAATCCCACCGGCCAAGTCTTGCGCAGACGTCACTTAGTTCGCCATCCGACTCACTTCACACTCCACCTTGCAGTGTCCAAAACTCAACAGTTGGGCGCCGGCGTGGATATCTGCATATATAAAACAAACAATGCCTGGTGCCCTGTGGCCGTTTTGGATTGCCTACTGTCATACCTACCAGCACAAACAGACTATACTCCCCTACTCCCTTTCCCGACCAAACCTTTAAGCACCTGCCAGTTCGTCAAGCACGTGAGGATCCTTCTACGAAGACTACGTCTCAACCCAGCTCACTATACAGCTCACTCCTTTCGTATCGGGGCAGCCTCGGCCGCCTCCCACCATGGGGTGCCAGATCACGTCATTAAGAAGCTAGGCAGATGGAAGTCCGCCTGCTTCGCCCGGTACATTCCTAACCCTCAGCTGGAGATCGCACAAGCTTTTTCCAAACTCGCTCAGTAAACAATTCAAATAAAATGATATCCCTACCTGAATGTTTTTGCCCCCTTATTTTGGCATACCGTCCGTTAGGCCAGGGCACACTTCAGGTCTATCCATGTTGTAAGTCTGCATCAATGTGTATTACCCGTATCCTACCGGCCATAGGGCTCCAACCATAAGTTGGAAGGCCAGCATGGTGGCCTGAATTTATGGGAGGAGCCCGGCGGCTATATAGCCAGCCCACTCCTCCACAAGCCTTGTCGGTATTCCTGTGCGCACCACGTGGTTTCCGGCGCAACGTCGCCCACCCTCCCATCCCCTATTAAAAGCATCCTCAGGAAACCATTTCTCTTCACAATATCTACCACTAATCTTGGGTATGCCCCCTTATTTTGGCATACCGTCCGTTAGGCCAGGGCACACTTCAGGTCTATCTATGTTGTAAGTCCGCGTCAATGTGTATTACCCGTATCCTACCGGCCATAGGGCTCCAACCATAAATATATATATATATATATATATATATAGTATATCTTACCAGATTTATTTAAATTTATGACCATAAGCACCTCTTTAAAACTTCAAATGCTCTATGTTGTGCTGCATTTATCAGAATATACACTCTGAAAAAAAAAGATAAAAAGAGATACCAGTAGGAAAGCACTTAAAGTGTAACAAGGTTGCAGTATGGCTTAGTGGTTCACATGTATGCCTTGCAGGACTGGCATCTTTGGTTCAAATGCCTACCTGCATGGAGTTTTTATGTTCTCCCTGTGCTTGCATGCATTTCCCCCCACATTTAGGGACCTTATATTGTAAGCTCCTTGAAGACAGTGACTGTTGTGAATGTATATTATGTAAAATTAGTGTGTAAATTGTTGGTGCTATATAAATACCTGTAATAATTGATAATAAACTTACATTTTGCATAAATGGCCAGTTCCTTCAGAGCGCATGCGCCAGTGATGTCATGGGCTGCATGTAATTTAAATATCTCCTAAAGGGTACACGTTTAGGAGATATTTACACTACCTATAGGTAGGCCTTATCATAGGCTTACCTATAGGTAAATCTCAGCAAAGGAAGTTTACTTCCACTATAAGATCCCGCAAGGGTAGGAAAAATATTATTAAGATAAACTGTACTTTTTGGATTTATTTGCGAGTTCTACAAACTAGTAGACAAAGAGAATTATGTACTAGGAAAAGCACATGTTCACTCTATAAAATGCATGTTCACATTGCAAAGCAAATATTCACTTAGCTTAGAAAATGAATGTTCACTTCAATCCAATCATGTGCGAGCAAAAATCCTTTTTTATTTTTTATTTTATTTTTTCATTTACCTTGCACATGATTTAAAGCTGAGAGCTAAATATTTACTTTGCTTACTGAACAGTCTCGGTGCTTTCAATAATCAACCCCTATATATATATATTCTTATTTAGAAGGGATAAAAGTGATAATGATGGGAAAGGGATTTATTAATTGTGTAAAAATAAGTTCAAATTTTACTAGAAAAATATAAATCCATGTATAGACTTCACTTCTTTTTTTTTAAAATAGTGACTAAAATGCATTTAATATACTTTTCAAGGCAAACAACATATGTATAAACAGTATATTCCTTGCACAAGTAAATACATTTATTCAAGGCCCTGATGATAATTGATATGGCACACTTAAAAGCTCACCTGCATGACACATTTAATAAGTAACAGTGTCAATCTTTATGGACATCGGTAGCCAATGACTTTTATAAAATAGTACAATATGTCAAATATAAGTGGATATGAATAAAAAAAATCTTGGATTTCTACCCATTAAAAAAAAATATACTGCTATAGTACTGTATATCAATATGAAATATGATGGGTACATATTGTACAATGACTGCTAAACTTCTGCCTCTAAACACAACTCTTGACAGCTCAAAATGGCCTGGGGTCAATTTCCATATCAATTTTGATGCCCGAAAATGACAGGTTTGGCGTGGAATGTAAAGCACATATCACCCATATCTACAGAATACAATTAAAATACTATAGAAAAAAAAAAGTCACAGAAATTATACAAGAAATACGATGATAGTGCAATAGCAACCAGAAAATGTAGCAATGATTGATAAACGTAAAACATTGGGGTTGATTTACTAAAACTGGAGAGTGCAAAAATGGGTGCATTTGTGCATGGTAGCCAATCAGCTTCCAACTTCAACTTGTTCAATTAAATCTTTCACAAACAAAAAAACAAAAAACTGGAAGCTGATTGGTTTCTTTGCAGAGCTACACCAGATTTTGCACTCTTCAGTTTTAGTAAATCAACCCAACAGTTACCTAGCAGATAAGGTTGAAAAAAGACACACATCCATTAAGTTAAAAAGTTCATTTTTTTCCTTCTCTCCCCCCAATCCAATACCAGAGATCAGATAAATCCCTGGATGAATCGCCTATCGTATTTAAGATTTATTTTTAGTTCATCCACACTCTCCTAGGGAAGAGAGTAAAATACTCAAAGCCAATGCCCACAAGGCCTTTCTGATACTGAAAAAGCATGTTATATTTCTCCTTTTTCCTCAATAATTCTCAATACTAGGGATAAGCAGAATGTACAAGGCTAAGTCCGCTGAATTGTCCTAATGTTAAAAATATGAATCCAAACCCTATTTAAATAAATGGGAGTTGAATCATTAAAATCAGCTCTGATCATTTTCAGAGCTAATAGGCAAGGGATTGTCAAACAAAGTTCATAGGGAGCTGGGCACTGCCCTGTGGGACATCTACCAATGCAAAAACAATTATAAACAAATACCATTTGGTGGGGAGCAACTCATTAATAATACTTTAAGGGAAACACTAAAAATGCACAATTCCTTTAAAAAACATGGGGAATGCCCTAAAACTGTCTCTGAAGTGACATAACAATACAGTGTATACACCCTGCAATGGCAAATGTTTGCTTCCTCTGAAGCTTCAGCCGGCATTTGGGCAATCATCCGATCTATATGTGTCAGACAGACCCTATCAGGATCCATTTTCAATGACATTCATTAGCAGCCCTGAGAAAGGGGGAGTCCTTTGTCCCCCGAAATGTGTTGGCTTTATCCTATCATCTGTATTATCCTATAAAACGTTTTTATATTTACATCTACTGGACACCAGCGCTCCTTTACACCCACTTTTCTCGATCACATATGGAAGCAAACATCAGGCCACACCCCGAGGAAGCAGCCAGGCCCTCAACAGGGCCCACCATCCTCCCAACAAAGCTGGGCACAAATCTTTGTAAGGAAACCCTTCTTATCTGCCCCCTTGACCTCCTATCAACAAACAGGGACAAAGTGAGTCCAGAGTGATCTTTACCCTCAAAGAGAAAAAACAGAGCAAATGTGAAATTTCACAAAAAATAAATAAAAATAAGTTGCAGTAAATTACATTTTCATGCCAGCTTGTTTTTCTTTGTAAAAAATGTCATTGAACTCTTCCCAAATGCATTTGGGCTAAACGTGGATTCCCATGTCATTTTTTACAAGAAAAAAAAAAAAGCCAACAAGGAAATGTAAACTACAGGCAAAACTGTTAAAATTACACAATTTTTGCATCCTACTACAAAATTGGCAAAAACATATATAGTTGGGTCCTCCCGTTCATAATCAATACCAAAACCTTATCCTTGATGATGATCTAGTATGGATTTTAGGGGTTCCCTAAAAAAATACACATGCAGCATGGCTGGCCAGGAAAGAGGAGGATGGGCCCCTCCCTTAACCATATCAGGCCACATGCCTTTAATATTAAGGAGGACGTCTTGCAAAGGGGGATCTTGGAAACCACATTGTCCTCATGTTGATGAAGACAAGGGTTTGCTTTCCCATGAACCTGGCCTGATGGTTTTGGGGGTCTTCAGGTGGGGGAACTTGGAAGTGCCCTCTTAAAAATTAGGGGACCCCCAGATACCTCCTGTTGGAGGATTCTATCAGCCATGCTGACACGTACAGAGGAATTTGGCCCCAGGCAGAGTCTGCATAACAGGGGGTCTGGCTCATATCTGCAATCAAGCTGGAGAGAGACTGCCCTGTGAATAATGATTGGGAACAGAGGCATATGGGTTGACAATGGGGGGAGTTTGAATGAGTAATGAGTGAGTTTTATAAAAAGGGTTCGTAACACAGAGCTCAGTCCCTCTATTGACCTGAAGACCTTTCTGAAGTCACATGGATCTGATAGCAGCCAGATGGCTTGGGCCTAACTCCATGCGGCTCACAGGGGCCTCCACTATATTTGATATCTGAGACCAGCCAATGAAGAGTATCTTGGGGGATGTGTTAAGTATTGTTCAATATTATTATTGTTGTTATAGACTGTATCGGATATCTGTTGTTAGGATATGTTTCCTATTTTTAAAGGAAGTAAATATGACTTGTTTTACTAAGCAACTGTGTCTGTCTTCATAGGTAATATTATAGCATTAGGCCTACCATACTTAGTTTAGACTAGCAAATAAGGGACACTATACAATTAATACATAGATGTGATAGATATATAGTATAGATTAATAGTGTATATTATTGCACATTCTACACCTCCCTACTACATAAATGAGTAAGGAGAACCTTTTACCCCTACTCATTCACATAAAAAAAAAAAATGAAACAGTACATAAACACACCACACTTTGAAAAGTTTTTATTTAAAAAAAGAGTCCCATGATGTAAATCCATCATCAATCACACTGTCTAACAATGTAGATCATTATCAATCATGATGAAAGGAGACCACTAATCAGAAGAAGCAAAAAGCATGCTGACCTGCTGACATATCCACTCCCATCTCCTACCTAATGACAATTTCCCAGCAGACAGCGGGTTTGTAAGAAAAGGGACCGGGATGGTGCATTGATGTCATTGAACAAATATGGTCGTGGCCATATTCGGTCAGAGCTGTTAGCCATCAGCCCAGCCCCTTTGTTCACATTCAGCTGTCAGCCAGGATCCTCTATTAATACCTGAATTGCCAGGCAGAGATGTGTCACTGGTTGCTAGGAAGCTGGTGGCCATGAGTGGGAAGTTGCAACTTTTAGAAGCAGTAGAAATACCACTGATAAATGTATCCCTGTGTGTTACAGCTGGAGATTTGGGTCCGCGGGCAGGCAAACACCCCATTCAGCTCACTCGTCTTCTGAACAAGCAATGTTCAGACCAAATTCTACTTCACTCTGAACCCAAACCTCATCCTTACTCAAGACTGATTGTTACAGTCATAATTCTGAAAATCACAATAACAGATTTTCCCACCACTTCTTTGATACTATAATAGAGAATGCTGTTATTGTTGTATCAGGAGTGGAATGAGACCCCCGCTCTGGTGTCACAGAAGCAGTGAAGGCAATATTCCACTGAAAACAAAAAAGAAAAAAACACAATACTAATGAAGTCATAGCCCCCCTTTCACTATTTCTTAACATGTCAGGCAATTTATAAAAATAACACAGAGATCAATGTTGATCAAAATAAACCCAGAACAACCAGTGAAAAAGTACATCTTACTGTGATCTGTCTAAAATGATGAAAGTATTATAAATACCTCCAAATGCTCTCAAGACCTATTTTACACTGAAAATGCCTGTTTTCGTTTTTGTTTGAAAAATAAATATTCTCTTAAGGCTAGGGACAGAATTCCAAAGCCATCTCTTTCATTATTTTAAAAAATGTTAGGCTTAAATAAAACAAACAAAAAAACCCCACAAAGACCAATGTGATTCAAAATAAACCCAGAATAACCAGATTTGAAAACATATTCAGAGCATTAAATTATTCGTCAAATTAATATGGGATACAATAATTATTAAAATTACATTCTCAGTAAAATAGAATTGGCTCCATTCACTAAAGCAGATTGCATTCTGTATTTAGGTTACCTGAGAAATTTTTCCAAAATTGCGCATGCAATGCTGAAAATGTCAATTCACTATCCCTTTATGCGGTATTTACCTCAAAAAACAAAAACACTTAGTAATTACCTTATAAAAGTGTGTTAAAGTCAATTCACTACAGGCAATAAATAAATGCACACAGTAAATAAGTAGTGGTCCAGGCATATGATATTTAAGAAATGTAAAATTATAATAGCCAATCTGGAGTAGTCTCTACTTTTTTGAATCAGTAGTCTCTTAACAGTAATGCATAGAAACCTAAATATGGATAAAAACCCAGAAACACTGGGGTTAGTTTACTAAAGGCAAATAGAGTATGCACTTTGCAAGTGCAGTTGCTCCAGAACTTAGTAAATGAGGTGAAGCTTCACTTTACAAAAAGTACCCAATCACATGCAAGGAAATAAAACTAAATAATATTTCTTTGCACATGATTGGATGGTGGAAGTCAGCAGAGCTCCCCTTCATTTACTAAGCTCTGGAGCAACTAAGCTTTCAAGGTGCACAGTATATTTGCCTTTAGTAAATCAACCTCATACAATATATTTACTTTCTCCTGTTATTTCCTCGTACAAAGGTGTGGGACCTAATTTGTTAGGAAAGGGGTGTCATCAATATAAAGATTTGGCAGATGGATACCAGAGTGACACTTTCAAGAACATCAGAGAATGATGACCAAACAGACATGCCCAAAGATATAGCAATGACTTTACCAAAAATCACAGCAAAATAGACTTTAATCACTTGCCGACCGCGTCACGTAGAGTACAGTGGCAGAATGGCTCTCCTGCGCTGGATCATGTAGTACGTGATCCAGCACCTCCGGGTAAGGGGCGGGCGCGGCTGCATAAGTCACAGCACAAGCCGATCAGTGAGTGCCAGCCAATGATTGACTGCCGACACCGGCAAAGAGGTTGACAGGACAGAGCTCTGTGAATGTAAACAGTAAAGCTCTGTCCTGTCAGCGGGGATGTGCAAAGCAGAGAATAAAAATGAGCACATTCCTTGATCGCCCTAGATGTTAGCCCCTTCCCAGCCAGTGTCGTTAGCACAGTGACAGTTTTATATTTTTAGATTGTCACCGGTTCCCACAAAATTTCAAAAGTGTCAGATCGCCCGTCATACTATCACAGTCCCGCTATAAGTTGCTGACCCCGCCATTACTAGTATAAAAAATAAAGAAAGAAAAAAATATTCCAGTATATATCCCATCGTTTGTAGACGATATAACTTTTGCGCAAAACAATCAATATACACAGCAGGAAACATATAGAAAGAGTGTGAGGCATATCTATCTGGTGAGTTTTTTTCCTTTGGGAGTGGATTCACAGACACAAGTGGTGTAGTGAAGGAGCATAATTACATTTTCAAGATTAAGCATATTTGTTGGAAGCACTCGAGTTTTCATCACCTGGATTTCTTTATCACTTGTACTTTGCTTTATGGACTTTTTATTCATGAATATTGTTTTATGGACTTTTATATATGATTCACTGCACATATATTTCATTACTTTTGTTGCTTGATTATACGTTTTGGATACATAGGATTACTATATTTATCATTTGTCCACTTTCACTTGGTGGAATATTATTTATATACACATTATAGTGTTTTTGATTTGTATATCACTTGTTAGAACAGTTTTTGCATAAACAGAGCGCTACTATTTTTTCACTTAAAGCAGAGTTCCACCCAAATTTGGAACATCCGCTTTATCCACTCCTCGCCCCCTTACATGCCACATTTGGCATGTAATTTTTTTTGGAGGGGGGTGGGTGCTTCAGTAGGAGTGGGACTTCCTGTCCCACTTCCTCCTTTCGCCCTGGGCTCGCCTAGGCGATACGTCATATCGCCTTGTGGCAGCCCCTCCCTGTAGGCGATCACCTGGGATGTGACAGGTCCCAGGCGATCGCCTGTCCATTCAGAGAGCGCTGCGCCGTTCGCGCATGTGCAGTGAGTGCCCGGCCGTGAAGCCGAAAGCTGTCACGGCCGGGTGCCCACACAATGAATGGAGGCACCGGCGGAGAAGGGGGGGAGAGGAGCGGAGCTCCAGGCGTCGCGTCGCTGGACAGTGGAGAAGGTAAGTGTATGTTTATTAAAAGCCAGCAGCTACACTTTTTGTAGCTGCTGACTTTTAATAAACATAAAAAAAGGCTGGAACTCCCCTTTAAAATTCACATACCACATTGTTTCAATTTTAAGTAGCAGCTTCAGGATTATTTGTTCTAATTCCATCTGGGCGCAGTGGTGGTTTGGGGAGTTAATTAGGGGGCGTGTTTAGCCCTCCTTACCAGCTTTTACAGGAAACACATATAGTCTATTCTATACCTTACATGCAAATATCTTACTTCCCAAACATCAAGTGCTAGTCTGAAAAAAAATGTAAGTTGTTACAAAAAGATTCTTATTTGTATGCAATCTATTTATATATAGAAGGGGGGTTACTCATGAGCCATCGCTGACCTGCAGAACCTACCGGGTGAGCAGATTTTCTTGTTACAGACTACGATTGCAATTAAAACTCCCTTTGATTATGTTTTAAATGTATATATGCTGTTTTCTATTGTTCTATTGTTAGTTCATTGTATTATCTGCCACACAGATTGTTCCTCCTGAAGAAGCGGCTGAGTCTGCAAAACCGGTAGAGGATTTTGCCACACTCCACCGCAACATAAAACTCCACGGGGTTACCCGTTAGTAGTAATTTGTTGTATTTTGGGTGGGGTTGGCTTGTGTTTTTATACTGTATGTTGAATTTTATATGTAATAAATATTTTTTATGATACCATATGTGTCAATGTTATTAGTACCGAGAAGGTCCAACCAATCCCTACTCTAGGTGACCACACACTGGTCCAGGCAGCCTCAGCAACTGCCACCAAGTGTTCACTTGGTATAACTTTTCTATATATAGAAGTGTATTATTCCCCCAGTCCTCAGCTTTACCAAGGTACCTGTTTTGAGTTTTGTAGACCAACTGCAGTGCAGTAAAGTTTCTAAAATAAAAATGTATCCAACTGAACCATATCACCATTAAATGCTGGCCTGAGAGTACCATATACTACAATGCGTATACACCGAAACCTCTAGTGAACAAAAAATAACTGCACTGCTTGCTCTCAATAAACAGTTTTAATAAACACACTTTAGTATAAATGAGATAAAATGCAACCTTAATCCATAATCAATCAACAGAATGCCTTGCAAAAATAGTGTAAGGTCTGACAATGAATTGTGGCAATATAATTCATACCAATGCTCAAAGAACCTTATGAGTTCCAGTATTTTCTCTTTTTGGTTCCCTACTGACACCGTGGACCACATTTGCACTTTATTTACATGATTGGGGTTAGCATATGGACGAACTTGAATGTTGGAGATTTTGACGCACATTTAAGGTACAGTATGTTGTCTTATAAAGTGCCCCGTACTTATTTATATTTCTAACTCCCTATGAAGTTGCCTAGAAGCACAATATATGCAGAGCTAATTGCAAATACAATCTTATGAACTAATCTTGGTAATAGGTGGCCTTAGGAATTCACTTGTTTACTACGGTCATTTTTATTATATTTGTTTAGTTGCTTCACTAGGATTTTTTTTTATCAAGAATATGTAGCAGAATACATATTGGCCTAAATGTATGAAGGCTTTTATTTATTTTTTATTTTTTATTGGATATGTTTTAAAGCTGAAAGTAAAAAAATATAGTTTTTTTTTTTCAAAATGTTCGGTCTTTTTTCGTTTATAGCACAAAAAAAAAAAAAAACACAGTGGTAAATGAGTAAATACCACCAAAAGAAAGCTCTATTTGTGTGGAAAAAAATATATCAATTTTTTTTGGGTACATTGTTGCACGACCGCGCGATTGTCAGTTAAAGTAACGCAGTGCCAAAAAGGACCCGTGAGTTAAAGGATAACTAAAGACAATTAAAAAAAAAAAATTGTATAGAGTAATGGATTAGAACCCCTGTCAGTATTATTTTTGCCATCTGTGTCCTTTTGGGGAGATTTCACCACTATTAAAGCGGAGTTCCACCCAAAAATGGAACTTCCGCTTTAAGGGAAGCTGACCCCCTGACATGCTACATTTGGCATGTCATTTTTTTTTTGGGGGGGCGAAGACCCTCTTTTTAGAGGGTTCCAGCTCCCAATTCCTCCCGGGGCACCACGGCACCAGAAGGAAGTTCACCATACGGACACATCGGACACTTTTGACACATTTTTGGGACCATTCACATTTATACAGCGATCTGTGCTATAAAAATGCATTGATTACTGTATAAATATGACTGGCAGGGAAGGGGTTAACACTAGGGGGCGAGGAAGGGGTTAAATGTGTTCCCTGGAAGTGATTCTTACTGTGGGGGGAGGGGACTGACTGGGGGAGGTGACCGATGGTTGTCCCTATGTACAAGGGACACACCATCGGTCTCCTCTCCCTGACAGGACGTGGATCTGTGTGTTTACACACACAGATCCATGGTCCTGCTCGGTTACTGGGCAATCGCGGGTGCCCGGCGGCCATCGTGGCTGCCGGGCACGCGCATCGGGTCCCCAGTGACGCGGCGGGCGCGTGCCCGCCCTCTAGTGGCTTTGGAAGGCGCAACGTCATATGATGTCTGCCCAGAACAACAGAGTCTTCCGCCCTCTGTCATTTGACGACGATGAGTGGTTGACAAGTGGTTAATGCAGCTAGAGCTATGTGTTACTCAAGGGGGACGCAGCGACTGTACACACACAGGTACAGGTCCTAATTTAACAGGCATGCTGGTGCAGGTAAGCTGCCCAGATGCACACTGTCTATCTTTGATGCTATATTCCTGCACCCACATGCTTGGGGGGGGGGATCTGTCAGTTAGGCTGTATGGGGCCCCATGATTTCTAACAGCAGCCTTGCAGTCTTCTCACTGGGCTTAAAAATTGATTCCCAAAGTTTGCTAACCTTTAAAACCCATTAGCTAAACTAAATATAAGAAATAAACATGCTTAGTTAAATGAAATATTTATTGAAGTTATACAAATTTGACATTTCTAAAACTCCTGTAGGAAATGTATAAGGCAGCAGGTAGAAAACATACTGTACATGCTAAGTACAAGTTAAAAAAGCTGTTGTCATCAGCAACATTAAAGGATGTTAAGAACATGATGTGGTTTATAAAACATGCTGGTCAATTATCTAAATGCTTTTTAAGTGCCTACCTACAGTAGACTTCAGTAGATCTATGAAATAGCATAATGACTTAGCAGCCCATACTAGCTATTTTCCTGGATGCCTAATCAGCAGCATGATGGCTTAAACATTGAACATATGTTGGAGTAAATCAACTTAATTTTAATATTGTTGATAACTTCTTATCCCTTTTATGTTGAACTGTAAAATTATAATTATAGTATGACACAAATTTTATTTTGCAAGGCAAGGCTTTGCAATAATATTTGGTATCTTCAAATGTTATGGCTTTCTCAGTTTTAAATGCTTCACTGCAGATCAATTTGATTCTGCAACTATAAATTGTATAGGAGAATATCTCCAAGGTGTGGAAGGTAATTGCACTTTCATCATATTTTTGTACCTTAGAGGTAGAAGCGATAAGTGTTATTTTTTATTGGTGTAGCAGACTCAGCTTGTTGAAGGAAACATATATTCAAATAAGTGTTGGCCTACATTTCTTAAAAGGTAATACAAAGCTGCTCCTAAATAAAGAGAAAAAAGCATTTTAAAGTACTACGAACCCTAAAATAAAGTTGGTCTGTAAGTGGGAGTGTTCAGTATCTCAGACCCTACAAATGTCAGGCTTTCTACAACATAATAGCAAAAGCCAGACTAGAATAAAGCATCCAAAAATTAAAGCTACAATAGCAATATACATTATATAGTATATGTACATGAGGGTAGGTATATTTGCTCATTACATATGCAGCTTTGATCTCAGTAAATAATGTGTTCTGTAATAACACTGGCAGCCGTATTCAGAAAAAATGTTTAAAGTGTAAATAGTATATAATCGCACTAATGTTTTACACATGGTATATTCATTTTTAATCAAATAAATATATGTCACAGTACTGTATATGGACATTGCTGGTTTTGATGTATGTGGGAACATATTTAGGGCTAATTTTTACTTAGACTTTAACACACATGAAAGCGCCTACCGCTTAACCGCTTGCCGACCAGCAGCCATCATAATACTGCGGCAGGTCGGCTTATTCCCGCGGACCATTGTTGGTGTACTTCAGTCCCTTTAAGTGGGATAGCGAGTGCGCATGCCCACTGCACAGCGGGGGGTGCCAATGCATGTGACCGGTGGTCGCGATGACCGCCAGCCACGAGTGATCACGGGCACGAGAGGAAGAACAAGGACGTGTGTGTGTGTAAACGCACACTTCCCTGTTCTGAGAGAAGAGCAGATGCAGATGGTGAGTTCCTACAAGCTTTGTTGCCTTTTATTAGTAAAACAGGATAAAAGAACAACAAGACACAGCAAAAAATCTAAACACGCACTGACGCATTTCACATTAATACTTAGTGCTTAATCATAGCTAAATATTACATGTTTACTGACCCTCCGTCTCCATCATGACACCTGTCAGTGCTGCAAGGGGGAACACATGGGGATCAAAGCTGAAGGAAGGGGGGTCTGATTGTGGAAGGGGGTGATCAAATTAGCGGGGGGACAAAATCACTGGAACCGAGAGGGAGAGGAAGAGACGATGGTTACAGTGCAGGGGGATTCACGGGGGATCGGTTCCAGTAATTGCTCCCCACTCTACCGGTCGAGTGGACTGCCAAAAAGCTGTATAGGCCTCTTATTGAACATAAGACAGAATGACTGGTGCTACCCCCTTTTTAGCGGCCCTGGCAGCCTGTATATCATATACTGTATCTACCACCACCTGTAGGGAATATGTACAATTTATTTTTATTTTTTTAAAGTAATACACTTATAGTGTGCTTTATGGTTTTCTCCCTGTTGGATTCTTTACCAGTTTTCTCTTTATGCTCCCAGGAGGTGCTGTGAACCCAGAGGGTCATAGTCATGTACAGCTCTGCATTAGTGCTTATCCTGATTTGCTGGACTCCCTTTTTTTAAGGGCCAGTTCACACCACATGCTGTCCAGTGCATTTTTTTTTCTCAAAACTGCATGGAAAGTAGGTTATATGCTTTTCAATGGCATAGTTCACACCAGTGCTTTCAGTTCCAGAAAAAAAAGTAGAACATGCTGCATTTTACCTACACTGGACTGTACTGGAACGCTGTAAAATGCCCCAAAACGCACCAGTATGCACTAGAATGCACCTAAATGCACTGGAACACAATTGTCATTATTTAAGGTTAAGAAAAAAGTGGGGTGAAAAAAAGCACTGGACTGCATCAAAAACGTAACAAAAATGCACTGGAACGCATCAAAAACCCATCAAAAACGCGTATGCAAAAAAGCACCTGGAACGCATACGGATTGCGTTTCTATGGTGTGAAGTGGCCCTGAAGGAATATGTTTTAACCATGAGTTGCTTTTCATAGAGTTTGTTATCACAAGGGTGTAAATCTATGCTATTGCTTTGTAGCTAACTTTCCATGTCCTAAACGTTCTTAGGCCCCGTTCACACCTATGCGAATTGGTTGCGGCTTAGACCGCATCCAATTCGCATAACATTATAAAATACATTGATTTTAATGAGGCTGGTTCACATATGTGCGATGCATTCGCACTGCGCATTGCCCAAAAAACATGTGCGTTTTCTAGGCATTGCGGTGCGGCTTAGGTGCGAATTCAGGCCCATTATCTTCTATGGGCACGCATCTGATTTGCACATGTGTTCAGTTCTCATCAGGATTTCTTTCCTTCACCTCACTACACTTCCCCCCTCCCCCTCCTCTCTCCCAGGTCACCAAATTTGCAGCTAAAAACGGAGATGATCTGCTGAACAGTTCTCTTATCTTTTTGCAGAGATAAGAGAGCTGGAACTTGCACTGCACAAGTGTGAACCCAGCCTAAAATGTGGCCTGCTTTGCCTACAATGTAAATACTGAAAAACAATTAGCTTTTTGTACTTGTTTTTGATGCTCACATTTGATTGTCCTGGCATTGTCTACTGGTGAAACTCCTTACTGTGTAATTTTTTCACATTTTGACTGTCCTCCAAGAGTCCTCCAAGGTCCAGCTGTCTGGTCCAGTCTGTTAATAACTGGTCCACCTTCGAGCCATAATTGACCCTGCAGTATTTTGTCCATTTTGCCTACATACTATAATGCATGAAATACGGTCTTAGAAGTACACAAGCATAAAGTATCCCAGAGGTGTGGCTTTTAAAAGCCTATTCACACTGGTATGATGTATGTTAAGACAAAGTACCACAACACAAATTGTATGGGCTTGCACATTTTTTTTTTTCAGTGCAGTAAACCACAAATCAGAGAAGGTACAGATCTGTGCACTGTGGTGTGTTAATTAGGTGCACTAAGGTGCCGTTCTGTGAAAGCACCAAACTTAGCTCTCTGTGTTACCGTGTGTTAATGCAATACACTAGTATAAATGGACCCTAAAGGTGAAAAGTGGACTAGCAGTGCTTACAGAACAAGTAAAGGCGCAAAAACTAGAAGTTCTACTGTACCCCAACATGTACATAAAAGAAAGTCCATAGGAAGTTCATGAATCATGTTTATAATAAGAGTCCATATACTAAGGGCTGCCACCACATAGGAATAAAAGCCAGATTCCAGCAGAGCTGAAAGAAAAACGAGGGGAAAGGCACCTCTAAAGCCGCTTACACACGATCGGTGTTACCGATGAAAACAGTCCGATGGATTTTTTTCATCGGACAAACCGATTGTGTATGGGCCCCATCGGTCTTTTTTCCATCGGTGTCAAAAAATAGAACATGTTTTAAATTTTTCCGATGGCTAAAAAACCGATAGCAAATTCCGATCATCTATGGGCAAGTCCATCGGTTAAAAAACCCACGCATGCTCAGAATCAAGTCGACGCATGCTCAGAAGCATTGAACTTAATTTTTCTCGGCTCATCGGAGTGTTTTACGTCACCGCGTTTGGAACGGTCGGTTTTTTGACTGATGGTGTGTAGGCAAGACTGATGGAAGTCAGCTTCATCGGTTTTCCGATGGAAAAATCCATCCGTTTTAAAACCATAGGAAATCTGATCGTGTGTACATGGCTTTAGTGTAGGATAAAAAGCTATTTATTGGAACAACATCCAGATGCTTGAGAAAGGAGCGCAGCTGCCGTAACACACACGCAGAGCGCATGCTTGGAAACGCGTCGTACTCCGGTGACGTCATCCCTCCACGCTGCCTGACCACCTGCACACCAAGCCTCGCTTTGGTTCCCTTCACCGTACGGCCATTTTCCATCACAGCTGTGAACAGTGGAGACCCAGTGCCTTGTGGAGATAGGAGCGGAGGAGTCTGACTCCCCACCGATGACATCTCTTAGGATTTTCTTCACACAGATGTGCCTGTTTATTACTACATACATGTGAGTTGCCAACTGGATGTTGTTCCAAAAAATTGCTCTTAATCCTACACTTAGAGGTGCCTCTCCCCTTGTTTTTATTTCCGAACCTAAGACAGTCTACACATTTTTTGTTTATTTTTTTGATCCTATTATATTGCATAGTAGAATCATATACAGACAAAACAAATAATTATATTAATAATAATAATAATCATCAGCATAATACAATATCCTAATCATCATCCTGCATTTCAACCTTTACATTATAATTATTTTTCTAGATTAAATTCTAGGCCAAGCTGTTTTGAAAACATCCTCAAATATTTCATCAAAGCGCTGTCATCACTGCATGGGCATCACTTCTATCACACAGCACAACAAGATGTCCTTGCAATCTTTTGCTGTCAACGAGAAATATTTGAAAAGTGCTTTGCAATGTCACCTTTCATACTTAACTGTTTAATTTTTTATTTTGCAAAGCCTCTTGGAAAGTAGAATTGAAAGTTGACAAGAAGTACATAGAACTGTGTTTATAGTCTTCAAAATGGACATTGCTTTGGATTTATATTTATGCCCATGAAACTGTATGTATGTTGAATTTGGTACAACAGAACAGCCATAAATATGTTGTTTGTAGTCAAGCTGTTTTGCGGAGAAGATTATTTAATTAATAATGAGTAATGAACATTAACATGTTGCTCATTTTAATTAAAGCTCTCCCATATAATCTATTTTAGCAAGATGCTATTTGTCATTACACATGACACATTTGTGACAAACACTTATGGAGCCCATTTGCTTCAATCAATGACCTTATTATGTTTTATTTTTTATCTAAGTACATCAGGTGTCATGCTAATAATCGGGAATGTAAAGGTAAATCTAGTTTATACTATGTTGTTTGCAAGCAACACAAGGGTACCCAAATTCACCTTTTGTAATATATGTTGCTAAGCAAATAAAACATTGCACACCACCAATCAAATGAAGGCCGACAGCTGCCCTTCTTTGTCCAAGCAATGTGAATTGCTTTAGCTATAAAAAAATTATATTATATCAGCATACTGATTTGTTACAAGCGCATGTTAGATTACATCATGATGCGTAAGGAGTGAACACAAAAGAGATACTAGTCTGCTCTACCACCCAGCAGGGAGATCAACATAAACCAAGCTAAGGCTTGGCTATTCTTGGTTATATTACACAGTGGGGGAGATTTACTAAAGCTGGTGCACTCAGAATCTGGTGCAGCTGTGCATGGTAGCCAATCAGCTTCTAACTTCAGCTTGTTTAATTAAGCTTTGGCAATAAAAATCATGAAGCTGATTGGTTTCTATGCAGAGCTGCACCAGATTTTGCACACTCAAGTTTTATTAACCTCCCTGGCGGTATTCCCGAGTCTGGCTCGGGGTAAGGTTTCAGTACCATTAGCGGTAACCCCCGAGCCAGACTCGGGCTGAATCGCAGGATACAGGGAGAGTTACTTACCTTGTTCCCTGGATCCTGCCGTGTCTCCCCGCAGTGTGTGCGAGCCGTGTCTCGCTCGATTCACACACAATGCCGCCGAGCTCCGTTCCCTGCGATGTTGTGGCGCATGGGGGCGGAGATCGGCGCCAAATTCAAAAAAGTAAAAAACAATACACATACAGTATACTGTAATCTTACAGATTACAGCACTGTATAAAAAAATTACACATCCCCGTTGTCCCTAGTGGTCTGTCCAGTGCCCTGCATGCACTTTTAGATAATAAAAACTGTTCTTTCTGCCTGGAATTTGGGGATTGTCCATAGCAACCAAAAAGTGTCCCTTTACATCAAAAGTGGTTTTAGACCAGCTAGAAAACAGCGATTATAAATTAGAATCACTCGCAGAATTGAGCAAAAACGATTTGTGGGGAAATTCATCATCAAACACTAAATCTAATGACAATTCTGCAACTGAGCAAATTTCAGTGTTTTTGATTTGATCACATTATTGAATAATTTTTATTATTATTATATTATTATTTGTTATAATTATTTATAGTTATTTATTATATTATAATTTATGATTTTGTGTTTCAAACTTTATCATACCCGGGATGTCTACTAGACTCTTGTTTGGACAGATTTAAGTGAGTTATTCCTAAGAATTACTGGCCTACAATATAAAACGCCAAATTTCCATGCAAAATAATTGTACCGCTTTCAGCACCTAAAATCTGACATAATAATACCGCCAGGGAGGTTAAATAAACCAATGTGCGGAGAACCTTCAAAAAGGCCCCATCACCTACCTCTAAAAAAAAAAAATCAGGTAAAAGCACTCTAAATTCTTACTTTTCTTGCTTGTAGAGTTTGACCTTTTCATAATTAATTTGTATTCCACCCACAATGTGCCTTTTACCCCTTTTGCTTCTACCAGCATGTAAACCGACTCCAGGCAGATATAGCAACCAGGAGTCTGTTTACATTTTTACTTCCGGCTACCAGATATCTAGTAAGAGCGATTGGAGTGACTATAAAGCCGCCCAATCAGTTCTACGTGTACAGTAATGGCCCTATTCAACTCTAGGGGGACACAATGCAAGGGTGCAGCCAGCGCTTAATGGAAATGCCAGATTGGACTGCTACAGAGGTAAATATGCAGAGTTGAGGGCTAGTGGAATTAAAGCTCAAGAGAGCGTGATGTTTGTTAAGCTATCCTTTAACCACTTAAGGACCGGAAGATTTTTCCCTTTAATGACCAGGCCATTTTTTGCGATACTGCGTAACAAGTGTTGTCCTTTTTTGCCACAAATACAGGGGGTCCCTGACTTACGAATGCCCGACTTACGAACTACTCCTACTTACAAACGGGACGCTGCGGGGACCATCTGCCATTCTGCGCATGCGCGGCCAAGCGGAGCCTCGGAAAACATCGGAAAATGTCAGAAATGTCCGTAATTGGCCACGCATGCGCAGAACAGCATTTGACGGAACATCGGAATACATCGGAAATGTCCGTAATTGCCGTTCTGCGCATGCACGGTCGACTCACGAAAATTTCCGGATTACAAACAACAGGAAAGTCCCCAACTCGTTTGTATGTCGGGGACCCCCTGTAGAGCATTCTTTTGGTGGTATTTTATCACCCCTGCAGTGTTTATTTTTTGCGCTATAAGTAAAAAAATATCGACAATTTTGAAAAAAAAACAATATCTTTAACTTTTTGCTATAATAAATAAAATAAAAAAATAAAAAAACGAATTTCTTCATCAGTTTAGGCCAATATGTATTCTTCTACATATTTTTCAGCTATAGCTGTTAAAGGGACTGACATACGGCTATTCACAGGAACGAGACAACCTGCTGCAGTTTAATGATGGCGGCTGGTCGGCAAGCGGTTAAATCTGGAATGATGCCAGACAGGAACCTTTTAATTATCAAGATGTTCAAACAGAAGAGAATCAATGTTGTTCTGAAATAAGGATCTTTGAAATCACTTAAAGTGGAACCAAGGCTGCTTTGTTAAAAAGGGCTGACAGGTAGGCATTTTTTAATGACAGAAGGGACTGTGTATGTCTCTTCTGCTCTATAAGTTTCTACTTGCCCATCAGCAATTTTCTTCTATAAGTGTACACTGAGCCATGCATGCACAGTATAGTGTACAGTCTTAGCATAATTCTGTGCTGGGACAAAAGTAACTCCCGTGTGCATTCCACAGAGCGGTTCCCTACCTCCTTTTTGGCGGTCCCCCGCAGATGCTGTCCTCTCCCTTCTCTGAGTGCCCCTACGACACTGTGCGCAAGCCTGGCTGTGTGTGCCCATAGACACACACAGCACCAGCAAGCCACACCCCAGCTCCCTTCTCACAGGTGTTTGACTGATGGCCTATGGCTGCTTCTGCCAATGAAGAGGTTTAGAGGCTACTCTGTGCAATATCATTACAGAGCAGGTAAGTATAAAATATTTTTATTGTATGAAAAATAAGCCTTTAACCTCCCTGGCGGTATTCCCGAGTCTGGCTCGGGGTGAGTTTTTACTACCAAAAAGGGTAACCCCGAGCCAGACTCGGGATCGCATCGCAGTATCCAGGGAAAGTTACTTACCTTGTCCCCTGGATTCTGCGATGTCTCCCCGCAGTGTGTGCGAGCCGTCTCCTCGTTCGATTCACAAAGTGCCCGAGTGCCGAGCTCCGTTTTCCCTGCGAGCGTTGCGACGCACGGGGACGGAGCACGGCGCCATATTCAAAAAATGTAAAACACAATATACATACAGTATACTGTAATCTTACTAATTACAGTACTGTATACAATAATTACACATCCCTTTTGTCCCTAGTGGTCTGTCCAGTGTCCTGCATGCAGTTTTATATAATAAATACAGTTTTTTCTGCCTGGAAACTGGAGATTGTCCATAGCAACCAAAAAGTGTCCGTTTACATCAAAAGTGGTTTTAGACCAGCTAGAAAACAGCGATAATAAATTAGAATCACTTGCAGAATTGAGCGATAGCGATTTGTGGGGAAATTCGTTATCAAACACTAAATCTAATGACAGCGACAATTCTGCAACTGAGCAAATTTCAGTGTTTTTGATTTGATTACATTATTGAATAATTTTTATTATTATTATATTATTATTTGTTATAATAGTTTATAGTTATTTATTATGTTATAATTTATGATTTTGTGTTTCAAACTTTATCATACCCGGGATGTCTACTAGACTCTTGTTTGGTCAGATTTAAGTGAGTTATTCCTAAGAATTACTGGCCTACAATATAAAACGCCAAATTTCCATGCAAAATAATTGTACCGCTTTCAGCACCTAAAATCTGACAGAATCATACCGCCAGGGAGGTTAATGCAGGAACTGCATTAAAGTGTTTTTCAGTCAAATCTAGTAAGGAGGGAGCAGGAGGTGTGGCCAAGTCATGCTTTGTGTGTTAATGGCCACAGAGAGCCTGGCTTAAGCCCCGTACACACGGTTGGACTTTTGGCCAACAAACTTCATTTTGAGCAAGTTGGACCAACAATCCGACCGTGTGTACGCTTCATCGGACAAACTTTTTTTGCTTTTTTCTTGTTTTCATCGGACAAAAGTTGGGCCTGCAAACGGACAAACTTTTGCCCAACAAAAGTCCGATGGAGAAAAGTCCGACCGTGTGTACAGAAAACCATCGGACTTTTGTCCGATGGACAAAACAACTAATGTTAAAATCAACCAACAATAGCAGAAGTTGACCAAAGGGTGGCGGTAAAGAGCAGAAAAGAGCAGAAAAATCACGTGATGTTGCAAAAAGTTTTGGGAAAGTTTGCAGAAAAGTCCGAGCATGTGTATGCTATGGGTGTTCCCGACCAACTCCGTTCGGACAAAAAACCACGGAAAAGTCCGATGGAAGTCCGACCGTGTTTATGGGGCTTAAGGAGCAAGCCCATACAAGGGCCACCAGAGGAAACGGCTTCTTCTTATATTGGCACACACAGAAGGGGAGGAGAGTGCCATCAGGGGGCCCAGAAGAAGGGGTTCAGGGCTGCTCTGTGCAATACCATTGCACAGAGCAGGTAAGTATAACACATTTGGCATTTTAGAAAAAAAGTAAACTTTATATTCACTTTAGGTAAAAATGGTTTGCGTTTATAACCACTTTAAGACTCTCCGGTGTTGGAAGAAAAGCAGGAGAAGATGAAAGTACTTGCAAAGGAGAGGAGAGCTGACACGACAGCACTCAAGTAGATTGCTTTGCTAGGTAATAGACTTGCAATTTGTTTTGTTATGAATTCATTTTCAGATGAAATTTGGCATATTCATTCATTTGGAAGCATCAAATTAACGAAAGACTCTTTTAATGAATGCATACTAAAATAAATTGTCAGAAAGAATGAAAATCCGAAAGAACAAGAATCTGAAAGAATGAAAATTTGAAAATACAAAAATCCGAAAGAACGAAGAAGGATCCAACCTATGAGTTTAAAGAATCAACTCAGATCAATTCATTTTTCGTATTTTCTATTATAATTAT
Organism: Rana muscosa; assembly: GCA_029206835.1. NCBI lineage: Eukaryota > Metazoa > Chordata > Amphibia > Anura > Ranidae > Rana > Rana muscosa. Next base: position 142,756,598 of record CM055122.1, read on the forward strand.
GTTATTAACTATTATTATAGTTTTTATTATTATTATTATAATTTATTATTATTTATTATTATAAACTATTAAATTGTAGGTAAAATAGCTGAAGTCATTCATTCTTTTACTCAGTTGTCTGCACCATAGCAGCTAATTTGGGATAGATTCGATTTACATTTTATTTGGAATTTCCTTTCAAATTTGGCTAAAGTAACCGTTATGCCCTGTACACACGATCGGATTTCCGATGGAAAAAATCTGATGGAATTTTCCATTGGAAATCCGATGAAGCTGACTTCCATCAGTCTTGCATACACACTGTCAGACTAAATTCCGACCGTCCAAAACGCGGTGACGTAAAACACTACAACGAGCTGAGAAAAATTAAGTTCAATGCTTCCAAGCATACGTCGACTTGATTCTGAGCATGCGTGGATTTTTCTACTCCAATGGAAAAAAGTCAGATGGGGCCCACACACGATCGGAAAATCCGATCGTGTGTACAGGGCATAAGTGAACATAACGAATATGAATGCATCCAATGTCACAAATTATCCAAAGTAACGAATGCCGCATCTAAACAAATGGAACGGAATGAATACGAATGCATCCAAAGTTACGAATGATCCGAAATAACGAATGGCAATCATAGCAAATGATGCGAAAAACAATAAAAAACAAAAAACAAATGAAACGAAAACAAATCTAAACACATTTTTTGGTAGTGCATATGTCCACTAGGTATCTCTGCCATAAAGTTCTAATGTGCAGTGTGTACAAGCACATTATGGCAAATACCCCCCAGGGGGCCCAAAAGTTTTTATTTGGTTGGGCGGTTTAGTTCCATTTTAATATAATCAAAAAACTCAACTTGAAAAAGCAAAATTGCTACCCTACAGATTAACACATACTTTTTTTTATACCTTTTTTATTGTTAATCACCTATCACACGATTTTCTGCTCGGCCTCGCTATGCTAATAGCAAAGTTCACATGGAACAGATCTGAAAGCTGCTAGTCAGAAGAGGAAGCTGTACTGTGGTCACCTTTTATTGCATAGTCACAGCATGGACAGATCCTCTTGCATTGTGGACTTTTTTGACTAGTTCACATGAAGAAGTGCCGTCATACTACATGTTTGAATGAGTCCTCGCCTGCTAGGAAAGTCATTCCGACACAATAAACTGTACAGAACAGATATTTTCACATGAATGGTTATATTGTTTTTTTTTTTTTTTTTTTAAGAAATTGCACTGGGGTTATTATATTTTATGGTCATTTCAGAGATAATTATTTTATTTTAATTCCCTGTATATTCTGCATCCTAATTTTAGTCTTAGCAGAGTGAAACCTCTAAGTGTTAATTATAGTAATATCACAATACTGTGAGAATTAGCAGATACTAACAGTTAGTGTAAGTGATTTCAAATTCCATTTTCAAGTTTCTCAGATTGCAGGAATATGTTTAATGAATTTTCTTTTAGTTCAACTTTCCTTTCGACACCTCTAAATTTATATAAAGATCACCTATTCATAACAAAGGCTGCAACTGCTGATCTTTAAAAAAATGCTATTTGCATGGCTGTCCCAATCTTCCATCTAGACTACATTTGAATCACATTTACTGCACTATACATGCAACAACTGAAAACTCCCAATCTGCAAAAATGTTTTGTGGTCAATGACTCGAGAACTGGTCATCCAAGCAACTTGAATTTCCAGGAGGTCAGCAAAGGAAGCTTTTGCATTTCCCCAATGAGAGATTTCCTTAAAGCAGAGGTCCACACTGAAAAAAACTTTACATTAAAAATCCAAAAAAAAAAAAGAAAAAAATTAATAGAAAAATAAATAAATTATACTCACCCTAAATGCCTGTTGCTATGCGGAAGTCCCCTAATCTGCCTCTAATGTTCCTCTTCTTGTCCGCGGTGGGTCTCCTTCCGCTTCCTCTTCTTGTGAATGGGCCGCGCTGCCTTCTGGGAACTGTGTGTATCCCAGGAGGCAAGCCGCCCATTCACAAAGCGCCGTGTGAGTGGCGCATGCGCAGTAGGAAACAGGCAATGAAGCCTTACGGCTTCACTGCCTGTTTCCCTTACTCAGGATGGAGGAGCCGGGACCTGCCAGCAGCGATCAATCGCCACGGCGGCACCGACATCGCGGGCGAGTAGGACAGGTAAGTGTCCTTATTAAAAGTCAGCAGCTACACTGTTAGTAGCTGCTGACTTTTTTTTTTTTCCTGCACCTCCGCTTTAAGTCCCTCTCAGATGGAGCAGATCTGTCCAAGCAGAATCCACCTGCTCAGCCGGGGATCTCTCCCCTGATCCCAGATGCGCAGGCAGATGACAGGTCCGTGTCCGCTCCACTTTGCAGAGCGGACAAGACACAGCCTGATCTCCTCTATGGGGCTGTCGGATGGAAACAAACTGCATGTCCATTTCCATCCGATTGTCATCCAGTCTGTATCGCCATACGTCTATTTTTAGCGGATCGGATCGGATGCCGGCAAGTGTCAGCGGAAAATTCATGGGATTGTATTATTTTTTTGGTTTAACTAGATGTACTTATGTCTTTTTTCAACTTGACTATGTAACTATATGACATGCGCCGCCCCATAGAGGTCAATGGGTGGTCCGATCGGGTCCACTTGAAAAACTGACAGGCGGACCCAATCGGTCCACTGGTGTGAAAGGGGCCTTAAGGAGGACCTGAAGTTGTGCCTCAAAAAAAGGCAAATGACTAGTCAACAGTATTGCCTGTGATCTTACTGCAGCTGACCTTTAACCACTTGTCCACCAAGGACGTCATATGACTTTGACGGGGGATATCTGAATGATGCCTGCAGCTACAGGCATCATTCAGATATCCTTCTCTTCTGCCAGTGATTCTGCGCACCATAAGAATGATCATAGCGGCAGTTCCACCGCTTGATCATTCTTATAGGCGGCGGGAGGGGACACCCCCCCTGCCGCCGCCATCCGGTGCTTCTCCGTGCTCTCCCGTGGCATCGGGGGCCCGGAGAACGAATCGGCCGGCGCCGGCTCAGGACGATAAAAATGGTCACCAGTCATCTCTATGACCGTCGGAGTCTCGGGTGCGACGTTGTGACGTCACGCCCAGTACCCGGAAGTAAACAAAGCCGCAATTGCGACTGTCAGCATGAGATCGGTGAATTTTTTTTCACCGATCTCATGCTTTCCAGCCTGGAGGAGGTCTTATTGACCCCGCATCTCTCCATAAAGAGGACCTGTCACAATGATTCCTATTACAACTGATTTTTACATTCCTTATAATAGGAATAAAAGTGATCCAAAAAAATTTTTTTTTTAAAAAAGTGACAAAATAAAAAAAAATCTGTAAAAAAAAAAAAAAAAAAAAAAAAGTAAAACGCCCCTGTCCCCGGTAGCTCGCGCTCAGAAGCGAACATGCATGTAAGTCCCGCCCACATATGTAAACGCCGTTCAAACCCCACATGTGAGGTATCGCCGCGCGCGGTAGAGTGCGAGCAACAATTCTAGCACTAGACCTCCTCTGTAACTCGAAAATAGTAACCTGTAAAAAAAATGAAAGCGTCGCCTATGGAGATTTTTAAGTACCGAAGTTTGGCGCTATCCCATGAGTGTGCGCAATTTTAAAGTGTGACATGTTAGGTATCTATTTACTCGGCGTAACAGCATCTTTCACATTATACAAAAAAATTGGGCTAACTTTACTGTTTTGTTTTTTTTAATTTGTGAAACCAATTTTTTTCACCAAAAAAAGGCGTTTGAAAAATGATTGCGCAAATACCGTGCAAGATAAAAAGTTGCAATGACCGCCATTTTATTTCCTAGGGTGTCTGCTAAAAAAATTATATAATTTTCGGGGGTTCTGAATAATTTTCTAGCAAAAAAATGATGATTTTTACATGAAGGAGAGAAGTGCCAGAATAGGCCCGGTGGAGAAAATTGGTTAATCCCTTACTGACTTACTTGTTCTGCACTGTGTCCCTGTGTGGAGGTGGCTTGGTAGAGGCAGGGCTTTGCTTTCTTGTGTCACTGTTACCCCTAATGACTAGTGTTAAATGATTAAAAAGCAGCAAGAAAACTTTAGAAAATACTGATAGACAGTATAAATGTAGCATAGAAGTGAGATCCTTGAGATGCTTCCACTGCAAATCCTCAGGTAATGCTTTCTCTCCAGCAAGTGGAACGCTAAGCAGCACAGTAGTGACACGACTGAAGCATTCACATGATCATACACTGATTAAAATTTGGTCAGTTCAGCAGGGAGTGGCCTAACTTTGATATATTTTATTCCAGTTCAACAGAAGTCAAAAGTTGGCTGGCTGAACAAAAAAGAAACTAAAGGTCTATGGCCAGCTTTAAACTGGACTCCAAGATCTTTTTTTTAAATATCCTTGCAGTACGCAAACCCCTAGAATTGCAAGGATTAACTGCTAAGCATCGAGGAATAAGCTGCAATACTTACCATATTACTGTTAATATATTAAAATGTGTAAAGTATTTCAAAGATTTACATAAACATTCTCTGAAAATAACCCGTTTATTGTCAACATGTATGATGTTACAGCATAAGAAATATTTAATGTATAAATTCTTCAGCGTAATACCAGGTTTTAGTGTGCTTTATTTTCTCAATGACTGCTTGTCATGTGCAGTGAAGTCACTAGCAATCATATAAGACAGCAAGTGCTACCGTGGTTTTAAAGAGGAGTATAGTATGCATATTTTATACATGTGTCCAGTTTTTTGTAACAAACAAACAGTAGTGGGAGAGGGGGAATTCATTTGTAAAATGGTTGTAATAAAAGATATCTCCAGCAGTCTCATCTAACATGGCCCCAGTCTCTGACTCTCTCCAGCAGCATGTTACCTTTCTCCTTCCACACTTGTAGCATGCTCACAGTCTCTGTCCATCTCCTCTGGTATGTCTTTAGTCTCTAAGGCTGCATTCACACTTCAGAGTTTCGAATCGCGGACAGATTTTCCGCGAATCTGCCTGCGAATTGAAATCGCTGACGCGTGAATGGCAAATTGTGGTACTCGCATTGGACATGTCATTCATTTGAATGACACCTCAAATTGCGGCACGGGTCTGCCACAATTGTCACGCGATAAATCGCGATTCAACCGCAGCAACACGCATTGTGGGAAGCATGTCGCCCAAAAGTAGCTCCTGAACTTTTTTTGGGTGACGTGCTTCCCGCGATGCATGTTGCCGCAATTGCAGCGTGATTTATCGTGCGACAATCGCTGCAGACCCACACAGCGATTTGAGGTTTCATTAAAATGAATGGCATGTCAAATGCAAGTCCTGCGATTTGCCATTCACACATCAGCGCTTTCAAATCGCGGGCAGATTCGCAGCAAATCTGCCCGCTATTCAAAATGCTGAAGTGTGAATGCACCCAGACAATCTTCTGTAATATTTATGCAGTCTAAAAAAAATGGAAATAGTACTGCTCAAATTCCCCCCAAAGGCTTCTATGAGTAACCGCTTGCCTACTAAACACTTTTACCCTCTTCCTGCTCAGGCCAATTTTCAGCTTCCAGTGCTGTCACAATTTGAATGACAGTTGCACGGTCATGCTACACTGTACCCATATGAGATTTTTATATTTTTTTCACACAAATAGAGCTTTCTTTTGGTGGTATTTAATCAGCACTGTGTTTTTCATTTTTTGCTGAATAAACAAAAAAAGACAGAAAATGTTGAAAAAAAAAAAAACTTTTTCATAAGTTTGTTATAAAATTTTGCAAACAGGTCATTTTTCTCCTTTGCTGATGTGCGCTGATGAGGCTGCACTGATGGGCACTGATAGGCTGCACTGATGGCACTGACGATGTGGCACTGATAGGCTGCACTGATGGGCACTGATAGGCTGCACTGATGGCACTGACGATGTGGCACTGATAGGTTGCACTGACGGGCACTGATAGGCAGCACTGATAGGCTGCACTGATGGACACTAATGAGGTGGCACTGATAGGCTGCACTGATGGGCACTAATGAGGAGGCACTGATGAGGCTGCAGTGAGAGGCAACACTGATGGGCACTGATAGGTGATACTGATGAGGCGGCACTTATAGGTGACACTGATTGTCAGGACTGGTGGACACCGATTGGCAGCAGTGGTGGGCAGATTGACAGCATTGATGGGCACTGTTGGGACTGCACTGATAATCAGGACACTGATAATCAGTGTACATGTCCCTTTTACACAAGCCGGTTATCGGCTCTCTTCTCCTCTCCTCACGCTGTCAGCTTTTGTTTACATTGTGATCAGCTGTGATTGGACATAGCTGATCACATGGTAAAGAGCCGCAGAATGGCTCTTTACCTCAATCTGTGATCATCTGTGTCTGGACGGCCTCCCAGAACTGGCCAGCCTCACTGTAGCCGTCATTTGGCTATAGCATTGTCGGCAAGTGGTTAAGCCCTGAAAAGGGCAAATTGTGTCTGAGGAGTTCTCTACAGGTGAAGAACAGAAGATGAAGACCTCTTTCACCCATTTTATTCACATTCATGCAACAGGGGTTTGTTGTTATCTGATGTCAGAGCAGCATATGCCAAGATTATGAAATTGTGTGTAATGAATGCGCCATCAGTACGGTAGAGAAAATTAATTTCTTCTATTTTACATTTTTCAAGATTTACATGCTGTAAAATTTGGAAGCAGTCTGATTTGTTGTTGGTGTATATGCGCACTTAATTTATCTGTATGGCATTTATCAATTATCAAAAAAACAATTATACAGGCCCCGAGTTTTGGAAACACAGCAAAGCCAGGGGCCTAAAGCCTCGTAACACACAATACAATTGTTGGCAGGGGATTGTCTGTTGACAGACTGTTGTCCTAAAATCTTACCATTAGTACGCACCTTTTGACAATTGTTGTCCAACTTTCGGCCAACAAGTTTTGGATGACATGCTAGTAAATTTTTGGCGGACAACGGTTTGTCGTCAGATTTTCTGATGGTCAGTACACAAATTTATTACACAAAAGTCGAAAGTACAAACACGCATGCTCGGAATCAATGCTCACCAAACACGAAATTAGCAGAAGGGGCCCAAAGGGTGGCACTCAAGAGCTGAAATTCCTCGTAGCACGTCACTACGTTCGTGTTTGTGGCACGACAATTGTGTAACGTTAGTATGCAAGACAAGATCCTGGCACACGCCCTTTTGACAAAAATCAGAGGCTCTATTGGCCAACAATCGTACTGTGTGTACGAGGCTTTAGATGGCAGTTTTTAGTGGGGTGGATATTTTAATTTTCAGTGTTTTATTATTCAAGAAGAAAAGCATTGTCGGTAGGTGGAAAAGATACATTTATAAAAAAAAAGGCCGCAGTTCTGACAATGCACAGAAATGATTCGTTAGGTAACTTTCTACATATTAAACATTTTAAAAGGATTTTTCCATCTTTAACATTTTTTTTAGCTCAGCAATATTTAATTTTAATTATTCACTCTTGTAATTTTCATCATAAAGCTCTAAGTAATACCCAGTATATGGCCAAAATTATTCATGAACTTTCCCAAGGGTTTTGATTGTGGGAACTGAAGGCACAAGTAAAGATGAATGCACACAAGATCACTGACAATTGGCTATACACTTCTTATGCATATCATGAACAGGGTGAATTTAGCTACTTTATAAATGTAACCTAATTGCACTTCCTGAATACTGCTTTTTCACTAGATTTTGCCAAGAATCTGAATTCAGTCTTTGTTAGCAAGAGTAGAGTGATGTCGTCATATTCTTTGGAGACGTTGTGTTATTTTATTGCCTGAAGCCACCAGAACTGCAAAAGTTTTAAAGTTTGTCACAAAGGAATATATTTCCCAGTTGATACATAACATTTCCTTCATCTGATTGCTTACTATACACACTAAGCCTTCTCGTCTTGCACATTTTTTGTTAGTTTCTCCTAAGTAAAGGAAATTTTGAATCATTCTGCTATAGATTTTCCAGTGCTAGAAAATCACTACGCCTAGGAATAAGTGAATTGGTCCTCTAATGCCGCGTACACACGGTCGGAAATTCCGACAACAAATGTTCGATGGGAGCTTTTTGTCGGAAATTCCGACCGTGTGTAGGCTCCATCGGACATTTGCTGTCGGAATTTACGACAACAAAAATTTGAGAGCTGGTTCTTAAATTTTCCGACATAAAAATCCGTTCTCGTAAATTCTGATCGTGTGTGGACAATCCTGACGCACAAAATTCCACGCATGCGCTGAATCAAGTACGAGACGGAAGTGCTCGGTCTGGTAAAACTAGCGTTCATAATGGAGATAGCACATTCGTCACACTGTAACGGACTGAAAAGTGCAAGGCTGAACAGCGCGAATCATCTCTCACCAAACTTCTACTAACACGACTGGTATTGAACTTCCCTTTAATAGTGGCGTTGAACGTCTTGTACGTCACCGCGTTCTTGGCGTTGGGAATTTCCGACAACATTTGTGTGACCGTGTGTATACAAGACAGGTTTGAGCCAACATCTGTCGGAAAAAAATCCATGGTTTTGTTGTCGGACTTTACGATCGTCTGTACGCGCCATTATACCAAAGTTTGTTGTGGATTTGGCTGATCCATATAAGACAAATTGTAGGTCTTATTTTGTAATCTAAGCTACCACAGTTTATGCCATTTTTCTTTTACAAAGGTGTGGTAGTGCTGTGGCTGCTTACAAGAACTTTTAACAATATAGCAATCTAGCATCAATTACATTTAGAATGTTTGTAGACTAATACTGTTCTCAGACTTATAGCAGATCTGGATCATCCACAAAGCTACCCAAGTGAGAGCCCAAATATGTACCTGCCTGTCACTTACCAAGGGCAAATGAACTTAAAGGCAGTTGGTGCCTGATGAGCCCATGCCAGTATAGACAATGCAGATCAGACAGATTTTCTGTGCCAAATGTATACCTCAACCCTTGCATATATATGGGGCAGCAAGGCAGAGGCCTTACATCTGGGCTGCCACATATATATGCCTACAGCCGGATCCATGGTTTTGTGCTTCACTGTTTGGCATACCCAAAACTGTGACCGAACTGTCACCAACAGCTTGCGTTCATTGCATATAATTGAAAACAGATGGGATGGACTTCCAATCACATGATCACCGTGACAGCGATCATATAACTGGAGAGCATCTGTGAACAGCAATTTTCAAGTCTTGCTACAGATTATCAATTGGATTTAGGTCTGGACTTCGACTGGGCCATTCTAACACATGAATGTGCTTTGATCTAAATCATTCCATTGTAGCTCTGGATGTATGTTTAGGATCGTTGTCCTGCTGGAAGGCGAATCTTTACCCCAGTCTCAAGTCTTTTGCAGACTCTTAACAGGTTTTCTTCTAAGATTTCCCTGTATTTGGCTTCATCCATATTTCCATCAACTCTGACCAGCTTCCCTGTCCCTGCTGAAGAAAAGCATCCCCACAACATAATGCCACCACCATGTTTCTGGTTCCATACTGACACCATGGACCACATTTGCACTTTCTTTACATGATTGGGGTGAGCATATGGATGAACTTGAACGCTGGAGATTTTGAAGCACCTTTAGGGTACATTATGTTGTTTTATAAAATGCGACGTACTTATGGTATTTATATTTCTAACTCCTTATGAAGTGGCCTAGAATCACAATGTATGCAGAGCTAATTGAAATTACTACATTTTGGTAACAGGTGGCCTTAGGAATTCACTTTTTTACAATTATTTTATCATATTTGTTTAATTGCTTCTTAGTAGTATCCCTCTTTCTTTTGAGGTACTTTCATAGTTTAGTGTTTATTTTGAATCTTACTGAGGCATTTTTAAATAGTTTTTTATAGTCAGATGGGTTATTAAATAAAGTTTTTTTATTTTTTGCGGCTATATTTTTCTGTACATTTATTATCTTATTTGTATAATATTTGGCATACAAGTCTGTATTTAACCACACATTCTCTCCATTATTTATATATTTATCACAAGACTTAAAAGACCTTGGCTCGGTTTAGTTAGGTGCTCTATTTTTAAACATTATTTTTGATGTTATATTGTGCTTTTTTGAATATTGATACGTAGTTCTATTAGATTCAATCCATTGCCAAAGCCTACATTATTTTTGGATGGTATTTTGTTAGGTGCATTTGGGATGTTGACTCTAAATGTTTTTATGTTTTAAGGTTGTGTTTATTGTCTTATTTGTACAGCAGTGCATTAAATAAATATATTTATTAACCACTTCATTACCAGGCATTTATACACCTTCCTGCCCAAGCCAGTTTTCAGCTTCCAGCGCTGTCACAATTTGAATGACAATTGCGCGGTCATGCTACACTGTACCCAAACAATTTTTTTATCATTTTGTTCCCACAAATAGAGCTTTCTTTTGGTGGTTTTTGATCACCTCTGCGATTTTTATTTTTTGCGCAACAAATAAAAAAATACCGAAAATTTTGAAAAAAAAAAGTGATTCTTTGTGTCTGTTAATTTCTTTGTAAATAAGTATGTTTTCTTCTTCAATGACGGGCACTGATATGGCTGCACTGACGGGCACTGATAAGGCGGCACCGATGGGCACCGATGAGGTGGCACCAATGAGGTTGCACTGATGGGCACTGATGATGGGCACTGACAGGTGGCACTGATGGGCACTGATAGGCACTGATAGGTGGCACTGGTATGTGGCACTGATGGGCACTCATAGATGGCACTAATGGACACTCATAGGCGGCACTGATGGGTACTTTTGGGTGGCACTGATGAGTACTTATGGGTGGCACTGATAGGTGACACAGATGGGCACTGATAGGTGGGCACTGATGGGCACGGATGGGCACTGATAGGTGGCACTGATGAACACTGATGGGTGGCACTGATGGACACTGATGGGTGGCATTGCTGGGCATCACTGATTTCATGTGTTTCATAATGGCGCCAGTCAGTGCCCATTTGTGGGCACTGATTGGCACATATTGGGCATGTATTGGCATATGTGGATGGCCATGGGGGATTTACCTGGCCATCCACATGTTAGGGGCTTTCCTGGTGGTCTTAGCGGTTTCCCTGGTGGTCCTGGGCGGGTATCTGTCGCAGGCTCTTTACCGAGATTGGTGTAGCGGTGTGTCAGACTGACACACCGCACCACCGATCGCCGTGATGCACACCCCCATGGGCGCGCGGCGGCTGTTATCCTGCTGGGCGTCATATGATATCCAGTCAGGATAACGCAACCACCGCCCGGCCGTCATTTTGCTATAGGCCGGGCGGTAAGTGGTTAAACCAGCAATAAAACTATTTATTGTGCAGTGGAGTTGTTGGGGTATAAAATAAAGGTGTATATTTTATATGTGGTCTGCTAGTATGGTACTGATCTCAGATATGGCATTGCTGTGCTCCCCCCCCACCGCCCCCAGTCTCACAGGCTTCACTGAGGCAGCGGGAGCCATTGACTGCTGTCAGTCTAATCCTGTGATGAGATAGTGGGGGGCGGGGCTGAGCCGCACTGTCTGTGTCTATTGACACAGGCAGCAAGGCTTGGGATAAAGCCTGCCAGTGTGACACCAAAGGAAGCAGTTTCCTATGGTGGTACACCAAGAAGAGGAGGAGCCAGAAGTACCAACAGGGGAAAAGGTTTCAGAGCAGGTAAGTATAAGCCTGTTTGTTATTTTATTTTATTTTTTTTATTAATTTTACAATCACTTTAAGGAATGCAATGGTATCAACTCCCCGCCCACAATGAACAAACAGCAGCAGAAGTATAAAACCTCAGCCCTGCTCACTCCACTTACCTCCCCGGTCAGCATAGCTCCAGTCAGTACATGTTAGGGTTGCCACCTGTCCGGTATTCACCAGGACAGTCTGGGTTTTGAATCATATGTCCAGATTTCAGTCCACCTGAAACCCGGACACAATATTCAGACAATAATGTGGTTCAGGACATAACTTGACAGAAGGGTGAGGGGACACTATGTGCACCACATTACTATTCTTTTTGGGGTCCCAAAGGCGTCCAAGGTCTGTTACAATCCTATAGTGTATAATTAAAAAATAAAAATAAAAATTACTGTGCTTCGCTAAAGTGTTCGGGTTTGGCTTGGAGAAAAAGTGGCAACCCATGTGCAGGCAAAAAAGTCAGATTAGCTCCTTGTGCTGCCCCTCCCTGTGTCCTGTAGTGAGGTAGAGGCTGGCAAGTAGAACCACAATACACAGCAGGGCACCAGGCATAGAAATGTTGGTTAACAGCAGAGGCCATGGCTATACATGGGCATGAAGATTGAAGTCACTTCTCTTACAGGCTGCCAGTAGTTCATTTTTTTTTAATCTATTGACAGGGTCTCTTTAAGTATTTTTGTAAAGGAATATGCTACTGCGACAAATGGTGTTTTCAGCTTTGAAGTTCCCTAAGCCTAAGCCTTTGCTGCATGTGAATTAAGATAATGGATTCATACCCATTTTTTTCCACTTGCTAATTTTTGTAAACTCAAACAAGTAAATAACATTGAATCAGCAAGATGCAAATGGCAAAATGTTTTTAATGTAAATGGCAAAATGTTTGCATGAGTTCCCAAAGAAATCATGCTGTAAAAAATACAATTTTCCAATTCTGAATGCTTTGGCTTCTCACGGCTGGTAGATCTGCCTTAGGCAATTTCAACCTATTATAACTGCAGTATTGACTAGGACATCACTGAGAAACAGCTTATATTATACAATGTATATGGGATTTAAGAATAACTATATATTTCTCAGAAATCTTTCTCTAATAAGCAGTTAAGACAAAATTCATTCATTATAAAGTTTTCTATCCATTATATATTACTAGACAACTACCGATCTGCTAGACCTGCATTACTTGAGCTATCCTTGAAGCATTATATTGGATCAAAGTTACTTTCTACAGACAAAAAAGAAATAGAATGACACAATCCACTCTGTAACACTGAATAACGCTGTAATATAAAAACACTTTACATACAGTATGTTATATGTCATAAGAGACAATGGGCGTTATTTACGAAAGGCAAATCCACTTTCCACTACAAGTGCAAACTACAAGTGCCAAGTCCACTTGAGATGGCACTGATAGTGCAATTTGAAGTGCAGACACAGTAAATCTGAGGGGTAGATCTGAAATGAGGGGAAGCTCTGCTGATTTTATCATCCAATCATGTGCAAGCTAAAATGCTGTTTTTTATTTTCCTTGCATGTCCCCCTCTGATCTACAGCGACTGCACTTCCAGTGCAATTTCAAGTGCACTTTGCACTTGTAGTGCAAAGTGGATTTGCCTTTCGTAAATAACCCCCATTGTCTCAGTATCCATAAAGCATAAGGCAAAGGAATTTGCAATAACATTTTCTAAAAAATCCTTGCAGTTTTGATAATTGGCCTGGAAATATTTTTTTTCCTCAAAAACAGTAGAGCTACTCTTACATAAATGCACCATTGGAATTAAAAATAGGTTTTGCTGTACTACATATCTGTTTCAACTTAGTCAAGCTCAGCACTTTCACATTGTCGAGCTGCGGTTTGGCTGCATTTTGGGTGCAGTGCAGTATGTTCGTGGTTTTCCAGGGGGTACTCTTATGCTTTCCCATAGAATTCTATCATATCGGCCACTTTTTTTTTTTTTCAAAACAATTTTTATTTGAAAAGAAATAGAACATACACTAAGTATAGACATTAGTCTTACAATGAATTACAAATAAATCCATGGTAAAGCAGCACATGAATGCAGGTGGGTCCTGCTTCAACCATTACAAATAGGGATGAACACACCTCATTGAATAGGAAATCGGTTACATGAAAGGGATTAATTCTAGCATGTTAGAATACACATTCAAAATCTCAATATGAGAGTGAGGGATTGGATAGGCCTCTGGCTTGCAAAATCCACTATCTAAGAAAGTGGTGACAATGGGAGAGCCGGGGCCACTTACATGCTTACTAATGTTTGGCGGGAGAGTAGGTAAGTTAGTCCGTAGTACTCAGGAAGCAGGTACCGTGTTTCCCCGAAAATAAGCCCGGGTCTTATATTAATTTTGGCAACAAAAGACCCAGTAGGGCTTATTTTCAGGGTAGGTCTTAAAATATTCTCTCTCTCCTTGCCTGTCAGGGATCCCCAGTTTGAACAAACTTAAAATGCCCAAATCCTTTCTTTTACAGTAACACACAATACAGAATGTGTGTGCCCCTGCAATCCAACAGTGCCAAATACCTCAGCTCTCCTCCACCTCTCCCAGCCGCCAGCGAGGGACCCTGGCCCCCCTCCCTCTGCAATGCTCGAAGCAGGGAAGAGAGCACACCAACATGTGAAGAAAAAGAATCTGTAAATACCTTGTGGAGTAGCCATGCTGCATACTGCACACAGTACCATATGACATGTTGATTGCAGAGGCTCTGCACCGTACCTTCAGTGACCCGCCGAGGCTCTGCGGAGGGAGGGGGAGGACGAGATGCCCCGCAGACAGGCGGGAGAAGACGAGACCAGCGGGGAGATTAGCTGAGCGCCGCTCTGTAGCAAAGTCACCTGACACCGCTAGAGACAGACACACACTCATAGCACACTGCACACCGCCGTAATAGGATTATACCGCGTTTCCTTGAAAAGCACACAATCACCTCGAACTAGGGCTTATTTTCGGGGTAGGGCTTATATTGCAGCCCTCCTGGAAAATAGCGCTAGGTCTTATTTTCGGGGTAGGTATTTTTTTCGGGGAAACGCGGTAGATCTATTAGAGTATAGGAGGGGATGTTCCAAGTCTGTATGTACCATGTGTCTCGTCGCAGTTTTAGGGAAATCAGGTTTTGGTTGTGGTACTTATATGGTAGCCAAGCTGGAGATGATGTGCTGGGGGGGCGGTAGACATTGAGAGAAGAAAAAAAAGGAGGGGGTGGGGAGAACAGGGGGCATCTCTTGCTGCCCTCTAATTATTGTTATAAATAACTTTGACCCCGGGCCAGGTCGTGTGTACAGTATGTAGTGAGGGGGGACAGCCTATACGGGCATTTTTGTAATGTATTGTCAATTGATAGTTCCACTGTGTGATATTCGCTACCCTTAATGGAACATGTTCATGTATGTCTGTAACCAGAGCTCATATTTTAAACTTTTTCACTATATTTTAATCTAATTTTGTATAATAAAAGATTTTAATATATCCAATACTTTTTTTTAATTTAAATACCTTGCTGCTAAAAACAACATTGGGGGAACCATCCCATTTTGTGTTGTGAATAACTTTTACCCCAGCCAGGTCGTATGTACAGTATGTAGTGAGGGGGGACAGCCTATACGGGCATTTTTTATGCGTTTTCTGAAAGTGCACCAAAAGTCCTATATGCTGCATCTTTGGTGCACTTTTCAGAAAACTGACCAAAAACGTCCGATCTATAAGAAGTCTAACGGAAAGCAGGGGTAACCCGAACAAAAAAATGTGGGTAGACTGGGCTGCACCGTTGCGCAGCAGTATGAAAGCACCTCATATGATAGTAATTATTTAGAAAAGTACAGTGTAAAAAAAAGCATGTGTGCATGAGCAAAACACAGAGGAATAAAGGCTGCATTTAGTAGGCAAGCCCCCACAAATTTTAACTGAGCCTCTGTTATGTGACTTTAGTCCACCAACTGACAGAAAGCTTTTAGAATTACACACAGACAAAGGGATGATGATATGCTTTGTTTGCTTTTTGTATTTCTAAAGCCTCGTACACACGGTCGGACTTCAAACAAACTTTTCTGTGGATTTTTGTCCGAAGGGAGTTGGCGGTCAATGCCCATAGCATACACATGCTCTGACTTTTTCTGCAACAAACACGGACTTAGAGACATTTCATCGTACTGACGACACTTCAAAAGAGGAAGTTCAATTCTCCGGCGTCACCCATTGGGCTCCTTCTGCTAATCTCGAGTTAGTAGAAGTTTGGTCAGTGTTGATTCGCGATTTTAATTTTCACTAGAAAACAAATCCTTTGTAAATACGTTTGTCATTTCTCCGTATCATCAGCAAAGCAGCTTTATTATTATCCCATTATTAAAGAAGAAGAGAATGTGCGCTGCATTTCTAGATTTCATAACTTGGCGCGTCACGAATGTGATATCTCCATTACAAACGATAGTTTTACAAGACAGAACGCTTCTGGCTGGTCCTTGCTTCTGAGCATGCGTGTTTGTACTTCGGACTAAAGCCCGATGGATTTCTGTACACACTATAGGACTTTGCACCGTAGGACTTTTGTTGCCGAAAATTTTGTCCATTTGCAGAGCGAACTTTTGTCCGATGAAAACCGAAAAAAGTTTGTCCGATGGAGCGTACACACAGTCGTATTTTTTTTAAAACCTGCTCATTTTGAAGTTTGTTGTCAAAAAGTCAGATCGTGTGTATGGGGCTTTAGAAAGGACCCAATATATTTTTCATCCATGCTTCAGCATACCTACTTACTTTTGGCAAGATGAAATGCTGAAAGTGTTTAAAGGGGTTGCTCCACTGGAAAAATTTTTTTTAAAGCCAGCAGCTACAGCTACAGCAGCTGCTGGCTTTTAATATTTGGACACTTACCTGTCCTGGAGTCCAGCGACGTCCGCAGCAGAGGACGAGCGACCGCTCGTCGCTCTGCTGCTCCCTCCGCCATCCTCGCTGAGGGAACCAGGAAGTGAAGCCCTACGGCTTCATGCCCGGTTCCCTACGGCGCATGCGCGAGTCGCGCTGCGCCATTCTGATTGGTGCTCCTGTGTTCTGGGAGCCGAGTGTCTCCCAGAACACCAAGGGAAGTCTGCGGGAAGTGACGTAACTCCCGCAGATTCCCGGAGACAGGACTCCCGGATGTGGGTGAAAATACCTGTCTTAGACAGGTATCTTCACCCCCCTCCCCCCTGAAAGGTGTCAATTGTGACACCGGAGGGGGGGAGGGTTCCAAATAGCAAAAGTTGCTATTTAGGGTGGAGCTCCACTTTAAAGCTAGGTCCGTGTTGGTGACCATGGTTAATGTTACTCCCATGTTTCCTGTTATTCCCATATTTAGGCTGTACCATGAAGCATGATTGTATTCCCAAATCTCATACCCTCACACCACCCCTCCCTTCACTAACCCGATTCATGGGGATCTTCTCACTGCAGGAATTTTTATTTTTTTATTTAGTGTAGCTCTGCCCATGTGGCCGTATCATCCAGCCCGGAGAAATAAACAAGTCTTATTGGCCACTGCAGGACAGCACCAGTGATCCCTCCTTTCTCTTACTTCCTCTCCAAGACTTCCTGTCATTTGAGCTGCACTTCCTTCAGCAGGTTGGTACCTCTGTATAAACCAGAGACTGGGGAAGACTTTGGAAGAACCCATGCACGGCAATTAACATTTACAGGTGCAATGCTCTGCAGGCTTCATTGCAAAACATTAGTAAATGCACGATGATTATGAGATCAATGTTGCTGCATTAACTATTTTTTTTATGCAAAAAGTAAACTGTCACTTTAATCCTGTCCCAATATGGCAGATAAGCAATGTTTATTCTAAACTGTGGCCTCAGTGATACACTGTCTAGATTTTGCTAAGAATGACTTTGTCAAGCTGTCAGCAGGCTGTCTTGTTGCCTTTCAGCAAAACTGGAGGCAAAGGTTGTATGAACAAGCATCTAAGAATGAGGCACCAAACAGAGATGAACTACTTTTAAATATCCTCATACCATTGGTGTCTGCTGGTTTTACTAAAAAAGGTAAAAGAATTTACAAGAAAAATACAAGAATATTATATATATCTATGTACAGGGATGTTTTCAGTTTAATAAGGGACACAATTAGCCACAAGAAGAAACACAACTTATCATTTTAATGCAATGAGACACTGGAAATTGTATTTATTTTGCATATTAATTGGTATAAGAAAAATAAGATAAAATATGATTTTCTATCAGTTAGCATTCCTTGAGATTTATTTTAATATAATGATATTACTTATGATTTTACTTTTTGGAATGGAGCCATGTCCACCCCGACAGCAGGAGTGACATGTGTGAGTCCATTAACAGCAGGCTCTGACATGCATCTGAGCCCAGAGTGAAGCTGAATTGTTTGCCTCCCTACAGGCCTTCAGCCTGAAGTGACAGATTCAAACTTTATGCTGAGTAGCCACCGGACATCAATGGTCATGGTGTGTGTGGTTCTACAACTTCAGAAAGATGGGGCTGCATTCAAGGCAATTTTAATCTATGAAATATGTGACTGCAACCATGGTTGATTTTAATACTTTAATCATTAAAGTTTTAACTGCTCCAAGGTGTGTGCCAGACACTCACCAGCCCAGGAGTCCAGTGCTGTCTATTAGGCCCCTTTCACACTGGGGAGGGCAGGTGCGGTGGCGGTATAGCGGCGCGATTCCTCAGCGCGGCTATACCGTCGTATTTACCGCAATATTTGGCCGCTAGTGGTGCGGTTTTAACCCCCGCTAGCGGGCGAAAAAGGGTTAATTCTGTAGCCGCGGTTTGCGGGCGGTATTTCCGCGGTGTCCCATTGATTTCAATGGGAAGGAGTGGTATACACACCGCTCTTTCACCGCTCCAAAGATGCGGCTGGCAGGAGATTTTTTTTTTCTCCTGCCAGCGCATCGCCTCAGTGTCAAACCCCTCTGGCTTTCACATTGAGAATAGTGGGGCAGGAGAATTTCAGGCGTTATTTATGCGCTATTTTTAGCGCTAAAACGCCTGAAATATGCCTCAGTGTGAAAGGGGCCTAACTGGGCCAGTTCTTCTGTAGTCTTCAGATTCCCTGGTGCCACCATCTTGGCTGTGGGAGCTGACTGTGACTTCCTGCTGTTTCACAGCCAGCCCCCCATTGTGTTTGCGCAAGATCGTGCTGTTAGACATGTGATGTGTCCCAGGAGGTTACGGAAAAGAGGGGGACAGGCCAAACTTCTGTAATACTTGCCTTGTCTAGAACTACAGAAGTGGTAGCTGGTACCTGTGAAAAAAGGCACCCACTTCCCCCCAAAAAAACATTCCAAATATAGTAGAGGGGGAGGAGAGACACATTAGTATTACTTTTACTTTTAATTATTAGTTTAGTTAGGCTTCATGTACACGGGACGTTGTTCAACCTCTCCTGAACGATTTAACTTGACATCTAGAAATTGGCATCTAAAAAAGGTCTGTTTAGCCGCATTTACATGCCACGTTTAGCCATGTTTAGCCACGTCTAGCATTTATTTTTGGGTTAAAATTAAAAACGTCTGTAAACGAAACGCTGCTAAACGTAAGTTGCCGCGTTTTGCCACGTTTAGCGCTTTTCAATGCCTCTAAACACAGCTTCTGAACACATTTTTTGGGGTTCTAGAAAAATCCTCTAAACTCAGCTGCCTAGAAACGACTATAACCACCCTGTGTACATGTACTGATAAGATAACATAGAGGAGAGTTAAGGAGCAGTTGAAAAAAATGCCCAACTGCTCCTAAACATCCGTTTGCCAGCAGCACTGTACATGAGGCCTTAACTGCATTACCTTTTCTTTTTCCGCTTTTCTCCTTTTTATTTACACTTGGTAAATTTGCCAGCAACACACTTTCTCTCCTAAGGTGACAACACTTACAGTCAGGTCCATAAATATTGGGACATCGACACAATTCTAATCTTTTTGGCTCTATACACCACCACAATGGATTTGAAATGAAACAAACAAGATGAGCTTAAACTGCAGACTTTCAGCTTTAATTTGAGGGTATTTACATTCAAATCAGGTGAACGGTGTAGGAATTACAACAGTTTGTATATGTGCCTCTCACTTTTTAAAGGGACCAAAATTAATAGGACAGATTAACAATCATAAATCAAACTTTCACTTTTTAATACTTGGTTGCAAATCCTTTGCATTCAATTACAGCCTGAAGTCTGGAATGCATAGACATCACCAGACGCTGGGTTTCATCCCTGGTGATGCTCTGCCAGGCCTCTACTGCAACTGTCTGCTTGTTCTTGTGGCATTTTCCCTTCAGTTTTGTCTTCAGCAAGTGAAATGCATGCTCAATCGCATTCAGGTCAGGTAATTGACTTGGCCATTGCATAACATTCCACTTCTTTCCCTTAAAAAACTCTTTAGTTGCTTTCGCAGTATTCTTCGGGTCATTGTCCATCTGCACTGTGAAGCACCGTCCAATGAGTTCTGAAGCATTTGGCTGAATATGAGCAGATAATATTGCCCGAAACACTTCAGAATTCATCCTGCTGCTTTTGTCCGCAGTCACATCATCAATAAATACAAGAGAACTAGTTCCATTGGCAGCCATACATGCCCACGCCATGACACTACCACCACCATGCTTCACTGATGAGGTGGTATGCTTTGGATCATGAGCAGTTCCTTTCCTTCTTCATACTCTTCTCTTCCCATCACTCTGGTACAAGTTGATCTTGGTCTCATCTGTCCATAGGATGTTGTTCCAGAACTGTGAAACCTTTTTTAGATGTTGTTTGGCAAACTCTAATCTGCCCTTCCTGTTTTTGAGGCTCACCAATGGTTTACATCTTGTGGCGAACCCTCTGTATTCACTCTGGTGAAGTCTTCTCTTGACTGTTGACTTTGACACACATACACCTACCTCCTGGAGAGTGTTCTTGATCTGGCCAACTGCTGTAAAGTGTGTTTTCTTCACCAGGGAAAGAATTCTTTGGTCATCTACCACAGTTGTTTTCCGGGTATTTTGGTGTTGCTGAGCTCACCGGTGCGTTCTTTCTTTTTAAGGATATTCCAAACAGTTGATTTGGCCACACCTAATGTTTTTGCTATCTCTCTGATGGGTTTGTTTTGTTTTTTCAGCCTAATGATGGCTTGCTTCACTGATAGTGACAGCTCTTTGGATCTCATATTGAGAGTTGACAGTAACATATTCCAAATGCAAATAGCACACTTGAAATTAACTATGGACCTTTTATCTGCTCCTTGTAAATAGCATAATGAGGGAATAACACACACCTGGCCATGGAACAGCTGAGCAGCCAATTGTCCCATTACTTTTGGTCCCTTAAAAAGTGGGAGGCACATATACAAACTGTTGTAATTCCTAAACTGTTCACCTGGTGGTATATAGAGCCAAAAAGATTAGAATTGTGTAGATGTCCCAATATTTATGGACCTGACTGTATTTATTGTACTATATGGGGGCAGCATTGTCACCCTTGGGTGCTCTCTTGATTTGGACAACAAACACACTCTCCTTATTCCTGTAAAATAGGGAGGGGTGTTTTGTAGTTCCCAGAGGTGAAGTGACAAATGCTGGCCATACATTATATGAAAAATTGGCCGAAAATCGGTCGTTCAGTCGTTTTTCGAACAGTTAATGGGCACAAAATCGATAATCGTTGGGACGTTTTTGAGACGAAAAAACGAAGGACAAGTTTTGAAATTTTCTTCCGAACGAACGATAAATTGAAAGGTTAATGTGTTTCCGTCCGAACTTTCTGCACTATATATAGTTTTTTTGCTGTGAGTTAGTTTGTTAGGCTACAGTGAGGAATGAGTGGTAATAGTGCTTGAAATGACTACATACTACAATAGTGCTTGAAATGGCAACAATGTTATATTCTTATTTTCAGAGATATTCAGGAGATGTGAATAGCAGATATTTTAAGGATTTTGCTAGTGGAGAAGTAAGTCGCTAAAGAAAGACAAATGTCAAGGTGAAGAATGTTTTTCAGCTGAAATAGCACTTAGTCTATAAGAATCATCGAAAGAATAACCCTGTATGTAGAGAAAGCCCAAAACGTATCTCATTCATTTTTTTCATCTTAAAAATAAAAATGTTGTCAATTTCATTGTCTTTGACTTCAAAAGTTATTAACCACAGCAAGGACCCGATCAATAAAACCAGCTAACGAAATTCACTGTATTAACTTCAAGTGAGCGGAACTTATAAATAATTCCCAGGTATAAATGTGCTCTGCTCAAAAGCGGAGCTCCGCTCTGGGATTCACTTGCATTTGTGACAGGTGCAAAGTATTAGCTATTAAATAATTCTAAGTGAATTATCCATTTAATTATTGTAAAGTACAAAAGTGTTCAGATTTGCAAGCAAGGATACATGTTCCCATGCATTAAATATATAAGCTAGAAATACTTTGAATATAGATGTACTGTAAACACTTGTTTTTAGAAAACACGGTTTCCTAATTACATATATCTTGCTATAAGTGTAGTTGATAAAAGATGTCTGTAGTTCAAAGTTTACCACTGAATCGCAGTTTTATCGCATATTCTAATGTATTATGGATTAAAGGGACGTTGTAGTTAGTCTTTGCCCAAACGCTACCTTGTTAGGCCAAAGACGTGTGGAAACAGCTTACGGTAGTTACTGTGTTATTCTCAGCGGGGCCAGCAACTAATTAAAATCTACAGACCTGTGTAGCTTTTCTGCTTTTATCTCCTTGGTTTTAAGCAGAGATAAAAAATATGTTTTTCATTAAAGGAGAAGATTCTTAGATGATGTCCGCTAAAGAAAGGATTTCTCTTGTTGTATGATAGGCCCGCAACTAAATGCCTCACCCAATGTTCGGACATGGTGGTTGATTTAGTAAGGGCAAATAGACTGCTCCTTGTATGGTATATAATCTCCACCTTCTTGAGATAATCAATATCACGTGTGACATAGACAGGTGAAGACTGTATATGAAAATATTTGTGTGTTGAACAATTGTAAGTGTTAATAAACTAAGGGGTGGATTTATTAAAACTGGAGAGTGCAAAATCTGGTGCAACCGTGCATGGTAGCCACTCAGCTTCTAACTTCAGCTTGTTCATTTAAAGTGTTACTAAACCCACAACAGTAAAATATTACTTTTGAAATATTATACTCACTGTGGAATCTAAGAGGTTAATCCTCTGCATTGTGTAAAAATGCAGTTTGATCTTGTATGCACAGATCCTCTTCTTCTTGCATTGTCCCCATAACATGTCCGGATAAGACAGTTGCTGGAGTCAGGCTGCACATGCTCCGTTTGGTGTGTATTGGTAGAAAGTTTGTGCATGTGATCAGCACAGGGCTAATCAGCACTGTCCAGACAGAGGGTCAGGGGGTCCTGCATCCTGCTAGGACAGCCAGTGCAGTATGAAAACTCCTCGCTTAACCAGGCACTTATAGAAGTCACAAGACTGCTATATACTGCTGATGAGAAAAGGTATTTAGCAGTTTAAATTTACAAAAATTATTGTATTTCCATGTTCTATGCACTGTGGGAGATATAGTGAATGCAGGGCCCTGGGTTTAGTAACACTTTAAGCTTTTTTTTTTTTTTTTTAAATAGGTGTTTATTTAGATTTTTGCATAAACACATAAAAGGAACATTTAACAAAGGAGCCATTAAAGAGTACAATTTTGTACATAAGGCAAGATTAAGTACAGCAGTAAACTTGAAAAACTTGTATATCAAAGGACCAACATATAGCCAACAATACAGGTAGGTGACAGTACTGATTTTTAGAAATATAGGTGGCAAAAAAAAAAACACATCCATCCACACACAACACACATACCAGCACCTAACGACCGTTTTTAATGTAATTGAAAAAACAAAGTTTTTCTCAACGTGACTCTTCTCAAGCCTGCCTTGCCTACACACGATCGTGAAAAAAAATGCTCGAGCAAAGCGCGGTGACGTACAACACGTTCGACAACACGTACGACAACACGTACGACGGCACTATAAAGGGGAAGTTTCATTCGGATGGCGCCACCCTTTGGGCTGCTTTTGCTGATTTCGTGTTACCGCGTGTTAGTAAAAGTTTGGTGAGAGACGATTCGCGCTTTTCAGTCTCCGTGCTTTTCAGTCCCTGTGCTTTTCAATCCATTACAGCATGACGAATGTGCTATCTCCATTACGAGCACTAGTTTTACCAGAACGAGCGCTCCCGTCTCATAACTTGCTTCTGAGCATGCACGTTTTTTCCCGTCATTAAAGCATACACGCGGCCGTTTTTCACGACGACAAAAACGACGACGTGAAAAACGACGAGAAAAATAGAGCATGATCTAAATTTTTAATGCCCATTTTTTGCGTCGAGAAAAATGCTCTGGAGCCCACACACGATCGTTTTTAATGACCATTTTAGAAAATTACATTTTTCTCGTCATGAAAAAACGGTCGTGTGTACGCGGCATTAGTCTCATGTACATTTAACAGGAAAGGATTGAAAAAATCAAACTTGAACAGAGTCACAGACCATAAAAAATAATTACTTACAAACAAAATGACAGAGGACAGAGAGACCTCCCCCAGAACGACTCAGAAACATCCAACCATGGTTGCCATATCTTAATGAATTTCTTAGGGTACGCCCTACCCTTATATATCAATTCAACCACTTCAATACAGGGCACTTTCATCCCCTTCCTGCCCAGGCCATTTTTCAGCTTTCAGCACTGTCACACTTTGAATGACAATTGCGCGGTCATGCAACACTGTACCCAAACTAATTTTTAATAAAATAGAGCTTTCTTTTAGTGGTATTTAATCACTGCTGGATTTTTTATTTTTTACCCAAAAAAAGAGAAAGAAGAGTGAAAAAAAAAGTTTTTCTTAGTTTTTGTCAGTAAATTTTCTAAATAAGTAAATTTTCTCCTTCATTGATGTGCGATGATGAGCCTGCACTGATTGGAAGCACTGATAGGCAGCACTGATTGGCACTAATAGGTGGTACTGATTGGAAGCACTGATTGGCACTAATAGGCAGCACTGATTGGCACTGATAGGTGGCATTGGTTGGCACTGATAGGCTGCACTAATTGGCATCACAGATGGGCAGTGATAGTTGGCACTGCTAGGCAGCACTGATGGGCACTGTTTGGTGGCATTGGTTGGCACTGATAGGCAGCACTGATAGGCAGCACAGATGTGCACTGATTGGCAGCACTGATGGGCACAGCTGGCACACCCCGTGCGCACGCCTAAGTGTAGGCTCCTGTTAGTGCGTGCTTCTAATTAAATTTTTTGAGAATGCAAATATTGTAGCCACCATTGCTGGCTTGTTGTTAAGGTTTAGACTCTTGATATTCCATTGTAATCTTGACTTCACTATCTAGGAATTCAAAATATCACACTCCACTGGGTACATGCTTGTTCCAGGTCAGTGGCTCCGGAGGAAGTTAGGAAACAAATGAACAAAAAAAGGTTTTGCATGTCTTTAAAGTGGTTGTAAACTCCATTCATGAAAGTTGAACTAAGAGCATCTATCTGTAGTGTTTACTTATCTCTCTCCAAAGCTCTAAGTGCTGTTTCTCTCTGGTGCTCCATTCCTCTGTTATCAGCATGTGGGGGTGTCCCTTTCCTCCAATCAGCTCACACAGTGTAAGCCCAGTATCCCCACCAAACCTCTATGTGCTGCTGAAAGAGGAAGAAAGATTTTTAACACAATCTGCATTTTTTAAAGCATGTAGAAAGCTGAAGACAGCAAAGATATGTAAGTAAAACTTATGTAGGAGGATTTTTTTAATCGCTGTGTATCATCTGAGGCTATTCACTACACTGGGTATATACAGTTGTGCTCAGAAGTTTACATACCCTGGCAGAATTTATGATTTCTTGGCCATTTTTCAGAGAATATGAATGATAACACAAAAACGTTTCTTTCACTCATGATTAGTGTTATGCTGAAGCCATTTATTATCAATCAACTGTGTTTACTATTTTTAAATCATAATGGCAGCAATAACTACCCAAATGACCCTGATCAAAAGTTTACATACCCCAGTTCTTAATACCGTGTATTACCCCTTTAACATCAATGACAGCTTGAAGTCTTTTGTGGTATTTGTGGATGAGGCTTTTTATCTTCTCAGATAGTAAAGCTGTCCATTCCTCTTGGCAAAAAGCCTCCAGGTAATGGAAATTCTTGGGCTGTCTTGCATGAACTGCACGTTTGAGATCTCCCCAGAGTGGCTCAATGATATTGAGGTCAGGAGACTGAGATGGCCACTCCAGAACCTTCACTTTATTCTGCTGTACCCAATGACAGGTCGACTTGGCCTTGTGTTTTGGGTCATTGTCATGTTGGAATGTCCAAGTACGTCCTGTATTTTTTGATAACATACTGCATTCACCTTGCCATCAATTTTGACCAAATTTCCTGTGCCTTTGTAGCGCACACATCTCCAAAACATCAGTGATCCACCTCCGTGTTTCACAGTAGGAAGGATGTACGTTTCATCATAGGCTTTGTTGATTCCTCTCCAAATGTAGCGTTTATGGTTGTGGCCCAAAAAGCTCAATTTTGGTCTTATCACTCCAAATTACTTTGTGCCAGAAGGTTTGAGGCTTGTTTCTGTTTGGCGTATTATAAGCGGGATACTTTGTGGAATTTGCGTAGTAATGGCTTTCTTCTGGCGACTCGACCATGCAGCCCATCTTTCATCAAGTGTCTCCTTATGTGCATCTTGAAACAGCCACACCACATGTTTTCAGAGAGTCCTGTATTTCACCTGAAGTTATTTGTGGGTTGTTCTTTGCATCCCGAACAATTTTCCTGGCAGTTGTAGCTGAAATTTTAGTTGGTCTACCTGACTGTGGTTTGGCTTCAACAGAACCCCTCATTTTTCACTTCTTGATTAGAGTTTGAACACTGCTGATTGGCATTCTCAATTCCTTGGATATCTTTTTATATCCCTTTCCTGTTTTATACAGTTCAGCTACCTTTTCCCGCAGATCCTTTGACAATTCTTTTGCTTTCCCCATGACTCAGAATCCAGAAACGTCAGTGCAGCACTGGATGAAAGATGAAAGGGTCTGTCAGGAGCCCAGAAACTCATTGACCTTTTATACACACGCACGCACGCTAATTACAAGCAAATAGATCACAGGTGAGGGTGGTTATCTTTAATAGCCATTCAAACCCCTGTGTCAACTTGTGTGCATATTATCAGGCCAAAATCCTCAGGGTATGTAAACTTTTGATGAGGGTCATTTGGGCCGTTTCTGTTGTCATTATGATTTAAAAAGAGTATACACAGTTGATTGATAATAAATGGCTTTAGCCAAACACTAACCATGAGTGAAAGAAATGATTTTGTGTTATCATTCATATTCTCTGAAAAATGGCCAAGAAATCATAAATTCTGCCAGGGTATGTAAACCTATGAGCACAACTGTATGTGAGGGTTGACATCCACTTTAAGAATATAGGCTGGGATGCATTTGTTTTCTAATGCCTCACTCATTTTTACTATGTTTAGCGTGTATTTCTAAACACCAGGAATCTGCCAGTCAGTGCCCATGTGGCCCCATGGTCATATTTCTATGACCATGGGGCCACATTTAACCCTTAGAATGCCAAGGAATAATCATACACATTCCCACCAAGTAATGCCTTCAACAGTCTTGGGCTTCTTGTAAATTTAGAAGTGATTTGGACAGCAAGAAAGCCACTCCGTCAGTACAGTAGACTATACAGTAGCCTATAGTAGCCTATACATCAAGCAATATTTCATCACAATACAGACAAGTAATCAAATATGAATAATGGTTCAGGTAAACATCCAACTGTTCACTAATGTACATGCCCAACTCCATGTGTATAAAAAAGTACACCTCTAGTCTATGATCTTAACCACTTAAGGACCAAACCTATTTTTTACACTTGATGTTTACAAGTTAAATATATTTTTATTTGCTCGAAAATTACTTATTACCCCCAAACATTATTTTCTTTATTTCTGACACCCTAGAGAATAAAATGGCGGTCATTGCAATACTTTATGTTACATCGTATTTTTTTGGGAAAAAATCTACTTTTTTGAATAAAAAAATAAGACAACAGTAAAGTTAGCCCAATTTTTTTTATATTGTGAAAGCTAATGTTACGCCAAGTAAAATTGATACTCAACATGTCATGCTTCAAAATTGCGCCCGCTCGTGGAATGGCGACAAACTTTGACACTAAACATTTCTACAGGTTACCAGTTTGGCTTTCTTGGCTCTGATGAAGAAGCTGTGCGTTTTGAAACGCGTTAGCCGGCAGTGCGTCCCACTACGTCCTCTATGATCTGTTGGAGTGTGTTGTGGATTCTACCTGTTGCAGCCTTCCATGGCATTATTTGTACAATGCGAACAACTCCTGTACCTTTGTGAGTACCTTTTCATTGATTTTATCCAATAAATTACCCCAACGATATTACACTAGGCTGGTGCGCCCTTTTCTTTCTTTTTTCGTTTACCAGTTTTACCAGTTTAGAGTTACAGAAAAGGGTCCTTTGCTAGAACTATTGCTCTCACTCTAACGATCGCGGCGATACCTCACATGTGTGGTTTAAACACTGTTTACATATGCGGGTGCGACTTACATATGCTATCGTTTCTGCGCACGAGCACGGAGGGACGGGGCGCTTTCAATTATTTTTTTCTTATTTATTTTACTTTTTATTTATTTTTTTACACTGTCCCTTTAAAAAATTTGGATCATTTTTATTCCTATTACAAGGAATGTAAATGTCCGTTGTAATAGAAAAAAAAAGCATGACAGGACCTCTTTAATGTGAGATCTGAGGTCTTTTTTTTTTTTCAATAAAAATAATTGTCCCTTTAAAGTCATTGGGCAGAAGCGACGTTTGGCATCACTCCCATCATCCAATGGCATAGAGTC
Organism: Rana muscosa; assembly: GCA_029206835.1. Taxonomy (NCBI): domain Eukaryota; kingdom Metazoa; phylum Chordata; class Amphibia; order Anura; family Ranidae; genus Rana; species Rana muscosa. Next base: position 142,785,196 of record CM055122.1, read on the forward strand.
AAGTGGGGGCCATCGTTCCCTCACTCGACTTCCTGCCTATCAGGGGAAAGGATTGGATTGTCACCGCTACCGACGGATCCGGTAAGCGGCGGAGACGTTCGGGATGCGGCGGGAGGGGGGCGGTCGAATCCGCCGCGGAGACCACTTTTATCCCAAAGCGGACCGCCCACCGTTGAAGAAAATACCAGGGTTATTGCAGCTATCTTCTGCCATGATAACAGTATTTAACGTCAAAGTAGCTACGTAAATACATGGTGGGCGGTCCTAATCCAAACAGGTACTATAAGAGTTGTGTCACTTGTAAGAGAGACTGCCATTTGTTTACCTTTCCTAACATTTATTGATGGAAGAAAGAAGCTTCAAAATATGGTCATAAATTACAGTAAGTTTATTGAGCTTATTTAGTAAAATATGGAGCAATGATAATGTGCAGCATCCAAAAAACAACCAATCAAAAATCGTATTAAAGAAAACTGTAATTTTTTGTTTTTTTTATGTATGTATTTATTTATTTGCTGTGGACTAATGCATTTTGCACATAATCTTTGTTCTCAGGAATTAATCTATTAGCTCAATAAAAAAAACAATTAAAAGCGGTATTAAACCTACGACCAAAAATTTTATATATTGCAGCTTACCAATCCTCAGATGCGGTGGCATCATTTTTTATTTATGTTTTGGCTTTTCCCCTTTTTTTCACCTGGTGATCTGGCCAGTAAAACACCTCCTGTATTAAAGTGCCACCACTCTGGATGAATGAGCACAGGGGGAGGGGAGTGTTAAATGTACTGGCAGATTTAGATACACTAACAAATTGAAGCAAAACTCCAGCTAACACTCTATAATCAGTTACAGCAAACAGTTTTTTTCCTTTTGGGGTAAAGATTTGACATGAGTAAATAAAAGCTGATCATTCTAAGCATACCTGTCAGTGGTAAATGGTCTTTCACAGCTGGACATCCTTGCAGATAAATGCAGGAAGTGTTTACACTTCATTGAATGTTGCTGTTTCATTAAAGTAGTAGTAATAGTAGTAGTAGTAGTAGTAGTAGTAGTAGTAGTAGTAGTAGTAGTAGTCGTCTCAGGAGCCCATCACAGTCCACCCCAAACCACTGATGCACTCACTCAAACACAATTCCAGAACTGACAGTCAAAGCCTGAATGCAATCTATTCAATGAGTGCTAAAATCCATTGAGCCCTGGTTCATTCACACTGATGCAATTTCTGAATTCCGGAATGTATGCTATTGCATGACAAGTGAAATAACATAAGTAGATATGGAGGCCGTTTACATATATGCAGTGCAAATCCGATGCAATTTTAAAAAGGGTTTTGTATGAGTTTAGTGCAATGTGCTGCAATTATTAGCTTCATAGACTTGAATGGAAACTGCATGGAAATCACATATCTGTCCTAAAGTAAGGCGATTCCAGTATGTTTTCTGCAAGTGTTTGCTGTGCTCCTTGCCTTTCATCCCTGGACCAAAAGAGAGAGACCCCAGAATAGAAATTTCAGCTGTAACCAAATCACATGAAAAACGCATTCGAATCAGATCTAAACTGCCTCAATTCACACTGGAGCTGCTCCTACATATCGCACTGCAAAACTGATTTAAATCGCACCGCATCAGTGTGAACCTAGGCTAAGAACGATAAAACATTTGTTTAGTATGCACCTTGCTGTAAATAATACATTCTTAATCATTTGAAAGAGACTTCAACTCCTAGTCAGTAAGCTGGTTTTTGGGAGGGTACTTAACCAAGTGAACTTAATGTTGGACCCATGGGGACTACAAGAGCTCCATAATGGTACTACCAAAAAGCTCTAGTTGAGACTAGCACTTTTGATTTATTTCTCTGCCTGGCTACACTACTTTCTTCTGAAATTCCCACAATCATTCTCAATGACATTACTAACACTCCTGCTATTTCTAAACTTCTCAGTCTAACCTGCTTTTTTTGACCTGAAGCAATGGACACATGCTTCTACTTACTCTGATAGGTTATTCTCCTATTTATGCAATTTTGGCAACCTTTACCATTCCACCATTCCAAACACTTCTCTATTCTGTAACTGAGCTCCTCTCTGGCAAAATTTCAACCTGCCCTGCCCCAACCTAGCCATATCTGTTTACAACAGTTCACAGTCATCTTCTCTGGACACACTCGACCCCTCTACATACACAGAATCGGGCCCCAACTATTACAATCTTGGCAACGAGATTTAACCAGAAGTCTCAAAAACATAGCCACCCCCATTGAGCTGGACCGGGTTCACAGAACGTCCGGTCCGCGGACCCCGGACCCCTCCTTTGTCCGAGACACCCTGTGCCGAGTACATTTCTACAAGATTAAAGAGGACATTATGAGAGCTGCTAGCTCGCAGGACACCATACGCTTTAACGACACCCCCGTGATGCTTCTTCCAGATCTGTCCCGTCAGACACTGACGATGAGAAAAGCCCTGAAGCCGCTCATGCAGCTCCTACAGTCGAAGCAGATGAAATACCAATGGCGGTTCCCGTTCCATCTACAAGTCCATCATGAGGGCAAAACCGCCATCTTTCGCATGCTTGGGGACCTGCCGTCCTTCCTCAGCACACTGGCACTCCCGCAGGTGTCTATCCCGGATTGGCCATTCACGCCGACTACTCCTGGCCTGCCCTTTGCCCCCTCATGGCAGACACAGGGACGCAAACACTACTCCAGGCCCCCGCCTCAACGAGACTCGGCCGATTGAAACTGCCATGATTGAATTTGATACTCCCCTGGTTTTGCAATTTCAGGGTCTCCCCCCAGGGGTGACACGGGGCGGAGGCGGGCAAGTCATTATTGCAGTCTGCCTCCCCTGTACTTGGGTTACTACCATTGTTTTCTGAGGCCTATTCTGCTGCCCTCACCCAGTTACTGCTTCTTTCTTTCATGTGGTTTATTCAACCTAAGACTTGTTCTGTTCTAACGGTTTTCTCCTTGTTAACCCCATTGTGTTTCCCACAGGTTACTACCTAGCCCAGGACGCCGACCTTTTGTCATGTATTACCTAATAATTTCCCTGTGCAGCCTGGATATGCATGTTTCTCTTTTCCAGTCCCCTCCCACCTGTGTACTTTATGCTGCACTAACGCTACGCCATGTTATGTGTATGCATATACTTCGAGTTTACTTACACGTGTATTTGACCAATTTCATGTAAAGCTGGTTTTCTCTCATTTGCAGTCCTTTGGAGCCACCTTGTGGCCTTTTTTGTTATTGTTCGATTTTTTCTACCGAATTTGATATGTTGGTCATCTTCCTCACTGGCCCTTTTTGAATACTTTTTGATGTTTTTGTTACTCACCGCGAGGGATGGGGACGGTGACCGTGCTGATACCAAATATTTCTATGTTCCCCTGGTCCTGCTGATTTATGTCACCCCCCTCCTCCCCCTTCTCCCCTCTTGTCTGCTCCCCTCATTTCTCTCTTTTACTCTCTTACCTCTCGTCTTCCGCTCTCTCTTTCTGGGCCTTCTGTGGCACTGTTCTCCTCCCTATGAGCTGCTGACCTATGACACACCTACCTTGTCTAACTTCTCCCCCTATCCCCACCCCCTCCACCTGGATGTATCATGGCTTCGGTTTGCCCGATAAGTTTAGCGTCTTTTAATTGTAGGGGGTTCAACACACCAGAGAAGTAAAGCCAGATTCTCTACCACTTTCATAAAAAACGCTCTAACATTTTAATGCTGCAGGAAACGCATTTCCGTACGGATGCCATACCTACACTACGTAACAGATACTACACACATTGGTACCATAGTACTAATCCCCAAGCCAAATCTAAGGGAGTATCCATTGCCTTCCATAAATCATTTAAACCTGAGGTTCTAGACTCCCTTGTTGATGTCAATGGTCGGTTCATCTTTCTCAAACTGAAACTAAACAATTTTCTCTTCACAGTGGCCAACATTTATGTTCCGAATGTGGGTCAGGCTCGGTTCCTCTCGTCGGTTCTCACCAGACTAACCTCGTTCGGGGGCCCATGCTTCATCATTGGTGGAGATCTCAATATCGTCATGTCCCCGTCTGTAGACTCTTCCTCGGGTAAGTCCTCTGTTCCACACTCTACCCTCACACGCATCAAGGCCCTGCTACATTCCTCCCACCTAGTGGATGTTTGGCGCGTCCAACATCCTGTGGACAGAGATTACAGCTATTACTCAGCTGCACATAATTCATATAGCAGACTCGACCACTTCCTTATATCCCAATCACTACTGGATTTGCCCATTCAGGCAACGCTAGGTCACCTGCTTTGGTCTGACCATGCACCGATTTTCCTGACCCTTGCACGTCCCCCAACTTCCCGTAGAGGTACACAATGGAGGCTTAATGACAATCTGCTGCGGGACTCCGTCTGTGTGGCGGAAATCTCCAAGGCCATCCGAAACTTTATTTCAGATCACTCCTCAGATACTACCTCTCCTCCCACTCAGTGGGAGGCCCTGAAGTGCGTGGTCCGTGGCGTATTTATACAGCATGGCTCACGTCTCAAAAAGATACGAGTGGATGACATTCGCCGTCTCCTCTCTACTATAGCGGAACTTGAACCTGTCCACAAACAAAACTTAGACCCCGCCATCTTTGTCAGACTATCGAATGCCCGCAGAGACCTACTTCAGCTCCTAGACGCACATTCCTTAATAGCACGAGATAGGGCACGCAACTACCACTATTCACTAGCAAATAAATGCGGCAAACACCTGGCTAGGGTCCTCCATCCTAGACCTCCGGGATACTCCATTCCCTTTATTACACATTCTAATCAAACTAAAACGTTTAACACAAACGGCATATCCTCTGCCTTCCGGGACTACTACTCCAGACTCTACAACCTACGACCCGCTACCCCACCCGCACACACCACCCCCACGACTGATGACATGCGAGATTACATTATGGAGACGGCGTTACCCCCCATTGCCTCACCGGAGGTCGAGGAGCTGGACAGGCCTCTGGTCGCGCCCAAATTTATGGGCGCCATCAGAGACTTGAAAATTGGTAAATGCCCTGGCCCGGATGGGTACACCCCCCGTTTTTATAAAACTTTTGCCCCCCTATTGGCCCCACTTTTGGCGAAAACGTTCAATGCCATAGATGACTCCAACCCGCCACCTAAAAGCTTACTGTCCGCCAACATCTCCGTTATTCCCAAGCTGGGCAAGGATCCATCTCAATGTAGCAGCTATCGGCCAATATCTCTACTCAATGTCGATCTGAAACTGTTTGCAAAGGTATTGGCCAATCGCTTATCCCCTCTACTCCCAGGAGTGATTCATAATGACCAAGTAGGATTTGTCCCGGGTCGTGAGGCACGGGACAACACCAGCAAGACCATTCACCTAATCTCTTTTATCCGGCGCAAGGGCCTAAAAGCCTGTCTCCTCTCTTTCGAGGCTGAGAAAGCGTTCGATCGGGTCAACTGGAGATTTCTCCGGCTCTCATTAGAACAGTTAGGCTTGGGCGGGACCTTTATCTCTAGGGTAATGTCTCTCTACTCCCATCCCTCGGCCTCGATCCTTGTCAATGGCGCCGCCTCTGACCCGTTTAAAATCTTCAATGGTACCCGACAGGGATGCCCCCTTTCTCCCCTCTTATTTATCATTGTTATAGAACACCTAGCCTGCGCCGTTAGACAAAATACCTCTATACACGGAATCCAAACCCCTTCCTCTCATTACAAATTGTCCCTCTATGCCGATGATCTCCTGGTCTATATTCAACACCCCCATATTTCCTTGCCATCCCTTTTCTCAGAATTCCATCGCTTTGGCTCGTTCAGCAATTTCAAACGTAACATTTCTAAGACTGAAGCTCTCAATATCTCCCTTCCTCCGGCCACAATGTCTGTACTTAGGGCGAACTTCTCTTTCCAGTGGCAGGCGAAGGGTGTTTCGTACCTAGGGGTCGTCATACTCTCTAAACTCTCCAATCTCTTTTCTTTAAACTACGTCCCCTTACTCTCCCGTCTGCGGAAGGATCTAGAGGAATGGGGGGGGTCTTCTTTACCGTGGTTTGGACGAATCAACGCCCTGAAATTGGACACCCTGCCCAAGCTTCTGTATCTCCTGCAAACTGTCCCTGTTCTGGTCCCCAAATCTTTCTTTGCCTCACTACGCTCCCTCGCTGTTAGATTTCTATGGAACCAGAGGTTACCTAGAGTGAGGTGTAACTTGCTCACTCGCCCAAAACTGCAGGGTGGAACGGGCCTCCCTGACTTTGAGTCCTATTATAAGGCCGCCCACGTAGCGCGCATCCTTGAATGGTTCCCTCGTCCCTTCTTAAAGGCCTCTGTAGCCATAGAACAGGATTTAGCTCCCGTGGATCTCAGAGCATTACTATGGGGATACAAAAATGACCTCACTCGTATTCCCTCTTGCTCCCCTCTAACGTTGGCCTCTCTCAGGTTGTGGTATAATAGGAGATTGAATACCACTCTATCCTCCGAACCCTCACCATTGTCTCCCCTATTTGATAATCCTGCCTTCCCCCAGGGTGTGGGGACAACGACGATAGGCCCCTTCAAGAGGACTGACTGGCCCCAAGCGCACTCCTTTATACACCCGACACAAGGGACACCTGTGACATTAACGGGACCATGCGATTGGCTCACTGCCCTGCACTTGTCTACTTTCACAAAACATTTACATTCTTCATCCCAAATACATCGACCTAGAACTGAGTTTGAACGTCTGTGTTCCCTCTCGGAGACGCCCAGACACCTCCTCTCAACCACATATTGCCTCTTACAAACACTTACGCTCACTGATCTACCTTCTTACACCAGGCTGTGGTCTGCAGACTTAGGTGAGGACATCCAGCGATCTGATTGGCAGACCTCGTTCCATTTTACACATAAGTCCACGATTTCCTGTTACTCGCAGGAAAAAAACTACAAGATACTGTCGAGGTGGTACAGAGACCCCTCCAGACTACATAAGATTTTCCCGTCCACCTCACCTTCTTGTTGGCGATGTTCTGCCTCTACGGGGACCTACTTTCATATCTGGTGGGAATGCGAGAGGATCCGCCCCTTCTGGAATCAGGTATTTGATTGCTATAACACACTGTACGATGAATCTTTGACTCCCTCCCCTAAGATTGCCCTTCTCTCTATACTCCCGGGATCAATTACCTCACAGAAACGGAATCTACTTTGTTTCTTTATGTCATCGGCCAGACAGCTCATCCCATCCTACTGGAAAACAACCACCACTCCTCCCTTGTCACATTGGGTCTCGATTATGAACGACACCATGAGAATGGAGGAAATGCTGGCCCTTGACAACGACACCTTTGACAAGTATAAATTATTGTGGCTCATCTGGCTTCGCTTCTCCTCCTCCGATACTCTCATGAATATGGTTTTATTATGTAGCAGACAATTTGTATCAAACACTTACATCATGGTAAGTTTCAGGTGTCATCCAGTAGGATCAATGTTTATATTGCGTCCAGGATCTCTGACGCTACTCCACGGATTTCCCAGGTCCCGGTTATGGCGGCCGCAAGTAGCCGGGATGCAGGCTGGCTTGTCCGTGATAGGAGACAGCAGCGAAGGATGGCAGCGGTCGGTCCGGAGAGGAGCGTCTGACGTCAGCTGGATGGTGCAGGGAACCACAACGCGTTTCAGAGCATGCGCAGCTCTCGTACAGGGCATGCGCGCTCCTTTCTCAAGTGTACAAGGAGACAGGAAGGACGGATGTTTAAAAGTAATTCTGCCCGTCAGCGCAGCAGAATTCAATGATTGCTATGACAAGTGTGTTGCATGGAAAAAAACGGGAGTTTTAACCCCACTAACTTGGGATAGCTTAAATAGCAGAAAAATAATAATAACAATAGAAAATAATAAAAATAATAAAAAAATATATAATAAAAATAATAATGATAATAAAGGTAATGAATAGTAATGAAATAATTTGGCTCATAATAAAATAATTATGAAGTAATTAAGGCATAACGTTTATGATAGCAAAAAATTATTGTTGTATGATAAAAACTTTTTAAGGAAATGTCTGTATAGACATTTAAGTAATAAAATTTTTAAAAAAATATTGTTATATGACAGGGATATGATGCCTGCCAACAAAATATTTGGGTGCAAGCTCTTAAATGTTACGATAAATACAATCAAAGTGATAAAATATAATGAGTATGATATAGGCACAGTGAATAATCATCAATCACTAGTCATTATAGAGGATTATCAGCGTAGCTGTATACAAAACAGAGGGAGATAATAAGAATAAAATATATATATATATATATATATATATATATATATATATATATGTATGCTCATGTGCCTATGTGTGCCCACGTGCACACACACGTATAAAGGGACACACATACACATGTATGCTTGTGCACACAGGCGCTCGCCCATACATGCGTGGAGGCTTGCGCTGTGTAACAGAAGAGCTAAAATTAAAAAATGGTAGTAATAATAATAGTATTGTATAATTATAATAAATGAAGGGATTATATATATGTAAAAAGAAGAAGCCATAAGATTCCTTAATGGAAAAGCACACCCACACACACATCAATACGACCATGTAGGTGCTAACACTACAATATGTACATGCACACTTGCAACCGTGCATCATAAGGAGAGGGCAAATAAGAAAAGAGGAACATTTTTTAGAGGATCGTGTTAACCTCTAGTTCCTCGTTTAACCCATTCGGCACAAGGGTATCCAGAGTAAAGATCCAATAAGTTTCGCGCTCACACAGTCTGGAAAAACGCTCGGCCTCAGATAGGAATTTAGGTATGGCTTCTATCACCCAAACCTGTAGGCCCTCCGTGGACTGGCCATGAAATTCCAAGAAGTGCCGTGGTACACTGTGTTCATCACAACCAGTTTCCACAAAGCGACGATGTTTGCCAAAACGCTGTCTTAGTGGGTTAATAGTACGACCCACATATAGCATTTTGCATGGGCATGTTAGGCAATAAACGACATAATCACTTGAACAGTTGAAAAAATTGTCAAGTTGATAAGTCTTGTCCCTATGAGAGAAGTTTTTTTGTCCATGTTGGACAAAATTGCAAGTTTTGCATAGGGCTTTATTGCATCTATACATCCCTTTAAGGGGGGCCGGACAAATAGCACTAATTGATTTAGTGTGTTTTAACTTGCTAGGCGCTATTTTATTTTTTAGAGTCGGTGCCCTTCTGTAGGTAACTTTAGGTTTATCACAAGCAATTGTAGCTAGGTGGGGGTCTTGCTTCAAGATGTTCCAGTGTTTATGAATGATATGTTCCATTTTTCTATACTGTCCATGGAACCCAGTGACAAATCGAACAACCGGTTTTTCTGGCAATTTTATTCTCTTGGGTTTCTTGCCAGAAAGATAGATGGTATGGGCATGGTCTATAATTTTTTCTGGGTATCCTTTATCCAAAAATTTTTGTTTCAAGTGTGCACTTTGTAGTATGTAGTCGCTGTCCCTGGTGCAGTTCTGTCTTAATCTACAGTATTGACCCTTAGGTATATTTTTTACCCAGAGGGGGTGGTGACAGCTATCGTAATGGAGGTAAGAGTTACCTGCAGTGGGTTTAGTATAATTACGAGTAAAGATCTTATCTAACTCATGATTGAGTTCTAAATCAAGGAAAGCCAAACTGTCCTTATTCCAGACAGCGGAAAAGGAAAGTCCCATGTCATTGGTATTGCAGTATGTGACAAAGTCATCAACCTGGGAGGAGGAGCCATCCCAGATGATGACAATATCGTCGATGTACCTGCCATAAAATACTATGTATCTAGCAAAGGGGTTATTTTTCCATATGAGTAGATTCTCCCACAGTCCCATGGTCAGGTTGGCATAGGAGGGGGCAAAATTAGCCCCCATCGCTGTACCATGGGTCTGTAGGTAGAAGTCTCCCTCGAAATGGAAATAATTATGCGTAAGGCAAAACAGAGTAGCGTCCAGAATAAATTCAGCTTGTTTATTGTTGAGCATAGGGTTGGAGGATAGATAATGTTGTACGGCCAAAAGGCCTATATTATGGGGGATGGAGGTATATAGGGAGTTAACATCTAATGACAGCCAAGAATAGCTGTCAAGCCAAGTATATGGAGACAGAAGTTCCATGAGATGTATAGAGTCCCGTATATATGATGGGAGATCCTGAGCGAGCGGTTGTAGAAAAGAATCAATGTATTGTGAAAAGCCACCAGTTACACTGTTCATAGAGGCAACGATCGGCCTGCCGGGAGGGTTCTTTAAATCTTTGTGTACTTTTGGTAAATGATAAAAGTACGGTGTACTGTAGTAGTTTTTTCGTAAAAAAGCTGCTTCTTTTTTGTCGATGACTTGATCTACTAGAGCTTTCTTAACCAATGTCTCTGCTTCTGTACGAAACAGAGGTAAAGGATCAGATGGAAGTTTTCTGTAAGTGTTTTGATCGGACAGCAGCCTCATGGCCTCAGCCACATAATCTGTTCGATCTTGGATAATTATCCCACCCCCCTTATCAGCAGGCTTAATGATAAGATTGGGGTTGTCAAGGAAGCATTTAAGTGAAGCTCTCTCACCGGGTTTAAGATTAAAATGGCAATGTTTGACTTGGAAATAAATGCCAACCACCTAGGGAAATTCCCTCGCCTAGAGATAATGTGGCTCCCGTCCTAGATGAAAACACATTATCTACTGGCATAGTTCCTGATGGTAACATGCCGCTTGTATCTATAGATGATATCCCCTCTGGCACTACCTCTGATTCCAATTCCATTGATATACTAACACAATCTTCTACTACCAGTCTTGGTATTGCAGCTCAAATTGTGAGCCAAGATGACTTTTTAATTCCTACCACTCCCCAAGTATTTACCACCTTTGATCTTCTCCTCGGTGATTTTAACATCCATGACATACCAACTTATTCTGCCTCCCTGTCCTTCTCGCCTTTTTTAGAAAAGGGCTCACACCCAAAACACAGATTAAAAAGAAAGCACACAGACGAGGATGTAGGGGAGGACGCAGAAAATCCAAAAATCAATGCAAAACAACAGAAACTATAAAGTTGTTCAATCTTTCCTCCCATATATTGTCACCTGATGACGTCTCCCTTCTGGGTAGAGGCCTCACTTTTTCTCCCACCATACAACCCAATTCCTTCCAATTATTTAAGGATCTTAACAAATTCATAAGAAACCTTACTCTTAAAAGATTTTATAATATACAATCCACCAAAGGCAAATTAGCTGATCCTGACAGCACACTTTCTCCTGCCACTGTTGCAAAGGCAATCACAGAAGCTTCTTCCTACAGTCCTGATAGCCAATTTAACATGTATGATCTAGAACCTGGCGAGCTGGATCTAGACGTTGATCTTGAATTATTCACTCAACATTTTCAAACATCACCCCCGGTTACACATACACCTTTACAGCCTAAGTCCATTTTTTACCCTACCAAATCCAAGGGACCCCATCTAGAATCTTACTATAGAGTTGTGTTTGCTGACCTCCAAAAATTATGCCAAGCTACAGAAAATGCCGGCAAACATCGCCATTATAATCTTAAACCCGGTGAGAGAGCTTCACTTAAATGCTTCCTTGACAACCCCAATCTTATCATTAAGCCTGCTAATAAGGGGGGTGGGATCATTATCCAAGATCGAACAGATTATGTGGCTGAGGCCATGAGGCTGCTGTCCGATCAAAACACTTACAGAAAACTTCCATCTGATCCTTTACCTCTGTTTCGTACAGAAGCAGAGACATTGGTTAAGAAAGCTCTAGTAGATCAAGTCATCGACAAAAAAGAAGCAGCTTTTTTACGAAAAAACTACTACAGTACACCGTATTTTTATCATTTACCAAAAGTACACAAAGATTTAAAGAACCCTCCCGGCAGGCCGATCGTTGCCTCTATGAACAGTGTAACTGGTGGCTTTTTACAATACATTGATTCTTTTCTACAACCGCTCGCTCAGGATCTCCCATCATATATACGGGACTCTATACATCTCATGGAACTTCTGTCTCCATATACTTGGCTTGACAGCTATTCTTGGCTGTCATTAGATGTTAACTCCCTATATACCTCCATCCCCCATAATATAGGCCTTTTGGCCGTACAACATTATCTATCCTCCAACCCTATGCTCAACAATAAACAAGCTGAATTTATTCTGGACGCTACTCTGTTTTGCCTTACGCATAATTATTTCCATTTCGAGGGAGACTTCTACCTACAGACCCATGGTACAGCGATGGGGGCTAATTTTGCCCCCTCCTATGCCAACCTGACCATGGGACTGTGGGAGAATCTACTCATATGGAAAAATAACCCCTTTGCTAGATACATAGTATTTTATGGCAGGTACATCGACGATATTGTCATCATCTGGGATGGCTCCTCCTCCCAGGTTGATGACTTTGTCACATACTGCAATACCAATGACATGGGACTTTCCTTTTCCGCTGTCTGGAATAAGGACAGTTTGGCTTTCCTTGATTTAGAACTCAATCATGAGTTAGATAAGATCTTTACTCGTAATTATACTAAACCCACTGCAGGTAACTCTTACCTCCATTACGATAGCTGTCACCACCCCCTCTGGGTAAAAAATATACCTAAGGGTCAATACTGTAGATTAAGACAGAACTGCACCAGGGACAGCGACTACATACTACAAAGTGCACACTTGAAACAAAAATTTTTGGATAAAGGATACCCAGAAAAAATTATAGACCATGCCCATACCATCTATCTTTCTGGCAAGAAACCCAAGAGAATAAAATCGCCAGAAAAACCGGTTGTTCGATTTGTCACTGGGTTCCATGGACAGTATAGAAAAATGGAACATATCATTCATAAACACTGGAACATCTTGAAGCAAGACCCCCACCTAGCTACAATTGCTTGTGATAAACCTAAAGTTACCTACAGAAGGGCACCGACTCTAAAAAATAAAATAGCGCCTAGCAAGTTAAAACACACTAAATCAATTAGTGCTATTTGTCCGGCCCCCCTTAAAGGGATGTATAGATGCAATAAAGCCCTGTGCAAAACTTGCAATTTTGTCTTACATGGACAAAAAAACTTCTCTCATAGGGACAAGACTTATCAACTTGACAATTTTTTCAACTGTTCAAGTGATTATGTCGTTTATTGCCTAACATGCCCATGCAAAATGCTATATGTGGGTCGTACTATTAACCCACTAAGACAGCGTTTTGGCAAACATCGTCGCTTTGTGGAAACTGGTTGTGATGAACACAGTGTACCACGGCACTTCTTGGAATTTCATGGCCAGTCCACGGAGGGCCTACAGGTTTGGGTGATAGAAGCCATACCTAAAGGCCTATCTGAGGCCGAGCGTTTTTCCAGACTGTGTGAGCGCGAAACTTATTGGATCTTTACTCTGGATACCCTTGTGCCGAATGGGTTAAACGAGGAACTAGAGGTTAACACGATCCTCTAAAAAATGTTCCTCTTTTCTTATTTGCCCTCTCCTTATGATGCACGGTTGCAAGTGTGCATGTACATATTGTAGTGTTAGCACCTACATGGTCGTATTGATGTGTGTGTGTGTGTGCTTTTCCTTTAAGGAATCTTATGGCTTCTTCTTTTTACATATATATAATCCCTTCATTTATTATAAGTATACAATACTATTATTATTACTACCATTTTTTAATTTTAGCTCTTCTGTTACACAGCGCAAGCCTCCACGCATGTATGGGCGAGCGCCTGTGTGCACAAGCATATATGTGTATGTGTGTCCCTTTATACGTGTGTGTGCACGTGGGCACACATAGGCACATGAGCATACATATATATATATATATATATATATATATATATATATATATTATTCTTATTATCTCCCTCTGTTTTGTATACAGCTACGCTGATAATCCTCTATAATGACTAGTGATTGATGATTATTCACTGTGCCTATATCATACTCATTATATTTTATCACTTTGATTGTATTTATCGTAACATTTAAGAGCTTGCACCCAAATATTTTGTTGGCAGGCATCATATCCCTGTCATATAACAATAATTTTTTAAAAATTTTATTACTTAAATGTCTATACAGACATTTCCTTAAAAAGTTTTTATCATACAACAATAATTTTTTGCTATCATAAACGTTATGCCTTAATTACTTCATAATTATTTTATTATGAGCCAAATTATTTCATTACTATTCATTACCTTTATTATCATTATTATTTTTATTATATATTTTTATTATTTTTATTATTTTCTATTGTTATTATTATTTTTCTGCTATTTAAGCTATCCCAAGTTAGTGGGGTTAAAACTCCCGTTTTTTTCCATGCGACACACTTGTCATAGCAATCATTGAATTCTGCTGCGCTGACGGGCAGAATTACTTTTAAACATCCGTCCTTCCTGTCTCCTTGTACACTTGAGAAAGGAGCGCGCATGCCCTGTACGAGAGCTGCGCATGCTCTGAAACGCGTTGTGGTTCCCTGCACCATCCAGCTGACGTCAGACGCTCCTCTCCGGACCGACCGCTGCCATCCTTCGCTGCTGTCTCCTATCACGGACAAGCCAGCCTGCATCCCGGCTACTTGCGGCCGCCATAACCGGGACCTGGGAAATCCGTGGAGTAGCGTCAGAGATCCTGGACGCAATATAAACATTGATCCTACTGGATGACACCTGAAACTTACCATGATGTAAGTGTTTGATACAAATTGTCTGCTACATAATAAAACTGTTTTGCTAAGAGGCGCTTTTCTATTTTTCCTTTCATGTCATTTTCCTTGAGTCGGCTTCAACTTGGAGAAGAGCTGCCCTGGGCAACTGAGTTTTTATTAAAGACTTCCTATCCACAATTGTTACTATAGAGTTTTTCAAAACTTTATGCTACCTGCCATCCCTTGGTAACAATAATAACTTTATGTCCACCTGATTTCAACCTTTTTTTGTTCTTTTGATTTTCAACCTTTGCATAATATCCTTTACACATTTAGGATTAATAGTGTTTGTCTGTGCAGGCATCCCAAGCGCTTGCATTTGCTATTGTTTCTCACGAATATGGTGTCTGCTCCGACGTGACCATTCCTGCACGTTACGTGTCACTGAAATTGTCTGGGTTTTCACTTTAGAGTCCCCCCCACCTCACAACACCATCATCCTTCCGTGCATGTCTCCTCAGCAGCTCTTAAACTTCTCTCTACTCTCTCCCCTCTCCTTTCTCTACTGTCTGTCTCTTCTCTTCCTCTTTTTCCGTCTTTTCCTCCCCTCTCCGTTCTTTTCTGTCCTAACCCACTCCCATCACCTGATCCACCAATCCCAAATTTATCTTTATTTTTATTTTTACTTTATCGCCCTATCCTTTCCTTTTGTTTTTACCATCCCTTCCTTATACGGTATCTGGTGGTTATAATCTTACCATGATTGACAAGGCTATTATAGCCAACTCTACCTCTTTTATTGATTGATTTACGGGCATTGTTGTTATCACTGTTATACGTAATCCTATGAGTCTAGCTATGGGCGATAGCCATCTTGCTGACTCATCTCGCAGGCATACCCGTGACTGTCTTCAGTTTGTAACCTTACATATTGTTTTATGTATACTCTGATAAAATATCAATAAACATATTTTCAACCCAAAAACATAGCCACGTTCTTGAGTGTCTGTGGCATAAGACTAAGTCTCAGAAAGACTTCAACCAATATAAATTTGCTCTCCAAAAAACGATTCCTGCCATTAACAAACAGACCTATTTTATCACTCTCATTAACACCATGTCGTCCAGTCCCCATCAGCTCTTCTCTACCTTTAACTCTCTAATTTGTCCTCCACTGCCTGTACCCACTAACTCACACCATGAATGCTGCCGCTAGACTTATCCACCTTACCAACCATTCAGTGTCTGCTACCTCTCTCTGCCAATCCCTCCATTGGCTTCTGTTCACCCAACAAAAAAATAAAAAATACTAACATCTACTTACAAAGCCATCCACAACTCTGCCCTGGCTACATCACTAACCTTGTATTAAAATAGAAAAGGAGAGCTGTGGACTTTGAGTGAGGCAACCGCCATGTCAGATATAAACAGAAACATAAAATTTACAGTACATAATTTATTGTTACATTGTAAAAAATATTGTATCAAATAAATAGGGAGGTGATCTAAATGGGTTAATGGGTCAAAGGTAATACATGGGAAGATATTAATCCTTGTCCCTTTCCTTTCCAGTATATTATGTTACAACACTCCTGATGAATGGCTGTAATGCCAGGAAACGCGTTGAGTGCCCCTAGATGCCCCAAGTTATCTGTCCCTACAATGTTTTTTAACCCGTCTATCTTACTATGTACAGTTATTATGTTGAATTCCTATTTGTATTGCATGCTATATAGCAGCATATTTAGTGTAAGTCATGTGACTACCTATTTATTTGATACAATATTTTTTACAATGTAAAAATAAATCATGTACTGTAAATTTTATGTTTCTGTTTATATCTGACATGGCGGTTGCCTCACTCAAAGTCCCACAGCTCTCCTTTTCTACAAATTAATTTAGGGATGGAGGTCGCCATGTTGTGCTATAGTGTGTGTCAGGTCACATCCAATTCACTTGTATTAAAATACCAACCAAATCGTTCTTTTAGTTTCTCCCAAGGCCTTCTGCTTTCTAGCTCCGTCAATACCTCCTCCCATGCTCGCCTCTAGGACTTCTCTAGAGCCTCTCCCATTCTCTGGTACTCCCTACCCCAGTCTGTCTGACTATTTCCTACTCTATCCACTTTTAGGCGATCCCTGAAAATCCTTCTCTTTAGAGAAGCTTATCCTACCTCCTCCTAACCACTGTACTTTTATTTTGCTCATCCCCACAGTTAGTACCGTTTGTATCACTTGACCCTTCCTTTTAGATTGTAAGCTCTAATTAGCAGGGCCCTTTGATTCCTTTTGTATTGAACTGTATTTTGGTGGACTATCTGCCCTTCTGTTGCAAAGCACTGCACAAACTGTTGATGCTATATAAATCCTGTACAATAATAATATAAATAATAATAATAATAATAACAATAAAAGTGGCAAATGAGATATCAATAAAAATAAATGTGCAAAAGGCACCAAGAATTACAGTAGATATATTTTAATATAAATGATGTTTTTGTCCACAGAAGAACATTTTAAAAAACGTTTTTCACTGTCTTCTTATACATGGCCATTTTGGCCAAAGTTTAGTGCAGTACTTTTTAAAGGGGAGTTCCAGACTTTTTTTATGTTTATTAAAAGTCAGCAGCTACAAAAAGTGTAGCTTCTGGCTTTTAATAAACAGACACTTACCTGCTCCACTGTCCAGCGGCGCGACCGAATGGAGTTCCGCTCCTCTCCCCCCCTTCTCCGCCGGTGCCTCCATTCCTATTGTGGGCACCCGGCCGTGACAGCTTTCGGCTTCACGGCCGGGCACTCACTGCGCATGCGTGAGCGGCGCTGCGCAATCTGAGTGGACAGGCAATCGCCTGGGACCTGTCACGTGTACCAGGTGATCGCCTACAGGGAGGGGCCCGCCTTAGGCAATATGACGTGTCGCCTAAGCGGTCCCTGGGCGGAAGGAGGAAGTGGGACAGGAAGTCCCACTCCTACTGAAGCCCCCACTCCCCCCCCAAAAAAAAATTACATGTCAAATGTGGCACGTAAGGGGGCGAGGAGTGGTATGAGCGGAAGTTCCAATTTTGGGTGGAACTCCACTTTAAGCCCTTTAGGATTCCAACCTTCTAAGAAATGCAGTTAAAAAGTTACATATCCAAGTAAGTAAAGCTGATCAATTTGCTGTATTCCTGAAGAAGCAAAACATTTTATACACACCAGGCACCTTATTGCTAATGTTCTAGCTTAACAAAAACAACACATGAATGTGTTAGATCACTAAAATCTTTGAAATTAAAACTCAGTGGGAAATTTGTGTACATTGATTTCTCTAAGCAAACTGATTTTGTTGTAATCACATATCCTCCCCAATACATAAGAGCCTTCTAGATTGTCTTATCATTTTCTCAATATTTTTTTATATTTCCTTTTATTTATTTTAAGATGAGTTTCAGTAAATACTGTCTTTATTGCATGAAATTTTTATATTTCATCACTGTGTATTTTCCCAAGCCCTCAAATATAGCTGGTTTGACTTTGCCAAATTAAAGGTGCTTATAGGAAAGGTCATACAGTGCCTTAAAAAAAGTATTCATTCCACTTGAAATTTTCCACATTTTGTCATCTCACAACCAAAAACGTAAATGTAATTTATTGGGATTTTATGTGATAGACCAACACAAAGTGGCATATAATTGTGAAGTGAAAGGACAATGATAAATTGTTTTCAACAATTTTTACAAATAAATATGTGAAAAGTGTGGTGTGCATTTGTATTCAGCTCCCTTGAGTTAATACTTTGTAGAACCGCCTTTTGCTGCAATTACAGCTGCAAGTCTTTTTGGGGATGTCTCTACCAGCTTTGCACATCTAGAGAGTGACATTTTGCCCATTCTTCTTCGCAAAATAGCTCAAGCTCTGTCAGATTGGATGGAGAGGGTCTGTGAACAGCAGTTTTCAAGTTTGCCACAGATTCTCAATTGGATTTAGGTCTGGACTTTGACTGGGCCATTCTAACACATGAATATTCTTGGATATAGACCATTCCATTTTAGCTTTGGCTGTATGTTTAGGGTCGTTGTCCTGCTGGAAGGTGAACCTTCGCCCCAGTCTCAAGTCTTTTGCAGACTCTAACAGGTTTTCGTCTAAGATTGCCCTATATTTGGCTCCATCCATCTTCCCATCAACTCTGACCAGCTTCCCTGTCCCTGCTGAAGAAAAGCATCCCCACAACATGATGCTGCCACCATCATGTTTCACGGTGGGGATGGTGTGTTCAGAGTAATGTGGAGTGTTCGTTTTCTGCCACACATAGGGGTTGATTTACGAGAGGCAAATCCACTTTGCACTACAAGTGCACTTGGAAGTGCAGTCACTGTATATCTGAGGGGGAAGATCTGAAATGAGGGGAAGCTCTGCTGATTTTATTATCCAATCATGTACAAGCTAAAATGCTGTTTTTTTTATTTTCCTCGCATGTCCCCCTCAGATCTACAGTGACTGCACTTCCAAGTGCACTTGTAGTGCAGAGTGGATTTGCCTTTAGTAAATAACCCCCATAGCGTTTTGCTTTTAGGCCAAAAAGTTCAATTTTTGTCTCATCTGACCAGAGCACCTTCTTCCACATGTTTTCTGTGTCCCCCACATGGCTTCTCGCAAACTGCAAATGGGACTTCTTATGGCTTTCTTTCAACAGTGGCTTTCTTCTTGCCACTCTTCCATGAAGGTCAGATTTGTGGAGTGCACAACTAATAGTTATCCTGTGGTCAGATTCTCCAACCTGAGCTGTGGATCTCTGCAGCTCCTCCAGAGTTACCATGGGCATCCTGGCTGCTTCTCTGATTAATGCTCTCCTTGCCCGACCTGTCAGTTTAGGTGGACGGCCATGTCTTAGGTAGGTTTGTAGTTGTGCCATACTCTTTCCATTTTTGGATGATGGATTGAACAGTGCTCCATGAGATGTTCAAAGCTTGGAATATTTTTTTTATAACCTAACCCTGCTTTAAACTTTATCCCTGACATATCTGGTGTGTTCCTTGGCCTTCATGATGCTGTTTGTTCACAAAGGTTCTCTAACAAACCTCTGAGGGCTTCACAAAACAGCTGTGTTTATACTGAGATTAAATTACACACAGGTGGACTCTGTTTTCTAATTAGATGACTTCTGAAGTCAATTGGTTCCACTATATTTCAGTTAGGAGTAAAGGGGGCTCAATACAAATGCATGCCACACTTTTCACATATTTATTTGTAAAAATAATGTAAAACCATTTATCATTTTCCTTCCACTTCACAATCATGTGCCACTTTGTGTTGGTCTATCACATAAAATTCCAATCAAACACATTTACCTTTTTGGTTGTAACATGACAAAATGTGGAACATTTCAAGGGGTAGAATTTTTTTTCAAGGCACTGTAATGTAGGATGGTTGGAGCAAAAGTCTGAATCTAACAATTTTGACAAGTTTAAGTCAATGGAGCAAGGTATAACTTCTACTTCTATGGGCCACCTAAAACAAGACTTATTTTTTATGACATTGCATTATTATGACTTAGGGTTTAAGTTACTTATAAACATGAAAAATGAGGTATGTTGTTAGAATGCTCTCAAAATCATAAGCACTGCCTGATCAAGCCATAGTTAAAGTAGATTAGGCATGGTAGGCTAAGGCCACTTTCACACTGAGGCGCTTAAAAAACTGCCAGTAAAACACTGAGCGCTTTTGAAGCGCTTTTCAGGTGCTTTTGAAGCGCTTTCAATTCATTTCAAGGGAGAGGAGCGTTTTTTCAGCGCACTGCCTCAGTGTGAAAGCATTCATTGATTTTAATGGAAATACGTTTTCAGGCGCTTTTTTAAACGTGAAAGTGCCTGAAAAGCACCTCAGTGTAAAAGTGGTCTAAGTGAAAAACATTTTTTTAAATGATGAGCATGTTGGCAAATGTACCTAGCAAGTAATTAGATATTGGCTAATAAAAAATATGAGACTTTAATTTTGCTCAAAACTAAGACCAAGTAACCATCCAAATGAATTATATGATCCTTGTCATAGACACTGACTACAGGGACCTTTTCTGTCCACATTCACCCTATTTTTTGTTATTGCTATATGTCTCTTTTTGTTACATTTTTGAGAGACTGTTTTCTTGGATTTGCTTAAAAGACTATTCCTGGTTTATTTGATTCTGAACAATGCATGTTAATTGAAAGAGCTGGTCACATTGGCCTCTGTTCCATGTACTCCAAAAGTAGGAGCCAAACAGTCTGCTCCTGGGGTCGCCTGCTATTGTCTGAAGGTGTTCTGTGTTTATACTTAGGATAATGTGTAATGTACTTTGTTTTAGCCTTGTTGCCGGGCAGTCTGGTTGCCCAGGCTGGTTTAAGTGCTAAGTTAATTAGCATGTTAATTATATCATTGTCAGCTAGTATTTGCTAGAGGGGGATTAGCAATGAGTCAGCCCTACCTCGTTATCAAACAAACCCATTGTGTGATGTTAGGTAAATATTTGGGTTATTGGTGATGTGGTGATTGACATACTGTTCAAAAGTCTGTATTTCTGTTCAATAAACAGTTTCCATTTTTGCAGCTGAGCTAGTCTCGCGTAGTTCTTGGTTGCAATATTCGGCTATAATATCTGATATCTATGTTTAGACTGGAGGAAGCGGTATACTGACGGAAGCACTCAAGCAGAGTGTGGGACAGTTGCGTCACAATCCAGGACTGTGACAAAAGTAATTAGATGGTGCAGAAATAACAATGAAATCCTATTGTAACTACTACTGGTAAGGTTACAGTAGTCTTTACCAGCTTGCCATTTGTAATGGGGGGAACGTTTGATATGGAGGTATGGCAAATAGCCATAAATTTCAAGGCTAACTTGAACTAACTTTTACAACTCTTTTCCAGACAGAATCTAGATCGTGTCTGCTTTGGAAGGTCAACCAATTGTACCATGAAATGATAAACATGTCATTCACCCACCCTACAATTTTCATCTGCCTGTTTTTATGGGGGGTTTTTTCCACTGGCTTTTTATACACATATACTCACTACATGATCTAGTCCCAGTCTAAATCATTTCCAATATAAATACATTTCAATAATTGCACACAGGATAATGTGAGATGAACCAGATGGTTCTTGCACACTGCCCCATTACAACACCTGCATGATACAGACTGGAATACAGGCTGTATTGTCATGGCAGGAGGTCCACATTCTCTTTATCCTTTAAACAATTCAGCTATGACCCCATAGGCCTATAGTGCAGTCTGCTAAGGTTTGGGAGTACCACACTTTCTTTTACATTTTAGATATTCTAGCTCTGAAAAGGGCATGCCAAAGCTAAATCTTTACACAGTTAGATGAATTCAGTTATCTCTACTCATTTTGAATCTTTCTTTTTTTTTACAATTCTTGATATATGCTTGATATGTCTCTGTATGAAATGAAAGGATAATACACTTTTTTGCCTTTTATTTATCTTCTCTTATCTTAAATCAGATAACATGTAGCATTTCCAGGCAAAACTATTAGGATGTGTACAAATCAACTATAGTTCTGGTGTAAACATTTCAGGGAAAATACAAAGTGCGATACTACAATACTTTACTCCTATATAATTTACCTATTTATTTAATTTTCACATAAAAACAGTTTTCTGCTGTACATATAGATGTTTTTCACCCCCTCTTTAAAAAGTGTTGGTATTTACAAGAAAAGGTTTAAGTTCCCAAAGTATTAAGGTTGGCTAGTGCTCAGCATTCCTTGGAAGGAAGGTAAGTTTAGCACAGCATATAACGGATTCCTATTGTTCAGAGACCTGACTTGACTAAGTTTCATATACATTAACAAGCTGCTACTAGGCTGCAAAACATATCTTAGTACATCTATATTATCTATGATGTAAATAAATCAGTATCTTGGCTACAAGTGACTTTTACAGCATTAGAAAAATTTCATATTGCCAGAGCCAACCATTACAGGTCCCAGAGCTGGAAACAGCAATAACAAATTGTTCCCCAGTGTGTACTACATCCTATACCTCCTTGATATATACTGTACATTGCAAAAGGAGAGGCTCAATGGTATTGGCAGCGTAAAGCCAAGCCAAGACAGTGATATCTAGAAACAGACCAAGCAGGTTTTTCCTTCTCATTTATTTGACAAGGCAGTAAACAAATGAAGTACAAATAAAGAGATTGTACACCAAATCCATGGCATAAAACAAACAAAATGTCTGATCCACTAAATAAAATACACCGGGTGTTCTCTAATGGGCTCCCTAAAACAGACAGCACATGTACCTTTTAGTGTTCTGTAACAGTCAGCATTTTCACCCAGCAGCATGCTCTCACAGCTTGGACTAATTAATGAGGTATAGCTAAGAGGTAGGATTTGAAACTAGAATTTGAGGCTTTATCTTACTCGAAGTTCTACAAAGCCTCTGGGTTCCAAGGTCCAGAGAGAACTTATTAAGATCTAAGTAAACACATTTGTTCCCCAGAGCAGACACAAATTCTAGAGCCCCTTACCATGTGTATTTGAGAAACCTAGGTGACACGTACACACTGTCCACATATCTGTCAGCCAGTGCCTCTATGTCTCGCTGTGTGTGTGTCTCTCTCTCTCTCTCTCTCTCTCTAGATATATATGTATAAAATATTTTTTTGTTAAGAACAACAATGCCCCATAAAGGCATTATGATTTTATGTAAAATACTTCTCTCCAAATGACAAATCTGGTACATATGAAGTATTTAAAGATAACATTGTAGCTTGTTCTGTTGCTCATTTTGTCATTTGACTAGTGTCCCTTTTACTATACATGTGCTCAGCTCCAGTACATCTGAGATTACAATTCATTTTCTCTGCCCGCCTCTACTACCAGGTCAGTCAATTGCATACCTATCCATTCAACACCAAAGCTGCTGATCTGGTTGCCTTTCCAATCATAAATATGTGTCTGTTTTTTTTTTTATCTTTTGCATTATTTCCTACATTGGTTAATAGTCAGTTTTTCACATGATATATGCAAACACCGCTACACTGCTGTGATTTCTACCAATACTCATTAATATTCACAGTAGAGAAAAAATGTTGATCTGTCATAAAGAATTATAGCCCACTTATTTTTACTCCATTTTCTTTATACTAACATTAAAACATTGATGTACAACAACATTATCACCAAAGGCATTACTAAATCCCTTTGGGCCCTTATATAGAATGCAAACAAAAGGCTCATCATGAAATTCTCTCATTATTAAAAATGTATACAATAACCACAAACGTCTCATGTGATATAAACATAATTTGAGTATGAAATCCTTCTTCTGGTAATAAACACGGTGATACTACCATTAGCTCTATAACAGGAAAAAATGAGTTCTTTTATAAAGGTCAAAGATGGCCCTCTGTTATATTGCTACTGTCATTTTAGGTTAGACATAAAATTGTGTACTGCATTATCAGTCCCTCCTTGAAAGAAACATTGCAAGCTTATCATAATCAAAACTGGAGACAAAGCAGTAAAAATCATGGCTTCAAAGCAACCAATGCACAAGACAGTAACTGCAAACAACATTGGGTAAATGAGCACACCAAAAAACAGTGCCAAGCATATAAAAAAAAACTTTGCAAAAGTTTATAGAAAATCATTTGCAAAAGAGTTCTAATGCCGTGTACACACGACCGTTTTTAATGATGAGAAAAATAAAAAAAATTAAAATGGTCATTAAAAATGATCGTGTGTGGGCTTCAGAGCATTTTTCACGACGTGAAAAACGGCCATGAAAAAATTGGAACATACTCTAATTTTTCACGTCGTTTTTTACATCGTCGTTTTTCTCGTCATGAAAAACGGCCGTGTGTGGGCTTTAACGACGTGAAAAAAAATGCACATGCTCAGAATCAAGTATGAGACGGGAGCGCTCGTTCTGGTAAAACTAGCGTTCGTAATGGAGATAGCACATTCGTCACGCTGTAACGGACTGAAAAGCACAAGGCTGAAAAGCGCGAATCGTCGCTCAACAAACTTTACTAACATGAAGGGTGGCGCCATCCGAATGGAACTTCCCCTTTATAGTGCCGTCGTACGTGTTGTATGTCACCGCGCTTTACGCAAACATTTTTTTCTACGATAGTGTGTAGGCAAGGCAGGCTTGAGAGGAAACATGAAAAATCACGTTGAGAAAAATGCCATTTTTTTTCAATGATATTAAAAACGGTTGTGTGTACACGGCATAAGACTGGGAGAACACAGAAAAAGCACAAATAAGTAAACTTTATTTGGCGTTTCGCAATATAAGAGTGCATTCGGAGCCAGCAACTTTTGAAATACAATACACACGTTTAAACTAGATGCTGAATTAGAAAATAGCTAATTAAATGCCCAATCCTATGGAAACTGATCACTTTCTACCACACTACCAAAGGATGTAAAAAACTACAAACAATTATGATATGTAAGAAAGCTATCCTACTATATTTTACATGTTAGTATACCAATATCTACTTTAGTCACACGTAAGTCCCACTCACATATGTAAACGCTGTTCAAACCACACATGTGAGGTATCAACGTGTGTATTAGAGTGAGAGCAACAATTCAGCACTAGACCACCTCTGTAACTCTAAACATGTAACCTGTAAAAACTTTTAAAGCGTCGCCTATGGAGATTTTTAAGTACCGAAGTTTCGCGCCATTCCACGAGTGTGCGCAACTTTAAAGTGTGACATGTTGGGTATCTATTTACTCAGTGTAACATCATCTTTCACATTATACAAAAAAATTGGGCTAACTTTACTGTTTTGTTATTTCTTGAATTCACTAAACTGTTTTTTTCCAAAAAACAAGTTTGAAAAATTGTTGCGCAAATACTGTGTCACATAAAAAGTTGCAAAACCCCCATTTTATTCCCTAGGGTGTCTGCTAAAAAAACATATACAATGTTTGGGGGTTCTAAGTAATTGATGATTTTTACATGTAGGAGAGGAGTGCCAGAATAGGCCCGGTGTGGAAGTGGTTAAACAAAGAAATAAAATTACAGCATTTTTGTCCCTTAATTTGTATAATAACTAGAAATCTATTCCTAATAATTTTAGATTATATAGATGTCTACTTACCTGTCAGTCTATTTAGACAGGTATTGCTACTCGGTACATTATTTAGCATAAAATCTGCCAGGAAAGTTTACAAAAAAAAAATGGAGAAGCATTTGAAGAAATGTAATGCATGGAGATAAATAAAAGCAGATAACGGTATCTGTAGTCTTTGAAAGAATGAACTTAGAATCAGATGACATTATCATGACTACCTCAATCAAACAGGAGCATGATAACATTTTGTGCAAATTTATGGACAGCCTCAAAACAACTGAACATCATGTTCAAAGGGGAATAAACCAGTACTTGATGAAAAAAATGTATATGCTAAGGGCAAATAACTTCAGTAGATGAGAAGTCCTGACAAGAAATAAATGCAGCAATTTGAAATATGTCCATGTCACAGAAAAAAAAGGGTTTAAAATGTTTTCTAGGTATCGTTAGTATCGTTAGTATTCCCAAAAGGCATTCTTAAAACACCACTGATGATTCTGAATAAAAATGTATTCTACAGCAGTGGGAACCATAAGCCATAAAACAACTTAAATCTATCGAAAACCATCCATCCAATAGCCATGAATTAAACTTGATGTAATACTGACCTAAATGGCATTTAGTTTACAAAACCACTGTGCGGGAATTCATAAAGAGTGTCGTAAACAGCCTTTAGAATTGAAATTGCTTGTGCGTTCACCAGATTCATATACCTGTAGGAAACAGGTAAATTAATCTTCGGAGGACATTGATGAGGTTGGAAGTGTCCATACTGGACACTCCTTCCTCAATGCACTCTCTTCCTGTCTATTGCACCCATTCACACAGACCGTCATATGGTCGAAGAGTTTTTAAGTTGGGTGGCCAGAGCCTGATGGAGAACTAAAGAAGGATATACATGGAGCGAAAATCACCTGGTTCGGCAGGAACCAACCGAATTATCGGTTCATGTGTACTGCTGTCTATCATGCTGGAAAACCAGAATTAGATCAACATTAACAGCCAATAGCTGCAGCGCTGCTCTGTGTATTCAGATGAGAAAGGGGAGTTTCCCCCGCTGTCATAATAAAATACAAAAGCTGGAGAGATACCTGCATCAACATCTCCTGTGATGATGCGGGGATCTGTCACTTTTTTTGGTTCAACCCACTGGTTGAATGAGCAAAAATTAACATGTACACCCTGCTTAAGCAGTCTGCCTTGCTTTTGATTGCAGTGAATGTCAGTGGGAGGATTTTATAGCTGCAGCTGCCAGATTCCATCACTATTTTGATTACACTCAGCCTTTGGCTGGTATATCTCCCAGCTGACAGCCTAATTGGATCAAGAATAGAGAGAGCCCTTTGTGGGAAGCTGTTACATTCATGACAGCTTCACATCACTCAACCCTGAGCACTGAGATCTCAGCCATTGAGATTGTGAT
Organism: Rana muscosa; assembly: GCA_029206835.1. NCBI lineage: Eukaryota > Metazoa > Chordata > Amphibia > Anura > Ranidae > Rana > Rana muscosa. The sequence continues at coordinate 142,812,364 of CM055122.1, forward strand.
AAACCACTCAAAAAGAAATCCTCAAAGTCCCATACTATAATGACATGTAAAAAGTTGGAGGAGTTACTGGTACCTCATATACTATACTACCAAAAAAATACCAGAAAAACCTGGTTGAGACTCAACTGCAAGATACCCATATGTAAAAATATCTTGTACAGTGGGGAAAAAAAGTATTTAGTCAGCCACCAATTGTGCAAGTTCTCCCACTTAAAAAGATGAGAGAGGCCTGTAATTGTCATCATAGGTATACCTCAACTATGAGAGACAAAATGTGGAAACAAATCCAGACAATCACATTGTCTGATTTGGAAATAATTTTTTGGAAAATTATGGTGGAAAATAAGTATTTGGTCACCTACAAACAAGCAATATTTCTGGCTCTCACAGACCTGTATCTTCTTCTCTAAGAGGCTCCTCTGTCCTTCACTCATTAACTGTATTAATGGCACCTGTTTGAACTTGTTATCAGTATAAAAGACACCTGTCCACAACCTCAAACAGTCACACTCCAAACTCCACTATAGTGAAGACCAAAGAGCTGTTGAAGGACACCAAAAACAAAATTGTAGACCTGCACCAGGCTGGGAAGACTGAATCTGCAATAGGCAAGCAGCTTGGTGTGAAGAAATCAACTGTGGGAGCAATAATTAGAAAATGGAAGACATACAAGACCACTGATAATCTCCCTCGATCTGGGGCTCCATGCAAGATCTCACCCCGTGGGGTCAAAATGATCACAAGAACAGTAAGCAAAAATCCCAGAACCACACGGGGGGACCTAGTGAATGACCTGCAGAGAGCTGGGACCAATGTAACAAAGGCTACCATCAGTAACACACTACGCCGCCAGGGACTCAGATCCTGCAGTGTCAGACGTGTCCCCCTGCTTAAGCCAGTACATGTCCGGGCCCGTCTGAGGTTTGCTAGAGAGTATTTGGATGATCCAGAAGAGGATTGGGAGATTGTCATATGGTCAGATGAAACTAAAGTAGAACTATTTGGTAGAAACACAACTCGTCGTGTTTGGAGGAGAGAGAATGCTGAGTTGCAACCAAAGAACACCATACCTACTGTGAAGCATGGGGGTGGCAACATCATGCTTTGGGGCTGTTTCTCTGCAAATGGAACAGGACGACTGATCCGTGTACATGAAAGAATGAATGGGGCCATGTATCGTGAGATTTTGAGTGCAAACCTCCTCCCATCAGCAAGGGCATTGAAGATGAAACGTGGCTGGGTCTTTCAGCATGACAATGATCCCAAACACACCGCCCGGGCAAGGAAGGCGTGGCTTCGTAAGAAGCATTTCAAGGTCCTGGAGTGGCCTAGCCAGTCTCCAGATCTCAACCCCATAGAAAACCTTTGGAGGGAGTTGAAAGTCCGTGTTGCCCAGCGACAGCCCCAATACATCACTGCTCTAGAGGAGATCTGCATGGAGGAATGGGCCAACATACCAGCAACAGTGTGTGACAACCTTGTGAAGACTTACAGAAAACGTTTGACCTCTGTCATTGCCAACAAAGGATATATAACAAAGTATTGAGATGAACTTTTGATATTGACCAAATACTTATTTTTCACCATAATTTGCAAATAAATTCATTCCAAATCAGACAATGTGATTGTCTGGATTTGTTTCCACATTTTGTCTCTCATAGTTGAGGTATACCTATGATGACAATTACAGGCCTCTCTCATCTTTTTAAGTGGGAGAACTTGCACAATTGGTGGCTGACTAAATACTTTTTTTTAACCCACCGTATATCTAGATCATCCAGCAAAACCATTCATGTAGTAAAACACATGTCAATTTATTTATTATGTTTTCAATAAAATGTTTATGTTTTTATTACATGAATGGTTTAGATATGCAAGATATTCCTATATATGGGTATCTTGGAGTTGAGTCTTAACCAGGCTTTTATTGTATTTATTTTTTTCTTGGTAGTATAGATTGTGATAAATGTGTTGTTATATCCAAAAAATTTGCAATCAGCCTGAAAATGTATGTATCAAAATATCTAAGTAGTTCAGTAAATACAACCAAATATAACAAAAGGTGGTAAGCTATACTAAGCATGGACATTTTTGCAGACTGCACTGTTGATAATAATGTATTGACATATATTAGATAACCCCCAATTAGATTATTGGTTACGATAACTGCATAATACATAACAGTTTTTTTTAACAAAATAGTAAACAAAATCTATCACTTTGCCCCAAAGAACTATTCTATTACTTTCCCCCAAAGTCACTTATCTGTGCAGTGCTTCCTTGGTCACTCCATTGCTCTGTAATAGCCATCACAATTTCCTGGCCCTTTTTATCATTGAGGGGGGCATTTGACCTCCTTTCAGGATACACTTTTAACACCTCATTAACACCTGATTAGGAGGATAACACTACTGGACACAGAGTTTACAAATGGCTTGACTCCTAGAGTATTTGATCTCTGTAAACACTTTTTAGAGGTCTTCATGGGAATGTGCCATAGATTAAAGATTATGAATAATGCAAAGGAAAAGAGAGCCATAAACAGGAGTTAAGGACTACATTTGTGTAGGATCACACTGAGAAAAATATTTGGTGTGCAAAATGTAACTGCTTAGTACTTTATGTATGAAGGACATAAACCTTACTTATCAATACCTATAAAAATGACACATTATGTATGTAATCAAAGAGTCTACTAAAAAGATACTAAAGGCTGTTGAACAGGGATGAGGTTTGGGTTTGCTGCTATCCTAGCTGTGCAGTAAATCTCTAAAGCCCCATACACACTATCAGTTTTTCTGCAGGTTTTTGTCTTCGGGTTTACCAAAACCATGTAGTGCAAGGGACTGCCTGATTGCATACAAATTGAAACTCTTAAGGTTTGACCTCATATTAGATGGTTTTGGTAAACCTGAAGACAAAAACCTGCAGAAAAACTGATAGTGTGTATGTGGCTTGAGAACTGAGAATTGCAAAACCATGGCCAAAAATTTTGCAGGTTTGCTTCCAGAAATAAGGAACAACCCATAGTGCAGTGCATAGCTTTTGTGCCTGGGGAAACCAGAGGGACAACAGGGGACCACAACATCCCAAATATCTGGAAATGTGTCAGATTCCGATTCAGCGTTTTTTTTTTCTCATTTAGGTGGCAACATTGACTTTGCAGATCCAAAGTAATAATGTCATCAGGCTTCTGACCCTAACTGAGCAAAGGTGCACACCGTCTTATAGTTTAACTTCATAATGAAGAGAGTAATATATTCATGTGCAAGATGAGATGTATTTGGATGTTCAGAGTCTTGCATTACTGACCTTACCTGCCAGGACTGAAAGTTTTCATTCTGCTCTACTTATATATATTTTAAAAGGGTTCTGAATCTGCCACGTTTCCAATTTATACTTTCCCACATAAATTACGCTTCTGTTTTCTTGCACTGTTAATACTCTTTCATCTATGGCACATTTTTCTTCAGTCTCAAGCAGCATGGTTCTGACATTTCAATTAATTTCTCACTATCAGATTTCCAGACTTCCTGCTCCACCATCATATCAAGTAATTCAAACATTCATCTGTCTTATCTTATAGGCTACTAGCACTGTTTCCTCTTTCATCGTGATAATCTAAATCAGGTTTTCTGTTCTGTTCTGTGATTTAAGTGTTCTTCATTTAACTATTTTATTGGGAATGTGCTTTTAATGCCTGACATAGGAAACATTTAATGACAGGTTCATTCTAATGACGTGTTGCTAACCTATTAAAAAAACCTGTGCAGAAAAATTGTTTAAACATTCATTAAGTGTCCATCACTGTTGCCTTTTTACCAGGGTACCATTTGGCCAGTGATCCTGTACACTACAGAAACACTATGGATACATATTTACATTTGCATGTTCCTGGTAAACACAAGAACTCTCCTGGACTTTCATCCCTGCCACTCATGTTCCCATTTGAACCTAAAACAGAACCTTAAAGAACCAACAGACCTTAAAGTACCATAATCAGAATATGAAACCTTTTCAAAGAGGTCTAACAGCAATCAGCAATGGAGTCACTTTTCATTGCAGAGCAAATGATCTGTGATAGGTTTACACCTCTCTTCTTAAAGGGTCTTGGAATGTTTGGAACCCTTTCAAAGGAACACACATATTCATTATCCACAATCCTGTAATCCAAATAAGTATTAAAGAGCAAAATAATTACTCATGAAGCTGTCGAGGCACTGGCTTGCACCTCACTGCTTGTAAACGGTCATGGAATTACCATACTTTGATTACTTATTCTAGCCCATAGCACAGTGGAGCTTTCAAGGCAGGACAATTGTACATTAGAAGCCAGCAGTATTTGTGCTGATTAACAGTGCATTCCTTTTACCTCAGCCAGGGTTGCCACCCGCCTGCATACCCATGTCCAGATTTAACATTTTCAAAACTAAGCATGCTTTTTATTTTGCAATTATACTGTAGGTACAAATGGAAATGTTTGTAAGTTACAAATCATCAGTCGGGGAAGTGTGTCCGGAAGCCGAGCCACACTGAGGGAACCTACCACCTTCTAATGGGCAAGCCTAGGTGCACCTGCACCCTGAAACCAGGGGGGCTCTCAAGTTCCCCCTGGCATCTGCATAAATGAGCCAAAGATTATTTGAAACCCCTGCAGACCGGAAACAGCATTAGAAAGACAAGATGCCACCGGACTGTCCTCTTCAGCTCTCTCCTCCCCAGTCCCAGCCATTTCCAGCAGCAGAGGATGGCAAATTACCCAGGCACCAGCTTCTCTCAGTGGCAGCACCACCTCCCCTGTCAGAGAGGCAGGAGGTGAGTGGCTTGACTGCTGGACACAGTCCATCACACAGGAGCCAGGCCTGGCTTGGGCTAGCAGTGCTTTACTGTCCCTACCCTTGAAGTCACAATGCTACTCCCCAGCCTTCATCCCAGGGCACACTGGCACACTGTGCTTACATCATCTATTACAAGCATGGAGGACTTATGAAAGGATGTTGGAAGGGGCAACATGGTTAATATCAGACATTTATGCATGTTTCTCTCTGGTTATCACAGAGCCATATGGCCTGCTGGAGGTCATGTTGAAGCACCATGCAACTCTATTTACACAGCAGGGTGTTTGTAACAAGGAAATGCAAATAGGAACTTATCTCCTGAAGGATGTTCTTGCATAGGCCTCCTGATGTGATGTATGGGGAGTAGAGGAGCATGAGCTCAGACCTCCTGGTGAGGTGAAAATTAAAATGACTGATTTTCTGACTTGTAGCAACATCAAAGGAACAAATTGGACTGGAGTGTTGACCTGAGTCAAGGCAGGTGTTCATAGAATAATGATGCCCCCATGTGGAAGACAGTAACATATTTCCTGGAGGATGTTTGGGGTAATAACATACTTCCTGGTAATTAGGAAGAACAGCCACTTATAGCTTTTCATTGGACAAAGGACTACACGGGCAGGCAGAGGGTGTTTGTGTGGGTTGTGTCTGTGAGTGCTTTAAAAGGTGAGGCCCAATGATGAAGGCTCCCTCTCTCTATCTTTCTCCTGGAGCCCAGCAAACATACAGCTACATGAAGATTTAAATATCATCTCTGCTCTCTTGTTTTATATGCTCTGTATTACTATCCTTCGATTTTATGTGAGTGTTCTACTTTCTTTGCAAAGAAACAAGATCTTTGCTTCTTTGAGCACTGTGTTTATTTTCATAGCTAATATTGTTATTATGACATCACCATTAATATTATCAGAGCTTTGACAGACTAGCTAACTATAGGAACAGACACGATAATACATATTTATAATTTAAGTAGGGGGAAGCCATAACCACCCCCTATTTATTTCACAGGAGCAGCCAGTAAACTCTAACTATGTCAACATGTATACAGGCAGTCCCCCTTATATACCTCCCTTATCACTATCCTGCATTTGGTCTGGGTCTAGGACCAGTTAGCTGGTCTCTCATGTTTCTAGCGCTAACTATCATTCTGCACCTAGCTCCCCTAAACCACAGAGAGTGCTGAGGTCACAGCACTCTAGTTCAACCCAGCATACACCTCAATGCTCTGTTAGCCTATCTGATGTTAGCTTTAATTCTTCTAACATCTTGGAGCAATTGGGAGATCCTCATTCTCCCTTGCATTCTAATGCCTGGTATGAACCCTGGGACCCACCATCGTCCAATGGCCTGAACTTAACTCACACTTCACCTCGGGCAGGAATGCACATAGGTACTCAAACATGTCCCTCATCCACCCTTGCATCTGATGACTGTACCACTTGGAAAGAATGTCTTCAATTCATCCCAACTAAAGAAGACTTCCCGATTTAAGACGATTCGGGGGGACGGGGGCGAGGAGCAGCGACTGTCTCTCTTCCTTTCTCTTACCTCTTTGTCTTTCTCTTTCTTTTACCCCTTCTTACCTTTACACTCTTACATTCCCCCCAAACTCCCACTTTCTCATTAATTATCTCCCATCCCCATCCCCATTTCCCCCCTTCCCCTTAAACCACACAACGACAATGAACCTCTATCTAAATGGAAGCCCCGACATAATCACTAAGTTATGCCCATCCCATTCAGGCATCTAAGTGCCACGATTGGGCCTGTAGAGATTGGCCTACGTGGTAATGCCTACAAATATGATACAACTTGACATGAATGGGGTGCTCTTCCCTAAAGTGGCTGATATGCTCGTTGTTCTTGTTCAACCTATATGCTGAATAGATCTCTATGTCAATACAATTACCCAAATGTGTTACTCTCTTCACCATTTGTTTGTTATAACACACTATGCAATATATCTAACGTTGTTATTTACCGAAGAAGACCCGAGTCTTCCTCATTTCTGTTCATGATAACCTTGAAAACCGTATTGAAATGTAACCTTGTTTTTGCCTAAATAAAGTACACTTTTGTGGAAAAAAAAAAAAAAAACTTTAAAAGAAAAAAAAAGAAGACTTCCATCAACTAATCCAAGGAAAATCAAAGCTATACAAAATGTCTTCCACCATTTGGCTAATAGAGTTGAGACAACAGAGGAAAAATTTCAATATTTTAGTTTTCCCTACCTGTGGCAGAGGCGTACCTTGATTTGTTCATTCAAATGGGTGACCTCCTTGGACAGGAAAGTTGGACTTCCATTTTTTGTTTATTTGTTTTAGTCCCTTTATTATCCAATCTTCAACAATTTCCGAAGGTACTTCTCTGCTCTGCTTACATTTCCCTTTTTGCATGTGGCAGGAACTGGCTCTTAAATACACTTCTCGTGGGATTTTGAAAAGTTCCTATAAGCCCCCAGCATCTTACCCATTTGAAGGCTTCACTTGGGCGCCTCTTTTGCCTTACTCAGGGTTTTTTTTTCCATCTTCTCTCCCCCATATTACCTTTTTGCACTTTTATGAGCTATCCCCCTTCTACATTACATTTAGGAGGGGTTCCCTTGCTATGCGCTTTTAAAGTAGCTTGTCTATTGGTCTTATCCTCTTTCCCAAATTTTAGTAACTCCAAGTTCCTTTTCTGTAGAACTGACTCATACCCCCACATTCAGTGATATGGTGTTGGGGTATTTAGGGACTTAAATGGCTGAATATTTTCCACTGTTATTTGCATATTCAGTTACCTTCCTGGTGACCCATTGATTATTGATTCTCTTTTTGTTTGTCTTTAACATCTTCTGTCTTTACTTTTCTATTTGGCTTGCCCTCTCTCCACCCCCCAATCCACCTCAGTAGCAAGCCCTCGGAGGATTCCCGACACTCTACGTAGGCAATGATTTCTCCTTGACATATCATATAAGTATCGTACCTCCAATATCTCAATATAAATGTTTAGGATCATGTCTTTGAACGTTAATGGCCTGAACTTCAAGTACAAATAATATCTGGCACTCTGGGAGTTTCGGCAGTCTGGAGCAGACATAATTTTTGTACAAGAAACACATTTAGACAAGAGGGGCTTGCTAGCATTCGCAACCAAACACTACTCTCACATTTTTCAAGCTTCCGACAAGAGGAAAAGGGCAGAAGTGGCCATCCCTATTAAAAAGGCGCTCTGTTTACTTTCCTACACTCCTATTTGGACTCACAGGGCCACTACATCATTCTTTTTGGAAAATTATTTTTATTCACTACATCATTCTTAAAGGCAAATGGCAATCCATTGATGTTACGTTATGCAATCTCCACTCCCCTAATGTTAATCAAAATGCCTTTCTCTTTTGGGTCTACAGCTACCTCTTCCACATAGAACATAAGTACCTAATTATAGGGGGGCTATAATCTACCATATTCCACAACATTTGATCAACATGTATTTGGCAATCCTATTTTGCAGTCCCGTATATCGAAAAAGTCTCAACTGTTTTGGCAACTTTCTGGGAGTACGCACTTTTTGATGCTTAGTGAGTCACCCACCCATTGGACTGCCTATATACACACTATTCCTACTCACATCAGACACACATTATTTATTTTTAAAGAACCCTATGCTGCTAACATTGAAAATGTCCAAAATCACACCTATTTTTTGGTCGGTCCACGCACCTATTCTTCTCATACTGTCCTTGGATGCTATTATACTTAAATTATTCCACTGGCAACCGAATGACTTTATACTTAAGTATCTCCTATCAAATGTAACTGGAATCCTCTCTCAATCACTATTTTGCTGAAAACAACACTCCAGATAAATCTCACAACACCTTGTGGGAAGCACACAAAACAGTTTTTTAGGGTACAATATATAGCCCTCTCCTCAGCCTTAAAGAAAAATGGGAAGGTTGCTAGACAACAAGCTGAACAAAAACTACAAGCCCTTTAATCTCAACTACATATTTCTCTGTCCCTAAATATATTGAAGGAGATAGTTCATTTGAAAACTACTCTTAAAGAATTGGCCCTAGGCAGAGTAGAGAAAGCTTTTTATATAATGATGCCACTAACCCTCACAACCTATCCACTCGGGACCTTCAAAATTGCATACAACAATACCTCATACTGAGTGGTATTCTTAAACTATCATGGCCTTCGCCCTCCACTCACTTAATGCACCTATTACAGGGGAGGAAATTGATTAAATCACAACCAAAGCATAAGGCCCTTGGACCGGATGGTCCTCCTTATGAATATTACATGACTTTTCTCCCATTTCTTCTCCCACATATGGTACAACTCTTCAACTGTTTTCTTCATAAAGATCCTATACCTCAAGATATGCAACGTTCATACATTACATTAATTTCCAAAACTTATAAGGGTCACTCCCTTTGCACTATAACTATAAGCCCATCGTGTTACTAAATTCAGACTTGAAAACATTTACTAAACTACTTTCAATTAGACTAAATGCGGTTCTCCCTTCTGTAATACATAAAGACCAGGTAGGTTTTGTACCAAGCGGCCGATTATCAGTTTGCTCTAGATTCTTCAGTGTTTCTGTTAATGGTGTCTTGCACCAATGGACCATCCACGCAATCACAGTGAACAACCCCTGCATGTTTACATAGTTACATAGTTAGTCATGTTGAAAAAAGACACAAGTCCATCCAGTTCAACCATATAAAAAATAAAAAAATTCAATAATATCATACAATCCCATATACCCAATCTACACCCACAGTTGATCCAGAGGAAGGCGAAAACCCCCAGCAGAGCATGATCCAATTTGCTACAGCAGGGAAAAAAAATCCTTCCTGATCCCCCGAGAGGCAATCGGATTTTCCCTGGATCAACTTTACCTATAAATGTTAGTACCCAGTTATATTATGTACATTTAGGAAAGAATCCAGGCCTTTCTTAAAGCAATCTACTGAGCTGGCCAGAACCACCTCTGCAGGGAGTCTATTCCACATTTTCACAGCTCTTACTGTGAAGAAACCTTTCCGTATTTGGAGATGATATCTCTTTTTCTCTAGATGTAAAAAGTGCCCCCTTGTCCTTAGTGTTGACCGTAAAGTGAATAACTCAACACAAAGTTCACTATATGGACCCCTTATATATTTGTACATGTTGATCATATCCTCCCTTAATCTCCTCTTCTCAAGAGTGAATAAATTCAGTTCCTCTAATCTTTCCTCAGTGCCTCTAACGTTTAACCCCTTATATTCATTTTATTGCCTGACTGATTACTGGGTGTTATAGAATTTACATTGCCCTCTCAACTGTTTGGACTATGGACACTCTCGGTATTGACCAGGCAGGCCTCATGATCGTTATGTATTCAATTGATCTTATTATCTAATTGATTCTATTATCCAACAATAGATTAATCACTCCCTTAGAGTAGGGTTGATTCAGCTCAAATTCATTCACCTCTACCAAAGGTTAATTGATATACGGACTGGACACAATCCAGCCGTTAAGGAATTACCTGGTGTTACCCACACCCCTAATCCCGTCATTGCTGTTATATCCACTCCGTTTTTTCCCCTTCTCTTCCTGGAGTATCTATTTAGGATTATACATGGTAGGCGACCCCTTTCTACATTTTATGGCTATAACCTGGTTACCCAGCCTTATCTAGATACTAACTTCAACTTCTAATACACTGGGGCACCTTGCATTATTTACACTTTGCACCCCTTCATCCCAAGTATGGGGACAGGTAGTACCCACACCTCACATTTACATCCTCTTCATTCGCTTTACCCACTGCAATTTTAAACAATTGCAGTATTTTAATCACTATGGTTTCAACCATATCCCAGCACTGATTCAGGGATATATGGTACGTACGCAATAGGCTGGCTCCCTGATGCCCTGTCTTTTTCCATTTTTCATCACACACACTTTTTCAACCCATTGCAATTTTTATTTTTTCTTTCATTTTATCTTTCACTTCATATTTATTTTTATTACTATCATTATTATTTATTATTTATTTATTTCTATTTTTTAAATCATTATTTATTGTTTATTTTTTACATTTTTTATCTTTTGTCACTCCTTATCCCCACCTTCACTTCATACTGGTGATGTCTTAATTCATCACCAGCCTATGCTTCATTGATGCCCCGCTTGTAAGTCTGTCCTCTCCCGTAGGTCCTCTTGTTGTCCTTCAGCCGTTTAGGGCACTGCTCTATGTCACCTTAATACAGTAATCACCTTTGGGATTACACTCCCATTATTCCTACAACTGTTATCATTATGTTTTATTATTGTTTTCTTCTTCCCGTGTATATAGCACCCCTTGAGTATATGGCGCGGCACTTGGCTGCCTGTCCCTCCCACATGCGGCGGACTTGTGTTTCCCCTGGCGGGGATGTCCCTCTGGTCCATCCCCTCTTGCTCCTTCCTGGCTCGGGGCTTCCCGCCCCCTGGCTTGGCTTCAGCGCACATGCGCAGTACCGCACATCGCGCACCTGCGTAGTGCCGGGAAGCAGACCCGGTGACGCTGGACGTGGCCGCTCTGGCGGCGTCTGGACGTGTCCTGGTTGGGGAGCTCATTTAATGGGCTTTGCCCTTGGATGAGCAGCGCGGATCTCGCCCTGGCCATGTACACCTAGGATCTCTCCTGTGGTGAGGCGGTGATCAATTGGACGCCTCTGCTGTGCATTGGGGATCGCCACAGGTGTCTCCTCTTCTGTCTATGCACTACCCTGCATTCTTGGTCACAGATATGGATACCTCCATGGATGACCGTACACTGGTTTCTTTACCAGCACCACTGGACCTTGCACCTCTTGTAGCCCCCTGTGTACCTGCACCAAGGGTTTCTCCACCTGTCCATCAACCTGCACACCATTGGGAATTCCCTCCCTACATGGCGCTGGCCTTCTATGTACCCACAGACGTAACTACTGTGGTAAGTTCTATTCCCCATTTACACCCCTAGGGTTGTTCCCCGCCCCCCCTTTTCCCCCCTTCACCCTCTTTTTTCCCTTGTGCCCTTCCTCCCCCCCTCTTTTCTTCCCCCCCTATTTTCCTTCCCCCCCTTGCTCCCTTCTCTGCCCTTCCCCTTTCCTTCTCCCGGTTCCCCCCCTTTTTCTCCTTCCCATTATCCTTCCCTACCCTCCCTTCCTTTCCTTACCCTCCCTATCCCCTTCCCTCCTTTGTAATTCCCTCCCTCTCCTTCCCCCCACCCTTCCCCACCACCCTACCCCCTCCCTGTCCTTCCCCTTCCCTTTTTACCCTCCTTTTCTTCCCCTCCCCCTTCCCTCTTCTGCCTGCATCCTTCCTCCCCCCACCCTAGTATGGGTTACTTATTGGGTCCTAAAATAAATTAATTATACGCCTTATACCTAGAGATCGACGCACTATCCCCCTTGTCCGCCGCGGGGGGCACTACATGGGCGGCTTATTTCCGCGCCTGTTCTATTACTCATCAGGTAAGCCTTTATTATTGATTTTTCTTATGCATCATTTACACTATTGCTGAACTGTATCATATATTTTTTATTATATTATTCATTGTATAGATTGGCGCTCCTGAAGAAGCGGTATCCCCGCGAAACTAGTAGAGACTTCAACCAATCCTTGATGTGCATTACTGTCCATTTTTGTACAATTTTTATCTGTAATAAAAATCTTTTAATTCAATAATGTTTATCATGTGTATCAGTACCGAGATAGTCCACAAATTATTTGGGTGGATTGTTCAAGGTTTAGCCTCAGCAACTATCCTCTTGCCCCCACCCCTCCCCTTTGTTTTTTACTAGTAATTGGATGATGGTACGCTGCTATTTTTTCATTATTACCTTTGCATCTGAGGCTACACTCCCATTTTGTTTTCCTCACAGCTAAGCTCCTCCATGCCTCTTATCAGTTTGGTTGCCCTTCTCTGCACTTTCTCCAGTTCCCCAATATCCTTTTTGAGAACTGGTGCCCAAAACTGAACTGCATATTCCAAATGAGGTCTTACTAATGATTTTAACAGGGGCAAAATTATATCTCTCTCTCTGGAGTCCATACCTCTCAATACAAGAAAGGACTTTGTTCGCTTTGGAAACCACAGCTTGGCATTGCATGTTATTATTGAGCTTATGATCTACCAAAACCCCCAGATCCTTCTCCACTACGGATTCCCCCAGTTGTACTCCCCCTAGTATGTATGATGCATGCATATTCTTAGCCCCCAAGTGCATAACTTTACATTTCTCAACATTAAACCTCATCTGCCACATAGTCGCCCAATTAGACAATGCATTGAGGTCGGCTTGTAAATTTTAGACATCCTATAAGGACGTTATTCCACTGCATAGCTTAGTGTCATCTGCAAAGACAGAAATTTAACTTTTGATCCCAGACCCAATATCATTTATAAAGATATTAAAAAGTAAGGGTCTCAGCACTGAACCTTGGGGTACACCACTGATAACCTTAGACCATTCAGAGTAAGAACCATTAACCACTACTCTCTGAATTCTGTCTTTTAGCCAGTTTTCTATCCATTTACAAACTGATATTTCCAAGCCTGTAGACCTTACCTTACACATGAGCCGTGTGTGGGGAACTGTATCGAACGCTTTTGCAAAATCCAAGTATACCACGTTCACAGCCACGCCTCTATCCAAGGTTTTACTTACCTCTTCATAAAAAGAAATCAGGTTTGTCTGACAACTTCTGTCTTTCATGAATCCATGCTGTCTGTTGCTTAAAATGTTTTTTTCCAGCAAGAACTTGTCTATGTGGTCTTTTATTAATCTCTCCAGTATCTTCCCAACTATAGAAGTTAAACTAACAGGTCTATAGTTACTTGGTAAAGACTTTGTTCCCTTTTTAAATATAGGCACCACAATGGCCCTGCACCAATCCAGTGGTACTATTCCTGTCATTAATGAGTCCCTAAAAATTAGATTAGATACAATGGCTATGAAATTACAGAGCTCAATTCTTTTAGGATCCGTGGGTGTATGCCATTTGGTCCAGCTGCTTTATCCACCTATATTCTGTCTAAATATTGCTGCACCATATCACTTTTGAGCCATTGTGGATTTTGGGCTGTGTCACTACCACCCCCATTATGGACATGAGCTCCCCCATGCTCCTTTGTATACACAGAGCTGAAGAACGTATTTAATAAATTAGCCTTCTCTTTGTCTCCAGTCACCCACTCTAGATTATTTTGTAAAGGGCCTACATGCTCAGACTTCACCTTTTTACTATTAATATATTTGAAGAATTTTTGGGGGTTTGTCCTACAATCTTTTGCAATCTGTCGTTCGTTTTGAATTTTTGCATTCTTGATTTTTGTTTTACATATTCTGTTATATTCTTTGTAACATTTAAATTACACTAGTGTTCCTTCATTTTTATATTTTTAAAAAGCTCTTTTCTTATAGTTTATAGCTTTTTTAACTTTGGCCGTGAGCCACATAGGTTTTATTTTTAGCCTTTTAAACGTATTGCCCATGGGAATATACTTTGCAGTGAGTTCACAAACAGTCTTTTTGAAGAATTCCCATTTCTGTTCCTTGCCTATTGATGCCAATATTCTCTCCCAATCTAAGTCCTGGAGAGCAGCCCTCATCCTTGGAAAATTTGCTCTCTTGAAATTAAGTGTTTTTATCTTTCCCGTATGTGATTTTTGCTTACAGCTAACATCAATTCAAATCATGTTATGGTCACTACTACCCAGGTGTTCCTTTATCTTAACATTAGTAATAAGCTCTGCAGGGTTTGAGATTACCAGGTCCAACAGAGCATCATTCCTAGTTGGGACCTCAATAAACTGGACCATAAAATTGTCCTGTAATAGGTTTCTAAATTTTTCCCCTTTAACCAGCCTAGCGGTATTTCCGAGTGTGGCTCGGGGTGATATTTCAGTGCCATTATCGGTAACCCCCAGCCAAACTCGGGATTGCATCGCTGGATCCAGGAAGAGGTTACTTACCTTGTCCCCGGGATCCCGCGATGTATTTCCGCAGTGTACGGCGGCCGGATCTTCCGCCCGATGCACTGTGTGCCCTGGATTCCCTTCCCTGCTAGCGTCGCAACGCAGGGGGGGCGGAACCGGTGGTAAGCACACTGATACAATGTAATCCTATTGGATTACAATACAAAATAAAGTGACCATAGATTGCCCCCCAGTGCTTTCTCTAGTGCCCTTGTCTGCAGTTTTACTGTACTTTGTGTCTGTAAACTGCACAGCGACCATGGCATAAAAAAACGCGCCTCCACCTCAAAATCGCTATATGACCTGCTGGAAAACAGTGACAGTGATACAGCATTGCTTGCAGAGGAGTTGAGTGACAAGCGACTCGTGGGGAAATTCGTCATCAGACGCAGAAAGTGATTTCAGCGATGATCCTGCAACTGTGCCCAGGGATGTGCGGACTTGGTGCTCGATTGATTGCGGTACGGAGCACGTAGCGCCCCCAAGATTTCCGTTTACAGGAGCACCTGGGATCAAAGTGGATGTTGAGGATGACAACCCCTTGGCATACCTCAATTTTTTTTGGACTTATAAGGTTATTGCCAAAATTGTTATGGAGACAAATTGCTACCAGGAGCAACAAGCTGCTTCCCATCAGAGGTTTTCAAGGACCAGAAAGTGGGAAACGGTAGCCAGAGAGGACATCTGAAAGTTTCTGGACCTTATAATTCTTCAGGGAGTGGTGGGGAAACCCCTGCAGAAATGGTACTGGACAACCAACAAATTACTGGCCACTTCTTTTTTTGGCACCGTTATGTCGGAATACATATTTTCGCTCATAATGAAATATTTGCACTTTGCAAATAATGAAGACTTTGATGAGAGTTCTCATCCAGCTCCAAAAATGAAAAAAATTTGGGATATTTATCAACTAATTCTGAAGAATTTTCAGCAGACCTATGTGCCAGACAGAGACATAAGTATTGACGAAAGTCTTATGGCCTACAAAGGAAGACTTAGCTGGATACAGTTTATCGCATCAAAGCGAGCTCGATTTGGCATAAAGTCATTTATGCTGTGTGAATCCAGCACTGGGTACATTTGGAATTCGGTCCTGTACACCGGGAAAGGGACCAAATTCAGTGAACGATTCAGCAGTTTTGGAATGGCAACCGCTTTGGTTCTTTCTTTGATTGAGCCATTGCTGAACCAGGGCTACTGTGTCACCACAGACAATTTTTACATGTCCCCAGAACTCTATGAGTTTCTTCTTCCGAACAAGACGGATGCATATGGGACCGTTAGGGCTAACAGGCGTGACATGCCGCCAGCCTTTGCCAATAAAAAGCTCAAGGCAGGAGAAATAGTTGCCTGGCAGAAAGGCAAATATATGGCACTGAGATGGCGTGACAAAAGAGACGTGTGCCTTATGAGTACCATTTACAACACCTCTACTGTCATGGTACACACCAATAGTGGAAAAGATGTAATGAAGCCACAGGTTGTGTTGGATTACAACAATACCATGGGAGGTGTGGACAGAGCTGACCAGGCCATGACCTTTTATCCAGCCATGAGGAAGCAACAAAAAAAAATTATAAAAAAATCTTCAGGCATCTACTTGAACAGTGCCTGTGGAATGCATTCATTCTCCTGAAAAAAGAGTGGCAGGCCTTTGATTCATGCGGACTTTGTGTGGAAGGTTGCCAAACTCATATTTCTGAAGCACCAGACGCTAACGGCTGTAAACAGATCTGGACATCGGGCTGCTGGCATTGTGAACCCGGAACGCCTAACTGGTCGTCACTTTATGGACCACATTCCACCAACTGAAAAAAGACAGCACCCACAAGGATGTGTGTGGTTTGCTGCTCTAAGCGTGACAACACCGGAAGGAAAATCCGAAAAGAAACCCTTTTCTATTGTCCCGATTGTGACGTTGGACTTTGTGCTGTACCTTGTTTTAAAATTTTCCATACCCAAGACGTTTACTGAAGCAATATGACTACTAATATTGCACCCTTGTTTGAGAAAAAAAAAATCAGCGTTTTTGATTATATTATTTACAAAAATTTATTGAATAAAAAGTATTATTATTATTAAATTATTATTTGTTATTATTTATTATTTTATAATTTATGATTTTGTGTTTCAAACTTTATCATACCCGAGATGTCTACTAGACTCTAGTTTGGACAGATTTAAGTGAGTTATTCCTAAGAATTGCAGGCCTACAATGTAAAACGCCAAATTTCCATGCAAAATAATGGTACTGCTTTCAGCACCTAAAATCTGAAATAATCATACCGCCAGGAGGGTTAACTGTCCGAGAAGTGCCATTACTCCAGTCAATTTCTGGGTAGTTAAAATCCCCCATTATTATCACCGTCCCAGCCCTTGCAGCCCTTTACATCTGTGCAAGGAGCTGAGTCTACACCTCCTCATTAACATTGGGTGGTCTATAACAAACTCCAATGATTAACTTTGAACTACGCACATATGTATGCAGTTCCACCCATATTGCTTCAGACTCATCACACTCTTCATCCACCAGGTCCTCTTCCACACTTGCTTTGAGACCACTTCTCACATAGAGACAAACCCCTCCACCTTTCCTTTTTACCCTGTCTTTCCGAAAGAATGCATAGCCAGGAATATTAATAGCCCAGTCATGCGAGGAATGAAGCCAAGTTTTAGCAATACCGATTACATCATAGCTCTCCTGATGCACCAGAGCTTCCAACTCACCTATTTTGCTTGGCAGACTTCTTGCATTGGTGAACAAACACTTTAATGCATTAATATATTTTGACCGGTCACATACTATCCTCTTGGGTGTTCCGAGATTGCAACTAGGACTTTCTACTTTACTTACCTTGGGTTTATGTGCTTTGGTTACCCTACCATTAATGCCCCTAATACTACCCTCTGGAATATGTTCCACACTGACTATCTCTATCTCTGGACCCTCCCCCCCCATCGCCTAGTTTAAAAACCCCTCTAACTTTTTGGCCATCCTTATTCCCAGCTGATCTGCACCCTCCTCATTTAGGTGCAGTCCGTACCTTCTATTCTACTGGTTATCGACTGAGAAGTCAGCCCAGTCCTCCAAGAAACCAAACCTCTCCTTACTACACCAGCTTTTCAGCCACTTGTTTACTTCCCTAATCTCCCTCTGCCTTTCTGGTGTGGCTCAATGTACCTGTAGTATTCCTGAGAATACTACCTTGGAGGTCCTTTTCCTCAATTTAGCTCCCAAGTCCCTAAAATCGGTCTTTAGGACACTCCATCTGCCTCTGACTTTGTCATTGATGCCAACGTGCACCATGACAGCTGGGTCTTCCCCAGCCCCTCCCAGTAATCTGTCCACCAGATCCGTGATGTGCCGGTACCCGAGCGCCCGGTAGACAACATACAGTTCGGCACTTCAGGTCTTTGTTACAGATTACCCTCTCTGTCCTTCTAAGAATTGAGTCCCCTACCAACAGTATCTGTCTTTCCTTTCCCTTCGCTTCCCCCCCCCACTCTCACTGGAGGAGTTCTTCCCCCGGCAGCTAGGAGAGTCCCTCAGCTACAGCAGTCCTGTTCCCTGACTGGTTTCATCAATGTCACTCAATGGAGCATACTTAATGGGATGCTCCAGCCCTGGATCAGCCTCCCTGGCACTTTCCCCTTCCTGACTGTCACCCATCTACTATTTTCTAGTGCCTGCACCTCTTTGTCTCCACCCACCTCTGTGCTGGCCCCTGCCGGCACCTGCCGTGTACGTTCCTGGCTCTCCTTTAGTGTGAAGGGTCTACTCAGTTGAAGACAATCAGTGATTTTAAAGTCCTTCCAGTTTGGTGAAAGTCATCCATGCACAGCACACATCAACTGCAGTATGCAATACTGTCACCACAGAGCAAAGGCACTGGAATATAAGCACCTCTAAAAAATTTAAGACATTTACTGGAAATGCAGAACACATTTGCAATATATTCTATTTTTATACGAACATCAATTACTTACATTAGGAACCAAAATTCGATATAACATACATCTCATTACCTAAATGTAAATCTTTGCAGATAAGATCAATATCTTTTCAATATGTCTAAAACTGATTTGATTACATTATATATACTGTATGTTATCAGTATGTTATAAATAAAATGGTAGTTTGTTTATAAATGGATAAAGGTGTACAACATCTGTACATCTCTACAGCATCCGCATAAGACCTATCCTTAGATCGATAGCAGAGGAACATGAAAAGTAAAAGGACAAACATGGTTGGAGTCACTAGATAAAATGTAAAAACACTCTCTGGGTCACCATAAGTAAGGTACGATTGTAGGCTTACCAGATCTAAAAAAGGGAATACAAACTCTAATAAATCTCCTAACCCTAAATGGGAATATTCTGAGATCTTCTGTGTTTCATAGGTCAGTTCAAAGGGCAGCACCTGCATTTTTAGGCTTTGGTTCAAACTAAATGCAACACTAGCAGAATATAACAGTAAAAAATAAGCAACATTACATTATCTGGGTGCTCAGATAAATAAAACAAAAGCTCAAATTAAACATTTGCTTAGAACCATATCCACATTTCAGCTATGACTTATTTGATGGTATTGGTAAATGTATTTATCGTAAATGTATTCTTTCCTTGATGTTTATATTTTTAAGCCTATGCTACGAACTGAATTGTAACATAACCCATCTACATTTTAAGCTTTCATAAAAGAAAAAAAATGTTGTAATTGAAGATTGACTTTGTGTCCCATTACTCTTTGCTGAGGTAAGCAGAACAGCTGTATACATTAACTTTATAAGGCATACTCTATTTTAATATACTGTAATAGAATTTCAGGTATGCAGCAAGACTAAACATAATGGATGCTAACAATTAGACTTT
Source organism: Rana muscosa (assembly GCA_029206835.1). Lineage (NCBI taxonomy): Eukaryota > Metazoa > Chordata > Amphibia > Anura > Ranidae > Rana > Rana muscosa. Next base: position 142,832,070 of record CM055122.1, read on the forward strand.
GAAGCTGCCCTAAAGGCTTTGTAAGGCTTTTTTTTTTTGTTTAACAACACACATGTTATACTTACCAGCTCTTTGCAATGGTTTTGCACAGAGCCCTCCCGAGCTTGATCTCAAGCCGGTCTGTGTGCATCTATTCAAACACACAGCTGAGCTCTACCACTGCCCCCCGCTCAGTGCTCACAGGTTTTGCAACTGACAGCAGCAGGAGCCAATGGCCAAAGTCCATCTGATTCAACCATTAAAAAGAGCTGCTGCAGACATGCATAGTGCTGGACCAAGATAAGGCTCAGGTAAATATGTAGGAGAGGATAAGGGGAGCTACTATTGATAGGTTTTTACCTTAATGTTAAATTAAAGGTTACATTTAAAAACAAAATATAATAACAAACATCTACCTGCTCTGTGCAATGCTTTTGCACAGAGAAGCCCTCTTCTTGGGTCCCCCACTGGTCCCGAGCTCCGCTCTGTATGTCTATAAGACACACAGAATGGGGATCGGCCCTGCCCCCACTCCCCCCTCACTGGCTGTGATTGACACATTGCTGTCTCTTAGCCAATAAGGAAACATAGTTCCGGGAGAGTAGCCGCTTTCATGCACATCGCTGGATCGCGATAGGGCTTGGGTAAGTATTAGGGGGGCTGCAGGGGAGCTGCAAACTGCAGGTTGCTTGCCTTCATGCACAGAATGCACCTTCAAACTTTAGAACCACTTTAATGCAGATAATGCATTAAGGTTAAAAAAACCAAAACATTTATTTTAAAACCACTCTGAGTCAAAAGTCTTCAATTTCCATCCTTTGAAAAAGTAGGGTGGATGAGTCTGGCAACAGCATTAATAATAGCCAGAAATTAGTGAATTGGTAGCTTGGTGTTGCCATTGGTAGGATGAGGTGTACTTCAGAAATGTTATGGAGGTGAAGGTGGCAAGATTTGAACAGTGGTGGGTTTTAGGGCTAAAAGGTAGGTCAGAGTCTATAGTTATATCTATAAACCTGGCATGGGGGGGGGGGTGTGAAGGAAAATGGTTGTGTAATTGATCTTGATAGAAATGTTGCTGGAGGGAGCAAGAGGAAGGAAATATTATGGCCTCAGTTTTGAAAGATTGAATTTTAAGGAGTTTATTTTAAAAATTTACCCAGAGTTGAGCTATTAATATTGGACATTCTACAAGCTGTTCTGACACCCCCTTTTTTAACCCCTTCACAGCTAAGGGTAAAACAAATATTAATGCCCATGTGTTAGTACATACAACTACTTTGTGCATACAGGTAGATTTTACCTTGTTTTTTTCAGGAAAAATTGGGCTTTCATTTGGTGGTAAATGGTAATAGATATTTCCTGATTTTTTGTTTAATTGTCAAAGGAAAATTTGCCCAAAAAAGTAAAAAAATATCATACTGTATGTGTATGTTTTTTGTTGTATGCACCCGTAGTACAGCCCAGAACAATAGTGCACATTTTGCTTTTTTGTCCTTCCCAAAACACACTGACACTGACCCTAACTGACACTGAATTTTTTTTTTATTTGGCCTCAACCCCAAACAATATGTCTGGCGGAAATCCAATACAGGTGCACCTCTGGACATCAGCATTGGCAGTCTGGGAGGGGGATGTTAGATGTACTAGCAGTTTTAGGTTTTAGATACACTAACAAATTGAAGCCAAACTCAAAGATCAAACTGCAGTTACACAAGCAGTTACATCAATAGTTATTAACTAAAATTGTAATTATTTGGCCTCAACACCAAACGATATGTCTGGTGGAAATCTATTACAGCTCACCATCCAAATAGCACCATTCCTACAGTAAAGCATGGGGATGGTGATATCCTGTACTGGGGGTGTTTCTCTGCAGCAAGGACTGGAGCACTTGTCAGGATAGAAGGAAAAATAGATGGGGCAAAATACCATCAAATTCTTGAGGAAAATCTGCTGCCCTCTGCCAGAAAGTTGGCAAGAAGGTTTACCTTCCAACATGGCAATGACCCAAAGCACACAGCAAAAAAGACCACACTGTGGTTGAAAGAGAAAAAGGGGAGTGTCCTTGCATGGCCTAGTCAGAGCCCAGACATAAACCCCATTGAAAAGCTGTGGAATGACTTGAAAACTGCAGTCTACAGTCACCATGAAATTAACTGAACTTGAGCAGTTCTGCAAAGAAGAGTGGGCAAATATTGCAAAGTTAGTAGAGACATATCCCAACAGACTAAAGGCTGTAATTAAAGCAAAAGGTAGTTCAATAAATACTGACTTAAAGGGGGTGATCTTTCTCCAACTCAGTGAGTGACTGTTTCTGATTTTGTTTTTCTGACATGTTGAAGTTATATTTTTCACTTGGGTGTTATAAGCTGCACTAGTAAATATAGCTGGATAAAACAAAAACTGTGTCTGTCTTCATTTTAGGCCGCAAAGCAACAAAATGTGATTTCTTTAAAGGGGGGTTATTCTCTTCTATACCCACTGCATTTATATATATACTATATACAGTCAGGTCCATAAATATTGGGACATCGACACAATTCTAATCTTTTTGGCTCTATACACCACCACAAGATGTGCTTTAACTGCAGACTTTCAGCTTTATTTTGATGGTATTTACATCCAAATCAGGTGAACGGTGTTGGAATTACAACAGTTTGTATATGTGCCTCCCACTTTTTAAGGGACCAAAAGTAACAGGACAATTGGCTGCTCAGCTGTTCCATGGCCAGGTGTGTGTTATTCCCTCATTATCCCTTTTACAAGGAGCAGATAAAAGGTCCAGAGTTAATTTCAAGTGTGCTATTTGCATTTGGAATATGTTGCTTTCAACTCTCAATATGAGATCCAAAGAGCTGTCACTATCAGTGAAGCAAGCCATCATTAGGCTGAAAAAACAAAACAAACCCATGAGAGAGATAGCAAAAACATTAGGTGTGGCCAAATCAACTGTTTGGAACATCCTTAAAAAGAAAGAACGCACCGGTGAGCTCAGCAACACCGAAAGACCTGGAAGACCACAGAAAACAACTGTGGTGGATGACCAAAGAATTCTTTCCCTGGTAAAAAAAACACCCTTCCCAACAGTTGGCCAGATCAAGAACACTCTCCAGGAGGTAGGTGTATGTGTGTCAAAGTCAACAATCAAGAGAAGACTTCACCAGAGTGAATACAGAGGGTTCACCACAAGATGTAAACCATTGGTGAGCCTCAAAAACAGGAAGGGCAGACAACATCTAAAAAAGCCTTCACATTTCTGGAACAACATCCTATGGACAGATGAGACCAAGATCAACTTGTACCAGAGTGATGGGAAGAGAAGAGTATGGAGAAGGAAAGGAACTGCTCATGATCCAAAGCATACCACCTCATCAGTGAAGCATGGTGGTGGTTATGTCATGCCGTGGGCATGTATGGCTGCCAATGGAACTTGTTTTCTTGTATTTATTGATGATGTGACTGCTGACAAAAGCAGCAGGATGAATTCTGAAGTGTGTCGGGCAATATTATCTGCTCATATTCAGCCAAATGCTTTAGAACTCATTTGATGGCGCTTCACAGTGCAGATGGACAATGACAATGACCCAAAGCATACTGCAAAAGCAACCAAAGAGTTTTCTAGGGAAAGAAGTGGAATGTTATGCAATGGCCAAGTCAATCACCTGACCTAAATCTGATTGAGCATGCATTTGACTTGCTGAAGAAAAAAACTGAAGGGAAAATGCCCCAAAAACAAGCAGGAACTGAAGACAGTTGCAGTAGAGGCCTGGCAGAGCATCATCAGGGATGAAACCCAGCGTCTGGTGATGTCTATGCGTTCCAGACTTCAGGCTGTAATTGACGGCAAAGGATTTGCAACCAAGTATTAAAAAGTGAAAGTTTGATTTATGATTGTTAATCTGTCCCATTACTTTTGGTCCCTTACAAACTGTTGTAATTCCTACACCATTCACCTGATTTGGATGTAAACACCCTCAAATTAAATCCATTGTGGTGGTGTATAGAGCCAAAAAGATTAGAATTGTGTCGATGTCCCAATATTTATGGACCTGACTGTGTGTGTATATATATATATATATATATACAGTATCTCACAAAAGTGAGTACACCCCTCTCATTTTTGAAAATATTTTATTATATCTTTTCATGTGACAACACGGAAGAAATGACACTTGGCTACAATGTAAAGTAGTGAGTGTACAGCTTGTATAATAGTGTAAATTTGCTGTCCCCTCAAAATAACTCAACACACAGCCATTAATGTCTAAACCGCTGGCAACAAAAGTGAGTACACCCTTAAGTGAAAATGTCAAAAAGGGCCATTTTCCCTCCCCAGTGTCATGTGACAGTGGGGATGGTATGCTGATGCTGATGATATGTTGTTGTTTTTGAGAGATGCAGGTCCATCATTAGAGGAAGCTTTAGAATTATTAAACACCTTTTCACTATTTACAGGGCTTAAAGTAAACTGGGGTAAATCTCTATTATTTCCGATTGATCAAGGAGCACAGGATACAGCTGCTTTAAATTTGCCATTAAAATGGGTAACAGAATTTTAATATCTCGGTATAATATCCCGACGGGTTGAAGAATTCCAAATGCTGAATCTAGATCCAGTAATGCAGGAGTTTAAGAAAAAATTAAGGGTCTGGGAAGCACTACCCCTGTCCTTGTTGGGACGTATAAATTTAATAAAGATGAAGATTCTTCTTAAATTTCTGTATTTATTCAGAAATTCTCTACAATGGCTGCTTAAGGTTTTTTTGCACAGTTGCATTGTATTTTCTCTTCATTTATATGGAAAAATAAACCAGCCAGAATTAAATTAACCACACTTATGCGACCGGCAACACATTGGGGACTAGCCTTCCCAGACTTTTATAAATACTATCTTGCTACACAGTTAGTGACGGTGGGGAGATGGTTGAACCCGGATAAATATAACCCTGCTACAATGTTGGAAGCTGCAGTGGTCCATTCAGTGGAAGCACTCCATTTTGCGGGTTAAAATCCAGGTGCGACCTGACCCCTTCAATGATGACAGTTAAGATATGGAGAGCGAGTATAGCAAAAGAGGGATATTCGGAAACTAATTTATCTCCAAATACTCCATTATGGAGAAATCCTAGGCTTCCACATTTAGACTCTATTCAAGATCCGGGGGCATGGACTAAATTTGGGGTTAAAAAATTATCTCAGGTAATATATGAAGATAAAATCTCTTCATTTGCAGAAATGAAGCATTGTTGGAATATATATGGCTATATTTTCCGATATATCCAGTTGACACACGTGCTCATCGGCTCATTTTCCACAGGGTATTCCATTATTAGTGGAATCGGGATTAGAGCAAACGGTTAGGAAAAAAACAATTCAATTTCAACTTTGTATGCGTATTCATTAAAAGTAACACCGTCAGATATAAGTAAACTATGGGAATGTTGGATAAGAGATGTCCCAAAATTAGCAGAAGAGAACTGGGAGGAGATCTGGAGATCTCCATTTCAGATATTAGTGTCACTTCGAGATAAATTAATACAATTTAAGATAATACATAGGAGTTATTATACACCGTATAAACTACATAGGATATCTCAGTCGAATCTGCTGGAGATGTGTAGATATCCCAGGAAACTTTATTTATATATTTTGGACCTGTCCGAAGATAGTGATATTCTGGAGGGAGGTGTTGAGAGTAATTGCTATAGTAACAACAGTTTCTGTAGCTCAAAAGGCAGAAATCTGCCTATTAGGATTGGTAGGGAATGATATCACTTCTACAGCAAAAAGAATACAGGCGGGCTTGTTGCTCTTTTATGCAAGAAAAACAATAGTTATGAATTGGAAGAAGGCTGAGGCTCCCTCATTGGTCCACTGGAAAAATTTAGTAAATAGTAATCTACCATTATATAGGGAGACATATTGTAATAGAGGATATGAGGAGAAATATGAGAGAGTATGGGCAAGTTGGATAGAGAATCCTATAACGGCTTAAGCATAAAGAGGGTACGGAGATGGGACTAATCACACCAATAGAATAAGGGGTTGAGGGGAAGAATAAATGTATAATTGTTTGTCTGTCTTATTTATAAAAGATTATCAATGACATTTTATGGAAGCTCCTGCGAGAGCAGATAAATGAAAGTTATGGAATGTATAGTGTATATTGGAAAATTAATAAAGAAAAAAAAAGAACATTTAAAAAAAAAAAAGAAACGAAAAACATACAAAAAATTTATAAAAAACACTCCATTATATAGTTACAGTTTCGAGCTATATTGCTAGCACTAGCAATATAGCCCAAAACCAACTAAATAATGGAACGTTTTTGATACATTTTTTTGTATGTTTTTTGTACGTTTTTAATTTCAATACATTTTTGTGCAGCAATCCCCTGAACTTGTTATATATATATATATATATGTATATATATATATATATATATATATATATATATATATATATATATATATATCTTCTTTTTTTTTTTGCTTGCTTTCAGACATGCAGGGTTTATTTATCCATCATTTTGTGTCCTATCTCTCACATTTTTTCTGGGAATTTTCTTTTAGTACAAGATGTGACTGACCAAGATGCATCACATCTTCCAACTGATAAACAGATACAGATAACTGATTAATACTATAGTAGTATAGTAGCATAGTTCTTAGATAAGATATGTAGTGTTCAGTAATTCATCATGTCATGTCACTGATGCATGGTTGTCCAAATCTAGACATTTTTCTGAGATTTTCCTTAAGTACAAGATTTGACGGGCAAAGATGAATCACAACTGATAAAGAAATGGCAGATTGTCAAGGTCTTAACCGCAGAACATAGAAAAGGAGCAGTTAGAAGGCTTTAATGATCGATTTTCATTTTCCTTTTGAATATCTAATATATGACTAAATATTATGCTGTATACTTAAAATAAAAACCCTTTTTTATTTTTTTATTTTTTTAAATATTGTTTTCCTCTTTGTATCCTTTGTTGGATTTCAGGACCTTGCAGTCTGTGTTGGGAGAGTGTGTGACAAGGTGACAAGCATGAGAACAATGCCAGTTAGCGCTGTCACCCTATAACAGGAAGTGATTATACAAATACCTTAATGGCAGGACTACCAGGTATTATTTTAATGATTGCTACAGATTTTTTACCATTAAAGATTATTTTTGAGAATATAACATGTTTATATGGGGATTTATAGACTGGGTTTACAAATTCTTTAAATAATGTTATAGTAAAATGTACATTTAGCTAATCTATCATACTAAATAGGAGAAAGAGTAGAAACAGTAGAAAGAGTGGCTGAGGTTGGTAGCTAAGGAGATAGATTCAATCAAAGTTTCTTGCATTTATTATGTGTCAAACCCAGCGCTGTCTTAAAAAATGTGATTCCCTATACAGGGGCGGTTACTTCAATTAAACACTCAAATTCTAACCTCCTTGACTAGACCAAAAAAAAAATAGTAATTATCAGTTCATAAATAAAGTTAATAGATAAAGTTAGTTCATGCAGTTTTCACAGTGCAAAATCATATCTTCTAAATTGTAATCCGTGCTCCATATAATGTGCAGATAAGGGCAATCAGGTGTTGCGCTCCCCTCCTCATGTGCCCTCACTCAGCAAGTCTCAATATGTATTGCGCCTGTCAGTATATCCTCAGAATCCTGTGTTGTATCCCTAGCAGTTCTTCCTAAATCAAGTAAACTCTTGTGTAAAGCATGAAATCCTGGATCGGAACACAGCTCTGCGACGTGTGCTCCCAAAAACCGGACATGAAGTCACCAGCGTGTTCCCACCTAATGCATTTCACTCCTCCCTCGGTGCGTCTTCAGAGGTAGGGAACGTCGGTGCTGAGTGAATCTTATAGAAGGGTGGCTTCTCCTACTACTCTCATTTCCCTCCCAGTACAACCTATTGATACTTCAGCCCTGCTAGTCCGTGACACCATGACTCCATGGTGCAGATTTGAACATAGTTGCTATAAATTGGTTGGCTCTGTGTTAAATGGTAATGTTTATAGTCAAAATTCAGCCTATGGTTCTGGACCTCCTATTATTCCTATGTGGTTGGTTCTTCCCCTATGCCATTATACCCATGGTAGTTGATTTTCCGGTAGCATAAAAACGCATTATGCGGTATTGTTAAAATAATAAAATAAATAAAAATACTAACCACTCATAATGTAATATTTCCACGTTGAGGCCTGTGGGAGCGTCAAAGTGCCCAATCTATGCATCCAGAATTTTTAATTCTGTGAAACAGCCTGTTTCATATTTGTGCCTCGCCAATGACCCTCCACTTTGTCAATCGTACACATTTTTAAACTAGATGGATCCCTATTATAGTGCTTTCTAAAATTTTCTGAGAGGCTGTGATATTTAAAACCCTTTTTAATATTATGGATGTGTTCTCTTAGTCTTGTTCTTAATTCACAGGTGGTTTTACCCACGTACTGCAACCCGCACGTACACTCCAAAAAGTAGGTGACATGCATGCTGCTGCACGTGATGAACTTTTTCATTTGATGTGTTTCTCTTGTATTATTTGATTGAAATTGCATAGTTTTTTTTTTGCCTTTTTTGCATACCTAGCATGCCATGCATCTCCCACATTTAAAGAACCCCACCTGATCTAAAAATTTGACTATTTATTTCAGAGGTTCAGGGATACTCTTGACCAGTCTATTTTTTAGGATGGGTGGACACTTGTAAATAAACTTGGGTTATTTGGGAAGGATCTTTTCCAAAGTCGGGTCTCTGCGCAATATTGGCTAGTGTTTTTATATTGCCCTTTTTATCTGTTTGTATTGTCTGTTAAATTCAGTGTTAAAAGCAATACTATAATCTTTATGTTTTTTTGCTGTTTGGGTTTCAGTAATTGGTCTCTTTCCATACTTTTCACTTGATGTTTTATTTTGTGAAGATTTTGTTGCTTATATCCCTTTTCTGCAAATCGGCAAATAATAGTGTCCACTTGGGTTTCAAAGTCTTGTTCATGATCACAATTTCTTCTTATTCTTATTAGTTGGCTTTTCGGTACAGCCCCCCCCCAGCCAAACAGGATGGTGACCACTGGAGACGGCAATGTATCCACAAAGATTGTGCTTGTGCCCAGCCTATTATTTTGTTGATATATTTCCATGTCCAAATAATGGACTCTCTCTTTGCGATAATTAACTGAGAACAAAATGTTGTATTTGTTTTCAATAATTTCCTCCCAAAAACTTTTAAGGCCTGCTTCTGACCCCTCCCGAATGATGAAAATGTCATCGATATATCTTTGGTATGCGTTTAACTCTAGCCTACTCTAGTGATGAGCCCAACACCCCCGGGTTCGGTTCGCACCAGAACCCGCGAACGGACCGAAAGTTCGCACGAACTTTAGAACCCTATTAAATACAATGGATGCGAACGTTCGAAATCTAAAGTGCTAATTATAACAACTATTATGCATGTTATTGTCCTAAAAAGGGTTTGGGAACCCGGGTTCTGCACCAGGGGACATGTATCAATGCAAAAATAAGTTTTAAAAACGGCCGTTTTTCGGGAGCAGTCATTTTAATGATGCATAAAGTGAAAAAAAAAAAGTCAAATATTCCTTTAAATATCGTACCTGGGGGGTGTCTAAAGTATGCCTGTGAAGTGCCACGTGTTTCCCGTGTTTAGAACTGTCCCTGCACAAAATTACATTTCTAAAGGAAAAAAAGCCATTTAAAACTGCTGGTCCCGGTAATATGGATGAAAATCTTTAAGAAAAATGGCATAGCTAGCCCATCACAGACCCCCCCCCCCCCTACCCCAGCCCATTACCAGCCCCTTTGGGTCTTGTATGGATATTAAGGGGAACCCCGCACACAAAATAAAAAAGGCCCTATATACTCTGAACAGCCGTATACAGGCGGTGCATACAAGACAGGGACTGTAGGTTTGTTCTTATGTAGAATCTGTTTGTAATTTTGAACAGGTACATTGTTTAAGTGTAGCTCCAGCCAAAAAATCTATTTTTAAGCTTTTTGGAAAACATAGGGAAGGGTTATCACCCCTGTAACATTTGTTTTGCTGTCTGTGCAGTGTGCACCTGTTCAGAACAGTTCACCTCACTTTCCGTCCTAATGACAAATGTTTTTTGAAAATTTGGGGTTTTTATTGAAACACGAATTGGTGATAAAGCATCAGTGGAGAGGAGACACTTTTTTTCCCATATTAACTCTTACAGGAGAGAATTTGCCTTCCTAGGGGTAGATTTCCTCTCACTTCCTGTTGTATCCTTCCGTTTGCAAGGAGGAGTCGTTTGTAAGTTGGATGTTTGAAAGTAGGGGCCTGCCGTATATACTCAGCTGAAATTTGCCCCTTACATGTTGGTGTTGCCACAACACTGTGAGCCCTCACAGTTACTCTTGGTGGGCGCATAAATGGGCCCTGCTGTGAATTATTAGATCAAGAATTGTAATTGCATGCCCCTGTTGAACAGGGGCTGAAAAATTGGGCCTTTGGTGGTGGTGTTGACACAACACTGTAAGGCCTCACAGTTACTCTTGGTGGGCGCAGGAATGGGCCCTGCTGTGAATTATTAGATCAAGAATTGTAATTACATGCCCCTGTTAAACAGGGGCAGAAAAATTGGGCCTTAGGCACTGGTGCCACAACACTGCAACCCCTCACAGATACTGTACTTGGAGCACAGCAATGAGCCCTGTTGCAAAGTATTGCATCAAAAATTGTAATTACACGCCCCTGTTAAACAGGGGCTGAAAAATTGGGCCTTAGCCACTGGTGCTGGTGCCACGACACTGCAACCTCTCCCAGATACTCTAGTTGGAGTGCAGGAATGAGCCCTGCTGCAAAGCATTGCATACATTTTTTTAATTACATGCCCCTGTTAAACAGGGGCTGAAAAATTGGGCCTTAGCCACTGGTGGCGGCACCCAGAAACAAAAATGTTCTTCCAAGCTATCATCATCAATCGGATCATTGAGGAGGAGGAGGAGGATAGTCAGTCAACATAACAGGACAGTCTCTCAGCATCAGCATCAGTCTTGAAGGGATGTGACATTTGAAAATAAATTAGTCTGTTATATCAGCTTCAGGTGTTTGGTAGCTGGTGGTGATCCAAGACTGGTTCATCTTTATGAAGGTCAGTCGATCAACCGAGTCGGTGGACAGGCGCACCCTGTGATCCGTGAAAATCCTCCAGCAGCACTGAATGTGCGTTCTGAAAGAACGTTGGATGCAGGACAGGCCAGTAGCTCAATTGCATACTGTGCAAGCTCTGGCCAGTGATCCATCCTCAAGACCCAGTAAGCCATAGGATTTTCGGTGGGGAAGGTGTCCAAGTCTGACCTTGCCCCTAGGTATTCCTGCACCATGTATATCAGACGCTGGCGATGGTTGCTGGAACCGATCATACCTTGGGGCTGCGGACTAAAGAATTGTCTGAACTCATAGGTCAGACGGCCACCTTCCCCACCGCTCCTTCTTTGACTGACCGAAGCCTCAGCAACTCGTTGTCCAGGACCAGGAGTTTGTAACCTCCCAGTCTCTGGGAATGCGTTGCACAGACCTTTCTGCAAGGCCTCCCGGAGTTGTCTCATCCTCTGCTCCCTCTGCGACGGTAAGATAAGGTCCGCAACCTTACCCTTGTACCGTGGATCAAGGAGAGTGGCCAGCCAGTAATGGTCCCTCTCCTTGATTCGAAGAATACGAGGATCCTTCCGCAGACTTTGCAGGATCAGGGAGGCCATGCAGCGTAGGTTAGCTGAGGCATTCGGTCCGGAGTCCTCTGGGTCACTAAGGACGACATGATCCGCAGCCACCTCCTCCCAGCCACGTACAAGTCCACTGGTTTCTTGGGACTGTAAATCATCCCTAAAAGACTGCTGCTGATGATGCTGAGTGCCAGGCTCCACCTCCATGCTGACACAATCCTCCTCCTCCTCCTCCTCCTGCGCGATGGGTGGGACAGAAGGAACACTGTCTGGGTAAAGGGGGCCTTGAGAGGCAAGGAAGCCTCAAGTGCCCTGTCCATTATTTCATGCAGCGTATGTTCCAACAGGTGGACAAGAGGTACAGTGTCACTGATGCATGCACTGTCACTGCTCACCATCCTCGTGGCCTCCTCAAATGGTGCCAGGACAGTGCATGCATCCCTGATCATGCCCCACTGGCGTGGTGAAAAAACCCGAGCTCCCCTGACCCTGTCCTGGTGCCGTAGTCGCACAGGTACTCATTGATGGCCCTCTGCTGCGTGTGCAGCCGCTGCAGCATGGCCAATGTTGAGATCCACCTGGTGGGCATGTCACAAATAAGGCGGTTCTTGGGCAGGTTCAACTCCTTTTGCAGCTCAGCCAGGCGAGCACTGGCATTATAAGATCTGCGGAAATGCACACAGACTTTCCTGGCCTGCCTCAGGACATCCTGTAAGCCCGGGTACCTGCCCAAGAACCGCTGCACCACCAGGTTAAGGACGTGAGCCACACAGGGCACATGGGTCAGTTGTCCCTGTCGGAGGGCGGAGAGGAGGTTGGTGCCATTGTCGCAAATCACCATTCCTGGCTTAAGCTGGCGTGGCGTCAACCACCTCTCGGCCTGCCCCTGCAGAGCAGACAGAACCTCTGCCCCAGTGTGGCTCCTGTCCCCCAAACACACCAGCGCAAGCACGGCATGGCATCTTTTTGCCTGCGTACTTGCGTAGCCCCTTGAACGCCTATGGAGCACCGCTGGTTCCGAGGACAAAGCACAGGAAGAGGCCATGGAGGAAGAATAGGAGGGGGTGGAGGAGAGAGGTGTGTCACAACCAGTAGTAGCATTTTGGAGGCGTGGCGGCGGAACAACCTCCAACACTACTGCACCATGTCCTGCATCCTTCCCAGCTGCCAAAAGAGTGACCCAATGGGCCGTGAAAGAAAGGTAACGTCCCTGTCCATGCCTGCTGGACCATGAGTCAGCGGTAATATGCACCTTACCTCTGACCGCCCTGTCCAGCGAGGCCAAGACATTGCCTTCCACATGCCGGTAGAGAGCCGGAATTGCCTTCCGTGAGAAAAAGTGGCGTTTGGGAACCTGCCACTGAGGAACCGCACATTGCACAAACTCACGGAAGGGGGCAGAGTCTACCAACTGAAAAGGCAGCAGTTGAAGCGCTAGCAATTTAGCCAAGCTAGCATTCAACCGCTGGGCATGTGGATGGCTGGGAGTGAACTTCTTTCGACGGTCCAGCAGCTGGGGCAGGGAAATTTGCCTGCTAGAATCGGACGTCGGTGTACTGCTAGCAGAGTGCCCGCAAGTACTTGGCTGTGACACACCTAATTCTACACCTTCATTCCTCTCAGTGCAGGTTTCAGAGAGGACTGAAGGTATAGTGGGGTTGGAGATCCCAGCTGATGCGGTGCAAGGAGAGGTCCGCTTTGTTCTTTGGTGTGGGTCTTTAAGGTAGGCTTGCCAACGAGCTGCATGGCAGGTCAACATATGTCTGGTCAAGCATGTGGTGCCCAAGCGGGTGATGTTTTGGCCACACGATATACGCTTGAGACATATGTTGCAAACAGCAGCTGTGCGATCTGATGCACTCGACTCAAAAAAGGCCCACACCAAAGAACTTTTTGAATAACGGGCAGAGGCAGCGCCCTGCACAGGCGGAGCTCTGCGGTGTGATTCCGTTGGTGTGCTGCCCTTACGCTGGCCCCCCGAGGGCATCCTGCCTCGTTGGAGATGTGCCTCCTCCTCTCTCCTATTAGGCACCCACGTGGAGTCAGTGACCTCATCATCCCCTCCCTCCTCATCACTGGAGCCAATCTGGCAGTATGCTGCAGCTGCTGGAACATGACTGCCAGATTGGTGCCCTTCTTGAGCATCCCCTCTCTCTGCTCTCACGCTACTGCCTTCCTCTAGCTGGGTATCATCATCAGACCCTATGAAACGCTGGGCATCCTCCTGGAGCATGTACCCAACACTGTGCTCAAACAGTTCGGGGGACTCCTCAGGAGGACATGGTTGGTCTAGGGAAGGAGTGACTGATGATGACATTGATACCAGGGAAGAGGACGCTTTGGCAGCTGCTTTGCCAGTACCCTGAGCCTGGGTGAGAGAGGATGAGGAGGATGAGGAGGGCTTGGTCATCCACTCTACCAAGTCTTCGGCATGATGCGGCTCAACGCGTCCAGCTGCCGAAAAGAAGGACAAGCGTGTCCCATGGCCACGTGCTGATGGCGATGCACCGCGTCCACGACCAGCACTGTTGTCTCTAGACACAGAGCCTGCTTGCCCTCTTTTATTGGCTCCTGACTGTCTGCCTCTCCTTGTTTGCCTTCCAGACATTCTAATGGCCTGCAGGGAAATGGGAAAACCAGCAATAAGGCCTAGCTTCAGGAGTATATTTTGCAGGAATCACACTACGCCTGCTGTAGGTGCTGCAAATGCCTGTTGGTGTAACACACCAGGAAAACGCAGCAATACAGGCTAACTTCAGGTGTATAAGGTGCAGGAGGCACACTCCGCCCGCTGTAAGTGCTGCAAATGCCTGTTGGTGTAACACACCAGGAAAACGCAGCAATACAGGCTAACTTCAGGTGTATAAGGTGCAGGAGGCACACTCCGCCCGCTGTAAGTGCTGCAAATGCCTGTTGGTGTAACACACCAGGAAAACACAGCAATACGGGCTAACTTCAGGTGTAATATGATCAGGAGGCACACTCCGCCCGCTGTAAGTGCTGCAAATGCCTGTTGGTGTAACACACCAGGAAAACGCAGCAATACAGGCTAACTTCAGGTGTATAAGGTGCAGGAGGCACACTCCGCCCGCTGTAAGTGCTGCAAATGCCTGTTGGTGTAACACACCAGGAAAACGCAGCAATACAGGCTAACTTCAGGTGTATAAGGTGCAAGAGGCACACTCCGCCGCTGTAAGTGCTGCAAATGCCTGTTGGTGTAACACACCAGGAAAACACAGCAATACGGGCTAACTTCAGGTGTAATATGATCAGGAGGCACACTCCGCCCACTGTAAGTGCTGCAAATGCCTGTTGGTGTAACACACCAGGAAAACGCAGCAATACAGGCTAACTTCAGGTGTAATATGATCAGGAGGCACACTCCGCCAACTGTAAGTGCTGCAAATGCCTGTGGGTGTAACACACCAGGAAAACGCAGCAATACAGGCTAACTTCAGGTGTATAAGGTGCAGGAGGCACACTCCGCCCGCTGTAAGTGCTGCAAATGCCTGTTGGTGTAACACACCAGGAAAACACAGCAATACGGGCTAACTTCAGGTGTAATATGATCAGGAGGCACACTCCGCCCCCTTTAAGTGCTGCAAATGCCTGTTGGTGTAACACACCAGGAAAACGCAGAAATACAGGCTAACTTCAGGTGTATAAGGTGCAGGAGGCACACTCCGCCCGCTCTAAGTGCTGCAAATGCCTGTTGGTGTGACACACCAGGAAAACACAGCAATACGGGCTAACTTCAGGTGTATAATGTGCAGGAGGCTTAGCAACAATCAAGACGAAAAAGGGAACGGCGCCCTCTAAATGCAGCAAGTAAAAAACAGTTTTTAATTAAAAGATTAAAATACACTCACATTTGAGCAGTGGTAATCGAGCATGTCAGGGGTTGACAGGAACTTCATCCGCAGATCCTCAGGGGTGATGGTGGTTTCACGGGCAGTTGGGCTGGAGTCCTCGATCCTGTGTCTCTTCCTGCACTGGATGTTGAGCAGCGCCGGCCGGAAACTTTCCGGCCGGCGCTGCTCAACATCCAGTGCAGGAAGAGACACAGGATCGAGGACTCCAGCCCAACTGCCCGTGAAACCACCATCACCCCTGAGGATCTGCGGATGAAGTTCCTGTCAACCCCTGACACGCTCGATTACCACTGCTCAAATGTGAGTGTATTTTAATCTTTTAATTAAAAACTGTTTTTTACTTGCTGCATTTAGAGGGCGCCGTTCCCTTTTTCGTCTTGTCTGTTCCAGAGCCTCTTCTAGCTTCGAATCTGAACTGGCAGCCATCTAATCAATCTCAGCAATCTCGCCCTAAACTTTTCTTCCATACATGGACATACATATTTACTTTTGAACTATTAATAACTGAGCCTTCACAACTCCACCCAGTGCATTACCCCTCCCCCCTCCTTTCCCTCGTTATAGATCTCTATACAGCCCTTTCCAAAGTGCGCCATACCAAACCAAACTTTTTTCTGGCTTAGCAACAATGACACTGACACTGTCCCCTGCCTATCCTTCTCTCTCCCTGCACACAAGGTTTATCAAAGTATATGACACTGACACTCTCCCTGCCTATCCTTCTCTCTCCCTGCACACAAGGTTTAGCAAAGAATATGACACTGACACTGTTCCCTGCCTATCCTTCTCTCTCCCTGCACACAAGGTTTATTAAAGAATATGACACTGACACTCTCCCTGCCTATCCTTCTCTCTCCCTGCACACAAGGTTTAGCAAAGAATGTGACACTGACACTGTCCCCTGCCTATCCTTCTCTCTCCCTGCACACAAGGTTTAGCAAAGAATATGACACTGACACTCTCCCTGCCTATCCTTCTCTCTCCCTACACACAAGTTTGAGGTACAAATAGCACTGACACTGTCCCTGCCTATGTAACTCTTTCCCTGCGCCGGAACACACTACACAAGGCCGCCGCGCTGGCGGCCTTTTATAGTGTGGGGCGTGTGCTAAACCCCCTGAGCTATAATTGGCCACAGGCAACCTGCCTGTGGCCAATTATGGCTCTCCTAGCTGCCGGCGCTGTGATTGGCCAAGCATGCGGGGTCACAGTGCATGCTTGGCCAATCACAGCGCCGGGATTGCACTGCGATGGCGCAGTGTATTGTGGGCCGTTCGCGTCACTCGAATTTGGTGCGAACGGCCTAAATCGTTCGATGTTCGCCGAACGGTCGAACAGCCGATGTTCGAGTCGAACGTATGTTCGACTCGAACACCGAGCTCATCCCTAGCCTACTCTTTCCGTAAATCTCCTCTGCTTCCTATTTACTCATAAAGGTGTTGGCTACAGGCATATTCTTGCATTTAGCCAAATTATGAGCTACTTTCAATGATAGCAAGTGGTAGTGAGCTAAACTTATAGTTTTATTTAATAGATCACTAAATATACCAAACTGACTGCAAACAATTTTAAATACCCAGATTGGCTGAATTTGTACACTTAGTAGCCAATGGGCCGATAACATTTTCTAAGGCTGATTTACTAAAGGAGTTCAGACTAATTGTGTGAATGTTCACTTCAATTATCCAATCAGGTGAAAAGCAAATGAGCTAATTTTTGTCCAGTAGAGTGTTCTCCTCCAAATGTACACATATTTGTGTAAGTTGAGTACATGTTTAGTTTACTTAATGTGTACATATTGTACAAGCTTATATTTGTAGGCATATATATTTTGTAAGCTATGTATTGTGTTGTATTGTGCATCCTACAGTTGTATGTGCAGATTTTTCACTGTTTAGTAAAGCATTGATACACTGGATATGCTTCTCCTTTGAACAGAACTTGGGGGGATGGAGTGTCTGATTTTTCCTCAGATTTTAGTCTCAAAAGTTTTGGGTTCAGTAAGGGAGAGATGTGGGCAGTTTGCTGTGTTTGGTTTGCATTTCCTGCATGCTCTACATATTGAATCTGAAAAGAGGGAAAAAGCAGAATTAGAAAGAGATTTAATGAAGGAGCAGCTTGCAGTAGCATCCAAGTGTTTGGAAGAAACTGCAAGCAGGGCAAAAGATTTAGAAAGTAGGGTAATCAAAGTTAAACCTGCAGTGGCTTCGAAGAGTGTTCAAACCGCTGTAGGCCGAGCTGAAGATTTGAATGAGCGGTGTGCAGCCCTCATGAATATATCTAATGATGCTCTAACAAAGGACAAAGGCCCAAAGCCTGTAAGCAGAAGTAGGACATGTGCTACTGTTACTTCCCATAAGCGAGCAGCAGAGGATTTGATTAGCTCAAATTACAGAGTTGATTCAGATACAAGGAAGACAAGGCCTATGATCTCCAGGAGACACATGTGGATTGATTTACTTAAGGTGGGGTCTCTAGAGAGGAAATAGATGGGATTCCTACACCAGCATTGTTTAAGAAGTGGAAGAAAATGGTTGGGAATGGTAGATTTATTCACATTAAGTGTTTCTGTTGCCATAAAATGGGGCATTTTGCAAAAATGTGCCATGCTGTGAAGCAGCAGGCCTCTGTTCTTCCAAGGATGGCATGGAGAGACATTCAAGTTTATTCGTTACGTTGGAAGTCAATGCCTTTCCGTGAAAGTGTTTCAAGGCAACAGTGGGCACCCTACAATAGCTTTGCAATTAGAAATGGGCAGATAGAGAAATGTGAGCAGTGAGCTATGTTTTTGGCACAGTTGGAAATCAACATTTAATCTGCTTTGTCTCTTACTCTTTTCAGGTATTGCGCATCGAGAGGTGGAGCAGGCAGAGCAGACGACCATGCTGGGTGGGAGGAGGAAGACCAGAAGAGAGCTTGATGAAGATACTGATGATTTACTAAAGGTGGCTTAATTGGAGTGGACTTTCATCTGAGCATTTCCTTATGACCAAGAGGACACGAGACTTTCATCTGGGACTTTCTTTACACAAACTGCCAAAGACATTAACCCTGCTCAAAAGGAATGTTGCAGCCTTCCAGGGACAAAACAAAAGTCTAAGCGCCCAGATAGGAGTCAAAAGGGATTTATTTTTTTCCTCCCATTTAGGGGGGGGGGGGGTTATTTCGCCCTTTTCTGGACAAAAGGCTTTCAGAAATTTCCTATATTATTCCATAAAGTCAAGAGGTGGTATGTGTTGCTATGGCAATTTCTATAGTGACTTTATAATAATAATATAGAGTTTAGGTAGTAACAGGATATGTGTACAGAGCCCCTTCCCTCCCCCACCATTGATACTGGACGTTCTTTACAGAAAACAGAAAATGGGTGGGAGGGGCCCCTCCCTCGCCCTCCATTGATCAGGAAACTGGAAATGGGTGGGGGGGGCTTGGAAAGGGTTTTTGGAGACACATGTGTTTGAACAACAGTTGGTGTTTGGAAGGACAAAGGAAGAAGACATGGATGTGAGAAGCTGGAGAGCTTTGGGGAACTTTTGAGTTGGACTGAGCAAGTACCATGAAGGACATTACATCTTGACCCCTAAGTTGAGTACATGTTTAGTTTACTTAATGTGTACATATTGTACAAGCATATATTTGAAGGCATATATATTTTGTAAGCTATGTATTGTGTTGTATTGTGCATCCTACAGTTGTATGTGCAGATTTTTCCCTGTTTAGTAAAGCATTAATACACTACAGAAGTTTAAGCTTCCTTGGTTTTACCACAAGAACTTAATAGATAGACATAAAGCATTACAATATTTCAACAAATTAAAATGGAATTAGTAATTGTACAAATGTGTATGAATTTTTTTTTTGCATGTTCTTCTTTTCTTTGGTTGGGTTTCCTCCAGCTACACCAGTTTTCTCTCACACTTCAAAGACATGCCCTACTATGTGTGTGTATGTATGTCAGCTAGTCATCAGTCATCAGCCTGCAACATTTTAACTTATTATGGAGCAACAAGGTGACAGACAGGGAGCTAACCTATGTCAGACATTTGCTAAGTGATGTGCTAAGTGCACCAATCCCAAAGAAACCAGCTGCAGTCTGCTTTTAAGAGCTTGGAATCATAATAATAATAGACCATTGCTTATTGGTTGTTATTGGCCTTCTGCCCTTTGCACATTGTGTAAAATAATTATGGACATATGTATGAAAAAAGAAATTGTAAAAGATTTAAACTACACATTTAGTCTAGTTTAATTACATGTCAATGTGCTAGGTTTTAATTTAAGTGGTTGTAAACTTCAGACATGAAAAATGAAACTTAGCACAACCCACTATAGTGTGTGCTAATCTGAGCCAAAAGCCCTAAGTCTGGTTCCTCTCTGAACTCTCCTTTCTCTACTTTCTGTGTGATTCACTCCTAATAGATTAAGCCAACACCTCAGTCTCCTAGGAGAGGGCCCCCCCCCCATCTCCTGCACACAGAAGATGACTCATACCATCAGCTCACATCCTGAGGCCATAATTGGCCAGTCTTATATTGTCCTTGGGGAGAAGAGTACTGGGCCCCAAGCCCTCCCACTCTGCAATACCAGCGAAAAGGCATCGGCTTCCGGCCATTCAGAACCCAAGAAGAAAACCGGGTGAAAATCCATCCAGACCTGAAGAAAGATACACATAGGCTGCCTCCACTCACAAATTACAAGCTCTCAGGCACGCACATTTCCAATACTTCTCGTCAGAAAACTCTGCTGCCAGGAAATAACATGCTAGTACACAGAGCTTTTGCAGGCATACATGCTGCATTGTCAACAGTGGAAAAGATAGCTGAACCAGTCATTTAACCTACAGGCTTAGTATAAGTCATACTTTTCTTTAACCACTTAAGCCCTGGACCAATGCGGCACTGCGCTGCTTTAACTGGTAATTGCGCGGTCATGCAATGTTGTACCCAAACAAAATTTGCGTCCTTTTCTTCCCACAAATAGAGCTTTCTTTTAATGGTATTTGATTGTTTCTGCTATTTTTATTTTTTGCAATATAAACGGAAAAAGACCGAAAATTTGGAAAAAAATGATATTTTCTACTTTTTGTTATAAGAAAAATTTAATAAACTCAATTTTAGTCATACATTTAAGCCAAAATGTATTTAGCCACGTGTCTTTAGTAAAAAAAATGTCAATAAGCGTATATTTATTGGTTTGCGCAAAAGTTATAGCGACTACAAACTAGGGTACATTTTCTGGAATTTACACAGCTTTTAATTTATGACTGCCTATCTCATTTCTTGAGGTGCCAAAATGTCAGGACAGTACAAACCCCCCCCCCAAATGACCCCTATTTTGAAAAGTAGACACCCCAAGGAAATTGCCCCAAAAACCAATCACCACCTTCAGAATTTCTAAGGGCGCAAATTTTTGATTTCACTCCTCACTACCCATCACAGTTTTGAAGGCCATAAAATGCCAAGATATCGCAAAACCCCCCCAAATGACCCCATTTTGGAAAGTAGACACCCCAAGCTATTTTCTGAGAGGCATGGTGAGTATTTTACAGCTCTCATTTGTTTTTGAAAATGAAGAAAGAAAATAATGTTTTATTTTTTTTAAATTTTCAAAACTTCGTGACAAAAAGCAAGATCTGCAAAATACTCACCATACCTCTCAGCAAATAGCTTGGGGTGTCTACTTTCCAAAATGAGGTCATTTGGGGGGGGGTTTGTGCCATCTGGGCATTCCATGGCCTCCGAAACTGTGATAGGCAGTGAGGAGTGAAATCAAAAATTTACACCCTTAGAAAGCCTGAAGGTGGTGCTTGGGTTTTGGGGTCCTGTACGTGGCTAGGCTCCCAAAAAGTCTCACACCTGTGGTATCCCCGTACTCAGGAGAAGCAACAGAATGTATTTTGGGGTGTAATTCCACATATGCCCATGGCATGTTTGAGCAATATATCATTTAGTGACAACTTTGTGCAAAAAAAAAAATAAAATTATTTTTCCCGCAACTTGTGTCAAAATATAAAATATTCCATGGACTCGACATGCCTCTCAGCAAATAGCTTGGGGTGTCTAATTTCCAAAATGGGGTCATTTGGGGAGGGGTTTTGAACTGTCCTGGCATTTTATGCACAACATTAGGAAGTCACACATCATCCACTCTTCTAACCACTTGAAGACAAAGCCCTTTCTGACACTTTTTGTTTACATGAAAACATTTTTTTTTTGCAAGAAAATTACGTTGAACCCCCAAACATTATATATTTTTTGAAAGCAAAGGCCCTACAGATTAAAATGGTGGGTGTTGCATTTTTTTTCCCACACAGTATTTGCGCAGCGATTTTTCAAACACATTTTTTTGGGGAAAAAATACACTTTTTTTTTATTTTAATGCACTAAAACACACTATATTGCCCAAATGTTTGATGAAATAAAAAAGAAGATCTTAGGCTGAGTACATGGATACCAAACACGACATGCTTTAAAATTTCGCACAAATGCGCAGTGGCTACAAACTACATACATTTTTAAAAGCCTTTAAAAGCCTTTACAGGTTACCACATTAGATTTACAGAGGAGGTCTACTTCTAAAATTACTGCCCTCGATCTGACCTTCACGGTGATACCTCACATGCATGGTACAATTGCTGTTTACATATGACGCCAGACCGACGCTTGTGTTCGCCGTTGCGCAAGAGGAGGGCGGGACAGGGGTGTTTCTTTTTTTTTTATTATTTATTTTGCTTTTTTATTTTATTTTTAAACTGTTCCTTGCATTTTTATTTTTTTTTTATCATTTTTATTGTTATCTCAGGGAATGTAAACATCCCCTATGATAGCAATAGGTAGTGACAGGTACTCTTTTTATAAAAAAATTGGGGTCTGTTAGACCCTAGATCTTTCCTCTGCCCTCAAAGCATCTGACCACACCAAGATCGGTGTGATAAAATGCTTTCCCAATTTCCCAATGGCGCTTTTTATATCCGGGGAGGACATTCCCTCCCACTGCTTGTAAAAGCAGTCCAGAGGCTTATTAGCCACTAGGATTGCTTTTACATGAAAGCCGGCCACTGGCTGAAAAGAATGATACCAAGATGATACCTAAACCCGCAGGCATCATTCTGGTATAACCATTCAAAGTCCAGCAACATACAAGTATGTTGCTGGTCCTTGTTGGACATGTATTGTAATCTTTTTTTTCATGCAGCCTTTTGGCTGAACAAAAAAAAGAGATTGAACGGTGGGTATGCCCACCATTAGAATACCTCCCTTCATCCACCCACTTCTAATGATGGACAGACATGCACCATTTATATATGCCGAAGTATGGGGGCATCCTTCCGCAAAAGTTATGCCGCGTACACACGGTCAGACTTTTCCACGGGCAAGACTCCGTCGGAATTTCGACCGTATGTATGCGGCATTAGGAGCAAAATCGCTCCTCCGCCCCTGCTGCCCCCATGCTCTTTTTTTTAACTGTGGTGGTGAAATCACCTCCTACAGCACTGGAGTCGCAGGGATCAGGCCTGTCTCTGTGAACGCTGCAGTTATGTGTGTTGTGTTTTGTAAGTGACAGTGATCGATCGATACTGCACTTGGGTGGCCTGGGCTGGACGGAGGGGCAAAATGCAGGTGCTAGCAGGTATCTGGGCTGATCCCGCTAACACTGCGTTTTTGGGAACCCTAAACTGCTGGGAACGCTAGTATAGATCTGATCAGATATTGATCTGTTCAGATACTATACCACTAAGGGAGGTGTATGCTTCGTGCGTAGGTGTTAGCGCTACTGGCACTAACCTGACGCTGCCTGGGGTGACGCAGACCCTATCTGACCCTAAAACCTAATTGATATCACCCGCCGGGCAATCAGGGGCTTAAACCTTTATTGGGTTATATACGGCGGGTGCCCTGATGCTATAAAAAGCAAACTAACTAACCAGCGTCACCCGTAACACTTATACAGTGATCACTGGTGAAAGGGTTAACTAGGGGCAATCAGGGGGTTAAAACCTTTATTAGGTAATATATGGGGGTACCTGACGCTATATAAAAACCTGACGGGGAACTTAAATAACAAAATAACTAACTGGCTAACCAGTGTCACCAGTGACACTTATACAGTGATATATGGTAAAAGGGTTAACTCTAGGGGCAATCAGGGGGTTAAAACCTTTATTAGGTTGTATATGGGGGTACCTGATGCTATAAAAACCTGGCGGCGAACCTAAAAAAATAACTGGCTACCTAGCGGCACCAGCGACACTAATACAGCAATCACAAAAATGTTTGCTTAGTGACACTGGCGATAGGGGGTGAAAGGGTTACCTGGGGGGCGATCAAGGGGTTTAAACCTTTATTAAATAATATATGGGGGTACCTGATGCTATAAAAACCTGGCGGCAAACCTAGAAAAATAACTGGCTACCTAGCGGCACCAGCGATCAAGGGGTTAAACCTTTATTAGGGGGGGGGTTAGGGGGCTACCCTGGACCTAAAAGGGACCTAACACTAACTGCCCTGACACTTTTACTATCACAAATGTCACTGATTGCAGTGATCAGTAAATAAATGATCACTGCAATCAGTGACACTGTGAATGGGGGCTGGGGGGTGATCTAGGGGTGACTGGGGGGTGAAAAGTGTGCCTATGTGGTCTGGTGTCAGTGGGTTGTTGGTGCACTAACCTGATGTCTTCTCTCCTCGGCGCTCTGGACTAATAGAGCGCCGCATGGAGAGATGACATCACTTCCTCCTGCCTGTGTATACATTACACAGGCAAAGGAAGCATTTCATTCGCCGGGAGCGATCGCGAGGGGGTGGCCAGAAACCAATGGCCACCGCCTCATCACGGATCACTTCTGAAGCGATACCGACCGCCCCATGTACCGGGAGGGGGTCCGATCGGACCCCCCTACCCGCGCGAAGGCAGGCACTTACAGGTACGTGATTGTGCCTGTCCGTGCCATTCTGCCGATGTATTTGTACATGGGGCGGTCGTTAAGTGGTTAAATGTGTGTGTACTTTAAAGCAAACAAAAAAATCGACGTATTAATTTTAAATAAGACAGAAGCTGCGGCGTTGGACAGTCCAGGGGAGCTACACCGTAGAGTGAGTGCGAACCTAGTGGGGTCTGCCTGCGCCACCCCAAAATCCTCCAGCATCAGCCACCACTGGCCTGGAGTTCTTGCTGCTTTTCAGTGTTCAGGGCAGGTAAATCTGCAATCTCCGAATTTAGCTGTGGCACCACCAGCACATGATTTTATGAAATACAACTGTTTTAAATGAGTATAATACAATTCTTTTAGTGCCATGACCTCAGCTTGGACATCCTTAGTCTCCCAAGCTACTTTAAACCATAAAATATTATAGGTCCCATGATCTCTGCTCTATGAGAGGCAGGACCCTATTTATGGTATAATCACATGGCCGTATTTTCTGCAGGGGCATCTTTCATTCTGCCTGATATTTTTCCATTCAGAAGGCTACCTCTGACTGTTGAAAAAACTATCATGGCAATGTTGTACAATTTTTTGTATTCACCTGTCTGAACATATTTTATAAAAATCCTCCTACATGCACAATGTCCAGGGGAAATAGCAGGCAAGCAAAAATATCAGGGAAATCTCCTGCTATGGCCATAATAAAGGGGCAGCTACAGGGCTTAAATGGAACTGAGAATGCACAGTGTTACAAAGACCTATTTGTCATTTTGCTGCATATTACATGCCATGGAGGAATCCAAAGGAATACATATCTAGATGCCTTCCATATGAGTTTGTAAGAGACCTCCCATGGGTGAAGGTGCCACTGGCTACGTGGCTTACTCTAATGAGATCTGTTTGAGCTCTACCTAAACGTATTTAGTTCTCTAGTAGACAACATTTGTCTAGAAAACGTGTACCTCAGAATGATGTATACAGGGGTTAAGTGGTTAGCACGTCTGCCTAGCAGCAGTAGGGGCACTACCTGCCTGGAGTTTGCATTTGTTTCGCCCTGCGCTTTCATGGGTATGCTCCGGGTACTCAAGTTTCCTCCCACACCCCAAAAAATATGCTAGTAGGTTATTTAGCCCTAGTAAGTGTAAATGTGAGTTAGGAGCCTTAGATTGTAAGCTCCTTGAAGGCAGGGACTGATGTGAATATACAATATATATGTAAAGCGCTGCATAAGTTATCGGAACTATATAAATACTTGTAATAAATAAAAATAATAAACATACTCTCACCTCACCTTTTAGTATTTTTTAAGGTATTTACCAAAACATGTTAAATCTATAATTACATAATAGATATGAGCTAAAAGTGCACATTCTCAGGTTTAATTTGAGGGTATACACATCCAAATCGGAGGAAGGGTTTAGGAATTACAGCTCTTAAGAATAGCCATCCACCCTTTTTCAGGGGACCAAACGTAATCAAACAATTGAATCAAAAGCTGTTTCATGGCCAGGTGTGGGCTACTCCTTCATTATTTCTTCATCAATTAAACAGGTAAAAGGTCTGGAGTTGATTCTAAGTGTGGTATTTGCATTTGATATCTATTGCTGTGAACCTACATCATGCGTTCAAAGGAGCTGTCCATGCAAGTGAAACAGGCCATTGTAAGGCTTTAAAAATTAAACAAATCCATCAGAGAGATAGCAGCAACCTTAGGAGTGGCCAAACCAACAGTTTGGTACATTTTAAGGAAAGAAAACGCACTGGTAAGCTCAGCAACATAAAAGGGGCCTGGACGTCCAAGGAAGACAACAGTGGTGGATGATCGCAGTATCCTCTCTATGGTAAACAAAAAACCCATTTACAACATCCAGACAAGTGAACGACGCTCTCCAGGAGGTGGGCGTATCATTGTCAAAGTCTACAATCAAGAAAATACTTCACAAGTGCAAATACAGAGAGATCACCACAAGTTGCAAACCATTCATAAGCCTGAAGAATAGAAAAGCCAGATTAGACTTTGCCAAAAAACATCTAAAAAAAATAGGCCAGTTCTGGAAAAGCATTCGTTAGACAGATGAAACTAAGAATAATCTGTACCAATATGACGGGAAGAAAAACGTGTGGAGAAGGCTTGGAACAGCTCATAATCCAAAGCACACAACGTCACCTGTAAAACATGGTGGAGGCGGTGTGTGATGAGACAGAAGACAGAAGTAGCCGGATGAATTCTGCAGTGTTTAGAGATATACTGTCAGCCCAGATTCAGCCAAATGCAGCAAAGTTGATTGGACGGCGCTTCACAATACAGATGGACAATGATCCAAAACACTCTGCAAAAGCAACCCAGGAGCTTTTGAAGGAAAATAAGTGGAATATTCTGCAATGGCCAGGTCAATCAACTGATTTAAACCCCATTAAGCATGCATTTAACTTGCTGAAGGCAAAACTAAAGACAGAAAGACCTACAAACAAAGAACAACTGAACACAGCTGCAGTTAGAGCCTGGAAAAGCATCAGAGAGGAGGAAACCCAGTCTTTGGTAATGTCCATGGGTTCCAGACTTCAGGAAGTCATTGTCAGTAAAGGATTCTCAACAAAATATAAAAAATTAATATTTTATTTATGATTATATTCATTTGTCCAGTTACATTTGAGTCCCTGAAATTGGGGGGACTGTGTATAAAAATGGTTGTAGTTCCTAAAAATTGTATTTGATATTTATGTTCAACCCCGTGAATTAAAGCTGAAAGTCTGCACTTCAAATTTATTTGAATTGTTTAATTTTAAATTTTATTCTGGTGGCACACAGAGCCAAAAGTATGAAAATTGAGCCTGTGGCCAAATACATAAGGACCTAACTGTATATAAACTATTTAGTGCAAATTTGCTTTAACAATATAATACAGTTCCACACCCATAGTGTTAATGAATAATATGCAATACAAAGTTCACATTTATTCCCACCACTTCTTAAAAAGTCCATACCTGTGAAAAATCATATAAAAAACAAATTTCCCACACCATACATCCAAAAGACTGAAATGCTGTGTATACACAAATACATCAACATCCTTCAAGTAAAGCATTTCCAAATCATGGCAGTACAGCAACCTCTACACAAATTGCAAAGTTATCGATGTGTGACTCCAGTGGCAGTTTCCACTCTATAAGACGGACACTTACCTTCTAACGTGGACTATAATTAACATACAGTATATCATTAGATCAACAGCACTTATATCACCTTAAAGGCATAAAATTTACATCAGGTCTATGCATCTTAAGCTTCCCAGGTGGTACTTAGTGGGAAGAAAAGTAAAATCATATTTTTTTTTTTTTAAAACACAAATTAAAAAAAAAAAACTGACACACAAAAACAGTGCATAGGAAACAGCACATGTGTCCTGGCCACATAACTCCTCCAGCTGCAACATCATTCTTTTTTTAAACAGTAAACTTTTACTACAGGTTTTAGTACATAGACCGTAGACCATTTCCAGAGATAGGAGGTAGCCCCTCCCCCCTTCAAGGGCATACATCAAAGTCTGCCAGAGACACAATATGGAACACATAATGCTGTATAAGTACTGTATATAATAAGGCATATTGAAGAAGAGCTCCTTATTGGGGGGAAACAAGATGTCTAAGCACTTGAAACTACTATGGTGACCAAACTCTTGAATGAAAAGGCAATTCTCAGTTTTAAGGCAAGACAGGGCGCTGGAGTTAGTAGAACCACATAAACACCATTTTATTAAAAAAAGCACACTTACAGGTTAAAACATTGATTGACAGCATACAAAAGCCAAGGGACAAATTAGTCCATAATGAGTTTAATGCCTGGTAAACACAATGAGATTATTGGACGAATGATCGTCCGTTTTGTCTTGCATGCTAGTCTCATATCGAACATGAAGAGGTTACTAAACTTACGAAAATTCTTGTATGATAGAATAAAAATTCAGAAGTGATGCAATGTTTTGCATTGTATATGCATTATATTTTCGGACGAAAACTGTACTGATTAAATGAAAATTGTACAATCTGGTAACGTGTGAGAAAACTTTTGTGCTTGTCCCATCAGGTATTTTCACATGAGTTGCAGTAATCGGCTCTCGAAACCTGTGTACTAATGATCAGATTATCATACGATTGCTTTAAAAGCGGTATTTTTCGTATGAATTTCTGATTGTATGTACAGGCCTTAAGGGAGCAGAGAGGAGATTCATGCCAGGATGTTGGGACCTATCCGTGTGGGAATTGTTCTCATTGCCCATATGTAGATAGGAAAAGGGTTATTACACTACCGAACGGTGAGAGGTCCAAATTACAACATTTTGCTAACTGTCAGACAAGGGGAGTATTTTATAATCATGTGACTGCGGCACTTTTTACATTGGTAAAATGAAGCAGGAGTTAATTTACAAACACATTCACAGTCTGAAATTTATATTTTTCTGTCGGGAGATATATAGCTAAGGCCCATAATTATATTCTTAACCAAATGTGAAATTTATAGCTCTTGACCGGTACATATACTAGCTAGAGAAGGAGACTGGAACCACATTTTTCTCCAGTTAGAACAAAAGTGGATTAATAGATTAAGGGCCACAACTCCCCCTGGTCTTAATGAGGCTATAACTTGTAAATCATGTCTGGAGGGCTTTTCATCAGGTAAAACTGATTTAATATGTGTGACCTCTCCTTGTTGAGGTGCTGCGAGAGGTGCTGCGAGATCCCTTTTCCTATACAAGATTGATGTTTCACTCCTGTTATTTGTTATGTAATATTCTTTGTTTATTTTCTGCATATCGTTTGTCTGCAATACCCCCATGATATTTTATTTGGAGATATTACAACTTTACTAATGTCAATATTGTATATGTTTATGAGCTCTCACCTGTAAACATACAATACGTGACACATTATGTATATAAATTTTATTGTTAATGATTGTTTTAGGTTAAACAAAACCAAAGAAAATTCCCAGCTCAACTTACTGACCAGCCTGCAAGCAACCAAATTATCCTAACAGTTTGCGTTAAAAACAGGGGTTTAGTTTGCACACATTTGCAAATACATGTGTAAGCTGCAGAGCCACTTTACGGCACCCCAGTATTATCTGCAGTGCCAACTTAAAATTTTACCCGCTGAAAATGTTGCTGCCATTGTGCTATATGCTGGGTGTCCAGTATGTTCCACTGTGCCTCTAAAGAGGAAGTAAACACTGCCTCTTTTTCATTTTGTTTTTGGTGACCTGCAAAGTGAAGGCATAATGTGCTAGTATGCATCACATACTAGCACATTATGTGAAACTTATCTACAAACGAAGCCCTTGTTGTCCATCTTTGCACGCTTCCTTCCGGGTCCGCGGACTCCACCTCTTTGACTGGCCCGGAGCCGCGTGACATCACGGGCGGCTGTCCCTTCGGAGCGCATGCGTCGATCCCGTCATCGGCGGCGTATACAGTCAATATCTCTTAAACGGTGCAAGTTTAGGAGATATTTACAGTGCCTATAGGTAAGCGTTATTTTAGGCTTTCCTAGCCTCTTTAAGTAAGGATGGGCTCCCTCCAGGCTCACCTGCTCTCTCCCTATCCATTATAATGCATGTGCTTCTACTATGGAGGCTCTCAAAATTTAGAGTTAGGACTGCAGCTAATACATGAAGAAGCTCTGCACCTTAGGCATGTTTTTGCAAATGTGTGCAACCAAAACCCTGTTTTTAACGCATACTGTTAGACAGGATAATTTGGTTAGTTGCAGGCTGGTCAGTAAGTTGAACTGGGAATTTTCTCTGGTTTTGTTTGAATTGCATCGCCTTTCCATGTGTTTTTGAAGCGTTTCTTAATGCAAACGCAATAAAATGGTATTAAACCCAAAACCAAATATGTAAGGTATTATGCCGCGTACACATGTTCAGAATTTCCGACAACAAATGTTCGATGGGAGCTTTTGGTCGGAAATTCCGACCATGTGTAGGCCCCATCGGACATTTTTGAGCTGGTTCTCAAATCTTCCGTAAAAAAAAAACACGTTCTTGTAAATTCTGAGCGTGTGTAGACAATTCCGACGTACAAAATTCCACGCATGCTCCGAATCAAGTATGAGACGGAAGCGCTCGGTCTGGTAAAACTAGCGTTCGTAATGGAGATAGCACATTCGCCACGCTGTAACGGACTGAAAAGCACAAAGCTGAAAAACACGAATTGTCTCTCACCAAACTTCTACTAACACAAGATTAGCAGAAGGAGCCCAAAGGGTGGCGCACTTGGTATGGAACTTCCGTTTTATTGTGCCGCTGTACGTGCTGTACGTGATCACGTTCTTGACGTTCGCAATTTCCGACAACATTTGTGCGACCGTGTGTATGCAAGACAAGTTTGAGCCAACATCCGTCAGAAATGTATCCACGGTTTTGTTGTCGGAATGTCTGATCGTGTGTACGCAGCATTAGACTTGTGCACAATAAAAATTTAGTTTTGTTTCGTTTTCATTAGTAAAATACAAAATTTCGCTCTGTTATATTCGTTATGTTACATTAATTTTTTTTGTTGGATAATTTGTTATCTGTAGAGCATAGATATTCGTTATAACAAATCGATTTGTTTTATTGCTTAATTGTTTCATTTTCGAATGATTTGTATTTTAGGTTTTTTATATATTCATTATCATGAATATATACATACATAAAAACTGTTTTGTCATATGTGACATCATCGGGGACATGTCACATGTGACGAAACAGTTGGATGCAGTCTATGTCTGAACTAACCACACCAATTGAGCTTGTATACAAGTAGTTTTTATTCTGGGAACTACTATTTTAACTGCTGACTATTCACTGGATTGCTGTAAGTGTTTAGCAACCTTTTCTCAAAATAAAAGTGTTTTACGGTTTTACACTATGTGGACCCCCTTTTTCTTCCGTATTGGTCACATCTGAGGAACACCAGGGGTTTGTTTGGCCAGCCATGTTACCTTCTTTGACGGTCTAACCACTGAGGGATTCGATTTAAGTCAGTCGAGGCTGGTGCTTAAAAAAAAATTGGTGGGGGTGAAAACAAACCCCTCCAGGTCTACACTCAGCTCGGGTAAGTATTAGGGGGTACTGGGGAGGCTGCTACACACATAAGTTTATTTTTATCCTAATGCATAGAATGCATTAAGATAAAAAAAAGTTTGCCTTTACAACTCCTTTAAGGGCTCATGATGAACACTGCATCTCAAAGAAGCAGCTCCTACAGGCTTTTTTAGGAGTTTACAGGCATATGCTTTTAGTCTCGGTTCACACTGGTTCAGACTTAGTCGCCTGACAAGTCGCGCTCCATTCAGTGCAATGGAACCGTTCTAATCCTAGCGAATCATTCCAACTTCGAAAAAGGTTCATGTACTACTTGGGGGTGATTTCGGAGCGGCTTGCATTGAGCAGCTTGCATGTAGTACTGATCCCCCTGCAGAGCAGCCGGAGGGAGAAAGCCGGCAGCACTGCAGCGGGATCCACAAGGCAGTACGCAAGGCAGTTTTTGTTTTTTTTAACAGCAAGATCCTTATTACCGTATATACTCGAGTATAAGCCGAGTTTTTCAGCCCTTTTTTTAGGGCTGAAAATACACCCCTCGGCTTATACTCGAGTCAGTACCTGAAAATCTTCGTAGACTGCGGGCAGTGTCCATTGTTTAAATATCGCGGCTTCCGTTCCATGATAGGCGTTTCCAGCAAACTCTGTGTTGAGTGTTCCGCCTATCACGGAGGTCCTCTCATTCTCGGACTCCGTTTCCCAGCAGGCACTGTGTTCAGTGTTCCGCCTATTATGGACGTTCTCTTGTCCGATGATGAAAAGATGTCCGTGATTGGCGGAACACTCAACACAGTGCCTGCTGGGAAACGGAGTCCGAGAATGAGAGGACCTCCGTGATAGGCGGAACACTCAACACGGAACAAGACCAGGAGGATGCCGCAATATTTAAACAATGGACGCCGCTCGCAGTCTAAGAAGATTTTCAGGTACACTGACTTGGGCACAGGGAGGCTGCAATGGACACAGTGAGGTTGGGCACAGTAAGCTGGCAATGGGCACAGTAAGGTTAGGCACAGTAAGCTGGCAATGGGCACAGTGAGGTGGCAATGGGCACAGTAAGGTTGGGCACAGTGAGGTGGCAATGGGCACAGTAAGCTGGCAATGGGCACAGTGAGGTTGCAATGGGCACAGTGAGGTTGGGCATAGTGAGGCGTACAAATGGGCATTGTTGACCCTCTTTCCTGCTTACAGTAGCTGCTGCATTTCCCCCCCCTAGGCTTATACTCGAGTCAATAAGTTTTCCCAGTTTATTGGGGTAATATAAGGTACCTTGGCTTATACTCGGGTCGGCTTATACTCGAGTATATACGGTACATGTAAATGCAGCATTTCTGATTGGTTTCTATCCAGTTTGAGTGGTGCTTTAAAATGAATTACAAGAGGCTTGCACCAAGTCAAATTCAAGTGTCTATATTATCTGAATTTATTGATACATTTAATGGAAAAAAAAAACGTTTTACTTTGCATCAGCTTTAAGCTATTTGTATATTAAAGGCTTTTTGTATATTAATGCATTCAAAAATAAAAAGTATGGGACAATACTTCTAGGGTAAAAAAAACACCTGTTGCTCAGAAAATCCATATATGAAAAAATGGGGTAAATGACTAAATTGGCAGCGCTTTCAGGATATGTGGACACTTTAACTCCTATCATTCTTATATAACATATTGTACTAGTGTACTGGGAACGCACAACACCCAGGGGTGAACCTAGCACAAGCTTGGTTACAATGAGCTTGAGAGCATCAGGATGAAGCGGAAGTTTAGAGAAAGCATTTAGTGTATTGATGGGCTAATGTTTAACAAGCCCCTGTCAACAAACTTTCAGTGCCCATACAATTACAGTTTATAACACTGTGTTGCATTGAGACAACCAATGTCAGGATATTTAAATGGAAATACATATACTGTACACTTATTACTTCTAGTGTTATAGAATCAAAGATGCCAAATACACAAAAGCAAATGTGAATGAATAAAAATGGTGTAAAACAATGTGACAATAAATGCTTGTACATAATCAAGTCCTGAATGTTGTTCAATTATTCCGCTGTGAGAATATACAGGTCAGCTTGGGTGCATCACTGCAAACTTTAACCACTTCCCGACCGCCACACGACTATATACGTTGGCACTTTGAAGAGGGATATCTCTGTTATGGCAGCAGCTAGCTGCCATAACCAGTGGCGTACTAAGTAGGGGGCGGAGGGGGCGGGACGCACCACGTGCCACACACTGGGGAGTGTCAGGCCGGCGCCCCCCCCTCCACCACTGAAGAGGACCGTGCAGAGACAGCGGGCGGCATGGCGCGGTGACAGGCAGCCAGCGCTATTTATTCTATTCCTGCTGCACTGTCCACAGAGCTTGCAACTAGCACCAGGCAACTGACTGTCATGTGTCAAGCAGCGCCACCCCCCCCTCCCCCCGCGCGCGCGGCTCTCAGCTCTGACACCTGCCCCCCCCCAGCAGGAAGCTCTCCACTCTGATGTGTGTAGTGTCCAGCAATCCCTCCTCCTCTCCGCTCTGAGATCGTAAACTACACACTTCTCCCGAGTCCCGCCCCTCCTGTGTGCTCGTCTGTGAAGGGGAGGTGGGCGGGAAGATTAAAAAAACAAGCAGCCACACTGACAAACTGCTGAATAAACCAGTGAGCCAGCCCCTGGGGACCATTCCAAGTGAGTGAGCATGTTCACTGACCAGACCCTGCTCTCTCTCTCTCTCTCCCCTCTCTCTGACCCCCCCTTCTCTCTCTCTCTCCCCCCTCTCTCTGACCCCCACTCCCTCTCTCTCTCTGACCCCCTACCCCTCTCTCCCTGGCCTCTCTCTCTCTCTCCCCCTCTCTCTGACCCCTCTCCCTCTCTCTCTGACCCCACCTCTCCCTCTCTCTCTCTCCCTGACCTCTCTCTCTCGCTCTCCCCCCTCTCTCTGACACCCCCCCTCTCTCTGACACCCCCCCTCTCCCCCTGATCTTTCTGACACCCCCTCTCTCCCTGACCTCTCTCTCTTTCTGACACCCCCTCTCTCCCTGACCTCTCTCTCTCTGACACCCCCCCTCTCCCTGATCTGTCTCTCTGACCCCCCCTCTCTCTCTGACACCCCCCTCTCTCTCTGATCTCTCTCCCCCTGATCTCTCTCTCTCTCCCTGACCTCTCTCTCTCTGACACCCCCCCTCTCACTGATCTGTCTCTCTCTCTCCCCCATCTCTCTCTCTCTCTCTCCCTGACCCCCTTGCGCTCTCTCTCCCACTGATATCTCTTTCTCTCCCTGACCCCCTTGCGCTCTCTCTCTCCCCCTGATATCTCTCTCTCTCTCTCCCCCCTTGCTCGCTCTCTCTCCCTGACCCCCTTGCGCTCTCTCTTCCCCCCGGATATCTCTCTCTCTTCCCCCCTGATCTCTCTCTCTCCCCCTGACCCCCTCACTCTCTCTCTTTCCTCGCCAACAACAGTCTGTTTATCTCCTGTTTTAACTCCTTCCTTCCCATCATCTGCTATATATTGATGTATAACAGAATTACTTGATTAACTTTATTTATTAAAGTGGTATTAAAGCAAAGCAAAATATTTAGGTGCAGGGAGCTGTGTAATGTAAAGGGGTCCAGAGGTGCAGTCTTATGTAAAGGGGTGCAGTGTAATGTAAAGGGGTCCAGAGGTGCAGGGTGCAGTGTAATGTAAAGGGGTCCAGAGGTACAAGGGCTGTGTAATGAAAAGAGGTCCTTAGGTGCAAGATGCTGTGTAATGTAAAGGGGTCCAGAGGTGCAGTCTAATGTAAAGGGGTGCAGGGTGTAATGTAAAGGGGTCCAGAGGTGCAGTGTAATGCAAAGGGTTCCAGAGGTACAAGGGCTGTGTAATGTAAAGGGGTCCTTAGGTGCAAGGTGCTGTTTAATGTAAAGGGGTCCAGAGGTGCAGGGTGCTGTGTAATGTAAAGGGGTCCAGTGGTGCAGGGTGCTGTGTAATGTAAAGGGGTCCAGTGATGCAAGGTGCTGTGTAATGTAAAGGGGTCCAGTGATGCAAGGTGCTGTGTAATGTAAAGGGGTCCAGTGATGCAAGGTGCTGTGTAATGTAAGGGGGTCCAGAGGTGCAGGGTGCTGTGTAATTTAAGGGGGTCCAGAGGTGCAGGGTGCTGTGTAATTTAAAGGGGTCCAGAGGTGCAGGGTGCTGTGTAATGTAAAGGGGGTGCAGGGTGCTGTGTAATGTAAAGGGGTCCAGAGATGCAGGGTGTTATGTAATGTAAGGGGTCCAGTGGTGCAGGGTGCTGAGTAATGTAAAGAGGTGCAGGGTACTGTGTAATGTAAAGGGGTCCAGAGATGCAGGGTGCTATGTAATGTAAGGGGTCCAGTGGTGCAGGGTTCTGTGTAATGTAAAGGGGTGCAGGGTGCTGTGTAATGTAAGTGGGTCCAGAGATGCAGGGTGCTATGTA
Organism: Rana muscosa; assembly: GCA_029206835.1. Taxonomy (NCBI): domain Eukaryota; kingdom Metazoa; phylum Chordata; class Amphibia; order Anura; family Ranidae; genus Rana; species Rana muscosa. Next base: position 142,868,056 of record CM055122.1, read on the forward strand.
ATGTAAAGGGGCCCAGAGGTGCAGTTGTGGAGAGGGGGTACACAGTAGTGACAAAGAGATATTGAAGGATGCAGGGGGCACAGTGGGGCGTTTTTACATTTTACCGGGGGGGTGCCAGATAAAGGATCCGCCCCGGGTGCCAAATGCTCTAGGTACGCCCCTGGCCGTAACCCAGGTATCCATCTCTTCAGGCGGCGGTCCGGTTTACGATAATGGTGGTCTCTGCTGTGTATTCGCCGCAAGATCGCCGTTATCGGTGGCGGGAGAGGGGCCCCCCTCCCGCCGCTCTCCCGCGTCCTCCGCCTTCAGTAGCGGTGGAGGCGATCGGGTCCTGTCTCCTGCTTGGTATGGATACGAGTGAGGGCAAGATGGCCCCCACCCGTCTCCATACCATAGCAGGGCGGAAGCGACGTCAAAATGTCACTCCCGTCCATAGCTCTTAAAGGGCCTTTTTTGTCATTGTTTCAAACGACAATTTTTTTTATTTTAATTGTTTTGTTGCATTTTAGTCTAAATATGAGATCTGAGGTCTTTATGACCCCAGATCTCATATTTAAGAGGACCTGTAATGCTTTTTTCTATTACAAGGGATGTTTACATTCCTTGTAATAGGAATAAAAGTGACCCGATTTTTTTTTTAAACAGTGTAAAAATAAATAAAATAAAGTAAAATAAATAAGAAAAAAATATAAATCGCGCAGAAGCGAACACATACGTGAGCAGCGCTCGCATATGAAAACAATATTCAAACCACACATGTGAGGTATCGCCGCGATTGTTAAAGCGAAAGCAATAATTCGAGCCCTAGACCTTCTCTGTAACTGAAAACCTGCAACCTGTAGAGTTTTTTAAACATCGCCTATAAATATTTTTAATGGCAAAAGTTTGACGGCATTCCACGGGCGGGCGCAATTTTGAAGCGTGACATGTTGGGTATCAATTTACTCGGCGTAACATTATCTTTCACAATATAAAAAAAATTGGGCTAACTTTATTGATGTCTTATTTTTTAATTCAAAAAAGTGTATTTTTTTCCAAAAAAGTGTGCTTGTAAGACCGCTGCGCAAATACGGTGTGACAAAAAGTATTGCAATGACCACCATTTTATTCTCTAGGGTGGTAGAATTTTTTTTATAATGTTTGGGGGTTCTAAGTAGTTTTCTAGCAAAAAAAAATGTTTCTAACTTGTAAACAACACATCTGAAAGGGAGGCTCGGTCCTTAAGTGGTTAACTTGTGTCATAGTGCACAACCCCAGTGCTCCACTGACTCTTACTGGAATGGAAGATCTTAATTCAGGGAGAGCAACAAGTGCCTAGCTGTTACACAGCGTTGGTGTTTCCTAACCCAAGTACACCTGGCAAATGTCAGGAAAAAGGACCTCAGCACAATGCAATCAATATCAGGTAGACCATTTAGGCTTCCCAGCATTTGACAGACATCAACACCAATACCCCCACTCACCCCCTGCAGCAGAAGCTCTACTCCATGCAGCAAACACCAGAGGTTACAGTTCACACAGAGCACAGTGTGGAGGCAGGAGGAGCAGGGGTCAGGATTCAAGGAGGGGGAGAAACAAGCAGAGAATGTCTTACTCACGCTTTCATCTTGCTGACAAGACAGACGGAACACTTCTGACCACATGCACGGGGGGGGGGGGGGGGGATTATCAGAGACTCTGCAGCTGTCCTTGCTGCTCCAAAGTCTGGACAGCTAAGTTGCAAGTATGTAGTAGCACCAACATTACATAGCCCTGGAAAACAAACTCCTCTCCAGACACACACTGCCATGCTTGGTGTCTTTTCTGCATTAAATTAGCCTCAGAACCTGTGTAACTTATATGTGTTTGGGTATAAAGGGATGAGGTGGCAACCCTAACTGCCATCCACCAACAACTATTTATAAATTCACCCAGCTCTTCTACACACAGAGCGAATAATGTATAGAGCAGAGGAAAGGAGAGGTGTCCCTGTGTCACTTATCATGGATGGTGAGGTTCTAGCAGTCCTGTAGCTGAGGATGTGATCAGGACATTCCACATGCATACAGCGATCAGACGTTCTCCTCCTTCTCTCAGGTCCTCCTGATTGCAAACAACATTGTGGGACCGGGAGGAGTCGACGAGAAACTGGAAGTGATGGCTCTGTTCCATTAAAAGCACCACTCTGCTCCAATCAGTAACCACCACAGAAGCATATTTCTATAGTGGGAGTGTTTGGGCGCAATGCTCAGCGCCCCGAAGATACTCTAAAGCAGGCCAATAAAGCTTCTCAGCTGCATTCATGCATAGCTCCAAATGGTCCCTGATTTCGAGGGACTCTCCCTGATTTAGAGCAAAGTCCCTCTGTCTCTCTTTTCCCCTCATTTGTCCCTCATTTTGGTCTGATCTATAAAGCTGTATATAAAATGCACTTTTTATCTTTCAAAAAGTGTTTCCCAGTGCTAAATGTTTCATTCATATTCTAAATGGCTGCATTTGTAAATTTTAAAAGACAATAGAAGTGGTAAAAAAAGCCCTTGTGGATTTAATTAACCTTTTTTTGGTTAATCCTCCTTTAAGGGGGTGTGGCAGGGGGCGTGTGCTATGATTACAAACATTTGCTAGTAGGTGTCCCTTAGGCTTGTGCACAACGGAAAAATTCGGTTAGTTTCGGTTCGTTTCTTTTCGGTCCTGTTGATTCGTAATCATTCGTAATTTTGCTAGACGGGATTTTTCGTGTTCGGACTAATTCGTATTTTCGCAAGCGACATTTTTCGTTGAATTTTTAGTTGATTTATAATTCGTACTTTCGGTAGGGTACGTTGTTTTTCGTTGATTCTGGACACAACTCCTACTTTCGTAACTTTTTTTGGGTTCGTTGATTCGTAATTTTCTGTGTCTCTCTCACGACGACGCTGCCTATTATGCCTAATGTGCTTCGAATGGATTTGTACTTTTCTAAATACATAGCGGTTATTTGTAACGATTCGAAATCTCGTATTTTACTTTCGTTTTTTACATGCGGCTATAGCCTCCGCCCCTGTACACCATTTTGAGAGGGTTCAGCACGGTGAGGGAGAAGCAGAGAGCAGAGCAGAGTGTTATTGTGCTTCGAATGGATTCGAAATCTCGTATTTTACTTTAGTTTTTTACATGCGGCTATAGCCTCCGCCCCTGTACACCATTTTGAGAGGGAGTTCAGCACGGTGTGGGAGAAGCAGAGAGCAGAGCAGAGTGAGTGTTATTGTGCTTCGTATGGATTCGTACATTCGTAACTTTTTCATAACGAATTATGCCGAAGACATTCGGGCATTCGCTATTTGCGGTATAATTTATTTCGGATTCGGTCTTATTCGTAATTGCTTTGTTCGGAAATTCGAATGCTTCCGAATGTCCGAAAGTTGCTAAATTCGGACGAATTTCGATTCGTTACGAAACGAATTGCACAAGCCTAGTGTCCCTCATTCCCATCTCAAATGTTGGGAGGTATGATCATGTGATTGCAAAAACGTCAGGCTTCCCATAGACACCTGTGTGTCCGGCGTCCCGAATTTTTCTATTTTATAATTTATTTATTTTTTTAATTAAGATTTTATTGTTGAAGCTCCCTTAGTATTGTTAATAACTCTTTGCTCCACAGTGGAGAATATATATATATTGGTAGTTACTAATAATTGCATAAAACCTCTAAAACTTAATAATATTGTTACAACTGGAAACTACCGTATTTATCGGCGTATAACACGCACCGGCGTATAACACGCACCCCAAGTTTAGGAGGAAATTTTAGGGAAAAAAACTTTTAGGAGGGAAGTTTAAGGAAAAATAACTTACATTTAAATGCAGCCTTGTCAGTGTCCATTGCAGCCTTGTCACAGTGCAGCCTTGTCAGTGTCCATTGCAGCCTTGTCACAGTGCAGCCTTGTCAGTGTCCATTGCAGCCTTGCCCCAGAGTCCATTTCAGCCTTGCCCCAGTGTAGCCGTGCAGCCTTGCCCCAGTGTCGCCGTGCAGCCTTGCCCCAGTGTCGCCGTGCAGCCTTGCCCCAGTGTCGCCGTGCAGCATTTTAAAATTGGCGCCGAGACTGTGCGGAGCGGGGCGGACGCCGCCGAGAACGCCGAGAACGAAGGGACGCAGGGACTGGGCGGAGCCGCCGCCGAGATACACATAGCCGAGTGTACTCGGCTATACTCGGCTTTTCTCGGCTCCGCTCACAGTCACGCCGAGTCCTGCCCTATGATGGACATAACACAGGTTCAATGGCGGGACTGGGCGTGACTGTGAGCGGAGCCGAGAAAAGCCGAGTATAGCCGAGTACATTCGGCTATGTGTATCTCGCTCCGCTCCGCTCACAGTTAGCGGAGACAGCCCAGGGATGTGGGTATCGGCGTATAACACGCACCCACGATTTTCCCCTGATTTTCAGGGGAAAAAAGTGCGTGTTATACGCCGATAAATACGGTAATTAATATACCATACTTTGTCCACAAGTATCTACTAATATGTTTACTTATTGAAATAAGAATAATTGAGCTTCTCTATTTTTGATGTATTTAATGTATCATCTATAATTTGTATCACAACTTGTACTCAATAAAATATATTTGACAAGAAAAAAAAATTAAGATGATTAACTTTGGGGGGCGGCGCCCATGCGCCCCCCTATGGGTGGGCCACCACTGCTTTGAGTGCTGGATCATTATTTAAACGCCTGTATAGTCTCCTATAACGTGGAGTCTAGAGATCTGGTAAGCGCACATCCTGTTTATTATCACAGTGGAGGTGCACCAGGTGGATATCCATCTAAACAATCACATTTCTTTGGACATTACTTCAATTAACTTTTTTTTCCATCTGTCACTATGCACTTTGTGTTCAAGCACTATATGGACTATTTTTTTTAATGATTTACTTTGAACTTCATTTATTTGGCACTGCAATTTTTATTATTTATGTCTTTGCACAATTGGTTTTGTTTGAAAGCTTTCTTTCACTTGGGTTATTATCACCTGCGCAGTAGGGCTACTTTCACACTGGGGCGGGGGGACGTTAGCGCTAAAGTGCCGCTAGTCTTAGCAGCACTTTACCGCTGTTATAGCTGTGTTTTTTTTTCCGATAGCGGGCACTTCTAACCCCCGCTAGCGTCTAAGGAAAGTATTAAAAGCGCCCGAAAAACGCAGCTGCTGAAGTGCTTTGCAGGTGTTTCGGCAGCGCTGCCCATTGATTTTAATGGTAGGGGCAGTTAGGAGCAGTGTATACACCGTTCCCGCACCACCCCAAAGATGCTGCTTGCAGGACTTTTTTCCCGTCCTACAAGCGCACCACCCCAGTGTGAAAGCATTTGGGCTTTCACACTGGGGAGGTATGAGAGGCGCTTTTCAGGCGATTTACAGGCGCTATTTTTAGCGCTAAAAATCCTGAAAAGCGCCCCAGTGTGACAGGGGTCTAATATATTTTCTTTTTTGCTATAAGATATTGCAACTTACAAATCATTAGATGTGGTGGTTGAATATGTTATCTTTTTTAGCCTTTTTTTCCTCTTCACCTGGTGATCTGGCCAGTAACAAAATACATGTCTTGTGGTGCCCACAGTCTGGATGAAAGAGCAACAGAGACACCTATGGACAGCAGCATTGTCAGTCTGGGGGGAGGGTAGTATTAGAATGACTATCAGATTTAGATACACTTAACATACCAAAGCTACACTACAGCTAACACTTTATAAGCAGTTTCAGCAACATTTTTTTTTCCTTTTGGGATAAAGGATTTATATAAATGAATAAAAGCTGGCCATTGTAAATACCCCTGTCAAATGGTTTGTCTCAACCCTTCTAATTGCTATATCTGAAGGACAGCTTGTTCTTTTGTAAAAACAACAGACTTACTGGCTAGATCACAGGTAAAAATAAGAAGAGCCTAGAAAAAAAGAAAGCCTAAAAAAATAAAAAAAATGTAGCTTTTACATCTAAGAAGTAAGCTGCATTATAACAAATGTTTTGCTCTTAATTCCCCTTTAAGAAGATTTTTAAAAATAAGCTGAAATGGTTAAAACAAAAAAACAACTATTTTTATATTGTATTCTTAGGCCCCTTTCCCACATGCAAAACATGCGTTCAGGTACGCCTATACGTTTTTTTAGGCAGACCTGAGCGAACGCTCCATGCAGTTCTATGGAGCGACGGATGTCAGCGGTGACATGTCCGCTGACATCCGATCCACTCTGATCCGCTAAATTCAAGCCCTGTACACACAATCGGATTTCCTATGTTTTTTTAACCGATGGATTTTTCCATCGGAAAACCGATGAAGCTGACTTTCATCAGTCTTGCCTACACACCATCAGTCAAAAAAACGATCGTTCCAAACGCGGTGATGTAAAACACTCTGATGAGCCGAGAAAAATGAAGTTCAATGCTTCTGAGCATGCGTCGACTTGATTCTGAGCATGCGTGGGTTTTTTATCCGATGGAGTTCCCCACAGACGATAGTAATTTGCTATCGGTTTTTTAACCATCGGATAAATTTAAAACATGTTCTATTTTTAAACACCGACGGAAAAAAGACCGATGGGGCCCATACACGATCGGTTTGTCCGAAGAAAACAGTCCATCGGTAAAACCTATCGTGTGTACAGGGCTTCAGAAGGATGGAAAACCTATTTTCCATCAGTCTGGTGGATCGAATGAAACCAGACAGACGGATCAGTTTTCATCCGATCCCCCATATCGGAGATCAGAGATCTGACATGTCCGACTCTCCACAGTGAGCAGAGACGGACGTGTCATCCGCCGGCTCAGCGGGGATTAACGGATCGATCCCCGCTGAGCAAACGGAGTTTGTGAAAACGGAAATTCATGTATAAACGGGGCCGTAGATTTAAAGCAAAAACACATACAGGCTTTCCCCGAGTTACAAACATCCGACTTACATATGACTCATACTTACAAACGAAGGGAGAGAAATTCACTCCTGTAAGAGTTATCATGGTAAAGAGGTGTCTCCTCTGAAGCTTTATCACCAATCCTTGTTTCCACGACAACTCCAAATTGTCAATATCCAGTTGTCACAGGGACAGAAAGTGAGGTGAAATCTTCTGAACAGGGGCACAGACAGTAAAACAAACATTACAGGGGTGTTAACCCTTCCCAATGCTATCCAATATTTTTTTGGCTGAAGTTGCACTTAAAAAAAATTCTTACATTACATACAAATTCAACATAAAGGATAAGTTCACCTTTCCACAAAAATGATAAATGTACATATTTTTTCAGGTAAAACAATGTACATTTATTATTTTTTGTAGTAGGAGCCTGTAAAGCATTGCACCAGCGATTAGCAGATCACTGATGCCATGCAGGTCTCCTGCAGATCTGTCAGTTTATTGACTTACCCATACATCCCGTACGGATAAGCCAATACTCTCTGACCGGAAGACCCAATGATCTTCCACAGTGCTCCACAGCGCCATGGTAGTTCATTGAGAACTACAAGCTGACAGCCACTAAGGATGTTGGGGCTTGTAGTTCGTTCGGACACACAGAGCTGTGTATTTGAATGATGCAGCTGTGTTGGCGGAGCCTCAAACGGCCGTGCTGTTTTTCAAACAGCGATAGCTAGTACAGGGAACTTCTCCCCATACTGCTTCCAAAGGGAGAGGGGGCAGCGGGTGGCAGCTGCAGCATTGGGAACATGTTAAATGTTCCACCCTAAAATCGGATGGAACGTGTAACATGTTCACAAAGGTGAACTTATTTTTTTAAGAACAAACCTAGTGGGGTTGATTTGCTAAAACTGGAGAGTGTAAATTCTTGTGCAGCCAATCAGATTCTAACTTCAGCTTGTTCAATTAAAGAGGTTGTAAAGGCAGAAGGTTTTTTATCTTAATGCATTCTCTGCATTAAGATGAAAAACCTTCTGTGTGCAGCAGCCCCCTCAGCCCTCCTAAAACATATCTGAGCCTCATCTCTATCCAGCGATGAGCACAAGTGCCTTGGACATCCGGGACTCTCCCTCCTGATTGGCTGACCCATTGACTCCTCCTGCTGTCAATCAAAGTCAGTTAGCCAATCAGGAGAGAGAGGGGGTGGGCCCGAACCGCAGCTCCGTATCTGAATGGACACACGGAGCTGCTGCTCAGCTTGGGTGCCCCTATAGCAAGCTGCTTGCTGTGGGGGCACTCGACAGGAGGGAGGGGAGAGGAGCAGCAGCGAGGGACCTGAGAAGAGGAGGATCTGGGCTGCTCTGTGCAAAACCACTGCCCAGAGCAGGTAAGTATAACAAGTTTATTGTTTTTAAAGAAAAAAAACAAGACTTTAGTATCACTTTAAACTTTGACAAAAAAACTTGAAGCTGCACCAGATTTAGCATTTTCCAGTTTTAGCAAATCAACCCTATAGTCCCTATCTTGTTTGTAACCCGGGGACTGGCTGTATTTTGTCCTGAAAGAAGACCATCTACATCTACATTGCTTAGTAGGATGTTAACGAAATGTGAATGATAGGTTACGGAGCATGCAGGTGTCACCTAGATGAAATGAGCGAGGGTGGCATCTGCATCTAAACTAATAAACAGAGAAAATCCCCTTCACTTGCAAAGATAAAAAGAATAAGATAACATAATTATGATGTAAGATGTAACAGAAAAGTGAACCTAAGATAATACATCTGTTTATTATGAAATATTTGCAAGCTTTGCTCAGGCAGAATTTATGGAGGGTTGCTGTTCACAGGAGGTGCTGTGTGGTTTCTGGCGGGTTAATAACATGTCCACAAACCTAGCTAATCAGGTTTTTATTACCATGGTGCCCAGAACAGCAGGGAGAGGTAGTACGCCAATCTATCCAGGTATTTAAGCGAATGAGTTTTTTTCCCATTATAATATGCTGATGTGCAAAGAGATAATGTGCAGTAACTTGGATGTCACTAGGAAATAAACTCAGCAAACCTGGTTACATCTGATAAGAAGTGTAACTTTAACACTCAGCACAGCATGCCAAATTGAAGGCAGTTATCAGGAAGCAGCTGAAGGAAGATGATAAAAATGAATTTTTACCAAGCTCAGGTTTTAGCTAGCATGCTTTGAATGTCAGCAAGCATCCTTTGGTCAGTTATGTGTGAAAGATTATTATAATCTGCTAAACGGTACCAGAGACAGCATATTCATGTTGTAGATGATTATATATGCTGGCCTTTATAACTATGCATGTGTGCCATTACATTGGTACACTGTGCACACAAGTCCGAAATCAACAGTATGATTAAAAGATAAAGCTGAAAAAATAAGTAGAGAAAAAAAAAAAGAAAAATGAAGTTCAAAGGTTCAGATATAGGACACAAAAGAGGAATCTGGATCCCATTTCCAAACTGCAAAACTGCATTTGAATGGAGTCGTACAATTCTTCAAGAGGATTTTGATTTCATGTTTGATAAACAGCAAAGGGGTTTAGAGCAGACATCATAAAGGAAAGGGCATTGTAAGTACAGGAGGAGTGCAAGGGGTATAAAAACAATGTGGTGTGTGGTGTGGGATATGGACTGAAGAGGAACTGGGTAATAAGATAGTGATGGGAGTAGCATGAATGGGGAAGGTAGAGAGAGGAGTTAGGACCAGAAACTACCTCTGAGGGATTTAGAAGACAGAAGTGGATAGAGTCAGGAATACTCCACATTAAGGGCTCATGCACACCATGGTGTATACAAGTCCAAAAGTCATCTGCCAGAGAAAAAAAAAAAAGGTAGAGACAGTAGGGTGACAAGAAATGTCCTTTGGGGGACTGAAGTGGATGGAGTCAGGAATACTCACAATAAAGCATAGCTCCAGCCCCCCCACCAAAAACTGAAAACCCAGCAGCTTTGGGTGTTGACTTTTAATATTAGGACACTTACCTGTCCAGAGATCCTGCGATGTTGGCACCCCAGACGATTTTTCAATTGGCTCTCAGGTGCTGCCGCCTCCATTCCTTGTAAGGGAAACCGACAGTGAAGCCTCCACAGACGGTTCCCTACTGCGCATGCACAAAGTGCGCTGTACTTTCTGAATGGTCCGGCGACAGTGGAAAGCGGAGGGGGGGCGAATTTCCGGGGGACCTTGCCACGGCAAGGTCTCATGAAAGTGGGGACGGGTACCTGTCAAAAACAGGTACCCGCTCCCCCCTCCCCCACATAAGTTGCCAAATGTGGCAGCAGAGGGGGGGGGGAAGCAAACAAGTGGAGCTTGTCTTAAAATAACGCAGGCTCACCACAAGGGCACATAGAAAACAATTGTTTTCTGGGAGCTTTGTTCACATCACAGTGCTGCATTGAGGTGGGTCACAGTGTGTTGCAAAGAAATACTGACAGGCTGAATTTTTTTAACACAGCATCTCAACAGATGCCAGAACATATCACCTCACCACAACTCCACTCTAGCTAGTGTGCTGCACTGGAAATATTTCTACATGTCCTTTTTTTGCACATGCATGTGCATTGGCAACGCTTTCAAAATGAATGGCCTGCCTTAATGCAATGCACGCTAAAGAGTGACATATGGCACTAAAAAAAATGGCAGGTGAACAGCCCCTTACTTCTACATGTCATAATAGTACAGCACAGGTAAATTTATGGCAAAGAGGGGTTGATTTACTAAAACTGGAGAGTGCAAAATCAATATTCAATCTGTGAAGACACACGGTGCTCCCCACAGGATAGATAGGGCAAATATATCTGCCTACCAGATTTTAAGACCCTCCAGGGTCTATATGCGCATTAGTGAGCTTTCACCCCTCACTACGGGTTCAACCGCATCAGCTATCCAGCCTGCTTAATTGGATTCCACAGGTGTATCCCCCACAGCTATCACCAAGCAAGGAAACTTGATTCGGCCACACAATGATCATATGGAAGATCATGTGGAACTCATTGTGCAACATTCCAGGATGGGCAGCTCCGGCTCGCTCTCTGGCTGCGTCCCCGGCTGTAGTGTGCGCTCTGTCCACTCTCTGCTCTCTACTATCCCAGGCTCCTCTAGAACTCTTAAATGTGAGATCTGGGGTCAAAAAGACCTCAGATCTCACATTTACTCTTAAAAAAAATGCGCATGCTCAGAATCAAGTATGAGACGGGAGCGCTCGTTCTGGTAAAACTAGCGTTCGTAATGGAGATAGCACATTCGTCACGCTGTAACGGACTGAAAAGCACGAGGCTGAAAAGCGCGAATCGTCTCTCAACAAACTTTACTAACATGAAGGGTGGAACTTCCCCTTTATAGTGCTGTCGTACGTGTTGTACGTCACCGCGCTCTGCTTGAGCATTTTTTTTCACGATAGTGTGTAGGCAAGGCAGGCTTGAGAAGAATCACGTTGAGAAAAACTCAGTTTTTTTTCAATGACATTAAAAGCGGTCGTGTGTACGCGGCATAAAAGGTCTTCTTTCTATTAGAACACACAGTGACAGCAGCTACTATTTGTGTTTGCAAAGGGTTAACTGCAGAGTTAACTGAATCAGTGTTGGTCCACGCACTTAGACTTAAGCCTCATACAGATGTTCTGATTTTCCGACGGGAATTGTGTGTTGACAGACTGTTGGCCGAAAATCCGACCGTTTGTACGCTCCATCAGACAATTGTTGTCCGATTTTCCGCGGACAAGTGTTGGATGGCATGCTTTAAAATTTTCCGCGGACAACGGTCTGTTGTCAGATTATCTAATCGTGTGTACACAAGTCCGCCAGACAAAAATCCAAAGTACAAACACGCATGCTTGGAATCAATGCTCACCAAACACGACATTAGCCGAATGTGCCCAAAGGGAGGTGCACAAGAGCTGAAAAAACACGTAGTACGTCTAGTACGTCACTACGTTCGTGTTTGTTGGCCGACATTTGTGTGCCATTTGTATGCAAGACAAAATCCAGGCACACGCCCTTTGGACAAAAATCCAAAGTACAAACACGCATGCTTGGAATCAATGCTCACCAAACACGACATTAGCCGAATGTGCCCAAAGGGAGGTGCACGAGCTGAAAAAACACGTAGTACGTCTAGTACGTCACTACATTCGTGTTTGTTGGCCGACATTTGTGTGCCATTTGTATGCAAGACAAAATCCAGGCACACGCCCTTTGGACAAAAATCTGACGCTTTGTCTGTGGAAAATTTGATCATGTGTACGAGGCTTAAGAGATGTCCTGCTAGCTGAAAAATGTCTGTAGCAGGGAGTGCAATCATCACATGCATGATCTGGGCACAAGTTCACTTTAAACTGCATTCTGAAACTAACATTTGTTTTGCTAACTGACAAAAACAGCTACTTCTGCTTTAACTACCTTTTTACTTCAATGAAACACGTGACACTGCAATAGGTAAGTCCACGCTGGAACAGTGCAGACTCAAATTAATCTGTACAATCACCCACGTCTCCTTGGATCTGAAAGGACCTGTAGGTGTCTGTGTCTGATTCGTACTTTTTAAATTGTATTATAACATATACATTGTTCCCAAAACCATCCTACTCAGTAATAGCATCACTGAATTAGATTTGATTTTCCACTTGCAGTTAAGCTCTGTTATTATATTTCTGCTGCTTTTATAGGATAACAGACCAGAAGTATATGGCATTTGCTACCCAATACTATGCTTATAATGACATAGCAGATTTATAACTGCCAAATGGACAACTACTTCAGTGCAGCTGTCCCCAGGGTCCAACAGGTTAAATGTTACATATTCTGCAGATCTGTATAGATATCTAATTGAGCCCAAGTGACTGAGCAGAAACAGTCATGTATGGATGGTTTCTCTCCCAATGTGCTTTCAATTCCCCAAAGATAGAAAATTTGTGTTACATTGCTTTTTACTACTTCACCAAAATGTTACATTTTCTTTCTATTCATTTGAATTGGCTAACAACGCAACACAACTGACTAAAAATGTAACCTGCAATACATTTTAGGACTCAGCGCACCCCAAAGCACGGTAGTGCATTACCTGTGGTGACGTGTTGTGCTACACAGGTGTGCTGTTTTAGTGTGTTGTGGTGCAATTGAAAAAGAATGGCACCGCAAAATTCCAGCGCATATATTGTGGGTTGTGGTATTCTGTTATTCCACACAGTCCTCTGTCTGAGGAGCTTCCCTGGCTACTTGTGTCGTGTCAGCCATGTGGTTTGTCTCATGATGGAGCTAAAAGGTAAGTCAGTTGTGAGCTGCTCCTTTTGTGTCCCTGACAGGCACATAATTCAGGTGTAAGCAGGGCTGGCCGAAGACATTGTGCTGCCTGGGCCCAAGAATGAAATGCTGCCCCCCCCCCCAAAAAAAAAAAAAATCCTATGCCCATCCAGCAAAGAGACGTTTCCATAAAGCAAAGAGACAGCCCAATATATTCAGCAAGAGACATCCCATATATTCAGCAAAGAGACATGCCCCTTCTAGGGTGACCACGCATTTTGCAGGTCTGTCCCGGGCACATTCATTCCAGGACAATACAGTGTCCCGGAATGAAACTGACACAGCCACCCCCCTAGGCCAATCTGATGCCCCCAAAAAAGGCCGCCACATCACCTCTTTACTCACTGACAGTACTTGGCCGGGAATGCCTGGAGGAGCACAATCCCCGCCCCCTGCATGTGATTGGAGAAATCATAAATCCCACCTCTTGTGTCCAATCACTGTGCTGTGATTCGTTACAGCACAAGCTGATGTTTGGGAAGGGGGGGTGTCCGTGAATAGTAGTTTAAAAATGTGGTCACCCTAGCTCCTTCCTGCAAAGAGTATTGTGTAGCACCACGAAAGCTCCCCCCTTTCTCTCCACTGCCACCGACCAGCTACGCTCTGATCCCAGCTCAGTGATGCAACATGCTGCAACAACAGAGCTGCATTGACCACATTTCCAAACTGCCATTCAGGGATACCGCCCTTCCTTACCAAAAAAAGATGAGGGGGGGGGGTGTAGTCTCGTTGACAGGGAATTAGGCAGCGGGTGATTTGTCGGGCGAATGGCTGGTGTTAGCACTTAAATCATCCTAACATTATGATTGATATGGTGTCAGGATGATCAAATCACATTATTTCTATTACTACATTGTAATATATAATGAAATAGTTTAACTCACCATAATGCAGAATCAGTGGGAACCCTGAGCTTGTCATTTGCCACCATTGCTTGCCACCAGATGTAGCTTATTGCTTGCCACCGTTGCCTGCCACCAGATGCAGCTGTGCCACTTGCCACCCATAGCCTGCCACAACATGCAGCCTGTCACTTGTTACCAATGCCTGTCACCAGATGCAGCCTGTCACTTGTCACCAATGCCTGTCACCAGATGCAGCCTGTCACTTGTCACCAATGCCTGTCACCAGATGCAGCCTGTCACTTGTCACCAATGCCTGTCACCAGATGCAGCCTGTCACTTGTCACCATTGCCTGTCACCAGATTCAGCCTGTCACTTGTCACCATTGCCTGTCACCAGATGCAGCCTGTCACTTGTCACCATTGCCTATCACCAGATGCAGCCTGTCTCTTGTCACCAATGCCTGTCACCAGATGCAGCCTGTCACTTGTTACCATTGCCTGTCACCAGATGCAGCCTGTCACTTGTCACCGATGCCTGTCACCAGATGCAGCCTGTCACTTGTCACCGATGCCTGTCACCAGATGCAGCCTGTCACTTGTCACCGATGCCTGTCACCAGATGCAGCCTGTCACTTGTCACTGATGCCTGTCACCAGATGCAGCCTGTCACTCAGCCTGGCTCTCTCTCCCTCCCCTTCAGATGGGCATGCTGGGGGCTGCAGTTTCCCCCCTAGAATTGCAATGGGCCAGCCATTTGCACTACATATCCCATAATCCTCTTTTCTCCTTTTAGTTTTTTTCCCTGGCCAATGGGAGGAAAAGGGGGAAGAAACATAGCGGTGGCTGTCCTAGGAACAGCAGCATGAGGAGGAGAAGGAGGGGGGAGAAGAGCCCGCAGCTGCTCTCTCTCCACACACACACACACAGCCGCTCCGATCTCATGCTGTTACATACAGGGAGGAGGTGGGTGGAGCTAGCGGAGGAGGAGGAAGTGAAATACTCTCTGCAATGAATGATGGGCCTCTCTCTCCTTACGTCACTGGTTGCTAGACACAAAGCGGTCCGCGGCTAGCAACCAGTTTGGGCAGTGAAGCAGGGGCCGCTGGAGAGACCCTTGAAGTGGGTCTTGCCACTGCGGCCAGTGACAGCGGCGCCGGCGATGCAGTACAGTATGACACTGCACACTAGATGGAGGGAAACCCAGATCCTCAGGCAGTGCGCCCCTGTTGCCGCCCCTCTTAAAGTGCCGCCTGGGACCATGGTCCCATCGGGTCCCATGGTAGGGCCGGCCCTGGGTGTAAGCACAATAAATTTTGGGGCGACACCCCCATGAAATTCTAAGGGGTATCTACAACACACTTTATGAATTTCCCCCAGTATGTATGATAGAAATAAGCAAATATAAAAATGTATACAGCGGCAAATTACTTTTATAAAGATAAGTAGGCATCAGTGTCCACAAAGGAAACTGTACAATGCCATAGGTCACTATATACAATATGCAGTATAGTAACAAGTATATATAAATTGTGTATAATAATTATAATAATAATTATACAGAGGCAAGCAAAACACAATGGTAATAGTGTTGCCTTGTGGCCGGTGAGCCATTGGGATCCTTTTAAAGCTTTTTAGTGGACACTCTGGTACAAGAAGGATTTATTTTATACACAGACAATTGGTAATTATGTACTTCATATACAATTCCTGCCATATTGGTACATACCTAGGTAGGATATGAAATTTATTATTCAATTTCTTACAGCAGACCAAAAACCTCTGAAGAAGACCCCATTCGGGGTTGAAACGCGTCAGTTTTGATTATGCACAGATACATGTCATGTCAGCTGTATAACAACTTTGGTTTTGCACTTCTATGTATGGATTTGTATATCCCTCATTACCAGAGTTTATATTGTAATTACCATGACTTTATCATATGTTTATATTACAAAAAAATCTTTTAAAACTATAATACACAATATTTGCAACCATTGAATTTTTGCTGCCTAAAAACCCCATTGGGGGAACCTTCCCATTTTTAGTGAGTCACAGTACACAAAGTGAATCAAAGATTAAAGCTTAAAGTGGAGGTCCGCCCACCCCTGCAAAAATTAAAAGCCAGCAGCTACAAATAATGCAGCTGCTGACTTTTAATAATCGGACACTTACCTGTCCTGGAGTCCAGTGATGTCGGCACCGCAGCTGATGTTTCCATCAGCTGTCGGGTGCTGCCGCCTCCATTGCCGGTAAGGGGACCCGGCAGTGAAGCATTACGGCTTCACGCCGGGGTCCCTACTGCTCATGCGCGAGGCACTACTGCACTCTCCTACTGGCCTGGGGGCAGGGGGGAAGGAGGAGGAGGAAGCCGAAGACAGGTATCCACTCTCCCCTCCCCCCGAAAGGTGCGAACCGGAGGGGGAGGTGACAAATGATTAGAAGTTCCACTTTTGGGTGGAACTCAGCTTTAAGTTTAAGTCAAATGCTTTAAAAAAAAAAAACAGCACAGGGGATGGTACTTTCATTTAATTCAAAGTGTCCCTTGTGCTGGTGCCTGCTGTCATAGTTGAAATGCCTCTGAATTGTCCTCTGCCAGATTTCCATGCTCCACAGTATATTTCAGAGGCTGTGGGGGTTAATAGAGCTGAGAGACCTATCATAGCCCTTCATCAAGAGTGCCGACTATGCCTGCCCTTTCCAACCTCTCCTATTTTCATAGAAACTGTACTATAGCGTCCATGAATGAAAAGTGTTCTATGAATGGAGAAGGTAGAAAATGTAATTCATCCACCTGTACTCCATTCATAGGTAGCTTTCTTTCATAGAAGCTATAGTACAGCTTCTATAAATGGAGGAGGAGGGCAGGAAAGGTGGGCATAGTCGGGCAGTCTTGAGGATTTCACAGCACCAGAAGATTTTGACTGTTGGGTATGGAAGGGAGGCATAGGACAGAGGTTTTTTAACTATGAAAAGCTGGGTCCAAGTTTCATTCCTTTTGTTGATTCTTTTTGCCTACACTAAAGCCTAGTACACACTATCAGTGGGTTGATCGATAAAAACAAAACTGACAGCTCAGGTCAGAGCTGCTGTGCTAACAATCCAATGTTAGTACAGCGATCTTCCACACGAGCTATTGTGTTCTGATAGGGGGATGCCCCCTCCCCACCAGAACACTCCGCTCACCACTCTCAGCCATTGGCTGATCGGGAGCCAGTCGGCTGCTGGTTTTCCAGCATGCACGTCTGACAGAAGAGGACCAGCTGCCATATACACGGGCCGAATGTCGAAAAGTTTTTATTGAACCGGCCAATGTCGCCTGGCATTCAGACCGTGTGTACTAGGCTTTAGGTTTTAAAGTACATACAAAGAATACATTTCTTTACAAGCAATACCAACACTGTGGCAAAAAAAAAGAGATCCAGGTCAGAAAAAGTTACAAAACGTACCATAAAAATTGAAATCCAAAAAGTGAGGCTTCTTTTACGAAACGCTCGAATGCTGGCAAATCTCTAGAAATTCCAGCCAATGTTTTTCAGTCATTAAAAAAAGTGATACAAAACATGTTAATCTACCACCACCAATTTATTATATTTTATGTCAGGCAGTGAGTATAGTTGTTATGACTAAGGCCTTATAGGCTGAAACGTGTCAACCTTTCCTATTTGCGTTTGTCTACTGTGGCTTGTCAATAAATACGTAAATTTTTTAAGAGCAACAACCAGAGTGCGGATCATCTTTTCTTCATTCACTTCTACTCAGCCAGCGACTGTGGATCGAGCACCTGGGAGCTCTGATTTCTATGTGATGCATGGGTAGTAGCACTGACTTTTTTGTTTATATAGTGATTATAGTGGGTTGGTTTGATCTGTGTTGTGATTGTAAGCTGGTAAAAAAGCTTGAAAATTGGCTTTTGTATGGCTAGATTTCACTCTTATTATGACTGCCATATTGAGGAAATACTTTAAATCCACTGGCACCTCCAGCACTGAATTTATGTAATAGCAAGGGGTGTGGGGTGTGCCTGAGGGTCTATTGATGCTGGCTGCTGGGGATCTATTGTCACTGGTGGGGATCTGTCTTTGTGTGTGAGTCTATTGTTGCTGGGGGGGGGGTCTTATGTTGCTGGTAGGGATCTACTGTTGAAGGAGAGGTCTATTGTTGCTGGCTGCTGGAGGGTCTATTGATGCTTGCTGCTGAAAGATCTGCTGTTGCTGCTTGGGGGGGTCTAAGGCTGGGTTCATACTATATGTGGCAGCGGGGCACAACAGGGGTCTTGTGCGCCTCCGTTCACCGTTTCAGGTCCAAATTAGGTCAACATTTTTGGCTAAATTCGGACCTGAAATGGAGCCAAAGACACACAGGACTCTTCTGCTGTGTGCTCTGCGGCGGCCCTGGAGATGTGTGAACTGTTGAGAGCCGGTCACACTCTCCTGTCATGCGAATTGGATGCGGGGAAACTTGTATCCAATTTGCAATAGTGTAAACTCAGCCTAATGTTGCTGGGGTAGATATTTTGTTCCTTGGTGTAGTATTTTGTTGTGGGTGGTCCATTGTTGCTGTGTGGGGGGTCTATTGTTGCGTGGGGGATCTTTTGCTGCTAGGTGGGGTCTATTGTTGCATGGGGTCTATTTTTGCTGGGGTGGGTTCTATTGTTGCTGTAAGGGTCTTTGTTGCTGGGATGGAGTTCATTATTTCTGGGAATGGGGGGGGGGGGGCTATTGTTGCTGGCTTTAGGGGATCTGTTTAACTACTTTTCAAATTACCATTAACAAATTCCATACAAATCGTTTAGCAACACAAAACTAAACTTGGTTCTGTGTTCTCTAAAAGGGGTGGTACTAGAAGTTGGGTAGGGGGTGGAACCAACGGACGGTGCTCAGGGGTAGGTAGGGGGCGGAGGCAAGGAGTGACTCAGAAGGGGGAAGTTTCTGCACCTGTTCTCTGAGAATCCTGCTTTTATCTATGGCCATCTGTAGCTGATGCTGGGGAGGAAAAAAAAACAGTTCTAGCAGGTTTATTCAGCTGGTAAATTGCATGGGCATTTCTAACACTCATACTAACCAATCAGATTTCAGTTTCCTGAATTTACACCACTTAATAGAAAATGCTGTTTTTTTTTTTTTTTTGCTATGGGCTAATGGAACTTGCACAGTTTGGTTCACCTTGTTAAATAAGCCAACAGATCTGTGAGATATGGCACACAATGAATTTGTTGCTTACAGTAGTCAATAAGAATTCTGATGAAAATTGAACACTGAGGCCTGATTGGTTGCTGTCAGCTCCACTTTTTACTATTCTTTATGAATCTGCCCCAGTATGCACTTCAACACTGAAAGCTTCTTCAGCCTTTGGGGGGAAGGGGGCACTTGACGTTGCCGTATCTAGCAAAAAATTGGATTTTGTTTTATTAGTACATACGGTATATAATATCATTACATTGTAAAAGGAATAATGCATGTGTAGCAAGGTGTCCTTTTTCTTCTTTTGCACATAGCTAATAGACTACAGTTTGTGATTAAGAAGGAACTCAGCTCCCTCCCGTGTTCAATTGTTATATTGCTTCAACTTGTTCAGGTTAATTATCTTGGAACATTGCATTAGGGATCTTGAAATACAGGGAGATAAAGACTCCATTGCCTTGGGTATTAAATAGACTACAATACCCACAGTGCTGCTGTGCTACCAGGGTACATTGCATCACGCACAGCCTTCTGGTAGGAGCTATTTAAAGGAAGGGGAAGCTTCCAGCCGGCCTCTTGGGACGCCCTCTTCAAGCAAGCAGGAAGCTTGCGCTGAGGCCTGCTGCCATTGTGCATAGGCCCGAGAAGCCTGGGCCTCCAGTCGCCAGAGCGGATCGTCTAACCTGAGAGGGATCCTTTTCGTAGTGTCTGACCTACGCTCCACAGCAACCAGAGTCGCCCATCATCCGACACCTTGTGACGGATGCGCGGAGGACCAGGGACTGCTAGTTGCGGAGAGGCCGAGAACCGAGATACTACAGGCGGAACATACCGGAGAGGCGAGGCCTCATTGGGTGAGAGGGCACCCGCCCAGAGATATAAATAACTGTATCGCAGGAGGGTGGATCTGATAGACTCAATATTACTGTTTGGAAGTTAACACGCCACGTGCAGAGACACATTGCATCTTGTAGTGGCAGTGCATTAAAAGGATTGGCGCTTGTGCCGTCAGCACGTTATATATACTGTGAATGTTCATTTTCTTCATACCAGTTGGATTACAAATTATTCATGTGCACCAACTAAAGCTAGCGAAGACTACTCTTAACCGGAAGGAACACTTACAGGACTCAGTTTGTTTGAACTAAAGCAGTGGGACACGTATATAGAGGCTGCCTGCTAGAGGGAGCCAAAGAGCATATAGACTCATCTACTTATATACAATAACTGTTTATGCTAGTTGGTATAGTCATTGTTATTACTGAGAGCTGGGTGAGGCTTGGTGGAGAGGTACTCCAGTGCTGATCTTATTGCATTGGGGGAATCCCTCCACTGCGTGCTTACTTAGGTCTGACTTCAGCTTATATTGTTTAAAACCTGTGATTAAAATCCATGCCATTGACTCTTACAGGGCCCTGTTTGAAGTCAACTGTCATTGTATAACTTTGCTTCATCTTTCTTTTACCAAGTAAATGCTTTATCCTTGGTTAACTACACTTGCGTGGAATCTTGTCTGTTACAGTTTGGACAGGTAGCCAGCATAAGGTAACAATATTTCACTATATTATCATTACTGTATGATATCATTGTGGTACCCAACTACCAGTGGGCTCCACAATCATTGTGTTGTCCAGTTGTGCCAAGGGATGGTTCGAGCCAAACTTCTGGGGTTGATGGGCAGACCCAAAACTAACCAGCAGCTCCTACGGGGGTAGTGCTACACATACAATCAATAGTAATATTTCCCATTGGTAAGATATTTTGCTGTAACAAATGTTGCTTAATAATTTATTCAAATTTTCAAGCATTATTTAACTATGATTAATAAATACCTGTAGAATGCAGATCCTTTTTCTAACCCAGCATATATTTCAGGAAATGCTTTCTACTGTAAAAAACGAATATAAATGCACCTTACTGATTTCATTGATTAACCCTCCCGCCTGCCTCTCAAGAACCATTAATAAAAATAACAGGTGCCCCAATACAGTGACTACATTCCAACAAAACAATAACATACAGAACAATATACTGTATAGAAGGATCAAATGCATTTCCCAAATGTCCAATTTATTTTAAAAGGATGATCAGAAAAAAATATTGTTTATAACCATTTCTTCCACATATCGGTGGCTATCAGCTAAGAATTATGCTTCAAAAAGGCAGATGTTTGTTTTAAACATTTGCATAATTGTTTATTTATAACTTTAATGACAATAAAAGAAAAGAAAGGAAAATGGCGATCAAGGAAAAGATGAAAGCTGCAGTAGATATACTGTGTATGTGTATGTGTGTGTATATGTATATATATATATATATATATATACCGTATATACTCGAGTATAAGCCGAGTTTTTCAGCACATTTTTTTTGTGCTGAAAATGCCCCCCTCAGCTTATACTCGAGTCACCTTTTTGCGCTTGATCTCCCGGACTTTGGGGACCCGGTACCAACCAAAATTGGCGCACATGTAACCCCACTCTTCCTCTACAAGTGTGCAAAGTTTGTTGTCCGGGGGACCTACGGCCGGGAAGCACCGATTTTTCAAAGCCGGGCACCCCTTCCATAGACTCCCATGTTAAACATCAGTCGAGGCATGGGCACAGTGAGGCATGGGCACAGTGAGGCATGGGCAAAGTGAGGCATGGACACAGTGAGGCATGGGCACAGTGAGGCATGGACACAGTGAGGCATGCACATGGACACAGTGAAGCAAAGTGAGGCACAGTGAGGCATGCAGATGGACACCCTAGGCTTATACTCGAGTCAATACGTTTTCCCAGTTTTTTGTGGTAAAATTAGGTGCCTCGGCTTATATTCGGGTCGGCTTATACTCAATATATATATATATATATATATATATATATATATATATATATATAGTGTCACCAAACAAAACCACTCAGTGAATGAATGAGAAGGCAAAATGCAATCATTAAAGGGGTTGTAAAGCTTTGTGTTTTTTCACCTTAATGCATCCTATGCATTAAGGTGAAAAAACACCTTGCACTCTCCGCCCCCCCCCTGAGCCCCCGTTTTACTTACCTGAGCCCCGAATCTCCGTAGGCACGATCCCGTGTTGCTTTCCCCCAGCTCTTCATTGGATGATTGATAGCAGCGCAACCATTGGGTCCCGCTGCTCTCAATCAAATCAATGACGCGGCGCGCTGGAGGGCGGGGTCAAGTGATACACTCGGCAGCTATGGCTGTTTCACACGGGAGCCCGCCTGCAAGCTAACCCCCTTGGGAGAGCACTTCCCAGAGGGGGGTTAGCTCTTGCGGGGAGAAGCTGAGACAGCCGCCGAGGGACCCCAGAAGACGAGGATAGGGGCCACTCTGTGCAAAAAGAACTGCACAGTGGAGGTAAGTATGATTATGTTTGTTATTTAAAAAAAATAAAAATTAAACCTTTACAACCCCTTTAAGGCCTCATGCACACTGGACGTTAAATAACGTTATAAAAACACCAGTAGCTTTTCAGTGAGTTTTTCAACGTTTTTGCAATAGTGTTGTGTTTTTCCACATTAGCGTTTTTAGCGGGTTTTTTTTTCAATGGATCAAAAACGTCAAAAACTGCTGAAAAAACTCTTCTCAGAACCCACTAGTTTTGTTTTGTTTTTTAAATAAAAAAAAACACCCTAACCAAAAACTGCTGATAACAGCCTATAGCTCTGTACACACGATCGGATTTCCTATAGTTTTTAAACCGATGGATTTTTCCATTGGAAAACCGATGAAGCTGACTTCCATCAGTCTTGCCTACATACCATCAGTCCAAAAACCGACCGTTCCAAACGCGGTTACGTAAAACACTCCGATGAGCCGAGAAAATGCTTCTGAGCATGCGTCGACTTGATTCTGAGCATGCGTGGGTTTTTTATCCGATGGAGTTCCCCACAGACGATAGTAATTTGCTATTGGTTTTTTAACCATCGGATAAATTTAAAACATGTTCTATTTTTAAACACCGATGGAAAAAAGACAGATGGGGCCCATACACCATCGGACTGTTTTCATCTGTAAAACCGATCGTGTTTACATGGCTTATGTGTGCATGGACACATAGGAAAACATTATGGAGAGTTTATCAACTGTAGAAAAAAACATCTAAAGTCAAAAACAGCTGCTGTAAAAACGTCCAAAAACATCCATTGCCTTAAGCAATGAGTTACAGTAAGTAAGAATTCTGATTTTACTTGTCTAAAGTTTAAAGTAGAACTATAGGCAATTTCCTTTTTTTTTGGGCCAGAGTAAGGAAAAGTTATAACCCCTGTCAGATTTCTTTTCTCCATCTGTGCCATATTGTACAGATTTACCTTCACTTCCTGTCCCATAGCCAAACTGGAAATGAGAGGAAATTCCTGCAAATTAAGGGAATTCCTTGGAGACCCCCCAGGTCACCAGTACTAGTGTCCTCATTGGAAGATTTTCCCGTCTATTACTTTTCTGGGGACAACCAAAATTTGGGATTTTCTTCTACTTTCACTTTCAATGATAATAGTAAACAGGACAGATAGAGAGGTTGAATCTCCTTAAGGGGGGCACAGACCTCAATAAAAACTGACAGGTGTTCTGATCAATCACCACAAAAAGTTTAAAGAGTAAAGAATCCCTGCGCTGTGCTCAATGAAATGTCATAAAGATGTGAAAAACCATAAACAAATCTCCTACAGCAGGGGGTCTAAAACTGGCGGCCTTCCAGCTGTTGCGGATCTACATGTCCCATCATGCCTCTGCCTGTGATGAAGTGATGAAAGTGCTGTGCTCCCCTTCCTCTCGTGCCCTCACTCACCAGCTACCCATAAAGAAATCGCCTGGAATAGTGAAATCCTATATGGCTTAACCACTTGCCGACCGCCTCCTGTACTTATACGTCGGCAGAATGGCACGTACAGGCACATCCACTTACCTGTACGTCCCCTTTAACTGCCTGACGTGTAGTTGCGCGCGCCGCCGGTGGCACGCACGCGACCCTGCTGCCTTCCCCGTGAGTCAGACCGCGGGTCCCGTGGACTCGATCGCTGTGGGGATCCCCGCGATCGTCTCGCGGAGGTATAGAGCAGGGAGTATAAAGTGTGTAAACAAGCATCTCCCCGCTCTGCCTAGTGATAATGACACGGATCTCGGCTCCGTGTACTTGGAGCGGAGATCGGAGTCATGTGACACAGAGCCCACCCCCCCTACAGTTAGAAACACAATGCAGGGAACACTTAACCCCTACAGCGCCACCTAGTCATTAACCCCTTCACTGCCAGTGTCATTTTTACAGTAATCAGTGCATTTTTATAGCACTGATCGCTGTAAAAATGACAATGGTCCCAAAAATGTGTAAAGTGTCTGATGTGTCCCCCATAATGTCTCAGTTACGAAAAAAATCACTAATCACCGCCATTGCTAGTAAAAAAAAAAAAAATTATAAAAATGCCATAAAACTATCCCCTATCTTACCGCTACTCCCGTTGTCTCATTTGTATTAAAAGTGGAGGGTCTAACCTCCCTCTAAGGTTTCGCTAAACTAAATGTAATAGCTATATGTTCATTGATGTTGCCATGTGTGCCAGCTTCCCTACCTGATCCCTTTTCCCCACCCCCCACCCCTCTCCTAATCTTCTCCTGCCTTTCTCTCTTCTCTCCCTTCTCCCCCTCTTTCTTATATAATTTTTAAGTTGTTGTTCATGTAGCGGGGTCCTCAATTTAGTGGGATACACCTGGGGGTAGTGTGACCCAGGTGTGTAATTATGTTAGGGTTCAGACCCCTTTTTGTTATTCGTGGAGGATTGGGTGGTGCGATATTCTCCTTGACCAGTGGGTGTCAGTGTACCTACTGGCTCAGGGTAGAATCACTACCACAGTGCTACCCTTTTTGTCCCTTTGCGGAGATGGTACGGCTGGGGCGGGGAACCCGCCGTGGTGTCGATGGGAGGAGATAAAAGGGGGAGACGCCCTCGCCACGAGGTCGTCTTCGGGGATCATCTCTTCACGCACCCAGGCACCTTAGGCCTGGGTGCGGGCGGTTTAAGGTTCCGGCCTAGGCGCCCTAGGCCTGGCCGGAATGAAGATGGAGTCCATCCCAGGCACCGTCAGCCTGGGGTGAGGTACTATTGAGGAGGCCTGGGACCCGGTGACTCCGACTGGGTCTCGCGAGGGTGAAGTTGCTCCAGGGCGCCCCTTGCGAGGGGACCCGCATCTGAGGTGAGGAGGCTGGGGAGGTCACCCGTCCGAAGACCCGGTGCAGTGTCAACCCGGTGACGGATGGGCCTTCGGTAACTCCCTTGGAGGACATCTTCCCCTGATAGGGGCTACAGCGCAGCGGGGGAGCTCTAATCAAGACTCCTGCAACCCCTGGTCATAGCACAGGGAGTGTAGGGACTAGGAACCTGTACAGTGCCTCGACCTGCTCCCCCATCGTATCATGCCGTTGCATTTGACTGTATGTGGAGATACGCAATAAACCTGAGTTTGGACTTTGATGGGTGTATGGACTCTGTTAATGGGAGCAAAGGGAGATTCTGGCATGGAAGGACTGACCCTCTTAACCAGCACACATTTGGCCCGAGGAAAAGATTAGTACTGGCCTTCACCTCACCCACAGCCATGGGGAGGACATGGGCCATAGCGCACCTCACTCTGTCGCGTGACATACCCCTAGCTAAAGAGGACGGGGTGAGGCCGCTACATTCATTTTATTATACTTGGGTTACGCAAGCTGTTTTTACTACGAACCTGGTTGACTCTCTTTATATTCTAACCCAACAAATTATTTTCGTTGTATCTTATTTTATTTTTGTATCTACATACCTTCTCAATAAAAATATATAAAAAATAAAAAAAACTATCCCTATTTTGTAAACGCTATAACTTTTGCGCAAACCAATCAATAAACGCTGATTGTGATTTTTTTTTTACCAAAAATATGTAGAAGAATATGTATTGGCCTAAACTGAGGAAAAAAAAAATTTTTTTATATATTTTTGGGGGATATTTATTATAGCAAAAGGCTCTATTTTTGTTTATAGCGCAAAAAATAAAAACCGCAGAGGTGATCAAATACCACCAAAAGAAAGCTCTAATTGTGGGAAAAAAAGGATGTAAATTTTGTTTGGGAGCCATGTCGCACGACTGCGCAATTGTCAGTTAAAGCGACGTAGCGCTGAATCGCAAAAAGGGGCCTGGTCTTTAACCAGCCAAAATGGTCCGGGGCTTAAGTGGTTAATAGATATATCCTTTTCTCCTTCCACTGGTTAGACGTACTCAGAGGAGGAGAATGGAGAATGGAGCATGCATGGCGTGATATTGTTTAAAAGATTTTTATTATAATAAAGCAGTGTACACTCACATGGCAGTCTTTTAAAACAAGCAAACCCTCTTTCAAACCTACTACATTATAAGCCTCCGCTGGTCTCAATCACGACCACCTATATGTGAATTGTAGGACGATATCTGCCTGCAGATTCATCTTATGATTTGCACAGAAATATGTTGCATATTAAAACTCAAATATGGAAATGTGACAAAAAATTAAATATAATAAAAAGATTAGTTAAAAATAAAAAAAAGATGAAAAAATTATAATATTAATATTAAAATGTATATGATTAAATTGTATGTATTAAAATTAATATTATAATATTATTAATAATTCATTTTTTCATCTTTTTTTAATTTTTAACAAGTCTTTTTATTATATTTCGTTTTTGTCCATATTTGAGTTTTAATATGCAACATAAATAAATACAAACAGTCCATGGCGCTTGGTATTTGCAGGTATATACACATATATAAAATGATATAAAGTGCTCATGCTCAATATTGATATCTCCGTGTTCCAATGTGCTCAGATTGGGTGCCCCACATACCGTATATACTCGAGTATAAGCCGACCCGAATATAAGCCGAGGCACCTAATTTTACCACAAAAACTGGGAAAACTTATTGACTCGAGTATAAGCCTAGGGTGTGCCTCACTTTGCCTCACTGTGTCCATGCCTCACTGTGTCCATGCCTCACTGTGTCCATGCCTCACTGTGTCCATGCCTCACTGTGTCCATGCCTAGTCTGACGTTTAACATGGGAGTCTATGAAGGGGGTGCCCGGCTTTGAAAAATCGGTGCTCACCGACAGTAAATCCCCCGGACAAGAAACTTTGCAAACATGTAGAGGAAGAGTGGGGCTACATGTGTGCCACGTTTGGGGTCCAGAGGACCTACGACCGGCCGGTACCGGGTCCCCAAAGTCACCAGAGAAATGACCGTTTAACATGGGAGTCTATGGAAGGGGTGCCTGGTTTTGAAAAATCGGTGCTCCCCGGCCGTAGGTCCCCCGGACAAGAAACTTTGCACACTTGTAGAGGAAGAGTGGGTCTATATGTGTGCCGGTACCGGCTCCCCAAAGTCCGGGAGATCAGGCGCAAAAAGGTGACTCGAATATAAGCCGAGGGGGGCATTTTCAGCACAAAAAATTGTGCTTAAAAACTCGGCTTATACTCGAGTATATACGGTAGATGTAAACTCACCCCTAAAAGTTTACCAAATATCTCTAGTATGGTCGTTCACGCATGTGGGGATACCCCTATAGAGATCCGTTGCTGGCGTCTCATGCAGATAAACCAAAAATAATCCACATTGCGCAAATATCGTTCCAAAGGTTTATTTTGTTAAAAACAATAATAGAATTCCACTCACATGCAATGGTGCCTTATCATCCTGGCACCCGGCGTGTGTAGCAGGTAATTTTTTTTAGGGGAAATCGGCCCACAATGGTGGTATCACCACTTGGAGCGGTTCTGCTCGACCCCCGGTGTTTGCTTGGGCGGAAGTATGTCGCCGTGATGCGGTAATGCCTCACTGCCTTTCAGTCAATCAGTGGGCCATCATCAGGAAGCTTCCTGATGATGGCCCGCTTATTGGCTGAAACACGTTGAACTATCGTGGCACTGAAGATTTATAGCACTTTATAAACTTATAAATTGCAATTTTTTGAATATTTTCATATTTTGTCACTTTTATGTATATGAATTTATGGTTGATACTGTAGGAGATTTGTTTATGGTTTTTCACATCTTTATATCATTTCATTGAGCACTGACAGCACAGGGATTCTTTACTATAATTTTTAAAGGAAGATATACCTTTCTACCTGACAGCAGTCTAAATATATACTCTCAACACTAGCACATCATAGCGCGGGGACATTCACACTATTCAAAAAAATAAGTTTTGCCTTTAGTTATAATTTGAAAACATACAGTATGATGAGACAAAATGGAAGATCTCTCCTTCTGAAAATGCTAATTGCCTGACTGTCATGCTGGTCCAATAACGAAAATACTTTTTCAGTTGCTGACACTGAAAAAATGGAATGCAATTCTAATTTTACTCGGACTTTATGATCTACATGCATGTTCCAGGTCAGTCACTTATGAAGTGAAAAAGCTAGAGGCAGACAGGTTTCCTTTCAATTTAAAGGAGAATTTGTTGTTAAAAAAATAACCACTCACCTTCACCCTGCAGCATTGGTCCGATGCTGTAGTTGTTCCCATGCCAACTCTAAGCCCGAGAACTGAGCGACCACATAACCACTGATCACTCAGTTTTCAGTCTTCTCGGAGTGGAGAGCAGCGACGGTCAGTCATTGCTCTGTGCTCTGCCCCTCCAATGCTCACTGGAGTGCTTGGCTTGAGAGACAACTTGCTGAGAGGCTGAGCCAGCTGCTGATCAGGCCTCTGGGTAGATACCGACAATATGGGGCATGGCTTTGTGACGTCAGCCAACAAGAGGCTTTGGCTCGTTGTCGGCTGATTTTGGATCACAGAAAAGCATAAGTAAGTGCAGTCCTGTGACCCACAAGAGAAATATGGCCTAAAAACCCTTGGCCATACTTCTCTTTTAGGAGAAAAGAGGATGGCTAGTTCTGTTCCTCCAAAAGCGACTTTCCCTCTTTTACAGTCAAATCTCTCTGTCCCTTTTCCCTTCTGAGTTGTGCCTCTTTTTTTAGTCTGATATATAGACCTCTCTAAAAAAAAAAATTAATCAAACTACCAAAACTATAATATTTTAAACCTTTCATCCAACATCTAAAAAATTGCATTAGTAAATTTGAAATCCTAATATAAAGAAAAAAGTGGTGAAAAAAAATCACTTGTGGGTAGAATCAATTGCTTCTCATTTTTGATTTTTTAATTATTTGCGGACCAAATAAAGGAGCTGATTCCGAGTGGTAATTCTTTTGCCTATATACAATGTACTGAAAAGTGACCCTCTTATCCATCCCAGAAAGCTGGGAGGTACAATATGTGTAAGCAATGCCATGTGATCTCATGATTGAGAACCAAGCTGTCTGGTTCCTGAATGCTATGTCTATAGGAGGCTTATATACAGCTTGCAAATTGGAACCTATCACCATGCTGTGCTGCAAATTCACTAGATTATTCATACCTTGTGTAAAATTGTATATTTCAAAACCTTTTCAATAAAAATTATATTGTGAAAAAAAGAAAAAAAAATGTGTCTTGCTATTTACTATTGTTTGTTGATGACCCCCACAATTACTATTTGTTATTAAATAGTCTTTATGATTTTTTATATCCTCCCCCCATTTGTTTACCCTCTGGGTACCCAGACTTAGGCCTGTTTCACACCAATGCATTTTTTAGTGCGTTCTCAGTTTTGCAGAAACAGACTACAGTCCATTTAACATGGTTTCCTATGGATGTAGATCACATCTGTGCATTTTATGGAAAGGGCCAGGGACTTTTTCTGGTTTTTGGTTCCATAGACTTCAATGGATCAAAAACGTGTATTGAAATACGCAAAATGCAAACTGCAACCTGAATAGGTGTGAATCAGGCCTTAATACTAAGGCCTCATGCCCACGGACGTTTTTACAGCCGCGTTTTTGAGTGTTTTTACAGCTTAAAAACGCCTGTCCATGTTAGTCTATAGCTTCATGCCCACCTAGACGTTTTTGAGCTGCAAATAGCATAGACGTTTTTAAGCTGTAAAAAAAAACCCACGACCAGTGCGTTCCTCAGCGTCGGCGTTAGGCATAAAAAACGCGAAGCGTCAAAAAACGCGCGATCGCGTTTTTCAGCCCCGAATTATACAATAACATGGACAGGCGTTTTTAAGCTGTAAAAAACGCAGCTGTAAAAACGTCCATGGGCATGAGGCCTAGGTATATAACTCTGTTTGAACCTTTCATTCTACATTAGGCTGGATTCACACCTCTGTATTTTTAGTGTTTTTTGCGTTTTGCATATTTGCACTACAGTCCATTTAACATGGTTTCCTATGGAACACGTTCTGTAGTGAAAATCTGAAAAATGCAAAAAGCATTAAAAATGCATAGGTGTGAATACAGCCTTAAAGAGGGGTTCCACCCGCAATTTTTTTTTTTTTAAGTCAGCAGCTACAAACACTGTAGCTGCTAACTTTTAATAAGGACACTTACCTGTCCTAGGCACCCGCGAAGTCGCCCCCCCGCCCCCGAGGCCGATCGCGCGATCGCAGCAGGTCCTGCCCGTTTCCTACTGTGCATGTGCGAGCCGTATGGCGCTTTTTGAATGGGCCGGCTGCTCTCTGGGATACACACAGTTCACAGAAGGCAGCGTGCCCCATTGACCAGAAGACCAGAAGACACAGCGAGTAGGATGGAGGAAGAAGACCAGCCGCGGACGATGAAGAGGCAGATTAGGGACTTCCGCATAGCAACCGCTATTTCTGGTAAGTAAAAATAATTTGAGGGTGGAACTCCACTTTAAATTGTATATTTTCAAAACCTTTTCAATAAAAATTATATATTGTGAAAAAAAAAAAAAGATCATTATCAGTAAAGTCAGAGTTGCATAATTATGGAAAACTTGCCAGGACTTGCTACTTATTCAGCTTATTAACATTGCATGCTTTTGCATCCTGGCTCTGTGCAACAGAGATACCCTTCCTGAAAATGAAGTTTATGTGGAATAATAACAAATTAATGGAGAACCTCACCTCTTTCATGAAAGGTTTCTCTGAATATTTTTGCAACACTTGATTAAATTGATGGGAGTTTATTTCTAATTACTTCTATTTCCCTTTCTCTCTCTTTCTGATAATTTTTTTCTCTTTTTATTTTAGTATCCTTTTTATTATTTTTCTTTATTTTATTCTTTCTGTCCCCTATTCTCTATCTAGAAACAGACTGGCTTCCACTATTTCTTTCCTTTAATTGCTATCATAAGGGGAACTTGCACATGGTACTGATTTTTGAACATGTATTCTTGGTGGACATTCCTTGCATATTTTTTGCTCATATTTGCACGTATGTGGATATTTGCATAAAATACTGACCGGCAATGCAGATTTCGCAATTTTTTTTTTTTACTGATCTATATGCAACACATGTTTATGCACCTCTGTATACAGGCACATTGAAAACATTGGTCTTCATTCATATCAGTGATAAAAATATATGCCTGTATGCCTAAAAATACTGTGTTTTTAGACATCAGTGTAGAAGAGGCCTTATATATATATATATATATATATATATATATATATATGTAGCGGCCTCACCCTCTCTCTCTTCTTTAGTGGTTACTTTGGCTTCGGTCTAGGGGTACCTTGAAGGGGAGAGCGAGGTGCGCCACGGCCCATGTCCTCCAGATTACAGCATGTAGAGGTGAAGGCCAGCATAAAATCACACTCGGGCTGTGTATATGCTCAGAGCCAAGTCTGTTCTGCTGATAACCCCCTTTGCTCCCAGTAATTGGAGTACCACACACTGAAAAAGTTCCAACACGTATTTATTCCATAACGGCAAACAAATAGTCCTTTGCGAGCAGACAGTTTGAGACCCATAGAACAGTCCAGTATTGGTGGGGAGTAGGTCAAGGCACAATCCTCAAAGAAACGAAACCGTTGAGGTTTCACCAACGGTTGCTAAGCACAGTGGCTGTTAAATGGACTTTTTAGTTGCAGAGTCTCTTCTAGCGACTCTAGTGAACAGGAACTGGAGTTACCTTCGCTACGTTGCAGCCCTTGTCAGGGGGAAGACATCCCTCCAAGGGAGTTACCAGAGGCCCCGCCGTCACCGGATTAATGCTGTACCGGGCTATTCGGAAGGGTTACACTCGCCGGCCTCCTCGCCTCAGATACGGGTCCCAACACCTTAGGGCCCCTCGGACTTCTCCACCCTCGCGGAACCCAGTCGAAGTCCTGGGCTCCAGGCCTTGGCCGTAGTACCTCACCCCAGGCTTAAGGTGCCTGGGATGGACTCCATCCCTCGCTCCGGCCAGGTCAAGGGCACCTGGGCCCGGAACTCCGGAACGCCAGCACCCAGGCCGAAGGTGCCTGGGTGCGGCCGCGTCCTCCAACTCTGAACCCCAAGGTCAGGGCATCCGCCCCCTTTATCTCCTCTCCCTCGCGTCACAGCGGGTTCCCCCCCCCCGCTGTACCGGCGCCAGGAAAGGACAAAAAGGAACAGTCTTGCGGTGCAGGTTCAACTCCGACCCAGGGCGACAACGCCACCTGCAGGCCACAGGGAACCTTGCACCACCAGAGTCCTCCAAGAACCACAAAAGGGACTCTCAGATTCCCTAACAATTAGTACATCTGGGTTAAATGACCCAGATGCCCCCCCCCCCAAATTTAAAGGGGTTGTAAAGGTTTGTTTTTTATTTTCTAAATAGGTTCCTTTAAGCTAGTGCATTGTTGGTTCACTTACCTTTTCCTTCGATTTACCTTCTAAATGTTTTCTTTCTTTGTCTGAATTTCTCACTTCCTGTTTCTCCTCAGTAAACTTCACACCATCATCCGAGTGGTGTGGAGTCAGCCAGAACAGCTTACTGAGGAGGAACAGGAAGTGAGAAATTCAGACAAAGAAAACAAAGAAAAAAAATATTTAGAAGGGAAATCGAAGGAAAAGGTAAGTGAACCAACAATGCACTAGCTTAAAGGAACCTATTTAGAAAATAAAAAATGAACCTTTACAACCCCTTTAAATACCCGCTACATATATATATATATATATATATATATATATATATATTTATATATTACAAATTCAGAAAAATCTAGAGAGCCCATGTGAACATTATCAGTTGTCTCAGAATTTTTTAAATTATATTAATATTAATTAAATCATTCTGCATCTTTTCTATAAACCAAGGCTTCTAGATTTAAAGTTGGTCACAGGGGCATAAAAGAATGTTTTGTATGGCTCGAACCTTTATTCTGAAATAGGGAATAAATCCCTTATTTTTGGATGTGTGATAAAATTGAGACATGCAGTTACCTTTTTGCTTTAAGACAGCTATAGTAAGTTTGTGTTGCCTACATTCTAAAATAAATAGTTATATAACAATTTAAAATAATCATAAACACAAAAAGTTAACTTACTACAGAAATGTATCATATGCATCCACAAAATTGAAATGTTTAATGTATGTGTGGTATTGTCCACACTTCTGATGTTTCTGACAAAGTTGTGTATTAATTTAGTAGGAATGTGAGAATATAGAATTGAAATGTAAATGTTATGCCGCGTACACACGATCATTTTTCCCGTCTGGAAAAATGAATTTTTTTTTTTTTTTTTAACAAGAAAAACGACCGTGTGTGGGCTTTTTGTCATTTTTCCCGACAGGAAAAATGGCATTAATCATGACGAGAAAAATTAGAACATGCTCTAATTTTTCTCGTTGTGATTCCCGTCGTTTTTTTCCGCGGCAGTTTTCCCATAGGGAAACACTGCCACGGAGCCCACACACAGTCGTTTTTCTTGACCAAAAAAAAAATGTCGGGAAAAACGGACGTGTGTAGGGAACCAAGCCGTTCCCTCGCTTTTCCCGTCGATTTTCTCGACGGTGTTTTCACCATCGAGAAAATCGATTGTGTGTACGCGGCATCATGGTCTATATCTTTCTTATCAAAATGCAATGCAAAGCTTTCTGTAGGGAATGCACAATGAGATTCCCCAAGAATAATACATACAGTACAGATAGAAGGAAGAAATGGATTTTATGGTACAAAAGATGATCACTGAACATCAGGAACATTTTGGGGACAACATTTTCTAAGCACAAATCTAAAACTGAGACTGCACCTAGAAACAGACAGAAGGAACTATTTATAATCAGTCTAACAGTACTACATCAACATAATGCTGATGTCAATACTAGCAATACTAGGTGAGCCACACTACACTGTAAGCTCTGGCCAGTAGCCAGAAAGACTGTGGCTAATAGCCATATGTTTGGCATGGCCATTGTAGCTAGTGGGAGAGATTTAATAAAAATGGCGCATACAGAAATGGATGCAGCTGTGCATAGTAACCAATAAGCATTTAACTTCAGCTTGTTCAATTAAGCTTTGGCAATAAAACCCAGAAGCTGAGTGGTTGTTATGCAAAGCTGCACCAGATTCTGTGTGCACCAGTCTTAGTAAATATTCCCCAGGGTTTTTAGATATATAGTGAGAGAAAAGGGTAAAAGTTAAAAAAAATCTAAACCCAAGGAAAAAAATACTTTTTGAGCTTAGCAAGATATTGTAACTTCTTTTCTGAAAGTAGAGAAAAATATGTCTTGATTGTGAACGAAATCCTTGTGTACTGAAATGAACTCTCAAACAATGGTTTTAGCTTTTTCAACAATCCTCTGTTGCTCACACAACCCCTCCTCCTTAAGTAACGGAGGTGAGGAAGGGAGGAAGCATTTATAGTGTAATTTAGGAGAGCTGCCTAGGATGACAACACTGCTCCTGGTTTATTTCCAGATGCAATGTTCTTTCTCTCCTTCTCAGAAATTGCAGCCTATCAAAGGAAGTCTTAAAGTGATACTAAACTCTGGCTTAAAAAAAGAAAAGAAAAATCTTTTCAAATATGTATTCTTTACTTTTAAAAAAAGTTCCATTGCCTTCGACCACCTCCAAAACCATAAATTCCTTATTTTTTTTTGCTGCTGGGATCTGACTACCTGTTAGAGCATGGAGGCTCAACTTGTGGCCCTCTAACTGTTGCGAAACTACAAGTTCCATCATGGGTTTGCCTTTGGGAGTCATGCTTGTAACTGTCAGCCTTGCAATGCCTGATGGGACTTGTAGTTCTGCAACAGCTGGAGGGCCACAGGTTGAGCACCCATGTGTTAGAGGGTGGGATGGTCCCACTATATGTAGGAGCATAGTCACCCTCTCTTGCTTGGGTCCAAAATGGACTATGGACTATGGGATTTGTATTGTGTATAGAGCAATGTTCATACCCACAACTAATGTCCGCTGCTTATTCCCCAAAAAAGTAGTGAGGGTTAGGGATGAGCTTCGAGTTCGAGTCGAACTCATGTTCGACTCGAACATTGCCTGTTTGCACGTTCGCCGAACAGCGAACAATTTGGGGTGTTCGCAGCAAATTCGAAAAGCCGCGGAACACCCTGTAAAAGTCTATGGGAGAAATCTAAAGTGCTAATTGTAAAGGCTTATATGCAAGTTATTGTCATAAAAAAGTGTTTGGGGACCCGGGTTCTGCCCCAGGGGACTGGTATCAATGGAAAAAAAAGTTTTAAAAACTGAATTTTTTTCGAGAGCAGTGATTTTAATAATGCTTAAAGTGAAACAATAAAAGTGAAATATTCCTATAAATTTCATACCTGGGGGGGGGGGGGGGTATAGTATGCCTGTAAAGCAGTGCTTGTTTCCCTTGCTTAGAACTGTCCCTGCACAAAGTGCCATTTCTGAAGGAAAAAAAGTCATTTAAAAGCATTCGCGGCTATAATGAATTGTCGGCTCCTGGCAATAATAAAGAGAAAAGTCATTGATAAAAAAAAAGAAAAAATGCGTGGGTGTCCCCCCAAATTCTATTACCAGACCTTGAAGGGTCTGGTATGGATATTTTGGGGGAACCCCACGTCATTTTTTTTTTAATTTGACGCAGGTTTCCCCTTAATATCCATACCAGACCTGAAGGGCCTGGTAATGGAATTTGGGGGGACCCCCACGCATTTTTTTAATTTATTTTTATCAATTACTTTTCTCTGTATTGCCGGGAGCCGATAGCCGCGAGTGCTTTTAAATGACTTTTTTTCCTTCAGAAATGACACTTTGTGCAGGGACAGTTCTAAGCACGGGAAACAAGCGCTGATTTACAGGCATACTATACACACCCCCCAGGTACGAAATTTAAAGGAATATTTCACTTTTATTCTTTCACTTTAAGCATTATTAAAATCACTGCTCTCGAAAAAACTGCAGTTTTTAAAACTTTTTTTGCATTGATACATGTCCCCTGGGGCAGGACCCGGGTCCCCAAACCCTTTTTAGGACAATAACTTGCATAATAGCCTTGATAATTAGCACTTTTGATTTTGAACGTTCGAGTCCATTGTATTTAATAGGGTTCTAAAGTTCGCGCGAACTTTAGGTCTGTTCGCAGGTTCTGGTGCAAACCGAACGGGGGGGGTGGTGTTCGGCTCATCCCTAGTGAGGGTGAGAGGTGGCAAAAAAAAAACACAATAAGAAACAATTTAATTAAACATTTATTACAGGGCCATTAAGTAGTGGATGTGTTTGGATTATTTTTGGAGAATAAGGATATGTTTGAGTGTCACTTTAAAAACTGTGCTGCAAATCTGAAATTTGAAACAAATAGACACTATTTTACCTTAGGACAGATAGGCCTGGTGTGGATTGAGGGGGAAAAGGACCTTACGCATTTTTTTTCCTTTTTTTTCAATTTTCATCCAATAGTGCAAAAACTGATAATTTTTCCAATTACACCCATTTAGGTCCTGTCATAGGGTGATCATCTGTTTACTGTACATCAGTTTGCCCACTTTTCAAACCCGTCAACTGATGGATGAAAAACAAAGAGATGAAACATCCTTGTAAAAGGACCCTAATACTCGTGGGCCCACATGTGCTATACCAGGGATATGCAATTAGCGGACCTCCAGCTGTTGCCAAACTACAAGTCCCATGAGGTATAGCGAGACTCTGACAGCAGCAAGCATGACACCCAGAGGCAGAGGCATGATGGGACTTGTAGTTTTGCAACAGCTGGAGGTCCGCTAATTGCATATCCATGTGCTATACAGTGCACAAGCGGGGGTGTGTGCTTGCTCAGTGTCAGCTGTGGTGCCAAATGACCTATTTATGTGATTACCTGACTGGTCTCCTTCTCTGACCCAACCTATGCTCTGCATATATTTCTTAATTATGTGGTCACTAGGACTAAGAGAAGTGAATCTCCACAGCAAGAATACAGATAGCTATAAAAACCTGACAGCAGGTCTAACTCTTTCCCATTTTATCTAAAGCTATAAAAAAAAAGTTGCCTTTACATATACTTTGGGATCTAATATTAAAGTGATACTAAAGTCTTGTTTTTTTTTGTTTAAAAATAACAAACATGTTATACTTACCTGCTTTTGTGCAGTGGATTTGCACAGAGCAGCCTGGATCCTCCTCTTCTCGGGTCCCTCTTCGGTGCTCCTGGCCCCTCCCCCCTGCCGAGTGCCCCCACAGCAAGCAGCTTGCTATGGGGGCACCCGAGCTGAGCCACTGCTCTGTGTGTTCATTCAGACACAGAGCTGTGGCTCGGCCCCGGCCCCCTTTCTCCCCATTGGCTCACTGACATTGATTGACAGCAGCGGGAGCCACTGGCGCACGCGTCTGTCTCAGCCAATGAGGAGGGAGAGTCCCGGACAGCCAAGTCTCTCATGCAACATCGCTGGATGGAGATGGGACTCAGGTAAGTATTAGGGGGCTGCTGCACACAGAAGGCTTTTTATCCTAAGGCCTTATGCACACAGGATGTTTAAAAAACACCAGCGCTTCTGCCAGGAAAAAGCAGCGTTAAAAAAACACGCTGTTAGCCTAGTTTTCGAATAGCGTTTATGGGCGTTTTTTCGCGTTATCGGTTATTTTTTTAGTAAAAACACTCCATATAATGTAAAAACGCCTAAAAACGTCAAATGCGGCTAACAGCTTGTTACAGTGTTTAGGGCCATTTTTCATTTTTGCAGCTCAACAGCCTCTGCCCCTAAACGTTTATGCCTCCAAAAGCCTCTGACAGTTAATGTGTGCATGGGCACATAGGCTAACATGGATGGGCATTTAGAGGCAGTTAAAACAAAAATTCAGACGCCCCTAACAGCAGCTGTACAAACATCCTGTGTGCATGAGCCCTAAGGCCTCGAATGCAGTAAGATAAAAATCCTTCTGCCTTTAGAACCACTTTACGTGTTTTTACACAAGTTTACATGTTTTTCTCATTGGATTCACTTAGAAAGAAAAGTGTGGCTCCTTATGTGAATCTTGTGTAAAAATATTTATAAATTTCCCCTTTAAGTTTTATATATATTGGAGACAATAACTAGAAAAAAAAATAGTGGCCATATACTGTACTTTACATATGAAAATCCAAACATTCCTAGTATTTTTTTAAACCAGACTTAAAGTATTTGTTAAAGAGAAACTGCAGTCAATCACATAATTTGTAATAAAAACATATTTTCCATTCTGAAGCCTCCCTCCAATCACTTTGCATATTATTTTATATATACTGTGATCCTGTACTTGCCAAATATGCTGCAGAAATCTCCCTCCACTGAGTCTGTCTGCAACCATTTTAACTGTGGGCAGCTGAAAAAGCTGCTGCCTGTTCACTTCCTGGATTTACACAGACATACAGAGGCACACCTCCCAGCTCTGCAGCTTTCATTGGCCCTACTATGACTCATCCCCCTCCATTCCTGGCAAACTCTCAGGAGAGTGAGAGAGAGAGCTGTGCATGATGATGTCATAAGCCTAGGCTTTTTACCAGACAAGAAACAGGAAGTGGGCTGTATAGGGTATATACTGGCAGAAAAAAAATGTTTTACTATCCAAAGTAAAAACAAGGGCAGAAGATTTAATAGATGGAAAGTTGAAAAAATGACTGAAGTCCTGCTTTAACCCTCAAAAAGATCCTGGCCCCTAAAGCAGATTAAACAGCACAGTGCTTGTGCTTTGTAATCTGCCCCCCTCAAAACTGTAAAAAAAACCTGGCTGAACCTGCCACTAACTGCATCCCCTCTCTGTGCTGAACATGAATATCAGGGCTGCCACCGTGGTCAGTGTATGTCCCTCCATCATCCGCAGCTGTCTTCTCTGCTCTCTTCTCTCCCCCTCACCCCCTCCTTCCTGCCTGTCCGCTCAGTGTCTCTGTCTCTGCCCCCCGCATCTATTATTAAAAATAAAAAAATTACAATGGCCACTGCCAGTCCCTCTATTATAGGCAGGCATACCACACTGTAAAAGTCATTTCTAAAAATGAGGCTTGTAAATACCTATTTAGAGTTATCTTCAGGCCGGTCACGTGACTTTCGGCTGCTTTACATCTCTGAGACAGGACTTCTCGCGGGAGGGGCAGAGCGGCCACTTGACTTCACCGGCTGACGTCAGAGGGAGATCTCAGCCCCTCCTGCAGAAGCCATGTATCGGAGCTGTAAAGTGGCCGCGAGTCATGTGACCTAAATAGGTATTTATAAGTATCGTTTTTAGAAATTACTTACTGTATTTATTGGCGTATAACACTCACTTTTTTACCCTGAAAATAGAGGGTAAACTGTGCCTACGTGTTATACGCAGGGGGCTGTGGAAAGTTTTTTTCCTTAAACTTCCCTCTTAAACTTAGGGTGCGTGTTATACGCCTGTGCGTGTTATACGCCGATAAATACGGTACATAGTGTAGTATGCCTGCCTTTAATAGAGGGGCTGGCAGTGGTTTTTAATTTAGACTTAACAAACACTTTAAGACCAAACTTTACAAAATAATTTAAAGTGGTTCTAAAGCAGGGGTCTCAAACTGGTGGCCCTTCAGCTGTTGCAAAACTACAGGTCCCATCATGCCTCTGCCTGTGGGAGTCATGCTTGTAACTGTTTAGCCTTGCAATGCCTCATGGGACTTCTAGTTTTGCAACTGCTGGAGGGCCGCCAGTTTGAGACCCCTGTTCTAAAGGCTGAAGGGTTTTTACCTTCATGCGCTCCCCCTCCTCATTGGCTGAGACAGCAGAAGAAGCCCATTGGCTCCCACTGCTTTCAATCACAGCCAGTGAACCAATGAGGAGAGAGCGGGGGCAGGGCTGAGCCGTGGCTCTATGTGTCATATGAATGCATAGAGCAGTAACTCAGGAGCGAGCAAACAGTGGTGCCCCCAGGTCAAGCAGCTTTCTCTGGGGACACTGCTGGAAGGGGAAGAGCCAGGAGTGCCAGGGAAGGACCCGAAAAGAAGAGGAACTGGGCTGCTGTGTGCAAAACCACTGCACAGAGCAGGTAAGTATAACATGTTTGGTATTTTAGAAAAAAACAAAAAACAAAGCTTTAGTATTACTTTAAAGTGGAGTTCCACCCAAAAGTGGAACTTCCGCTTTATCCACTCCTCGCCCCCTTACATGCCACATTTGGCATGTAATTTTTTTGGGGGGGAGTGGGGGCTTCAGTAGGAGTGGGACTTCCTGTCCCACTTCCTCCTTCTGCCCAGGGACCGCTTAGGCGACTAGTCATATCGCCTAAGGCGGCCCCTCCCTGTAGGTGATCACCTGGGACACATGACAGGCACCAGGCGATCGCCTGTCCACTCAGGGAGCGCAAGCGCCGCTCGCGCATGCGCAGTGAGTGCCCGGCCGTGAAGCCGAAAGCTGTCACAGCCGGGTGCCCACAGTTAGAATGGAGGCGCCGGTGGAGAGGGGGGAGAGGAGCGAAGCTCCGGGCGGCCGCGTCGTTGGACAGTGGAACAGGTAAGTGTCTTTATTAAAAGCCAGCAACTACACTTTTTGTAGACTTTTAATAAACATTAAAAAGGCTGGAACTCCCCTTTAACTATTCTAGTTTTAGACCATGGTTGTTTATGTTACTAAAGACATAAACATGTTTGTGATATAAATTACTTTCCTAACATATATAAAAAAAACTTTTCAGGCTGTTCCAGTATAGGGTTACCAAGCTGTCCATGCTGTCCGGAATAAATAAGCTGATTACCTCATATAGCACATATAGCTGTGTCTTCCTTTACCTTTCTGATTAACATACTATAGCTCATTAGCACAGACTAACCCCAGGCTTATCTTGAGAGCTAACCAAAGTTATGGTGTCACTTTTTATACTACAGTTACACATAACAGCAATAAGTGTTCATTTCATTACGCAAAAGTATCATATACGTGGTGAGGATTTATTTTTAGCTAATCTTGATGATGTATTGATCATTGCAGAAGGTACAATTATCCATATTACATTTCTCCACTTTAGCTCATTTTCCCTAGTGTGTTTAGTTGTGAGTTCTATGTATCACAAAATGTGGGCTTTTTGACATTTTTTTACTTTTTTAATAAAATATTGATGATAAGACCATAAGCTTTGCTTGTTGGATATTTTGGTTGGTTAAGAACAGCCCTTCTCAACCTTTCTACCACAAATGAAAAGTTAAATTAATTATTAGTGTAGCGCCCACCCCATTTAGGGGTGCTATCTACCCAAATTTAGGGGCTGGTCTGAGATAGTAGTTAGGCTCAGACCGTTCTCAATTTATAGGTTGTGCTGTTTTATTTCCAGGATGGTATACTGGTGTGCAGTTTCCTGTGGCCTATAGGTGGCACTGCCATAATGGGTCAGGGTTGAACCGCTGGTATTAGTGCTGTGCCTTGGGTGTCCTCTCTCGGCAGCGGTACAGTGGGTGTGGTCAACCTACTGTGCATGCTGGGAGAGGATATATAAGGGGCAGACGCCGCCTGGGAGGGGTCTTCGTTCCAGAGTCGGGGTCCAGGGTGTGTGGCGCATGGCCCTCCAGGCCATGGGGCCACGTGTGCATCAGTCCCAGGCACCTTTAGTCCTGGGGCTGCATCTTCAACACTGGGTCCAGCACCTTTAGCTGGAGCCCGCTTTGCTGAGGAGAAGTCCCAGGGTGTCTCTCACGAGGGAGCCTGCTTCTAAGAAGAGGAGGCCGGGGGGAGGACCTTTCTGACGGGCCGGTGAGGGTTCACGTGAAGGAAGGGGCTCGGTAACTCTCTGGAGGGATACTTCTATCCACCAAGGGTCTAGTAATGTGCTGCTGCTGGCACCTGTCCTTAAGTATCCAAAAGCTGAGAGGTTCGGGGTCTGATAGATTCTGTGGCAGAGAGTCTCCCGATCACATCTAGGAAAAGAACTTGATCAAACATCCAAACATCACTTTGGCTGCTAGGATCCACTTTGTAGGAGACTATCCGGGTGAGCTAAACCTATTAAGGAATAGAGTAGTGATTGTGCTATCCATTTTGCCTGGACTAACCTCCCACACCTTGCTGTCCTGTCTCTCTTCCACCCTTTCCTATCTACTGAACATTGAGAAAATAAACTCAACGTAGAGTTTGAAGTGGTGTGGACATTGGAATTACTGGGGGGAATACAGAGACTTGTCCCTATATCCTAGGAGACGAGAACCAACTGACGGAAGAACCTAGCTGTGGGACCTAAATACATAACACCGCTTAACTTCCTCATCCAGGAGGGTACGGGCATATAGTACGGTGTGCCTTTTTCCTGCAATTGAGCCAAAGCAAGGGAAAAGGGTCCGTGTGCTACATTAGGTCTTGAGGAACCACTGCTAAAAAAAATAATATACCTGCAGTTCATGTAATATAGAGTTCTCAGTTGTGAAAAGTTTAAAATAAAAGAATAAGGGGTGTGGTATTCTAGGGTATTTGGCACTCGGGGTAAATCATTTTTTAACACCCATGTGCTGTAAAAGTAAAAATTATCTTCCGTAATAATCTTCAAATGTAATTAATAATAATAACAGAAATGAAAGCAGATAGTGAAAAGGGTGGTATTCAATAACATACCTGGTCAGTGTCCCCTTACATTGGTGGCTAGTCGAAAGTGACGATTGTATTGGTGGTTGGTGTAGATGGGTGATCACTTCACCACTGCAAACCCCTAGCCCCTCAGAAGAAACCCTAAAGTTCCACAAAACCCTAGCTGAGAAAAG
The DNA here is from genome assembly GCA_029206835.1 of Rana muscosa. Lineage (NCBI taxonomy): Eukaryota > Metazoa > Chordata > Amphibia > Anura > Ranidae > Rana > Rana muscosa. The sequence continues at coordinate 142,911,227 of CM055122.1, forward strand.
CTGGTCTAAAAGATCTGAGCGTATTCTTAAAACATTTTTACTCTATATTAATAGTTAAATAGTTATTTTCTGAGAGAAAAAAAAAAGGTTTTCCAGAGTATAAATGGATCAAATCAATTTACTTATTCAGGGAAAGTATAGGATGTTTGCGGTTAACACATAATATAACAACTTATTGTTGTGTTCTGATCAAAATACATTTTGGTTTTATATCTCAGTCTTCCAAATACTTTAAAGATAAAGTGACATAATGCATTTTCAGTCAAAGTATCACACTTAGGCCTCGTACACACGGCCGAGATTCTCGTCGAACAAAACATGTCGTTTTTTTCGACGAGATTCTTGGACAATAAACTTGTCCCGGCCGAGTGTACACACGCTCGATTCAAAGAACCCGCGGTTCTTTGAATCGAGCGAACGCGGTGACGTCATTGACTACGACGAGCATGCGCTCGTCACATTCGATGCCGTCGCCGCCATCTTGGTATACCCTACCTATGCCTAGGAAGCTACCGCGCATGCGTCAAATTCATTTCGAACATGCGCGGGCTTCCGGGAGGACAGGTAAGTGTACACACACTCACTTTTCTCGTCGAGAAACATGCCGACGAGAATCTCGACGAGAAAATAGAGAGCAGGTTCTCTATTTTCTCGTCGAGGTTACTTGTCGGTTTTCTCGACGAGAAACCCGATAGCCGCGTACACACGACCGATTTACTCGGCAAGACATCTCTGCCAGCAAGTTTCTTGCTGGTTCTTGCCGAGAAAATCGGTCGTGTGTACGAGGCCTTACACTTGAATAGAGGATACTACATGGTGGTTTTACATTTTTACATGCTTTCTTTTACATGTTTTTGTTATTTTCTGAAACATGCAGATTTGTAGAGTAACCATTAGAGGAAGCGGAATGGATTTTTATCTGCCTTTGTTTTAAAGTTTTGATGAGAAAAAAAAATCCCCTCTTGTTGATCAATGTACATTGCATGGATTTTATTAAATGTTGCAGATTCCTACCTGTTTCTGCTCTGAAGAAACAACTGTTGTGTGCAGAGTGAATCTGAATAGGAGTGGCTTTTTTGTTATTAATCAGTTTATGCACTTGCATTGTTCTAATGAAGAAAGTTTCAGGGTCTAAAGGGTGCTTTTGGAAGTAATTAACCCTTTGGGTGTATCTCATCAAAACTTACATTTTTGTTGCAGAGGATGCCTAAAATCTGACTCAAATCTTAGTGCAGACTTCTGGGGAAAAGTGAGCTAATCACTCACGCAGGAAATTACATTTCTCATAAAGTTCTGTACAACAACTGAAGGCCTCTAGGTTGCCATATTGCATTGAATTTTACAGAAATTTGCAACACTGCAGATTAAAAAAGAAAGATAATTGTTTATTAATGTTAAATTACACTATAGCTTTTATAGCAATTGAATATGCTATATTTTTTCCTTTAACAAATCAATGAAAAAATAATGCATCAATCACACACTATATAGGGTGATGCCCTTGGTCTGTCATAGGGATCAGTAGTAATAAGATGGGTGGCACCAGCAAAACATCATGCTAGCAACATCTCCCATCTGATATAGAATGTGGTTTTATTTAATTGGCCAATGTTTTGGGGCAAGGCCCATTTTTCAATGTAGGGTGACTGTTTAAGTCGATCGAGGGAACATGGAAGTGGAAGTCCAAGCATTTAAATATGTGAAAGTCACAAGAAACCTGGGGGTTGCCTTCTTACACCATTCAGTCCTGGGTCTCACTAATTTCCATCAAAACTTGCTACTTTTCATTTTTATAGAGGCCAAACATTTTATAACTAAAGCTTAGAAGAAATCCAGAGTTGACCACTGGAAGTTAGAATATGCATTTATTCCTTGCTTGATAATAAGATGGTCTCCAGTAGCCTTACTGACTCACAGCCAACATTTTATCCCAAGATCTGGGAGCCCTAGATGAGCTATGCACTCCCTTCCTTGACTCTTCCTATGTGCTATTTACTCCATCTTTATATTGTTTTTTAATTACTTATTGGTTACCCACATCATGCCTGGTGTACCTTACTATCTCTACTATTATCCCTGACTGTACTACATAGCCCCCGTATGGGCAATACTGTTGTTCACTCTTTGCATGTAAAATTGGTAATAAAAAACAAAAAAAAAACAGAAAACTGTGAAATTCACATTTAAAAAATAACATTAACATAAACATAGATAAAATGACTAAACATACATTATGTGCTCACTGAGAACATACAATACTTTCCCTTAATTTCTAATTGCAAGAATGAAATGAATCACATGAGAGGTGAGACCCACCCTGACAGCTGATGGTGACAGCCCTGTACACGTGGTACTTTAAAGCATATAAAAGAATGAGTTCCACGCATTACTCCCTAGGGGTTCAGAAAAGATAATCACATTTGGTCAAAACTGGGAACATTGCCTATAATTACTGGGTCATTTATGTCCACCTTAATTCAATGCTGTTTTTGATTTATTATGTGTTGTAGCTGTAGCAAAGCGTTTACTCAAATACTGACTAAAGTTTCACACTTTAAAGGGTTATAATTACTCATTTTCCCTTATCTTGTATTTGCACCTGTTTTTGGAATACAATGTAATAAAAAAAAATGTTAAAATATTCAAAATAAATAATAACTGCATGGTAAACGTTCCTACCGGTACCTTTATTTTTTTTTCACCTGCATAAGATGAGCATGGATCATGTAATTGCATGCTGTCATTTGTTGGCCTGTACATACAACCTATATTAGCATAAATCTTCACATTCCTGTGCCAGCAGTTTTAGCTTGTGAACATGAGGTAGGCAGTATGGCACTGCACAGGTTAATGCATGACCTCTGCCTATAGCCTGAGAACTGACACATCCTGTGAAGAAGCTATATATCCCACAATCCCTGGGTCTGCTAGTCTAGTGCTGGTATAGATGAGAACTAAATAGTAATTAGATCTGACACAGACACAAAAAGACAAAGTATTGACAGACACACAGAGACCTTAGTTATGCACTGTTACATCACATCAGCACTCCCACATATGTGATGCGGCACACAGGGTATGGAAAGGCATGCAATAAAGGCTGTATGACCTGCAACAGGAAGTTGTCCTGTTTCATTAGTGCATAGGGACCAGATAGCTAAAGCAATACATGAACATAGGTGAATTAAGCAGCCATTACGCTAAAAACTGCAGAGACAACATATAAGCCCATTATTACAAGGTAAGGTAAACAAACAACAAAAGACTATAAGGCTCCATGTACACAGAAGCTCAAAAACGGCCGTTTTTAAAGCAGCAGAAAAAGCTAGCTTTTATCAGCGTTTTTTTTACTAGCTTTTATTAGCGTTTTTCAGTGTAGCTTTTTTTAGCTTTAAAAAAAAAAATAAAAAAAAAATAATTTTCAATGGACCAAAAAACGCTCGAGGCCAGCGTTTTGAGCGTTTATGAGCGTTTATGAGCGTTTTTCGGCGTTTTGCGTTTTTTTGCGTTTTTTTCTGCCGAAAAATGGTACTTTGAACGCAAATTTCCTGCGTTCAGAAAAAAGCCCATTAACTCCACTGCTCATTAAAGCTAAAAAACGTTATGTGTACATGAACACATAGGCTAACATAGAGTGCAGTTAATGGGCTTTTAAAAAAAACGCCAAAACGCCCATTAACTGCAGTTTATCAGCTTCTGTGTACATGGAGCCTAAGAGCCCATTCACACAGGGGCAACACGACTTCCAGCGCGATTTTATGAGGCAACTCAGACACGACCTGAGTATGAATCACAGCGCGACCTGGAGCTATTTACAAGGCAACTCCAAGTTGCCTGCAGGAAAGGAGACATTCCAGTGGCCAATCAAACAAGAATCAGCTCTGTGGGAGGGAGGGGGGAGAGAGCGTTTTGCCTGATAAATGTATGTTTTCTTCCTGGAGAGTTGCTCCTATTAAGACAGTGAGAGGCGACTCCCATTGAAATGAATGGTTACAGGTCGCCTAGGAGTCGGATTGAAGTAGTACAGGGACCTTTTTTGAAGTCGGAGCGACTGCAGTAGTGTGCATAAGGACGGCTCCATTAACTTACATTGATTTCTTCAGCCAGCGCGACCTGAGGCGACTAGGGGCGACCTGGGGCGATTTGGAGTCGGATCCAAAGACGCCCCTGTGTGAATGGGCTCTAACTATGCTGATACCTAAATAAGACAACAAAAACATATGAGAGTGAAAAAATGCCTTTAGGACCAGCATAGTACAAGTGGCCTGAGATAACTGTAGAAAACATATATAATTAAATATCTCAGAATGAAGTTTCTCAAAGCCCAACTAAAGAGGGAAAAACACTGAACCCTTGTCAGGTTTTCATTGCAGTCTGTGTCCATAATGAGGCAAATTCCCATCTCTTTCTGCTAAGACATGGTGTTATGGAAATTCTTCTTATTTGGGCCACAGCTTGAAACAAATAAAATTTTCAGTAAAATAGAGAAGCTTCAAACCTTTATCATGTTATTTTTAACTGTTGGTAACTTCCTGTCAAAGAGATACCCTCTACCCTCATGCCCTATACTGCAATCACAGGCTGTCAGAGGGGCTGAACATTAAATCTCTCTAAAGACTAGTACACACAGGCCGAATGTTGAGCGACATCGGCTGGTTCAATAGAAACCGGCTGACATTCGGCCCATGTGTACTGCAGCCGGTCCAACAGAAGCCAGACATTTCTGTCGAATGGGCGTAACTGAAAAAAAGGTCTGCCGGTCGGCTCCCAATCAGCAATCTGAGCCAATGGCTGAGAGAGCTGACCAGAGTGTTCTGGCGGGGGGGGGGTGGTTGCTCCCTGTCAGAACACAATAGCACAGCAGGAGAGATCGGTGTACTAACATTGCATAGTTAGTACAGCGGCTCCTCCTGAGCTGTCAGTTTTTTTCATTCAGTCCCTCTGGGTTGAACAAAAAAAAAACTTCTAGTGTGTGCCAGGCTCAAGCCTTTGTGACCATACAACTCTGTACAATCAACTTTAGATCTACCAAAACTATTCAACATGAAGACCTATTGAAACTATCCCATCAGTTTGGGTCTAATCAGACAGGCTCTTGCCCTACACACTTGTTGGTAGATCTAAAGGTGGTTGTATAAAATTTGTGCTGCTGGCAGAGGGGCCATTAACGCAAGCCTGTTGGTTAAAATGCTTTCTTTTAACAACAACAGTTAAATTGTTATAAATACTTTTAATTATTATAATGCACAAAATGGCGCAATTAAAAAGCAGCGTTTTCACAAAGCATAATCTTTTCACCTTCAATTAACTAAGGTAATATATTCTGAAACATATTATCATACTGTTCTATATTTGTGCTGTGGGCAGAGTAAATAGTACCAGAGAAAAAGCATTATTAAATATTTCCAATAAATTATAGTAACTTGTATTGCTGTAGGGTATTTAGCAATAATTTGCACATAAAAATATTCAAAAAACGGAATTAGCAATGCAAAAATGGTTTATTACATTTAAAGTTAGAGCAAGCATTTTAACGTAAAATCAAGCTAATTTCCCTAGTATTATTACATTTATTTTTAAAACATTGCACAGGATTAATTTGATTTTATCTATAATTTAACAGCAAGGACATTATTTTTATTTATGGGATTGAAGAGATATTATGGAAAAATTGTGTAGTAGCTATGGTGGTAGCAAGGATTAAGATGATCACAGTGCCCATGTGAAACCATCATGGGGTTTGGGTAGTTTGGCAGTCATTTGTTACTCCCATAAACAAAAATAGCCAGCACACTATTGGTAATAGTTCTCAAACTTTTACTGAGATCTTAGCAGCAAAACATAGCTAGTGCAGTAAAAAAAAAAAAAAAACACTTCCTGTCAATAGGTCCAAGTCTAGGTTCTCACAAAAACGGAATACAAATATGCATGCTCCTTACCATGGAAAATGATTTGTATTTATATCCATTCAGTCTTGAGATTTACACTGCTCTGCCAAACAGCACAAGCCAGCCTGGTGACCTGACGTTTCTGTGCTGTAATTAAGCAATATAGCTATGTCACCTCCCCACCTCCCCACCCTTAGCCTGTGATTGGGAAGGTAAAGCTAAACTCCAGGTATGAAATGGATGAAGTGAAGAGGGCGGGTGGTGATGCCATTATCCACCACATCCAATTGGTGAACATCTTGTCTTTAATGAAAAAGTATTTCTGTGAATGGCAGCTGCACCAAGCGAGTTTGTTCACTATGCAGGACAGCTGCTCAGCACAAGACCCAGAAAGCCATGGTGGTCACCGTAATTGTGCTAACTACTATAGTGAATATCTGCTTCCACAGTGGTCCCACAGGTATAAAATATGTATAGATGCATTTATCCAAGCTGGACCAATGTAACTATGCAATAAAAACCATACCTGGAGTTCAATTTTAGGCTCATTCCTTATTCATGCAGCGTAAACACGATGGCATATTTTGGTGCCCAGAAGCCCTTGTTGCTACGTACAGTCACACATAGACATGGATAGGTGTAGACAGATGTACGCAGGTATGCCCCACTTTATGCACAAAGTGGTGCATGAGTATAGCTGTAAGGTCCCAAATGCAGATGGTGTGCATTCAAAGACTTATGTCTGTACGCATTCACCATATTTATGCACCAGTGCATACCTGTGTACAGCCACCTACACCCATTCATGTTTATGGACAGCTGTGCATAGCACCAGGGGCACCAGGCATCAATAATTGATTCTTAACTCACAAGAGAACTTTCTATTGCTCTTAGCCTCCTCCAAATCTCCAAAATATATAATATTTTTTTTCTACTATGATCTGACTTCCTGACTTCCTGCTAGAGGGTGGCTATGTTTGTTTCCCATGGTCCTACCATATGTAGGGTCATAGCCGCCCTCTCTTGTTTACTCCCAAAATGGACTAGGGACTATGGACAATGGGATTTGTACATAGAGTAGTGCACATGACTGCAACTAATGTGTACTGTCCAATTTTAAACAGAAGTGAGGGTAAAAGGAGAGGTACAGAAGATCACAGAGGGTGTTACAAAGAGGCAAAAAAACTGTAAGAAATGTTTTTATGAAAAATAGATTACAGGGCCATTGTTTTTGGAGAATAAGGATATAATTTAGCATCACTTTAAGATTATCACAAAATCATACACAAAACAATTTCACGCTCCCTATACCTGCAAGCATTGTTTTGATATTCAAATAGAAGAAAAAATTGCGCTACTAGAAAAAAATATATTAAATATTAATAATGAAGCAGCCAGCATCGACAATATGAAAGTATTGCCGATAAAAGTGAAAAAAACAAAATGCAGCGCTAATAACAATGTAACACCTCCATAATGACCCAATGTGAGAAAAAATGTGATTGGACACGTGATGTTCAAATATTCGTAAATAAAATTAAGAAAAATATGTGAAAATAAACCCTGCGATAAACCAAGAGGGTGATCCCGCAGAGCTATAAGTGACACAGTGCAGGAATAACAATATACATTGATAACCTCTATGAATAAAACCTGTTGCGAAAAGCCTGTTGACCTGATCATCAAATCAACAAGACATGAACAAAAGTCTCTGTTAATAACACTAATAACAAAGAATGTGTGCAAATGACCAAGTGATCAAATAAATAAATGTCCTCAAAAGGAGGTATCAAAGAGTGGGAGTCTCTGTTTAAATGCTGCGATAGGCTATGCTGAATATATTTCATAAATAATGGAGCTTGAACCGTGACAAGAATCAAACATCAGCAAGACAGGTGAGAAATGGATACTCTTACCCCAAGTAAACGATAATTGAGCATATCAGGATCTCCTGGATGCGATCTCCATGCAATAATCTTCCAAAAAGGGGACGCAGGATATCTGATGTATAATGCAAGAAGTATAATGCAAGAAGGAGCAGATAGAATCTCAGCCAATCAGAACATAAATTGTCCCATGTGTGGGGATGTCATGGAAGGAAACAAAACAAACTCCACATGGTGCAGGTCATTCCAGGATAAAAGGTAAAAAAGCCTTTATTGGCATAAAATCCTCAAAAAATGGAACAAAATACAGGCAACTGGAAAGATGCATGGATCAATCACAAAAGATAAAAGATAAAATAAACCGTGGTGTGTAGAACTAATTGCAGGCTTGTTATCGCAACATGTTTCGAATAAGAACTCTTCAACTGGGGTGCAAGCCTGCTAACCTGCACCACGCCATTAAATACTATCCTAAGGGTAATGAGCAATGATTGTGATACCCATCACAGCTGACTACAGACATACTGCTCTAGGCATTTAGACCAATCATTGCGATAACACCCCAAAAGCGATTCTCTCATTGGCCAGACCCACCCAGCCTCAGAGGGGCGTGTAATGTGCATCTGCATCATCACGCCGAAGCCCAATCACGCCACGCCAGATCACGGTGTTTGCGTTCCACACTGTAGGCCACCGGATGTCATGTGAATACAACATATCCTCATGTCACATGGAAAACGACTGTTTTGATATTGTCTGCCAACATCAGTCACGTGCCAAACTATACCAAGGTCCACTTGAAAACACTGCATTCCAAATTCTGCAAAACATTTCATAAACCCATGTCAAAAGCACATCTCTGTGTTATATCTGTTTGACAAGACAGAAATCTTTTGAGCTGGTAGATTCCTGAATCCTGTGCCCTCTGCCTCCGCTGACTGTCATCAGTTAGCCCTCAGGCATATAAAAATAAAATACATGCCAGGGGAGCAACGGGCACCACATACAGCCTGCCATACAAGTGAATGGCTTCCTGTGGTCACACTTTTGCTTCTGTGCATCAGCTTTTTCTGGTAAATATTTCTCCTGTGCCATTGGGGCTACTTAGCCAAAATCCAAGCAATGTTTGAGCCTTCTCTGTGGAAGGAGCTGCAACTTCGTCACTTTCTAACCCACCATTGGGGACGAGTCCTATCTCTTCTGACTCCTACAGAGTTTGAAAATCTTTGTCTATCAGAGGAGGTGATTCCACATAGACTTTCACAGTCATATTACTGCACTTGACCCATATGTCGCTGAAGCGCTATAAACATTCCCTATTACTTTATTTACTCAATGCCACAAAGGCGTGTATCCCACTACTCTGGAAACAGGATCAATGAAGTTCAACTGATAGAAGATGTCTTGTCTGTGGCACACCATAGAGTAGAACAGATCCAGAAAAAGGTGGTTTTATTGGACTGAATTCATGTATTCATCTAAATATCAGGATATTTTGGGTTCCCAACTGTGACACCGTTGGTCCTTACCTTTGTGATGTATCCCTGCTACCCCCAACAGAATTCCTTGGGCTCGAGTTTTATTCGGGTCATGCACATACTTTTATTTCTTTTATTTACCCCCCACCATTACCCCCCCCCTTGTTTTTTTTCCTCCCCTTCCCCAAACACCACCCTTCCTCTCATTCTCTCCCTTTCTTTTCTCTCTTAGCCTTTTTCTATCCATATTGAAAAGAAATACAAGATCTACATTCGCCAGAGGTCACTGGGTGAGGTGCACAACACTGAAATTGTGTTTGAGAGTAGCTATACTAGCTCCTCTGTGATAGTACTATTGATGTTTTCATTTTTGTATGTGTAACATGCTCATTGCACATTCCGCTTGTTGTTTTGGAGCCTGCAGGCCCCAATTATTTGTGTATGACTTGAATATTTGTAAATAAAGAATAATAAAAAAAAAAGTTCCCCCCGAACGTAAAAAAAAAGTTCCAGAAAACATAAAAAATCTATATAAAAAAATAAGTAATCCAGAGACTAAAAGACTCTCAGACAACTGTAATACTAATTATAAGTAGTTTCTACAATGAAATATAGTTTATTTGCTTTACTTTTTCCCATGTAATCCCAAAAACAGTTAAAAATAAAAGTTTTGTTATGTTTTACAAATGCTTAGTCCAAACACTTCATATTAAACATTTTATCTGTCTCAGATGAAATACATAATAGTTCACAGGAGGATCAGTAGTAGTCGATTACAACAATGAAAGCTTTAGGCAAAGAACATAAACCTTATTCCATAAACTTGTTGCTACAAAAGAATTAAAATCTTCTATCAGTTAGCGGAGTCTGGGGTGAGGGCACTGCAGTCCATCGTGAAATGCTGGTTCTCCCAAGTCATGTGGAACCCTTTGGTTTACTTATAAGCCAGATAACAAAGTATGACGTGAGGACTGAAGACGTGCTGTCAATCACATATGAAATAATGTCTCTTTTCCTAACAACATAAGGCTAACAATGGAGACTACACCAATTAGATTGTTATTACCAGCCCATATCTATTACTTCAAGCACTCACTGTAACTTCAAGCTTCTACTTCTTCAACTAAAGGATCTGACAATGTTCACACAGTAAAATGTGTGAAGATTCGCTCCAGTTATTGAGTCATGTAAAAAGAAAATCCCTGTTAACTTATTTTATCTGCACATGACTGAATAACTGAAGTAAATATTCACACAATTTATTGTGTGAACATTCCCAAAACCTTTAGTAAATCAGTCTCATTATGCCCAGGTGCTTCTTGATCACCAATTCTGTAGCTCCAAGGACGAAGAATGAAATAGGGGTTGATTTACCAAAACTGGAAAGTGCAAAATCTGGCGCAGCTCTGCAAAGAAACGAATCATATAGTTACTGAAGTAAACGATACAATAAATCAAACTAATATTCCAAAAAGTGGTTACGGATACCCTCTATTTATTGCATATATGTACTAATTTATCTATACCTATAATTAGCTAGTCTTTTAAGACTCTGATAAGCACAATGATATGAGGTTTTCTATGAAAGTAAACACACTGCTTAGTAAAACAATGTTTCATTTATTTCCCAAGAAAATGGGAATATGCTAACATCAAGCACTAACATAAAGTATAACAGCAGAACATCAAAAATACTTATCACAATGCTTTCCTCAAGATATTGTTCATCAGCTGGGCTCATGATAGCAAAAGAGCCAGAGCCACAAGGCTCAGGCAAAAGCCAGGAGCGAAAAGGGATGATTTCTCTTCTGTGTGTCTTTTTTACACATTCATTCACACCCACTCGTAACCACCCCCACTTGCCTCCTGTCCAATAAGATATTGCCAAGAGGTAGTCCTTTTAATATCTTATATTGGCTTCTAGGGGCAGCATTGTCCATGTATCATGTCTATGAGCCCTGGGCCATCTTCACTGGTAGCTAGCCCTTGTCCTCTTTGAAGATTGCTTGCAGATTGGTAATCACTGATTTTCATCTTATCGTCCTAGCCAGGCCCCTTTGTTCTACACAGTTAGAGGCGTAATTGGTTAGATTCCAACTTGGGGGCCATCTGCCTGTATCATCCAGGGAGTGAAATACCAGAAATGATATTAAATCATGTTGCCTACTAACAGTTACAAAGTTAGTCTGGTTGAAAAAAGACACAAGTCCATCTAGTTCAACCAATAGAAGGGGGAAAAAATATACAATATTATGTATACAATCCTATACCCACAGTTGATCCAGAGGAAGGCAAAATACCCCAATAAATCTGGATAAAATTTTCTATAGCAGGAGAAAAGACTCCTTCCCGATCCCCCAAGAGGCAATCAGATTTCCCCTGGATCAACCTTACCTATAAATATTAGTATCCAGTTATATTATGTGTAATATAGGAAAGAAACCAGGCCTTTCCTAAAACAATATACTGAGCTGGCCAGAATCTTGAGGGAGTCTATTCCACATTTTCACAGCTCTTACTGTAAAGAAGCCTTTCCATATTTGGAGATTAAATCTCTTTTCCTCCAGAAGTAAAGAGTGCCCCCTTGTCCCCTGTGATGACCTTAAAGTGAGTAACGCAACACCAAGTTGAGCTTCCAATTTTTTGGTCAAAGTTTAAAGTATATCTAAAGGCAAAACGTTTTCTTTAGTTTTGGATGGAGTGCAGAGATATTAGAACGCTTGTCAGTTTTTATGGCTGTCTGCACCTCCGTTACCGAGATTCACCCTCTCTATTTTTCCTATTTACCATTATTATTGAAAATTAAAGTAAAAGAAAATCACAAATTTTGGGTTGTCCCCAGAAAAGTAATAGAGGGGAATTCTTCCAATGAGAACACCAGTTCTGGTTAGCTGGGGGCCCCAAGGAATTCCCTTAATTTGCAGGGATTTCCTCTCACTTCTTGCTTTGCTGCTATGAGACAGCAAGTGAAGGGAAATCTCTGTAACGGGACCCAGATGGCAAAAAAAAAATCTGACAGGTGTTATAACCCTCCTTTACTCTATCCAAAATGAAAAAAAAGTTTTGCCTATAGTTTTACTTTAATTGAACAAGCCGAAATTAGAAGTTGCTACTGCCCGGCAGCCAAACCTCAGATTTTTTTTATATGCCTCTGCATCTTTGCACCTCTATGTGTTCCTCCTTATGTATCAGTGCATAATGTCACATGATTTTCCCCTTCACAGGGTCGTAGTTATTTTGCCTTTGCTTGGCTGGTTACCTGGGGATTGGAGAGTGTCTCCGCTGTGGGGCCGGATTGCTTCCACCCGGCGCACGGGCAGGGGTCCCCCGTGATTGGCTTGCATCAGATGACATAATTGGTGCCGGATAGAGCCTCCCTTTTGGGTTCTGCCTGTGGAGATTACATGGGGGGGGGGGGGGCAAGGTAATTTTTAGCTTGTGATTTCAGTGCAGTACACAGGAATTGATAAAGGACACTGAATTTTTAGCAAGATCAATATGTGCTTGCCTAAGATGTTGAAAACCAATGCAGGCAGTACATCTAAGGACTATTAAGCTGCTGTATAATAATTTTTTTCTTAGGGTTAAATATCCTTTAATTATTTGTATCATCTTCAACGCAGCACAAACTACAAGCTCATAAACATGTTTATGTTCTTCCTCACTTACTCTTTACACTGAATTAGAAAAATGTCTGTTAAACAGCACCAACAGTGACTGCAAAATCCTGTGTACCTGCCATGACACCTAGCAGAAGTGTGAAATCACTTCAGAGGAAAGCCTCTACAAAGCACGTCTTTAAGGGAACACTGAATTAATTTTCTCTTGCAGTTCTGAAATATAGCTGCAAAAAGTCTAACATATAATGACTTTGCTGGAACTTCCCTAAGTAAAAATGTTAATGGATGCTATAAATGCATAAATTCACCAAGCCTAGGTTTGCTGTAAGACCTCATAGGTGGTGACTTCATGGTGGTGTATGCGATTTCTTTGAGCTTTAAACATTAAAGTGGATTTAAACCCTCTCCTCTCCTCAGATGATACACAGAGAAAAAGCAAATCTCCCTAAATATGTTTTACATGTATATCTGCTGTCTCCCCCTTTCTACACTCGTTAGAAAGTACACATTGTGTTAGAAATGTTACTTTATTTTTTTGCAGTGGGAGGGCAGTCTGGGCAAACACTGTGTGAGAGCTGATTGGAGGAAAGGCACACCCCCCTCCCTCCACATAGGCAGAGGAACGAAGAAACGTGCAGAGCTGCATTCTGAATAGACAAGCTCTCTGCTAATCTATCTGTTACCTCCCCGACAAAAAAATTTGGCTGCTTTTATCTCCTGTGTTGGAGAGCTTGTCAGAAGTTATACTGATAACAGAGGAATGAAGCAGCAGAAAGACAAGGGACTTAGAGCTTTGAAGAGAGATAAGTAAACACTACAGATATATGTGCATAAGTCCAGTGCCGGTGCTAGACTATTTTGTGCCCTAGGCAAGACCAGCTACTTGCGCCCCCCCCTCCCCAAAAATAATTATATTTTTTTAAACACAGACCACTACACACTATGGATGAGCAGGGTCTTAGGTAGAAATGCACCCGCTTTTGTGGTGTCACTGGAAAAAAGAATGTCCCTACATCCTTGGTGTCACTGAAATGAAAATGTCCCTGCATTGGTGGTTTTACTGGAAGGACAAATGTCCTTGAGTCCGTGTTGTCACTGGAAGAAAGAAAATATTCCCTGTGTCCATTATATGTAAAGTGCACCAGTAAATTTAAGTAGGTGGGGTGGTAGGAAGCTGGCAGGGGGTTACAGGGAATGAAGATGACAGGGAGTGGGTGGTAGGAAGCTGGCAGTGGGGTACAGGGGATGAAGATGACTGGGGGTGGGTGGTAGGAAGCTGACAGTTGGGTACAGGGGATGAAAATGACAGGGGGTGGGTGGTAGGAAGCTGGCAGTGGGGTACAGGGGATGAAGATGACAGAGGTGGGTGGTAGGAAGCTGGCATGGGGGTACAGGGGATGAAGATGACAGAGGTGGGTGGTAGGAAGCTGGCATGGGGGTACAGGGGATGAAGATGACAGGGGTGGGTGGTAGGAAGCTGTCAGGGGGGTACAGGGGATGAAGATGACAGGGGGTGGGTGGTAGGAAGCTGGCAGTGGGGTACAGGGGATGAAGATGACAGGGATGGGTGGTAGGAAGCTGGCATTGGGGTACAGGGGATGAAGATGACAGGGGGTGGGTGGTAGGAAGCTGGCAGTGGGGTACAGGGGGATGAAGATGACAGGGGGTGGGTGGTAGGAAGCTGGAAGTGGGGTACAGAGGATGAAGATGACAGGGGTGGGTGGTAGGAAGCTGGCAGTCGGTTACAGGGGATGAAGATGACAGGGGTGGGTGGTAGGAAGCTGGCAGTGGGGTACAGGGGGATGAAGATGACAGGGGGTAGGTGGTAGGAAGCTGGCAGTGGGGTACAGGGGATGAAGATGACAGGGGGTGGGTGGTAGGAAGCTGGCAGTCGGGTACAGGGGGATGAATATAACAGGGGTGGGTGGTAGGAAGCTGGCAGTGGGGTACAGGGGATGAAGATGGCAGGGGGTTAGTGGTAGGAAGCTGGCAGTGGGGTACAGGGGGATAAAGATGACAGGGGGTGGGTGGTAGGAAGCTGGCAGTGGGGTACAGGGGATGAACATGACAGGGGTGGGTGGTAGGAAGCTGGCAGTGGGGTACAGGGGGATGAAGATGACAGGGGGTGGGTGGTAGGAAGCTGGCAGTGGGGTACAGGGGATGAAGATGACAGGGGGTGGGTGGTAGGAAGCTGGCAGTGGGGTACAGGGGGATAAAGATGACAGGGGGTGGGGGGTAGTAAGCTGGCAGTGGGATACAGGGGATGAAGATGGCAGGGGGTGGGTGGTAGGAAGCTGGCAGTGGGATACAGGGGGATAAAGATGACAGGGGGTGGGTGGTAGGAAGCTGGAAATGGGGTACAGGGGATGAAGATGACAGGGGGTGGGTGGTAGGAAGCTGGCAGTGGGGTACAGGGGATGAAGATGACAGGGGGTGGGTGGTAGGAAGCTGGCAGTGGGGTACAGGGGATGAAGATGACAGGGGGCGAGTGGTAGGAAGCTGACAGTCGGGTACAGGGGGATGAAGATGATGGGGGTGGGTGGTAGGAAGCTGGCAGTTGGGTACAGGGGGATAAGAAGTATGTGACAGGAGGTAGGATGCCAGGGGAAAGAGGGGGATGATGAGGAGAATAAGGATGATGACAGGGGGACAGTAGGTGGCAGCATCATATGTATTGTCAGGGCTGTGTATGTGGGGCGGCTGCTAGCAGTGATTTTTAGGGCTCCCTCGGTCAGAGAGTGACGTCATGAATGCTGTCAGTGTCGAGCAGGACAGTCATGACTCATGCAGTACCTTGAGACTCCAGAAGAATGACAATTGCCAGGTTCCTGCTGTGACAGCCAGGTCCTCCACCACACATGTCCATCCTGGAGAGGAGATCAGGGAGCTACTCAGCCACGACGGCCGTTAACCGGGCTCTGCACACATGGTAGGAGATCTGCAGAGCGCGCGGGCAGGGGAGGAGCGCACACAGAACCACCCACTGATCCAGCAGCTGTTGCATTTCCTACTCTGTGCCCAGTTCACCAGCTACTCGAATGAAAGGAGTGACAGTGGGATAGAGAGCGAAGTTCTGACAAGCTCCATCCCAGCGATTCCTCTTCCACAGGACTGCATGGAGGAGGTGAGTGCCTTGCGTCCTGAAAGCATTAGCGGCAGCGAGATAGAGAGCCAGCGGCCGTGGCTGCGCCCTAGTCGGCAGTGCGCCCTAGGCGACTGCCTAGTTCGCCTACTGGTAGCGCCGGCCCTGCATAAGTCAGATTTCATGAATGGGGTTTACAATCACTTTAAAACAAATTAACTTTTCATTATTCCCAGAATACATACATTTCTTTTGTTTTAACTATTTACATATTATTACAGATTTATCTAGTAAAAACTGTTGGAATAGTAAAAATGGTCTGAGGGGTAGAAAATTTAGTTCTAGCCATAAAAACCATTGGAGGGTTTTGAATATTGCCTAAACTAAGTATTATCTAATACTTAGTTTAGGCAATATTCAAAACCCTCCAATAACTCCTATAACTGCTTTAAGTCCCCCTTATTCACATATACTAATCCTAAATTACCCAACATCTGACCCCTCTTAACAATGATAAAACACTCTGACTCAAAATCTACTAGCAGAGCATAGGTATGTCTTTGTAAAGCACCCCTTTAGTGCTGCAGATAAACTAGGATCCCCCACCATGCACAGCCAGGCACACTGGATTTTCACAGGCACTCGAGAGACAGAGAAATGTCTGTGACTTTACTTTTTTGTAGTTTATTGAGGGTTAATAACTTGGATGGGGATGGGAGGTTATGGGGTGACTTTAGCAACAAAACTTTGGCAACATCTTTAGGGAAATCTTCCTAAACATCGGAACATGTTATTATGTAATTACATTGTCAATTGTATGCTTTAATTTTCATTCAATAAAATACCTTTGATTGTGAAAAAAAATAAAAATAATATATATATATATATATATATATATATATATATATATATATACATATAAAAATAAATATATTTATATATACATATATATATATATATATATATATACTTGAGCTGCATATTTAGATGTTTGCACTGAGGTTATTTTAGGTTTTAGGGATTTTGACTGTCTCAACTTGCCCACAATGGAAGCATATTATAGATGTAGCACCCTCTAGTGTGTGCTAGATGTAGGATAGAATTTGTAGTGTAGGTTTGTTAGTGTAGGGAAATTTAATTTAACTCATAGTTAAGCCTGAGCTGTGAATCTGGGTTAAGTTTCAGTGAGTCAGGGCTGAATGACCCACCCTGACAGCTCTTCTAATGCCTCCCCCTGGTCTAGAAGGTTGTAGAAACTTCAAGAGCTAGTGGGTGGAGTTTAGGAGGAGCTGCCTGGAATATTTATGAGGGCCTTAGCCAGTCCCTAGTTGAGGGCTGGCAGGGGGCAAGGCTTACCTCATAAATAGGCATGAGCCATGCCAGCAGGGGCAGTTGGGTGGAAGATGGAGATATAGTGCTGTGGAGACTGTTAGTGGCCCTCTGGGGTATCCCCTAGTCTGGGGGGTTGACCTTGGGCTGGGGATCATGTTCTGGAAGGATCCTGCCACAACACCCAGAGAAAGACCTTCCTGGAGGCACGGGAGCAAGTGAAAGGACAGTGTGAGTAGAGCAGCACTACTGGGGACTTACAAGGGGGAGACTGTGAAATGTAGCCAGTTCTCCCTGAAGACAGCATTGTGCCAAGTCTTCATCCCTTCCCTGTGAGATCTCCTGAGAGTCAACTGGGTGGGCTGGTGGGAGACAGTCTGGAGGACTGTGGGTAGAAGTTAGCCTGGAGGGCTAGTGAAAGGGGCAGCTGCAGCCAGGTGAGTTGACAGTGCCTGAAGAGGTGGTACTGGACCAGTAGCCACAGGAGGGTGCAAGCTGATCAATGTGTTCTGCTAAACAACAAGGGGCTATGAGTTCCTGCCTGCAAAGGGCCATTTCTAAATCTGACTGTGCCTGTCAGATCCATTTACAGTGATCCAGCTGGAGTCTGAAAGTAAGTAAAGTGCAGGAGGAGTGCCAAGGAGGCTGTATTTAGACTGTATATAGACAGTGTTTAGGAAGTCTCCACAGCACTATATCTCCATCTTCCACCCAACTGCCCCTGCTGGAATGGCTCATGCCTATTTATGAGGTAAGCCTTGCCCCCTGCCAGCCCTCAACTAGGGATTGGCTAAGACCCTCATAAATTTTACAGGCAGCTCCTCCTAAACTCCACCCACTAGCTCTTGAAGTTTCTACAACCTTCTAGACCAGTGGGAGGCATTAGAAGAGCTGTCAGGGTGAGTCATTCAGCCCTGACTCACTGAAACTTAACCCAGATTCACAGCTCAGGCTTAACCCTGAGTTAAATTAAAATTTCCTACACTAACAAACCTACACAACAAATTCTATCCTACATCTAGCACACACTAGAGGGTGCTACATCTATATTATGCTTACATTGTGGCCAAGTTGAGACAGTCAAAATCCCTAAAACCTAAAATAACCTCAGTGCAAACATCTAAATATGCAGCTCAAGTATATATATATGTATGTATATATATATATATATATATATATATATATATATATATATATATATATATATATTCACAATCAAAGGTATTTTATTGAATGAAAATTAAAGCATACAATTGACAATGTAATTACATAATAACATGTCCGACATAATTCCGATATAACAATGTCCGTTAACAGTGGAATTGGAATCACATATAAATTGTGTTTAAACAAATTATATTTTTACCATAGCTCCCATCTGTCTCTGATTTAGAGGGACTGCCCCTGATTTGGAACAAAGTCCCTCTGTCCCTCTTTCCTCCTTATTTGTCTCATATTTTGGTCTGATCTATATAGTTGTATATAAAATGCACCCTTTCTCTTTCAAAACAAGTTTCCCAGTGCTAAACCTTTCATCCAATTTCTAAATTGGTGCATTTATATACATTTCAAAGGCCAGTATAAAGGAATAGTAGTGGTAAAAAAAAAGCACTTGTGGGCTTTAACTAATCTTTTTTTGTAGAATTCTCCCTTAAGGGGGCGTGGCAGGGGGTGCATCCTATGCCTACATACTTTTACTAATAGATGTCCCTCGTTCCCATCTCAAAAAGTTGGGAGGTACGATTTTACTGCTTTACTTGCAAAAAGTTTTTCAAGTTCTGTACAGCCAATCTTGTGATTTACACATATCTGCCACACTGCACAGCCAGTCAATGCAGCCCTCTTTATCCCATATCTTCCTCCAGGATGCTTACAGGCCAATGAATCATTGACATTTCTGTTTAGTTGACAAAGTGATGATCCAGAAAGTAGAAAAGTTTAAGCATGAATTAGTAAATCTGATAACAAAGAAAAACAAAATGCATGTGTAAAACACAAGAGTGACTGATCAAATATGATATATTTAACAGTTCTGCTTCTGCTCTGCCTTAGAGTTTTGCTTCTGCTTGCAAATCATTTTTATACTGGTAATTACCATTCTTTGCCAATTGACTTATATATCAACTATTTAAAATTTAATTCGTTCAAAGCAATTCAGGAAACTGATGTATAATGGCGTGAAGTCCTTTGCAGTACTAAAAATAGCTGCAGAGCCCAGAGATGAAAATTGCGTGCATTTATATTCCCCATCATAATTCAGATATATGCCTGCATGCTTCATTAACAACACCCCTGTTTTGTTATTTTAATGGCAGCATTGCCTTCCATGAAACACTCCACTCACAAGGGTCCAGTGAAGCCAGTCAGAAATTATTTAGCTCAATATACTATATATTTAGACTAATAACAAAGAACAGCAAGACTTCAGTCATGCGTGGTAACATCAACTGTTTTTACTGTATAGGTCATGTGCTGCTTTTAAAATCAGCTCCCTATACCAAATAGGAAAATTGCTTTCTGCGACCACAAAGCTATGACATAATTCAAACCGGAACACTAATGCATCTAATTTATGCTTACAATAATGTACAATAATGTACAGTTAGGCCCTTATTATCATAGTATTATAATGAGGTTATCAAGTCAGATAACATAGCTCATTAAAAATAAGCAAAGTAAAGAAAGATGGGCAATAGCAGTGAATGTGGTTTTTCTAAATTTTGGATAACTCTTCTGCAGAAAAACAATCAGTCATGCTCTTATTTTGATCAACAGAATGTTACCCTTAATAAGCTGATCACCTCTGAAATGAGACAGATCAAGAAAAATGTTATGTCTATAGTTTCCACAGTAGCCTCTTTTATATTTTTAAATTTATTGGATTTGAAAAATTGCTGCACAAATACCGTGTAACATAAAAAGTTGCAACGACCACCCTTTTATTCCGTAGGGTGTCTGCTAAAACAATAAATATACCGTTTGGGGGTTCTGAGTAATTTTGAAGCAAAAAAAAAAAAACTTATGATTATTACAGGAGAGAAGTGGCAGAAGTGGCCTGGGTGGCAAGGGATTAATTACCATAAGTAATATACAATTAATTATTATATATTGTATTTAAGGTCATTTACTATATTTTTAAAAACTGCACTCAAGCAGGTGGCTTAACGGAGAAATACTGAAGTTTAAAGTTATAACTCAAACCAGTAATTTCACAGTGAATAAATAAATAATAAATTATTATGTTTTAACATATAGAGCATATATAAAAACAAATCCAAAAGGCAGCGCTACATAAAATGGACATATATCAATCTATAAGTGCAAAAGTAGCAGTAATATTAGAAGAAAAACAGGTGATTAGTCCCGCAATCAATATTAAGTAAGAGACTCAAATCTGGTTATAGATCCCATTCAGTCCATTCTCCACGGCGATCTACCACCAACACCTCCACTTGTGAAAAAATAGGGGGGGATGAACCACCCCTGTTGAAAATACTTTTACCAGACTGAACTGGGAAATAAGCATCAATCGATAATCACAGGTGTCACTTAATGGATGGATATCTCCTCACCCTCACTCTGCAGCTCAGGAATTGGATCTCACACTGATACTCTTATACAGAGGCAAAAGAGATAATATCCATAGCGTAATTCCGTTTAAAATACTTTAATTTCAAAGAAACCAAGCCCCCCCTTAAGAAACGCACTTACAATATTAAAAATCACATTAGGCAATGTATCGTATTGACATTGATATGCGTCCGAGAGGGATCAGATACCAGGCGGCATCTCCTACCTCTCTCTGTAGTGCTCACTTGCAAGCGCCTGTCCCGATCGGCGTAATGACGTCACTATTGGCAGTCGCTTGGCCCAACCCTGACGTGTTTCGTCATCAACGACATTAGCTGAGGGTGACCCTCAGATGATGTCGTTGATGACGAAACAATGTTTTTTCAGGAGCAGTGATTTTAACAATGCTTAAAGTGAAACAATAAAAGTGAAATATTCCTTTAAATTTCGTACCTGGGGGGGGTGTCTATAGTATGCCTGAAGAAGTAGCACATGTTTCCCGTGTTTATAACAGTCCCTGCACAAAATTACATTTCTAAAGGAAAAAAGTAATTTAAAACTACTCGCGGCTATAATGAATTGTCGGGTCCCGGCAATATAGATAAAAGTAATTGAAAAAAACGGCATGGGTTCCCCCCCCCCCAGTCCATTACCAAGCCCTTTGAGTCTTGTATAAATATTAAGGGGAACCCTGAACCATAATTAAAAAAAAAATGCGTGGGGGTCCCCCCAAATTTCATACCAGGCCCTTCAGGTCTGGTATGGATATTAAGGGGAACCCTGTGCCAATTTTTTTTTTTTTAAAGGCATATGGGCCCCCCTCAAAATCCATACCAGACCCTTCAGGTCTGGAATGGATTTTAAGGGGAACCCGCGCCAAAAAAAAAAAAAATGGCGTGGGGTTCCCCCCAAAAATCCATACCAGACCCTTATCCGAGCACGCAACCTGGCAGGCCACAGGAAAAGAGGGGGGGGACGAGAGAGCGCCCCTCCTGAACCAGGACCAGGCCATATGCCCTCAACATGGGGAGGATGTCCCCATGTTGATGGGGACAAGGGCCTCATCCCCACAACCCTTGCCCGGTGGTTGTGGGGGTCTGCGGGCGGGGGGCTTATCGGAATCTGGAAGCCCCCTTTAACAAAGGGGACCCCCAGATCCTGGCCCCCCTATTTCACCCAAAAAAGTGACAAGAATGGTAAAAAAACATACACACAGCTTGGGACAAGTCCTTTAATAAAAAAAATAAAAAAAAATTCCAGCGATGTAATCCTTCCACGACCTGATGAGACGATACACACCGCCAGCCCGCCACAATCGATTCCGCCTCCATGGGAGGCGGCACGCCGAATGACGCGAGACCCGCTTGACAGCTCTTAAATAGCCATGGGTGGGGCCACCCGTGACGTACGTGGGTGACCCTGCCCCCCTCTGGCGCTCAGAGCTCACAGCTCCTTCTACTGGCCTCTGTGAAGTAGAAGGAGCTGTGAGCTCCGAGCGTGTAGCCTTTCATTCCACAGAGGCAGTCCTGACCCCTTCCTCCCACCCCCTGCTGGTGACATAATTTCCGGTTCAAGCTGAACAGCACGGAGCTGACTACTTCCTGGTTTTCCTGAATGTACAGCTATTCAGCACAACATCACACCAGAACCTTTCCCAGCTACCCGGATCATGCGAGGAACCTGTGGGATGCAGTAGAACTGCCAGGACTGCCTACTTATGATAAGCATGACTCCCACTTATATATTGTAAGTGTTTTTAATCTTGTGCAATAAATGATACTGTTTTAATACTACACTTAGAGAGGCACCTCCCCCCTTGTTTCTTTTAGAGAATAAAATGGCAGTCATTTCAATACTTTATGTCACACCATATCATGGGCGTCCACTCCATAGGGCAAAGGGGGTCAATTGCCCCCACCCCCCTGGAATCAGAAGTCAGAGTGAAGACACTTGCCCCCTGTGTTGCAATGGCTGCCTCCGCGGCAGCCGTGGACTTTTTTTTCTAAGTCTGCTGCTGGCCTGGGGTTGCTCTGTCTTTTCCAACTACACATCCGTCCCTCCCTCCTCACCCCTGGCCCGAGCATCGGATTAGCTCTGCCGCTCGGGCCTCTGCTTAACATCACCGTCCGTGACCCGGCTGTTCCGTGATTGGCTGCTGCCTCAGCCTGCCTCTGCCTGTGTAAATGTATGTGCCGGCTCCTCCCACAGGTGCGTGGCGTGCAGTGGCCGAGACGAGAGAATACGATGCCAGTGCCTGCCCTGGGCTTATCGCTGAAGAACTACAGGTAACAGCAGTGCCTGTGCCACGACACTACTGTGTACATCTTTTTGTATTGCAATACATCTGTTGTGGGCGGCCATATTTTGATCTTGATGAAAACAACCTATGGGCTGTTTTCATAAAGATCAAAATATGGCCACAACAGATGTATTGCAATACATTGCAATATAGAAAGATGTACATTCTCTAGGCTATATTTATATGGACATGGTGGAGTGAAGCTGAATTATACTCAAGAGCTATTTCACACTGTCAACTGGCCGCGTTATCGGTAAAGTGCCGCTAGTTTTAGCGGCGCTTTACCATAGTTTTAGTGGCGCTATTCGGCCGCTAGTGGGGCGCTTTTAACCCCAGCTAGCGGTTGAAGACAGGGTTAAATGCAACGGTGTATCGCCGCTGCCGAAGCGATTTGCAGGCGCTTCGGCAGCAGTGCCCATTTATTTCAATGGGCAGGGGCGGTGGAGGAGTGGTGTATACAGAGCTGCTCCACTGCCCCAAAGATGCATGGATGACCTTAAAATGATGCCCCCCCCCCCTGAAAAAGTTCAGCGGATGCCCATGCACCATATTTGCGCAGCGGTCTCACAAGTGCAATTTTTCTTGAAAAAATAAACTTTTTTGAATAAAAAAATAAGACAACAGTAAAGTTATATTTTATATTGTATATTGTAATATTTTATATTGTGAAAGATGATGTTACGCCAAGAAAATTGATACCCAACATGTCATGCTTCAAAATTGCAAACTTTGACCCTTAAAAATCTCCATAGGCGGCGTTTAAAAATTTCTACAGGTTACCAGTTTACAGAGGAGGACTAGTACTAGAATTATTGCTCTTGCTCAAACGATTGTGGCGATATTTCACATGTGTAGTTTGAACACCATTTTCATATGAATTATGTACGCGTTCGCTTCTGTGCATCAGTTTGGCGGGACAGTGCGCTTAAAAAAATTTTTTGGTTATTTATTTTACTTTGTATATTTTTTTTTTTACAGTGTTTTTTTTTTTTTTTTTATTGGCTCACTTTTATTCCTATTACAAGGAATGTAAACATCCCTTGTAATAGAAAAAAAGCATGACAGGACCTCTTAAATGTGAGATCTGGGGTCAGAAAGACCTCAGATCCCATATTTACACTAAGATGCAATAATAAAAATAAATTACCCTTTAAGAGCAAACGTCACTTCCGCCCTCCAATGCTTTGGAGCCAAGTGAGGGCCATCTTTCCCTCACTCGGGATCCAGACTGTGAGGGGAGCAGGCGCTATCGTCTCCGTCGCTATCGCCGGCTCCGGTAAGCGGCGGAGATGACCGTATCACAGCGGGAGGGGGGGCCCTCTATTTCTCTATTTGTCTTTGTCTATTTGTCCTAGAAACCATTATCATTGAAAGTGAAAGTAAATCTCAAATTTTGGGTTGTCCCCAGAAAACTAATAAAGGGAAAATCTTCCAATGGCATACCTCCCTGATTTTGAGGGACTGTCCCTGATTTGGAGCAATGTCCCTCTGTCCCTCATTCCTCCTCATCTGTCCCTCATTTTGATCTGATCTATATAGATGTATATAAAATGTACTTTTTATCTATCAAAAAGTGTTTCCCAGCGCTAAACCTTTCATCTGATTTCTAAATGTCTGCATTTGTAATTTCCAAAAGCCAATATAAAGGAAAAGTAGTGGTAAAAAAGCATTTGTGTGTTTAGTCAATCTTATTTTTTTGTACAGTTCTCCTTTAAGGGGGCGTGGCAAGGGGGTGTGTCCTATGCCTGCATACTTTTGCTGATAGGTGTCCCTTATTCCCATCTCAGAAAGTTGGGGGGTGTGCAATGGGGACACTAATTCTGGTGATCTAGGGGTCCCCACGGGATTGCCTTAATTTGCAGGGATTTCCTCTCCCTTCCTGTTTTGGCTATAGGAAAGAAAGTGGAAGGCTTAACAGCAACATGATCACTAAGAAAACTGCATAAACACTCACATGGTTCTAAGGCATCATTCCCTTGCTGGTCAAACCCACTCCTTTGCTGCTTCCTCAATGGGTACTGAGATTCTTCAGCATTTTGGCTTATAAAAGAGAAGAAGTAGGTGAGTGCTCTCTATGATGCTTCTAATGCTAGTGATCCAACTCCCAGAAACCGCTAGAGTGACAAAGCCATAAGTGATACAAGGAGTAGTTAGAAAAAATCAGTACATTGTATTATTTTGATAATCATATTCATGAATGCTTGTACAACGTTGTAGCCTGATTAACTTAAACAGTGCATTCAAATGATAAGTAAACAATATTAATAGACACACAATGTTATATAAAGAAACTACTCAGAAGGGACGCTATATCACCCAGAAAGAGTCCCAGTGTCACCAGACCATTGTAAGTCAGCAAGGGGATTTCTGATCACCGACACACCAGTCCCAGTATCTCAAGACCAGTGCAGCCAGCAACAGTGTGACTGATTGCTGTCATTCCAGAGCCAGGATCACCAGAACCAGTACAGCCACCAAAAGTGTCCCTGATTGCCACCACATGAGTTCTAGTGTTGCCACACCAGTGTAGGTCAACACCAGTATTTCTGATTGCTAGCCACACCAGTCTCACCATTTCTAGACCAGTGTAATTCAACAATTGTGTTTCTAATTGCTGCCGCACCAATCCCAGGATCACTGTCACAGCAGAGCCAGTGTCACCATAACCAATACAATCATCAAAAGTGTCCATGATTGCAGTCACATCAGTACAGTATCATCAGAGCCAGTGCAGTCAGCAACAGTGATCCCTGCCACACCAGTGCAGTGTTGCCTCTGCCTCATCTGCACATCCCACTGACTACGTTCCTGCGATACACCAGTCCGAGCCATTCTTTGCAGGCAACTGCACTCTTGGAACCATAGGAACTCCTATTTTGACCCTTTGTTCACGCTCCTGTACTTCGTGGCCATTAAACATAGCATTCCTAGGGGCAGTCATATGCCAGTAGGCTAGACTTGCTTGGCTTATAGAAAAGGGTGATGCTATACTAAGTTTTATTCCCTGACCACTCATACAGAGTTAATCATTACAGTACACCATTTTGAATACAATGTTGGTTGATTTTTGTGATATGCAAGGTACCACGTTTCTTACATCTTCATTCCAAACACTTAAAAAGTCTCACACATGTGGCATCCTTATACTTAGGAGAAGAAGCAGAATGTGTTTTGGGGTGTAATTCTAAGTGTGTCCAAGTTGTGTACTATAAATATCTTATTAATTGACAACTTTGTGTAAAAAAATACATTTTTCCAAAAGCTTGTGACAAAAAAATAATAATCACTATGCCTCTTACAAATACCTTGGGGTGCCTTCTCTTCAAAACTTGGTCATTTGGGGACTTTTTCTACTGTCCTGGCTTCCCAGGATATCCAAACATGTGATAAATAGTCAGGGAATTTGATTCTAAAGTCTGACTATTGAAGCTCAGAGGGGCTGCAGGGATTTTTGGTCCCCCTATACAGCTAGGCTGCAAAAAAGTCTCACATGTGCAATATCCTCATACTTGGGAGGAGTAGCAGAATGTGTTTTGGGGTGTAATTCTAGGTATGCTTAGTCCTAAGTGCATGAGCAATATCTTATTAATTGACAACTGTGTGTAACAAAAAAAAAAATTCTCTCTTGTGGCAAAAATGTGATCTTCAAAAGACTCGCATGCTTCTAATTAAACACACTGGAGGATTTACTTTGAAAACTTTGCTCATTTGATGGGTGTTTCTCCTGTCCTAAAACTTTATGGGCTTAGGAAATGTGATAGGTAGTCAGGAAATCAGATGCATTATATATGCCCCTTGAAAACTTGAAGGTGCTCCCTGGATTTTTGGCACTTCTATGTGTCTAGGCAACAAAAAAAGTCTCACACATGTGGTTTCGCCATACTTGAGTAGAAGAATGTGTATTGGGGTGTAATTGTAATTGTAAATATGTTGATGCCATGAGTGAGAAATAACTTGTTAAAACTACAACTTTGTGAAATAAAATCGAATTTAACTCAAACTCAAACTCACTATTCTGCACACAGGCCACAGCCCCCCCCAAGAAACATAACGTGTGAAATGTAATTCGCTGGCAATATTAAACACTTTTCCTTTGTAAATATCAATGCTGCCACAGAATGTTCTGTACAACAAAAGGATGTGCAGGATTAAGGCACCCACGAGGCATGTTATTTAAAGGAATTTGACATTTTTAGTGTTTAACTTTAGGCATTTACTCTCACTGCTCTGGCCAAATAGATGATTTTTTTTTGCATTGGTACAAACATCCACCCCTCATTTAAAATTCTTGGAGCTCCCATGCCTTTAAGCCCAGAAAACAGGCATTTTTTATTTGACAGATTCCGCTCCCATTCAGGGCCGCCATCAGGGGGGTACAGGCAGTACACCTGTAAGGGGCCCGGATGCCCCCCCTTTTTTTTTTGTAAGGGGCCCAAAGGTCCCCAGGGGCCCGGAGTTCCCCAGGGCCCCGAATGTCAACCCCCCTTTTTTTATTTATTTTTTATAAAAAAAAATTATAAATGTTTTTTATAAAAAAAAAAATTATTTATGTTATTTATTTTTATTTTATTTATTTATTTTTTATTTTTTGTAAGGGGTCCAGAGGTCCCCAGAGGCCCGGAGGTCCCCAGGGCCCTGGATGGCAACCTCCCTTTTTTTTTTTTTTATAACATTTTTTATTATTTTATTTTTTTTATATTTTTTTTTTGTAAGGGGCCCAGAGGTTCTCAGAGGCCCGGAGGTCCCCAGGGCACTGGATGGCAACCTCCCTTTTTTTTTTAAATAAAAATAATTATTATTTTATTATTTTTTTTTGTAAGGGGCCCAGGGGTCCCCAGGGGCCCGGATGGCAACCCCCCTTTTTTTGTGTTCGCCAGCACCCAAAGCCCCCCCGACACGAATTCCTGATGGCGGCCCTGCTCCCATTGATTTCAAGGGGGGTCGGGTTCAACATCTAAACCCTGCTCAAACCGAACCCAAGGCAGTTTGCGTAATTCCCAGTCAGCAATTTGAAGTATTGGAGGATCGTTACAGCAGAGGGGAATAAAAGGATTATTAAAAAAGCAGCCTGGTGAGTATTTACTTGAACCCTTTTGACTCCAACCAGCTCCCCCTCATTAACTAGTCTCCCCCTGCTTTAAAACAATATCAATGACATTGTCATCACGTATCCACTTGAGCCCCACCATCTTTCAGGATTCTCTTTCACTTACAATAAGGAAAATATGATGTCTCAATATTTAGATGCTCATAGCATGGAAGAGAGGATTGACCTAAAGGTCTAGGAGTGGATGAAGAGTACAAAAAAGCCTTGTGTGGGTTATGATCAGTACAATGGATCGTAGCTGTTTCCTTAATGGCTCAAATAACTTGGTATGCTCAAATAGGTCAAATTTTTTGTTCCTCCGTATTAATTCAAACTGTCTTTTGAAATACTGTGCAAATAACACATTTAGATTTTGAAACTATTAATGTTATATCTTGAGATAAAATTGCATTAGTAGCTCGTGATTTCCCAATTATTTTCTCAGTCATTGAGATCACAAACCCAATTTAAACACTAATACCAATCCATGAAGCACCACTGAGTTTATAATGATTCTCTACTAAACAATATGGTAATTAATAACAGAAAATGTCCAAAAAAACAACCTTTTTTCAAGGGAACAAGAATATTCACCAGACTTAAAGCATTACTAAACCCACAACAGTCTGTATATGCAGTAAAGCATGCTTGTTTTACTCACTGTGGAAACTAAAGGGTTAATCATCTGCATTGTGTATAAAGGCTGTTTAATCCCGCCTCTCTGATCCTTCTCTTCTTTCACAGTCTCCAAAAAATAACCTGATATTTACAGAGCCAGGGGCACATGTTCAGTTTGGTGTGTATCGCTACAGAGTTTTTGTTTTTTCTTGGGAGGGTGCATGTGATCAGCACAGGGCCAATCAGCACTTTCCAGACATGTCAAGACAGAGGATTAGGGGAGAATGAAAACTCCTTCTACAAGCTTTACTAGGAATGGATAGAAGTCTCAAGACTGCTATATACTGCTGATGAGAAAAGGTATTTATCAGTTTATATTTACTAAAATAATTGCATTTCCATGTTCTGTGTATTGTGGGAGACCAGATATAGTCAATGCAGGTTATGGGTTTAGTAACACTTTCCATTTTTCCCTGTACAAACTTTCCAAAAAGCGCTCCATCCTATGGAATTCCTGCAGTTCCATTCATAAGGACTCCTTAGTCATTGTAAAATGTACCCTTGAAGATAACTTATAATGCTTTAGCCCCCTTAGTAACAGAAGGTAAAACAAATCTTAACGCTTGACCACAATTTCACAACTTTGACATGCGTTAGTAAAACTGTACATATCACCACAACTACTTAGTGTCTCCGGGTGGATTGTACCTTGATTTTCTTTTTAGGACAAATTGGGCTTTCATTTGGTCATAAATGGTAACGAATAGCTCCTGATATTTTAATATCAAAACGATACTGGCTCGAAATAGTAAAAAATAAATACCGTATATACTCGAGTATAAGCCGAGTTTTTAAGCACAATTTTTTGTGCTGAAAATGCCCCCTCGGCTTATACTCGAGTCACCTTTTTGCGCCTGATCTCTCGGACTTTGGGGAGCCGGTACCGGCCGGCCGTAGGTTCCCTGGACCCCAAACTTGGCACATATGTAGCCCCACTCTTCCTCTATAAGTGTGCAAAGTTTCTTGTCCGGGGGACCTACGGCCGGGGATCACCAATTTTTCAAAACCGGGCACCCCTTCCATAGACTCCCATGTTAAACGGTAATTTCTCTGGTGACTTTGGGGACCCGGTACCGGCCGGTCGTAGGTCCTCTGGACCCCAAACTTGGCACACATGTAGCTCCACTCTTCATCTACAGGTTTGCAAAGTTTCTTGTCCGGAAGACCTACGGCCGGGGAGCACTGATTTTTCAAAGCCGGGCACCCCTTCCATAGTCTCCCATGTTAAACGTCGGTCTAGTCATGGACACAGTGAGGCATGAGCACAGTGAGGCAAAGTGAAGCACACCCTAGGCTTATACTCGAGTCAATAAGTTTTCCCAGTTTTTGTGGTAAAATGAGGTGCCTCGGCTTATATTCGGGTCGGCTTATACTCGAGTATATACAGTAATATATATATATATATTTTTTTAATTTAGCTGTATATTTATCCTGCTCCTGGTGATTGCAGAAATACCACATATGTGTATGTTATTTGTTGTTTGTACCCATAGTAGAGACAATAGTGTGCATTTTGTTTTTTATCCTACCTAAAACACACTGACACTGACACTAATACTAATTTTTAAAATACTACCCAAAATATACTGACTCTGACCTTTGACCCTGACACTTTGACCCTGATCTTGACCTTTGATCCTTACCTTGACTATAACACTATCCCTTAAGCCTCGTATACACGGTCGGACATCAAACTAACTTTTCCGTGGATTTTTGTCCAAAGGGAGTTGGCCGGGCACACCCATAGCATACACACAGCAGGACTTTTCTGCAAACTTTCCCAACATCACGTGGTTTTTCTGCTCTTTTCTGCTCTTTACCACCACCCTTTGGTCAACTTCTGCTATTGTTGGTTGATTTTAACATTGGTTCTGGGCATGCGTATTTGTACTTCGGACAAAAGTCCGATGGATTTCTGTACACACGGTCAGACTTTGCACCATCGGACTTTTGTTTGTCCGTTTGCAGACCGAACATTTGTCTGATGAAAACCGAAAAAGTTTGTCCGATGGAGCGTACACACGGTCGGATCTTTTTGAAAAAATTGCTAATTTTGAAGTTTGTTGGCAAAAAGTCCGACCGTGTGTACGGGCCTTTACGCTGACCTAGAACAAACCTCGATCTAGCTATTTTTTCTTAATTGAAAAAAATAAATATATATATGTATATATATATTTTTTACATACTTTTGTTAGTTTATCTTTCTCCCCTGCAAGGGGAGAAATGCAATAACTTTTCTAAATTAGCCTAAAATGTTGCATAGAGAAGATCTAACCATGAAGAAAGGGTGTTGGGTACCTGAAGGGGTAATGGAGTAGTATAAAGTTGGGAACCTGGTGCAAAAAGATATCCACAACTTTTAAATATCACTGGTTCTAATTTAAAAGTCACCTAACCTTGTTAAACACATTACCAATACAATACTTGTAGTATGCTACTGCAAAGTTCCAGCAGATGCTTTTCTCAAAATAGAAATGTGACATAAGTAAACCTGAATCCCAGGCATTAGCAAACTGAAATGTGTCTTGCATGTTACCCAGAAAAAAAGTTTTTTTGCAACAAACATGCTACATTTAAGTGAATCTACATCACAACGTTAACGTGTATGTAAAGGCAAAACTTGTTTTTTAGTTATGGATAGCGTAATGAAGGGCCTTATGCCAAGTTTTTATTACTATGTTCTTGTTGGCAGATTCACCTCTCTATTTGTCCTTGGCCTAGTGTCATTGAGACAGAAAGTAATTACAACTGTCTAAGAAGTGCACTCCCATCAATTTGGGAGAAGGTAAATCTCCTCAGCAGTGATGGGAAACCCTAATCTTAAAGTTGTCATGAGGACAAGTGGAGAAATCTTTCAATGAGGACAGATGTTCTGGTGAGAACTGTCTGATGCCTTGTACACACGATCGGATTTCCGATGGAATAAAATCCTGTGGAAATTTTCAGTCGAAATTCTGATGAAGCTAACAGTCTTGCATACACACTTTCAGACTAAATTCCGACCGTCCAAAACGCGGTGACGTAAAACACTACGACGAGTCGAGAAAAATTAAGTTCAATGCTTCCGAGCATGCGTCGACTTGATTCTGAGCATGCGTGGATTTTTCTCCGATGGAATTCCACACAGACGATCGGAATTTCCCATCGGGAAAATGTAAAACATGTTCTATTTTCTTACTCCGATAAAAAAAGTCCGATGGGGTCCACACACGATCGGAATTCGTGAAGACATCCACAGCATATGTAATAACATAGGGAGTCCATCGGATTTTATTCCATCGGAAATCCGATCATGTGTACAAGGCATAAGAAATGCACTCCTCTCACTTTGGGGAGATTTTCTTTCACTTCCTGTTGCATCTCCAAGACAGGAAGTGAAGCTAAATTTCCCCAGAAGGACACAGGCAGCAAAAAAAAAAAACTGATAGTGGGCTTAATCTTTCCCTATTGTCTTTCCAAGACAAATAAATAGGAAAAGAAAATATTTGCTTTACTTACATTTTAATCAGTTATAGAGGTAACTGTATATATTCATGTAAATTCCTATTTTATGTCCTGCTGAAGCATTATACTATCTTATATTCTTTAAATAAAGAATGTATATATATTTTTTTAATTAATACATCTCAAAGCCCCCTATCCATTTTCATGAACATATTGAAAAGTACAGTAGTATAAAAAAATGTTGTAACCACTTTTTATTTCTTATAAAACTCCAGAATCTCTAGGTCTCATGGTCTCCAATGCCTCATACACCGGAGGATGACACCTCAATGGTACACTGCTCATGAGAAGTAAGACTATCAAGATGGGGGGCATGGATTGACCACCGGGTAACTAACCATGGACTGAATAGGAGCTGGTGGTTAAAAGCAACAGGAAAAGGAGGGCACTTTATTCTACTGAATAGTACTGGCTGATTACAGACTGGGGAGGAGGCATGGGCATTACAAAGGGAAAGGGGGAAGATATGCTAGCTACTTTGCAACAACATTATTTTTTCTTTGTTCTGAGTTCAGTTTTAAGTTCTAAATATATACTGTTGTAAACTTTGAGGATGATTTGCTCCACCGTTCCTGCTGCTGCAGAGATTGATGGGGGCTTGTTTTAAAGCTTAGCCACAGGTCCCCTTTAAGACTTATGGGAGTCTAACATAAACAAAGCCTAATAATATGACTTGATTAAGACTTTGATATGAATATAATGTAGATTAGATATATTGCATTAAAGCTATACAAATTATCAATGCTAATGTATTGTTGTACTATCATTATTTGCAATGTATTTTTCCTTTTGGCATAAACTCTATAATACATCAGGGAAGGGGGATTTCTCTTTGCTCTGCTCTTTGATCTGACCTGTGTGCTTTGTAATTCTTTAACATTTGCTTTAAGTTTTTGATGCTTCAGTACAGTAAATCAGATATGCGTCATTAGAGACCCAGTAAACAGACAGAACAAAGCTCTAAGTAAAATCCGTTTTTGTAGCTTTAGGGAATGAGTTGCTTAGTGTACTTTATATTTATATGGATTCACTTTTTTGTTCTTGGTTCATTCAAAATGAATAATTAATCTGTATTTTTTTTTTTAATTACCAATCTTCAAAAAGAAGATTGCACACAATGTATGAGAAATTATAGCAATGGTCTATTGTCCCAGTATAATAAAGATTTAAATTTAATCCCATGACAATTTTTAATCAATACTGCCTTAGAATGTTCTCTGGATCAAAAGAGAACATCCCCATGGGTGTAGGCTAAAATTGACATTTCTTGATCTATTTTGGGAAATATGTCCCCTTGGGCTAAAAAATTCCATGCATGTTAGTAATAACACTTACTTGTGCCAAGGGCAATGACAATAATGTTTTTATTATTATTATTATTATTATTATTATTGTTTGACAATATAAAGAGGAAATATGATGTTCAAAGTACAGTAATTGATACAAACCAACAACCTAATTTGTTTCTAATATATAGGCTACTTAGCACATGGCTCTGAACTGAGGGCAAGGTTCTAATACTTTAGATAGCACTGAGACATCTACTATGTGCCCCTTAGTAATCCTTGTGTTTAATAGATGTTTAACCTGGTAATAACTGGTAATAAATAAAATTCAAAGATCCCTGTTGGATAAGGTATGATATATATATATATATATATATATATATAATATATATATATATATATATCACACACAACAACTCTGTCCTTTTGTTTTTTACTATAGTGCAAAAAGTAAAGTGATAAAACATGTCAGCCAACAAGAAGCCATACTTCTATACTTCAGTAGCATAGCATTGCCAGACAAATGATTTCTTATGGTGCACACGGCTACTTGTACTAATGACAATAAATATGTTTGTTTAGCATAGATAGGTTACTATATACAGTATCTCACAAAAGTGAGTACACCCTTCACATTTTTGTAAATATTTTATTATATTTTTTCATGTGACAACACTGAAGAATTGACACTTTGCTACAATGTAAAGTAGTGAGTGCACAGCTTGTATAACAGTATACATTTGCTGTTCCCTTAAAAGAACTCAACACACAGCCATTAATGTCTAAACCACTGGCAACAAAAGTGAGTACACCCCTAATTGAAAATGTCCAAATTGGGCCCAAACTGTCAATATTTTGTGTGGCCACCATTATTTTCCAGCACTGCCTTATCCCTCTTGGGCATGGAGTTCACCAGAGCTTCACAGGTTGCCACTGGAGTCCTCTTCCACTCCTCCATGATGACATCAAAGAGCTGGTGGATGTTAGAGACCTTGTGCTCCTCCACCTTCCATTTGAGTATACCCCACAGATGCTCAATAGGGTTTAGGACTGGGGACATGCTTGACCAGTCCATCACCTTTACCCTCAGCTTTTTTAGCAAGGCAGTGGTGGTCTTGGAGATGTGTTTGGGGTCATTATCATGTTGGAATACTGCCCTGCAGCCCACTCATCGAAGAGAGGGGATCATGCTCTGCTTTAGTATGTCACAATACATGTTGGCATTCATGGTTTCCTCAATGAACTGTAGCTCCCCAGTGCCTGGCAGCACTCATGCAGCCCCAGACCAGGACACTCCCACCACCATGCTTGACCGTAGGCAAGACACACTTGTCTTTGTATTCCTCATCTGGTTGCTGCCACACACGCTTGACACCATCTGAACCAAACAAGTTTATCTTGGTCTCATCAGACCACAGAATACGGTTCCAGTAATCCATGTCCTTAGTCTGCAGCAAACTGTTTGCTGGCTTTTTTGTGCATCATCTTTAGAAGAGGCTTCCTTCTGGGATGACAGCCATGCAGACCAATTTGATGCAGTGTGCAGTGTATGGTCTGAACACTGACAGGCTGACCCCTTCAATCTCTGCAGCAATGCTGGCAGCACTCATACATCTACTTCCCAAAGACAACCTCTGGATATGATGCTGAGCACGTGCACTCAACTTCTTTGGTCGACCATGGCAGGCCTGTTCTGAGTGGATCCTGTCCTGTTAAACCGCTGTATAGTCTTGCCCATCGTTCTGCAGCTCAGTTTCAGGGTCTTGGCAATCTTCTTATAGCCTAGGCCATCTTTATGTAGAGCAACAATTCTTTTTGTTCAGATCCTCAGAGAGTTTTTTGCCATGAGGTGCCATGTTGGACTTCCAGTGACCAGTATGAGAGAGCGAGAGCAATAACACCAAATTTAACACACCTGTTTCCCATTCACAACTGAGACCTTGTAACACTAACGAGTCACATGACACCGGGGAGGGAAAATGGCTAATTGTACACTCACTACTTTATATTGTAGCAAAGTGTAATTTCTTCAGTGTTGTACATGAAAAGATATAATCAAATATTTACAAGATATGAGGAGTGTACTCACTTTTGTGAGATACTGTAGGTGACATAACATGTTACAGGCACAAATTATTGACAAACAAAAAGATGCAACATTGCCATTTCATGTAACATATTCTGAGGAAATGAATATGACCAGAGGCTTCATTCTTTCATCAAAACTATTTTAATTGACTCTTTTCTTCCTCCCACCCTGCGTTCTGCTTGTCTAAGCTACCCTGTCATAAATCCGAAGATATATACAGTCTGACTGCACAGCAACCAGTATAATAAACAGCACTTATCATACTGTTTGCAGGCAGTTCAATCCAACATGACTGTTGAATAATTAGAATGTATTGTGGCTACATTACAAAGGGTGTGCACGCAGTACTGGGAGGAATCCACAGGCTGCAAAGATCTACATTGCATGCTTTCCTCTATCTATCATTGCCTGCTGCTTCTAACAAACTGCTTATTTTATTGTTACCACCACTGTGGTGTGAAGACATCCACAGCATATGTAATAACATAGGGGAAAATTCTCAAACTCAAGGACTGGACAAGGGGCAAAGTGCCCAGGCTTGGCTCTTGTCTCAGGAATCACCAGCTGTATTCATAAATAACCTCATTATATCCCTCTCCTTATAAACAGCATGCTCCATGTACTCTGTGATGCCATGGTAAACTGATATGGACTGACAAACAACAATGGAACTAGGTTACATATACATTGGATCTTATGTGTTTGGTTTTCAGAGCAAGCCTATTTTTATGAATGTGTATAGGTTATACTACTATGGTCACGTGACCATTATGAATGCATATTGCATAGAACTCTCAGCCCTGAATAGGAAAATAATTCGTCAAATAGACATGATAGATAGATAGGCAGATAAACTGAACAATAAAATACTCAGTTTCAGGATTTCCCAGACTTCTAGAACAAAACAGTAGTCTCATCCACTGGCATTCCTGATTTGAATCAATAATTCTGCTACTCCAGAGAATTAAAGGGGGAAATAATTGAAACAAACCCAAGGCTGCACGGCGTTCTCCTAACCCACACTGTACTTGTTTCATGGTAAATAAGATATACCATGCCCAGAATCATATAAACCAATGGGTCTCATGTTCAAAACTGAAAGCAAACATGCCAAGTAAAGGTATTATTGAAGAGTCAACACAAAAGAAAGGAGCCTCAGTCTAGCTAGAGGACCGGAATGATAAAAAGCCAATATCAATTTCTAGCCATTAAATTATACTGGGGACATTTAATAGAAGGGTTAATGAGCAGGTCATTGTGATTTATCAACTCTAAGCTGTTGAAAACTCTGGAATAAAATCAAACAAATTCTTAGAAGCGAAAACAGACGGCGACTTTTTCCAAGTATCCAAGACAAAGTGATCAAAAAAAGAATATGGGGATTTTATTTTATTTTTGGGGGGCGAGGGGGATAAGCTGTGATCTCATTTTAAGCATGGTTATTGTGATCAATCAACACTCAGCTGTTGAAAACTCTGGAAAAAATTAATTCCTAGAAGCAAATATGGATAGCCAAAACACAGTGATCCAAAAAAGTAAAATAGGTCTCATTCTGTTTGGGGGGGGGGGGGATACTATGATCTCTTTTTAAGCATGGTTATTGTGATCTATCAACACTCAGCTGGTGAAAACTCTGGAAATAAATAAATTCCTAGAAGCAAATATGGATAGCCAGAACAAAGGGCTTGTTCTTGTTGGGGGGGGGGGGGTAAACTATGATCTCATGTTTGGGCATGGTTATGGTGATCTATCAACACTCAGCTGTTGAAAACTCTAGAATAAAATACATTTCTAGAAGTATACAGATAGCCAAGATAAGGTGATCATAAAAGTAAAATAGGGCCCATTCTGTTTGGGGGGGGGGGGCGGGGGGATAAACTATGATCTAATTTTTAAGCATGGTTATGATTATTTATCATCACTCAGCTGCTGAAAACTCTTGAATAAAATGAATTCACAGAAGCAAATATGAATAGCCAGGACAAAGTGATCATAAAAGAAAAATAGGGCTCATTTTGTTGGGGGGGGGGGGGTAAACTATGATCTAATTTTTCAGCATGGTTATGGTGATCTATCAACACTCAGCTATTGAAGACTCTGGAATAAAATTAGTTTCGATAAGCATACGATAGCCAAGACAAAGTGATCATAAAAGTAAAATAGGGCCCATTCTGTTTGGAGGGGGGGGGGGGGGATAAACTATGATCTAATTTTTAAGCATGATTATGATTATTTATCATAACTCAGCTGCTGAAAACTATTAAATAAAATGAATTCATGGAAGCAAATATGAATAGCCAAGACAAAGTGACCATGAAAGTAAAATAGGGCTAATTTTGTTTGTGGGGGGGGGGCTGGTAAACTATGATCTAATTTTTCAGCATGGGTTATGGTGATCTATCAACACTCAGCTATTGAAGACTCTGGAATAAAATTAGTTTCGATAAGCATACAGATAGCCAATACAAAGTGATCATAAAAGTAAAATAGGGCCCATTCTGTTTGGAGGGGGGGGGGATAAACTATGATCTAATTTTTAAGCATGGTTATGATTATTTATCATCACTCAGCTGCTGAAAACTCTTAAATAAAATGAATTCATGGAAGCAAATATGAATAGCCAAGACAAGGTGATCATAAAAGTAAGATAGCGCTCATTTTGTTTGGAGGGGATAAACTATGATCTCATTTTTAAGCAGGGTTTACTTCCAGAGAAGGAAATCACTGGGACTAGAACAGTTGAGTCCAATTTCTAGTCTATGAAAGAGATCAAGGAAGACCTTCTCCATTAACATTATCAGGAATCCTTCTCTACATTCACAATAAAAGAGAGGTCATGTCCATCAGTAAAGCTGGGGCTTACACCCTGGAATAACACATATTACAACCAGCAGGGATATTATGCAGGCTCATTCCCAACATCTCATTATTGGAAGACACAGCAGAAGGTTCATCTTAGAACTGCTTTGATTGATCGATTGGTTGATTGATTATAGGGTCCAGGTTCAGATACAGAAGCCATGTTCCTTCTTATAGGTGATCTAAAATAAAAGTGATCCTAAGCCCTTCATACACAGCAGGAATAATGAAAAATGATCGCATCTAACAGAAGCAATAGGAATCATCAGCCTAATGAAAGAGCAGCAATGACACCTTAGAAGCACTTTTCCCTGGTGGCTTATTGATGGGCACAGGACAGAACTCCTCCATCAAAGTTGATGGTAGTTGAATACCGATGGAAGGCTCTCCATAGTGACAGCGATCAGTCATCCTCCAGCATCAGCACCACCAACACGCAGCGTCGGAGGGAAGAGCTGGAAGGCAACAAGCATCTGAAGCGCAACAGGCGTCATTAGAAGAACTGGAAGATCTCTTACCTGGAGGAACTACCTGACGCCGCTGGAAGGGGAGGATGGCAGCGACAACATGCTGCTTGTGGTCTCCTAGATCTCCGACGTGTTGTGACAGATCGCAGGCGATGACCTGAGCTGTCACTGCTCTCCATCCATCCTGAGGATCGCAGGCTTCTCCCAGCAGCCAGTGCCCCTCCTGCTGCAGCCCAAGGGAGGAGAGACACCGGTGTGTGTGTGTATGTGTGTGTGGACTAGGCAGACAATGAACAAGCTGATCACACACACACACACACCCAGCACACACACCCAGCACAGTCACACTGTGGATCTGCTCAGCAACATTCAGCACTGAGGATGGGTTGGGTGCTGCTGATGTGGGTGGGTGTGATGGTGACTCTATACCAGTGTCATCTCTCTGGAGGCTTTCTGATTTTCAGGCATGACCCTCTCTTTCCAGCTAATCATCTCTTGGAAGCCATCAGAACCTTCTTCTCTATAGCAATCCCCCCCCCCCCTCTTTTTTTTTGCTTTCTCTCTCCCTCTCTGCTTTTGCCTGGCTGCTTTCTTACCAGTCACATCGCAGGAACCTGTCTGGCATAAATAATTCCTCCAGGTTGAAAAACAGCAGTGCTAAATTGTGAAATAGTTTCATGGAAGGGAGGGAGAGATAAATCATCTACGTGGTGTGCAGAATGGACTGTTTTAACCACTTAATAATAAATGCACCCATTTGCACAAAAAGACTAAAATGCATTTATTTATTTTTTTCTCTTTTTTGTTTTGCATCAGAGCTTGCAAAGCATCGTAACAGCGATTTGTGTGATGCGAAGGCTGCTGCAGACTATTCCTCCAGCCCCAGGTCTGCACAGAGGTATGGATCTGTAGTTAGATAGCTGGAGGAAAAAGAAATTGATCTACAAGTCCTGGGATCAGTGGGATGTGTTCCATTGGGAACTATAGGGGGAAACTGAAGCATAGACAACCTGGAGCAGCAGCTGTGCATGACAACCAGTCAGCTTCTATCTTCCACTTTCAAATTCTGAAGCTCAGGGCCTGGGACAAGGGGTGGGCAGAAGTGGCGGCTACCATGGGCACTGTAGTATCTTGTGAGATGGAAGGGTGGGGGGGGGGGGGTGCAGAAAGAAAATTGGAGAAGAGAGGATTTGTGTTGGGGGGGGGGGGGAGGAGAGGGTAAGAATTGTTCTAGGAGGGAAAATTAGGGGGGGGGGGGGTTGCTAGGAAAGGTGATTTGTGGGGATTTTTTTTCCTGGAAAGGGGATTTGGGGTGTTTGTATTAGAAGAGGTAATGTGGAATAGGGGGAGGGGATTTGTGCTAGGAGCGGAACATCTTTCTTTTGGGGGAGGGGGGGTTGTGCTGACGGGACTTGGGGAGACAGAGGATTTGAGCTGGGATGGGTGATGGGGGAGGCAAAGATTTTTCTGGGAGGAGGGATTTCAGCAGGAGGGGGAATTAAGTCTTAGGGGGTTAAGCATGCAGGTTAGGGCTCAATTATTATCCCTGGGTGGAGGGGATTTTTGCTAACACATGATGCTCGTATATCTTGGGGGGGCAGGGGGGGCAGTTTGGCATGTTTGCCCTGGTTGCATACAAACTGGCAGATTAACTATTAACTTTGTGTGTGCCCAAAACTCAGCAGAAATGCAGAGCCTGGATGCACACTATCTGAGTACAGTGTTGGTCAGAGGCATTACTCACATGTAACCGATCAGATGAGCATTTATATGCGAAACTTTTTTTTTCTTGTTTAACCACTTAACGACCGCCCACCGCCGATTTACGTCGGCAGAATGGCACGGACAGGCAGAATCACGTAGATCTACGTGATCGCCTTTGTGCAGTTGGGGGGTCCATCCGGACCCCCCTTCACTGCAGTGAGCGGCCGTTAAGTGTTCGGGAGCGATCAGGCATGAGGGGGCGGCCGCTCGATTCCGCCCCCCCCCCTCGCGATCGCTCCCGGCCAATGAAAATGCTTCCTCCGCCATGTGATGTAAACAAGGCTGGAGGAAGTGATGTCATCTCCCTCGCCGCGGTCTTTCCGTTCCCGGCGCCGAGCAGAGAAGAAGCAGGTTAGTGCACCAACAGTCCACTGACACGTAGGTACACATAGGCACACAAATCACCCCCCAGTCACCCCCAGATCACCCCCCAGGTCACCCCAAAGCCCCCAATCACAGTGTCACTGATTGCAGTGATCATTTATTTTACTGATCACTGCATTTAGTGTCATCTGTGATTGTAAAAAGATGCAGGGCAGTTAGGATTAGGCCCCTTTAGGTCCAGGGTAGCCCCCTAACCCCCCCTAATAAAGGTTTAACCCCTTGATCACCCCCCAGGTAACCCTTTCACCCCCTAACTTCAGCGTCACTAAGCGATTGTTTTTCCGATCGCTGTATTCGTGTCGCTGGTGTTTTAGATAGGCAGTTATTTTTTTTTAGGTTCGCCGCAGGTTTTTATTAGTGTCAGGTACCCCCATATATTATTTTAACCCCCTGATTGCCCCTAGAGTTAACCCTTTCACCAGTGATCGCCGTATAAGCGTCACTGGTGTCACTGGTTAGCCAGTAAGTTATTTAGTTATTTAGGTTACCCGTCAGGTTTTTATATAGTGTCAGGTACCCCCATATTTAACCTAATAAAGGTTTTAACCCCCTGATTGCCCCTAGTTAACCCTTTCACCAGTGATCACCATATAAAGGTTACGGGTGACGCTGGTTGATTAGTTTGCTTTTTATAGCATCAGGGCACCCGCCGTATATAACCCAATAAAGGTTTAACCCCCCTGATCGCCCGGCGGGTGAGATCAATTAGGTTTTAGCGCCAGAGAGGGTCTGCGTCGCCCCAGGCAGTGTTAGGTTAGTGACAGTAACGCTAACACCCACGCGCAAAGCATACACCCCCCTTAGTGGTATAGTATCTGATCAGATCTGATCAGATCTATACTAGCATCCCCAGCGGTTTAGGGTTCCCAAAAACGCAGTGTTAGCGGGATCAGCCCAGATACCTGCTAGCGCCTGCGTTTAGCCCCTCCGCCCAGCCCAGCCCACCCAAGTGCAGTATCGATCGATCACTGTCACTTACCCAACACAACACACATAACTGCAGCGTTCGCAGTGCTTGGTTTTTGGGGCCCTGTACGCGGCTAGGCTCCCAAAAAGTCCCACACATGTGGTATCCCCGTACTCAGGAAAAGCAGCAGAATGTATTTTGGGGTGCAATTCCACATATAACCATGGCATGTGTGAGCAATATATCATTTAGTGACAACTTTTTGTACATTTTTTTTTCTTTTTGTCATTATTCAATCATTTGGGACAAAAAAAAAAAATATTCAATGGGGTCAACATGCCTCTAAGCAAATAGCTTGGGGTGTCTACTTTCCAAAATGGGGTCATTTGGGGGGGTTTTGTGCCATCTTGGCATTTTATGGCCTTCAAAACTGTGATAGGTAGTGAGGAGTGAAATCAAAAATTTATGCCCTTAGAAACCTTGAAGGCGGTGCTTGGTTTTTGGGGTCCCGTACGCGGCTAGGCTCCCAAAAAGTCCCACACATGTGGTATCCCCGTACTCAGGAGAAGCAGCAGAATGTATTTTGGGGTGTAATTTCACATATGCCCATGGCATGTGTGAGCAATATATCATTTAGTGACAACTTTGTGCAAAAAAAAAAAAGTTTGTCATATTCCCGCAACTTGTGGCAAAATATAAAATATTCCATGGACTGAACATGCCTCTCAGTAAATAGCTTGGGGTGTCTACTTTCCAAAATTGGGTCATTTGGGGGGGTTTTGTGCTATTTTGGCATTTTATGGCCTTCGAAACTGTGATAGGTAGTGAGGAGTGAAATCAAAAATTTGCGCCCTTAGAAATCCTGAAGGCGGTGCTTGGTTTCCGGGGTCCCGTACGTGGCTAGGCTCCTAAAAAGTCCCACACATGTGGTATCCCCGTACTCAGGAGAAGCAGCAGAATGTATTTTGGGGTGCAATTCCACATATAACCATGGCATGTGTGAGCAATATATCATTTAGTGACAACTTTTTGTAATTTTTTATTTTTTTTTTGTCATTATTCAATCACTTGGGACAAAAAAAAAAAAATTCAATGGGCTCAAAATGCCTCTCAGCAATTTCCTTGGGGTGTCTACTTTCCAAAATGGGGTCATTTGGGGGGGTTATGTACTGCCCTGCCATTTTAGCACCTCAAGAAATGAGATAGGCAGTCATAAATTTAAAGCTGTGTAAATTTCAGAAAATGTACCCTAGTTTGTAAACGCTATAACTTTTGCGCAAACCAATAAATATACACTTATTGACATTTTTTTTACTAAAGACATGTGGCTGAATACATTTTGGCCTAAATGTATGACTAAAATTGAGTTTATTCGAATTTTCTTATAACAAAAAGTAGAAAATATCTTTTTTTTTCAA
The DNA here is from genome assembly GCA_029206835.1 of Rana muscosa. Classification (NCBI taxonomy): domain Eukaryota; kingdom Metazoa; phylum Chordata; class Amphibia; order Anura; family Ranidae; genus Rana; species Rana muscosa. The sequence goes on from CM055122.1 coordinate 142,954,821, forward strand.
AATTTTCGTTCTTTTTCCATTTATATCGCAAAAAATAAAAATCGCAGAGGCAATCAAATACCATTAAAAGAAAGCTCTATTTGTGGGAAGAAAAGGACGCAAATTTCATTTGGGTACAACATTGCATGTCCGCACAATTTACAGTTAAAGCAGCGCAGTGCCGAATCCCAAAAACAGGCTTGGTCCTAATGGTCCGAAATGGTCCGGGGCTTAAGTGGTTAAAAATAAGAAACATGTTATTTACCTGCTCTGTGCAATGGTTTTGCGCAGAGGAGCCCTGATCCTCCTCTTCTTAGGTCCCCCCACCGGCGCTCCTGGCCCCTCCCTCCTTGCTATTGGGGCACCCGAGCTAAGCCGCTGCTCTGTGAGTCCATTTAGACACACCCCCGCCCCCTCTCTCTCCTCATTGGCTCACTGACTTTGATTGACAGCAGCAGAAGCCAATGACCCCATGCTGCTGTCTCAGCCAATGAGAGGGAGAGTCCCCGGACAGCCGAGGTTCTTTTGCAACATCGCTGGATCAAGATGGAGCTCAGTTAAGTATTAGGGGACTGAGGGGGGCTGCTGCACCCAAAAGATTTTTTTTTATCTTAATGCATAGAATGCATTAAGATAAAAAACCTTCTGCCTTTAGAACCACTTTAAATGAATGAGAGGCTGATTGGTTACAATGCACAGCTGCACCAGATTTTGCACTCTCAAGTTTTAGTAAATGAACCCCAGTGTGTGCATGCAAAGTTTACAATAGAATTCTGTCAGCAGCCACTTCTGGCTGCTGCTAAACTGCCTTGTGAATGTAGCCTTATGCCGCGTACACACGATCATTTTTCCCGTCTGGAAAAATGACATTTTTTCCTTTGGACGAGAAAAACGATCGTCTGTGGGCTTTTTGCCGTTTTTCCCGACGGGAAAAACGGCATTAATCACGATGTGAAAAATTAGAACATGTTCTAATTTTTCTCATCGTTTTTTCCAGCATTTTTTTCCGCGGCAGTTTTCCCATAGGGAATCACTGCCACGGAGCCCACACACGGTCGTTTTTCTCGACAAAGAAAAAAATGACGGGAAAAACGGTCGTGTGTGGGGGAACATGCCGTTCCCTCGTTTTTCATTTTTTTTCATGTCGTGATTCACGGCGGTGTTTTCACCGCCGTGAATCATGATCGTGTGTACGCGGCATAACTGAGCAAAATGAAGACAGAAGCTGATTGGATGACATGCACAGCTGCTATAGATTCTGGCTGCTCTGTGAGTCCCTCTGCCATGATGGCAGATGAGGCATGTCATTTTTGTTTTATTCATAGAATCGATCATGAAGGGATATGTGATTGGATGACATGGCTGTGTGGGCGGGGCCATTTACATCCAAGTCAAATTAAGGAATCTACAGAATGCTGCAAGGAAAAGCATTCTGCGATTCAGGTAAAAGGGGATCAGTTTGAGGGTGGGAGGCTGCGAAATGGTACCATGTTCCATGTTACACCCTAAAAATGGGTGTAACATAAAGCATGATAAAAAGATGGAATTAGCTTTTGAGAGAAACAATAGAGAAATTATTCATTTTGCAGTAAGGAATTAGCCTGTTGAGAGCACTGTACATTAACATTGGAAATTAGGACCATTTTTTTATGAAGACTTGGCTTGACTTGTCTGTTCATATATTGCCTGAAATGATATGTATTCCTGCTATTAAAGCAAGCTCATAGGTTTTTTGGGGATATGTGTTTGGAATAAGCACAGCAGTGGTAGGGCTTCAAACCTATGGGCCCCTATAGAAATGTTGGCCTATGGTCTATCTATTTTATTAGGCATCCCTCCTAAAGGACCTATGCAACATCACCAAAATCTATTTAACACAGCTTTTAAGATCAGTTCAAGAAGAACTCTCATGAACATTTTAAACTTGTATTTATTTTCTTAGGGGGCCAAGTGCAAATAGCATGTGGTCCCATTCTAATAGGCAGCACTGCTGCAGATTAAAAGCACTTCTTTATTTTTGTTAATGCTGACTGTAGATCCAACTCAGTCTAAAACCCGATTTATGGGTGTTCACGTGGGGGGAGGTACAGCAAGCACTGAGCCCCCAGCCCGCTCTGAGCTGATAAAAATTCCTCCCTCCTACCACTACAATCCTCCCCATTGACAAGTTCCCCACTCCCTGAATTGTACACACTGGACCTTCGCAAGTTGTTGCTGGTAAGTTCCCCCAGTCCACTATCTGCTGGTGAGTTCCCTCATCTCCAGTGGTAGCAGCTCTACAGTGCCAGCAACATATACTTGCAGGATGGGAAGAAATCGGCCTGTGCAGAGAGAGGAAGGTGGGCGCTAGAGAGGTGACATGCTCCATCTGATGCCATTATTAGGGATGAGCCGAACACCCCCCCCGGTTCGGTTCGCACCAGAACCTTCGAACGGACCGAAAGTTTGCGCGAACGCTAGAACCCTATTAAATACAATGGACGCGAATGTTCGAAATCTGAAGTGCTAATTATAATGACTAATATGCATGTTATTGTCCTAAAAAGGGTTTGGGGACCCGGGTTCTCCCCCAGGGGACATGTATCAAAGCACAACTTAGTTTTAAAAACGGACATTTTTCGGGAGCAGTCACTAAAGTATGCCTGTGAAGTGGCATGTGTTTCCTGTGTTTAGAACTGTCCCTGCACAAAATGACATTTCTAAAGGAAAAAAAGCCATTTAAAACTGCTTGCGGCTTTAATGTCATGTCTGGTCCCGGTAATATGGATGAAAATCTTTGAGAAAAATGGCATGGCTTCCCCACTAGCATCCCCCCCCCTTACCCCAGCCCATTACCAGCCCCTTTGGGTCTTGTATGCATATTAAGGGGAACCCCGCACACAAAATAAAAAAGGCCCTATATACTCTGAACAGCAGTATGCAGACGGTGCAAACAAGACAGGGACTGTAGGTTTGTTCTTAAGTAGAATCTGTTTGTAATTTTGAACACGTACATTGTTTAAGTGTAGCTCCAGCCAAAAAAATCTATTTTTAAGCTTTTTGGAAAACATAGGGAAGGGTTATCACCCCTGTAACATTTGTTTTGCTGTCTGTGCCCCTTGTTCAGAACATTTCACCTCACTTTCCGTCCCAATGACAAATGTTTTTGAAAAGTGGGTTTTTTATTGAAACAAGGATTGGTGATAAAGCATCAGTAGAGAGGAGACACCTTTTTCCCATATTAACTCTTACAGGAGAGAATTTCCCTTCCTAGGGGTAGATTTCCCCTCACTTTCTGTTGTCTCCTTCCGTTTGCAAGTAGGAGTCGTTTGTAAGTTGGATGTTTGAAAGTAGGGGCCTGCTGTATATACTCTGCTGAAATTTGCCCCTTAAATGTTGGTGTTGCCACAACACTGTGAGCCCCCACAGTTATTCTTGGTGGGCGCTGGAACGCCCTGCTGTGAACTATTATATCAGGAATTGTATTTACATGCCATTGTTGAACAGTGGTAGGAAAAATTGAGCCTTTGGTGGTGGTGCTGGTGCCACAACACTGTAAGCCCTCACAGTTACTCTTGGTGGGCGCATGAATGGGCCCTGCTGTAAATTATTAGATCAAGAATTGTAATTGCATGGCCCTGTTGAACAGGGGCTGAAAAATTGGGCCTTTGATGGTGGTGGTGGTGGCGGTGGTGTTGTCACAACACTGTAAGCCCTCACAGTTACTCTTGGTGGGCGCATAAATGGGCCCTGCTGTGAATTATTAGATCAAGAATTGTAATTACATGCCCCTGTTAAACATGGGCAGAAAAATTGGGCCTTAGGCACTGGTGCCACAACACTGCAACCCCTCACAGATACTGTACTTGGAGCACAGCAATGAGCCCTGTTGCAAAGTATTGCATCAAAAATTTTAATTACACGCCCCTGTTAAACAGGGGCAGAAAAATTGGGGCTTAGGCACTGGTGCCCCAACACTGCAACCCCTCACAGATACTGAACTTGGAGCACAGCAATGAGCCCTGTTGCAAAGTATTGCATCAAAAATTGTAATTACACGCCCCTGTTATACAGGGGCAGAAAAATTGGGCCTTAGGCACTGGTGCTGGTGTCACGACACTGCAACCTCTCCCAGATACTCTAGTTGGAGTGCAGGAATGAGCCCTGCTGAAAAGCATTGCATCAAAAATTGTAATTACATGCCCCTGTTAAACAGGGGCTGAAAAATTGGGCCTTAGCCACTGGTGGCGGCACCCAGAAACAAAAAAGTTCTTCCAAGCTATCATCAAGAATCGGATCATTGAGGAGGAGGAGGATAGTCAGCCAACATAACAGGACAGTCACTCAGCATCAGCATCAGTCTTGAAGGGATTTGACACTTGAAAATAAATTATTCTGTTATATCAGCTTCAGGTGCTTGGTAGCTGGTGGTGATCCAAGACTGGTTCATCTTTATGAAGGTCAGTCGATCAACCGAGTCGGTGGACAGGCGCACCCTGTGATCCGTGACAAAGCATCCAGCAGCACTGAATGTGCGTTCCGAAAGAACGCTGGATGCAGGACACGCCAGTAGCTCAATTGCATACTGTGCAAGCTCTGGCCAGTGATCCATCCTCAACACCCAGTAAGCCAGAGGATTTTCGGTGGGAAAGGTGTCCAAGTCTGACCTTGTCCCTAGGTATTCCTGCACCATGTATTTCAGACGCTGGCGATGCTTGCTGGAACCGATCATACCTTGGGGCTGCGGACTAAAAAATTGTCTGAACGCAGCGGTCAAACGGCCACCTTCTCCACCGCTCCTTCTGCTACTGACCGAAGCCTCAGCAACTCGTTGTCCAGGACCAGGAGTTTGTAACCTCCCAGTCTCTAGGAACGCGTTGCACAGACCTTTCTGCAAGGCCTCCCGGAGATGTCTCATCCTCTGCTCCCTCTGCGACGGTAAGATAAGGTCCGCAACCTTACCCTTGTACCGTGGATCAAGGAGAGTGGCCAGCCAGTAATGGTCCCTCTCCTTGATCCGAAGAATACGAGGATCCTTCCGCAGACTTTGCAGGATCAGGGAGGCCATGCAGCGTAGGTTAGCTGAGGCATTCGGTCCGGAGTCCTCTGGGTCACTAAAGACAACATGATCCGCAGCCACCTCCTCCCAGCCATGTACAAGTCCACAGGGTTTGTTGGGACTGTAAATCATCCCTAAAAGACTGCTGCTGTTGATGCTGCTGAGTGCCAGGCTCCACCTCCATGCTGACACAATCCTCCTACTCCTCCTCCTCGTCCTCTTCCTGTGCGATGGGTGGGACAGAAGGAACACTGTCTGGGTAAAGGGGGCCTTGAGAGGCAAGGAAGTCCTCCTCTTCCTGCGTCTGTTCTGTCTCAAGTGCCCTATCCATTATTCCACGCAGCGTATGCTCCAACAGGTGGACAAGAGGTACAGTGTCACTGATGCATGCACTGTCACTGCTCACCATCCTCTTGGCCTCCTCAAATGGTGCCAGGACAGTGCATGCATCCCTGATCATGCCCCACTGGCGTGGTGAAAAAAAAACAGAGCTCCCCTGACCCTGTCCTGGTGCCGTAGTCGCACAGGTACTCATTGATGGCCCTCTGCTGCGTGTGCAGCCGCTGCAGTATGGCCAACGTTGAGTTCCACCTGGTGGGCATGTCACATATAAGGCGGTTCTTGGGCAGGTTCAACTCCTTTTGCAGTTCAGCCAGCCAAGCACTGGCATTATATGATCTGCGGAAATGCACACAGACTTTCCTGGCCTGCCTAAGGACATCCTGTAAGCCCAGGTACCTGCCCAAGAACCGCTGCACCACCAGGTTAAGGACGTGAGCCACACAGGGCACATGGGTCAGTTGTCCCTGTCGGAGGGCGGAGAGGAGGTTGGTGCCATTGTCGCAAACCACCATTCCTGGCTTATGCTGGCGTGGCGTCAACCACCTCTCGGCCTGCCCCTGAAGAGCAGACAGAACATCTGCCCCAGTGTGGCTCCTGTCCCCCAAACACACCAGCGCAAGCACGGCATGGCATCTTTTTGTCTGCGTACTTGCGTAGCCCCTTGAACGCCTACGGAGCACCGCTGGTTCCGAGGACAAAGCACAGGAAGAGGCCATGGAGGAAGAAGAAGAGGAGGGGGTGGAGGAGAGAGGTGTGTCACAACAACCAGTAGTAGCATTTTGGAGGCGTGGCGGCGGAACAACCTCCAACACTACTGCACCTTGTCCTGCATCCTTCCCAGCTGCCAAAAGAGTGACCCAATGGGTCGTGAAAGAAAGGTAACGTCCCTGTCCATGCCTGCTGGACCATGAGTCAGCGGTAATATGCACCTTACCGCTGACCGCCCTGTCCAGCGAGGCATGGAAATTGGCTTCCACATGCCGGTAGAGAGCCGGAATTGCCTTCCGTGAGAAAAAGTGGCGTTTGGGAACCTGCCACTGAGGAACCGCACATTGCACAAACTCACGGAAGGGGGCCAAGTCTACCAACTGAAAAGGTAGCAGTTGAATTGCTAGCAATTTAGCCAAGCTAGCATTCAACCGCTGGGCATGTGGATGGCTGGGAGTGAACTTCTTTTGATGGTCCAGCAGCTGGGGCAGGGAAATTTGCCTGCTAGAATCGGACATCTGTGTACTGCTAGCAGAGTGCCCGTAAGTACTTGGCTGTGACACCTAATTCTACACCTTCATTCCTCTCAGTGCAGGTTTCAGAGAGAACTGAAGGTATAGTGGGGTTGGAGATCCCAGCTGATGAGGAGCAAGGAGAGGTCCGCTTTGTTCTTTGGTGTGTGTCTTTATGATACGCTTGCCAACGAGCTGCATGGCAGGTCAACATATGTCTGGTCAAGCATGTGATGACCAAGCGGCTGATGTTTTTGCCACGCGAGATACGCTTCAGACATATGTTGCAAACAGCAGCGGTGCGATCTGATGCACTCGACTCAAAAAAGGCCCACACCAAAGAACTTTTGGAATAACGGGCAGAGGCAACGCCCTGCACAGGCGGAGCTCTGCGGTGTGATTCAGTCGGTGTGCTGCCCTTACGCTGGCCCCCCGAGGGCATCCTGCCTCTTTTGAGATGTGCCTCCTCCTCATCCTCCTCCTCCTCCTCTCTCCTATCAGGCACCCACGTGGAGTCAGTGACCTCATCATCCCCTCCCTCCTCATCACTGGAGCCAATCTGGCAGTATTCTGCAGCTGCTGGAACATGACTGCCAGATTGCTGTCCTTGAGCATCCCCTCTCTCTGCTCTCACGCTACTGCCTTGCTCTAGCTGGGTATCATCATCAGACCCTTCGAAACGCTGGGCATCCTCCTGGAGCATGTACCCAACACTGTGCTCAAACAGTTCGGGGGACTCCTCAGGAGGACACGGTGGGTCTAGGGAAGGAGTGACTGATGATGACATTGATACGAGGGAAGAGGACGCTTTGGCAGCTTCTTTGCCAGTACCCTGAGCCTGGGTGAGAGAGGATGAGGAGGATGAGGAGGGCTTGGTCATCCACTCTACCAAGTCTTCGGCATGATGCGGCTCAACATGTCCAGCTGCCGAAAAGAAGGACAAGCGTGTCCCATGGTCACGTGCTGATGATGATGCACCGCGTCCACGACCAGCACTGTTGTCTCTAGACACATAGGCTGCTTGCCCTCTTTTATTGGCTCCTGACTGTCTGCCTCTTCTTGTTTGCCTTCCAGACATTCTAATGGCCTGCAGGGAGATGGGAAAACCAGCAATAAGGGGTAGCTTCAGGTGTATACTGTGCAGGAGGCACACTACGCCCGCTGTAAGTGCTGCAGATACCTGCCTGTGTTACACAACAGGAAAACACAGCAATAAGGGCTATCTTCAGGTGTATATTTTGCAGGAAGCACACTACGCCCGCTGTAAGTGCTGCAGATGCCTGTTAGTGTAACACAAGAGAAAAAAAACACGAGCAATAAGGGCTAGCTTCAGGTGTATAATGTGCAGGAGGCACACTACGCCCGCTGTAAGTGCTGCAGATGCCTGCCTGTGTTACACAACAGGAAAACACAGCAATAAGGGCTAGTTTCAGGTGTATATTTTGCAGGAAGCACACTACGCCCGCTGTAAGTGCTGAAGATGCCTGTTAGTGTAACACAAAAGAAAAAAAAAACACGAGCAATAAGGGCTAGCTTCAGGTGTATAATGTGCAGGAGGCACACTACGCCCGCTGTAAGTGCTGCAGATGCCTGCCTGTGTTACACAACAGGAAAACACAGCAATAAGGGCTAGCTTCAGGTGTATATTTTGCAGGAAGCACACTATGCCCGCTGTAAGTGTTGCAGATGCCTGTTAGTGTAACACAAAACAAAAAAAACACGAGCAATAAGGGCTAGCTTCAGGTGTATACTGTGCAGGAGGCACACTACGCCCGCTGTAAGTGCTGCAGATGCCTGCCTGTGTTACACAACAGGAAAACACAGCAATAAGGGCTAGCTTCAGGTGTATATTTTGCAGGAAGCACACTACGCCCGCTGTAAGTGCTGCAGATGCCTGTTAGTGTAATGCCGCGTACACACGATCGATTTTTTCGACGGTGAAAACACTGTCAAGAAAATCGACGTGAAAAACGAGGAACAGCTTGTTCCCCCCACACGCGGTCGTTTTAAATTTAATTTTTTTTTTGGTCGGAAAAAACGACCGTGTGTGGGCTCCGCGGCAGTGTTTCCTTATGGGAAAACTGCCGCGGAAAAAAACGACGGGAATCACGATGAGAAAAATTAGAGCATGTTCTAATTTTCCTTGTCGTGATTAATGCAGTTTTTCCCGTCGAGAAAAACGACAAAAAGCCCACAGACAATCGTTTTTCTCGTCCAAAGGAAAAAATGACATTTTTCTCTACGGGAAAAACGGTTGTGTGTACGCGGCATAACACTAAAGAAATAAACCACGAGCAATAAGGGCTAGCTTCAGGTGTATAATGTGCAGGAGGCACACTACGCCCGCTGTAAGTGCTGCAGATGCCTGCCTGTGTTACACAACAGGAAAACACAGCAATAAGGGCTAGCTTCAGGTGTATATTTTGCAGGAAGCACACTACGCCCGCTGTAAGTGCTGCAGATGCCTGCCTGTGTTACACAACAGGAAAACACAGCAAAAAGGGCTAGCTTCAGGTGTATACTGTGCAGGAGGCTTAGCAAAAATGACACTGACACTGTCCCCTGCCTATCCTTCTCTCTCCCTGCACACAAGGTTTAGCAAAGAATATCACTGACACTGTCCCTGCCTATCCTTCTCTCTCCCTGCACACAAGGTTTAGCAAAGAATATCACTGACACTGTCCCTGCCTATCCTTCTCTCTCCCTGCACACAAGTTAAATGAACAAATAGCACTGACACTGTCCCTGCTTATCCTTCTCTCTCCCTGAACCGGAACACACTACACAAGGCCGCCACACTGGCGGCCTTTTATAGTGTGGGGTGTGTACTAAATCCCCCTGAGCTATAATTGGCCACAGGCATCCTGCCTGTGGCCAATTATGGCTCTCCTCGCTGCCGGTGCTGTGATTGGCCAAGCATGTGGGGTCACAGTGCATGCTTGGCCAATCACAGCGCCTGGATTGCACTGCGATTGCGTAGTGCATTGTAGGCCGTTCGTGTCACTCGAATTGGGCGCGAAGGGCCCAAATCGTTCGATCATCGTCGAACGATCGAAAAAAGCCGATGTTCGAGTCGAACGTATGTTCGACTCCAACACCGAGCTCATCCCTAGCCATTATCACCAACACATTCATGTGACAGGTCATGTCCTGGGCTGCATTTCCTAGTGGCTGCCAGCAGAGGGCTCTCCGGTCACAATCCAGTTCAGTATAGTAATGTTACAAAGTTCCATTGGTGTACACTGCTACAGCTGGTTCACACCACCCTTTCTGCATTTCAGATCCATTTTTGCATATGCATTTACAAGCATTTTGGATGCGTTTTGGATTTTCTGTGTATTCCAGTGTGTTTTTTTTTCCTTTTTTTTATATTGGCACTTGAAAAATCTCAAGATAATGTGCATTCCAGTGCATTTTTGATGCATTCACATGCGTTCCGGTGTGTCTTCATGCTTCTTGCTGCATTCTAGATGTGATACAGAAAAATGCAACTTTTGTTGACTGCATTTGAACTGATTACACAGGTGTGAACTTTGGCCATTGGAATACTGTACATGGAAAACATTGTGCACGCATTTTTTTTGCATATTAAAAATGCACTGGACTGCATCTGGTGTGAACCAGCCCTTATTGATTTAATTAGCAATAGGGCACCGCCCCCCCCCCAATTAAAACTCTTCTGGAAGCTGAATAACTCAGCTGTTCCGGCCCTGGACCCTTTTGTAGTGCTGGCTAACTGACTCCAGGACCAGACGTGTACTGCAAGTCACCAACACAAAGAAGAGTAAGGTGGCAAATATTCCATATGCTTAACTCCTAGAAAAATGTCTACACAAGCCAAGAGGAGAGGGACCTGATAGACCATGTGATATTTTATTTATTACAGGTATTTATATAGCACTGACAATTTATGCAGTTCTTTACTTGTATGTTATACATTCATATCCGTCCCTGCCTTTAAGGAGCTTATAATCTAAGGTCACTACTTCACATGCATGCATACCTATACCCATACCCATACTAGTGCCAGATTACCTACCAGATGTCTTTAAAGTGTGGGAGGAAGCCCATGTAGGCACAGGGAGAACATGAAGACTCCATGCAGGTAGTTCCATGATTGGGAGTTGATTCAATGACCCTAGTGCTGCAAAATGGCAGAGATAATCACTTACTCATTGTGCTGCCCCTGATATTAGCATGTAACATCATCAATAACCCTGGACACATCTGGGAGCAGATAAACTATTCCCCTCTCTCCTCCTGCTTTGGCCAAACATAGAAATGTTGCTAAGATAGATTACTCTGAAGCCGTTCAGGCCAGGGCCAGGGACAACTGCTTCTGGCCAAACATAGAAATGTTGCTAAGATAGATTACTCTGAAGCCGTTCAGGCCAGGGCCAGGGACAACATTAATAAAGCAAGAAAGAAATCAGGGACACCTTCTTTTAACCGGTGACAAAGCCACAGACACTTCCCTTAGGGACAGCCCCTTAAAATTGGGGACTATCCCCTAAAAACCAGGGGCATCTGATCTCCCTAACTATGAATAAACAAACAATCAGTGCTGTAGGGCTGTATGATAGAGCTTACACCTGCTAGTAAACATACATTGCACCTGCAGCTCCATACCTCCCAATCATCCCGGATTGGGCGGGACTTTCCCGCTTTGAAACCTTTGTCCCGCTATCCCGCCATACAGGTGATTTGTCCCGCATAATGTTATTGACTACAAGCTAATTTTTCTCTCAATAGGACCTGCAGCAGTGTGCACATCCAGTACAGCCAGGGATTGGCTAGCAAGTCAGCTGGATGTGCACTGTGCAGCCCCAGTGACAGACTAGAATGAAAAGAGGGTAAAATGTCTGATTCCCGATGGGGTACCTCCTGCATATGCTGATGGGTTGATTCGTTCAATCCAGTGACAGACTACACCTGTCCGAAGGAGAGTGTGATGTCGGGTAGGGGCGGGACTGCTACCCAGACCCGCCCCTCTGTCAAACCAGTGCATAGCGAAAGAGTCGGTGACACGACACCGGCATTCATACATTGCTGGCCAGAACAGAGTTGCAGAGGGTCAGAACCCGCTGTCTATTCCTCTCCTGCAGGGTTTTTTCAGCCTCCATTAGCCCTGCACCCACAGGCAGCTCCACACTTTCACTTAAACACAGAAGCCTGGCTTCTGTAGTTGAAAGTGAAAGTAACAGCTCGGCTCCTTCAACAACCACTCTGCTCAGCACTAGAGAAAGGCTGACTGCAACATGTTTGAGGAGGGAGGAGGGGGTGAGCTGCCCCTTATTTCCTTCCTGCTCCAGGAGTCCAGGAGCCGAAAATACCCAGTGCACTGAAAGGAGAAGAAAGCTGTGGCTGCACTGGATAGAAGACATCTACAGAAAGGTGCTACTTTTACAAAAGTGTGTGTGGTGTGTGTGTGGAGTGTGTGTGATGTGTGTGTGATGTGTGTGATGTGTGATGTGTGTGATGTGTGTGCGTGTGATGTGTGGTGGGTGTGTGGAGTGTGTGCGTGATGTGTGTGTGTGGTGGGTGTGTGATGTGTGTGTGTGTGGGGTGTGTTATGTATGTATGTGTGTGTGTTATATGTATGTATGCGTGTGTGTGGTATGTTTGTATGTGTGTGTGGTGTGTGTGTTATGTATGTGTGGGTGTGGGTGTGTGTGTGGTGTGTGTACAGTATGTGTGTGTGTGGTGTGTGTTATGTGTGTAGGGAGGGGGGGTTCAGAGGTTATAGTTGAGGAGAAGGGCAATAGTGAGATGTGGATGGATGACTGCACTCTGTACCTAGCGCTCTTGAACCCTTGCACTCTGTACGTAACGCACTCCAGAACCATGCACTGTGCCTAACACTCTCCTGCACTCTGTACATAGCACACGCCAAACCCTGCACTCTATATGTTACTCCAGAACCCTGCACATAACACACTCCTGAGCCCTGCACTCTGTAAATAACACACTCCTGAATCCTTCCACACTTTGTGTAACGCATACTTATATAGTTTATGCCAAATCATTTGTAATGGAAGTGTAGCGGGGTCCTCAATTTAGTGGGGTACACTTGGGGAGTAGTGTGACCCAAGTGTGTAATTATGTTAGGGTTCAGACCCCTTTTTCTTATTCGTAGAGGATTGGGTGGTGTAATATTCTCTTCGACCAGTAGGTGTCAGTGTACCTACTGGCTCGGGGTAGAAGCACTACCGCAGTGCTACCCTTCTTTGTCCCTTCCTGGAGATGGTACGGCCGGGGCGGGGAACCCGCCGTGGTATCGACGGGAGGAGATAAAAGGGGGAGACGCCCTCGCCACGAGGTCTTTTTCCGGGGGATCATCTCTTCACGCACCCAGGCACCTTAGGCCTGGGTGCGGGCGGTTCAAGGTCCCGGCCTAGGCACCCTAGGCCTGGCCGGGATGAAGATGGAGTCCATCCCAGACACCTTCAGCCTGGGATGAGGTACTATTGAGGAGGCCTGGGACCCGGTGACTCCGACTGGGTCCCGCGAGGGTGGAGTTGCTCCAGGGCGCCCCTCGCGAGGGGACCCGCATGTGAGGTGAGGAGGCTGGGGAGGTCACTCGTTCGAAGACCCGGTGTAGTGTCAACCCGGTGACGGATGGGCCTGCAGTAACTCCCTTAGAGGACATCTTCCCCTGATAGAGGCCCGCAGCGCAACGGAGGTATTCATGTCAAGACTCCTACAACCCTTGGTTATAGCATAGGGGGTGTAGGGACCCAGATCAGTATAGTGCCTCGACCTGCTCATTCCACCGTATCATGCCATTGCATTGCCTTGTAACTGAAGATACGAAATAAATCTAACCGTTGGACATTGATCGGTGTATGGACTCTGTTAATGGGAGCAAAGGGAGGTTTCTGCACGACAGACTCGGTATATGTTCAGGACACCAGCCCGAGGAAACATTAGGTATTGGCCTTCACCTCGCCCGCAAGTAGTGGGGAGGACATGGGCCGTAGCGCACCCTCACCCCTGTCGCGTGACATACCCCTAGGCTAAAGAGGACAGGGTGAGGGGGTGGCCGCTACACGTGGGGGCTCGTCCGGGATATCGTGTGTCTTGGCGATGGAACTGAGAGCGTCTGTGTTTGAACTTTGCTGCCCGGAGGAGTTCCGAGCGGGTCGGCCATGTGATTGGCCAGAGTGCATCCCTGCTCGGAGTTGTGGACATAACCCTAAGTCGGGAAAGGCCCACGCAGAGGAGCGTAGAAAGGGAAAGGTCCAGCCGTGTGAAGTACTACATGTGGGGACTGTTAATGCACTGCGCCACAAGGCACCCCATGACTGTACAATTCATGGGCGGAGGCTGGCGGAAGCCCGCGAAAACTTACAAGTTGTGGGAGGAGTCTGGCCACGTGTGGAGATACACGTGGAGACTCCGGCGTGTGGTCAGCGCGTGATGGAACAGCAAGTGGTCGGGATGGCCTCAAGCTCCCCGTGGATACCGGTACCTTACCCCACGAAGATGACTGCATTTGCTGCTCCCCTGACAGACACGGGGATAAGACTTAGGCCCCGAGGACAGTTGGCTCTGTATTCATGAAGAGACACGGAGGCTCTCGGTGTGATCTGTCCCGGATGCTCGGGACTGGTGGTCCAACTAAAGCCATTCAGGCGATGTGAGGCATGCAAGGAGTTCCTTTTTGAGCTTGAACCATACACGGAAAGGCCCCGGGCCCTACGCCTCAACTGCATCACAGGAACCGCCACTCCGGAGGGAGAGATCCAGGCCTCTGCGGAGGTCCCCGTACGCGTTGACCAGGGCGAAGTGACTGCCCAACCAGAGATTGAGAGAGAAAAATCCGAAGACACTGCTTCGGTCACCACAGACTCCCTGCTGCCACCCCCGAAGAGGAAGATAGGCCTGGTGCAGGCCTCCTGTGGTCGTGGTCGAGCTTCACCCCGCCGCTTGCCTGGCCTGGATGGCGCCGGTAGAGAAGAGAGTCCCGGACATCCCAGTTCTTCAGTAGGTCCAGGTGAGCTAGGGGCTGGGACTGCGGTGTTGGTTGGAGGTGTCGGGAGTTCACAGCCGGTGGAGCCCGAAAGGGAAGGTAGCCTTCCGTCTACTAGAGACTACCTTCCCGCCGAGATGTATGACACCTCCGACTTAGAGTCGTTGTCAGACTGTGGGGATGACGGGGAAATAGACGAGCTGTTTCAACGGAAGGGCTGGGACAGACGCCCGCTACCTGTGCTGAGTAAACCACAGGATTCCCCCATGTCCATAGAAGATAATACGCTCCAGGCGCAGACCCCGGAGTTCCAGAGGAAATCTAACCCTTCGACCAACTTTCCTCACTCAACTACATCATCCGCTTTGATGGTGAGGACGTAGCGTGCTTCGTTGCGGGCACCAAAGACAAAGCAACCTGAGATGGTGAAGGTACCTCGGCACCCGGAGGCCATCGTACAGCCAGGAGAAGGTGAGCGAGATGTGATGCCGCCCCTAGCCAGATTGCAGAGACTTTTCTCCCAGAGAGTCGCCCGTGAATATGGGTGGGAGTACCCCTACTTGCCTCGGGACTTATTGTATGAAGTCGAGGTCCTGCGACCAAGGTGGTATGACGAGTTTGTATGGGAAAAGCTTAAAGTACCCCATGCCAGGCGATACCTGTCATGTTCGCCGCCTGTGTCTAAAAAGTTCAAGGACTGCAGAGCTGATTGGAGACTTGGGCGCCATATTCATGCTGATAAGGTGCTCATCTGTAGGAAAGAAGGAGAGGATGTCGAGTATTCAGTGGAAGTGTTTGACGGGCACCTGAAGCCTCTGTTTCTGCCGGATCCAAGGTTATACTTATAGGAGGAGTGAGCTCCTATCTTGTTGCTGTTGAAACTTTCTGGATGAGACATTCCCAGACGCCTAGAACTGTGCCCTACTTTTGTTTTGATTTGGGCTTTTCTTTTACTCACTGGAGACTTGGGATCTGTTGTGTTTTTTTTTCTCCCTTTTCTTCATGTGCCAAAGGCAGAGACTTTTGGGGTAGAGTCAGAGTAGGAAAGCAGGAAGAATGAAGATCTCACCAAGTGTCATTACCGCAGCTCTGTCACCAGGTGGCAGTGTTGCGCAACGAATGTTTGAAAATTTTACATATGCATTACTTGCTTATTGGAGTGAGCGGGTCTCTCGGCCGACAGACCCACTCATGCCAAGTTAACACAGAGTGTTAGGATGTGTTTTCTTTTTGTTGTTTCCCTTCTGCAGGAGATTCATCGGTCAAGACTACTGAGAGTGGGGTGGTTCTTAGACAGCGATGGGAGGGATTGTACATGTGCACAGAACGGATGTTTTATACAAATGTTTATCGTTTTATATTTCCCCTTTTCCTTTTGAGCAGGTCCTGCTACATTTAGTATCCAGAAATTTGAGGGATAGCCTCTGGGGCCCACTTCATGTCACCACTCTTTGGGAGACATGGGTGTGCACCTGACGCTGGGGACCAGCATCAAATCACAGGGGGGAGTGTGTAGCGGGGTCCTCAATTTAGTGGGGTACACTTGGGGAGTAGTGTGACCCAAGTGTGTAATTATGTTAGGGTTCAGACCCCTTTTTCTTATTCGTGGAGGATTGGGTGGTGTAATATTCTCTTCGACCAGTAGGTGTCAGTGTACCTACTGGCTCGGGGTAGAAGCACTACCGCAGTGCTACCCTTCTTTGTCCCTTCCTGGAGATGGTACGGCCGGGGCGGGGAACCCGCCGTGGTATCGACGGGAGGAGATAAAAGGGGGAGACGCCCTCGCCACGAGGTCTTTTTCCGGGGGATCATCTCTTCACGCACCCAGGCACCTTAGGCCTGGGTGCGGGCGGTTCAAGGTCCCGGCCTAGGCACCCTAGGCCTGGCCTGGATGAAGATGGAGTCCATCCCAGACACCTTCAGCCTGGGATGAGGTACTATTGAGGAGGCCTGGGACCCGGTGACTCCGACTGGGTCCCGCGAGGGTGGAGTTGCTCCAGGGCGCCCCTCGCGAGGGGACCCGCATCTGAGGTGAGGAGGCTGGGGAGGTCACTCGTTCGAAGACCCGGTGTAGTGTCAACCCGGTGACGGATGGGCCTGCAGTAACTCCCTTAGAGGACATCTTCCCCTGATAGAGGCCCGCAGCGCAACGGAGGTATTCATGTCAAGACTCCTACAACCCTTGGTTATAGCAGAGGGGGTGTAGGGACCCAGATCAGTATAGTGCCTCGACCTGCTCATTCCACCGTATCATGCCATCGCATTGCCTTGTAACTGAAGATACGAAATAAATCTAACCGTTGGACTTTGATCGGTGTATGGACTCTGTTAATGGGAGCAAAGGGAGGTTTCTGCACGACAGACTTGGTATATGTTCAGGACACCGGCCCGAGGAAACATTAGGTATTGGCCTTCACCTCGCCCGCAAGTAGTGGGGAGGACATGGGCCGTAGCGCACCCTCACCCCTGTCGCGTGACATACCCCTAGGCTAAAGAGGACAGGGTGAGGGGGTGGCCGCTACAGAAGCTTTTTATTCTTTGTTTTTAAATGACTGTGCTGGGGTTTTTGTATGCGTCAGTGATACTCTTCCTTTTTGCCGCAGTGCACGTAGCGTGCCGTCGGTCGCTTCCTCCCATAAGTGTCCCTCATTCTGAAGTTCAAAAGTTGGGAGGTATGCAGCTAAATCACATACCCTCAACAGTGCTGATTGTTCAATCATAATAGTGAAAGATCAGTTAGCTTGCATGGGCTGTGTGTTCTATCTGTGACTGCTTGTTATAACGCACAGACCAAGCAGATGAATTACACAGACTTGCATGCTAAATGACTTTTTACTATTATGAATGAATAATCAGCCCTGTTAAGGCTGGTGCCATGTATGACACTGTTCATTCATATTATTAAAAAAAGTCTGTTCATTCATATTATTTTAAAAAATCACTTAGTGCTGTAGGGCTGTGTGATCCATCTGACGGATTTGTATATGTTAACAAGCAGCCGCAGATTGGTTCCTCAAAAAATTTTTTTTTAATAATGTGGTGCTACAAACAGAAGGAAACACAAATTTAAAGATGAACTCTAAAGCCTCATACACACGATCAGATTTTCTGCAGACAAAGCGTAGGACTTTTGTCTGAAGGGCGTTGGCCGTGAACTTGTATTGCATACGAACGGCAAAGAATTGTCGGCCAACAAAAAAGGAAACAACGTGGTTTTTCAGCTCTTTAGCGCCACCCTTTGGGCAACTTCTGCTAATGTTGTGTTATTGTTAGCATTGCTTCTCTAGCATGCGTGTTTGTACTTTGGATCTTTTCTCCGAAGGACTTCTGTACACACGATCGGATAATCTGACAACACACATTTGTTATCGGAAAATTTTAAAGCATGCTATCCAACATTTGTTGTCGGAAAATCTGACAACAATTGTCTGATGGAGCATACATTTTCCGACAACAGCCTGCCATCACACAATTCCTGTCGGAAAATCCGATCGTGTGTACGGGCCTTAAGAGTTCTGCAACTTTGATAAATGAGAAGGCACATTATCAGTTAAGTCCTATGAGGTTCATGCCCATTTAATTGCTTTTTGATAGTTTCATGGCATTCCCGGATGATACACTCCGGGGCTCCGAGAGGATTAGTTTGGTATTCGGGGAGGTAGGTGCGGCCTGCCCATGGACTAGGAAGGCTTAATAGGATTAGGTTAGATAGTGTAATAATGTCAAGAATATATGCATAGGTTAGGCATTAGGGTCAGGGCCCCTTTAAGAGATGTTCAAATAGGTGCGGGGGCAGGATTAGATGTACAGGTGTATTGCGTATGGCCCAGATAGTCATGTGACCCCTGAGGAATGTTCTAGTAGGGGCTTATTATATATAGGACCCCTCTAGCAGGTATTTCCTGTCAGTGCACACCTGAACAGTGCAGGTGCAACAAGTTCCTGAGAGACATGAATTCCCTCCTGAGGCAGTTGCTGAAAAGAGCTGGTGGAAATGGCGGAGAAGAATGGCTCAAGAGATGCCTTGCTCTGACCGTAGAAGATGCTGAGCGGGGAGAAGTAGGAGATCAGCCGGTATAGAGAGACGTAGAAGTGCCCTCTGTTTTCAATGTAAGCAGAGGCAGAACAACTGTGAGAAGCCTGCAGCCCCGCTGTACACGCAGGCTCGGCTCTGTGTCTCAGCTCCCTGTGTCACAGGGAGAGGGAGAGAGCAGCGCAGCGCAGCCAGGTGAGACTGCCTCAAATCCACAGCGCTGTGTCAACATAAGAGAGAAGAATAAGAGGAAGGTTCGGTCCTCATCGCCGCCCATTAATCGTGGTGGGCAGGCGGGAGGAGCGTCAGTCAGCAGGAGAACAGAGGCGGTGTCTGAAGTAGGAGGTTTTGAGAGACGAGCCCTGCCTACCACAGCAGTGTCACACAGTGCAGCGTCAGGCAGTGTGAGTGTACCTGACATACCAATGACGGCCACTGGAGACAATAGAGAGCAGGCTAATGCTGCGTCAGCTAATATGAATGTCCAAGCGCCACCTGGTGGTATAGGTGAGTTAGCATACACATTGTCTAACATTATGGAGTCAATTAATAGACTGGCTGACAGTATTAATACGCCAGTGGCTGAAAGGTGTAATTATGGAGATGTATGGTCAGCGGATGTTAGAAATTCTACTAATGTTAGCAATATGTGCCCCAGGAATCTGGCTCAGTCAATTAATGTTGAGCCCCAAATGTTATTACCAGTTGATATTAATTTGACTAACACATTAGTCCCAGAGGTATGCTTTAAAGAAACATTGCCATGTGAGATTTCGCCGCTGGGATATCACCTTTCTCCTTAGATAAAAGAAAACATTTTGAAGGGTCAGTACATTGATATTTTGTCACTTCTTACATCTACAAAAGAGTTTATATGCAGAACTGACAAAAAAACAGATGACAAATCTGAGGATGACAGGAGGAGGCCAGTGACAAGGTCTTTTAATAATTGTCTTCAGTCATTTGCTATATATGCAAATGTATTGGTCGAGAAGCATCCAGAATATTGTAGTGGGCTCTTTCAGGATATGAAACATGTCCTAGAAGCTTATAAAAGTTTTGGAGGTCTAGGATGGTTCCAATATGATGAAACATTTCGGCAGAAGTTATCCATATACCCATCATTGAAGTGGGGTAATAAAGATGTGGGATTATGGCTGAATCAAATGGTACCTCAGAGAGCAGGTTATAGTAGGCAGCCAATGCCACAAGCTACAGGGTTTCAGGCTACAGTGTCCCCTTATAAAAGGGGGTAATGCTTCGCTTATAACGAAAACCAGTGTAAGTAGGGAGGGTCCTGCAAATATAAACATGAGTGTTCACACTGTTTAGGGCCCCATCCGTTACTCAGGTGTTTCAAAAGGAATATTAATTTTCAAAGCCCACAGAGAAATACTTACTCAAAAAGCTTAC
Organism: Rana muscosa; assembly: GCA_029206835.1. Taxonomy (NCBI): domain Eukaryota; kingdom Metazoa; phylum Chordata; class Amphibia; order Anura; family Ranidae; genus Rana; species Rana muscosa. The sequence continues at coordinate 142,974,818 of CM055122.1, forward strand.
ACTCCAGTGAAGCTGGTAAACATGCAACAATGGTTGGACATATATCCAGACCAGGAGACAGCCAGGTTCCTAACTGAGTTTCTCAATAGGTTTTCCTCTGCCAGTGTTTAGTGGTGAAGGGTGTGAACTAGTTGAACATTTAAAGTCAGTTTCCATGTATGCACATGTAGTTAATGAGAAAATAAATAAAGAAATTGAGGAAGGTAGGATAGCGGGTCCATTTAGTTTCCCCCCTTTTACGTCATTTAGGGTGTCTCCGTTAGGCATCATACCTAAAAAGGAGCCTAATATGTTTTATTTAATACATCACCTGTCATACCCTAAAGGTGGCTCTTTAAATGATGAAATAGGTTCTGACATGTCATCAGTGTCCTATTGCACGTTTGAAGATGCTATTCAGCACATTAGGAAAGTTGGCAGAGGTGCGCCAGACATTAAGGCAGCTTTCAGACTGCTACCGATTAACCCCTTGGCCTTCAACTCATTAGGTATGTATTTTGATGGCAAATATTACTTTGATATGTGCTTCCCGATGGGATGTGCCATAACCTGTGCATATTTTGAGAAATTTGCAACGTTTCTGCAATGGGTGGTTGAGTTTGAAGCGGGTTATCAAGGTATAATTCATTATCTTGATGAGTTTTTATTTATTGGCCCAGCTCAGTCACCTATTTGTTATTTCATGCTACAATTGTTTAGTGCAATTGCTCTTCATTTTGGTATCCCTTTAGCTAAGGAAAAAACAGTATTTCCTTCCACTGAAATAGAATTTCTGGGTATCAAGATAGACACGGAAAAGCTTGAATTATCAGCTACCTTAAGCAAAAATTTATACAATTAAATCTGTCATTGTTGTACTGGTGAGGAGAAAGAAAATTCTGTTATAAGATATCCAATCTTTATTAGGTCTATTGGCGTTTGCGAGAAGAATCATGCCGGTTGGCAGGATTTTCTCGCGGCGCTTATATTTAGCGATGTCTGGTATGAAATCCCCATTCTCTTACATAAGATTGACAGCTGATCTCAAGGAGGACCTGTTAGTTTGGTTAAAATTTTTCGATTTATATAATGGGCGATCATTTTTTCAGGATCAGTTTGTGTCATCATCTGACCTTGAATTATACACTGATGCTGCAGGTTCTTGTGGTTTCTCGGCTATTTGGAAGAAACACTGGTGTTGTGGTAAGTGGCTGGAAAAGTGGCAGGCCAATAAAGTCACCAGGAGTTTAGTGGTTTTATAATTATTCCCATTAGTAGTAGCGGTAGAAATATGGGTTGAGCAATTTTCAAATAAAAGAATCCTAATTAATTCGGATAACAAAGGCGTAATATATGCAGTTAATTGCTTATCAGCTAAGTCAATTCTGGTGATCAAATTGCTAAAATACCTTGTTTTTCTTTGTCTTAAATTTAATATCTGGCTTAAAGCCAGACATGTGCCAGGGAAGGAGAATCAAATTGCGAACGCATTGTCTCGATTTCAGGTATACAGATTTCATCAACTTCTGCCAAACGCGGACAAGGAAGGTTACAAGTGTCTGGAGCATCTGTGGAGCCTGATTTAGGAGTTCTTACTAACACAATAAGACATTCTGTAGCAGAAAATACATGGGTTGAATATTCAGCCGCATGGAACAGGTGATTCAATTTTGCAAGGGAATTTGAGATACAATTTGATTCTCCTTCTGAGACAGATATTCAAATTTTCCTCTGTAGTTTAATGGAATTAGAACTATCCCATAGTCATATTTCAAAAATCTTAGCAGGGGTATCCTTTTTCTTCAAGTTAAGTAAATTACCATCATGCACATCATTCTTTGCAGGCCCTTAAGGGTTACAAGAAGAGTCATTCCAATCCAGATAATATGAGGTCTATTTCGATACAGCTGTTAAAGAAGTTGTGTGTCATTACAAAGCTAGTGTGTTCATCAAGTTTTGAGGCTGTGCTATTCAATGCTGCGTTTGTATTGGCCTTGTTTGGTGCACTCAGAATATCAGCTGTTGCCCAAAAAAAAAGAAGTATGGTCAGCTTTAATGAAGCAGCACGTGATTGTCTCTGAGGAAGGGATGAGATTGCTCATCCCGGTCTCTAAAACAGATAGGTCAGGTAAGGGTAGCTGGATTTCTCTTAACAAATGTGGAGATGAGGATATATGCCCGGTTAGAACTGTGTTAGATTTCCTTGAAATCAGGCCATTACGAGAGGGTAACACAATACCAGTTCAATTTCATTTTAAAAGCATGCATGAAAAAGTTGAATTTGCATCAGTTTAAGTTTACATCTCATTCTTTCAGGATCGGGGCAGCTACAGAGGCTGCCAGGATGGGATTGGATGAGTCAATTATAAAACGGTTGGGTAGATGGGAGTCTCGACATTTTCAGATTTACGTCAGACCTGATCTTTTTCTTTAATTCTAGGCCTAGGAAGATATATTTGGATCCTGGGCCATTCTTTTGTTTACTGGGCCAATAAAAGAGCTAAGAAGCTCTGATATTTATCCAATTTGTCTCTCGATCCGGAGAAATGTCATATATTCTGGAAAAGAATTAGAGGTCTACAATGGGCTAATTTATTTTTCTAGATTTCTAGGTTGCTAGAGTCATGGCCAGCTCCTGATGTGCTAATTGTTCACCTTGGTGGAAACGACAATGGCAAATTAAGAACGCTTGATCTTATGTTCATGATGAGAAGGGATTTACATAGATTTAATTTAGCATTCCCGAATACCAGAATTATATTTTCAGAGTTATTTCTGCGCCTAATATGGCTGCAAGAACCTTGGTTATGGAAGCGGGTGAACAGGCAGATGGAAAAATTTATACCAACTCTTGGAGGCTTTTCTTATAGGCATAGGGAGTTAGAATGTGGTTTGCAAAACTGCATTGAATTGGCCGCGGTAGGCCAGGTTTGAAATTTCCTGTCAATGCACACCTAGACAGTGCAGGTGCAACAGGTTCCCCCCCCCTCCCTTGTCGCTAAGCACATTATGTGGTCTGTCACCCTGTGTATGTAGGGGGGACTTTTGAAATTATTCGGTGTGCTCGAGTCCTTTAAGACTGAGCTGTTTAAGTTTATTTATTTAAATTGTGGATTTTATGAATTAATAAAATTATATGAATATTGTTATTATTATTTATTGATCTGAATAAACCAATAAACGTGCTGCGGCCAATCTCTGCCAAAGTAGTAGTTTTGTTTATTTAATTAAGTAGTATGGTTTTCGGGGAGGTAGGTGCAGGCTGCATTCCCATGGACAAGTGTGAGCTTAATTGTTAGAAACCAACTGCAACCCGTCTTTTTTGTAATGTTTGAAAATATTTAAGACTGAATAGTTTAACATTAAAAGCAGCTAGATAGGTGATTGAGAGCATGTTTTAAGCTATGTTAATGCTTGTTATAAGAATATAAATAGTTTATTATCCTTAGTCTGGGCACAGGTAGACTTTAGGGTTATGACCTTATGATCTGTAGAAAACTGAATGGATATGAAGGAGGGGGGGGGGGGGTTGTGCATCCTAGTGCTCTCTGTGTATTGTGGTAAAAGTTCAGTTCAGAGAAAGCTTTTTAATGTTCAGTCTTACATTTGTTAGAGAATTTTTTTTTTTTTCAGATTCCAGGGATATTACAAACCCATTGCAATTTATGTAATGAAGATTGACATACATTGTTCCTTACTGCATGTCCACTTCTTCAGGGTAAAAATTATCTTTAATTAAATTCACATTAAAAAATAACTTATCCCATAGCCGCTGGAGTGTTTCTTTATTCCTAATCTTTCCTTCTGCTTTCCTCCCCTTCCTCTCTGACTCTCGTATCTGCCTTTGTACTTTTTGTTCCATATGGAGCACTAGTTACTTTAAATAATCCTACCTTATAAAGACAGTAAGTGATTCCTGCAGCATATCATTGTCTTTGAGAAAGAGTCTATTAGAGTCTATTAGTATAATGTACGATGCTTCAATGATTATTGTTGTGCTTAAACTTTTTTCAGGAAACTGATGTCAAAATACTCTACCTCCATCCATCATATGTTCTTATATTGTTTTTTATTGTTGCCTTTTTAGAGGACTCAAACATAGAGACTAAGACCAATTTTTTTTGTACATGTTATCCTTCATACAATACATTTATATGACAACACCGTTGTAACCTGTAATGATGCAACTATGTCCTGTTTTGCTTTACCTTCCAATAAAATAAGATTGAACTAAAAAACATATTTTCTGTTTTTTCAAAAGTATTATTCTTATATATATGTGAATATAAAACCCCCACAATTTCCGAAAATCCAAACAACTAACATTTTTAGATTACGATTAGCTACAGCAGCCTCTGTTTTTGTTTCATGACAGGTTTACTTTAATACTTGAGAATGCCTTTCACTGGTATTAAAAACAATCTTCTTTGGATGAGATCTGGGTCTAATTCAGCATGTAATCTTTTATATCTAGTATAAACTTTTTTTTCCTGGAAAAAATTATTGGTCTTAAACATTCATAAATGCAACTGTAATTTTATAAATAAGATGACAGGGCTAGAATTCAAAGCAAATGTATCTTCACTACTTAAAGTAGAACTTCAGTTTCAAATAAAGTACTTATCTGCTTTAACATGGTGTGCCCTGAGTACTGTTTATCTGACCATGACTGTGCCCTTTCCTGCATACAGCGCCCCTCAGACATATTTATCCTTTCTAGGGGCTTTGGTAAACTGCTAGCTCTGCTACTATGGGGCCCATGGTTTCTATTTGCGGTCTTGCCCCCCTGTAGGTATACATACTTCAGGGTTGATCTAATTTACTACTTAATACTGCTAAAGGCCATTCTTCATGCTGTCTTAGTGAGCTGTACAAAGCAGAATGTCAACTGGGATGTGTACGCCTCTGCTTCCTGTCCACCTACAAAGGAGAATGTGGAAAGAAGAAGACTAGAGAAGTCATGTGACCACAACTTTTAATTGTGTTGGGAGTTTTTTTGCTATCATAAACAGAGATCAGGAGGATGAACAAGCGTGGTATATCTTTTATCATAATTGGAATTGGAGACATTCACTTGCTCCATGGTGAAGAAAAGCACTGGGGATTTTACACTAGAAAAATCCTCTAGACCTCCCTGTGTATGAGGCCTAAAGTAGATACATTATCTACCCTGCCCATACCAACCTTCTAACCATGTTGGTCTGTATATATGCATATACCATATTCCATATCTCAGAGTCATTTATACCAACACACTATAGCAAGCTCAATTCATTCATCTAGATTTCTATATATAAATTACATTTTATTTACTAGAACCTTTCATATTGAGCTTAACTTATAATCATGATGCCTTCTGACACATGTGCATCTTTATGTATATTTCCTAGACATGACTATAATGGGCAGAGTTGAGAAGGCAGGGATAAACATTCTCATCCAGACCGCGCTGATCCTCCGGTTGTTCTCCTGTTGTGGCTTTTGTCTGCTCCGCCTCCTCATCTCCCGAGCTGGATGCACTCTAGTGCCGCCATCTTGATATCCAGCGATGAGCGATTTATCCCAGCCCACTGGTAAGTATGAGGTTTCTGTTCCAGACCTCTCTTACAAATTATTCCGCCTGCCCCCATTTATTAATAACATACATCTATTGATCTCATCACTTATATTGCAGATACAACATTCATGCATCCGCCCCTGAAGAAGCGAGCAGGGTATCGCGAAACGCGTAGGGATTTATTGATGTTTGTTTTATGCCTGTACATGTTGGGTATCATTGATGTCTGCATTATGTTTACATACTTCCCTGTTTATATGTATGTGCATTTTTATTCTCTTATTGTGTATGTGTATCTACTGGCCTAGCAACTCTTAACTTTTGTTGTTGCCGATTGATGTATAACCTTTGCAATAAATCTATATTTACTTTTATTTGTGTTGTGAACATTGGCTATTATGCTTGGTAACTCACAATAATTGTTGTCGCTGTTCTGTTAGATAACATTTTGAAAACAAATTGATTTTGTTTCATTGTTAGCTGTGAACATTGGCCAAACCTCTCTCACCTCATTCAAAGTCCCAGGGCGACCTCTTTGCCTTTTCATGGATTCAGAGAGGATCACTAACCCCCGGGCTCCTGACGCTGATATACCGGGGGTTAGAATGGGAGATTTCAGCGGTCCAGGTCAGCGGGACCGTGGGGGGGGGGCAAGGTGGGGGACCTGTGTAAGTACTGTAAAGGTAAACTTACACTTTAAGTGAATACCCTGGGGGCTAGAAATTACACTGTGCTTAAAGCCCAGTGGGTACCAAATGCCCTTGAAGACCATTCCTTCCATCTCCTGCCACTTGTGTTTTTTTACATTTCTGTCTAATCATCACAGGTCCTCCTTCTTCCTGTAGTGGTGGGTGGTCCTGAATGCAGCAGGCAACACAGATAAAGCACAATTCACTACAGCGTCCTAGTATCAGCGTAGGGTAGCTTGATGACATGCCCCGGGGAGTGGGCACGCTGGGCACAAAGCTTCACTCAACATGATGAGGCAACACCGCTCACAGGGTGAGTATTGCAGTTAGAGCTGCTGTTTTATTTTTAAGTTGTGTAAGGTTATGGCTCTTTAACATTTTTTAAGCTAATGCTAGGCTTTCAGTAAATATTGAGCCCTTCAAAACAGTATATATAGGGAATACCCATGCATGGGTTGTAGAAAATAACTTTTAATTATAACAGATTGTAAAGAAAAAAATTAAATGTTAAAATTGAAATGATATAACCTCAAATCACAAACAAGTAAAAGTCTCAAGTTTTAACCTCGTTAATTGTCCAGTATGCTAAGAAAAGGCTGCTAAAGAGTGTCTGAGCATTACCTTTTCACTGCAGATATAACATTTAAAGTGTAATACATTTAAATTCCAATAAAGGCTAAGCCTACTTCCACCCCCATTCTAAAGCCCCATACACAATATCAGTTTTCTTGCAGGTTTTTCTCTTCAGGTTTACCAAAACCATCTAGTGCAAGGGCCTGCCTGATTGCATACGAATTGAAACTCTTAAGGTTTGACCTCATATTAGATGGTTTTGGTAAACCTGAAGAGAAAAACCTGCAAGAAAACTGATAGTGTGTATGGGGCTTAAGACTATTCTATCTATCCAGTGAAAGTAAAGATGCCTATTCTTACCTGTTCTGAAGCCGGTCACATGATTGGGTCCATAAGCTTACTATGGGGCATCAGTTGTTGGCTGTACCTCTTCTACACAAAAGCCGGCGCTGTGACCCGGTCATGTGACAGGACTGGAACAGCTTCAGAATAGGTAAGTATAGGCATCTTTTTTTTTTCCTAGGGTAGATAGAATAGTCTTAGAATGGGGGTGAGAGTAGGTTTAGCCCTAGTTAGAATTTGACTGGGATTATACTTTAGGGCTCTTGCACGCGGACCATTCAGCATAATACCTGACGTATTTTCTCCATCAAGGCAGCCCAGGTGCAGCATACAGCTTGTCATTTACATGAATACAAACGAGAGGGGGGAATCTATACAACAGCATAGGTGGGACTTTAAATGAGGCACATCTCTGTGCCTCCATCCCTGGTACAATAATGCAGGAAGGGAGTTTGGGACTTTGAATGAGGTTCAAAACAAGGTAGGCGTAAGGTAAAGGAAACATGTTTATTAACATGAAGAAATGTGGTGTACTGTCTGAGTCAATGGGGCTGTACATAAGAACATAATTGTAATGGACATTGAGGGCACATATTAATATCGACTTGGAAACTCATGACACATGGCATTACATATGAAACATGGACATCAAGGATATACAATGATATCAATCAACAATACAGAACAGTATGAAAGGAATGAACCGCTCCCATAGATACAAAAATGCACACACATAAATCCCTAAAATGGCACAGTGCAAATATAATAACATGCGATAAAAATTGAAATTCATATGTGCTTGTCAATCAGTGGATGGATCGTTGGGGTGACGTATAAATGCGTTGGCATCCTGAAATTACCCATGTGGGAAAACATTGGCATCCTAAAATTGACTGACGCGTTTCGTGTTTGCACACTCATCAGGGGCGGATGTACCCAAATCTAAAAAGATTGAGATATGTTAAAATCTAAATGGCACTGAGCATAATATGAGGAGAGCATGTATATAAAATCCAAGGGTTACATACCACAGGTGAATGGTGTGGATGGTAGGGGTAAGTGTGGTTTGAACCAGAGTCAGCCAGAGGGTGTCAGTCCTGGAAGTTGAGGATAATGCGCCAAGTGCAACTGAAACGCAGGTCCGAGATGGACCAGGAAGGAGATGACCAAAAAGGGGTGCTGTGCCAAAATGGTGGTCAGTTATAGGGGCACGCCAGTAAATCTGCATTCAAAAAATAGAAAGATTGTATAAAAAACAGGGAAGAATATCCAGTAACCACCCTGGGTGTTGTCCAGAGCAGGGGCAGCCGATAGCAAAATTACCTGAGTATAGAACAGCAAGGGACAGAGTCCCTAAGCAATGTGGCGTGAGCCCATGGAGATAAAAAGGACTGTGTGTAGGCAGCCTAGTTATACCCCTCTCCTCCCACGTACAATCGCACGTTGGCGTGCACCAACGTCCCGCGGGCCGATCACGTGCTAGGAGGGGCTCCGATCGGAAGGAGGGAAAAACCCGCCCACCACAGGAGCTAGGCGAGGCTGAGATGGTAGTGACGCGATCGCGTCATGACGCCAAATGGCGTCAGACGCGAGTCACGTGGGAGTGACGTCGATACGTTGTCAACGCCACCCAGAGCCCCAGGGAAACCCCGCCCAATACGGCAGGGTAAGGGCAGAGGAGGGACGTGCAGAGCGCATCGCAACTTCCGGATGGGTGACAACAAAAAGGCGGCCCATAGTGTCAAAGACCGCGCAGACCCAAAAGAAAAAACACATTCACATGAAAGGCTTTGCGCTGTTATACCTGTGTATACAATGGTGCTGTTGTGAACACGGGTGCAGCATACAAGCATTGCAAAAAATAGAAAATGTTCTATTGCTAAATTATCTACTGGTAACAGACAATTGTAGAAGACTACATAGCTATCGGTTTTCTTTCCTGAGGGAAGAAAGAGAAAGTCCAGCCTACCTGCATTCCTATAGAGCCCAAACTGGATTTTAGAGGCATTACAGAGAACAACGTAAAGGCGGATAACAGCAAAAGGTGTGCAGCAAGGACAAGAAACTAAAAGAAATGCTACAATGAAAAAATACAAAAGGTTTGTCACCAAGAGTCCTTATGTCTATAAAGACCACACTAGTATTTTCACAAAGTACAAAAAAGTATAATTTTATACACGTTACCTAAGCCTGGCCCTAGACCACGCACATATAGCCCTCTGCATACTACAGCAACATGTGAAATACAAATCTCAACAAACATAATGACCCCTTATATATTTTGGCAATTTTTTTAACTTTCATTCATCAGGTAAAACAGGACTGGGTTTTTTTTTTTTACGTACATACTTCCCAAACTTTTAAATAGGAGGGGGGAGGATTAGATCCTCTGTCAGGATTTTTTATCCCCAAAAAAATAATTATGTGTATATATATGTAGTGGGGTCCCCAAATTTAACCCCGCTATACTTAAATTTAGGGGTGACCAGAGCAATAGTTGGCTCGGGTCTCTTGTTTATTTGGACTCTGCCTTACTGCTGTGTCACCTGGCATGCAGTTCCCCTTTGGGAGTATAGGTGGTGTTGTCACCTATACCCGGGGTTGAACCACGGGTGATGGAGTAGGTATTGGATGTCCTTTCTCGGCTGCCGTTGGTGGGCGGTTCTGGCCTGCTGTGCATGCCGGGAGAGGATATATAAGGGGAAGATGCCATTACACAGGGAGCAATTCCCGGGGCCCATGCCCTGAGGAGAGTGAATTCCAGGGCCCACTGCCCGGAGGGAGCTACCCCTCAGAGGCGGGTGCACCCTATCTTGATCGAGGAGTCTCGGGCACCTTCAGCCTGAGGCTACAGAGTTCCAGGTAGGCCCAGTACCTTTGACTGGGTCTAAAACCGAAGAGGGACCCACGTGAGAGTAACCGCTCTGACACAGAGGAAACCAGGGGAGGATCGATCCCATAACAAGAGGGCGAGTAATAGAGTATTGCTGACTTGGGAAAGGCCTGGTGACCTGTCGGAGGGAAGGATTCCTCGCTTCACAGACTGCCACTGCGGAGTGTAGAAAGTTCAGGAGGGATCTCCTTGACTTGGTCCTTGGAGGGGACTGAGTCATTGTTCCAGCATCACGCCGGCTGCTAGTGCTTTTGAGTGACTATCCAGGTGAGCTGTACCCACTCGGGACCGAGTGGCGATGAAGCCAAGAGTGTGCCTGAATCCACTTCTATCTGCTAACCTTTTTCTCACTTCAACTCTCTGGTTCCTGAAAGCAAGCAAAAATAAATTCTTGTTGGAGTTGATATGTTGTGTGGACATTGACCTCATTTGGGAAAGATAAAGACTCGCCTCTATAAACATAGAGGGGAGAACCAGAAGAAGGAAGCTACTAACTGCAGGACCCAAGTATGTAACACCGCCTGACCTTTATAATCTAGAGGACACGGGCATGTGGTATGGTGTGTCTTATCCCCCTGCTTGAGAAGGTAAGAGGGGGAAAAGGATCTGTGTGCTATATATATATATATATATATATATATATATATATATATATATTGTATTATTATTAAACAGATATATAGACACACAGTCATAATAGTTTCAAAGAATGATACATAAAAGGATCAAAATACACCAAACAATGTGATCATAGATTAAGGAGAATACCATGCATAGAAGAATGAAAAGCAGGCTTCACTTTGACCAATACAAAGAAAGGCAAAGGTATTACATATCCAAACCAATTATTTTTTCCAAAAGAAACAAATCACTGCTACATAATAACCATTATTAATTAAAATTGTTTCAAAACCAAACAGTGTTTTGTTTTTTCTATTCAACTGTACGTGAACAATATCTCACTACCTCATTATTTGAACCTATAGTAATGCAATATCCATTCGTGCAGCCACACAAGGGAACCCAAAAAAGCCATACCGTCACCCCACTGGACACAAATGTGTGGCATATTAAGAAGAAATATCCTGCACATCAAAAGCGCAACAAGTAATCAATTCAGCCTGCCACAGTTCCCTTTGTTTATTTGGAATTTATTTGGGCAACCTGGTATCCAGAATTTAAACAATAACTTTTTGGCATTTGGATATGAACCTTTTGGCAGTTAATAAGGCTTCAAGAAATAAGGTGCAAGAGTATCTGACTAACCCCAATGTCCTGAGCAGTCCCGGCAAACATACTGTAGGTCACGTGTCAGCGATAACCTATACCAATACAAATGTAGGAATGTTACTATCTGTTTCAAATATTCCTGTGATTGAGAACATTTCCAAATCAGAGGAAAAAGAGTACTCTTAAGCTCTGTACACACGATCGGTTTTACCGATGAAAACCGTCCGATGGATTTTTTTCATTGGACAAACCAATCGTGTATGGGACCCATCGGTCTTTTTTCCATCGGTTTTAAAAAATAGAACATGATTTAAATTTTTCCGATGGATCCAAAACCGATAGCAAATTCCGATCGTCTATGGGCAAGTCCATCGGATAAAAAACCCACGCATGCTCAGAATCAAGTCGACGCATGCTCAGAAGCATTAAACTTAATTTTTCTCGGCTCATCGGAGTGTTTTACGTCACCGCGTTTGGAACGGTCGGTTTTTTGACTGATGCTGTGTGGGCAAGACTGATGGAAAAGAGTTTCTTCGGATATCCGATGGACAAATCCATCAGACTAGAATCCATAGGAAATCCGATCGTGTGTACACGGCTTTAAAGTGTTTGTTACCCCATCTGTCTTGTTTTTTTGCTGTCTGTGTCTGTTGCAGTGAAATCATCTGTCAAAAATAGAAGTAAAAACACTTTTTTTAAGGAAATTAGATGTCTGTGTTTCTGTTTGAGAGATTTCCCTTATTTTACATTGTAGAGACAATGGTTACAAGAACAGGAAGTGAAGCAAAATATCCCCAGTGGGGATACAGATACTGTAGCTATTCTTTCTCATCTCATTCAACACTAATATTTGGCTTTAGTTTGCATTTAATGAAAACTATTTTTATCCTAAGACCCACAGTGGTCAATCTTTTTCATCTTGTTGAGTTAGATTTTCTTAAAGTATAGAGACAGTTCACTTGTAAATCGAATGTTGCTTGAGCTTGGTAAATATGGACAAGCAGTACCAGCATGCTCTTTATATTGACGTTCCAATGATGAACAATGTAGGGTGGAGATGGATTTTGGATTTTGTTATCATGTTGGCACAAAGACATATTCACACCAGTTTGAGACTAGAAGGATCTTCCATGGCACTTTAGGGTTAGGATGTTTTGTTAACCCATATGCCTCTTCAATAGTGCTATTTTACACTATGCACATGGGAGTTTTTTTTTTTTTTTTTTGCTTTTAATGCATTTTAAATGGGATTTCCAGATTGGAAGTTCCTTTGTTCTGCTTTTCCTTCCACTGGCTATCTACTCTAATAGAACTTGGAAATTGCCCATGAAAATGACAATAACCCCTTGCAGGCTTTGGCCTGTCATTTACATGGAGGTCAGGAATATTTGCTGAATTGCGCTTTAGTTGTGGGTGAAGACATGCAGTGTACCATTATACTGTATGTGGACTAAAATATACATACTCACTATTTGAACTGTTTATTTCCCAGAATATTTATGGACTGATTTGTGAATTTTTTATTAGATAGCAACAGTTTTATGGTACATATTCACATTTTTGTAATATTTTAGAGCAGAGTTCTATCATCTATTTTTAGTAATTGAGTAAGCAGTGTTTATATAAATCATCCAATTAGATGCAAGGCAAAAGCCATATTTTTTTTGGATGGCGGGGGCCGGGGGTATTTAACTACTTCAATACCGGGCACTTTTACCCCCTTCCTGCCCAGGACAATTTTTAGCTTTCAGAGCTGTCGCACTCTGAATGACAATTGCAACACTGTACCCTAACTAAATTATTATCATTTTGTTCACATAACTAGAGCTTTTTTTTGGTGGTATTTAATCACCACTGGGTTTTTTATTTTTTGCTAAATAAACAAAAAAAAAGACTGAAAATTTTGAAAAACAAACACTTTTTCCTGTGTTTCTGTTATAACATTTTGCAAATAAATAATTGTTCTTCATAAATTTAGCCCACAATGTATTCTTCTACATTTCATTGGTGAAAATAACCCAAATCAGTATATATTATTTAGTCTGTGTGAAAGTTATAGTCCACAAAATATGGTATATATCTGAAAATTGATCAGTCCTGGTGTACTGACGGCCTATCTCATTTCTTGAGGCCCTAAAATGTCAGAACAATACAAATGACCCCCCAAATGACCCCTTTTTTGAAAGTAGACTGTCCAAGGTGTTTAGTAAGAGGCATGGCCGTTTTTTTGAAGTTGTCATTTTTTGTAATATTTATTTAAAACAATTAAGAAATTAAAACAGTACAGCGTCATCATATAACTGGTGTGGTTGGACACTGGCTAGTGACAGTATGAAAAAAAAAAGTTAACATTTAAAAATTTTATTCAATTTGTTTTATTTTATTTATGCACTATGACCAGATAAATATAATGTTACCATAGTAATATTGTACTTCAATGGGAAAGTGATCAGGGTTTATTTTTTATTTTTTTTCCCCATAAAAGATTTTATTGAGAGAAAAATAAGGGTACATGTACATACAAGACATACAAGCTCATGAACATTTCAAGAATAACCAACATTAAAACAGAGCAATGACCGGTAACCGACAGAGAGCAAGTAAACCAGCGTAAGAACGCAAGGACCCACCGTAGGCCAATATCAGCAGGCCTATCCGGGGTCATGGTAGAACTTCTGAAAACGGAAATTGCAATGATCGCATAGGTGTTGGGAGCCTCTAGTAAGGCTCCAGGCTATCATTTGGTAGGTTACTTCACAATCGGGAGAGACAAAAAAAAAAAAAAAGGGGGGGAAAGGGGAAAGAAGGGTAGGTAAAGGGTAGCAGTCAAGAATAGCAAGTAAGAGGTAGTGGGGAGGATTGAGAAGCGGGAGATGGGAGATGAGGTGGGGGCCGCTCCTCGTCCCGGGTCCCCGCCCCATTTCAAAACACAGGAAAGATTGCAATGAAGATTGTGTATGCTTCAAATACTTTAGGACAGCGTTCTAGAAAAAGGATTTATAGTAATCCGTGGTCTTAAAATGTGTCCAACAGGACCAGGTCAGACTAAACTTCTGTAAGCGATCATGAGCTATATGTATCAATTCCTCCATCTCCTCTATCTTAGCGACCCTGATTAACCATTCTCGAATGGTCGGGATATTCTTTGACCGCCAGTGTGCAGGAACGCAGAGTCTGGCTGCGTTAACCATATGCATGGCCAATGATTTTTGGTAATTACGTTTGGGTAGGGAAGTATGGTGTAGGAGGTGTTGAGCAGGAGTGTAATCTAGAGTGAAAGTGGTGACCCGTGTAATGATGGAATTGACCTCCCTCCAAAAAGGCTGGAGCAAGGTACACTCCCACCAAATGTGGATCATGGATCCTACCTCTTCAGTACACCTCCAACATGTATTTGGAATAGAAGGTGAGAATTTATGTAAACGAGATGGGGTTCTATACCATTTCGTGATAATTTTGTAACCATTTTCTTGGATTGCAACGTTCATCGAGCCTTTATGCGCCAGAGTAAGAATGGATTCCCAGTCATCGTCCCCAAGTGTGATTTGCATGTCCCTTTCCCAAGAAGCACGCACATTCTGCACTGCGGGGGTATCAGGGGCGTTCTGCAATAGGGCGTAAATGTATGACACAAGGTGTCGTTGTGGTGTATTGCGTGAGCAAAGTGCTTCAAATGGTGTAAATTGTCTATCCCACGTGACCTTCGCATCTGTAGAGGTAAGAAAGTGAGACAGCTGTCTGAAAGACCAGAAAGGAAAAGTGTTAGTACGTGAGTCAGAGGTGAGCTCCTCATAGGATCGTCTACGGCCCTTATGAAAGAAATGACACGCCAAAACCTCCTCGTGTGGCCATTCCTTGTGGAGGAATGTGTTTGAGTCTCCTGGAGGGAACTCAGGGTTGCCTCTCAGAGAGGTTAGCGGACCCGGTTGTGAGGATAGGTTAAAGAGAGCGACTGCTTTCCTAAAGGCCGATAGGGAGGGTGCAATGAGCGGTTGTGTCTTGAGGGTCAGGGGCCAGGATCGAGGTGATAGCCAAGGTAATGTGGCAATCGAAGTTTGCGTGAGAGAGTTTTCCAGCATCACCCATGCTTTGCTTATTTTGTGAAGTTTCCAGTCCACCACTCTAGTTAGGTGGCAGGCCAGATAATACTTATAAAGATCCGGTCAACCAATGCCCCCTGTTGCTTTGGAACATGTCAACTGTGAGTATTTAATTCGTGGGGCGTTATTCTTCCATATGAATCTAGTGCAGACTTTTTTATATGCCGCAAAGAATGAGGGGGGTAAATATATCGGAATCGTCTGCATTAAATATAGTAGGCGGGGGAGGACGACCATCTTGATGAGGGCCGAGCGCCCAAACCAAGAAACGTTGAGGTTGGCCCAATCCTTCAAATTTGCCTGGAGCTTAGAGAGGGCATGAAGGAAATTGTGGCTATAAAGATCCGTTATGTTCTTAGTGACCTGGATACCCAAATAGGTAAAAGCTGTCTTCTGCCAATGAAAGGGAAAGGATTCCTGACAATGCATGACTTCTTGATGGGTGAGGGATACATTTAAGGCATGCGATTTGGAGTAATTGATCTTTAGATTTGATAACTCGCCGAAATGGTTTATGTCTTTCAAAAGGTTGGGTAACGATATCCGAGGGGATTGTAAGGATAATAAGATATCGTCAGCATAGGCCGATACTTTAAATTCTCTATGGGCAATGGAGATTCCCTTGACATCCGTGTTGGCCCTTAGTCTGTTTAGGAGGGGCTCTAGAGTCAAAACAAAGATCAGGGGAGATAACGGGCAGCCTTGACGGGTACCATTTCTTATTGAGAAGGCGTCCGACAGGAGGCCATTCGCCCTCACCATCGCGGAGGGGTCAGTATAGAGGGCATTGATGTGAGCAAGCATACGTGGCATGTAATCCCATGCCAACCCGTCAAACGCCTTCTCAGGGAAAGGAGGAATCCCCGGGTCTCCGATGAAGCCAGCCAATGCTGAATATTTAAAGTGCGTATGGTATTATCCCTAGCTTCCCTGCCTGGGACAAAGCCCACCTGGTCAGATGATATGAGACTCGGGATCAGAGGGAGTAACCTATTTGCTAGCATCTTAGCGTAGATTTTTATGTCGATCAGGGTTTATTTTTAATTTTTTTACACATTATGTTTGCTTATAGCAGTGAATAACATTGCTATAAGTAAGCATTTTACGGAATGAAACTGATACTTTCAGATTGTTTTGTTGTGATTAGTTGTGATTGTCCAAAGCTAATCACGTGGTACAGATGGGCTGTGATTGGCCCTGTTTGTACCATGTGATCAAATTAACCAATCATAGCAAGCAACACAATTGTACACAATGGATGGCATGAAAGGAACTGCCATGTGACCTGCTGTGATTGGTCACAGTGGTCACATAGTACCGGCAGCGAGTTGGCACACTGATCAGTCATTGGCTGTGTCCCGTGGACACAGCCGATGACAGATCTCACCACTGTGTGGCGCTTCTTGGCAGGACGTCATATAACGTCCAGTCAGGATGGGAAAGCCGCCGCATGGCAGTCATCCTGCTATAGCTAAGTGAATAACCCCTACTACCTTGGCATATTAACTGTTTGATCTTAATGGCATCTGATCTTTCTTTTAGGCTCCATGCACACTGGGTTTAAAAAAACTTTGCTTCTACAGGGGTTTTGCGTTCTGCCTGTAGAAGCAGCTCAATGTTATCCTATGTGTCCATTCACATTAGGATGTTTAAAGGCAAATTTTAGAGGCATTTAGAGGCAGAAAAAAAGCCTTCTGGTTTGCGTTTTTGAGAGACGTTTTCTGGAAGAAAAAAAAATTCTCCTAAAAGTGCCTAAGCTCCCGTACATTAATTATATGAGCGTTATTTTCTGCCAAAAGAACTGGTGTTTTTTGAATGCCCAGTGTGCATGGACTCTTGCTTTTTCTCAGTACTGCACATTGATATTCCCTCCATGTCATGCAGCTAAGGAGTTAAACACATAATGGATCTTCATATTACTGTTATCCAAACTAATTTTATCTCCTGTTAATCTACTTTGTAATTGATCTCTGTATATACTTTTCTAATGCCTTACTGTGCAAATTTATATTTGTTCTAAGTGTAGCCACTTTGTACTCTCAAGCAGAAAGCTAGTATAAAATGACTTTCTAGTAGTAAATGTCATGAGTCAGCCTCTTATGACACTTCTATGAATAGTATGCCCTGTGCTTGTATTTTGGAAAGTCAGAATAGCATTGAGAGGGACATTAATCAAAATGGCTTAGGCAAAGGTATATTAAAAAGTTAACTGCTTCTCATATCTACAAAGATTTTATGATCGTTTATGAACATAATCAGGCTTATGTAATAAGCAACTGCAATGTGTAATGATGATGTGCAACGTGCAGTAGCAATCAATAATATTTCACTTTTTACTGAGCTGACCCCATTTAGCTGCAATTCAATTGGTTGTGTTGGGTTACTGCAATGTGCACATAGTCATTGCAATTGATCATAGAATCACTAGGGATAGGACCTATAGATTGATCTGCTCAATAAACTAGTACTGTAAAGGGAACTTTGGGACCTAATAAAGAAGCACATTATTTCCTTGTCATTGCAATGATATTATTGGGGCTGCCCTGCAACCAGGGCCGGCCCAAGACATTGTGCTGCCTGGGACCAATAATGAAATGCTGCCCCCCCCCCAAAAAAATCACGCCCACCAAAAGGCCCCCCACATTCATTAAGTTATATCATAACTAAAATTTATTTTATCAGAAAATCAGTATAAAAATGCCATAAATCTATTCCCTATTTTGTAGACGCTATAACTTCTACGCAAACCAATCAATATACGCTTATTGGGTTTTTGTTTTTTTTTTCTAACCAAAAATATGTAGAAGAATACATATTGGCCTGAACTGATGAAGACATTTTTTTAAAGCTATTGATCAGTAAGTTAGCGCTGCACTTTCTTTTTTTTTGGTGGTGTGGGAACACATAACAGTGCTTAGGGGCAGGCCTTTTAGTGACACTTTTTTTTATTTTACCTCCAGTAGTTTATTGAAAATTAGTAGTGTGGTGATTACCTATTATACTAAAGATCGGCATGTGGAATTAATAAACATCAACAGATTTTAGTTGTGCCCCACCAGGCCGGCTCCCCATGGACAATGTGCCTGGCTGCCGAGTTCATCGCCCCATTCCTGCACTCAGTTTGGCAGATTGGCAGCAATGGTTGGCAGACAGGCAGCAATGATTGGCACTGACAGGCACCACTGATTGGCACTCATAGAAAGCACTGATTGACACTAATAGGCAGCACTTAGTGGCACTGATTGGCAGCGCTGATGGGCACTAATTGGCAGCACTGATGGGCACAAATTGGCATCACTGGGCGCTGATAGGTGGCACGCATGGGCATTGATTGGCGACACTGATGGGCACTGTTCGGAAGCACTGTCACTGATTGGCACTGGTAGGTGCCACTGATTGGAAACACTTGGCACCGATAGGTGGCATTGGTTGGCACTGATATTAGGCGGCACTTATTGGAAACACTGATTAGCACTGACAGGTGGCACTGATTAGCACTGACAGAGAAGAGGGAGTTTCACACTGAGCCGATATTGACCCTTAGTGAAACTGTGTGCGACACTGTCATGTAATCAGAGCTGCTGTTAGAAATTGCTGGGCCCTGTACAGTCTACCTGACACAAACACAACAGAATTCCTACTAAATCTAAAAGCTAAGAAAGTGTATTGAGAATCAAAGCTTTATGTGTGAATGAGGTATCGGGGCTCATTCACAAGGGTACTGTGGCCTGTACAATGTGAATCAGTGGTTTTTTTATGTGTCTGGAGTCACCTGGAGCTGTGTGCAGGCAGAAAATGTTACACTATGGGTGACAGGTGTGTGAGTGCAGGTGTACGGCCCCAAAGGGCTCTTTCACAAGGACGTTCCGTATGTCTGTTTTTCATCCATCCGTTTTCGGATGAAAAAACGGACATGCATGTATCCCTATGGGATAGCGGATGTCAGCGGATGACATCAGTCTCCGCTATGGTCCGTTTAGCATGACGGAGGAAAATCCTACTTTTCCATCCGTCTGCGAATCGGATGAAAACAGACAGAAGGTCCGTTTTCATCCGATCCCCCCCATAGAGGAGAGCGGCGATCTGACCGTTCCGTTTCTGCACAATGTGCAGAGACGGACAAGTCATCCGCCGGCTCAGCGGGGATCAACGAAGCGATCTTCGCTAAGTAAGCGGATGTTCACGGGGCGGATCATCACGGGATCCGCCCATGTGAAAGAGCCCATAGTGCGCATTCAGGACCACTCCCCCACAATTGCACACCTGTCAAATTTGGACCTGTGGCTGTGTTTATACAACCACTGCGTCCCTAAGGCCCCTTTCACACATGCTGACCGTATGTCCGCTTTTTCATCCATCCGTTTACGGATGAAAAAGGGACATACATTGGTCCCTATGAGATTGCGGGTGTCAGCGGATGAATATCCGCTGACACCCGATCTCCTCCGTGTCCGCAATCCTCCGATTCTGCAGACGGAGGAAAATCCAATTTTTCAATCCGTCTGCAGAGCGGATCGGATGAACACGGACACAGACGGTCCGTGTTCATCCGATCCCCCCATAGGGGAGAGCAGAGATCTGACAGGGCGGTCCCTGCACAGTGTGCAGGGACCGCCCTGTCATCTGCCAGCTCAGCGGGGATCAATGGAGCGATCCCCACTGAGCAAGCGGAGCTTCACGGGGCGGATCATCACGGATCCGTCCCGTGTGAAAGGGGCCTAACAGGCAGCTCCAGCTGTGTGAACAATTTACTCATTCGCAAGGCCAGAATACATGGATGAATGAGTCCTTAGGGCTCATTTACACATGAGCTTGGGGGTGGTAAAAACCCATGGTTGAACAGTGTTTTTACTGCCTGACAAAATGCTACCCCCTTTAGCAGTGGAGGCAGTGGCTGGGGGTATACACATTCCATGACATTCGATTCCGTGCTTCACAGCCATAGCAGAAATTATATCCTTGTCGAAAAAGTCAAGTGAATAGTGCTGCTCTGCAAGTGTCCTGCAACAGCATGCAAAGCACATGATTGCAGCGTGCTAGTGTGGGGTTAAAACAGGCAGTGAGGAGGCAATATGCCTCCTCGCCACCTGTTAAAAGCTCTCTGAAGAGCAATCTAAATGCTGACAGCTCTTCAGATAGCAAAGTACATGTGAACGGCCCTTTATTTTTTGCTAATTATGTTTTAGAATTTAAATTTTTTATTTTTTTTTTGAATTGTATGTATTGTTCTGTGAGCATTTTTGATGCTGCTGGAAAGCACTACCTTTGTGATCTGCTGTGGGTGCTTTACGCCACCTGTAAAGCAGATTGCAAACACACCACCAAAAAGTAGTGCATGCACAATTTTTTTCTGTGTTCTGGTGTGAACTAAAGCCCATTTAAAATGAATGGGCTCCAAAATCGCACCACATGGGAACGCTGACGACAACCAAACCCCTTCCTTTCAGTACAAATCTCCCCTCCAAGGTCATATTCTATCATGACGATCCCCCCCAAACCCCCACTCAGTACAGATCTCCCCCCACAGTCCTAAACTCCCCCCAGCACAAACCACCATTCCAGCCCCATCTCAGTACAGACCTTCTATTAGGGACCATGGTGGGCATAGGGACATAATAGAAAATATAGAAGGAGCTCCTGCACTTGCAGCCTTCCTTTATTAAATCCAGCAACCATATCAGTGCACTTCAGCCAGGTACAAGGGGCTGGGCAGACCCTGTGAACTAGAAGCAGCCCCCCTTCTCCCCACCAACCTCGTTCTGTGTAATCAGATGGTCAGGAACTGCAGCCGATTAGAAGGTATGACACTGTCCTTTGCTTCAGAGGCTCCCAGATGTTTGCAGCCTCAAGGTGTCTGATCACACAACAAAACAGAGCACATGCAGAGGGGACTGACACTGGTCTGTCTGCCCTCCTCACTACATCTCTGCCTGGATTCCGCATCTACTGTCAGAAACACTGTAACAAGTATGTTTCCATGCCTCCTCTCAGGCTCAGTGTTCAGGATTGCAGCGCCCAAATCTCTGCCTGGTGTAACATGGAATTCAGTGTCAGCATAGGCAGTGCAGAGAGAGGCCAGATTTCAAAATTCAGCGGCGATGTGGGGTGGGCGGGACCCAGCAGCTATCGAGCACCAGCCAATGATTGTCCTGTTTAAGAAAGGGGGCGGGGCTACATACACACACACATAGCGGCCCGCCCAGACCCCATCCCATTGGCTGGTGTTTGATAGCTCCCCCACCCACCCCGACATCAACTCAATACCGACAGCTAGTCTCTCTGCATTCAGGTATTTTACATCTCTGGCAAGTGTCAAAATCGGCTCAGTGTGAAACTGTCTCCAGGCAGTAAGGGCTGCACACAATAGATGCAGCCTTTCATGGCAGATCTCGGAAACAGCCGGGATGGCTGCCGCCCCTCTTAAAATGCCGCCTGGGACCATGGGCCCACTGGGTCCCATGGTAGGGCCGGCCCTGCCTGCAACCCTCTAAAACCTAATAAAAGCAGGATCATTCTAAATACATAAAAGGAGGCAAAATACTATTTGTTAATTTCAGAATCATTTGTGGATAAAAATTATATATGATATAATTTTTAATTGCTAGGGGATGCATTTGCAAAAAATCCAGAGATCTATTTATCCTGTGAAACTGCATGTACACTTGTTCTGTGATAAAGCGGTTTTATACCGCTGGACATTTTTTTTTCTTCCTGCAAGGTAAAGTCATAATATGCTAGTAGGCATCACATACTGGCACAATAAGTGAAACTTACTTTAAAACTAAGCTGTTCCAGCGCCGCGATGTTAACGCTGTAGCCGCTTCCATTTTCAAACGTCTTGCTTTCGGGTTCGGAGGCTTCGGCTCTGTGATTGGCCGGAGCCGTGATGATGTCACTCCCACGCATGCGCATGGGAGCCGCCGGTTACGGCACAGGGATCGGAAAGAACGGCACCCAAGATATTTATAGGAGATATTTACACTTTCTATAGGTAAGCCTTATTATAGGCTTACCTATAGGTAACTGTAATAATGAGTGTGTTGAAAATGGCGCCTAGTGTGATGTTTTAAAACATAGCTGCCCCTTTAAGAAAGTGTAAACACTGAACTGTATAAAAAATCAAATGTAAAAGTGTTGGCGTTTTTAGCGCCAACATCTTTACATTTGATTTTTAATACCTTTAGGTAAATGTTAGCAGGGGAAGTTTACTTCCTCTTTAACCACGTAAGGATCGGACCAATACGCAGCTTAATGACCAGAGGTGTTTTCACAATTTGGCACTGCGCTGCTTTAACTGGAAATTGTGCGGACATGCAATGTTGTACCCAAACGAAATTTGCGTCCTTTTCTTCCCACAAATAGAGCTTTCTTCTAATGGTATTTGATTGCCTCTGTGATTTTTTTTTTGCGATATAAACGGAAAAAGACTGAAATTTTTTAAAAAATATGATATTTTCTACTTTTTGTTATAAGAGAAATCGAATAAACTCAATTTTAGTCATACATTTAGGCCAAAATGTATTCAGCCACATGTCTTTAGTAAAAAAAATGTCAATAAGTGTATATTTATTGGTTTGCGCAAAAGTTATAGCGTCTACAAACTAGGGTACATTTTCTGGAATTTACACAGCTTTTAATTTATGACTGCCTATCTCATTTCTTGAGGTGCTAAAATGGCAGGGAAGTACAAAACCCCCCCAAATGACCCAATTTTGGAAAGTAGACATCCCAAGGAAATTGCTGAGAGGCATGTTGAGCCCATTGACAAAGAAAAAAAATTACAAAAAGTTGTCATATGATATACTGCTCACACATGCCATGGTTATATGTGGAATTGCACCCCAAAATACATTTTGCTGCTTCTCCTGAGTACGGGAATAGCACAACCCCCCCCCCCCAAATGACCCCATTTTAGAAAGTAGACACCCCAAGGAAATTGCTGAGAGGCATGTTGAGCCCATTGAATATTTTTTTTTTTTTGTCCCAAGTGATTGAATAATGACAAAAAAAAAAGAAAAAATTACAAAAAGTTGTCACTAAATGATATATTGCTCACACATGCCATGGTTATATGTGGAATTGCTCACCATGCCTCTCAGCAAATAGATTGGGGTGTCTACTTTCCAAAATGGAGTCATTTGGGGGGGTTTGTGCCATCTGGGCATTCCATGGCCTCCGAAACTGTGATAGGCAGTGAGGAGTGAAATCAAAAATTTACACCCTTAGAAAGCCTGAAGGTGGTGCTTGGTTTTGGGGTCCCGTACGCAGCTAGGCTCCCAAAAAGTCTCACACATGTGGTATCCCCGTACTCAGGAGAAGCAACAGAATGTATTTTGGGGTGTAATTCTACATATGCCCATGGCATGTTTGAGCAATATATCACTTAGTGACAACTTTGTGCAAAAAAAATAAAAAAAATTAAAAAAAAATCTATTTTCCGCAACTTGTGCCAACATATAAAATATTCCATGGACTCGACATGCCTCTCAGTATATAGCTTAGGGGGGCCAATTTCCAAAATGGGGTCATTTGGGGGGGTTTTGAACTGTCCTGGCATTTTATACACAACATTAGGAAGCTTATGTCACACAACATCCACTCTTCTAACCACTTGAAGACAAAGCCCTTTCTGACACTTTTTGTTTACATGAAAACTTATTTTTTTTGCAAGAAAATCATGTTTAACCCCCAAACATTATATATTTTTTTAAAGCAAAGGCCCTACAGATTAAAATAGTGGGTGTTGCATTTTTTTTTCCACACAGTATTTAGGCAGCGATTTTTCAAACGCATTTTTTGGGGAAAAAATACACCTTTTTTTTCATTTTAATGCACTAAAACACACTATATTGCCCAAATGTTTGATGAAATAAAAAAGATGATCTTAGGCCGAGTACATAGATACCAAACATGACATGCTTTAAAATTTAGCACAAACGCGCAGTGGCGACAAACTACATACATTTTTAAAAGCCTTTAAAAGCCTTTACAGGTTACCACGTTAGATTTACAGAGGAGGTCTCCTGCTAAAATGACTGCCCTCGATCTGACCTTTGCGGTGATACCTCACATGCATGATGCAATTGCTGTTCACATATGACGCCAAACCAACGCTTGCGTTCGCCATTGCGCAAGAGCAGGGCGGGACAGGGGTGCTTTTTTTTTTTTATTATTATAAATTTTGCTTTTTTCTTTTATTTTTAAACTGTTCCTTCCATATTTTTTTTTTATAATTTTTATTGTTATTAATGTAAATATCCCCTATGATAGCAATAGGTAGTGACAGTTTTTTTTTAAAAAAACTGTGGTCTATTAGACCCTAGATCTTTCCTCTGCCCTCAAAGCATCTGACCACACGAAGATCGGTGTGATAAAATGCTTTCCCAATTTCCCAATGGCGCTTTTTATATCCGGGGGGGGGGACATTCCCTCCCACTGCTTGTAAAAGCAGTCCAGAGGCTAATTAGCCTCTAGGATTGCTTTTACATGAAAGCCGGCCCCTGGCTGAAAAGAATGATACCAAGATGATACCTAAACCCGCAGGCATCAATCTGGTATAACCGTTCAAAGACCAGCAACATACCAGTACGTTGCTGGTCCTTGTTGGACATGTATTGTAATCTTTTTTTTTCATTTTTTGGCTGAATGAAAAAAAGAGATTGATCGGTGGGTATGCCCACAATTAGAATACCTCCCTTCATCCACCCACTTCTAATGATGGGCATACATGCACCATTTATATATGCCGAAGCATGGGGGCATCCTCCTGCAAAAGTTATGCCACGTACACACGGTTTGACTTTTCCACGGGCAAGCCTCCGTCGGAATTTTGACCGTATGTACGTGGCATTAGGAGCAAAATCGCTCCTCCGCTCCTGCTGCCCCCATGCTTCGGCATATATGCTTTTTTTTTTAACTGTGGTGGTGAAATCACCTCCTACAGCACTGGAGTCGCAGGGATCAGGCCTGTCTCTGCGAACGCTGCAGTTATGTGTGTTGTGTTTTGTAAGTGACAGTGATCGATCGATACTGCACTTGGGTGGCCTGGGCTGGACGGAGGGGAAAAACGCAGGTGCTAGCAGGTATCTGGGCTGATCCCGCTAACACTGCATTTTTGGGAACCCTAAACTGCTGGGGACGCTAGTATAGATCTGATCAGATCAGATATTGATCTGTCCAGATACTATACCACTAAGGGAGGTGTATGCTTCACGCGTGGGTGTTAGCGTTACTGGCACTAACCTGACGCTGCCTGGGGTGTGACGCAGACCCTCTCTGACGCTAAAACCTAATTGATATCACCCGCCGGGCGATCAGGGGGTTAAACCTTTATTGGGTTATATACGGCGGGTGCCCTGACACTATAAAAAGCAAACTAACTAACCAGCGTCACCCGTAACACTTATATGGTGATCACTGGTGAAAGGGTTAACTAGGGGCAATCAGGGGGTTAAACCTTTATTAGGTAATATATGGGGGTACCTGACGCTATATAAAAACCTGACGGGGAACCTAAATAACAAAATAACTAACTGGCTAACCAGTGTCACCAGTAACACTTATACGGTGATCACTGGTGAAAGCGTTAACTAGGGGCAATTAGGGGGTTAAAACCTTTATTAGATAATATATGGGGGTACCTGACGCTATTAAAACCTGCGGCGAACCTAAAAAATATAATTGCATACCTAGCGGCACCAGCATAACTAATACAGCGATCAGAAAAACGATCGCTTAGTGACACTGGCAAAAGGGGGTGAAAGGGTTACCTGGGGGGCGATCAAGGGGTTAAACCTTTATTAGGTAATATATGGGGGTACCTGACGCTATAAAAACCTGCGGCAAACCTAAAAAATATAACTGACTACCTATCGGCACCACCGACACTAAGACAGCGATCAGAAAAACGATCGCTTAGTGACACTGGCAAAAGGGGGTGAAAGGGTTACCTGGGGGGGGGCGATCAAGGGGTTAAACCTTTATTAGGTAATATATGGGGGTACCTGACGCTATAAAAACCTCGCGGCGGACCTAAAAAAAATAACTGGCTACCTATCGGCACCACCGACACTAAGACAGCGATCAGAAAAACGATCACTTAGTGACAGCGGTGCTAGGGGGTGAAAGGGTTACCTGGGGGGCGATCAAGGGGTTAAACCTTTATTAGGGGGGGTTAGGGGGCTACACTGGACCTAAAACTAACTGCCCTGACACTTTTACAGTCACAAATGTCACTGATTGCAGTGATCAGTAAATAAATGGTCACTGCAATGACAGTGACACTGTGACTGGGGGCTGGGGGGTGTCTGGGGGGGGGCTGGGGGGGGGCGATCGTGTGCCTATGTGTGCTGGTGTCAGTGTGCTGTTTAGTGCACTAACCTGTGTGTCTTCTCTCCACGGCGCACTGTATATGTGAGCGCCGCAGGAGAGATGACATCACTTCCTCCTGCCTGTGTAAACATTACACAGGCAGAGGAAGCTTTTCATTCGCCGGGAGCGATCGCGAGGGGGTGGCCAGAAACGAATGGCGGCCCCCTCATCACGGATTGCTCCCGAAGCGATCCCGGCCGCTCACTGTACCGGAGGGGGGTCCGATTGGACCCCCCACCCATACGAAGGCAGGCACGTACAGGTACGTGAGTTTGCCTGTCCGTGCCATTCTGCCGACGTATATGTACAGTGAGCGGTCATTAAGGGGTTAATAGGGGTAAATCAAATGTTATTAGGTTATTTTCTCTCCAGGTCAAATGTTACTCATCCATAAAAAATAGCGTTAATCAGAAAAATGCTTTACTGCCACTTGACAAAGATGAAGATCATAATAAAATTCTAATGAATATTTATTTCCTGTAATCATCAACTTCATCTAGTTGCCATATTGCAGTATTTTTTATAATTAGGAGGGATGCCTTGAAGGGAACGAGAGGAAAAATGTGGCAGGAGTAGCACACCACCCACCTACCACAAGTGGGTGTGGTAAAGTCATATCTCACTGATTGCTGTCACTTTGTTTCACTTGGTGGATTCCAGTCTGAAGTTGGTCCAGTCAAGTACGGTGTCCCTCAGGGCTCAATCTTGGGTCCCTTACTTTTTAGCATTTACATGTTTCCACTTGGCCAACTGCTTAAATCACACGGGCTCAATTATCACTTCAATGCTGATGACACTCAGATATACATTCACACTAAACCGGATTCTAATTTGGCTGCTTCTCTCCTATCCAACCATATTTTGTGATATAAAAACTTGGATGGCCCATAATTTCCTTCAATTAAACTCTGACAAGGTTGAAGTCATGCTTATTGGCTCACCCCATTAATTACGTAAGGCCAGTCCTATAATCTTATCTATAGATGGCACTGTACTTGAGCTTCAGTCTAAATTGAAAAATCTAGGGGTGATATTTGATGCTAGTTTAACGTTTGAGCCACAAAATGTTGTCAGAACATCTTTTTTCCACTTGAGAAACATTGCTCGGCTGCGTCCTATGCTATGATCCACTGTAGCTGAAAAGCTGTTCTATACATTTGTGTTCTCCTTACTACTGCAATGCTCTACTAGCTGGTGTACCTAAATCCACTATAAATCGACTTCAATATGTTCAAAATTCTGCAGCCAGAATCCTGTAAGAAACGCAGCATGTATCTCCATTTAATGCAGCTTACTAAACTTGTTGCAATTTTTAACGTTTTTTTGTAGTTCCCCAACAATGGAATAATCCTGACAATGTGAGTGATCATTAAAAGTGCACTGTGCAGTTTAATTATAACTACCTCTCTGACTAATTCCGTGTTATTTGAAGTTGTCATGTACTTGGAAAGGTTAATCTGTCTTAATGACCTTTTAAATATCTAGTGATGGATCCCGACTACCATCATCAATTAGAGGAGAATGCTGATGGCTTGTAAAAAGTGAGAAAGGCCCTACATCCTAGATTTTCAGAGATAGAAGAATGTTAAGTGTGCAATGAGCTCTGAAACTCCACAGAACATACATAAATGCTGATTCTAACTTCCTACGATGTGAGTGTTATGTTAAATTCTTCACATAATATTACGCTGTATGTATGTGTAGCGGGGTCCTCAATTTAGTGGGGTACACTTGGGGAGTAGTGTGACCCAAGTGTGTAATTATGTTAGGGTTCAGACCCCTTTTTCTTATTCGTGGAGGATTGGGTGGTGTAATATTCTCTTCGACCAGTAGGTGTCAGTATACCTACTGGCTCGGGGTAGAATCACTACCAGAGTGCTACCCTTCTTTGTCCCTTCCTGGAGATGGTACGGCCGGGGCGGGGAACCCGCCGTGGTGTCGACGGGAGGAGATAAACGGGGGAGACGCCCTCGCCACGAGGTCTGTCTTCGGGGATCATCTCTTCACGCACCCAGGCACCTTCAGCCTGGGTGCGGGCGGTTCAAGGTTCCGGCCTAGGCGCCCTAGGCCTGGCCGGGATGAAGATGGAGTCCATCCCAGGCACCTTCAGCCTGGGATGAGGTACTATTGAGGAGGCCTGGGACCCGGTGGCTCCGACTGGGTCCCGCGAGGGTGGAGTTGCTCCAGGGCGCCCCTCGCGAGGGGACCCGCATCTGAGGTGAGGAGGCTGGGGAGGTCACTCGTTCGAAGACCCGGTGTAGTGTCAACCCGGTGACGGATGGGCCTTCAGTAACTCCCTTGGAGGACATCTTCCCCTGATAGAGGCCCGCAGCGCAACGGAGGTATTCATGTCGAGACTCCTACAACCCTTGGTCATAGTATAGGGGGTGTAGGGACCCAGATCAGTATAGTGCCTCGACCTGCTCATTTCACCGTATCATGCCATCGCATTGCCTTGTAACTGAAGATACGAAATAAATCTAACCGTTGGACTGTGATCGGTGTATGGACTCTGTTAATGGGAGCAAGGGGAGGTTTCTGCACGACAGACTCGGTACATGTTCAGGACACCGGCCCGAGGAAACATTAGGTATTGGCCTTCACCTCGCCTGCAAGTAGTGGGGAGGACATGGGCCGTAGCGCACCCTCACCCCTGTCGCGTGACATACCCCTAGGCTAAAGAGGACGGGGTGTGGGGGTGGCCGCTACACGTGGGGGCTCGTCCGGGATATCGTGTGTCTTGGCGATGGAACTGAGAGCGTCTGCGTTTGAACTTTGCTGCCCGGAGGAGTTCCGAGCGGGTCGGCCATGTGATTGGCCAGAGTGCATCCCTGCTCGGAGTTGTGGACATGACCCTAAGTCGGGAAAGGCCCACGCAGAGGAGCGTAGAAAGGGAAAGGTCCAGCCGTGTGAAGTACTACATGTGGGGACTGTTAATGCACTGCGCCACGAGGCACCCCATGACTGTACAATTCGTGGGCGGAGACTGGCGGAAGCCCGTGAAAACGTACCAGTTGTGGGAGGAGTCTGGCCACGTGTGGAGATACACGTGGAGACTCCGGCGCGTGGTCAGCGCGTGATGGAACAGCAAGTGGTCGGGATGGCCTCAAGCTCCCCGTGGATACCGGTACCTTACCCCACGAAGATGACTGCATTTGCTGCTCCCCTGACAGACACGGGGATAAGACTTAGGCCCCGAGGACAGTTGGCTCTGTATTCATGCAGAGACACGGAGGCTCTCGGTGTGATCTGTCCCGGATGCTCGGGACTGGTGGTCCAACTAAAGCCATTCGGGCGATGTGAGGCCTGCAAGGAATTCCTTTTTGAGGTTGAACCATACACGGAAAGGCCCCGGGCCTTACGCCTCAACTGCATCACAGGAACCGCCACTCCGGAGGGAGAGATCCAGGCCTCTGCGAAGGTCCCCGTACGCGCTGACCAGGGCGAAGTGACTGCCCAACCAGAGATTGAGAGAGAAAAATCCGAAGACACTGCTTCGGTCACCACAGACTCCCTGCTACCACCCCCGAAGAGGAAGATAGGCCTGGTGCAGGCCTCCTGTGGTCGTGGTCGAGCTTCACCCCGCCGCTTGCCTGGCCTGGATGGCGCCGGTAGAGAAGAGAGTCCTGGACATCCCAGTTCTTCAGTAGGTCCAGGTGAGCTAGGGGCTGGGACTGCGGTGTTGGTTGGAGGTGTCGGGGGTTCACAGTCGGTGGAGCCCGAAAGGGAGGGTAGCCTTCCGTCTACTAGAGACTACCTTCCCGCCGAGATGTATGACACCTCCGACTTAGAGTCGTTGTCAGACTGTGGGGATGACGGGGAAATAGACGAGCTGTTTCAACGGAAGGGCTGGGACAGACGCCCGCTACCTGTGCTGAGTAAACCACAGGATTCCCCCATGTCCATAGAAGATAATACGCTCCGGGCGCAGACCCCGGAGTTTCAGAGGAAATCTAACCCTTCGACCAACTTTCCTCACTCAACTACATCATCCGCTATGATGGTGAGGACGCAGCGTGCTTCTTTGCGGGCACCAAAGACCAAGCAACCTGAGATGGTGAAGGTACCTCGGCACCCGGAGGCCATCGTACAGCCAGGAGAAGGTGAGCGAGATGTGATGCCGCCTCTAGCCAGATTGCAGAGACTTTTCTCCCAGAGAGTCGCCCGTGAATATGGGTGGGAGTACCCCTACTTGCCCCGGGACTTATTGTATGAAGTTGAGGTCCTGCGACCAAGGTGGTATGACGAGTTTGTATGGGAAAAGCTTAAAGTACCCCATGCCAGGCGATACCTGTCATGTTCGCCGCCTGTGTCTAAAAAGTTCAAGGTCTGCAGAGCTGATTGGAGACTTGGGCGCCATATTCATGCTGATAAGGTGCTCATCTGTAGGAAAGAAGGAGAGGATGTCGAGTACTCAGTGGAAATGTTTGACGGGCACCTGAAGCCTCTGTTTCTGCCGGATCCAAGGTTCTACTTATAGGAGGAGTGAGCTCCTATCTTGTTGCTGTTGAAACTTTCTGGATGAGACATTCCCAGACGCCTAGAACTGTGCCCTATTTTTGTTTTGATTTGGGCTTTTCTTTTACTCACTGGAGACTTGGGAGCTGTTGTGTTTTTTTTTCTCCCTTTTCTTCATGTGCCAAAGGCAGAGACTTTTGGGGTAGAGTCAGAGTAGGAAAGCAGGAAGAATGAAGATCTCACCAAGTGTCATTACCGCGGCTCTGTCACCAGGTGGCAGTGTTGCGCAACGAATGTTTGAAAATTTTACATATGCATTACTTACTTATTGGAGTGAGCGGGTCTCTCGGCTGACGGACCCACTCATGCCAAGTTAACATAGAGTGTTAGGATGTGTTTTTTTTTTTTTGTGTTGTTTCCCTTCTGCAGGAGATTCATCGGTCAAGACTACTGAGACTGGGGTGGTTCTTAGACAGCGATGGGAGGGATTGTACATGTGTACAGAACAGATGTTTTATACAAATGTTTATCGTTTTATATTTCCCCTTTTCCTTTTGAGCAGGTCTTGGCACATTTAGTATTCAGAAATTTGAGGGATAGCCTCTGGGGCCCACTTCATGTCACCACTCTTCGGGAGACATGGGTGTGCACCTGACGCTGGGGACCAGCGTCAAACCACAGGGGGGAGTGTGTAGCGGGGTCCTCAATTTAGTGGGGTACACTTGGGGAGTAGTGTGACCCAAGTGTGTAATTATGTTAGGGTTCAGACCCCTTTTTCTTATTCGTGGAGGATTGGGTGGTGTAATATTCTCTTCGACCAGTAGGTGTCAGTATACCTACTGGCTCGGGGTAGAATCACTACCAGAGTGCTACCCTTCTTTGTCCCTTCCTGGAGATGGTACGGCCGGGGCGGGGAACCCGCCGTGGTGTCGACGGGAGGAGATAAAAGGGGGAGACGCCCTCGCCACGAGGTCTGTCTTCGGGGATCATCTCTTCACGCACCCAGGCACCTTCAGCCTGGGTGCGGGCGGTTCAAGGTTCCGGCCTAGGCGCCCTAGGCCTGGCCGGGATGAAGATGGAGTCCATCCCAGGCACCTTCAGCCTGGGATGAGGTACTATTGAGGAGGCCTGGGACCCGGTGGCTCCGACTGGGTCCCGCGAGGGTGGAGTTGCTCCAGGGCGCCCCTCGCGAGGGGACCCGCATCTGAGGTGAGGAGGCTGGGGAGGTCACTCGTTCGAAGACCCGGTGTAGTGTCAACCCGGTGACGGATGGGCCTTCAGTAACTCCCTTGGAGGACATCTTCCCCTGATAGAGGCCCGCAGCGCAACGGAGGTATTCATGTCGAGACTCCTACAACCCTTGGTCATAGTATAGGGGGTGTAGGGACCCAGATCAGTATAGTGCCTCGACCTGCTCATTTCACCGTATCATGCCATCGCATTGCCTTGTAACTGAAGATACGAAATAAATCTAACCGTTGGACTGTGATCGGTGTATGGACTCTGTTAATGGGAGCAAGGGGAGGTTTCTGCACGACAGACTCGGTACATGTTCAGGACACCGGCCCGAGGAAACATTAGGTATTGGCCTTCACCTCGCCTGCAAGTAGTGGGGAAGACATGGGCCGTAGCGCACCCTCACCCCTGTCGCGTGACATACCCCTAGGCTAAAGAGGACGGGGTGAGGGGGTGGCCGCTACATATGTATGCATTAAATGTATCAAGGTCAATGACTCATAGATGCATGTAGTACTTTTGCTATTTGGAGTCAAGTAACATAATTCAAAGAATGGTTTAACAAGAATGATCAAGGTCATATTGTTATAAAGAAATGACAATGATACTGGAAAAAAAATGAGGCAAACATTGATGTATACATAAATAAATGCGAGGCACTATCACTTTAAGAATAGTGAATATAATTCAAACATATTAGTGAATGCAATGCAATAATAACTGCAAAATCCAAACATAAATATTATTGGTTTAACAGAAGAAAGACCAAAAGAAACAGATTGTACATTTACAGAAACAGTAAGGTAGCACTGCCTGGAAGAGTATGCATGTGGCAATTAGGCTTCATGCCCACAGACGTTTTTAACAGCTGCGTTTTTTACAGCTTAAAAACGCCTGTCCTTGTTATTGTACATTTTATTTATTTTTATTTTTTTTGAATAAAAAAACAAAAAAAAAACGTTGGAGCTAAAAAACGCGACCGCGCGTTAGTGCGCGTTTTTGAGCGTTTTTGAGCGTTTTTTGACGCTCGCGTTTTTTTTCTGCCTAACTCCGACGCTGAGGAACGCACTGGTCCTGGTTTTTTTTTACAGCTTAAAAACGTCTATGCTGTTTGCAGCTCAAAAACATCTAGGTGGGCATGAAGCTATAGACTAACATGGACAGGCGTTTTTAAGCTGTAAAAAACGCTCAAAAATGCGGCTGTAAAAACGTCCGTGGGCATGAGGCCTTACAGTTATTTACTTAGGTTCAATATAACCTCACCGTTGATGTGCAAAAAAAAAACAATATTGCAGAACAAACGTTCTATAACATAGACAGATATAACTTTGCTTAACCGTACATGTATCTCATGAGTACATAAATGTCTGTATTAAACATATATAACAACCATCTATAATGCAAGGGTCTGAGCATGACTCTTAAAGAGGAATTGCAGTCTGCT
This sequence comes from Rana muscosa, assembly GCA_029206835.1. Lineage (NCBI taxonomy): Eukaryota > Metazoa > Chordata > Amphibia > Anura > Ranidae > Rana > Rana muscosa. The sequence continues at coordinate 143,008,689 of CM055122.1, forward strand.
CACATACAGTCAGGTCCATAAATATTGGGACATCGACACAATTCTAATCTTTTTGGCTCTATACACCACCACAATGGATTTGAAATGAAACAAACAAGATGTGCTTTAACGGCAGACTTTCAGCTTTAATTTGAGGGCATTTACATCCAAATCAGGTGAACGGTGTAGGAATTACAACAGTTTGTATATGTGCCTCCCACTTTTTAAGGGACCAAAAGTAATGGGACAGATTAACAATCATAAATCAAACTTTCACTTTTTTGATTGCAAATCCTTTGCATTCAATTACAGCCTGAAGTCTGGAACGCATAGACATCACCAGACGCTGGGTTTCATCCCTGGTGATGCTCTGCCAGGCCCCTATTGCAACTGTCTTCAGTTCCTGCTTGTTCTTGGGGAATTTTCCCTTCAGTTTTGTCTTCAGCAAGTAAAATGCATGCTCAATCGGATTCAGGTCAGGTGATTGACTTGGCCATTGCATAACATTCCACTTCTTTCCCTTAAAAAACTCTTTGGTTGCTTTTGCAGTATGCTTCGGGTCATTGTCCATCTGCACTGTGAAGCGCCGTCCAATGAGTTCTGAAGCATTTGGCTGAATGAATATGAGCAGATAATATTGGCCGAAACACTTCAGAATTCATCCTGCTGCTTTTGTCAGCAGTCACATCATCAATAAATACAAGAGAACCAGTTCCATTGGCAGCCATACATGCCCACGCCATGACACTACCACCACCATGCTTCACTGATGAGGTGGTATGATTTAGATCATGAGCAGTTCCTTTCCTTCTCCATACTCTTCTCTTCCCATCACTCTGGTACAAGTTGATCTTGGTCTCATCTGTCCATAGGATGTTGTTCCAGAACTGTGAAGGCTTTTTTAGATGTTGTTTGGTGAACTCTAATCTGGCCTTCCTGTTTTTGAGGCTCACCAATGGTTTACATCTTGTGCTGAACCCTCTGTATTCACTCTGGTGAAGTCTTCTCTTGATTGTTGACTTTGACACACATACACCTACCTCCTGGAGAGTGTTCTTGATCTGGCCAACTGTTGTGAAGGGTGTTTTCTTCACCAGGGAAAGAATTCCTCGGTCATCACCACAGTTGTTTTCCATAGTCTTCCGGGTCTTTTGGTGTTGCTGAGCTCACCGGTGCGTTCTTTCTTTTTAAGGATGTTCCAAACAGTTTATTTGGCCACACCTAATGTTTTTGCTATCTCTCTGATGAGTTTGTTTTGTTTTTTCAGCCTAATGATGGCTTGCTTCACTGATAGTGACAGCTCTTTGGATCTCATATTGAGAGTTGACAGCAACAGATTCCAAATGCAAATAGCACACTTGAAATGAACTCTGGACCTGTTATCTGCTCATTGTAAATGGGATAATGAGGGCATAACACACACCTGGCCATGGAGCAGCTGAGCAGCCAATTGTCCCATTACTTTTGGTCCCTTAAAAAGTGGAAGGCACATATACAAACTGTTGTAATTCCTACACTATTCACCTGATTTGGATGTAAATACCCTCAAATTAAAGCTGAAAGTCTGCAGTTAAAGGACATCGTGTTCGTTTCATTTTGAACCCATTGTGGTGGTGTATAGAGCCAAAAAGATTAGAATTGTGTCGATGTCCCAATATTTATGGACCCGACTGTAACTTGTAATAAAAACATCTTTGCCATTCTGAAGCTTCCCTCCAACCACTTTGCATATTATTTTATATATACTGTGATTCTGTACTTGCCAAATATTCAGCAGAAATCTCCCTCCACTGAGTCTGGTTGCAATCATTTTAACTGTGGGCAGCTGAAGCTGCTGCCTGTCCACTTCCTGGATTTACACAGACACACAGAGTCACACCTCTAGCTCTGCAGCTCTCATTGGCCCTCTTATGACTCATCCCCCTCCCTTCCTGGCAAACTCTCAGGAGAGTGAGAGAGAGAGCTGGACATCGATGTCCGCCAGGCACCCGCGATTGCCCGCAATCATGGCAGGACCGTGGATCTGTGTGTGTAAACACACAGATCCACCTCCTGTCAGAGGTGAGGAGACCGATGTGTGTTCCCAGTACAGAGGAACACAGATCGGTCTCCTCCCCTTGTGAGTCCCCTCCCCCTACGGTTAGAATCACTCACTAGGGAACATATTTAACCCCTTCAGTGCCCCCTAGTGTTAACCCCTTCCCTGCCAGTCACATTTACACAGTAATCAGTGCAGTTTTTATAGCACTAATCGCTGTATAAATGTGAATGGTCCCAAAAATGTGTCAAAAGTGTCCGATATGTCCGTCACAATGTCACGGTCACAATAAAAACCGCAGATCGCCGCCATTACTAGTAAAAAAAAAACAATCAATATACGCTTATTGCGATTTTTTTACCAAACATATGTAGAAGAATACGTATCGGCCTAAACTGTGGAAAAATTTAGATTTTTTGGGGATATTTATTATAGCAAAAAGTAAAAAATATAGAATTTTTTTCAAAATTGTCGCTCTATTTTTGTTAAAAAAATAAAAACTGCAGAGGTGATCAAATACCACCAAAAGAAAGCTCTATTTGTGGGAAAAAAAGGACGTAAATTTTGTTTGGGGTCCACGTCGCACGACCGCACAATTCTCAGTTAAAACGACGCAGTGCCAAGTTGCAAAAAGTGCTCTGGTAAGGAAGGGGGTAAATTCTTCCAGGCTGAAGTGGTTAAACAACAAGGGCAGAAGATGTAATAGATGGAAAGTTGAAAAAATTACTGAAGGTCCACTTTAATATAAATTGTTAAAACAGAACATGGGGGGACTACCATGTAGAAGAGGGTAACATAGTAATTATCCAGTGGGTATAAACCCCGAACTGGGCAACCTGTCGATCCATAATGGGATTAACAATAAGTTGGAGCAAGAAAACCAGTGCTGAGGAGGAGAAAAGAGGGTAGAAAATAGCAGAAAGGGAAAATAAAAAGACAAGAAGAGATAGAAGAGAGAGAAGGGTTTCCCAAGGGTGACCCAGCCACCAGTGAGGGACCAGGTGCTGTGCAAGGATACCCTTTAACTACCATGGCATGAGGACTACCTTGTCAAAGTGTGGTGACAAGCAATGCTTGAAGCTGACAGATTTTTTCAAACATTCGATCTTTGTCGAGGACTTCCATCTTCGAATAGATCAGTGCGCGGTTCATTCTATGATTCGTCTCAGCCACAACTAAGGCGTGGGATTTCCATGCTTTAGCTATTGTTTGCTTCAGGGCTGTCAGGATCAAACATTATTTTAATTCAAACTTTCTCCAAAATTATAAAGTCCACTGTTTCATCAGAAATGACATCTTAAAGCGGAGGTTCCGCGGCCCATATATATATATATTTTTAGTCCTTAACATGTGGTTACTTATCACTATGTAGTACTCACTCATCCATTGCTTTAATTCATCCCCCGTCCGTTTTCGTAAAAAATAAAGATTTATAAAAAAGCTTGCTGTGCTTTTCCATCTTTCTTGTGGGCATCGTGAAGCCCACAAGCACAGATTCCTGCCAGACTTCTGGGTAGCGGTGAATGCGGGTCTCCGAGTGAACGAGTGAAATCTCGAGGGATTACGCTGGGACGGCATCTCCTGGAAAGCATGACACTTTGCTCCCAGGAGACATTGCGCCGACATCCCAGCACACATAGCGCCGCCGGGCAAACCAAAAGACCCGCCTACTCCCGCGGGAGGAAAAGCAGGAAGTAAAACAGAATACACAAGATTATCTTCGTTTACAGCATCCAAAAGTTAAAAAGGTCGGTGACATGTTAATGTACATAGCGCTAGGATATTAGGAATATAAAGTGTAAATTTAGGGTGAACCTCCACTTTAAGGGGGAACAGGAACTATGAAAAATAATTTTGAATAACCAAAATAGTAGCGCTTAGTGTCTTACAACACAAATCTAAATATAAACCATATACACTCCGTGAAATAGTGCATAAATGCAAATGTTCATGAATATACACCCTGTAAAAAAATGTGCATACAATAAACTCATCAAGTGTCCATAATGTTCATGACAGTGAATTTAAAACAATTGCTAGAAAGTGTTTAACTGAAAATTAGTCCTTAAAAAAGTGTACAAAAATAAGTCCATAAAAGTGCATCCAAAAAGTGACTTCAAATAAAGATGATGACAAACAAAGCTTTCTTGTGTTTTCTTCAAACCTTCACCACACCAATGTGCTCAGTGATTCCACTCCCTAAGGACTTGCACTCACCACAAGAATATGCCTCGCACTCTCATGCTTGGCTAATCAGCTTGATTAACCCCCAGGGTATCACAAAGGATTCCAAAATGATGAAATAAGGTCAGTCAAGTCTCCCACATGAAAAAACAAATGCTTCCAATAGTGAAGTATATCAAAACTTTTAATTAAAATATCAAAGCACAAGTGACCATCAATGGTTACACTCACATTTAGACAGATCAAATTGGGCACTTCAAAGCAAACATTTCCAAACGCCAGGCAAGTTTGTAGTAGGCTGCTGCGATGTATTGCGGTCTCGGCGGACCATATACCTTATATACTCAAGTATAAGCCGAGTTTTTCAGCACTTTTTTTGTGCTGAAAATGCCCCCCTCGGCTTATACTCGAGTCACCTTTTTGCGCCTGATCTCCCGGAATTGGGGACCCGGTACCGGCCGGCCGTAGGTCCCCTGGACCCCAAACATGGCACACATGTAGCCCCACTCTTCCTCTAGAAGTGTGCGAAGTTTGTTGTCCGTGGGATCTAAAGCCGGGGAGCACCGATTTTTCAAATCCGGGCACCCCTTCCATAGACTCCCATGTTAAACGGTAATTTCTCTGGTGATTTTGGGGACCCGGTACCGGCCGGCCGTAGGTCCCCTGGACCCCAAACATGGCACACATGTAGCCCCACTTTTTCTCTACAAGTGTGGAAAGTTTGTTGTCTGGAGGACCTATGGCCAGGGAGCAACAATTTTTCAAACCCAGGCACCCCTTCCATAGACTCCCATGTTAAACGTCAGTCTAGTCATGGACACAGTGAGGCATGGACACAGTGAGGCATGGACACAATGAGGCATGGACACAGTGAGGCATGGACACAGTGAGGCATGGACATAGTGAGGCATGCAGATGGACACAGTGAGGCACAGTGAGGCACGCAGATGGACACCCTAGGCTTATATTAGAGTCAATACGTTTTCCCAGTTTTTTGTAATAAAATTAGTTGCCTCGTTTAATATTCGGATCGGCTTATACTCGAATATATACGGTAAGCATGTAAGTCTATGACTAGTCACCCCATTGGAAGAAGTCTTACAACGAAACTAGTCTGGGAGGAGCTACACGACAGTCACCTGGTGTGCAGCGTTCGGATCTTTCGACCACTCGTCGAATATACAGTTTGGTGTTTGGGCGGGAGTCTGCGGTGATTCGATTGCAGTGGAGAGGCAAGCGTACGTGAAGGAGGGTGAGACTTACATGCTTATATGGTCCGCCGAGACCGCAATACATCGCGGCAGCCTACTACAAACTTGCCTGGCGTTTGGAAATGTTTGCTTTGAAGTGCCCAATTTGATCTGTCTAAATGTGAGTGTAACCATTGATGGTCACTTGTGCTGTGATATTTTAATTAAAAGTTTTGATATACTTCACTATTGGAAGCATTTGTTTTTTCATGTGGGAGACTTGACTGACCTTATTTCATCATTTTGGAATCGTTTGTGATACCCTGGGGGGTAATCAAGCTGATTAGCCAAGCATGAGAGTGCGAGGCATATTCTTGTGGTGAGTGCAAGTCCTAAGGCTGCATTCACACCTGAGCGTTTTGTAGCCCTAAGCCTGAAGCTACAAAACGCTAGAGGGGAAAAAAATACATTATTCTCTATGGAGATGGTTCACATCTCCACTCAAAAACGCCTGAAGCCGAACGCCTGAAGCTCAAACAAGTTCCGGACCCTTTTTTGTCGCGCGAATCGGGCAGATTGGGCGTTTTAGGATTCATATAATGTAATGGAAACGCCCGATTCAAGCATCTACCGCGACAACAAGCGTTTCGACGGGCGCAAATTTGCGCGTCAAAACGACGGTAAAAACGACGATAAAAACGCTCGAAGCGCTACGCTCAGGTGTGAATGCAGCCTTAGGGAGTGGAATCACTGAGCACATTGGTGTGGTGAAGGTTTGAAGAAAACACAAGAAAGCTTTGTTTGTCATCATCTTTACTTGAAGTCACTTTTTGGATGCACTTTTATGGACTTATTTTTGCACACTTTTTTAAGGACTCATTTTCAGTTAAACACTTTCTAGCAATTGTTTTAAATTCACAGTCATGAATGTTATGGACACTTGATGAGTTTATTGTATGCACATTTTTTTACAGGGTGTATATTCATGAACATTCGCATTTATGCACTATTTCACGGAGTGTATATGGTTTATATTTAGATTTGTGTTGTAAGACACTAAGCGCTACTATTTTGGTTATTCAAAATTATTTTTCACTTTTTATTTTTTAAGTAGCAGCTGATAGGGTAATTCAGTCTGAATTTATCAGACTTTACTCCAAGGCGCAGTGGAGTGTGTAAAGGAAAGGGGGCGGTTTATTCTTTAGTACACTGTTATTTTAGGAACAGGAACTATGACAAAGGCTATGATACGGACCAAAAAAAAAAAAGACTAAAACATAAGCTAAGGGGCCAATTTTGTGTTTTGTGGTTGGTTGGAATAAAGGCTAACTTCATAGGGTTATTTTCATGGATGCTGAAAAAGGATGTACACATCAGGTCAGGGATCCCATGTAACTTATTGCTATGGCAATTTTTGAGGAGGATGCTTGGGAGTGCACATCTGTCTTTGTCTGTATACCAAGCTGGTCAGGAACCCGGATCGGAGCAACACCTGATCTGAGAGACAGTGACAGACTTTTGGACTAGTGTTGACAGTTGTCTGCAATCTCTCAGACTTGGGAAGCCCTGAAGCCAAACTGTCTGGGAGACATGGCTGACCCTTGACATCATTCTCATGGCTGGTGAGCCCCAATACCTTGTTGGACGTTCAATGGCACTGAAGGAAGTTAGAGTTATGACAATGTTTGTTTTACTGAAGAGAAGTAATTTAATGTTTGTGTTGCTGAAGAGAAGCCCTTTCATGCAGAAGATTTGTTTAGCCTTAACAATAAAGAGTATCTTAGTTGAAAGTCGTCAGATTTCTATGAGTTGCTGTGATACCAAAAATCACTGTTATGTATGTAGCGGTCCCACCCGCTCTCTCCCTTCTTCTTCTCGGCTGGTTAACTCTTCTAGGGGGACCAGAGAGAGGGGTGAGGTGCTGCCACCAGCTCGCACCTCTTATGTGTGTAGAGGTTTGAGCTAAAATCTTTACCTTCGGGTCTGTGTCCCTGTCCAGAGATTCCACTTCAAATATGACAGGTAGATAGGTGAATGTAGAACACTTTGCTCCCAGAAAGGTAAGCCCACGCCAGGTGACAGTACAACATCTATATTTATTTCCGCAGAGATAAATATGCCTCTTTGCAAGCAGACAGGTTGATACAAACACGAACTTGGTGGGGAGAGGGTTCAGGCACAATCCTTTCGGATCAGAGAAGTTGTTAGGAGTTCACAACAACTTTTGGTGCACGGTCACTGCCACCGACCGTGAGGTTGGTCCCTGCCACAGACCGGGTGAACGATGAGGCCTCTGCCACAGACCTTTGGATAGGCCTCTGCCACCGACCTGATGTAGCTGGGTCTCTGCAAATACCATAGAACATGGACTACCTTCTAATGGCGACCCCTGTTAGGGAGATGATCCATCCCGGACGGTCCCCAGAGGCCTGCACTGTCACCAGCCAATGCTGCGCTGGATCTTCAGGCCAGGTGACCTCCCTTGTTCTCCTCGCCCGAGACTCGGGTCCCCTCACTCGTGGGCCCCCAGGTATCTTCTCCCATACGGGACCCAGTCGAAGGTACTGGGCCCCAGGCCTCGGCTAGTACCTCACCCCAGGCCTAAGGTGCCTGGGTTGGAACTCGAACTCCCTCGCACCCAGGCCGAGGGCACCTGGGCGTGGATGAGCAGAACAGCAGCCCCCAGGCTGAAGGTGCCTGGGGCTCAGACCTCGTGTGCAAGATGTCCGCCCCCTTTATACCCTCTCCCAGCAGGCACAGCAGGTTCCCAGCCCCGCCATACTACTGCCGCGAGAGGACACACAGGGCACGGCCCTACAATGATGGTTCAACCCCAGCCCAAGGCGACAGCGCCACCCAGGGGCCGCAGGGAACTGAACACATTTATCCCCCACGAACCAAAATGGCCATAGATCCCTAACAATTAGTGTATCTGGGCCATGCTACCGCCCAGACACTCCCCCTAAATGCTAACACCCGCTACATGTAATTCATTGTTTTAAAAAAATATTTTTTTTAAATATAATTTTTAGTAATAATTTTCCTAATTTTACCCCAGAGTAAGAATAGGCAAGAGTTCTGAATTGATGTCTGATAAAAGGTTTGTGATGTAAGGCCGGGTTCACACATGCGAATTGGATGCGGCTTAAAACGCATCCAATTCGCATGTCATTAGAAAATACAATCATTAGAAAATACATACATTTTTATGAGGCTAGTTCACATATGTGCGATGCATTCACACTGCGCAGTGCCGAAAAAAAGTGTGCGTTTTCTAGGCATTGAAGTGCGGCTCAGGTGCGAATTCAGGCCTATTAGCTTCTATGGGCATGCATCTGATTCACAGGTGTCTTCCGTTCTGAACAGGACTTTTTTCCCTGCTCCCTACACTTCCCCCCTCTCCCAGGTCAGCAAGTCCGCAGCTACACCGCACACAAAACGCTGAACAGCTCTCTTATCTCTTTGCAGAGATAACAGAGCTGGAATTCGCACAGCACAAGTGTGAATCCAGCCTAAATGATTGACCTGACAAGTAGAGTTTTATTTTAAATAAAGGCCCAATGTGATTTGTTGAAACCTACTTTAAGTACATATATTGCACTCACAAAGTACTTGGTGTGAATAAAATCCAAAGTCTCTGGAAGCAGTACCTAGGTTGGCTTTGACCGTTCAGCAGTAAATGTCTTGTGTGTATTGATTTGAGAGACTTTGGGTTTTATGAGATATGCATTTGCACCAAGTATTTTTGTAAGTACAACATATTTATTTAAATAAAAGTTATTGAAGTTCTTACACTATGTCAGTGCAAGACTGTGGATCCAAGTCTGTATTCACTTAGATATGTACAGTCAGGTCCATAAATATTGGGACATCGACACAATTCTAATATTTTTGGCTCTATACACCGCCACAATGGATTTGAAATGAAACTAACAAGATGTCCTTTAACTGCAGACTTTCAGCTTTAATTTGATGGTATTTACATCCAAATCAGGTGAACGGTGTAGGAATTACAACAGTTTGTATATGTGCCTCCCACTTTTTAAGGGACCAAAAGTAATGGGACAATTGGCTGCTCAGCTGTTCCATGGCCAGGTGTGTGTTATTCCCTCATTATCCCATTTACAATGAGCAGATAAAAGGTCCAGAGTTCATTTCAAGTGTGCTATTTGCATTTGGAATCTGTTGCTGTCAACTCTCAATATGAGATCCAAAGAGCTGTCACTATCAGTGAAGCAAGCCATCATTAGGCTGAAAAAACAAAACTTACCCATCAGAGAGATAGCAAAAACATTAGGTGTGGCCAAATAAACTGTTTGGAACATCCTTAAAAAGAAAGAACGCACCGGTGAGCTCAGCAACACCAAAAGACCCGGAAGACTATGGAAAACAACTGTGGTGGATGACCGAGGAATTCTTTCCCTGGTGAAGAAAACACCCTTCACAACAGTTGGCCAGATCAAGAACACTCTCCAGGTGTATATGTGTCAAAGTCAACAATCAAGAGAAGACTTCACCAGAGTGAATACAGAGACTGGAGTTTGCATGTTCTTCTTGTGATTGCGTTGGTTTTCTCCAGGTAGATGTTGCATGGGCTGTGGCTGTCAGCAATATCACACCAAGTCCTGCCCACTGCTTTCTGGATTGACAGCACTTCCTCTGTTGCTGAAATCTTATAAATACCTTTAGGCTGCAGTGTCTGTGAGAGCAAACATCTGAAACTCAAATAAAGGAGAATTTGAATCAGGGAAGGTAAAGGATGTTTTTGTTTACATTCCAAGGCATGTGCATTACATAGTTACTCCTTTTGGTACTTGTAATTCAGGAGTCTTTAGCTGTACTTTAGGTAAATTGTGTTATACCTGTGAGCAGGGGAAGAATAGTTTTTTCTGATGAGGCTTACAATCTGCTAGTCACGTTTTACATCATAGACGTGCTTCTGGCTGGTTTTCTCTGAGCTAGAATGTTGTAAGAAAAGATTGTTTGCTTTGCCAGGCCCTGTGAACTGAGAAGGTGGTCCAAAGGACCACTTATTTTCCATCCACTAGAACTTGTAACTAGGGATGAGCCGAACACCCCCCTGTTCGGTTCGCACCAGAACCTGCGAACAGCCAGAATGTTTGTGTGAACTTTAGAACCCTATTAAATACAATGAACTCGAACGTTCGAAATCAAAAGTGCTAATTATAAAGGCTAATATGCAAGTTATTGTCCTAAAAACTGTTTGGGGACCTGGGTCCTGCCCCAGGGCACATGTATCAATGCAAAAAAAAGTTTAAAAAACGGCCGTTTTTTCGGGAGCGGTGATTTTAATAATGCTTAAAGTGAAACAAAATAAAAACAAATAGTGCAGCGCTGTGAAGAGTGAAAATTAGTGCTGAAAGCAACTAAAACAAACAAAAGTGACTAATATTAATGTGCAATGAATCCTGGTGAACTAATATATGTGAAAAGTTCATAAGAACGTCCACTCCAGTGGGCAGCCTCGCATAAGAACTGTCCTCCGTAGGAGTCACAGAAGTGCGACACACACGGGTTGCACAAAACTAGAGTGGAAACACAATATGGAAGGTCCAAACAATGTGTGTGCAATTGGAATGGATGTCTTCAATGGACTAAACCACCGCAGCGCAGACTGACGGGGGGACCCCAATGTTGATGGTGGGATCACAATACAAGACACTGAAGATGCAGTTGGGTACTCTTACCAAAGATGGTGGACCCACCTGTCGTATGACAGTGGGTCAATCGGGCTTGGTGGTCACCGTGACCAAAGAAAGATCTGGGTTTCCCTTTTGTTAAAGGGGTCTTCCAGATTCCGATAAGCCCCCTGCCCGCAGACCCCCACAACCACCGGGCAAGGATTGTGGGGATGAGGCCCATGTTGAGGGCATGTGGCCTGGTACGGTTCAGGAGGGGGGGGGGGCGCTCTCACGTCCCCCCTCTTTTCCTGCGGCCTGCCAGGTTCCGTGCTCGGATAAAGGGTCTGGTATGGATTTTGAGGGAACTCCACGCCATATTTTTTTAAAATTTGGGGTGGAGTTCCCCTTAAAATACATACCAGACCTGAAGGGCCTGGTATGGATATTTGGGGGAACTCCACGCATTTTTTTTTTAATTTGCGGCAGGGTTCCCCTTAATATCCATACCAGACCTGAAGGGCCTGGTAATTGAATTTGGGGGGACCCCCACGTTTTTTTTTTATCAATGACTTTTCTTTGTATTGCCGGGAGCCAACAATTCATTATAGCCGCGAGTGAGTTTTAAATGACTTTTTTTCCTTCAGAAATGACACTTTGTGCAGGGACAGTTCTAAGCACGGGAAACAAGCGCGACTTTACATGCATACTATACACACACCCTAGGTACGAAATTTAAAGGAATATTTCCCTTTTATTGTTTCACTTTAAGCATTATTAAAATCACTGCTCCCGAAAAAACTGCAGTTTTTAAAACTTTTTTTTGCATTGATACATGTCCCCTGGGGCAGGACCCGGGTCCCCAAACACTTTTAATGACAATAACTTGCATATAAGCCTTTAAAATTAGCACTTTAGATTTCTCCCATAGACTTTTCGAATTTGCCGCGAACACCCCAAATTGTTCGCTGTTCGGCGAACGGGCGAACAGGCAATGTTCGAGTCGAACATGAGTTTGACTCGAACTCGAAGCTCATCCCTACTTGCAACGGGCCCACCTCAAAGTAAGCCAATGGGGATCCTAAAAAGGATTATTGGGAGGAAATCCACACGCCCTGTGATGTGATTGGCTTAATAAGAAAATAGTATACTTCTTAACATTGTACTCAACCTTTAAGTGAACTGGTAAGTAGTCAAGATAACTAAGGGAGCTTATTTTCTATTATTTACTGATCTCTATCCGCTTAAAGACCAACTGTCACTTATTTACAAGTAAAAATCAGAATTTTTTGCTAGAAAATTACTTAGAACCCCTAAACATTATATATTTTTTTTTAACAGAGACCCTTGAGAATAAAATGGTGATTGTTGCAATTTTTTATGTCACACAGTATTTGTGCAGTGGTTTTTCAAAGCAATTTTTTGGGGAACAATCCACTTTCATTTGAATGCAAAAAAACACAATATATAAACCAATTAAATAGATCCCCAACATGTCACGCTTTAAAATTGCACGCTTGCGGAATGGTAACAAACATGATACTTAACAATCTCCAAAGGCGATGCTTTAAAAATGTTTACAGGTTACCTGTTTAGAGTTACAGAGGCGGTCTAGTGCTAGAATTATTGCTCCCGCTCTAACAGTCTTGGTGATACCTCACATGTGTAGTGCGAACATCACTTACATATGCATTTGCTTCTGCACACGAGCACGGAGGGATGGGGGAGCTTTTACATTTTTTTTTTCTTTTAACACTGTGCCTTTGATTTTTTTATTTTTTTTTAATGTGGCTAATACTTTTATTCCTATTACAAGGAATGTAAGCATCCCTTGTAATAGAAATACGAGATGACAGGCCCTCTTCATAGAGAGATCTGGGGTCTATAACACCCAAAATCTCTCCACTATCTTTAAGAGCAAAGGTTAAAAAAAAAGAAAAATTGATGTTTGCTTCTGCCCTAGACTGGAAGTGAGGTCATGACGTTGCTCCAGTCCTCCAAGATTATAGAGGTGATCAAAGATGATCTGGTCTCTGTTAACCTCTATGGCCAGCTGCGCGAACCATCAAATCATTTCCCAAGCTCGCTGGTAAAAGCGGAAAGCCCGAGAAACACCGGGGGGCGACCCATAACGCTGCTTCTGAAAATGATACAGCGGCAAATTAGCCACTCAGACTCCTTTCATGAGAAAGATAATTGCCGGCTAAAAAAGAATTACCAGGTTTGTGACTGATAGCTTCAGCTATAACCCTGGTAAACCACTTGCAAGCTATAACGAACAGCATTGTCTTCTCATTCATTCATATTATGCAATTCTTGCAAAGTCATTACATTTTCTCTGCATTTCTCATTCCTGTATTCATTTCAGTTCATAAGAGTATGTTTCACATTCAGCATTACAGTTATATTACCCCAGCTTGACTTATTTTGGAGTATACACTGTATTTTACTATGCTCAGCTTGGGCTCTGACTCACACTGTAATTATTAAACTGTTAGTAGTGAATGACTGATCTGTTTAACAAGAATAAAAACTTAGAAGGTGCATTTACTGATATGTGCATAAAAAGTACAGTAAAGGAGATTATTCCACATTGTTTTCTACTGTTCTTTTTATTGGCACATGGTACATTAATTTGGAGATAAATGTCTATCAAATAGGTTTTAGAATATTTGCAAATTATCTGTTATCTTATTAGAAAAATCAAAGAGTAAGGCATCTGCAGTGACTGCGATTGATGTAAATGAAAATAGAATCTCAATTTACTGCACAAGAAGTAAGATCTCAATCTCTTTAATGCGTGCTTTTATGTACAGCACAAGAGTGCATGTTAATAAATTGGGGTTTTAGGCTTTGTTGGCTTGAAATTCTGTTATCAAGGCAGGCTTTCCTTGCTAAAGGAAAATGCATCTGCAATTACAGCAGTTTAAAGGTCATTGAATGTTGGATTTAATTTGTAAAAGTTTCACATTTTTAGATTTCCTGAATTGTATTTTATTGCAACTAATGTAAATATGTCTTTTTGGATAACGTTTAGAGAAAATTAAGTACTGTCCGTGATACTTTTTTTATTTGCACTAACATAGAATTTTTCAGGACAAGCTTTCGGGGTATGTCCCCTTCTTCAAGGTCCAAGCAGTACTGATTCACAATTTTTTTAGCAGAATGTTGAAACAAAACAAGAAAAAAATCTCAGAGGGAAAGGAAAAAAAACACATACAAATCAATGGTAATAAAGATAGCAGCAGAGTTAGTGAGATAAGACAGAGGGAGAGCTATAGACTTGAGGGGGGAGATGCTAGTCACAGAGGGGGTCATAAAACCTTAGTATAATGGGTAAGGAAACCAATATCTAAATTTAGGCCATTCGTTTTTGTGTTAAAAAGAATTATCATTCTTAGTTCAAATGTTTTCCTTTCCTGGATAGTTCTGAAATTCCCTTTAAGAACTAAAACATTGAGGTCTTCTATAGTGTGGTCCGGTTGTGAGAAGTGATGTCCCACAGGTGTGCAGAAACTCTCTTCTTTATGTTCCTTGATGGTATGTCTGTGAAAATTCATCCTCGCTTGCAACTTCTGTCCTGTTTCACCAACATAAGATCCTTTGCCACACCTGTTGCATTGGATGAGGTACACAACATTACTGGAGGTACAGTTGTAAGATCCCATGATAGTGAAGGTCCCATTTGTGTGTGTGACACTTTTGGATGGATTGATCTGGTTGCACAGTTTGCAGCGTTTTTTATTGCAGGGTTTGCTTCCATTATTTGTGACTTCATAATCAGAGTGAAGTTTCCTGCTGATTAGTTTGTGTCTGAGGTTGGGTGGTTGTCTGAAAGCCAATAATGGGGGTTGTTGGAATATTTCTTTCAGAGTTTCATCCTCTGTTATAATGGGCTGTAAATCTTTGATTATCTTTTTGATCCCTTCTAGTGTTGGGTTGTATGTGGTGACTAGAGGTACTCGGTTATTTGTTTTTTTCTCTTTGTATTGGAGGAGATTTTCTCTTCGGGTTTTCAAGGCTGTGTTTATGCTGTTGTTGATGGTTTTGTCTTTATATCCTTTCTTCTGGAAAGAGCCTGCCAGTGTTCTGAGATGTTTATCTCTGACTTCTGGGTCTGAACAAATTCGGTGGTATCTGATGGCCTGGCTGTGTATGATGGCTCGTTTAGTGTGTTGGGGATGAAAACTGGAACTATGAAGATAGCTGCATCGGTCAGTCGGTTTTCTGTATATGGAAGTGTGAAGCTTGTCATCCCTGATGTATACTGTAGTGTCTAGGAAGTTGACATGTGTGTTCGAATAGTCCATTTTTAGTTTGATAGATGGGTGAAAAGTGTTGATCAATGAGAAGAATTGGTTTAGATTTTCTTCACCTTCAGTCCATATCATGAAGATATCATCAATATAGCGATAATATCTGTATGGCTTTTGTTGTATGCTGTTCAGGAATTTGTCCTCCAGGTCAGCCATAAATAAGTTTGCATATTGGGGTGCCATTTTGCTTCCCATAGCAGTACCCATACATTGGAGATAGATGTCATTGTTGAAAGTGAAGTAGTTGTGTGTAAGAATAAATTTGATGAGCTGTGTAACATCCTCAGCCGTGTATTTGTGGTTTGGTGTGGATGATAAGAATCTGTGACATGCTGCCAACCCATCCTTGTGAGGGATGTTACTGTACAGAGATTCTACATCCATAGTGACTAGAAGTGTATTTGGTGGTAATTGTTGTATATTGTTAAGCTTGTTCAGAAAATCAGTGGTGTCTTGCAGGAAACTAGTAGTGTTCATGACTAACGGTTTTAACATGTTTTCTACAAGGCCTGAGATATGTTCGGTAAGTGTATTCATACCTGTTATAATGGGTCTGCCTGGATTTCCTGGCTTGTGAATTTTGGGCAGCATGTAGAAGTCTCCAATATCTGGATTATCTGGAATCGCATTGATGAGTTCTGAATGCAGGTGGCTTGGTATGGTCGCAATCAGACCTTTTAATTGCTTAGTAAAATCCTGGGTCGGATCATAATCCAGTTTTTTGTAGTAAGTAGTATTTGCCAGCTGCCTCTGACCCTCTTGTATATATTTGTCTGTATCCATCACAACGACTGCTCCCCCTTTATCTGCTGGTTTGATGGTTATGGCCTGATTCTTGCGCAGATCGTGTACAGCTCTTCGCTCCAGTGGTGAAAGGTTGTATAATATTTTCTTTTGCTGGGTGGATATCAGAGATGTTACTCGCAGCCTGAAGCTGTCAATATAGGTATCCAGTTTGGGGTTGCGTCCTTGTGGAGGTGTGAAGTTGCTGTTATTTTTCTTTTTATCACCTCCTATTGTCCTAGGATTCCTTTCATTACTGTGAAAATATTCTTTGAGCCTCAGTCTCCTAAAGAATTCCTCCATATCTGACCATACCTGTAAATTATCCAATTTGGTGGTTGGGCAGAATGTGAGGCCTTTGGAGAGGACTGTTGTTTCTGGTGCAGAAAGTTTATGAGCTGACAAATTTATGATTCCAAGATCCTCTGTTATATCCACATTTTCTGTCAGGTCAGCATTAACACAAGGGATACCTTGGGATTCTGGATCGGGTTCCAAGTTGCTGATAGCAGGAGTAATAGAAGTTGTGTTTGTTTTGTGTTGTTTAGGTTGTATCCAAAAGGTCTGCTCTTGGTGTAGCTTTTGGAGTTTTTTTTGCTTCCTGTTCATGGCATGTTTTTGCAGTTGTCTTTGTAAGGTTTCAATTTCATTCTTAATTTGGCTGATGTTTGTAGGGTCCAGTGATGTTGAGGTTTCAAACACCAACTGCTTTTGTTTCCTGATTGTCTCCCTTTTACCATACAGTTTATGAATGAGGTTGTTCCTTAACCTTTCGCTGGTACGTCTGCAGAGTCCTTCTGCATAAGGAGAGTTCAGTGTATTGGCACAAGGATTTTTGATCCGGAGACCCTGTGGTATGAGATTCCTCTTTTTGCATCTTGAGAGAAAGAAGATGTCGCTGCTAACCTGTGTTTCCTTTGTGATCAGGATGGTTAACTGCTTCTTAATGCGGCTATATGCAGTATCTTCCATCATACTTGACGTAATTGTAGCCGTATTAGTGCAATTATGACAGAGAAAATTAAGTACTGTCCGTGATACTTTTTTTATTTGCACTAACATAGAATTTTTCAGGACAAGCTTTCGGGGTATGTCCCCTTCTTCAAGGTCCAAGCAGTACTCTGCAGACGTACCAGCGAAAGGTTAAGGAACAACCTCATTCATAAACTGTATGGTAAAAGGGAGACAATCAGGAAACAAAAGCAGTTGGTGTTTGAAACCTCAACATCACTGGACCCTACAAACATCAGCCAAATTAAGAATGAAATTGAAACCTTACAAAGACAACTGCAAAAACATGCCATGAACAGGAAGCAAAAAAAACTCCAAAAGCTACACCAAGAGCAGACCTTTTGGATACAACCTAAACAACACAAAACAAACACAACTTCTATTACTCCTGCTATCAGCAACTTGGAACCCGATCCAGAATCCCAAGGTATCCCTTGTGTTAATGCTGACCTGACAGAAAATGTGGATATAACAGAGGATCTTGGAATCATAAATTTGTCAGCTCATAAACTTTCTGCACCAGAAACAACAGTCCTCTCCAAAGGCCTCACATTCTGCCCAACCACCAAATTGGATAATTTACAGGTATGGTCAGATATGGAGGAATTCTTTAGGAGACTGAGGCTCAAAGAATATTTTCACAGTAATGAAAGGAATCCTAGGACAATAGGAGGTGATAAAAAGAAAAAGAACAGCAACTTCACACCTCCACAAGGACGCAACCCCAAACTGGATACCTATATTGACAGCTTCAGGCTGCGAGTAACATCTCTGATATCCACCCAGCAAAAGAAAATATTATACAACCTTTCACCACTGGAGCGAAGAGCTGTACACGATCTGCGCAAGAATCAGGCCATAACCATCAAACCAGCAGATAAAGGGGGAGCAGTCGTTGTGATGGATACAGACAAATATATACAAGAGGGTCAGAGGCAGCTGGCAAATACTACTTACTACAAAAAACTGGATTATGATCCGACCCAGGATTTTACTAAGCAATTAAAAGGTCTGATTGCGACCATACCAAGCCACCTGCATTCAGAACTCATCAATGCGATTCCAGATAATCCAGATATTGGAGACTTCTACATGCTGCCCAAAATTCACAAGCCAGGAAATCCAGGCAGACCCATTATAACAGGTATGAATACACTTACCGAACATATCTCAGGCCTTGTAGAAAACATGTTAAAACCGTTAGTCATGAACACTACTAGTTTCCTGCAAGACACCACTGATTTTCTGAACAAGCTTAACAATATACAACAATTACCACCAAATACACTTCTAGTCACTATGGATGTAGAATCTCTGTACAGTAACATCCCTCACAAGGATGGGTTGGCAGCATGTCACAGATTCTTATCATCCACACCAAACCACAAATACACGGCTGAGGATGTTACACAGCTCATCAAATTTATTCTTACACACAACTACTTCACTTTCAACAATGACATCTATCTCCAATGTATGGGTACTGCTATGGGAAGCAAAATGGCACCCCAATATGCAAACTTATTTATGGCTGACCTGGAGGACAAATTCCTGAACAGCATACAACAAAAGCCATACAGATATTATCGCTATATTGATGATATCTTCATGATATGGACTGAAGGTGAAGAAAATCTAAACCAATTCTTCTCATTGATCAACACTTTTCACCCATCTATCAAACTAAAAATGGACTATTCGAACACACATGTCAACTTCCTAGACACTACAGTATACATCAGGGATGACAAGCTTCACACTTCCATATACAGAAAACCGACTGACCGATGCAGCTATCTTCATAGTTCCAGTTTTCATCCCCAACACACTAAACGAGCCATCATACACAGCCAGGCCATCAGATACCACCGAATTTGTTCAGACCCAGAAGTCAGAGATAAACATCTCAGAACACTGGCAGGCTCTTTCCAGAAGAAAGGATATAAAGACAAAACCATCAACAACAGCATAAACACAGCCTTGAAAACCCGAAGAGAAAATCTCCTCCAATACAAAGAGAAAAAAACAAATAACCGAGTACCTCTAGTCACCACATACAACCCAACACTAGAAGGGATCAAAAAGATAATCAAAGATTTACAGCCCATTATAACAGAGGATGAAACTCTGAAAGAAATATTCCAACAACCCCCATTATTGGCTTTCAGACAACCACCCAACCTCAGACACAAACTAATCAGCAGGAAACTTCACTCTGATTATGAAGTCACAAATAATGGAAGCAAACCCTGCAATAAAAAACGCTGCAAACTGTGCAACCAGATCAATCCATCCAAAAGTGTCACACACACAAATGGGACCTTCACTATCATGGGATCTTACAACTGTACCTCCAGTAATGTTGTGTACCTCATCCAATGCAACAGGTGTGGCAAAGGATCTTATGTTGGTGAAACAGGACAGAAGTTGCAAGCGAGGATGAATTTTCACAGACATACCATCAAGGAACATAAAGAAGAGAGTTTCTGCACACCTGTGGGACATCACTTCTCACAACCGGACCACACTATAGAAGACCTCAATGTTTTAGTTCTTAAAGGGAATTTCAGAACTATCCAGGAAAGGAAAACATTTGAACTAAGAATGATAATTCTTTTTAACACAAAAACGAATGGCCTAAATTTAGATATTGGTTTCCTTACCCATTATACTAAGGTTTTATGACCCCCTCTGTGACTAGCATCTCCCCCCTCAAGTCTATAGCTCTCCCTCTGTCTTATCTCACTAACTCTGCTGCTATCTTTATTACCATTGATTTGTATGTGTTTTTTTTCCTTTCCCTCTGAGATTTTTTTCTTGTTTTGTTTCAACATTCTGCTAAAAAAATTGTGAATCAGTACTGCTTGGACCTTGAAGAAGGGGACATACCCCGAAAGCTTGTCCTGAAAAATTCTATGTTAGTGCAAATAAAAAAAGTATCACGGACAGTACTTAATTTTCTCTGTCATAATTGCACTAATACGGCTACAATTACGTCAAGTGGATAAAGTTTAGAAAGGTTAGAACCTTTTCAGGTTTTTACTGCTATCTGGTATTTTATTAGAATGATTTCCCCTCATTTTTTGTCCTGGTGGCAATGGTTTTACCAGAATGAAAATGAGGAAAAATGCTAAACAAGGACAGGACAGTTGTGTCACTTACTCCCTAGGGAGCTGCTAAAATAAAGGTTCCTAACTACTGCTCCCTGTTGTGACCTACCATAGCCTGAGCCCAACACTCACCGACACAGCAGTAAAATTGCAAAAACTTTTATTAGGCCCAGGGCAAGCCCTGCAAGGTAAAGCTTAAACAGTTACAGCAACAACAGGGTTAACTTAATATTTATATACAAGAACAAAAAATCCTTAAGACAGAGTGTATGACTTTTGTTCCCTCTTAGGCCCTGTAAAAGGCCTTGCCAAATGTACTTGGCAGATAAGAGCAGAATGATTCAGCTGACAACTGTGTAATAAAAACAGTAAAACATAACTCTGAAAGAGAACACTAGGAGAAGTATAAATGGTATGGCCTATCTATTGTTTTTAGGTCCTATGTAAATCAGTGGCCAGTGGAAGAACAAGTATAAAGTCAACCAGCAGTGGGGCCTTTACACTTTTGTTGGTGCGCTCACTCTCAAATTGAAAGCATTTGTAATCCACAGGGGAACTCCTCAGAGTGACCTGGCTGGATTCTCCTAATGACAGCAAAGTCCAAGGGTAGCCAGCAAGCCTAGCAAAAGTAAAAGGTAGCCAATTTGCCCCTCATCACTGAAGCTGTGTCAGCCAGCAGTCCATTACCCTCTGGGGTTTTCTCCTCCCTGCAGAACACAACGTAGACTATCTCACCTTATTGGCTTTCTCTCTGCTCAGAAAACAGAAGTGCCTCCTGGCTCCTGCATTGTCTCTCTGTGGCTCTCTGCTAAACAGTCTCTCTCTGTGTAATGAAGTCTCTTTCTGAACCCTATAACCCAGCACTAGTGATGAGCCGAACACCCCCGGGTTCGGTTCGCACCAGAACCCGCGAACGGACCGAAAGTTCGTACGAACATTAGAACCCTATTAAATACAATGGATGCGAACGTTCGAATTCTGAAGTGCTAATTATAATGACTATTATGCATGTTATTGTCCTAAAACGGGTTTGGGAACCCGGGTTCTGCACCAGGGGACATGTATCAATGCAAAAAGAAGTTTTAAAAACGGTCGTTTTTCGGGAGCAGTCATTTTAATGATGCATAAAGTGAAAAAAAAAAGTCAAATATTCCTTTAAATATCGTACCTGGGGGGTGTCTAAAGTATGCCTGTGAAGTGCCACGTGTTTCCCGTGTTTAGAACTGTCCCTGCACAAAATGACACTTCTAAAGGAAAAAAAAGCCATTTAAAACTGCTTGCGGCTTTAATGTCATGTCTGGTCCCGGTAATATGGATGAAAATCTTTAAGAAAAATGGCATAGCTACCCCATGACCCCCCCCCCCTACCCCAGCCCATTACCAGCCCCTTTGGGTCTTGTATGGATATTAAGGGGAACACCGCACACAAAATAAAAAAGGCCCTATATACTCTGAACAGCCGTATACAGGCGGTGCATACAAGACAGGGACTGTAGGTTTGTTCTTATGTAGAATGTGTTTGTAATTTTGAACAGGTACATTGTTTAAGTGTAGCTCCAGCCCAAAAATCTATTTTTAAACTTTTTGGAAAACATAGGTAAGGGTTATCACCCCTGTAACATTTGTTTTGCTGTCTGTGCCCCTGTTCAGAACATTTCACCTCACTTTCCGTCCCAATGACAACTGTTTTTGAAATGTGGTGTTTTTCTTGAAACAAGGATTGGTGATAAAGCATCAGTACAGAGGAGACACCTTTCTCCCATATTAATTCTTACAGGAGAGAATTTTCCTTCCTAGGGGTAGATTTCCTCTCACTTCCTGTTGTCTTCTTGCGTTTGCAAGTAGGAGTCGTTTGTAAGTTGGATGTTTGAAAGTAGGGACCTGCCGTATATACTCTGCAGAAATATGCCCCTTGGTTGTTGGTGTTGGCACAACACTGTAAGCACTCACAGTTACTCTTGGTTGGTGCTGGAACGCCCTGCTGTCAACTATTATATCAGGAATTGTAATTACATATAATTGTTGAACAGTGGAAGTAAAAATTGGGCCTTTGATGGTGGTGCTGGTGCCACAACACTGTAAGCCCTGACAGTTACTCTTGGTGGGTGCAGCAATGGGCCCTGCTGTGAATTATTAGATCAAGAATTGTAATTGCATGCCCCTGTTGAACAGGGGCTGAAAAATTGGGCCTTTCGTGGTGGTGGTGGTGGTGGTGGTGGTGTTGCCACAACACTGTAAGCCCTCAGAGTTACTCTTGGTGGGTGCAGGAATGGGCCCTGCTGTGAATTATTAGATCAAGAATTGTAATTACATGCCCCTTTTGAACAGGGGCTGAAAAATTGGGCCTTTCGTGGTGGTGGTGGTGGTGGCGTTGCCACAACACTGTAAGCCCTCAGAGTTACTCTTGGTGGGTGCAGCAATGGGCCCTGCTGTGAATTATTAGATCAAGAATTGTAATTACATGCCCCTGTTGAACAGGGGCTGAAAAATTGGGCCTTAGGCACTGGTGGCACAACACTGCAACCCCTCACAGATACTGTACTTGGAGCACAGCAATGAGCCCTGTTGCAAAGTATTGCTTCAAAAATTGTAATGACACGCCCCTGTTAAACAGGGGCTGAAAAATTGGGCCTTAGGCACTGGTGGCACAACACTCCAACCCCTCACAGATACTGTACTTGGAGCACAGCAATGAGCCCTGTTGCAAAGTATTGCTTCAAAAATTGTAATGACACGCCCCTGTTAAACAGGGGCTGAAAAATTGGGCCTTAGGCACTGGTGGCACAACACTCCAACCCCTCACAGATACTGTACTTGGAGCACAGCAATGAGCCCTGTTGCAAAGTATTGCTTCAAAAATTGTAATTACACGCCCCTGTTAAACAGGGGCTGAAAAATTGGGCCTTAGCAACTGGTGGCGGCACCCATAAACAAAAATGATCTTCCAAGCTATCATCATAAATCGTATCATTGAGGACTCGGAGGAGGAGGATAGCCAGTCAACATAACAGCACAGGCACTCAGCATCAGCATCAGTCTTGAAGGGATGTGACATGTTAAAATCAATTAGTCTGTTATATCAGCATCAGGTGTGTGGTAGCTGGTGGTGATCCAAGACTGGTTCATCTTGATGAAAGTCAGTCGATCAACCGAGTCGGTGGACAGACGCACCCTGTGATCCGTGACAAATCCTCCAGCAGCACTGAATGTGCGTTCCGAAAGAACGCTGGATGCAGGACAGGCCAGTAGCTCAATTGCATACTGTGCAAGCTCTGGCCAGTGATCCATCCTCAAGACCCAGTAAGCCAGAGGATTTTCGGTGGGGAAGGTGTCCAAGTCTGACCTTGCCCCTAGATATTCCTGCACCATGTTTATCAGACGCTGGCGATGGTTGCTGGAACCGATCATACTTTGGGGCTGCGGACTAAAGAATTGTCTGAACGCATCGGTCAGACGGCCACCTTCCCCACCGCTCCTTCTTTGACTGGCCGAAGCCTCAGCAACTCGTTGTCCAGGACCAGGAGTTTGTAACCTCCCAGTCTCTGGGAACGCGTTGCACAGACCTTTCTGCAAGGCCTCCCGGAGTTGTCTTATCCTCTGCTCCCTCTGCGACGGTAACATAAGGTCCGCAACCTTACCCTTGTACCGTGGATCAAGGAGAGTGGCCAGCCAGTAATGGTCCCTCTCCTTGATCCGAAGAATACGAGGATCCTTCCGCAGACTTTGCAGGATCAGGGAGGCCATGCAGCGTAGGTTTGCTGAGGCATTCGGTCCGGAGTCCTCTGGGTCACTAAGGACGACATGATCCGCAGCCACCTCCTCCCAGCCACGTACAAGTCCACTGGTTTCTTGGGACTGTAAATCATCCCTAAAAGACTGCTGCTGATGATGCTGAGTGCCAGCCTCCACCTCCATGCTGACACAATCCTCCTCCTCCTCCTCCTCCTCCTCTTCCTGTGCGATGGGTGGGACAGAAGGAACACTGTCTGGGTAAAGGAGGCCTTGAGAGGCAAGGAAGTCCTCCTCTTCCTGCCTCTGTTCTGCCTCAAGTGCCCTGTCCATTATTCCACGCAGCGTGTGCTCCAACAGGTGGACAAGAGGTACAGTGTCACTGATGCATGCACTGTCACTGCTCACCATCCTCGTGGCCTCCTCAAATGGTGCCAGGACAGTGCATGCATCCCTGATCATGCCCCACTGGCGTGGAGAAAAAAAACCAAGCTCCCCTGACCCTGTCCTGGTGCCGTAGTCGCACAGGTACTCATTGATGGCCCTCTGCTGCGTGTGCAGCCGCTGCAGCATGGCCAACGTTGAGTTCCACCTGGTGGGCATGTCACATATAAGGCGGTTCTTGGGCAGGTTCAACTCCTTTTGCAGCTCAGCCAGGCGAGCACTGGCATTATAAGATCTGCGGAAATGCACACAGACTTTCCTGGCCTGCCTCAGGACATCCTGTAAGCCCGGGTACCTGCCCAAGAACCGCTGCACCACCAGGTTAAGGACGTGAGCCACACAGGGCACATGGGTCAGTTGTCCCTGTCGGAGGGCGGAGAGGAGGTTGGTGCCATTGTCGCAAACCACCATTCCTGGCTTAAGCTGGCGTGGCGTCAACCACCTCTCGGCCTGGCCCTGCAGAGCAGACAGAACCTCTGCCCCAGTGTGGCTTCTGTCCCCCAAACACACCAGCGCAAGCACGGCATGGCATCTTTTTGCCTGCGTACTTGCGTAGCCCCTTGAACGGCTACGGAGCACCGCTGGTTCAGAGGACAAAGCACAGGAAGAGGCCATGGAGGAAGAAGAAGAGGAGGGGGTGGAGGAGAGAGGTGTGTCACAACCAGTAGTAGCATTTTGGAGGCGTGGCGGTGGAACAACCTCCAACACTACTGCACCTTGTCCTGCATCCTTCCCAGCTGCCAAAAGAGTGACCCAATTGTCCGTGAAAGAAAGGTAACGTCCCTGTCCATGCCTGCTGGACCATGAGTCAGCGGTAATATGCACCTTACCGCTGACCGCCCTGTCCAGCGAGGCCAAGACATTGCCTTCCACATGCCGGTAGAGAGCCGGAATCGCCTTCCGTGAGAAAAAGTGGCGTTTGGGAACCTGCCACTGAGGAACCGCACATTGCACAAACTCACGGAAGGGGGCCGAGTCTACCAACTGAAAAGGCAGCAGTTGAAGCGCTAGCAATTTAGCCAAGCTAGCATTCAACCGCTGGGCATGTGGATGGCTGGGAGTGAACTTCTTTCGACGGTCCAGCAGCTGGGGCAGGGAAATTTGCCTGCTAGAATCGGACGTCGGTGTACTGCTAGCAGAGTGGCCGCAAGTACTTGGCTGTGACACACCTAATTCTACACCTTCATTCCTCTCAGTGCATGTTTCAGAGAGGACTGAAGTTATAGTGGGGTTGGAGATCCCAGCTGATGCGGTGCAAGGAGAGGTCCGCTTTGTTCTTTGGTGTGGGTCTTTGAGGTAGACTTGCCAACGAGCTGCATGGCAGGTCAACATATGTCTGGTCAGGCATGTGGTACCCAAGCGGCTGATGTTTTGGCCACGCGATATACGCTTGAGACATATGTTGCAAACAGCAGCTGTGCGATCTGATGCACTAGCCTCAAAAAAGGCCCACACCAAAGAACTTTTTGAATGACGGGCAGAGGCAGCGCCCTGCACAGGCGGAGCTCTGCGGTGTGATTCCGTCGGTGTACTGCCCTTACGCTGGCCACCAAAGGGCATCCTGCCTCGTTGGAGATGTGCCTCCTCCTCATCCTCCTCCTCCTCCTCTCTCCTATTAGGCACCCACGTGGAGTCAGTGACCTCATCATCCCCTCCCTCCTCATCACTGGAGCCAATCTGGCAGTATGCTGCAGCTGCTGGAACATGACTGCCAGATTGGTGTCCTTCTTGAGCATCCCCTCTGTCTGCTCTCACGCTACTGCCTTCCTGTAGCTGGGTTTCATCATCAGACCCTTCAAAACGCTGGGCATCCTCCTGGAGCATGTACCCAACACTGTGCTCAAACAGTTCGGGGGACTCCTCAGGAGGAGGACATGGTGGGTCTAGGGAAGGAGTGACTGATGATGAGTCTGACATTGATACCAGGGAAGAGGACGCTTTGGCAGCTGCTTTGCCAGTACCCTGAGCCTGGGTGAGAGAGGATGAGGAGGAGGAGGAGGGCTTGGTCATCCACTCTACCAAGTCTTCGGCATGATGTGGCTCAACATGTCCAGCTGCCGAAAAGAAGGACAAGCGTGTCCCATGGCCATGTGCTGATGACAATGCACCGCGTCCACGACCAGCACTGTTGCCCCCAGACACAGAGCCTGCTTGCCCTCTTTTATTGCCTCCTGACTGTCTGCCTCTCCTTGTTTGCCTTCCAGACATTCTAATAGATGGCCTGCAGGGAGATGGGAAAAAGCAATAAGGGCTACCTTCAGGTGTCCTTCTCTGTCCCTTTACTTAAGGATTTCTAAATATGGTTGAGGATGATTGCTTTCGCACAGAATAGCACAACGACAATTTCCCTGACTGTCCAAAAACAAGGATTTCAAAGATGGTTGATGAGGAATGCTTTAGCACACTATAGCACAAGGAGAATTTCCCTCACTGTCCTTCCCTGTCCCTAGAAACAAGGATTAGCACAGTGAAAGAAACTGACACTCTCCCTACCTATAGTTTTCTATCCCTAGAATTTTTTTTTTTTAAAGATGGTTGATGATCAATGCTTTAGCACAGTATAGCACAAGGAGAATTTCCCTCACTGTCCTTCCCTGTCCCTAGAAACAAGGATTAGCACAGTGAAAGAAACTGACACTCTCCCTACCTATAGTTTTCTGTCCCTAGAAAAAATGTTTTTTTAAAGATGGTTGATGATCAATGCTTTAGCACACTATAGCACAAGGAGAATTTCCCTCACTGTCCTTCCCTGTCCCTAGAAACAAGGATTAGCACAGTAAAACACACTGACACTCTCCCTACCTATAGTTTTCTGTCCCTAGAAAAAATGTTTTTTTAAAGATGGTTGATGATCAATGCTTTAGCACACTATAGCACAAGGAGAATTTCCCTCACTGTCCTTCCCTGTCCCTAGAAACAAGGATTAGCACAGTGAAAGAAACTGACACTCTCCCTACCTATAGTTTTCTGTCCCTAGAAAAAATGTTTTTTTAAAGATGGTTGATGATCAATGCTTTAGCACAGTATAGCAAAAGGAGAATTTCCCTCACTGTCCTTCCCTGTCCCTAGAAACAAGGATTAGCACAGTGAAAGAAACTGACACTCTCCCTACCTATAGTTTTCTGTCCCTAGAAAAAATGTTTTTTTAAAGATGGTTGATGATCAATGCTTTAGCACACTATAGCACAAGGAGAATTTCCCTCACTGTCCTTCCCTGTCCCTAGAAACAAGGATTAGCACAGTAAAACACACTGACACTCTCCCTACCTATAGTTTTCTGTCCCTAGAAAAAATGTTTTTTTAAAGATGGTTGATGATCAATGCTTTAGCACACTATAGCACAAGGAGAATTTCCCTCACTGTCCTTCCCTGTCCCTAGAAACAAGGATTAGCACAGTGAAAGAAACTGACACTCTCCCTACCTATAGTTTTCTGTCCCTAGAAAAAATGTTTTTTTAAAGATGGTTGATGATCAATGCTTTAGCACACTATAGCACAAGGAGAATTTCCCTCACTGTCCTTCCCTGTCCCTAGAAACAAGGATTAGCACAGTAAAACACACTGACACTCTCCCTACCTATAGTTTTCTGTCCCTAGAAAAAATGTTTTTTTAAAGATGGTTGATGATCAATGCTTTAGCACACTATAGCACAAGGAGAATTTCCCTCACTGTCCTTCCCTGTCCCTAGAAACAAGGATTAGCACAGTAAAACACACTGACACTCTCCCTACCTATAGTTTTCTGTCCCTAGAAAAAATGTTTTTTTAAAGATGGTTGATGATCAATGCTTTAGCACACTATAGCACAAGGAGAATTTCCCTCACTGTCCTTCCCTGTCCCTAGAAACAAGGATTAGCACAGTAAAACACACTGACACTCTCCCTACCTATAGTTTTCTGTCCCTAGAAAAAATGTTTTTTTAAAGATGGTTGATGATCAATGCTTTAGCACAGTATAGCACAAGGAGAATTTCCCTCACTGTCCTTCCCTGTCCCTAGAAACAAGGATTAGCACAGTAAAACACACTGACACTCTCCCTACCTATAGTTTTCTGTCCCTAGAAAAAATGTTTTTTTAAAGATGGTTGATGATCAATGCTTTAGCACACTATAGCACAAGGAGAATTTCCCTCACTGTCCTTCCCTGTCCCTAGAAACAAGGATTAGCACAGTGAAAGAAACTGACACTCTCCCTACCTATAGTTTTCTGTCCCTAGAAAAAATGTTTTTTTAAAGATGGTTGATGATCAATGCTTTAGCACAGTATAGCACAAGGAGAATTTCCCTCACTGTCCTTCCCTGTCCCTAGAAACAAAGATTAGCACAGTGAAAGAAACTGACACTCTCCCTACCTATAGTTTTCTGTCCCTAGAAAAAATGTTTTTTTAAAGATGGTTGATGATCAATGCTTTAGCACAGTATAGCACAAGGAGAATTTCCCTCACTGTCCTTCCCTGTCCCTAGAAACAAGGATTAGCACAGTGAAACACACTGACACTCTCCCTACCTATAGTTTTCTGTCCCTAGAAATTTTTTTTTTTTAAAGATGGTTGATGATCAATGCTTTAGCACAGTATAGCACAAGGAGAATTTCCCTCACTGTCCTTCCCTGTCCCTAGAAACAAGGATTAGCACAGTAAAACACACTGACACTCTCCCTACCTATCCTTCTCTTTCCCTAAACTAAAGGAATCCAGGTTAAGCAAGAAAAAAAAATGTCACTGTCCCTGCCTATGCTTCTCTTTCCCTGCTCCGGAACACACTACACTAGGCCGCCGTGCTGGCGGCCTTTTATAGTGTGGGGCGTGTACTAAACACCCTCAGCAATAATTGGCCACAGGCATCCTGCCTGTGGCCAATCATTGCTCTCCTCGCTGCCGGCGCTGTGATTGGCCAAGCATGCGGGGTCACAGTGCATGCTTGGGCAATCACAGCGCCTGGATGACACTGCGATGGCGTAGTGCATTGTGGGCCGTTCGCGTCACTCGAATTAGGCGCGAACAGCCCAAATCGTTCGATCTTCGTCGAACGATCGAACAGCCGATGTTCGAGTCGAACGTATGTTTGACTCGAACACCGAGCTCATCCCTACCCAGCACACAGAACTTCCTTTGCATCTCTCTCTGTCCAATCTTCCTCGCTGGGCTACCTGCTGTTTAACCCACAGAAAAGTTTGCTTGGCCACACAGATTCTGGCTTAATTTTTAGCTGAGCTTTCCCTTTCTATGTGTGTGTCTTCATATCCAACAGCTAATCAGGATCCTCCTATCTCTTCTCCCTACTGCACTGTTGTATTGAATTGGAGAAGAGAGGATAGCTGCCGTGGAGCACTCTCAGGAAAGCCTGAGACATCTGATTTAAAAATTGTATGCAGAGCCAAAACTTTCTTTTGCTTTGGATACAGAAGGAAATGGGTAAGACCCCATCAGGTTATTTTTCTGTCTGTGTCCTGCTGGGGAGATTTCACTTTCTGTGTCCCCCATCTCAAGCCTCGTACACACGGCCGAGAATCTCGTCGCAAAAAAAACGTTGTTTTTCTCGACGGGTTTCTTGTCAAGCTTGACGAGATTCTTGTCAAGCTTTCCTTGCATACACACTGTCAATCCAAAATCTCGTCGTTGTAAAGCGCGGTGACGTACAACACGTACGACGGCAGTATAAAGGGGAAGTTCCATTCTCATGGCGCCACCCCTTGGGCTGCTTTTGCTAATCTCGTGTTTCTGCGTGTTAGTAAAAGTTTAGTGAGAGACGATTTGCGCTTTTCAGTCTTCGTGCTTTCAGTTCGTTACAGCGTGACGAATGTGCTATCTCCATTATGAAAGCTAGTTTTACAAGAAGGTGCGCTCCCGTCTCATACTTGATTCTGACCATGCGCGGTTTTTGAAGACTCGGAAAAGCATACACACAAATGGTTTTCTCGTCCAAATACAGTCTGACGAGAATCACAACGAGAAAAATGAGACTCCCGACGAGAAAAAGAAAGCAGGTCTTCTTTTTTTCTCGTCGAGATTCTGACCAGTTTTCTTGACGAGAAACCTGAAAGCCTCGTACACACGCACCGTTTTCTCGGCAAGAAAGCTCTCCCAACAGTTTTCTTGTCGTTTCTTGCCGAGAAAACTGGTCGTGTGTACGAGGCTTAAGAGATTCAGCAAGAAGTCAGAGGAGATTCCTCAAATGCAAGGGGATATACCCTTTTGGACAAATTTCACCAGTTAATTGTTTGCACTGCTTTCCCGCTTCTCAAGATTTTGGAAAATGTCTGCAGCATTCCTTGAAGCGGAACTGCACTCTGAGCACCACAAACCAAAAATGCCATTTAATGCATGTTTAATATTTAAAGCAAACTCACCCATCCATCCATATCTCCATGTTTTATTTTGCTTCACTTCAAAAAACACCTCCTAGCATTTCTGGCTGTGGCCATCTTGAGTAGGGGCAGAAGATTCATTTACTTCCTTGAATCCATCTGTCCTTAGCTCAGGTATGCAGGCAGGAGGGTGTGCTTAATTGAGGAAACCCCTCCTTTCCTTCCGAGGACTCCATGGATGTATGCCATCATTTGCATAGGCATTAAAACCGGGATGTAAATGAAGAAATGTAAAGAAAAAGTTTAAAACAAGTACATTTGATATACTTTCCTGTCTATTTACTAATGCTAGCAGCACAAAGATTAAAAATAGTAAAGCCCCGTACACACGATCGGATAACCTATGGATTTTCGTCTGATAGATTTGTCCATCGGAAATCCGATGAAACTGTTTTTCATCAGTCTTGGCCACACACCATCAGTCAAAAAACCGACCGTTCCAAACGCGGTGACGTAAAACACTCCGATGAGCCGAGAAAAATTAAGTTTAATGCTTCTGAGCATGCGTCGACTTGATTCTGAGCATGCGTGGGTTTTTTAACCGATGGACTTGCCCATAGACGATCGGAAATTCCCATCGGTTTTTTATCCATCGGAAAATTTTAAAACAAGTTCTATTTTTTACAACCGATGGTACCATACACGATCGGTTGGTCTGATGAAAACCATCCATCGGACGGTTTTCATCAGTCAAACCGATCGTGTGTACGGGGCCTTAATGTTGATTGAGAGAGTGAAGTTCTGCTTCAACAGGTTGCTGTTTCCATTACAGAATTTGTTGTGTGTGAGAAATAACTTGTTATGACAATTTTGTGAAAAAAAAAACTTCATTTTGTAAAGAATTGTTGGAAAAAATTATAACTTCAAAAAACTCACCTTGCCTCTTACTAAATACCTTGGACTGTCTACTTTCTAAAAAAGGTGTAATTTAGGGGGGGGTGAAATTGTACTGTCCTGGCTTGTTAGGGTCTCAAGAAATTAGATAGGTCGTCAGTACATCAGGTGTGATCAGGTGTGATCAGGTGTGATACATTTTCAGTGATTGGCACCATAGCTTGTAGACTCTATAGCCTCGTACACACGGCCGAAAATCTCGTCAAGAAAAAACACGTAGTTTTTCTTGACAAGATTCTTGGACAAGAAACTTGTCCCGGCCGAGTGTACACACGCTCGATTCAAAGAACCCGCGGTTCTTTGAATGGAGCAAACGCGGTGACGTCATCGACTACGACGAGCGTGCGCTCGTCACATTCGATGCCGTTGCCGCCATCTTGCTACACCCTATCTATGCCTAGGAAGCTACCGCGCATGCGTCAAAGTCATTTCGAGCATGCGCGGGCTTCCCGGAGGACATGTAAGTGTACACACACACAATTTTCTCGTCGAGAAACAGGCTGACGAGAATCTCGACAAGAAAATAGAGAGCAGGTTCTCTATATTTCTCGTCGAGATTCTTGTCGGTTTTCTTGAAGAGAAACTATACACACGAACGATTTTCTCGGCAAGAAAGCTATCTCTGCAGTTTTCTTGTCGTTTCTTGCAGAGAAACTCGTTCGTGTGTACGAGGCTTCTAACTTTCACAAAGACCAAATAATATGCACGTATATGGGTTATTTTTTACCAAAAATATGTAGCAGTATAAATTTGGGCTAAAATTTATTAAGAAAAATTACAAATTTGCTAAATTTTATAACAGAAATTAAGAAAAAATTATTATTTTCCAAAATTTTTGTTATCTTTTTTTATTTATAGCGCAAAAAATTAAAAAAAACAACGGTGATTATATACCACCAAAAGAAAGCTCTATTTGTGTGAAAAAAAAGACAATATTCTCATATGGGTACAATGTTGCATGGCTTAGTAATTGTCATTCAAAATATGAGAGCACTAAAAGCTGAAAATTGGTCTGGTTAGGAAGGGGGTTTAAGTGCCCTGTCGGCAAGTGGTTAAAGTGGTTATAAAAGCAGAAGTTTTTTTTTTATCATAATGCATTCTATGCATTAAGATAAAAAGCCTCCCGTGTGCAGCAGCCCCCCTCAACCCCTATCTAATACTTACCTGAGCCCCATCTTCATCCAGCGATGTTGTATGAGAGACTCGGCTGTCTGGGACTCTCCCTCCTCATTGGCTGAGACAGCAGTGAAGCGACATTGGCTCCCACTGTTGTCAATCAAAGTCAATGAGAAAATATATTGGGATGTTCCCTTAACCACTTAAGGACCTATACGTCGGCACTTTAAAGATGGATATGTTGGTAACGGCAGCAGCTGCTGCCACAACCAAGATATCTATCTTTTCAGTGAGCAGTCCTGTAAACGATAATGGTGGTCTCTGCGGCGGATTCGGCATGAGATCACCGTTATCGGCGGTGGGAGAGGGACCCCCTCCGCCGCTCTCCTGCGCCCTCCGCTGCTTACCGGAGCCGTCGGTAGCGGTGGAGGCGATCAGGTCCTTCTCCCTCTGTGGTATGGATACGAGTGAGAGGAAGATGACCCCCACCCATCTCCATACCATAGCAGGGCGGAAGCGACGTCAAAAAGTCACTTCCGCTCATACGTCTTAAAGGCACATTTTTTTGTTGTCATTTTTTCAAATGACAATTTTTTTTAATTATTATTGCATTTTAGTCTAAATATGAGATCTGAGGTCTTTATGACCCCAGATCTCATATTTAGGAGGACCTGTCATGCTTTTTTCTATTACAAGGGATGTTTACATTCCTTGTAATAGGAATAAAAGTGACCCATTTTTTTGTAAAAATAAATAAAATCAAGTAAAATAAATAAGAAAACAAAAAAAAAATGTTTTAAAGCGCCCCGTCCTGACAAGCTTACGCGCAGAAGCGAACGCATGCGTGAGTAGCGCCCGCATATGAAAACGGTGTTCAAACCACACATGTGAGGTATCGCCGCAATTGTTAGAGTGAGAGCAGTAATTATAGCCCTAGACCCCCTCTGTAACTGAAACTTTAAACGTCGCCTATGGAGATTTTTAAGGGTAAACGTTTTTTTTAATTTTATTTACTCTTTATTGGAAAAAGTGTTAAAAATATACAGCACACACCCACATTGGTGTAATACAGTTTCATCATACAAAAAAATAAAAATATATACATTTTTCCTAATCTTCCTTTTTTACCCTATTTCCCGTGTCCCCCCTTCCCTCTTTTCTACCCCCCCCCCCCCCCCCGGACCGGATCTGTCATTTCCTTCCTCTTCTCTCTACTTTTTCTCCTCTCTCTTTCCTTTCCTTTCTCTTTTTCCCCCCTTTCTTTTCTCCTTCTTCTTTCCTTTCTCCTTCCTTCCTTTTCCCTTCTTACTCTGTTTTATTATTTATCTTTTTCTATCATTCCCTTCACATATTTATCTGACAGTTTGAAAACTCTCCATTTTACTCTGTTGCTTTCTCCCCTTCCCTGCTCTCCACGGCTCAGGTATTCCATCTCAGAGATATAGTCCACTTGCTGTATCCATTCTTTTATGGTTGGCTTTTTTATTTGTAGCGGTCCTCCCCCTTCTTCTCCCCTCTCTTCACGGCTTGTTGTACTCGTCTAGGGGTATCTGGGAGAAGGGGAAAAGATGCACACCACCAGCTCGGCTCTCTGATGTAGGATGCAGAGATATGAGCTATACCTTTACACTCGGGTCTGCGTTTTAGGCCGGAGCCTCAGCTTCTCCTATGGAGGATGATTGTCACTGTCACTGACAGTGACACTTGGCTTCCAGTAACATGAGTTCCACACCAAGAAAAGTCCAACACTGTTTTATTGACTTGAAACTGGTTGACTTTTAAGAGAACAGACAAGGTGTAGGGAAGAGTAGGTCCAGGCACAACTGATGAATTAAAGTTCCTCCTGTTCCGTTTAGTGCAAACAGGCTTGGCGCACAGTCGCTGCCACTGACTGTTAATTTGGTCACTGCCACTGACCTGGGTGAACGTTGAGGCCCCTGCCACAGGCCTTGGATGAGGCCTGCCACTGACCTGAGAAAGTTGGGTCCCTGCCACAGACCATTAGAACATGAAGTACCTCCTTTAGAACAAACGACCCCTGTCAGAGGAAGACATCCATCCGGATGGTCACCAGAGGCCTCCACCAGCACCAGCAAATGCTGTGCTGGCTCTACGGGGAGGTCACGTCTCCGGTCCCTTATGCCCAGGATTCAGGCACCCAATACCGGGGGTGCCTTAGGTATGCTTCGCCCTCGCGGGACCCAGTCAAAGGTACTGGGCCCCAGGCCTCAGGTGTAGTACCTCACCCCAGGCTGAAGGTGCCTGGGATGGAACTCGACTCCACGCGCCCAGGCCAAGGGTGCCTAGGCACAGACGAACCGCAGCAGCCCCCAGGCCGAAGGTGCCTGGGGAATGGACCCCGTGCGCAGGATGTCCGCCCCCTTTTATATCCTCTCCCAGCAGGCATAGCGGGTTCCCCACCCCGCCGTACTACTGCCGCGAGAGGACAAAAAGGGCACGGCTCTGGAATGTTAGTTCAACCCCGGTCCCAGGTGACAGCGCCACCCAGGGACCGCAGGGAACATGATACCATTCATACCTCCCACACTCCAAAATGTCCATAAATCCCTGAAATCAATGTATCTGGGCCATCTATGGCCCAGATACACCCCACTAAATTTAGCACCCGCTACACTCTCCCCCCAGTAATTTGACACTGGTCCCCAGTGTCTGGATCAAGTCATGCCCCAAAGGGAGCCACATAACCTCCATCCAGAGACTGTTTCAAAAAATTTACAAAGAATTTCAATTTGAAAACTGGTAGTTGTGCCTGAACCTAACATGGAAGGGAAAAGAAAGGGAAACAACACATAACAATATACACATCACAATGACACCATTACCACCTTCTCCCCCTCCCACATTACTAACTAAGACCCGCCCCATCCTCAGCGGTCTTGACAGATGTTCTCCTGCATAGGGGATAAAAGAAAGTTAAACACAAAAACTTCCTGACACATATGTATGTGTTGGAACGAAAAAAATCTCTCCAAAGAGAAATCCTTTCCTTCCGTGAAGTGTATGTGTGGTGCAAAGTGAATAACGTTGCACAACACTGCCACCTGGTGACAGTGCCACGGTCAAGACACTTGTCGAATCCTGATGTAGTTTTTTTTCTCTGTGCTTTGGCCCTGACTACCCCAAAGTCCATGATTTATTTGCGGGAGGGAAGAAAAAAGAGAAAACAACAGAAACAGTTCTCCATTCCTCCAAAGAGCACAACACCCATAAATTCGGGTACAGCTCCTGGGTTCCCCAGGAACTAAATAAACCCCGGAAAGTTCAGCAAACTTGTAAGGCACTAAGCAAGGAGTCTTTTCTCCTACAAGTAGAATCTGGGATGCGGCAAGACAAGGGGCTTGAAGTGCTTATCCACAGTCTCTATGTGATATTCGACATCCTCCCCATCTTTCCGTCGAATCACCATCCCTCTCCTACCGCATCACGCAGCGCAGAGGGCAGAGGGCACAGGGGGCGTGAGGATAGGTCGGTGCGGTGCGGTGCGGGCCAGCAGCCGCACTCAGGCGGCGCTATGCATGTTCTTGGAGCAGAGAGGGCTGGAGACCTGGTGTCTCACCTACATGCTCCGGCGCGATGTCGGCACCATTACGAGACTCCTCCCTCCGGGCATTACCAGATAGACGGGACCTCAAATGTAAGGGTAAAAGTTTGACGCCATTCCACGAGCGGGCGCAATTTTGAAGCGTGACATGTTGGGCATAAATTTACTTGGCGTAACATTATCTTTCACAATATAAAAAAAATTGGGCTAACTTTACTGTTGTCTTATTTTTTAATTCAAAAAAGTGAATTTTTTCCCAAAAAATGCACTTGTAAGACCGCTGCACAAATATGGTGTGACAAAAAGTATTGCAATGACTGCCATTTTCTTCTCTAGGGTGTTAGAAAAAAATATATATAATGTTTGGGGGTTCTAAGTAATTTTCTAGCAAAAAAACCTGTTTTAAACTTGTAAACACTGAGTCTGAAAAACAGGCTTGGTCCTTAAGTGGTTAACCTGCGCAGAATAATATATATAAATATATAAATTCCGGAGCTGCCCGTTGTGAGGTTTGAAATAACCTTAAAGTGTTAAATAATATTTGACCATGCTCCCTTAATTAACCACTTCCCTACCCGCCCATAGTAATATGACGTCCAGAGATGGGATCTCCCATCCTGGGTGGACGTCATATGATGTCCTGGGCTTTGTGGGGGGGATATCTGAATGATGCCTGCAGCTAGAGGCATCATTCAGATATCCTTGTCTTCTGCCGGCGATTCTGCGCACCATAAGAACGATCATAGCGGCCATCCGGTGCATCTCCGGGCTCTCCCGTGCCATCGGGGGCCCGGAGAATGAATCGCCTAGCGCCAGAGGTGAACCATAGGGATGTTTACATTCCTTGTAATAGGAATAAAAGTGATAAAAAAAAATGTAAAAAAGTGTAAAAAAAAAATTAATTAAGTAAAAAAAAATAATAATAATAAAAAAAATATTAAAACGCCCCTGTCCCAGGTAGCTCGCGATCAGAAGCGAACGCACACGTAAGTCCCACCCACATATGTAAACGCTGTTCAAACCACATATGTGAGGTATCGCCGCGTGCGTTAGAGCGTGTGCAACAATTCTAGCACTAGACCTCCTCTGTAACTCTAACCTGGTAACCTGTAAAAAAATTTAAAGCGTCGCCTTTGGAGATTTTTAAGTACCGAACTTTGGCGCCATTCCATGAGTGTGCGCAATTTTAAAGCGTGACATGTTAGGTATCTATTTACTCTGCGGAACATCATCTTTCATATTTTACCAAAAAATTGGGCTAACTTTACTGTTTTGTTATGTTTTAATTAATTAAACCATTTTTTTCCCCCAAAAAAGGCGTTTGAAAAATTATTGCGCAAATACCGTGCAAGAAAAAAAGTTGCAATGACCGTCATTTTATTCCCTAGGGTGTCTGCTAAAAAACATATATAATGTTTGGGGGTTCTGAGTAATTCTCTAGCAAAAGAATGATGATTTGTACATGTAGGAGAGAAGTGCCAGAATAGGCCCAGTATTGAGGTGGTAAAAAAAGCCCGGTGTTGAAGTGGTTAATATACCAAATACACCAACAAATCCTTTTTTGGTGTTATAATAAGTGCATATACTGCAATATTCATGGACTGCCATCTGGGTCTCAAACCTGGTGTCAGTATTTACAAAAATGTATGGACAACTCCTATAAAATGCTTTAACCACTTCAGCTCCGGAAGGATTTACCCCCATAATGACCAGGCCATTTTTTGCGATACAGCTCTGCGTCGCTTTAACTGACAATTGCACAATTACCCAAGCAAAGTTGATGTCGTTTTTTCCCGACAAATAGAGCTTTCTTTTGGTGATATTTAATCACCTCTGCGGTTTTTATTTTTTGCGCTATAAACAAAAAAAGACCGCCAATTTAAAAAAATTAAAAAATTTTTTTTTTAATTTTGCTATAATACATATCCCCCCAAAAAAGTAAAAAAATAAAAATTATTCATCAGTTGGTAAAATAAGTCTAAATAAGCACATATTGTTTGGTTTGCAAAAAAGTTATTGGTCTACAAAATAGGGGATAGATTTAGGGACTTTATTTTTTTTTATTGTTTTTACTGGTAATGGCAGCGATCTGCAAATTTTAGCAGAACTACGACATGGCAGACAAATCTGACGCTAAGTGACACTTTTTGGTGACCAGTGACACCAATACCGTGATCAGTGCTATAAAAATGCACTGATAACTGTATAAATACACTGGCAAGGAAGGGGTTAACACTAGGGGGTAATCAAGGGGTTAAGTGTTCCCTAGGGAGGTGCTTTCTTACTGTGTGGGGAGTGGACTAACAGGGAGTAGAGAGAGATCGCTGTTCCGAATCCCTACGAACAGCAGATCTCTCTCCCCTCCCCTGTCAGAATGGGGATCTGCCTTGTTTACATTGGCAGATCCGTTTCTGCCTCTGTGAGAAGTGTGCGCTTGCTCCCCCAAAGATAGGGACTCCCATAAATGGTAGAAAAAGAAAGGGATGCCTCCCATGGTGAAGTACATAAACATTTATCGCAGCGCCAAGCCTCACAACAAACTTGTTGCCCTGCTGTGATTGGCTGATTATTGAGAGGTTTGGCGCCTCGATACATTTTTACGTACTTCACCATGGGAGGCATCCATTTCTTTTTCTACTGTTTGTGGGAGTCCCT
Organism: Rana muscosa; assembly: GCA_029206835.1. Taxonomy (NCBI): domain Eukaryota; kingdom Metazoa; phylum Chordata; class Amphibia; order Anura; family Ranidae; genus Rana; species Rana muscosa. The sequence goes on from CM055122.1 coordinate 143,047,706, forward strand.
ATTTTGTGTCCATTGATACTGGGTTGGTGACCAGCCGAGAGGAGCATCAGAAATGGCATCTTCATCCTGCTATTTATGACTACCTGTAATAGGTGTCATATAAGTCTGATAAGGGGGCTGTGTGCATAGTGTTGGTGGAGGAGAACAATTGGTCACTGCTGTGTGGAATTGTTATGAAGATAGCATCGTATTATCAGCACCCAGTTGAAGATATCTGGTGGAAGTTTTTTTTTTTTTTTTTTTTTTTACTTTATTGAACACAAAGCACTTTGTTATCAGCACTTGTATTAATTGATGTATCATATAACAATTTTTATTTATTTGGTTGGTATATATTAACATCTGGTGGAGACACCTGGTGGAGTTTTTTGGAATCACAATTGATGCACTTAAAGTGGATGTAAACCCATGCTCCTTATTTACAAAATAATGGCATACTAGTGATCTATATGTATATACATGCCTCCTGCATGTACCCCTACCTAAGAATTGTCACCCCCTTCTGCATTTGGAGCCCCACAAAACTCTGGGTATCGGTGGGTGGGTCTATTTTCCAGCGCTCAGTGGGCGTGACGTCACCAGACTCCCCGCCCACCTCTACACTCCCCTTGGCCAGGTAGCGTCATGAGGGTGAACCTTGTGCCTGTAGAATTAAAGAGAGCGCACGAACAGCAGAAGGAGAGCATGCGCACAGCAGAAGGAGAGCGCGCTCATGGCCCCCTGTCATATACACTCCTTCCTGCGCATGTCATACACTCAGTGCCATAGACACACTCTGCTCTCATGCTAGTGCATGAGATAAGGTAAGTAGATGTCAGTCACAGCAGTGGGGGAAGTGGTGGCACAGATTTTTATATGTGTCGTTTTTTATCTCAGTAAAAAAAGACAAGAGGATTGCTCAGAGCTTGATTAACTCTTCGTGGCAAGACTGGGCACAGATGACTTGACATCCTCTACTCTACCAGGTAGAAGTCTTCATTAAAAAAAGACTTTCAGGTTTACATCAACTTTAAGTTAAAGCACTTTATAGGAGTTGTTCATACATTTTTGTAATTACTGACACCAGATTTGAGACACAGATGGCAGTCCATGACTATTGCAGTACATGCACTTTATTATAACACCAAAATAGGATTTGTTGGTGTATTTGGAATATTATTTAGGGAGCATGGTCAAATATTATTTAACAATCAAAGCCAATGAGCCAATGAGGAGAGAGAGGGGGTGGGGCCGGGCCACGGCTCCATGCCTGAACAGAGCTGCAGCTTGACTCGGGGGCCCCATAGCAAGCTGCTTGCTGTGGGGGCACTCAGCAGGGGGGAGGGGCCAGGAGCACTGAAGAGGGACCCTGAGAAGAGGAGTGCAAAAACACTACACGGGGGGGTGTGTCCAAGATGGCGACCGGGACAGACACCTAGGTGCAGAGCTCCGCAGCCACGGGGTGCATTAATCCGTTTTATCTATCCTGAGCACCTCTAATCCTCTTGGGGAGCCTACTACTCTGCTTCGGCAGATGATGACGAGGCGGAGGTATCAATCCGGACTCCAGACACCTAAATCTGTGCCCGTTAAGGTCGGAGGTGCCGTGCACGCGTCTGAGGCCTGGAACATGGCGTCGCAGGCCTCCACCGCTGTCCCGGACCCGGCTCCGGCCCTCACAGCACAGGCCAACTTTGAAGCCCTGATGCATGCGAACACGGGTTGCCAGGCTACCCTTACCTCCAAGATCGATTCCCTGCAGCTGGAGATGAGCCTCATGCGGAAGGACTCTGATAAGCTCCGCGGCCGTATGGACGAGGTGGAACGCCGGACGGGCGACACAGAGGACACGGTCAGGGATCACTCGGCCACCCTGCACACGGTACAACTGCGGCTGAAACACCTCGAATCCCGCGCAGAGGATGGCGAGAACCGTAATCGGCGCAATAATCTACGGATTGTCAGACTACCGGAGGGTAGAGAAGGCCCAGACACCACGGCCTATACGGAGCGCCTCCTCCGCACCCTCTTCCCGCAGGCAGCCTTTTCGCCCCAGTTTGTGGTGGAGAGGGCCCACAGAATGCCAGCTACTCGTGGGCCTCCGGGGACGCCTCCTCGTACCTTTATTTTCAAGCTGCTGAATTTTCGGGACCGCGACCTGATCCTTAGAGAAGCCAGGAAGATGGATGCCATCCAACATGAAGAAGCACGCCTGATGTTCTTCCCGGACTTCTCCGTGGACACACAGAGGCGTCGCAAATCCTTCGATGCGGTCAAGCAGTCCTTGCGTTCCCACAACATCAAATACAGCATGCTCTTCCCTGCCCGCCTGAGAGTGGTTGACGGGGAATCGGCCCGCTTCTTTACATCGCCAGAGGAGGCTGCTCTCTGGGTGAATACCTTGCCCCGAGCCTAATTTTCTGCATACAGGCTTCTGTAATGATGGCATGTGAGTACTGGCTTATGGAGTCCCTTTTCACTGTTTCTCCCCCTAGTGGTGTCCTGGGTGGGGTTGTCTGCCCCTGTTGGGGTGACCGGGAGAGACCGCTGCGTTCGGTGGTTGTGGGGTGGCTGCTGCAGGGGGTGAGCCACTCAGGGACTCGGAGGGACTGGACGCTTCGATCCTTGGGATCTGTTAGGTCCCCTGTTCACTCCGGGACCTGTCTGTTCCTCTCACATGTCTGTCATCCCCCATGTTCGCCTGCCGTTGGGAAGCCTTCCCCTAGTGGAACTGTTTCCCCCATTGACTCCCCTGCTTTCCTCTGCTGGCGGCCTCTCTCCCCCCCCTCTCCTGATCTGCGGATAGACTACCTTTAGGACTTCATGTTATCCTGGCTCTGGGATGGCTGCCTGTGGACAATGATTGGCTCACCGGGTACCCCCTGGGGCCCGTCTATGTCCGTCGAGTTGTCCCTTATGAGGAGGACCCCGGGGGAATACATGGTTCACTATTGACTGACTCACTCATGCCTAAGTTTGTGCCCCCGACACATTTGTCGGGTGAACTTGTTTCTATACGTTCTGCCCCAGTGGCAGCGTCTCTGCATAGTGCCTCTGCGCCTTGTGCCTGGGGTCTATTCGCCTACTTGTCTGTTGATCATGACCCTCTGTGGTTGTTAACCATGTTTGTTGTAGGGATCCAAATGCATCACGGTTGGGGTGGTGACATGGGGTGGGGGGGGGGGTTGGGGCTTTTATGTTATTGATGTTTGTTTTTTTTGTTCTAGTTATACAGGTATACAGTGAAGGAATGTTTAAATATTCTTTGAATCGTGACCTATGTGTGGGAGGGCAGACACTGTTTAATCCTTCTAGGGGGCCGTACCCCACTGCTGACCCTCTTCTGGGGCTCGGCTCGGGGGATGGACCCCCCATACTATGTTTCATCCCACTGACATGGCTCCGTTGACGCTAATTTCATGGAATGTCATGGGGATGAACTCCCTCATTAAGAGGACCCTGGTCTTTAAGTTTCTTAAGGATTACAGCCCAGATATTTGCCTATTCCAGGAGACCCATTTGGTAGGGGGCAGAGTCCTTGGCCTCAGGAAGCCATGGGTGGGGCATTATTACCATTCTACACACACCTCCCGGGCCAGGGGGGTTAGTATACTCATACGCAAGTCCCTGCCGTTTGTTTTATTAGACTTGAAGTTGGACCCTGAAGGCAGATACGTCCTACTACATGCCATAGTTGATAGTCTCCCTATGGTGCTGGTGGGCCTGTATATCCCTCCCCCTGCCACGGTTGGACTCCTAGCCAAGATAGCACAGCTAGTGGCTGAATTTCCGACAGCTGTGGTTGTCTTGGCTGGGGACTTCAACATGGTCCCTTGTCCGAATCTGGACAAACTGACTCAGGATCCAGCTTTAGACTCTCCACTTTCTCGATGGGCCTCAATGTTAGGCCTTACAGATGTGTGGCGATGGAAACACCCTCGTACTAGGGGATACACGTGCAACTCTGCCACGTACTTAGCAATGTCCCGTATTGATCTCATTTATGTCAGCGGCCCAGTCCTGGCCAAGGTACGGGAGGTGACTACCCTTCCCAGAGGTATTTCAGACCATACCCCTGTTCTCTTGCGGCTCCAGACAAATACAACTCTGGCTAATTGCCTCTGGCGGCTTTCCAGATACTGGGTTATGGATGAACGGGTAGAGCCACAGGTAGATTCGGCCATAGTGTCTTTCTGGTCTTCTGACCCCCCCCCGCGTCAATCCCCCACTAGTTGGGAGTGCTTTAAAACTTATGTTAGGGGGCAATATCAGGATCTCATTGGCTCTGCCCGCAGGTCCTCCTGAGACTCTTTGCTGCAGGTGGAATCTCACGCCCAGGCACAGGAGGCTAGGTATGCGGAGACTGGGCTGGAGAGCCTCCGTTTGGCCCTCTCTGCGGCGCTCCGCGAGGTTCAGTTGCTTAGAGTTTCGGCTGTTGTATAAGTCCCAGAGAATCTTTGAGCAGGGAGAGAAGACCGGACGCATGCTGGCTTGGGTCTCTAGAGAGCAGGCGGTATCCGCTCCGGTGGCTAATGTTAGGGACGTGACGGGGAGCCTTCTGACGGATCCGACAGAGATTAACCTGTGTTTCGCTTCCTACTATGCTGATCTTTATTCTTCCAGGGCCGACTACACCGTAACTGAACTCCGGTCCTACCTTGACTCTGTAGACCTCCCCATGCTTACGGAGGAGACCCGGTCGAGACTGGATGCCCCGTTTACTCTGAAAGAGATTCGGAGGGCCGTGACATCTATGCAAACAGGGAAAACCCTGGGCAAAGATGGCCTTCCAGCCGAATTTTTCAAGACGCATAGTGAAGTGTTGACCCCTGCGCTGAGGGAGGTCCTCCGGACCTCGATCGGAGAATCCCAGTTGCCGCCCTCAATGTTGAGAGCGATTATTGTGGTTATCCCTAAACCGGGGAAGGACCCCGAGCTCTGCTCCTCGTACAGACCCATCTCCTTGCTCAATGTCGATGCTAAGATCCTTACTAAGATACTGGCTAATCGACTTAATGGAGTGATATTGTCCCTGGTGCATGGTGATCAGACAGGCTTTATGCCTGGGAAAGGCACAGATATTAATCTTAGACGGCTTTTTACAGTAATAGATCGAGTGCCTGGGGGAGGGGGGCAGAGGTGGTTGCCTCCCTGGATGCTGAAAAAGCCTTTGACTCGGTGGAGTGGGAATACCTCTGGGCAGTGCTGCAAAAGTTTGGGTTCGGACCGGTCTTTATTTCGTGGGTACAGCTACTGCATTCTCGCCCAACGGCTAGGGTCCGTACCGGTGGTATTTTGTCTGCGGCCTTCCCACTCTGCCGAGGCACCAGACAGGGCTGCCCCCTTTCTCCCACCCTCTTTGCCCTGGCGGTTGAGCCATTGGCTGCGCTGATACGTTCTTCCGATAGGGTGTCTGGCATACAGGTGCCACCCCTGGTGGAAAAGATATCCATGTACGCCGATGACACCCTCCTGTATTTGGGTGACCCTCATGCTTCCTTGGCAGCGGCCCTTGAGATTTTCGAGCGGTTTGGCAGGTTCTCGGGCATTAAAATAAATTGGGACAAATCAGTGCTTTTTCCTTTACGCCCGATGACCCCTCCTCCTGACCTACCGGCCCCCCTTCACTGGGTCGACGGATTTAAGTACCTGGGCATATATGTTCAGAGGAACCTGCCGGACTACTTGGAAGCCAATGTTCGCCTGATCATGCAAAATTTTGCCCTCAAATGTAACACTTGGAAGACCCTGCCGCTGACCCCAGTAGGTAGGATTAATCTGATAAAGATGTCCTTCCTCCCTAAATTCCTTTATGCATTCCGGAACACTCCTGTTAGCATACCTAATTCCTTTTTTACCAAACTGGACCAGGCGATTGGAACATTTGTGTGGCAGGGTAGGGTCCCCAGAGTGGCTAGATCCACGCTCCAGCTCCCTTTGTCGGGGGGGGGGGGCTGGCACTACCCAACTTCAAAAAATACTACTGGGCTGCGGTCCTGGTTTCAGTGAGGTGGTGGTTCATGCAGGACCGGTCCAACCCCGCAGTGAATCTTGAGGCGGCGATATTGGGTTCCTATGATGAACTTAGCAATTTGGTGTACCGAGGGCCTCGCTCTAGCATACATATCACTACCCCTATGAGAACAACCATTGGAGTGTGGAGGCGAGTTTCGGGGTCCCTGGTGAAGCCCCGGACCTGTTCTCCATATACTCCCCTATGGGGAAACCCGGAGTTGCCCCATCTGTGGACTGTTCCGGATCCGCGGGTGTGGGCCAGGCACGGGGTTAGGACCCTCCGGGATGTTATGCTGGGGGGCTGTCTCCTCTCCTTTCGGGACCTGAAGGACAAATTCTCGCTTCCTTCCTGGATGTATTTTAGATTTATGCAGCTTCGACATGCACTTAGGGCTCAGTTCCCGGAACCGATCACCTTAGCCCCACACTCGGTTGAGAGACTTCTTGCGGCCAGTAACATAGATAGAGCGTTGTCCTCCATATACTTTAGGCTCACCTGTGCGGGGGGCACTGGTGCTGACAGAGCATTCAGTGCCTGGCAAAGGGATATACCAAACCTCACGGAGGAGGATTGGTCCGAGGGCCTACAGCAGTACATCCCCCTTATGATAGCTGCCAGGGACCGATTCGTTCAAATCAAGTTTCTTCACAGGGTGTACTACACGCCACAGCGGCTCTCGGTCATCTATTGCCTGGAGGATGATCGGTGTCCGCGCTGCCAGGAGGGTGTAGGTAACTTTATCCATATGGTCTGGAGTTGCTCTCGGATACAGACGTTTTGGCAGGAGGTGACTGCTGACATTGGATCACTTAGTGGTGTTTCCGTCGGACTGGACCCCCTGATCCTTCTTTTGGGTATAACTGCCAACCTCCCCACTAACACACATACAAAACTTTTTATTTTTTATTGTGCGTATTATGCTAGGAAAACCATTCTGATTAATTGGAAAATGCCTGAGCCACCCCGAATCTCGGCATGGAAGAAACTGGTGAATGACACGCTCCCAATGTACAAGCTGACGTACATGGGTCGCAACTGTCCTAAAAAGTTTCTGAAAATATGGTCAAGTTGGGTTGAGGTCAGACACCTCACGGTGTAGATCGTGGCTTGTGGATATGACACTGATTCCTCCCCTCCCTCCCCCTGGGTTGGTACTAATTGGTATTACTTTTCTGTTCCCCCCCCCCCTTCGCGCTGAATAGGTAGATGGATGGTCCTGTTGGCGGGGTGTATAAGTGCCCTATGACTAGGTGTAGCAACACTATTATATATAACTGATATGTTTGATTATGTGCCTCCTGTTCAAGTGCTGACCTAGTTGTACTCTGTTAGATGCCATTCTTTTTCTGTGTATTGTCCACAGCTTTCTCACATGTACAACAATATTTTTCTTCTAATAAAATTCCTTCTGTTAAAAAAAAAAAAACACTACACAGAGCAGGTAAGTATAACATGTTTGTTATTTAAAAAAAACAAAAAACAAGACTTTACTATCACCGTAAGCCTGGTTGGGCCTTTTGCAGGAAGAAGATTTTAGTAAGCAGTGTAGAAGGGTCAGCTCTTTTGGTTATTAATATTTATCTGACACAGCCAATCCCTGAAGAGCTCCTTTTAGGGTAAAGGCTTGGGGAGACAAATGTTTCAGCCCTGAGGCATATGATGAAGACTAGGGATGAGCTCGGTGTTCGAGTCGAACATAGGTTCGACTCGAACATCGGCTGTTCGCGCGTTCGGCGAACAACGAACGATTTGGGCCGTTCGCGCCAAATTCGAGTGACGCGAACGGCCCACAATACACTGCGCCATCACAGTGTAATCCCGGCGCTGTGATTGGCCAAGCATGCACTGTGACCCTGCATGCTTGGCCAATCACAGCGCCGGCAGCGAGGAGAGCAATGATTGGCCACAGGCAGGATGCCTGTGGGCAATTATAGCTGAGGGGGTTTAGTACACGCCCCACACAATAAAAGGCCGCCAGCGCGGCGGCCTCGTGTAGTGCGTTCCGGAGCAGGGAAAGTGAAGGATAGGCAGGGACAGTGTCAAATCCATTCTTTGCTAAACCTTGTGTGTAGGGACAGAGATGGATAGGCAGGGAGAGTGTCAGTGTCATATACTTTGATAAACCTTGTGTGCAGGGAGAGAGAAGGATAGGCAGGGGACAGTGTCAGTGTCATATTCTTTGCTAAACCTTGTGTGCAGGGAGAGAGAATGATAGGCAGGGAGAGTGTCAGTGTCATATACTTTGATAAACCTTGTGTGCAGGGAGAGAGAAGGATAGGCAGGGGACAGTGTCAGTGTCATTGTTGCTTAGCCTCCTGCACATTATACACCTGAAGTTAGCCCGTATTGCTGCTTTTTCCTGGTGTGTTACACCAACAGGATTTTGCAGCACTTACAGCGGGCGGAGTGTGCCTCCTGATCATATTACACCTGAACTTAGCCTCTATTGCTGCTTTTTCCTGGTGTGTTACACCAACAGGATTTTGCGGCACTTACAGCGGGCGGAGTGTGCCTCCTGACCATATTACACCTGAACTTAGCCTGTATTGCTGCTTTTTCCTGGTGTGTTACACCAACAGGATTTTGCGGCACTTACAGCGGGCGGAGTGTGCCTCCTGACCATATTACACCTGAACTTAGCCTGTATTGCTGCTTTTTCCTGGTGTGTTACACCAACAGGATTTTGCGGCACTTACAGCGGGCGGAGTGTGCCTCCTGACCATATTACACCTGAACTTAGCCTGTATTGCTGCTTTTTCCTGGTGTGTTACACCAACAGGATTTTGCGGCACTTACAGCGGGCGGAGTGTGCCTCCTGACCATATTACACCTGAACTTAGCCTGTATTGCTGCTTTTCCCATTTCCCTGCAGGCCATTAGAATGTCTGGAAGGCAAACAAGGAGAGGCAGACAGTCAGGAGCCAATAAAAGAGGGCAAGCAGGCTCTGTGTCTAGAGACAACAGTGCTGGTCGTGGACGCGGTGCATCGCCATCAGCACGTGGCCATGGGACACGCTTGTCCTTCTTTTCGGCAGCTGGACGTGTTGAGCCGCATCATGCCGAAGACTTGGTAGAGTGGATGACCAAGCCCTCCTCATCCTCCTCATCCTCTCTCACCCAGGCTCAGGGTACTGGCAAAGCAGCTGCCAAAGCGTCCTCTTCCCTGGTATCAATGTCATCATCAGTCACTCCTTCCCTAGACCAACCATGTCCTCCTGAGGAGTCCCCCGAACTGTTTGAGCACAGTGTTGGGTACATGCTCCAGGAGGATGCCCAGCGTTTCGAAGGGTCTGATGATGATACCCAGCTAGAGGAAGGCAGTAGCGTGAGAGCAGAGAGAGGGGATGCTCAAGAAGGACACCAATCTGGCAGTCATGTTCCAGCAGCTGCAGCATACTGCCAGATTGGCTCCAGTGATGAGGAGGGAGGGGATGATGAGGTCACTGACTCCACGTGGGTGCCTAATAGGAGAGAGGAGGAGGAGGATGAGGAGGAGGCACATCTCCAACGAGGCAGGATGCCCTCGGGGGGCCAGCGTAAGGGCAGCACACCAACGGAATCACACCGCAGAGCTCCGCCTGTGCAGGGCGCTGCCTCTGCCCGTTATTCAAAAAGTTCTTTGGTGTGGGCCTTTTTTGAGTCGAGTGCATCAGATCGCACAGCTGCTGTTTGCAACATATGTCTCAAGCGTATATCGCGTGGCCAAAACATCACCCGCTTGGGCACCACATGCTTGACCAGACATATGTTGACCTGCCATGCAGCTCGTTGGCAAGCCTACCTTAAAGACCCACACCAAAGAACAAAGCGGACCTCTTCTTGCACCGCATCAGCTGGGATCTCCAACCCCACTATACCTTCAGTCCTCTCTGAAACCTGCTCTGAGAGGAATGAAGGTGTAGAATTAGGTGTGTCACAGCCAAGTACTTGCGGGCACTCTGCTAGCAGTACACCGACGCCTGATTCTAGTAGGCAAATTTCCCTGCCCCAGCTGCTGGACCATCGAAAGAAGTTCACTCCCAGCCATCCACATGCCCAGCGGTTGAATGCTAGCTTGGCTAAATTGCTAGCGCTTCAACTGCTGCCTTTTCAGTTGGTAGACTCGGCCCCCTTCCGTGAGTTTGTGCAATGTGCGGTTCCTCAGTGGCAGGTTCCCAAACGCCACTTTTTCTCAAGGAAGGCGATTCCGGCTCTCTACCGGCATGTGGAAGGCAATGTCTTGGCCTCGCTGGACAGGGCGGTCAGCGGTAAGGTGCATATTACCGCTGACTCATGGTCCAGCAGGCATGGACAGGGACGTTACCTTTCTTTCACGGCCCATTGGGTCACTCTTTTGGCAGCAGGGAAGGATGCAGGACAAGGTGCAGTAGTGTTGGAGGTTGTTCCACCGCCACGCCTCCAAAATGCTACTACTGGTTGTGACACACCTCTGTCCTCCACCCCCTCCTCTTCTTCTTCCTCCGTGGCCTCTTCCTGTGCTTTGTCCTCGGAACCAGCGGTGCTCCGTAGGCGTTCAAGGGGCTACGCTAGTACGCAGGCAAAAAGATGCCATGCCGTGCTTGCGCTGGTGTGTTTGGGGGACAGGAGCCACACTGGGGCAGAGGTTCTGTCTGCTCTGCAGGGGCAGGCCGAGAGGTGGTTGACGCCACGCCAGCTTAAGCCAGGAATGGTAGTTTGCGACAATGGCACCAACCTCCTCTCCGCTCTCCGACAGGGACAACTGACCCATGTGCCCTCTGTGGCTCACGTCCTTAACCTGGTGGTGCAGCGGTTCTTGGGCAGGTACCCGGGCTTACAGGATGTCCTGAGGCAGGCCAGGAAAGTCTGTGTGCATTTCCGCAGATCTTATAATGCCAGTGCTCGCCTGGCTGAGCTGCAAAAGGAGTTGAACCTGCCCAAGAACCGCCTTATATGTGACATGCCCACCAGGTGGAACTCAACGTTGGCCATGCTGCAGTGGCTGCACACGCAGCAGAGGGCCATCAATGAGTACCTGTGCGACTACGGCACCAGGACAGGGTCAGGGGAGCTTGGGTTTTTTCACCACGCCAGTGGGGCATGATCAGGGATGCATGCACTGTCCTGGCACCATTTGAGGAGGCCACGAGGATGGTGAGCAGTGACAGTGCATGTATCAGTGACACTGTACCTCTTGTCCACCTGTTGGAACATACGCTGCGTGGAATAATGGACAGGGCACTTGAGGCAGAACAGAGGCAGGAAGAGGAGGACTTCCTTGCCTCTCAAGGCCCCCTTTACCCAGACAGTGTTCCTTCTGTCCCACCTATCGCACAGGAAGAAGAGGAGGAGGAGGAGGATTGTGTCAGCATGGAGGTGGAGCCTGGCACTCAGCATCATCAGCAGCAGTCTTTTAGGGATGATTTACAGTCCCAAGAAACCAGTGGACTTGTACGTGGCTGGGAGGAGGTGGCTGCGGATCATGTCGTCCTTAGTGACCCAGAGGACTCCGGACCGAATGCCTCAGCTAACCTACGCTGCATGGCCTCCCTGATCCTGCAAAGTCTGCGGAAGGATCCTCGTATTCTTCGGATCAAGGAGAGAGACCATTACTGGCTGGCCACTCTCCTTGATCCACGGTACAAGGGTAAGGTTGCGGACCTTATCTTACCGTCGCAGAGGGAGCAGAGGATGAGACAACTCCGGGAGGCCTTGCAGAAAGGTCTGTGCAACGCGTTCCCAGAGACTGGGAGGTTACAAACTCCTGGTCCTGGACAACGAGTTGCTGAGGCTTCGGTCAGTCAAAGAAGGAGCGGTGGGGAAGGTGGCCGTCTGACCGATGCGTTCAGACAATTCTATAGTCCGCAGCCCCAAGGTATGATCGGTTCCAGCAACCATCGCCAGCGTCTGATATACATGGTGCAGGAATACCTAGGGGCAAGGTCAGACTTGGACACCTTCCCCACCGAAAATCCTCTAGCTTACTGGGTCTTGAGGATGGATCACTGGCCAGAGCTTGCACAGTATGCAATTGAGCTACTGGCCTGTCCTGCATCCAGCGTTCTTTCAGAACGCACATTCAGTGCTGCTGGAGGATTTGTCACGGATCACAGGGTGCGCCTGTCCACCGACTCTGTTGATCGACTGACCTTCATAAAGATGAACCAGTCTTGGATCACCACCAGCTACCAAACACCTGAAGCTGATATAACAGACTAATTTATTTTCAAATGTCACATCCCTTCAAGACTGATGCTGATGCTGAGAGACTGTCCTGTTATGTTGACTGACTATCCTCCTCCTCCTCAATGATCCGATTCATGATGATAGCTTGGAAGAACATTTTTGTTTCTGGGTGCCGCCACCAGTGGCTAAGGCCCAATTTTTCAGCCCCTGTTTAACAGGGGCGTGTTATTACAATTTTTTATGCAATGCTTTGCAGCAGGGCTCATTCCTGCACTCCAACTAGAGTATCTGGGAGTGGTTGCAGTGTTGTGGCACCAGCACCAGTGGCTAAGGCCCAATTTTTCAGCCCCTGTTTAACAGGGACGTGTAATTACAATTTTTGATGCGATACTTTGCAACAGGGCTCATTGCTGTGCTCCAAGTACAGTATCTGTGAGGGGTTGCAGTGTTGTGGCACCAGTGCCTAAGGCCCAATTTTTCTGCCCCTGTTTAACAGGGGCATGTAATTACAATTCTTGATCTAATAATTCACAGCAGGGCCCATTCCTGCGCCCACCAAGACTAACTGTGAGGCCTTACAGTGTTGTGTCAACACCACCACCACCACCAAAGGCCCAATTTTTCAGCCCCTGTTCAACAGGGGCATGCAATTACAATTCTTGATCTAATAATTCACAGCAGGGCCCATTCATGCGCCCACCAAGAGTAACTGTGAGGGCTCACAGTGTTGTGGCAACACCAACATGTAAGGGGAAAATAGCTATGCCATTTTTCTTAAAGATTTTCATCCATATTACCGGGACCAGACATTACATTAAAGCCGCAAGCAGTTTTAAATGGCTTTTTTTCCTTTAGAAATGTAATTTTGTGCAGGGACAGTTCTAAACACGGGAAACACGTGGCACTTCACAGGCATACTTTAGACACCCCCCAGGTACGATATTTAAAGGAATATTTGACTTTTTTTTTTCACTTTATGCATCATTAAAATGACTGCTCCCGAAAAACGGCCGTTTTTAAAACTTTTTTTTGGATTGATACATGTCCCCTGGTGCAGAACCCGGGTTCCCAAACCCTTTTTAGGACAATAACATGCATATTAGTCGTTATAAATAACACTTTCGATTTCGAACGTTCGCATCCATTGCATTTAATAGGGTTCTAAAGTTCGTGCGAACTTTCGGCCCGTTCGCGGGTTCTGGTGCGAACCGAACCCGGGGGTGTTCGGCTCATCACTAATGGAGACACATGAATTTGAACCAAAACTGGAATAATTTACTGAAGGCAGCTGGGCCTTAAAAGGGATATTCTTGCTGAAGAGTTTCACAAAGGATCTGGGTTAGAAGCTACCATCTGGACATCATAAGACACATTCATTGCTCACAGATGAAAGAATTTTTGATTGCTTCCAAGAGACTTATTCACTACAACTAAAGAAAGACTGTAATTGTTCTTACATGATAATAGATCTGTCTGGCTGTATGTCTGTGCATCAAGGAACATAAAGAAGACAGTTTCTGCACACCTGTGGGACATCACTTCTCACAACCGGACCACAATATAGAAGACCTCAATGTTTTAGTTCTTAAAGGGAATTTCAGAACTATCCAGGAAAGGAAAACGTTTGAACTAAGAATGATAATTCTTTTTGACACAAAAACTAATGGCCTAAATTTAGATATTGGTTTCCTTACCCATTATATTAAGGTTTTATGACCCCCTCTGTGACTAGCATCTCCCCCTCAAGTCTATAGCTCTCCCTCTGTCTTATCTCACTAACTCTGCTGCTATCTTTATTACCATTGATTTGTATGTGTTTGTTTTTCTTTCTTTTTTTCCCTCTGAGATTTTTTTTTTTCTCCTTTTGTTTTAACATTCTGCTAAAAAAATTGTGAATCAGTACTGCTTGGACCTTGAAGAAGGGGACATACCCCGAAAGCTTGTCCTGAAAAATTGTATGTTAGTGCAAATAACAAAAGGTATCACGGACAGTACTTAATTTTCTCTGTCACAATTGCACTAATACGGCTACAATCACGTCAAGTAAAGCTTAAAGCGGAGGTCCACCCTAAAATTAACTTTTCATGAACAGCTGTCTTTTAATAAAAAAAAAAAAAGTCTAAATGTCTGTTGCTAGGCAGAATACGTTTTCTGCCTAGTTCCTAGTCCGCGGTGAGAGAACTTCCTGTCCTAAGATGCATTGCATCATGGGAAATGATTACACTCATTTCCTCTGGAATGCAATGATCACTTTCTCTTCATGGTTCTAACTACCTTACTTTTAACCAAGCGCTGCACACAGACTGCTTGGAAAGGGGATGGGACTTTTATTGTAATGTAGCTTTTGTTACAACGGGGCGGAATGTTCCTCCGTCGCTGCCCGTTGTCATGGCTACATAAATAAACAAACAGCGTTACGAGCGCCGTTCGAATGCTGTTTACCCAGCATGCAACACTGGATGAATTCCAGGAAGGATAACGAGCTGGGCTTCACAATGCCCACACTCATCATGGATACAGCCGGATGAGGAGCTGAAACAAACAAGGTGACTGATAAACTATTTTAACTAAACGGCTGGGGAGCGATTTCTATGGTATGTGGAATATGATAGGTAGCATTTTTTGACCGGATCTCCGCTTTAAGTGAACAAGCTGAAGATAGAAGCCAATTGGTTGTCATGCACAGAAGCTCCAGATTCTGTCTGCTCCAGTTTTAATAAATTCCCTCATAAAACTCATGAGACTTGCAGTGTCGTAGGTAGCAGTGTCTTAGATAGCTCACACAGCAGATACACAGATATGAGACTCAAGGCATTCAGAAGAATTCCAGGTGAAAGTTATTTACCTTGTTTGACATAATTTAAAAGTGTATGTAAAGCCAATCCCATATTGACTTAAATTTGGAAAAAAATAGGAAGGGCTAAAATCAATGCATGGATTTTGTTCCTGTTATCTTCCTGCTGGGGAGAATTACCCTCACTATTGGTCTTTAGCACAGGCCCCAGCACAGAAAGTGGGTAGTCACAGGAAAAGAAGGTAAAGAGAGAAATTCCAATGGGGTAAATGTTCCAGTGACAGCTGTCTAAAATTATATTTCACCTTGCTATAGAGAGATTACTCTGTGCTGTGTATCCTAGGAAGAAAGTGAAGAAAATTTAAAAAAAACTGACACAGGTCTTAACCATTCCCTATGCTATCCAAAATGGGGAGAGCAAATGTCTGGCTTTACATACACTTTACCAATGACCCAGGGCATATTCAAAGTTTGGAAAAATTATAAGAATGCAACACAGATTTGTGCTTTTTAAAAATTATACTTGTGTTGATTCCTCCTTCTTCACAATACTGTTTACCCAAATATATTGTCTAACAAATTGAGGATTTGTTAACAAAGCTCCCCTAAAAAAACTGATGCAAATCCCTTTTTTCTTTCTGCTACGGACTGTATGGACCAGGGCTTTTTTTCTCAGAAAATAGGTACTCAACCACACCCCCCCTCCCCACACAACCCCCCTCTCACAAACACACACCCTCTAAAAAATGCATCAAATAATGGGTGTGGTCAAATTATTAAAAGGGGAATCAAATACTAGGAGTGCATTACGTACAAGTGCAGAGTTCAGGGGTGCACTACGTGTAGAATTCCAGTGTGGGTTACGTGCAGAGTTCTGGGTGCACTTTGTGCAGACTTTGTGCACTACATACATAGTGCAGAGTTCAGAGGTGTGCTGTACACAGAGTGCAGAGTTCCCGGGGTGCACTACACACAGAGTGCAGAGTTCAGCCTTCTTCCACAGCTGCTTTCCTCTGCATTCCCTATCCACATCTCACTTTTAACCCTCTTCAGCTTGGACCTCTGCATGCAACTTCCCCTCCACTGCCTCCATCTTCTCCCTCCCTCCTTAAAAGCTCCACCATCTTGCACATGTCTTACTTGTGTTGCTGTATTAAGCTGAAGCACCCAACTGGCTCTACTACCTCCCTGCACACTATCCAGTGGGGGTGTCGGAATCTGCACTGCACCCTGGGCACCTGCATCTCTCTTGTCAGATCTGTGGGAGCCGTTGGGAGACAAGCTGTCACTTGTAAACACAGAAACTGTACTTCTGTGTTTACAAGTGATAGTGGTGAGCAGGGAGAAGAGAGCCTGAGCCAGGGTTGGTGGAACTGAGTTTCACCCAGTTCCAGCTGAAAAAAAGCCCTGGTATGGACAATACATCTTCTCCTGGTTTTTACTACTAGGTATTTTTTTTTCTCTTTTAACCTATATCATAAAATTCACATATGACAAATATCAGCTTCTCATTCTCATCATGTAAATACTTTTTCTCAATATGCACAATTAGCGCTCAAGAAAATAAATGATAAGCTATTAAAACCCTGAAAATCTGAATATTAATTACATTGTTATTTACCGCTGTATTACCACAGCTAGTAAAAAGACACACTCACTGGAAAACTAATTTTAATTCATACAAAAATAAAATGTACTGGAACACACAGATGGTCTCTTGGTGTGTTTTGATATTTAGCTAAAAAAAAATGACACACAGGTACAATGCTAATTCCATAGGATGTGGACCGTTTTAAGTTAAAAAAGAGAAACTTAAACAGCTGTTAAATTAAAAATAATATAACCCAATCCAGCAACAATTATGTGACAGTTGCTTGTAACAGCTGTTGTAGAAATTATTTTAAATGTGAAAGATTCTCATTTAAATACCCTAAAATGTCTGTCTGGAGAATATTTCTATATGCGGGTATGTAAGAAAAATTCTATGAATGTCATAGTCAATTTACACTCCTAGACCTTCAGCCAACCCCCTCCCCCAATGACTATTTCTGATTGAAATCCCACCCCCCCCCCCCCAAATTAATATATCACTGAAAAATGTCCAAAGAAAAAAAATGACACACAAGTACAATCAAAAGCATTTTGAAGGAGAAAGCAAGCAATCAGAAGCATTTACAAGGAGACACTATTGGTACCATGATAAAAACCAGAAGCATCTTAGTAGAGACACAGTCAGTACCATGCTAATACCACTGACAATATGGCTGTAGAGACACAATTCAGCAGAAACAGAATCAGATAATAGAATGTTCATACAATCCAGCGCTCCAGAAGCATAGACATCAAAGTAATGGACTGCAATCCAGGTAGTCTCCAGAAACATCTTCATCAAACACACTCTGCCAATGCTGCCCACCTTAGACTGAGGAGCCACAACAGAAAACTGTAAAAATAAACAGTAGGGCACAAGGGCCTATTACCATAAAAAAAAAAACAGTTAATTAAAATTTCCACATGCTAAAAACATACTCAAAAATAGCTAGAGTTGTCAACAGTCACACTATAAGATGGTCCAGCAGTAGAGTGGCATCACCAAACCCAAACCATCACTTCAATTGGCAAGTTTACGCATTTTGGGAGACACGCTCCCTTCCTTCAGAGCCCTGGATTGGGTTAGCTCTGAGGAAGAGAGTGCATAAGCTTGCCAATTGAAGCAATGGTTTAGACTTGGTGCACTGCTGGATCATGTTATAGTGTGACTGTTGACAACGCTAGCTTATGAGTCTATTTGTGAGTATGTTTTTGGCATTTGCAACTTATGATAAAGTGTTTTTTTGAAAATGCACTAGACCTTTGCACCCTCCTATTTATTTTTACAGAAACAGAATTAGTACAGTCCAGTACTGACACCACCAGAAATATGTCAGCAAAACTCCAAACTATACAACTATTCTATAGGTGTAAGCCTGCACCCCTAGTTTATCTTGCCACCCCCCCCTTTTCTGGTGGATGATACCCTATTACCCTCTCCTCTGCTGAGAGACTTCACTCACATGACTGCACCACAAAAGGCCGTCACCTCCTGACAAAGCATAACGTGAAATACGTAGCATTACCACCATGTCCAGAATCTATACATCTTTCCACTACTAATTTGGGATGGTCGTTTTAATGGTGAATTCTACTTTTGTTTGGTGCATGAATGTGTAAATACAAATTTTGATTTTAAGTTAAAAAAAAAAACTTTTTACCACTTGCCGACCGCCGCACGCCAACTTACGTCGGCAGAATGGCAGGGGCAGGCAAATGGGTGTACCTGTACATCCCTTTAAATTTGCTGCCTAGCGGGTGCGCACACACCGCCAACGGCGCACGCGCACCCGCCCACACACACCGTGGGAGCAGGCCCACAGGTCCCGCAAAGTCGATGTTCGCCAGCGCCCCGCGATCGTGACACAGAGTGGCAGAATGGGGAGAGGCCTATGTAAACAAGGCATTTCCCTGTCCTGCCCAGCAACATGACAGGGATCTACTGCTCCCTGTCATCGGGAGCAGTGATCTCTGTCATGTTGTAGTGAGACCATCCCCCCTACAGTTAGAACACATCCCTAGGACACACTTAACCCCTTGATCGCCCCCTAGTGTTTAACCCCTTTTCCTGCCAGTGTCATTTCTACAGTAATCAGTGGCTATTTGTAGCTCTGATCGCTGTATAAATGACAATGGTCCCAAAATAGTGTCAAAAGTGTCCGATGTGTCAGCCATAATGTTGCAGTCCTGATAAAAACCTCAGATCGCCGCCATTACTAATAAAAAAATAATTATAATAATAAAAATGCCAAAAATCTGTTCCCTATTTTGTAGACGCTATAACTTTTGCGCAAACCAATCAATATACGCTTTTTGCGATTTTTTTTATATATTTTTTGGGGATATTTATCATAGCAAAAAGTAAAAAATTAAAAACACAGAGTTCATCAAATACCACCAAAAGAAAGCTCTATTTGTGGGGAAAAAAAGGACGTCAATTTTGTTTGGGTACAACGTCGCACGGCTGCGCAATTGTCAGCTAAAGCGATGCTAAAGTGTTTAGCATCTGATTGTGTTATGTCAATAAAATTGTGTTTTTGATAGTATTTGTATCATTCCCTAGTGATTATTTAGAAGGTAGCACCCCTATGAAAGTCCCTCTTCCTCCTAAGTTTTGTACTTAAAAAAGGTAAACATTTGCCCACTGCAGGTTGTAAGGCTACTATTAGGCCTCATGCACACTGGACTTTTTTACAATTGCTCCTGGGGTCTTCTGGCGTTTCTTTTTCCCCTGCCTCTAAACTCCCCTGCATATTATCCTATGTGTCCATGCATATATAGGCTTTTATCAGCGTTTACTGTCAGGGAAATTTGGAGGAAGGGAAGAAAAACCCACTGCCAGTGCATCCAGGAGCAGCAGAGTTTTGGCAGAAAAACGCTCAATGCTGCTGAACGCATCTAAATGCTAGGCACGTTTAGCACATCATCATTTAGTCATTTGAATAGCCAGAATAAGTAAAAATTCTGGCTAAACTGCTTTGAAAAAATGCAGCTTAGGTGAATTTTTAACACTGATTTTCTCCTGTCAGAAGAAACACTGTTTTACAATAAGCTGGTGTGCATGAGGCCTTAATATGTCAGCAGCAGGACAGTCTATTGTTTTCATTCTTTGTTTTTATGTTGCGTATTTGGTTTACAAGTTCCAATATAGATGGCCTAAATCATGGCAAGCTGGTGTCCCTGCACTCTAGGTATACAGATAGCATCTGTGGCAGATTTAATCACAGTAAAACATGTTGTACTGTGCACTCTAAAGCCCTGTACACACGATCGGATAACCTATGGATTTTCGTCCGATGGATTTGTCCATCGGAAATCCGATGAAACTGTTTTTCATCAGTCTTGGCCACACACCAATAGTCTAAAAACCGACGGCAAGAGAACGACGGCACGTTCAAAACGTACGACGCGCTATAAAAGGGGCGAACAAATCTAATGGCGCTACCCCTTGGGCTGCTTTTGCTGATTTTGTGTTACCGCGTGTTAGTAAAAGTTTGGTGAGAGCCGATTCGCGCTTTTCAGTCTCCGTGCTTTGCAGATCGTTTCCTGTTGTTCAGTTTGTGCTTGTGGGTTTGTATTTGTGATTCAGTGCGTGCAGTCAGGTCGTTACTGCCTTGCAGTGCCGACTTGGCCGTTCGTTTACTGTTTTTCAGATCGTTCTTTTCAGGCCTTGCTGTTCCACGGTGCGTTCTGTTTGAGTGCGTTCTGACCAGCCGACCGGTTTAGAACCATGTTTGAAGTGCGTTCTCGTTCTCGAGCTCGTGCTGGCTTTGGGCTTGGTGTTGCAGTTAACACTGTAACCCGAGTTCAGTCTGTGAACAGGGTGAGGAGGAGTTCATGGACTAAGAATTGGTTGCTCCAGCGGGACCAATTCTCTCATATGCCTCTGCTGCGGGAAATCCATGAGAATAACCCCGATGATTTCAGGAATTATCTCAGGATGACGGACCCCGTATTTCACCGTCTGTTGGATTTGCTGTCCCCCTATATCACGAGGCAGGACACTGTGATGCGCCAGGCCATCACTGCCGAGCAGAGGCTTATTGCCACGTTGAGATACCTGGCGACTGGGAGAAGCTTGCAGGACCTCAAGTTCTCAACAGGCATCTCCCCCCAGGCTCTCGGGATCATTATCCCTGAGACGTGTTCGGCCATCATTCAGGTCCTGCAGAAGGACTATATGAAGGTAATTATGCTCCTTTAACCTCACATTATCTTTTTTTATTCTCTTTTTTTTTTAATTATTTTTCCTCCTAACACAAATATGCCTGTTTGTAATATCCTGGTAATGTCCCCATTTTCCACATGCCTTTTTTTACCTGTAAATCCCTTTTTGGGCCCTACATGCCTATTTCCCTTCACTAACCTCTCCAGCATGCTATCGTGGGTGCAAACCCAGCTAGCCTTCTATTTTCCTTTTCATTTTTGGGGGGTCATTGCCCTCGTAGTTTGACAACCCTCCCTCCCCCCCTAAAGATGTTAAAAAATTAGTAGTTCTCAATCAAGCTCAGCAGAGTGGTAGAGCCTTTTTTGGGATCCCCCACAATCACCTTAGGCCCCCCCCCTTAGATTATTTTAGAATGTCCACTCAGCGGGGGTGAGGCATCTGCTAAGTGGGCCTTTGTTTATTGGTCGGAAAAACTCCCTTAAATAATAATGTTACTCAACAATGTTTTTTTGTGTGTAATCTGCTTGCACTGTAACCATAAACCGTACTAATGTCTTCTTTTTGTTTGACTCCACAGTTCCCTAGCACACCACAGGAATGGCTGACTGTGGCCTCCCAATTTGCCCAGCGGTGGGATTTCCCCAACTGTGGAGGGGCAATTGATGGGAAGCACGTCCACATAGTGCCGCCACCCCGTTCGGGGTCATACTATTTCAACTATAAAGGTTTTAATAGCATAGTGTTAATGGCGGTGGTGTCGGCACGGTACGAGTTCCTGTATGTGGACGTGGGGAAGAACGGCCGGATGTCCGATGGCGGATCATTCGCGGAGACAGAGTTCGCTCACCGTCTGCAGGCTGGGGGTCTTGCACTGCCTCCAGATGCAGAGAACGTTGAAGGGCTCCCGTTCATTTTCATTGCGGATGAGGCTTTTGGACTAGGACCACACCTGATGCGGCCGTTTCCCCAACGCACCCTCACCCCGGAGAGGAGGGTTTTTAATTACCGGCTGGCCAGAGCCCGGAGAGTTGTGGAGAATGCCTTCGGGATAATGGCCAGCCGGTTCTGCCTGTTCCAGACAGCGATACATTTGGCGGATTATAAACTGAACCACATCGTCTACTGCTGCTGCATATTGCACAATTTTCTACGCAAATTTGCAACCAATTATGTATCATCGTTTGGGCCTGAGGCCGGTCCATCTGAACTGATTAATCTGACCGGCCTCAGCACTGCCCGTACTGGCTTGGCCCCCCAAAGTGCCCGTGAAGTACGCCAGAAATACGTAGAGTACTTCACGGGTAGGGGGGCCATCGCAATGCCAGACCACATCTGACCAAGTATTTAACCTTTTAAAAATAAAAAAAAACATGGAATTCCAACAAACTTGTGTTGTCATTCTTGTATTTTGGGTTTATGTGTCTCCCAGGTTCAAGTAGTGCCAAGTGTAATTGTCCTTAGTAAATAGCCTCAAAACTCAGAGCGAAAAACACGGTTTTTGCATCTTCAGAACTGCTCTTGAGCATAGAAAGAACAAGGCACACCTTTTTTAGACTTCCCAAATGTTTTTATTGTTTGCACCGCATTTTTTTTTTGGTTTTTAGAAATACTAGCCTTTTTTTTTTATGTGCGGCTATTTTTGCAGAAACATGCATGGGTCGTAAGCCATTTTTTTTAGTCTGAAAAAGTAATAAAATAACACTGTGAAAAATACCAACTGGAGATGGGGTGATGGTACCCCTGATCCATCCCAAATGTTAACAAACACACTTTCTTTTGGGGCTCAAATGGGTATCTTCAACAAGATCCCATGGCTAGGGTAAACATGTGCTATCTGCCATCATGGGGGATCAATGGTCGTGCTTTGGGGATGTAAATCCTTCCTCTCACCTACTTGAGGAGGGAGGAAGAGGTTGCACCCCCAAAACAGGGACATAGATATCCTGTGACGGCAGATAGCACATGTTGAGTCTTCAGTGTGTGCATCTTCACATTTGGGATGTTGGAAATCCCTGAGATAATTTCAGACGCATAACAAAAAACACAAAAAGGGGGGGGGGTTCACACTATTCTCCCCAAAATATCTATCATGTTTTTATATTTTTGCTCAATCACAATCATTCTCTTTCTCATAATGTCCATTTCGCTACTGCATTCCATGATTTCCTGAATGATTATTTTGGCGCTGGCACTCGAGAATGGCGGATTTGGACTTCCTGACACACCCCCACGTTCAGTCCCTAAAACAAAAAAAAAAAGGTTTTACACTAGGCAGTCCTACATTTGTATTTACCTTGAAGTTGTGGTGACAGACACTGACCTGTTGTGCTGATAAGCTCCACCTCTCCTTCCTCCACCTCCCCTTCCTCCACCTCCGCTTCCTCCACCTCCGCTTCCTGAACCTGCTGATCTTGGTCTGCTTTGGGAGCTTCGGGGAGTTTCTGTGGTGTTGAGTTACTCGTCTCCTGAGCATGGTGTCCTCCCAGTCTCCTCTCCCCTATGGGAATTTACAACAAAATGTATACTTTAGCACACAGACTTTTTTAAGGCCTAAAAAGGGATCCTCAATGTTTTGAAGTGGGGTACAATTGATATTTGGCCCTGAGTTCCAACATGAACATATGTGATCTTGCAAACTCAACAAAGCAACATGTTATTTTTGAGGACATTCACAAATACACTTGGATAACCACCAAGGTATCCACTGGACCACCTGTGTGTGACACCGTTAATAAATTTAGTCATGTGGCCCAGAGTATAGTATCTTGATCAAGAACAAAAAAGAGTACACAACTGCTGGAGTGTCATCTCCTTTACCCAGAATACAGTTTATTCTTTCAGTCACATTCTAAATTTCCTTACAACACATCATCTAGCCAACAATGTGTAGATAAACATTGTTGAAGTAAAATGAGGCATGCCCAGGGCCGGCCCAAGACATTGTGCTGCCTGGGACCAATAATGAAATGCTGCCCCCCCCAAAAAAAATCACGCCCACCAAAAGGCCCCCCACATTCATTAAGTTATATCATAACTAAAATTTATTTTATCAGAAAATCAGTATAAAAATGCCATAAATCTATTCCCTATTTTGTAGACGCTATAACTTCTACGCAAACCAATCAATATACGCTTATTGGGTTTTTTTTTTTTTTTTCTAACCAAAAATATGTAGAAGAATACATATTGGCCTGAACTGATGAAGACATTTTTTTAAAGCTATTGATCAGTAAGTTAGCGCTGCACTTTCTTTTTTTTTGGTGGTGTGGGAACACATAACAGTGCTTAGGGGCAGGCCTTTTACTGACACTTTTTTTTATTTTACCTCCAGTAGTTTATTGAAAATTAGTAGTGTGGTGATTACCTATTATACTAAAGATCGGCATGTGGAATTAATAAACATCAACAGATTTTAGTTGTGCCCCACCAGGCCGGCTCCCCATGGACAATGTGCCTGGCTGCCGAGTTCATCGCCCCATTCCTGCACTCAGTTTGGCAGATTGGCAGCAATGGTTGGCAGACAGGCAGCAATGATTGGCACTGACAGGCACCACTGATTGGCACTCATAGAAAGCACTGATTGACACTAATAGGCAGCACTTAGTGGCACTGATTGGCAGCGCTGATGGGCACTAATTGGCAGCACTGATGGGCACAAATTGGCATCACTGGGCGCTGATAGGTGGCACGCATGGGCATTGATTGGCGACACTGATGGGCACTGTTCGGAAGCACTGTCACTGATTGGCACTGGTAGGTGGCACTGATTGGAAACACTTGGCACCGATAGGTGGCATTGGTTGGCACTGATATTAGGCGGCACTTATTGGAAACACTGATTAGCACTGACAGGTGGCACTAATTAGCACTGACAGAGAAGAGGGAGTTTCACACTGAGCCGATATTGACCCTTAGTGAAACTGTGTGCGACACTGTCATGTAATCAGAGCTGCTGTTAGAAATTGCTGGGCCCTGTACAGTCTACCTGACACAAACACAACAGAATTCCTACTAAATCTAAAAGCTAAGAAAGTGTATTGAGAATCAAAGCTTTATGTGTGAATGAGGTATCGGGGCTCATTCACAAGGGTACTGTGGCCTGTACAATGTGAATCAGTGGTTTTTTTATGTGTCTGGAGTCACCTGGAGCTGTGTGCAGGCAGAAAATGTTACACTATGGGTGACAGGTGTGTGAGTGCAGGTGTACGGCCCCAAAGGGCTCTTTCACAAGGACGTTCCGTATGTCTGTTTTTCATCCATCCGTTTTCGGATGAAAAAACGGACATGCATGTATCCCTATGGGATAGCGGATGTCAGCGGATGACATCAGTCTCCGCTATGGTCCGTTTAGCATGACGGAGGAAAATCCTACTTTTCCATCCGTCTGCGGATCGGATGAAAACGGACAGAAGGTCCGTTTTCATCCGATCCCCCCCATAGAGGAGAGCGGCGATCTGACCGTTCCGTTTCTGCACAATGTGCAGAGACGGACAAGTCATCCGCCGGCTCAGCGGGGATCAACGAAGCGATCTTCGCTAAGTAAGCGGATGTTCACGGGGCGGATCATCACGGGATCCGCCCATGTGAAAGAGCCCATAGTGCGCATTCAGGACCACTCCCCCACAATTGCACACCTGTCAAATTTGGACCTGTGGCTGTGTTTATACAACCACTGCGTCCCTAAGGCCCCTTTCACACATGCTGACCGTATGTCCGCTTTTTCATCCATCCGTTTACGGATGAAAAAGGGACATACATTGGTCCCTATGAGATTGCGGGTGTCAGCGGATGAATATCCGCTGACACCCGATCTCCTCCGTGTCCGCAATCCTCCGATTCTGCAGACGGAGGAAAATCCAATTTTTCAATCCGTCTGCAGAGCGGATCGGATGAACACGGACACAGACGGTCCGTGTTCATCCGATCCCCCCATAGGGGAGAGCAGAGATCTGACAGGGCGGTCCCTGCACAGTGTGCAGGGACCGCCCTGTCATCTGCCAGCTCAGCGGGGATCAATGGAGCGATCCCCACTGAGCAAGCGGAGCTTCACGGGGCGGATCATCACGGATCCGTCCCGTGTGAAAGGGGCCTAACAGGCAGCTCCAGCTGTGTGAACAATTTACTCATTCGCAAGGCCAGAATACATGGATGAATGAGTCCTTAGGGCTCATTTACACATGAGCTTGGGGGTGGTAAAAACCCATGGTTGAACAGTGTTTTTACTGCCTGACAAAATGCTACCCCCTTTAGCAGTGGAGGCAGTGGCTGGGGGTATACACATTCCATGACATTCGATGCCGTGCTTCACAGCCATAGCAGAAATTATATCCTTGTCGAAAAAGTCAAGTGAATAGTGCTGCTCTGCAAGTGTCCTGCAACAGCATGCAAAGCACATGATTGCAGCGTGCTAGTGTGGGGTTAAAACAGGCAGTGAGGAGGCAATATGCCTCCTCGCCACCTGTTAAAAGCTCTCTGAAGAGCAATCTAAATGCTGACAGCTCTTCAGATAGCAAAGTACATGTGAACGGCCCTTTATTTTTTGCTAATTATGTTTTAGAATTTAAATTTTTTATTTTTTTTTTGAATTGTATGTATTGTTCTGTGAGCATTTTTGATGCTGCTGGAAAGCACTACCTTTGTGATCTGCTGTGGGTGCTTTACGCCACCTGTAAAGCAGATTGCAAACACACCACCAAAAAGTAGTGCATGCACAATTTTTTTCTGTGTTCTGGTGTGAACTAAAGCCCATTTAAAATGAATGGGCTCCAAAATCGCACCACATGGGAACGCTGACGACAACCAAACCCCTTCCTTTCAGTACAAATCTCCCCTCCAAGGTCATATTCTATCATGACGATCCCCCCCAAACCCCCACTCAGTACAGATCTCCCCCCACAGTCCTAAACTCCCCCCAGCACAAACCACCATTCCAGCCCCATCTCAGTACAGACCTTCTATTAGGGACCATGGTGGGCATAGGGACATAATAGAAAATATAGAAGGAGCTCCTGCACTTGCAGCCTTCCTTTATTAAATCCAGCAACCATATCAGTGCACTTCAGCCAGGTACAAGGGGCTGGGCAGACCCTGTGAACTAGAAGCAGCCCCCCTTCTCCCCACCAACCTCGTTCTGTGTAATCAGATGGTCAGGAACTGCAGCCGATTAGAAGGTATGACACTGTCCTTTGCTTCAGAGGCTCCCAGATGTTTGCAGCCTCAAGGTGTCTGATCACACAACAAAACAGAGCACATGCAGAGGGGACTGACACTGGTCTGTCTGCCCTCCTCACTACATCTCTGCCTGGATTCCGCATCTACTGTCAGAAACACTGTAACAAGTATGTTTCCATGCCTCCTCTCAGGCTCAGTGTTCAGGATTGCAGCGCCCGAATCTCTGCCTGGTGTAACATGGAATTCAGTGTCAGCATAGGCAGTGCAGAGAGAGACCAGCTTTCAAAATCCAGCGGTAATGTGGGGTGGGCGGGACCCAGCAGCTATCGAGCACCAGCCAATGATTGTCCTGTTTAAGAAAGGGGGCGGGGCTACATACACACACACATAGCGGCCCGCCCAGACCCCATCCCATTGGCTGGTGTTTGATAGCTCCCCCACCCACCCCGACATCAACTCAATACCGACAGCTAGTCTCTCTGCATTCAGGTATTTTACATCTCTGGCAAGTGTCAAAATCGGCTCAGTGTGAAACTGTCTCCAGGCAGTAAGGGCTGCACACAATAGATGCAGCCTTTCATGGCAGATCTCGGAAACAGCCGGGATGGCTGCCGCCCCTCTTAAAATGCCGCCTGGTACCATGGGCCCACTGGGTCCCATGGTAGGGCCGGCCCTGGGCATGCCCACATGTAGTTTACGTGGATATGTGCCAAACAGGTTTAGGGGAAGAGCAGCAAGTTATTGGTCAAAACATTGGGCAAATAAGTGGACTCTCCACTTAACCTAAAAGATGAGATTTCAAAATGTGAACCCAGTAAAGCCAAGCACATGTTGCAAAACATGGAAGAATACATTTTACAATGTGAAAGAACACAGTAAAATAAACTTACTTTTTTCAATGCTTTTTATAAGCTTCCTATACTGCTCCGGCTCCCTGATCTTGAGGTCTGACCACCTTTTACGGAGTTGTTCCTTGGATCTCCTGACCCCATATTTTTTATAAAGAGTCTTCGCCACTTTATCCATAATTTGTGACTTCCGGAGATTAGGGGTGTCGTATGGGCCATGCTTGCCGTCGTAATCCTTCCTAAGCAGAATGTCCACCATCTCCGCCATCTCAGAAAAAGACATATTAGTCGCCTTGTATCTTTTTTTACAGGATCGGGACGTTTCCGCCTCCAGGCTTTCCTCGTCAGTAATTTCAACTAAAGAAGCCACCTGTGTCTGCGACATGTCGCCGTCTCACACTGTGCACCGATCGTTAAGGGGCGGGGAAATGCAGAAAAAGTCCGTCATGGGCGGGCGACGAGGGCAGAGTTACACGCATGCGCAGGGTATAAAAAGGGGAAAGAAGTTATTAGGGATGCGCGGAGTAAGGACGACCGGAAGTGAACCCACGAAGTGAACTAAGGTAAGAAGGGAACTCGGGCCTGCAGTGGCATATTAATGGGTCATGATTGTAAAGGGCAATATTGTGATAAGTTGAGGAGAATCAATTCTGATCCTTTTTTTTTTGTACTTTCTGATCCAAATAGATGCATAAACTAAGAGAGCCGGAGGTGATGCTTGTTTTTATTGAAAAGTATAAAGAACAGCGCAACCTTTGGGAGCTCAAACACCCTGCGTATCACAAAAGTGATGTACGACGGGCAACTATTACCAAATTAGCCAAGGATATGAAGCCATGGATCCCAGATGCAGACTACACTATGATCAATAATAAAATCAACAACCTGCGCAATTCTTATAAAAAAAAATTCAAGGAAGTGCGCCAGTCCAAGAGATCAGGAGCAGCAGCCGACGATGTAGTAAAGCCCAAGCTGTGGTACTACAGACATCTTCAATTTCTGGATGACCAGATCGAGGCCAGGGAATCTATTTCCAGCCTTCCCTCAACCCTTCCTTCCACCCTTCCCTCCAGCGTTCCTTCCACCCTTCCCTCCACCCCTGCAGAGGCGGAGGAGGAGCCTCCCGAGCTAGAAGAGCCAGATCTTCACATCTTCAGCCCGGTATAGTATTTTTGATGCTAATTATTGTCCACTAAGTAATATGGAGTTGAGCTGTTTGGCTTAGCCATAAATGATCCCACCCCCCCCCCCCTCCAAAGTAAACCAGTAATGAGATCAAAATTGTGTGTGATTGATTCCTCAAATTATAGAAATTTACATTTTATTTTATAAACAGGATGAGGCAAGCCAGGAGGAAGAGGGTCAGGAGTGTGACAGGCAGGAGGAGGCAGGGCCCAGTGGGACTCAGCAGGTCCCCAGGCCTAGTGGCAGCACCGTCTCCCAAGTGGCTCCCCTCCACGTCAGACCGCCAAAACAACGGCGGATGACACAAGTGGAGGAGGAGTCACTAAAGATGATTCAGGAGGCTGCTGCCATTATGAGGGCCCCCCTCAACCCTACGGAGGGGTTTAGCACCTATCTGGCGGATAAGCTGCTCAGAATGGAGGCGGGACAACGGGCCCTCTGTGAGCATCTCATCTATATGGCCGTACACATGGGGGCGAGGGGGCTGCTGACTGAGGCCACCCATATCTCACATCAGCCCAATCCCTCTCCTCCTTCTCCTCCTCCTCCTGCCACATCACCACCCACAGTGGCCCAGCCTGCAAGGGTGCGTGGACGGGGCCGTGGAGAGAACGCTGCAGAGAGGCGTGGAAGGAAGGCTACAAGGAAGAGCAGGAGGTGATTCCCTGGCCTCGAGCTGCTCATCCAGAAATTGAAGGTTGATGCTCCTGATTTCATGCTGTTGTTGTTGTTTTATTATTGATCATAGTCAGGTCTGCATTTGGGATCTAATGACTTTATATTCTCTGCTAATTTGGGAATAGTTGCCCTTCGGTTTTTGATTTGTTTTTTTCCAAAATAAAGGGAAATTTGATTTCAGCCAACCTACATGCCTGATGTGTTTTTTTGAGAAGTAGCAATAAGATTGCATAAATACAATGTGTAATTAAGAACAAGGGACACCAACCTCCATGATTTTTCAAAAATTAAATATTATGTTGTTCTGAGAAATTGACACACCAAAAAATGCACAACAAATTTTAAGAGTCAAAAAACATAAAGGTGTAATTTGGGAGGTCGGCCTTGAAGAATTTTAATAATTATTCCTAAGATCACTAGAAAAAAGAAAGACATACATTTGTCAGAACTCATGAGAAAGTTCTGCTGCCAAAATGACATTTTAAAGACCGTTCGAAAGCAAAAAAAACATGCGCTGCATTAAACGAAGCAATAACTTGCAGAATGACGAATGTGTTCTCTCCATTAGGAATGCTAGTTTTACAAGAACGAGCGCTCCCGTCTCCTAATTCAGTCTGAGCATGCGTGGGTTTTTAAACCGATGGACTTTCCCATAGACGATCGGAAATTCCCATCGGTTTTTTATCCATCGGAAAATTTTAAAACAAGTTCTATTTTTTCCATCCGATGGAAAAAAGACCGATGGGTACCATACACGATCGGTTGGTCTGATGAAAACCATCCATCGGACGGTTTTCATCAGTTAAACCGATCGTGTGTACAGGGCTTTAATGTGTTTCTTCTTGTGGTGATCGGGGCATATGTAAGGAAATTAGTGCTTATGACAAGTACTTAAATCGAGCCCCTGTCTAAATACTTGACCCCCATATTTTAGATAATGTTACAGTAACATCAACTCAAACATGGAAATTAAATTTTTTAATTTTTAGTTAGCACACATTGATGACAGACAGTGGTTGATTTTCTAACCCAGCACACTGTAAGTGTAGTCTAACATACCTCTGCACTGTGTGACAGTACAGTCGCTCAAGGCACTGGCTGGTTACAGTAGCAACGCTCAGGCTGTATATCTGTGAGTGTTGCCTCTCCTCTGTCTCTGCAGTCTCTGTGAGTCAGTGAGCTTTAACAACAGAGTCCCCCCCCCCTTTGACATCAGGAGCCCCCTTGACATCAGAGTCCCCCCTTTAAATCAGGAACCACTCCTTCACATCAGGGGACCCCCTTCATATCAAAGCACCACCCTATCAATTTTTTAGAGCCTCCTCACATCAGAGTTCTCAGAAAAGCCTCACATCATTCTTCTCAGAGCCTCCTCACATCTGGATGCTGCCCATCCTGGATCAGCATCATGCATTTCCATGGTGGGGATAGGCCTGCCCACCTGCACTATGAAAATACATGAAGCTGTGCAGCTCCAATAAATAGAAGACTCTGGAAGCCAAGATTTTACAATAAAAAAGGTTGCTTTGATATTCTAATCTAATGGGATGCTTTTGGGGATACCTGTAGAATTTTTGAGGGTGCTATAGCACACCCAAGCACCCACCTGGTGCCACGTTAGCACAGAGCACCCTTTCAAGTGGTGCCCAGAGCATATGCCATACATGCCATATCCTGGATATGCCACTGTGAGCCTGCACTGTGCATCTACACGTCAAAAATGTTCATGACCCCTTTGTACTGCAATACACAGGTACATGTGTTTTGGTGCAATGATGAGTTTTGATTTGTGGACATGTGCTTAGGGCCCATTGCTTTGGAAGTAATTTGATATTGCAATGTTGTTCAGGGTCCCAACACAAACATGAGCACATTAACAAACAAGTTGGAGAATTTGCTATATGACAACTGTTGATGTTCTAATACCTTTACTGTAAATATATATAACAAAATCCACAAGGGAAAATGGGGAGGAAAGAACAACGGGACTTTGCGATGCCAGAAAAAAGTATAAGTATAACACATGATATATCATAAAAAGCAAGTAATTTATTGAAAAATTATAAAATGACCCCTGTAACAACACTATTAGGGGAAGTGAATATAAAAATTGTTGACAAACAAGTTAAGCATAAAAGAAAAGTTTCATACAACATATAGCAATATTCCTAATTGTAAGATTCCAAGAAGCCCAAACGTGTTTCGAACTTGGCGACCTTGGATATCAAGTCAAAAAGCTCTCTAGGGTACAAAGGTGCAGTAAATATGCATATAGACAGAGGTACAAACATGCCTAAAAACAGTCTCCCACAAAATGAGGATCGTTTATGATTTTAATACAAGCAAACAGAGCAGGTTGTGTGATGATAGGGAGGGTAAGCCTCAATAAACAGTATTTGTGTCCCAAGCACAAGGGATACATCCAGTCTGATGGTGTGGAGCTAACTGTCAGAAAAATGTGGTGGATGACATTGAAAATAGAAATGATATAACAAGCATGGGAATATTCACAAAAGTAAAAAAGATGATGAACAAATGGAAAAAATGCCCATACCTTTAATAATGTAAAAAAAGCATCTACTGGGTTATTGACCACAGGGTGGAAACACGATATGGAACACACCCTCTAGTATACCA
The DNA here is from genome assembly GCA_029206835.1 of Rana muscosa. Classification (NCBI taxonomy): domain Eukaryota; kingdom Metazoa; phylum Chordata; class Amphibia; order Anura; family Ranidae; genus Rana; species Rana muscosa. Next base: position 143,079,916 of record CM055122.1, read on the forward strand.
ATGAGGCTATAAAGCCAAAGCCCACCATACAGGATCTAAAAATACATGGACAAAAAGGTAGCTATCAAATTGAAGCTGAAGAAGAGAAAGGATGGTAATTCATCCTAAATGCCTCGACTTACCAGCATGAAAGACTAGCATTGGAACCAAAAGACAAGTTGTCAGAATTCTCACAGCTGTGGCATCAGCAGACTGACTGGAGACATGCTGGTAAGTTGAGGCTTTGAGGATGAATTACCATCCTTTCTCTTCTTTAGCTTCAATGTGATAGCTACCTTTTTGGTCTATATGCATATTCACTGTACCTTTGTACCCTAGAGAGCTTCTTGACTTGTCATCCAAGGGCATACCCCTTAGGAAGACCGTCAAGGTCGAAACACGTCGGGACTTCTTGGAATCTTAAAATCAGGAATATTGCTATATGTTGTATGAAACGTTTCTTTTATGCTTAATTTGTTTGTCAACAATTTTTATATTCACTTCCCCTAATAGTGTTGTTACAGGGGTCATTTTATCATTTTTCAATAAAATACTTGCTTTCTATTATACTTTACGTGTTATACTTTTATCTGGTATCACAAAGTCCCGGTGTTCTTTACTCCTCATTTTCCCTTGTGGATTTAGTTTTTGTGTCTGATAACAATTATTGGGGTGTTTTAGCTGCATCAGGGATATATACATTGTGTGTGTGTGTATGTGTATATATATATATATATATATATATATATATATATATATATATATATATATATATATATATGTATATATATACAGAGTTTATATATATATTGTGAGGGGGTTAACTCAGCAGCGGGTGTGTGTGACCCCCTGGATGGGTTCACCACACAAAAACAGGCACAGCAGACAGCAGTAGGAGAAAACAAAAGGGTGTGGTTTTATTTGAACTATATACAGACAAAAAAAATACAGCAAAAACAAAAGAAACAGGAAAATAAATCCTGGTCAACTTGACCGCTCACTACACACATTGGTGTCCCTAACTAACAACTGGGTACAGCCTTGTGCTGTCCCAGTCCCTAGCTCCCTGCTTTTAGAAGCTCTTAGCAATAACCACACAGGCTTTGGCTCACTGCACAGAGATCACACTGCCCAGACTATCCACACAGATCTGGTTCCAGGTTGGAGCATCTCCCTTAGCATGCTGGGAGTTCTTGTAGAGGCCCTAATGAGCCCACTTACTTCAGCTGGGCTCATTAACTCTTCCCCTGCAAGACTCCCAGCACTCCCCCTAGTGGTATAAATCGGCATAAAGCCTGAATCTAGGACATATATACCTTCCATCCTGGATGCAACCTGGTGATTTTACCTGCCTGCTGTCACAATATATTTTTATTTATTTTTTTCAGTTCAATTTATGTTTAAATACAGCTAATATTAAATGAGTCAGGGCAATATTTTTCAATACAGTTGGCAAACATTATAGGTTCCAGGTGTTATTGCCCTTGGTGGAAATTGATTAGATAAAAAATCTATTATTTACGGAATACTTTTTTTTTTATCCACAAACTTTTTTTATTGAAAGTTTTCATGAGTAATACAAATGAAACCATAAAGCACAAAACCAGGATACAGATACATATACATGTTCCAACTAGAAGGAGGCATAGACTTTAAAGTTTGAGAAAGTAGAAACCCACAGATGACGCCTCTACGGGTTGCCAATATAATGGCCACATAAAAAAAAAAATATTTTTAAGTAGCAAGGCACAGACTTTTAAAGAGGGTATACTGCAGTGTATAACAGGCCTGCCTGACTAACGTTGGAATGCAATACTTCATAGGAAAGTATTCAATATGGCCTCTGTAAATGCTATAAAACAAACACGGATTCTTCAACATCTTTCAAAATAAAAAAAAATAAAAAAATAAAAAATAAAAAAAGGGGGAAGAGAAGGGAGAAAGGGGAAAGGCCAGAGTGGAGAGGAAAGGGGGAAAGCAAAAAGGGGGGGTGAGGGGGGTCCTATCAGGAGAATGAATGAAGAGGGGGTGGGGTCACCACCAGCAACCCTCCCCAGTAGACCCCAAATGTTGTAAAAGTTATCGCTGCCCTTAATGTACCGTTCAAGGATTATCCCGGGAAAGGTCCTGAAAGCGCTGCGAATTTCGGTACTCAAGCCAGGGTGCCCATGTCGCGGAAAAGTATGCTATTCTGTCCTGTGTGGTGTAGATCAGCTCCTCCATCACTGCGATCCGATCAACCCGCGCCACCCATTCCTTTATGGAAGGGGGAGCTTACGGAATACTTTTGACCTTGAAACACTTGCCCTCTTCAGAGCACAGTAAACCATTTGTTCTTCTCTCCCTGTTAATTCACTTGAATATACTAATCAGCTGTGTTTTTCTTTTACATGTGAAAAATGCTGAATGAAAAAAAAAAAAAAACAACAGCTTTTTTTTCATTGTATGATATGCTTACAATCAGGGGCAAAACTACAGATCATGGGCCCCAAAGCAAAATTTTGCTCGGGCACCCTATTGTCATTGATCTTAACATAAATTATGTGTAAAACAGGCATGGGTGGCAACTGGCAAGAGAGCTATCAGCATATTCAGAATATTATTAGGGTCCAGGGACCGTTGCTATAGACAGAAGTTGTCAGGGAAGAAGGGGCATCAGTGCAGGGAAAAAAAGGCTAGATTCACCAATTTATTTTAAAGAAAAGAGCATATACAGTTAAGGGACCTTAAACTCTGCAGCTTTGTAAAATGTTGATTTAATTTATTGTCATACCTGTAGGACTATTTTACCCCCTCCAGAAGCCTGGCCACAATACTCCCAGTTAGCAATCTCAATATCCTTCTAGGTCAATCTCGATATCCTGCTAGGGCGTGAACATTTCTGGATATTTACTCCAAATGTTACAGGAGCAAAAATCAAGAACAGAGTGTATTCTCATATAAAAACAGACAGCTGTTTGTACAGTGTCTTAAGAAAGTATTCACTCCCCTTGGCATTTTTCGTGTTTTGTTGCCTCACAACCTGGAATTAACATGAATTGTTTGAGGATTTGCATCATTTAATTTACAGAACATGCCCACAACTTTGAAGATGTTTTTGTTTTTATTGTGAAGCAAACAACAAATAGGACAAAATAACAAAAAGTCAATGTGCATAACTATTCACCCCCCTAAAGTCAATACTTTGTAGAGCCACCTTTTGCGGCTATCACTGCTCCAAGTCGCTTTAGATAAGTCTCTATGAGCTTGCCACATCTTACCACTGGGATTTTTGCCCATTCCTCCTTGCAAAACTACTCAAGCTTCTTCAAGTTGGTAGGTTTGCGCTTGTGAATAGCAATCTTTAAGTCTGACTACAGATTTTCTATTGGATTGAGGTCTGGGCTTTGACTAGGCCATTCCAACACATTTACATGTTTCCCCTTAAACCACTCAAGTGTTGCTTTAGCAGTGTGTTTGCGGTCATTGTCCTGCTGGAAGGTGAACCTCCGTCCTAGCCTCAAATCACGCACAGAGTGGTACAGGTTTTGCTCAAGAATATCCCTGTATTTAGCACCATACAGTTTCCCAGTCCTGACTGCTGAAAAACATCCCCACAGCATGATGCTACCACCACCATGTTTCACTGTGGTGATGGTGTTCTTTAGGTGATGTGTTGGGTTTGCGCCAGACATAGCATTTACTTTGATTGCCAAAAAGTTCAATTTTAGTTTCATCAGACCAGAGCACCTTCCTCCCTACATTTTGGGAGTCTCCCACATGCCTTTTCGCAAACTCAAAACGTGACATTTTGTTTTTTTTGGAAATTAATGGCTTTCTTCTGGCCACTCTGCCATAAAGCCCAACTCTATGGAGCGTACAGCTTATTGTCGTCCTATGTACAGATACTCCAGTCTCTGCTGTGGAACTTTGCAGCTCCTCCAGAGTTACCTTAGGTCTCTGTGCTGCCTCTCTGATTAATGCCCTCCTTGCCCGGTCCGTGAGTTTTGGTGTGCGGCCATCTCATGTTCTTTCCATTTGGTTATGATAGATTTGATAGTGCTCCTAGGGATCATCAAAGATTTGGATATTTTTTTATAACCTAACCCTGACTTGTACTTCTCAACATTGTCCCTTACTTGTTTGGAGAGTTCCTTGGTCTTCGTGGCAGTATTTGGTTAGTAGTGCCTCTTGCTTAGGTGTTGCAGCCTCTGGGGCCTTTCAAAAAGGTGTGTATATGTAATGACAGATCATGTGACACTTAGATTGCACACAGGTGGATATAATTTCACTAATTATGTGACTTCTGAAGGTAATTGGTTGCACCAGAGCTTTTTATGGGCTTCATAACAAAGGGGGTGAATACATACGCACATGCCAATTATCAGTTTTTTATTTCTGAAAAATAGTTTTATGTATATATATTTCTAATATTACTTCACCAACTTAGACTATTGTGTTTTGAACCATCACATATAATTCAGATTAAAAAAACATTGAACTAAAGGCTGTAATGTAACAAAATTGGTAAAAAGCCAAGGGGGGTGAATACTTTTGCAAGACACTGTAGTTCTGAAAATTAAACACCACAGTTTAAAGAAGTTAGTTATGTGAGTAAAGAAATTGCCACTCCAGGCAGGTCTAATTGGCTGTTGTCTTCCTCTCAGGAACCAAGGGTGCCAGCAATGCACGTAGCAATTAGAACAAAAGATGTATTGGACAGCCGCACTCCAAACCAACGTAGCTTTATTTGTAAAAAATGGAAACAAGCACTACAAGCCACAGCAACGGAAACCAGGACAGCTGACGCGTTTCACAGTACACTTAGTGTTTACTCGTAGCTGATTGTCACAGAAAAGGCTTCTAATACATATACCAATCCTATCCAAACATGTGATCAAAAACAAGTGATGAATATAATCCAATTAGCGGGTAAATAACAATTAAATCATTAATGATTGGAGCCTGCTGTGATAAAGGTCTGAAAGACCCTATAATCGTCTGATGATAATGCAGGCATTGGAAACATTTATAGAATTTAATGGATTAAAAAAAAAATACAGAAAACTCAAGAAAAAATAAATAAAAAATATGTTGCATATATATATATATATATAAGTACAGTATAAATACAGAAAATCAATGAGAGTGCAAATGCATGAATCTAAATTTAAATTAAAATTGAAATTGAAATCTAAAGTCTAAAATGGAAGCACCCCCTATATGCAATTAATGTATCAATATGCAGAAAAAGGGGAATGTATAAATGAAAATTTGACCTGCTGATTGCTAAGTGTCAAAAGTTGTGTAAAAAATAATGCGTATAGCATGAATATTGTGTTTATCTATCAAACGTAAATTGTATACGGGGCCATGACTAATGGCGCCTAATGTAAACTTGAAAATAATAATCCAAAAAGTGCAGAAAACAGAATGACAAAACCCGTTAATAGTGTATACAATGTATAAGTATATATTTGTATGGTGAATCGTGTATCGTGTTAAAGTGTATATATAAATATAGATACACTGGTTGTTCGAGATACACAATTACTCATGCAAAAAAATGTAATTCAATAGTGATGTTACTTTTTCATAATGTGCCTAGTGTGGTGCGCAATGAAAAATGAAATAAGATGAAATAAAGTGGTGGTATGGACTGTAGTTGTCCATACAGATCAGTAAAATAAATCGTGTGTGCATCTCCCACCACACGGACTGATGGGCCACCACTGAAACTATAGAACTAAAACCAATGCTATTACATACTGTCCACAGCTCTCACGCTAATATGAGTGATAAAATATATACATAAATACTGTATTTATTGGCGTATAACACTCACTTTTTTACCCTGAAAATAGAGGGTAAACTGTGCCTGCGTGTTATACGCAGGGAAATTAAATCACAATAATGGCGCTTAAAGTGTATCAGAAGACAATACATATATACATATACCTAAAATGTCCTATGAGCTATGCGAAGAGCTCAGGTGTGAGTGAAAACAGTCCAGGAAGGTAACCGGGCAGCCTTGCTGAGGGAGCTGAAGCCAGACTCCAAACATATGAAAACAGAAAAAAACAGAAAAGAGGCGCCACTTAGTAAAAACTGTTTCACTTTAATAATACAATAGTATTAAAGCACTCACTCGTAAGTTGACTGTATGAAGCACATAGATGATCAGGTCTGTGGTCGTATTCCGCTAGCTAGCAGTCTCAGTGTGAGATGACCTCCTCGTTTGCTGTATTAGAAGCCGGGATAATATCCATGGTGGATGTTGCCGGAGGATCTTCTCAGAAAACCAAAGGGAGGGCTGGACCGCAAACAGGAAGTTCAGTTTGAGACGCAATGCTACGTTCAGCGGGATGACATCAGGACCGGCATGCAACGCGTTTCGATGCTTAATGCAAAGAGACGTTCTAGGTCCCCGCACGCATCTTTCTCAAGCAATAATGTGACAGGCTAGGCAAAGCCTTTTTATGTGCGCCTGAGGTGATGTTGCCACCTTGTGGGGATTAGTTGTAAGACTCCCTTAAACAGAGTGTGCTAACACTAATATTGTGATAATAGATACTAAAAGCGCTAAAAATGGTGCACAGTAAAGTGCAAAATATAAATAAACCACTGTGAAACCAATCAACTAAGGAAAACCAAATAATTAAAGCCGCAATCAATCAAAGTATTTCTAATACTAAATGTGAATAATATAAATAATATAAATAATATTGATGCGCTAAAATCAACCCTAAATTGACTATACAGATGATCCGTGATAGTTAAATAGCAATAAAACCAACTACAACACATATGCAAAATACAAGTGCAAATATGAGAAATACAAAATCCACCAGTGAAAAAAGCAAAGTTGCAAAATAATTTCCAAGGCACCCAGATAGGTGCAATCTAGTGCAGTTTATAGTGACCTAAGACACTGCTAGTCCACAGCAGCTCTATGAGATATGACACACACTGATGCAGAAGGCAAATTAAAACAACAGAGACTCCTTGGTATGTCCCTCCTATCTGGCTGATCCACGGGTGGGATGGCTGTTTTAATTTCTGATCCAAAAACAGTCTGAACGGTGAGCTTATACCAATCGAATCATACAAAAAGGAAAGAGAAGAAATCATTGCGCGATGCTATATACCTAATCAGCAATGATTTCAACACTAGGCGCTTTCACTCACGTGACCAAGGACTTAAAGTGCATAAGTACAGTTCAGCTCAGGCAGAGCGATCTTCCCTCACTGCTCCAGCTTCCAATGTCTCGCTGGTAGCGTGATTAGGCTCCTCCCCCTAAGCCTAATCACGCTACCAGCGAGACATTGGAAGCTGGAGCAGTGAGGGAAGATCGCTCTGCCTGAGCTGAACTGTACTTATGCACTTTAAGTCCTTGGTCACGTGAGTGAAAGCGCCTAGTGTTGAAATCATTGCTGATTAGGTATATAGCATCGCGCAATGATTTCTTCTCTTTCCTTTTTGTATGATTCGATTGGTATAAGCTCACCGTTCAGACTGTTTTTGGATCAGAAATTAAAACAGCCATCCCACCCGTGGATCAGCCAGATAGGAGGGACATACCAAGGAGTCTCTGTTGTTTTAATTTGCCTTCTGCATCAGTGTGTGTCATATCTCATAGAGCTGCTGTGGACTAGCAGTGTCTTAGGTCACTATAAACTGCACTAGATTGCACCTATCTGGGTGCCTTGGAAATTATTTTGCAACTTTGCTTTTTTCACTGGTGGATTTTTGTATTTCTCATATTTGCACTTGTATTTTGCATATGTGTTGTAGTTGGTTTTATTGCTATTTAACTATCACGGATCATCTGTATAGTCAATTTAGGGTTGATTTTAGCGCATCAATATTATTTATATTATTTATATTATCTAACACTAATATTGTCACATTTATACAAAAAGGGAACAAATGCTGTAATATAATAAAACTAAACCGGGCCTATACAAACATAGCATGTAGATCCAATATTGTGATATAGTATACAATTTTATAAAATTTCATTAAGAAAACCAATATCATTTAATATTAAAAAAAAAAAAAAAAAAAAACCCACACTACTCTGAAAATTAAAAAAGGAAAGGTAGCAGATCAAAATACATCCCTGAAAAAGCAAAGATGTTTGATATGCTTAATCCTTTGTATGCATAGATGGACCATAAGCAAGGTCTCTGCTTTGAACTACATAAAAATTCCTATAAAATTATATATATATATATATATATATATATATATATATATACACTTATATATATATACATCCATATATTCTGGAACACACATACTTGTATATATATTCCACAACAAGAATGTACATACATTATATCAAAAATCTGATTTGTTAAAAAACAGATTAATTAACTATATTTTATTTTAATTTGTTTATACTGATTAATTTTTAAAAACTTTTTTTTAAAAATGTTTTTTTTAAAAATTGGTATGAGAAGAGGAAGGGAAGGGAAAAAGGGTGGGAATATGGAATGGGTAATATATGGTAGTGAGGGATTTCATTGGAATAAGTTATATATGTGGTAAAAAAGCAAAGTATAGATATGCATTTATCTTACTTAATTAAATAAAATAAAAGATGATGATGGTGGAGATACAGACACAAGATTAATCATAATATAGTAGAGATTTCCAATTCTTCGTTGATACCCCCTGGATTGAGGGTATCTAAAGAATAGATCCAAAAGGTTTCGCGCTCACAGAGCTTGCGAAATCTTTCTGCCTCTGGCAATGTGTTTGGAATTTGTTCTACCACCCATACTCTGAGGTCTTCCGTGGATTTTTGGTGACAACCTGCAAAGTGACGAGGCACACTGTGTTTATCTTTTCCACCTTGATTTGGATCTCTATCATCTAGACAAGAACATTCAAGCCAAAAATCATTTTAAACCTACTGCAGGCAATTCATTGCTCCACTTTAATAGTTGCCATTACAAAAAGTGGACTAATAATATTCCAAAAGGCCAATTCTGTAGATTACGGCGTAATTGTACCCAAACAACAGATTATATAGAACAGAGTTCTATTCTGAAAAAGAAATTACATGATAAAAAGTATCCCACCTCATTGATAGATAATGCATATAACTATTATCTAGAGCCTAAAGTACCCAAGAGCACACAATATGAGGACCGAAATAAGTTTGATCCATCTGTCCGTTTCATAACAAGGTTCCACACAGAGTCCAATAAAATGGAATCCATTTTGAAAAAACATTGGCCCATTCTATTGGAAGACCAACATTTAAAATCAGTCCTCACTGACACACCTAGGATAACGTATAGAAGAGCTACCAATCTAAAAAATAGAATAGCTCCTAGTAAATTGAAGGAAAAACATACTCCATTTTTACAACATCTTGATATGTTTCCTTTAAAGGGCATGTTTCGGTGCAAAAAAAAACCTGTGCAAAACATGTTCTTTCATTGATCATGGACAAAAAGATTTTTCCACCAAAGGTAAAAAACATTATCTGGATGCATTTTATAATTGCAGTTCAGACTTTGTTGTCTACGTGTTGACTTGCCCCTGCAAATTGTTGTATGTGGGCCGCACCATAAGACCTCTACGCCAACGCTTTGGCGAACATAGAAGGAAAATAGAGGGTGGAAAAGATAAACACAGTGTGCCTCGTCACTTTGCAGGTTGTCACCAAAAATCCACGGAAGGCCTCAGAGTATGGGTGGTAGAACAAATTCCAAACACATTGCCAGAGGCAGAAAGATTTCGCAAGCTCTGTGAGCGCGAAACCTTTTGGATCTATTCTTTAGATACCCTCAATCCAGGGGGTATCAACGAAGAATTGGAAATCTCTACTATATTATGATTAATCTTGTGTCTGTATCTCCACCATCATCATCTTTTATTTTATTTAATTAAGTAAGATAAATGCATATCTATACTTTGCTTTTTTACCACATATATAACTTATTCCAATGAAATCCCTCACTACCATATATTACCCATTCCATATTCCCACCCTTTTTCCCTTCCCTTCCTCTTCTCATACCAATTTTTAAAAAAAACGTTTTTAAAAAAAAGTTTTTAAAAATTAATCAGTATAAACAAATTAAAATAAAATATAGTTAATTAATCTGTTTTTTAACAAATCAGATTTTTGATATAATGTATGTACATTCTTGTTGTGGAATATATATACAAGTATGTGTGTTCCAGAATATATGGATGTATATATATATATATATATGTGTATATATATATATATATATATATATATATATATATATATATATATATAAAAATTTATAGGAATTTTTATGTAGTTCAAGGCAGAGACCTTGCTTATGGTCCATCTATGCATACAAAGGATTAAGCATATCAAACATCTTTGCTTTTTCAGGGATGTATTTTGATCTGCTACCTTTCCTTTTTTAATTTTCAGAGTAGTGTGTGTTTTTTTTTTTTTTAATATTAAATGATATTGGTTTTCTTAATGAAATTTTATAAAATTGTATACTATATCACAATATTGGATCTACATGCTATGTTTGTATAGGCCCGGTTTAGTTTTATTATATTACAGCATTTGTTCCCTTTTTGTATAAATGTGACAATATTAGTGTTAGCACACTCTGTTTAAGGGAGTCTTACAACTAATCCCCACAAGGTGGCAACATCACCTCAGGCGCACATAAAAAGGCTTTGTCTAGCCTGTCACATTATTGCTTGAGAAAGATGCGTGCGGGGACCTAGAACGTCTCTTTGCATTAAGCATCGAAACGCGTTGCATGCCGGTCCTGATGTCATCCCGCTGAACGTAGCATTGCGTCTCAAACTGAACTTCCTGTTTGCGGTCCAGCCCTCCCTTTGGTTTTCTGAGAAGATCCTCCGGCAACATCCACCATGGATATTATCCCGGCTTCTAATACAGCAAACGAGGAGGTCATCTCACACTGAGACTGCTAGCTAGCGGAATACGACCACAGACCTGATCATCTATGTGCTTCATACAGTCTTCTTACGAGTGAGTGCTTTAATACTATTGTATTATTAAAGTGAAACAGTTTTTACTAAGTGGCGCCTCTTTTCTGTTTTTTTCTGTGTTATACGCAGGGGGCTGTGGAAAGTTTTTTTCCTGAAACTTCCCTCTTAAAGTTAGGGTGCGTGTTATACGCCTGTGCATGTTATACGCCGATAATTACGGTATGTATAGTGATAGGACGGTATGCATGCTTATACCTATGTATATATGAATAATTCCAATGGTTTGAACTGATTTTATATGTAGCTGTGGCGACAATTAATCTAAAAAGTAATAAAAACTCATGTATAATAAGAGAAATCAAAATTTGGAATGTAAAAATGAAGCTATAAGTAGGCATAATTAAATTTGGATTTATATTTATAGGACATGTGCATATGCCTAAGTGAACTGCCAATATGTGTGGCGGGGTGTATATGCATATGCACTTAATCTAATAAACACCCTAACTCAAAATACATGTCCTACCATAATTGACCCATATCGGTATTGGGTCATAACTGAAACCAAAACCATACATATAGATAAATAGATAAATAGCATAATCATAAATCATGAAGAAAAAACCTAAAATAGAAAATTCTATTCTATTTCCCATATGAAATATGTCATCTAAAACATTCTTCATATACAAAAAGTCAACACTAAAATGAAGACACCCAAATCTGCACTATCTGTGAATTAAAATAATATACACCCCCAGAGCGAAATGGTGACATTAAGCTGTAATGTCCTGCTTTTCAATAAAACTTTTTAAAACTGAAAAAAAAATAATAATATACACATCCCTGTTCTGTTCTTCAAAGCCCTTACATGGATCGTAAACCATGAGCTGTGTAAAAAGAAGAAAAAAGAGAAGACGGGGAATGGTATAAGATAAGCAGGACCCTCAAAATGGGTGTGACCGTACATATATGTATATCATATGAAAGTCACTCATAAGTGTCCAAAGCTATTGTAAATGACTTTAAACAAGTAATATCAATATATTACTGAGCTCGGACAATTAAAGAACGAAATACATGTATGACATGGAAAGCCAACCAAAACTACTCAGAAAAACCCAACTAAAATATGAGATAAATGGAAAACAGGACACTAAACTACAAATACATAAATTTAGAATGAATGAGATACAGAAAAAATTATAAATGAACTGAATCGGGGGAGCATACATATGGCCAAGATACTGCATGTCGCGGAACGACTAATGACAATTTCAAACACCACAGGCTTAGGTAGGGAAATTAATCGTAATAATGGGAGAAATTTAACCCGGCCGGAATCCTAGTGTGTAATGAAAATATATAATATACCTTGCATCTGCACAGTATCCTGAACCTATTGCCTACCCTAACAGGAGTGTTGATTCTCTCCACTCCCTGGATGGAAAGACAGGACACGTCTTTAAAATGCACGGAGTTCCAGTGTTTGGCCACGTTGGTATTGTGTTTTTTCTCGATATCATAAAGATGGTCATACAGGCGGTCTCTGAGTCTACGGATAGTGCGTCCCACGTATTGTACATGGCATGTATTACAATTAATGACATATACCAAAAATTTGGTGTTGCAATTTATGAATTGCTGAATCTCAAAATCTTTATTGTTGGTATAGGAATGTACAATTTGACCTGTCCTAATGTGTCTACAGTAGTTACAGCTTTTGTTCCCGCTTCTGTAGGTGCCTTTAAAGTGTAGCCAATTGGAACCTGAAACACTGCTTTGAAATAAACTAGGCGAAAGATGACCCTCCAACGTGGGTGCTCTACGGGAAACAGTTTTAATGCCTTTAGATAGAATTTCCTGGTAAATAGGGTCATTAAACAGTATGGGTAAATATTTGGTGACCGTGTGTTTGATTTGATTAAATTCTGAACTGAATGGGGTAGAAAACAGTGGAACATTGTTATACAGTGAAGGCACATTTAGATTTGGTGTTTTAGCTTGGTCTTGTAACAAAGAGTCCCTAGAAATGGCATTGACTGCTAGTAATGCCTTGTCAATGACCTTAAGTTTGTTATGTGGTTATAGAGTATTTGTGTGCAGGAGTACTAACAATTATGCTAAAATATAAAATATTGTGAGAGACATTTTCATTGCTGCTACAACTTTTTCTTCTTTTTACTGACTACTGCGCCACCTATTTTCTGTAGTAGTGGAAAGGGATGAGATTAGATCTGAGTCCTTGGTATCTGAGATGCTAAAATTTATTTGTGAGCCACAGAGGACAGATTGGTCTGTTAGAAAATTAATGTTGAAATTTAAGGGATAAGTTAACCCGAGGAAGATTGCTTTAGGCATACAGAGTTGTTTTTAGTACTGGTCAGGATGACCAGAAGCTATTGAACCTTTATTGCTGTCTGTGTCTCCTTCAGGCTGGGTTCACACTATTGCGAATTCGATGCAGCTTTCCCCGCATCCAATTTACATGTCAGGAGATTGTTACATAGTTACTCGATAGTTACATAGCAGGTGAGGTTGAAAAAATACACAAGTCCATCAAGTCCAACCTATGTGTGTGACTATATGTCAATATTACATTGTATATCCCTGTTTCTTGTGGTCGTTCAGGTGCTTATCTAATAGTTTTTTGAAACTGTGAAAGGGAATTCCACATCCTTGCCGCTCTTACAGTAAAGAACCATCTACGCACTTTAAGGTTAAACCTCTTTTCTTCTCATTTTTATGTGTGGCTACGTGTCTTAGTAAACTCCCTTTCGTGAAAAAGTTTTATCCCTATTGTGGGGTCACCAGTACGGTATTTGTAAATTGAAATCATATACCCTCTCAAGCATTTCTTTGTATTCGCTCCATTTCCAGTACATCCTTCCTGAGGACCAGGGATGAGCCGAACACCCCCCTGTTCGGTTCGCACCAGAACCTGCGAACAGACAAAATGTTTGTGCAAACTTTAGAACCCTATTAAATACAATGGACTCGAACGTTCGAAATCTAAAGTGCTAATTATAAAGGCTATATGCAAGTTATTGTCCTAAAAAGTGTTTGGGGACCGGGGTCCTGCCCCAGGGGACATGTATCAATGCAAAAAGAAGTTTTAAAAACGGCCGTTTTTTCGGGAGCAGTGATTTTAATAATGCTTAAAATGAAAAAATAAAAGTGAAATATTCCTTAAAATTTCGTACCTGGGGGGTGTGTATGATATGCATGTGAAGAGGCGCATGTTTCCCGTGCTTAGAACTGTCCCTGCAAAAAATGCATTTAAAACTGACTCGCGGCTATTAATGAATTGTCGGCTCCCGGCAATACATACAAAAGTCATTGATAAAAATAAAAAAAAAGCGTGGAGGTTCCCCAGAATTCAATTACCAGGCCCTTCAGGTCTGGAATGGATATTAAGGGGAACCCCGCCGCAAATTAAAAAAAAAATTGACGTGGGGTTTCCCCAAATATCCATTCCAGGCCCTTCAGATCTGGCATGGATTTTAAGGGGAACTCCACCCCAAATTTAAAAAAAAAATGACGTGGAGTCCCCCTAAAAATCCATACCAGACCCCTTATCCGAGCACGCAACCTGGCCGGCCGCAGGGGAAAAGGGGGGACGAGAGAGCGGCCCCCCCTCCCTCCTGAACCGTACCAAGCCACATGCCCTCAACATGGGGAGGATGTCCCCATGTTGATGGGGACAAGGGCCTCATCCCCACAACCCTTGCCCGGTGGTTGTGGGGGTCTGCGGGTGGGGGGCTTATCGGAATCTGGAAGACCCCTTTAACAAAGGGGACCCCCAGATCCCGGCCCCCCCTATGTGAATTGGTAAGGGGTACATTGTACCCCTACCATTTCACGAAGAAAGCGTAAATTTTTTTTTAAAAAAACACACAAACACCTTGAAAAAGTCCTTTATTAAAAAAATAAAAAAATAAAAAAACATTCCAGCGGTGAAATCCAGTGTCCCGCGGCGATCCCGATGTCCAGCGCTGTCCTTCATTGGTTGTGCCTGAGCGGACCTGATGGGGAACTCCCTCTCAGTATTTTAAATGTATAGACCCGCCCCTTCTAAAGTTCCCCATCAGGTCCGCTCAGCGGACCAGATGCGGAACATGAGAAGGGGCGGGTCTATACATGTATTACCAAAGTGAGAGCAGTTCCCCATCAGGTCCGCCCCCTCGGTATGTCGGACCCGCCTACGTCATTGGCTTGAGCGGGGAAACTTCCTTCACTATGTAAATTTAAATTACACAGTGAAGGAAGTTCCCCGCTCAAGCCAATGACGTAGGCGGGTCCGACATACCGAGGGGGCGGACCTGATGGGGAACTTCTCTCACTGTGGTAATACATGTATAGACCCGCCCCTTCTCATGTTCCGCATCTGGTCCGCTGAGCGGACCTGATGGGGAACTTTAGAAGGGGCGGGTCTATACATTTAAAATACTGAGAGGGAGTTCCCCATCAGGTCCGCTCAGGCACAACCAATGAAGGACAGCGCTGGACATCGGGATCGCCGCGGGACACTGGATTTCACCGCTGGAATGTTTTTTTTTTTTTTTTTTTAAATAAAGGACTTTTTCAAGGTGTTGGTGTGTTTTTTTAAAAAAAATTTTACGCTTTCTTCGTGAAATGGTAGGGGTACATTGTACCCCTTACCAATTCACATAGGGGGGGCCGGGATCTGGGGGTCCCCTTTGTTAAAGGGGTCTTCCAGATTCCGATAAGCCCCCCGCCCGCAGACCCCCACAACCACCGGGCAAGGGTTGTGGGGATGAGGCCCTTGTCCCCATCAACATGGGGACATCCTCCCCATGTTGAGGGCATGTGGCTTGGTACGGTTCAGGAGGGAGGGGGGGCCGCTCTCTCGTCCCCCCCTTTTCCCCTGCGGCCGGCCAGGTTGCGTGCTCGGATAAGGGGTCTGGTATGGATTTTTAGGGGGACTCCACGCCATTTTTTTTTTAAATTTGGGGTGGAGTTCCCCTTAAAATCCATGCCAGATCTGAAGGGCCTGGAATGGATATTTGGGGGAACCCCACGTCAATTTTTTTTTAAATTTGCGGCGGGGTTCCCCTTAATATCCATTCCAGACCTGAAGGGCCTGGTAATTGAATTCTGGGGAACCCCCACGCTTTTTTTTTTTTTTTTTATCAATGACTTTTGTATGTATTGCCGGGAGCCGACAATTCATTAATAGCCACGAGTCAGTTTTAAATGCATTTTTTTCTTTCAAAAATGAAATTTTTTGCAGGGACAGTTCTAAGCACGGGAAACATGCGCCACTTTACATGCATATCATACACACCCCCCAGGTATGAAATTTAAAGGAATATTTCACTTTTATTTTTTCATTTTAAGCATTATTAAAATCACTGCTCCCGAAAAAACGGCCGTTTTTAAAACTTCTTTTTGCATTGATACATGTCCCCTGGGGCAGGACCCCGGTCCCCAAACACTTTTTAGGACAATAACTTGCATATAAGCCTTTATAATTAGCACTTTAGATTTCTCCCATAGATTTTTCGAATTTGCCGCAAACACCCCAATTTGTTCGCTGTTCGGCGAACGGGCGAACAGGCAATGTTCGAGTCGAACATGAGTTCGACTCGAACTCGAAGCTCATCCCTACTGAGGACTGGTATCCAAAACTGGACAGCATACTCCAGTTGAGGCCGGACCAAAGTCTTGTAGAGTGTTAGAATTATCGCTTTATCCCTGGAGTTAATCCCCTTTTTAATGCATGCCAATATTCTGTTTCTTTGCTAGAAGCAGCTTGGCATTGCATGCCATTGCTGAGCCTATCATCTACTAGGACCCCCAGGTCCTTTTCCATCCTAGATTCCCCCAGAGGTTCACCCCCTGGTCAGAAGATTGCATTCATATTTTTTCCACCCAAATTCATTATTTTACATTTTTCTAAATTAAAACCTAATTTTGCCATGTAGTTGCCCTCCCCATTAATTTGTTCAGATCTTCTTGCAAGGTTTCCACATCCTGTGGAGAAGTTATTGCCCTGCTTAGCTTAGTGGCGTCCGCAAGTACAGAGATTGAACTGCTTACCCCATCCTCCAGGTTGTTTATGAACAAATTAAACAGGATTGGTCCCAGCACAGAACCCTGGGGGACCCCACTTCCCACCCCTGACCATTCTGAGTATTCCCAATTTATCACCACCCTCTGAACTCGCCCTTTTAGCCAGTTTCCAATCCATGTACTCACCCTATGGTCCATGCCAACAGACCTTACTTTGTACAGTAAATGTTTATGGGGAACTGTGTCAAATGCTTTTGCAAAATCCAGATACACCACATCTAAAGGCCTCCCTTTAGCTAGATGGCAGCTCACCTCCACATAGAAGGTTAATAGATTGGTTTGGCAAGAACAATTCTTCATAAATCCATGCTGATTACGGCTAATGATACCATTTCCTTACTAAAATCTTGTATATAGTTCCTTATCATCCCCTCCAAGAGCTTGCATACTATTGATGTTAGGCTAAGTGGTCTGTAATTCCCAGGGATGAATTTTGGCCCTTTTTTAAATATTGGTGCTACATTGGCTTTTCTCCAATCAGCTGGTACCATTCCAGTCAGTAGACTGTCTGTAAAATTAGGAACAATGGTCTGGCAATTACATGACTGAGTTCCCTAAGTACCCTCGGGTGCAAGCCATCTGGTCCCGGTGATTTATTGATGTTAAGTTTCCCAAGTCTATTTCTAATTCTGTCCTCTGTTAGCCATGAGGGTGCTTCCTGTGATGTGTCACTGCGGTTTTGGCTACTGAAGCCCCGCTGATTCCCTCGTGAAGACTGAGGAGAAGAATAAATTCAATACCTTTGCCATCTTCCCATCCTTTGTAACCAGATGTCCTTTCTCATTATTTATGAGGCCAATATGGTCTGTCCTCCCTTTTTACTGTTTATATACCTAAAGAATTTCTTGGGATTTTTTTTGCTCTCCTCCGCTATGTGTCTTTTGTGTTCTATCTTAGCAGCCATAATTGCACCCTTACATATCTTGTTGCATTCTTTGTAAAGTCTGAATGCTGATAATGATCCCTCAGCCTTTTTTTTTTTTAAGGCCTTCTCCTTTGCTTTTTTTGCATTTTTACATTGGAGTTAAGCCATCTTTTGAATTTATTTCCCAATGGGATGCACTAGCTAATGCCCTTATTTAATATGCTCTTAATGCAAACCTATCTCTCCTCCATGTTCTTTGTTTCTAAGATTTTATCACAATTTATATCTTCTAGCAAGGTTTGTATTTTAGGGAAGTTGGCTCTTTTGAAGTTCAGTGTCTTTATGTTCCCTTTGTGTTTCCTATTTGTGTGATTTATACTGAAGCCAATTGACCTGTGATCGCTGTTTCCTAAATTGCCCCGTATTTTCACATCCGTGATCAGGTCTGTATTGTTGGTAATCATTAGATCTAGTAACGCCTTGTTTCTAGTTGGTGCGTCTACCATCTGACCCATGAAATTGTCCTGCAAGACATTTAGGAACTGGCGAGCCTTAGACGAATGCATTCCCTCTGCCCAGTCTGTCTGGATAATTAAAATCCCCCATTATGATAACACTTACCATCCTTGCTGCTAATTCAAATTGTGATAGGAGGTCCCTCAGGTTAGGGGGCCTATAGCATACTTCCAGTATTATTTCCCCCTTAGCTTCATCCCTTTGGAGCTCTACCCATAAGGATTCCGTCTCCTCCCTGGCTCCCTTATTGATGTCATCTCTCACATTCACGTATACATTATTCTTAATATATAGGCATACCCCTCCCCTTTTTTTACCTTCTCTATCCCTGCAATAAAGGGAACACCCTTGAATGGTTTCCAGCCAATCATGACAGCTGTTGAACCAGGTCTCCGAAATTCCCACAAAATCTAAATCCTCCTCATTCAACAGTATCTCTAGTTCACCCATCTTGTCCCCCAGGCTCCTGTCATTGGTGAACATGCCACGTAGTTTAGACCGGTCGCATACTGTCCTCTTATTGGGTGTTCCGAGGTTGCAAATAGGACTTGTTACTATACTTACCTCGGATTTATGTGCTTTAGTCAACCTACCACTAATGCCCCCAATACCACCCTCTGGAATATGTTTACTGCTGACTAGCTCTACCTCTGGACCCCCCCCCCCCCGTTGCCTAGTTTAAAAACCCCTATAACTTTTTGGCCATCTTCACTCCCAGCAGATCTGCACAATCCTCATTTAGGTGCAGTCCGTCCCTTCTATAGAACTGGTTAACTACTGAAAAGTCGGCCCAGTTCTCCAGGAACCCAAACCTCTCCTTACTACACCAGCTCCTCAGCCACTTGTTTGCTTCCCTAATCTCCCTCTGCCTTTTTGGTTGGGCTTGAGGTACCAGTAGTATTCTTGAGAATACTACCTCGGAGGTCCTTTTCCTCAATTTAGCTCCTAAGTCCCTTAAATTGTTGTTTAGGACATTCCATCTGCCTCTGACTTTGTCATTGGTGCCAACGTGCACCATAACAGCTGGGTCTTCCCCAGCCCCTCTCAGTAATCTGTCCACCAGATGCGTGATGTGGCGAACCCGAGCGCCCAGTAGATAGCATACAGTTCGGCGCTTCAGGTCTTTGTCACAGATTGCACTCTCTGTCCTTCTAACAATTGAGTCCCCTACCAGCAGACCCGATCTCTCTGGAGCCGGTTCACACATCAGCCCAAAATTTGAGCTAAAATCGGACCTGAACCGGTGAATGGAGACGCACCGGACCCCTGCTGTGAGCCGCTCTGTGCTCAGGTGAGAACCCAGCCTTAGGGAGGTTCACTCTCTCTAAAGTCTGTTACACACTAATCTAACGTTAGTAATGCGATCTTCACCATTGTAATGCTTTACGTCTATCTATTAATTTCTTGTGGTAAAACCAAGGAAGCTTAGACTTCTGTAGTGTATCAATTCTTTACTAAACAAGAAAAAATCTGTACATACAACTGTAGGATGCACAGTACAACACAATTCATAGCTTACAAAAATATGCCTACAAATATATGCATGTACAATATGTACACATTAAGTAAACTAAACAATTACTCAACTTAGGGGTCAAGATGTCCTCCATGGTGCTTTGCTCAGTCCAACTCAAAAGTTCTCTAAAGCTCTCCAGCTCCTTGCAGCCATCTCTCTCTCTTTATCCTCTCAAACACCATCTGTTGTTCAAACACACATGTCTCTACAAACCCTTTCCAAGCCCCTCCCACCCATTCCCTGCTTCCTGCAAAGAACGTCCAGACATATCAATAGGGGGGTGGAGGGTCACTGTAACTAAACCTAAACTCTATATTATTACCATAGAGTCACTATAGAAATTGCCATAGCAACACAACAGCTGAGCTTTTGTGTTCTGACAGGGCCCACCCCCTGCCAGAACATTCAGGTCAGCGCTCTCAGCCGTTGGCTCAGAGCACTGATTGGGAGCCAGACGGCTGCTAGTTTTCCAGCATGCTCATCTGACAGAAGTTGACCGACTTCTGTTGGACAGGCTGACATATACACAGGCTGAATGTCGGCCTGTTTTTATTGAACCGGCCGGATGACGCCCAACATTCGGCCAATGTGTACTAGGCATAACTGTCATGATCAACAGTTTAACCAAATGGAAGTGAAGATAAATACAAAATTTGGAGTTGTCACCAGAACAGAGGAAAAATCTTTCAGTGAGTACCATTGTTCCTGTGACATCTGTCTTTCGCATTGGAATGATATCCTCTCACTTCATGTTGAGTCTTTAGTATAGGAAGGGAAGGGAAATCTTCCTGAGACACAATGGCAAGCAGTTTTAGCCCTCCCCTACTCTATCCCAAATGAAAAAAAAAAAAAGTATTGCCTTTAGTTATACTTTAATAATACAGTTATGGATGTTTGTTATCTTCACATGCAGACAGATTTTCTACTGTATGTTTATAATGCCTCAACAGTTCCCCTAATGGGAACCCCCAGGTCCCTTAGTATTCGTGTGGGCTGATATGGCTATTGTTACACCACTGTGTACTGTACTAATTACAAAAGACAATGCACTAGTCTTTGCTAAATTGTAGAAATTTATAGGTCACATTCAAATAGAGCTAATTGCTATATATGGATCACTATACAAATGCTACCCCCTGCTGAGATACACAAACAGCAAATGCACTAAAACTTCTTACATGTTAAGTAGTTAAAAGCTCCAAAAATAATTGACATGAGTCCTCTGGAGGATGCTGGTGTAACATATTCAAGGTCCTTAAAGTGTATATAAAACAAAACTTTTATTGTAGTTTTGTAAAGAGTATGAATAGGTTAGAAATTTTGATTTCATTACTGTCTGTGTCTCCATTTGGAAGATTAAGGCACACTTGGTTCTGTTGACTATTTTCTCCAGTACAAAATGTGATTGGAAATCCAATTTTCTTGAGCTGTCACAGAAACAGGAGGTGAGGGAAAATCTTTCAATAAGTAAATAAATTCTACTGACAACTGCCTAAGAAAGGATATCTTCTTGATTTAGAGAAGTCTCCTCTTACTTCCTGCTATTTGTCTGGGACAGAAAATTGGGTGAAATCTCCCTAAAGGGGACATCAAAAGGAAGAAACTAACAATGGTCTTAACCATTCCCCAATTTATCCAATCAAATGAAAAAGGTTTGGCTTTACATACAATTTTAATAGGCAAAAGTAGGAATGACAACCAACATTACATACTTTGCCTATACTCATTGAAGTAGATGTGATCTAAGAGTTAAAGTTTTGAAAGTTCTGGTTGATCCATCGTATTCCCTGGTACCACAAAACATCTGAGCGCCTGAAATTTTTCCTCTATTTAATCATGTCTGGGATCCCTGCAGTCTAATTTAAAAGTGTTGATGAAAACTGTTTTAACACCCTGAGCCCATCACAGTATCTAACATTTTCACTTTGTAAACACTAATGCAAAAGTTTCAGGCATGACTGAGAGGATGGATAAGAAATCCTTGATGTTCAGGTGTTTGTTTGGTGTAACCAGTAGGTACAGTGGATCCACTGGAGCTTTGTGACCTTTAGGTCACTGGAAATGTGTGAGTATATTGGTGATACTGGTAGATATAGCTAGTCAGATTAAAAAAAGACCATCTAGTTCAACCAATGGAAAAAAATATATATATAATAGAAAACCTTCATATAATGTACATGATCTTATACCCACAGTTGATCCAGAGGAAGGCAAAAATCAACAAACCATGGTTCAATTTGCATCGGGGGGGAATTCCTCTCTGATTAATTGGGATGAGCTCGTTGTTCGAGTCGACGCATGTTCGACTCGAACACCAGCTGTTCGCCTGTTCGGTGAAACCAGAACTTTGTGGAGCGTTCGCGCCAAATTCGTGTGACGCGAACGGCCCACAATACACTGCGCCATCGCAGTGCATTGCCGGCGCTGTGATTGGCCAAGCATGCACTGTGACCCCGCATGCTTGGCCAATCACAGCGCCGGCAGCAAGGAGGGCCAATTATAGCTCTGGGGGGTTTAGTACACGGCCCACACTATAAAAGGCTGCCAGCACGGCGGCCTTGTGTAGTGTGTTGGCGTGCAGGGACCGAGAAGGATAGGCAGGGAAAGTGTCTTTGATATTTTTTCATTAACCTTGTGCATTTACAGTGTGTTGGTATACAGGGACAGAGAAGAATAGGCAGGGACAATGTCAGTAATATTCTTTCATTAACCTTGTGCATTTACAGTGTGTTGGTATACAGGGACAGAGAAGGATAGGCAGGGGACAGTGTCAGTGATATTCTTTCATTAACCTTGTGCATTTACAGTGTGTTGGTATACAGGGACAGAGAAGGATAGGCAGGGGACAGTGTCAGTGATATTCTTTCATTAACCTTGTGCATTTACAGTGTGTTGGTATACAGGGACAGAGAAGGATAGGCAGGGGACAGTGTACACCTGAAGCTACCCCTTATTTCTGTGTTTTCCTGTTGTGTAACACAGGCAGGCATCTGCAGCAGTTACAGTGGGTGTAGTGTGCCTCCTGCACAGTATACACCTAAAGCTACCCCGTATTGCTGTGTTTTCCTGTTGTGTAACACAGGCAGACATCTGCAGCAGTTACAGTGGGTGTAGTGTGCCCCTGCACAGTATACACCTGAAGCTACCCCTTATTGCTGTGTTTTCCTGTTGTGTAACACAGGCAGGCATCTGCAGCAGTTACAGTGGGTGTAGTGTGCCTCCTGCACAGTATACACCTGAAGCTACCCCTTATTGCTTGTGGTTTTTTTCTTTTGTGTTACACTAACAGGCATCTGCAGCAGTTACAGTGGACGTAGTGTGCCTCCTGCACAGTATACACCTGAAGCTACCCCTTATTGCTGTGTTTTCCTGTTGTGTAACACAGGCAGGCATCTGCAGCAGTTACAGTTTGTGTAGTGTGCCTCCTGCACAGTATACACCTGAAGCTACCCCTTATTGCTTGTGGTTTTTTCTTTTGTGTTACACTAACAGGCATCTGCAGCAGTTACATTGGGTGTAGTGTGCCTCCTGCACAGTATACACCTGAAGCTACCCTTTATTGCTGTGTTTTGCTGTTGTGTAACACAGGCAGGCATCTGCAGCAGTTACAGTGGGCGTAGTGTGCCTCCTGCACAGTATAAACCTGAAGCTACCCCTTATTGCTGGTTTTCCCATCTCCCTGCAGGCCATTAGAATGTCTGGAAGGCCAACAAGGAGAGGCAGACAGTCACGAGCCAATAAAAGAGGGCAAGCAGGCTCTGTGTCTGGGGGCAACAGTGCTGGTCGTGGACGCGGTGCATTGTCATCAGCACGTGGCCATGGGACACGCTTGTCCTTATTTTCGGCATCTGGACGTGTTGAGCCGCATCATGCCGAAGACTTGGTAGAGTGGTTGACCAAGCCCTCCTCATCCTCCTCATCCTCTCTCACCCAGGCTTAGGGTACTGGCAAAGAAGTTGTCAACGCGTCCTCTTCCCTTGTATCAATGTTATCAGTCACTCCTTCCCTAGACCCACCATGTCCTCCTGAGGAGTCCCCCGAACTGTTTGAGCACAGTGTTGGGTACATGCTCCAGGAGGATGCTCAGCGTTTTGAAGGGTCTGATGATGATACACAGCTAGAGGAAGGCAGTAGCTTGAGCGCAGAGAGAGGGGATGCTTAAGAAGGACAGCAATCTGGCAGTCATGTTCCAGCAGCTGCAGCATACTGCCAGGTTTGCTCCAGTGATCAAGAGGGAGAGGATGATGAGGTCACTGACTCCACGTGCCTGATAGGAGCGAGGAGGAGGAGGAGGATGAGGAGGAGGCACATCTCCAACTAAGCAGGATGCCCTCTGGGGGCCAGCGTAAGGGCAGCACACCGACTGAATCACACCGCAGAGCTCCGCCTATGCAGGGCGCTGCCTCTGCGCGTTATTCCAAAAGTTCTTTGGTATGGGCCTCTTTTGAGTCGAGTGCATCAGATCGCACCGCTGCTATTTGCAACATATGTCTCAAGCGTATCTCGCGTGGCCAAAATATCAGCTGCTTGGGCACCACATGCTTGACCAGACATGCAGCTTGCTGGCAAGCGTACCTTAAAGACCCACACCAAAGAACAAAGAGGACCTCTCCTTGCTCCTCATCAGCTGGGATCTCCAACCCCACTATACCTTCAGTCCTCTCTGAAACCTGCACTGAGAGGAATGAAGGTGTAGAATTAGGTGTGTCACAGCCAAGTAGTTGTGGGCACTCTGCTAGCAGTACACCGACGTCCGATTGTAGCAGGCAAATTTCCCTGCCCCAGCTGCTGGACCGTCGAAAGAAGTTCACTCCCAGCCATCCACATGCCCAGCAGTTGAATGCTAGCTTGGCTAAATTGCTAGCACTTCAACTGCTGCCTTTTCAGTTGGTAGACTCTGCCCCCTTCCGTGAGTTTGTGCAATGTGCGGTTTCTCAGTGGCAGGTTCCCAAACGCCACTTTTTCTCACGGAAGGCGATTCCGGCTCTCTACCGGCATGTGGAAGGCAATGTCCATGGCTCGCTGGACAGGGCGGTCAGTGGTAAGGTGCATATTACCGCTGAATCATGGTCCAGCAGGCATGGACATGGACGTTACCTTTCTTTCACGGCCCATTGGGTCACTCTTTTGGCAGCTGGGAAGGCTGCAGGACAGGGTGCAGTAGTGTTGGAGGTTGTTCCGCCGCCACGCCTCCAAAATGCTACTACTGGTTGTGACACACCTCTCTCCTCCACCCCCTCCTCTTCTTCTTCCTCCATGGCCTCTTCCCGTGCTTTGTCCTCGGAACCAGCGGTGCTCTGTAGGCATTCAAGGGGCTACGCAAGTACGCAGGCAAAAATATGCCATGCCATGCTTGGGCTGGTGTGTTTGGGGGACTGGAGCCACACTGGGGCAGAGGTTCTGTCAGCTCTGCAGGGGCAGGCTGAGAGGTGGTTGACGCCATGCCAGCTTAAGCCAGGAATGGTGGTTTGCGACAATGGCACCAACCTCCTCTCCGCCCTCCGACAGGGACAACTGACCCATGTGCCCTGTGTGGCTCACGTCCTTAACCTGGTGGTGCAGCGGTTCTTGGGCAGGTACCCGGGCTTACAGGATGTCCTGAGGCAGGCCAGGAAAGTCTGTGTGCATTTCCGCAGATCATATAATGCCAGTGCTCAGCTGGCTGAGCTGCAAAAAGAGTTGAACCTGCCCAAGAACCGCCTTATATGTGACATGCCCACCAGGTGGAACTCAACGTTGGCCATGCTGCAGCAGCTGCACATGCAGCAGAGGGCCATCAATGAGTACCTGTGCGACTACGGCACCAGGACAGGGTCAGGGGAGCTCAGGTTTTTTTCACCACGCTAGTGGGGCATGGTCAGGGATGCATGCACTGTCCTGGCACCATTTGAGGAGGCCATGAGGATGGTGAGCAGTGACAGTGTATGCATCAGTGACACTGTACCTCTTGTCCACCTGTTGGAGCATACGCTGTGTGGAATAATGGACAGGGCACTTGAGGCAGAACAGAGGCAGGAAGAGGAGGACTTTCTTGCCTCTCAAGGCCCCCTTTACCCAGACAGTGTTCCTTCTGTCCCACACAGGAAGAGGACGAGGAGGAGGAGGAGGATTGTGTCAGCATGGAGGTAGAACCTGGCACTCAGCATCAACAGCAGCAGTCTTTTAGGGATGATTTACAGTCCCAAGAAACCCGTGGACTTGTACGTGGCTGGGAGGAGGTGGCTGCGGATCATGTCGTCCTTAGTGACCCAGAGGACTCCAGACTGAATGCCTCAGCTAACCTACGCTACATGGCCTCCCTGATCCTGCAAAGCCTGCGGAAGGATCCTCGTATTCTTCGGATCAAGGAGAGGGACCATTACTGGCTGGCCACTCTCCTTGATCCACGGTACAAGGGTAAGGTTGCGGACCTTATCTTGCCATCGCTGAGGGAGCAGAGGATGAGACATCTCCGGGAGGCCTTGCAGAAAGGTCTGTGCAACGCGTTCCCAGAGACTGGGAGGTTACAAACTTCTGGTCCTGGACAAGGAGTTGCTGAGGCTTCGGTCAGTCAAAGAAGGAGTGGTGGGGAAGGTGGCCGTCTGACCGATGCCCCCTGAAGAAGTCACGAGGTGCGTGACGTAACGCCGTAGGGAGGATAGCGGCATCATACGGACGGATCTGAAGACAGCAGGGTAACAGTAAGATAGCGGTTTACATGCCGATTATCTCCTACATGCTGAATATTTTTCTAATTGATGTAAGAGTCCATTTTTTAATCTAATAAAGCCTCATTTTGTTTACTGAAATACTACACTATTGGAGGCTTCATTTCCTGTCCCTCCCCTGGCTGCATCGATCAGAGCTTGGTCTCCCCTCCCCCCCCCCCCCCCCCACCCGCTTGTCTTTTTCATAGAGATCGTGATTGGTAGAGGATACAATTAAAGTATCACCTAAGAGTGGAGAAGAAATAGGAGAAATAGAGGAGATATAAGACCATAGTCCATGCCAGTGAAAATACTATATGCCAGTGATTCATGTTGTTGAGGTGAGAACATTGGGAGACAGGTGTAGGATTCACCGCAGGTTCAATACTTCAATTTGTTTATCACTTGAACCATTTGATTATATCTACAATTTTGGAACATCTAGAATTTTGGAATTAACCATTGATCAAATACCCATTTGAACTTTCCTGAACAGCAACCATTGCAATATTGAACTTTTTGCACATTTGTGTTTATATATGCACTTGCACTTTATTCTGGTGATTGCACTATAGCATTCATTATTTATGCACTAATAAATCACTGGGTATTTATTTACCATTAGATTTATGTGACATAGAAGTGTGTTTTGTGTGATAACTTTTTTTCTTTAGCGCAATTACAATTCTTGATCTAATAATTCACAGCAGGGCCCATTCATGCGCCCACCAAGAGTAACTGTGAGGGCTTACAGTGTTGTGGCACCAGCACCACCACCAAAGGCCAAATTTTTCCTACC
Organism: Rana muscosa; assembly: GCA_029206835.1. Taxonomy (NCBI): domain Eukaryota; kingdom Metazoa; phylum Chordata; class Amphibia; order Anura; family Ranidae; genus Rana; species Rana muscosa. The sequence goes on from CM055122.1 coordinate 143,107,324, forward strand.
ACTGTTAAACAATGGCATGTAATTACAATTCCTGATATAATAGTTCACAGCAGGGCGTTCCAGTGCCCACCAAGTGCCCACCAAGAGTAAATGTGAGGGCTTACAGTGTTGTGGCAACAAACATTACATTTTTTTCAATGATTTTCATCAATATTGCCGGGACCAGACATTACATTAAAGCCGCATGCAGTTTTAAATGACCTTTTTTTTCCTTTAGAAATGTCATTTTGTGCAGGGACAGTTCTAAACACGGGAAACACGTGGCACTTCACAGGCATACTTTAGACACCCCCCAGGTACGATATTTAAAGGAATATTTCACTTTTTTTTTTTCACTTTATGCATCATTAAAATGACTGCTCCCGAAAAAACGGCTGTTTTTAAAACGTATTTTTGCATTGATACATGTCCCCTGGGGCAGAACCCGGTTCCCCAAACCCTTTTTAGGACAATGACTTGCATATTAGCCGTTATAATTAGCACTTTTGATTTTGAACGTTCGCATCCATTGTATTTAATAGGGTTCTAAAGTTTGCGTGAACTGTCGGTCCGTTCTGGTGCGAACCGAACCGGGGGGTGTTCGGCTCATCCCTACTGATTACCCAGGAGGCAGTCAGATATTCCCTGGATCAAATAACCCTGGTATTATAAGCCATAAATGCTAGTATCCAGTTATATTTTGTGCATATAGAAATGCATCCAGCTCTGTTTTAAAACAATCTACTGATTTGGCCAGAATTTGTTATTTTTTCCTTCAGATGTAAAAAGTACCCTCTTGTCTTCTGTAATGACATGAAAGTGAATAACTCAACGCCAAGTTCACTATATAGACCACTTTTGAATTTATACATGGCGATCACATTCCCCCCTTAATCTCCTCTTGTCAAGAGAGAATTAAATTCAGTTCAGCTAATCTTTCCTCATAGCTTAGCTTCTCCATATCTCTTATTAGTTTGGTTGCCCTTCCCTGCACTTTGTACAGTTGTTCAATATCTTTTTCTGAACAGGTGCCCAAAACGTAACTGCATATTCATTATGAGGCCTTACTAATGATTTGTACAGGGGCAAAATGATGTCTCTCTCTGGAATCCAACCCTCTTTTAATGTAATCTTAATAAAATGCAGCTTGGCATTGCATGCAATTAATACATTTATGATCCACCAGAACACCCAGATCCTTCTCAACTATTGACTCCCCCAGCTATTCTCCAGCAAGAATGTATCATACAAACATGTTTTTAGGCCCCAAAGTGCAAAATTTTACATTTATCAACATTAACCACTTGAGACCCGCGCTATAGACAAAAGACGTCTGCAGCGCGGCTCTCAAGTGCCGATGGGACGTCCTCCTGTTTCTCTCCCCCCTGCGCGCCACCGAGGGCGCGCAGCGGGGAACAGCTGTGCCCGCCGTGGTCACATAATGCCGATGCGCGTGCCTGGCGGCCGCGATGTCCGCCAGGCACCCGCGATCGGCTGTGACAGAGGCAGGACGTGGATCTCTGTGTGTAAACACAGAGATCCACGTCCTGTCAGGGAGAGAGGAGACCGATGCTGTGTCCCTTGTACATAGGGACACAGATCGGTCACCTCCCCCTGTCAGTCCCCTCCCCCCACACAGTAAGAATCACAAATAGGGAACATAGTTAACCCCTTCCTCGCCCCCTAGTGTTAACCCCTTCCCTGCCAGTCACATTTATACAGTAATCAGTGCATATTTATAGCACTGTTCGCTGTATAAATGTGAATGGTCCCAAAATAGTGTCAAAAGTGTCCGATATGTCCGCCGCAATATTGCAGGCCTGACAAAAATCGCAGATCGCCGGCATTACTAGTAAATCATTTTTTTTTAATAAAAATGTCATAATTCTATCCCCTATTTTGTAGGCGCTATAACTTTTTCGCAAACCAATCGCTATACGCTTATTGCAAATTTTTTTACCAAAAAAATATAGAAGAATAGGTATCGGCCTAAACTGAGAAAAAAAATAGTTTTTTAAAAAAAATTGGGATATTATTATAGCAAAAAGTTAAAAAAAAATTTTTCAAAATTTTCTGTCTTTTTTTGTTTATAGCGCAAAAAATAAAAACCGCAGAGGTGATCAAATACCACCAAAAGAAAGCTCTATTTGTAGGGAAAAAATGATAAAAATATCATTTGGGTACAGCGTTGTATGACCGCGCAATTGTCATTCAAAGTGCGTCAGCGTTGAAAGCTGAAAATTGTTCCGGGCACGAAGGGGGTTTAGTGCCCAGTTGTCAAGTGGTTAAACCCCAGAGTTTCTCAAAAAAAAATAGTGCATTAAGGTCAGCTTGTAAGTTGGAGACATCCTGTAAGGACGTAATTCCACTGATTAGCTTGGTGCCATCTGCAAACACTGAAATTATACTTTTAATCCCAAACTTGATCATTTTTAAATAGGTTAAAAAGTAAGGGTTCCAACACTGAATCTTGGGGTACACCACCAACAACCTTAGACCATTCAGAATTTAAAGCGTTAAGCGGCAAGTGGATGTAAACCCGATTCATGAAATTTGAGCTGGGCACATATATCTGCAGTATTTTGTTATCTCTTTTCAATGAGCTAAGTCTCATAGCTCTCTCCTGACATAATTCTTTGACTTTTTAGACAAAAGCAGCCTGAATCTTTTGTCAAAGGAGGTTGCAAAAATAGAGTAGCAGAGAGCAACTCCTATTACAAAACACCTCAAATGCCGCGTACACACGATCATTATTCACGGCGGTTTAAAAACCGCCGTGAATAATGACATTTTAAACGAGGGAACAGCTTGTTCCCCACACACGGTCATTTTTCTCGTCATTTTTTAAAATGACGAGAAAAACGATTGTCTATGGGCTCCGCGGCAGTGTTTCCCTATGGGAAACACTGCCGCGGAAGAAATGTCAGGAAAAACGACGAGAAAAATTAGAACATGTTCTAATTTTTCTCATTGTGATTAATGCCATTTTTCCCGTCGGGAAAAACGGCAAAAAGCCCACAGACGATCGTTTTTCTCGTCCAAAGGAAAAAATGCAATTTTTCCAGACGGGAAAAATGACCGTGTGTACGCGGCATGAGAGTCTCTGCCTATGATGAGAGGGGGTGTGTGCCTTTCCTCCAATCAGCAATTTTAGCTATCTTGGCTGTATGCTCAGACATCACACTCTGTGTTAACCAGGAAGAGAAAATATCCTAACAAAATCTAACTTTTCTAAACAGTATATAAATGTGAAGACAGAAGATATACATATAAAACCTATGTAGGGAGATTGGTTTCATCTCTGTGTATCATCTGAGGCTGTTCACTTCACTGGGTGTATGTAGGGTTTACATCCACTTTAATCACTACTCTCTGCAGTTTTATATCCATTTATAAACTTTTTTCTAAGCCTGTAGACTTTTAATTGTTTTTTTATAAATTTTTTTGGGTTTTCAACATACAAAAGAACAGAAGTAAAGAAAACAATATTATAGCACATTCCAGGTACAGACCACAAGAAGACAATACAGTAATCTTTAGAATACACATCACAATTAAAAAAATCAACAGACTTTAAAAGTATGTAGTGTGTAACACCATACTGTAATTTTCGTTTTTTTAAATAAGCAGTAAATTAAAGCAGACTGAAGCCCTGTACACACGATAGGTTTAACCGATGAAAACAGTCCGATGGACTTTTTTCATCGGACAAACCGATCGTGTATGGGCCCCATCGGTCTTTTTTCCATCGGTGTGAAAAAATAGAACATGTTTTAAATTTTTCCGATGGGAAAAAAAACGATAGCAAATTACTATCGTCTGTGGGGAACTCCATCGGATAAAAAACCCACACATGCTCAGAATCAAGTCGACGCATGCTCAGAAACATTGAACTTCATTTTTCTCGGCTAATCGGAGTGTTTTACGCCACTGCGTTTGGAACGGTCGGTTTTTTGACTGATAGTGTGTAGGCAAGACTGATGGAAGTCAGCTTCATCGGTTTTCCGATGGAAAAATTCATTGGTTAAAAAACCATAGGAAATTCGATCGTGTGTACAGGGCTTAAGAATAAGCCAAACTTACAAAATGTGCATGGTAGCTTGGTATAATAAATTACAGCAAGTTAAGAGGAATGATGAGCAGTAAAACCAATGGAGGAATCATCAGAGTCTAACCAAGGAAACCAAAATTTAAAGAATTTGTTTACACATATTCTGTGCTGATATGTAAGCTTTTCTCTATACAGGGGTCATTAATTGCTTGAATTATAGAGATCCATTTTAGAGGCCTTTGGCCAATCATGGCTCTCACAGCACATTGTGCTGTGATTGACCATAGAAAGCATGCAGGTCAGGTGCATGCTTTGGCCAATCAGCAGCCGTCAATGCACTGCGATCTCAAAAACTGTCTCTTGTGGTTTTTACTTTTTTTACACTTTTTTGGTCACTGGGTAGGGGTACAGTGTACCCAATACCCATTCACATAGGGGGGACTGGGATCTAGGGGCCCCCTTGTTAACCACTTAACGACCGCCAACTGTAATTATACGTCGGCAGAATGGCACCGACAGGCAGAATCACGTATATGTACGTGATCGCCTTTGTATAGTTGGGGGGTCCGATCGGACCCCCCTTCTGTACAGTGAGCAGTGGTTAAGTGTTCGGGAGTGATCCGGCATGAGGGGACGGCCGTTCGATTCCGGCCACCCCCTCTCGATCGCTCCCGGCGAATGAGAGAGCTTCCCCCGCCTGTAATGTAAACACAGGCAGGAGGAAGTGATGTCATCTCTCCTCGTGTCGGTCTTTTCGATCCGGCGCGAGGAGTGAAGACATCTCACAGTAAGTGCACCAACAGCCCACTGACACCAGTACACGTAGGCACACAAATCACCCCCCAGTCACCCCCAGATCACCCCCCAGATCACCCCCAGTACCCCCAGTCACAGTGCACCGTTTGCAGTGATCATTTTTTTTACTGATCACTGCAATCAGTGTCATTTGTGACTGTAAAAAGTTGTAGGGCAGTTAGGATTAGGCCCCTTTAGGTCCAAGGTAGCCCCCTAACCCCCCCCCTAATAAAGGTTTAACCCCTTGATCGCCCCCCAGGTAACCCTTTCACCCCCTAACGCCAGCGTCACTAAGCGATCGTTTTTCCGATCGCTTTTTTCTTGTCGCTGGTGTCCTAGATAGCCAGTTAATTATTTTTAGGTTCGCCGCAGGTTTTTATTAGCGTCAGGTACCCCCATATATTATTTTAACCCCCTGATTGCCCCTAGAGTTAACCCTTTCACCAGTGATCACCGTATAAGCGTCACTGGTGACACTGGTTACCCAGTGAGTTATTTCGTTATTTAGGTAACCCGTCAGGTTTTTATATAGCGTCGGGTACCCCCATATTTAACCTAATAAAGGTTTTAACCCCCTGATTGCCCCTAGTTCACCAGTGATCACCATATAAAGGTTACAGGTGACGCTGGTTGGTTAGTTTGCTTTTTATAGCATCAGGGCACCCGCCGTATATAACCCAATAAAGGTTTAACCCCCTGATCGCCCGGCGGGTGATATCAATTAGGTTTTAGCGCCAGAGAGGGTCTGCGTCGCCCCAGGCAGCTTTAGGTAAGTGCCAGTAATGCTAACACCCACACGCAAAGCATACACCTCCCTTAGTGGTATAGTATCTGATCAGATCTATACTAGCGTCCCCAGCGGTTTAGGGTTCCCAAAAACGCAGTGTTAGCGGGATCAGCCCAGATACCTGCTAGTACCTGCATTTAGCCCCTCCGCCCAGCCCAGCCCAGCCCACCCAAGTGCAGTATCGATCAATCACTGTCACTTACCAAACACAACACACATAACTGCAGCGTTCGCAGAGACAGTCCTGATCCCTGCGATCACTAACAGTTTTTTTGGTAGCGTTTGATACATTTGGTGACAGTCAGGTGCTTTTTTTACCTGTGAATCTTACTAGTGTACCCCTAAATTTAGAGCCCAAAATGGCAAGTCGAAGGTACACTAGTAAAGAGGCCTACGAGATTCTGAGCATGACAGATAGTGAAGAGGAGGTCACGTATCTGTCAGATTCAGGCTCAGAATATCTTCCCGTAGAAGACAGTGACATCAGCGGCCCCACGTCAGATAGCTCTGACGACGAAGTTGAGGTCCCTGCTAAGGTCAGGCGTACCCGATCCCGATCTTCTGAGGTTGTTGAGGAGCAAGAACCGCAGGGCTCTCGTATCATGGAACAGAGTAGTACAAGCGCCGCTATTCCTTCTGGTGAATTGGCAAGCACCAGAGGCCTAGTACAGCCTGGGCGTACATCCAGCACTGCAGTATCACGTGGTGACGTGGCGAGTCCCATAAGTGCAGTTCAAGCTGGCGAGGTGGCAAGCACAAGTAGTGTCCCGCTGCCACCAAGAAGACAAAGGCAGGCCCGTCGTGCCCATAGTGCCCTTCCTGCAGAATTCACCTATCCTGATTGGGTCCCCACCACTTCCGCAGAACCCGTACTTCCCCCATTCACTGCCCAACCCGGTATTCAGGTGGAAACAGCTGATTTTATGCCAATCGATTATTATTCGCTGTTTTTCACGGAAGATCTCTATAGATCTATTGTGGACCAGAGTAATTTGTATGCTGGTCAATTCATCGCCGCTAACCCCCAGTTGCCTAAAATTGCCAAAGATTGGAAACCAATTACGGTTTCCGAAATTAAGACCTTTCTGGGCCTTTCCCTCAACATGGGCACACATAAATTCCCGTCATTGCGTGCTTATTGGTCCACGCACCCAATTGACCACATGCCCGCGTTCTCTGCCTCCATGCCCAGGACACGATACGAGCAGATTTTGCGGTTCATGCACTTCAACGACAATGAACTTTGTCGTCCACGTGGGGACCCTGAGTACGACCGGCTCTATAAAATTCGGCCCCTCATAAACCACTTCAACAAACGTTTTGCAGCCTTGTTTATTCCCGATCAAGTTGTCTGCGTTGATGAGTCCCTGATTCAATTTTCTAGCCGCTTGGCTTTCAAGCAGTACCTTCCCAGCAAGCGTGCCAGATACGGGGTCAAGCTCTATAAGTTCTGTGACAGGGCAACAGGCTATGTATGGAGCTTTATGGTTTATGAGGGAAAAGATAGTCAGGTTGAGCCGGTCAACTGCCCGGATTACATAGGGAGCGCTGGCAAGATAGTGTGGAAATTGGTGTCACCCTTATTCGGAAAGGGGTACCACTTGTATGTGGACAATTATTACACGAGCGTGCCACTGTTTAGTCACTTGTTTGATCATCAGATTGGAGCATGTGGCACTGTGCGACCTAATCGCCGGGGCTTTCCCCATCGGCTTGTAGATGCCCGTCTTAGGCTGGGGGAGAGAGCCTGCTTGAAGTGTAATAACTTGCTCGCTATGAAGTGGAGGGACAATAAGAATGTTTTCCTTCTTACCTCCCTTCATGCAGACACGACAGTCCAAATTCGTACGGCGACTGGTGTTGTGGAGAAACCCCTCTGTGTCCACGAATATAACAAAAATATGGGAGGGGTGGACCTCAACGACCAGTTGATGGCGCCGTATCTAATTGACCGTAAGGCGAGACGCTGGTACAAAAAAGTGTCTCTATCCTTATTCCAATTGGCTTTGCTGAATGCTCATGTGCTATACAGAGCTTCAGGCGGGACGTTATCTCTTCTAAAATTCCAGAATGAGATAGTCACAGAACTCCTGTATCCAGGCGGTTCTGCACCTCACCATCCCCTACCAAATGCAGTAAGCCGGCTGCATGAGAGGCATTATCCGTATGCCCTCCCGAGTACCCCTACCCAACGAACCCCCCAAAAAAGATGTTGTGTCTGTAGCAAGCGCGGATTTAGGCGTGACACCCGTGTTTTTTGTCCACTCTGTCCTGACAAACCTGGTCTTTGCCTTGGTGAATGTTTTGATCGCTACCACTCAAAAGTGAAGTTTTAGCGTAGGGTACAGCATTTCACAGACTAGGACACACTTACACAGGGTCTCCCAAGATGCCATTACATTTTGAGAGACCCGAACCATTACAGTTGGTAAAGTTACAAAAAAAAGTGTAAAAAAGAAAAAAAAAAACGTAAAAAACAAAACACAAAAAAAATATAAAATAAAAAAACCAAAAATAGTTGTCGTTTTATTGTTCTCTCTCTCTCTCTATTTTCTCTCTATTGTTCTGCTCTTTTTTACTGTATTCTATTCTGCAATGTTTTATCATGCTTGCTTTTCAGGTATGTAATTTTTTGTTTTCAGGTACACCATTCAGTTGCAGCGCGGATCTATTTATCTTGACAGCAACAGCGTTTGCTCCCACGATACATAAAGCCGTGACTCCAACGCTGTAGGAGGTGATTTCACCACCACAGTTTAAAAAAAGAGCATATATGCCGAAGCATGGGGGCAGCAGGGGCGGAGGAGAGATTTTGCTCCTAATGCTGCGTATATACGGTCGAAATTCCGACGGAGGCTTGCCCGTGGAAAAGTCCGACCGTGTGTACGCGGCATAACTTTTTTGCGGGAGGATGCCCCCATGCTTCGGCATATATATATTTTAGGCACAGGTTGCGTTAAAAAAAATGTTTTATTTTTTACTAGGTTTTGTTTTGGTATTTGCTTTGCAGGTATGGTATGGTCTTACTGTTGTACTGTAATGTTACTTTGTTTTAATGTTAACCATCATTTGCTTAGCAGGTACGCCATTCAGTTGCATCGTGGATTTATTTATCTTGACAGCAACAGTGTTTGCTCCCACGATAAATAAAGCCGTGACACCAACGCTGTAGGAGGTGATTTCACCACCACAGTTAAAAAAAGAGCATATATGCCGAAGCATGGGGGCAGCAGGGGCGGAGGAGCGATTTTGCTCCTAATGCCGCGTATATACGGTCGAAATTCCGATGGAGGCTTGCCCGTGGAAAAGTCCGACTGTGTGTACGCGGCATAACCTTTTATGCCGCGTACATACGGTCGAAATTTCGACAAAGGCTTGCCCGTGGAAAAGTCCGACCGTGTGTACGCGGCATAACTTTTTTGCGGGAGGATGCCCCCATGCTTCGGCATATATATATTTTAGGCACAGGTTGCGTTAAAAAAATGTTTTATTTTTTACTAGGTTTTGTTTTGGTATTTGCTTTGCAGGTATGGTATGGTAAGGTCTTACTGTTGTACTGTAATGTTACTTTGTTTTAATGTTAACCATCATTTGCTTAGCAGGTACGCCATTCAGTTGCATCGTGGATTTATTTATCTTGACAGCAACAGCGTTTGCTCCCACAATACATAAAGCCGTGACTCCAACGCTGTAGGAGGTGATTTCACCACCACAGTTAAAAAAAGAGCATATATGCCGAAGCATGGGGGCAGCAGGGGCGGAGGAGTGATTTTGCTCCTAATGCCGCGTATATACGGTCGAAATTCCGACGGAGGCTTGCCCGTGGAAAAGTTTGACCGTGTGTACGCGGCATAACCTTTTATGCCGCTTACATACGGTCGAAATTCCGACGAAGGCTTGCCCGTGGAAAAGTCCGACCGTGTGTACGCGGCATAACTTTTTTGCGGGAGGATGCCCCCATGCTTCGGCATATATGCCCACCATTAGAAGTGGGTGGATGAAGGGAGGTATTCTAATGGTGGGCATACCCACCGATCAATCTCTTTTTTTCGTTCAGCCAACAGGCTGCATGAAAAAAAAGATTACAATACATGTCCAACAGGGACCAGCAACGTACTGGTATGTTGCTGGACTTTGAATGGTTATACCAGATTGATGCCTGCGGGTATCATTCTTTTCAGCCAGCGGCCGGCTTTCATGTAAAAGCAATCCTAGTGGCTAATTAGCCTCTGGACTGCTTTTACAAGCAGTGGGAGGGAATGCCCCCCCCCCTGGATATAAACAGCGCCATTGGGAAATTGGGAAAGCATTTTATCACACCGATCTTGGTGTGGTCAGATGCTTTGAGGGCAGAGGAAAGATCTAGGGTCTAACCCCCCATTTTTTTTCAAAAAAAGAGTACCTGTCACTACTTATTGCTATCATAGGGGATATTTACATTCCCTGAGATAACAATAAAAATGATAAAAAAAAAAAATATGGAAGGAACAATTTAAAAATTTAATAAAAAAGCAAAATAAATAATAAAAAAAAAAAAAAAAAAAAAGCACCGCTGCTCTTGCGCAAAGGCGAACGCAAGCGTCGGTCTAGCGTCATATGTAAATAGCAATTGCATCATGCATGTGAGGTATCACCGCGAAGGTCAGATCGAGGGCAGTAATTTTAGCAGTAGACCTCCTCTGTAAATTTAACGTGGTAACCTGTAAAGGCTTTTAAATGCTTTTAAAAATGAATGTAGTTTCTCGCCGCTGCGCGTTTGTGCGCAATTTTAAAGCATGTCGTGTTTGGTATCCATGTACTCGGCCTAAGATCATCTTTTTTATTTCATCAAACATTTGGGCAATATAGTGTTTTTTAGTGCATTAAAAATAAAAAAAGTGTGTTTTTCCCCCAAAAAATGCGTTTGAAAAATCGCTGCGCAAATACTGTGTGGAAAAAAAATGCAACACCCACTATTTTAATCTGTAGAGTCTTTGCTTTAAAAATATATATAATGTTTGGGGGTTCAACATAATTTTCTTGCAAAAAAAAATGTTTTTTCATGTAAACAAAAAGTGTCAGAAAGGGCTTTGTCTTCTAGTGGTTAGAAGAGTGGATGATGTGTGACATAAGCTTCCTAATGTTGTGCATAAAATGCCAGGACAGTTCAAAACCCCCCCAAATGACCCCATTTTGGAAAGTAGACACCTCAAGCTATTTGCTGAGAGGCATGTTGAGCCCATTGAATATTTTTTTTTTGTCCCAAGTGATTGAATAATGACAAAAAGAAAAAAAAAGAAAAAATTACAAAAAGTTGTCACTAAATGATATATTGCTCACACATGCCATGGTTATATGTGGAATTGCACCCCAAAATACATTCTGTTGCTTCTCCTGAGTACGGGGATACCACATGTGTGAGACATTTTGGGAGCCTAGCCGCGTACAGGACCCCGAAAACCAAGCACCGCCTTCAGGATTTCTATGGGTGTAAATTTTTGATTTCACTCCTCACTGCCTATCACAGTTTCGGAGGCCATGGAATGCCCAGATGGCACAAACCCCCCCCCAAATGACCCCATTTTGGAAAGTAGACACCCCAAGCTATTTGCTGAGAGGTATGTTGAGTATTTTGCAGATCTCGCTTTTTGTCACAAAGTTTTAAAAATTGAAAAAAGACAAAAAAAAAAAAATATGTCTTTCTTCATTTTCAAAAACAAATGAGAGCTGTAAAATACTCACCATGCCTCTCGGCAAATAGCTTGGGGTGTCTACTTTCCAAAATGGGGTCATTTGTGGGGGTTTTGGGCTATCTTGGCATTTTATGGCCTTCAAAACTGTGATAGGTAGTGAGGAGTGAAATCAAAAATTTGTGCCCTTAGAAATCCTGAAGGCGGTGCTTGGTTTTTGGGGGCCCGTACGCAGCTAGGCTCTCAAAAAGTCCCACACATGTGGTATCCCCGTACTCAGGAGAAGCAACCAAATGTATTTTGGGGTGCAATTCCGCATATAACCATGGCATGTTTGAGCAATATATCATTTAGTGACAACTTTTTGTACATTTTTTTTTTCTTTTTGTCATTATACAATCTCTGGGGACGAAAAAAAAAATATTCAATGGGCTCAACATGCCTCTCAGCAATTTCCTTGGGGTGTCTACTATCCAAAATGGGGTCATTTTGGGGGGTTTTGTGCTATCTTGGCATTTTATGGCCTTCAAAACTGTGATAGGTAGTGAGGAGTGAAATCAAAAATTTATGCCCTTAGAAACCTTGAAGGCTGTGCTTGGTTTTTGGGGTCCCGTACGTGGCTAGGCTCCCAAAAAGTCCCACACATGTGGTATCCCCGTACTCAGGAGAAGCAGCAGAATGTATTTTGGGGTGTAATTTCACATATGCCCATGGCATGTGTGAGCAATATATAATTTAGTGACAACTTTGTGCAAAAAAAACAAAGTTTGTCATATTCCCGCAACTTGTGGCAAAATATAAAATATTCCATGGACTGAACATGCCTCTCAGTAAATAGCTTGGGGTGTCTACTTTCCAAAATGGGGTCATTTGGGGGGATTTTGTGCTATTTTGGCATTTTATGGCCTTCGAAACTGTGATAGGTAGTGAGGAGTGAAATCAAAAATTTACGCCCTTATAAAGCCTGAAGGCGGTGCTTGGTTTTTGGGGCCCCGTACCCGGCTAGGCTCCCAAAAAGTCCCACACATGTGGTATCCCCGCACTCAGGAGAAGCAGCAGAATGTATTTTGGGGTGCAATTCCACATATAACCATGGCATGTGTGAGCAATATATCATTTAGTGACAACTTTTTGTAAATTTTTTCTTTTTTTTTTCTTTTTGTCATTATTCAATCATTTGGGACAAAAAAAAATATTCAATGGGCTCAACATGCCTCTCAGCAAATAGCTTGGGGTGTCTACTTTCCAAAATGGGGTCATTTGGGGGGGTTTGTGCCATCTTGGCATTTTATGGCCTTCAAAACTGTGATAGGTAGTGATAGGTAGTGAGGAGTGAAATCAAAAATGTATGCCCTTAGAAACCTTGAAGGCGGTGCTTGGTTTTTGGGGTCCCGTACGCGGCTAGGCTCCCAAAAAGTCCCACACATGTGGTATCCCCATACTCAGGAGAAGCAGCAGAATGTATTTTGGGGTGTAATTTCACATATGCCCATGGCATGTGTGAGCAATATATCATTTAGTGACAACTTTGTGCAAAAAAAATAAAGTTTGTCATATTCCCGCAACTTGTGGCAAAATATAAAATATTCCATGGACTAATCATGCCTCTCAGTAAATAGCTTGGGGTGTCTACTTTCCAAAATGGGGTCATTTGGGGGGGTTTTGTGCTATTTTGGCATTTTATGGCCTTCGAAACTGTGATAGGTAGTGAGGAGTGAAATCAAAAATTTGCGCCCTTAGAAATCCTGAAGGTGGTGCTTGGTTTCCGGGGTCCCGTATGCGGCTAGGCTCCTAAAAAGTCCCACACATGTGGTATCCCCGTACTCAGGAGTAGCAACCAAATGTAAGCAGCAGAATGTATTTTGGGGTGCAATTCCACATATAACCATGGCATGTGTGAGCAATATATCATTTAGTGACAACTTTTTGTAATTTTTTTATGAATTTTTTTGTCATTATTCAATCACTTGGGACAAAAAAAAAATATTCAATGGGCTCAACATGCCTCTCAGCAATTTCCCTGGGGTGTCTACTTTCCAAAATGGGGTCATTTGGGGGGGGTTTTGTACTGCCCTGCCATTTTAGCACCTCAAGAAATGAGATAGGCAGTCATAAATTAAAAGCTGTGTAAATTCCAGAAAATGTACCCTAGTTTGTAGACGCTATAACTTTTGCGCAAACCAATAAATATACGCTTATCGACATTTTTTTTACTAAAGACATGTGGCTGAATACATTTTGGCCTAAATGTATGACTACAATTGAGTTTATTCGATTTTTCTTATAACAAAAAGTAGAAAATATCATTTTTTTTCAAAATTTTCGGTCTTTTTCCGTTTATATCGCAAAAAATAAAAATCGCAGAGGCAATCAAATACCATTAAAAGAAAGCTCTATTTGTGGGAAGAAAAGGACGCAAATTTCGTTTCAGTACAACATTGCATGTCCGCACAATTTACAGTTAAAACAGCGCAGTGCAAAATTCTGAATTCACCTCTGATCCTTTAGCTACCAAATGGTCCGGGGCTTAAGTGGTTAAAGAGTGCTTCCATATTCCGATAAGCCCCCTGCCCGCAGATCCCGACAACCACCAGCCAGGGTTGTCGGGAAGAGGCCCTTGTCCCCATCAACATGGGAACAAGGTGCTTTGGGGGGCACCCAAAGCACCCTCCCCATGTTGAGGGCAAGCAGCCTGGTATGGTTCAGGAGGGGGGCCGCACGCTCGTCCCCTCCCTTTCCTGACTTGCCAGGCTACATGCTCGGACAAGGGTCTGGTATGGATTTTTGAGGGGGACCCCACGACAATTAAAAAAAAAATTGTCATGAAGTTTCCCTTAAAATCTATGCCAGACCCAAAGAGCCTGGTTTGGATTTGGGGGGGGCGGCCACGTTGTTTTGTTTCTTAATTCTTTAATAGGGTTCCCCTTAACCACTTTAATACACTGTATTATATACTCTGCACTGCACTATATACCCTGAACTGTCTGTGCCCCTGTTCAGAACATTTCACCTCACTTTCCGTCCCAATGACAACTGTTTTTGAAATGTGGTGTTTTTCTTGAAACAAGGATTGCTGATAAAGCATCAGTACAGAGGAGACACCTTTCTCCCATATTAATTCTTACAGGAGAGAATTTTCCTTCCTAGGGGTAGATTTCCTCTCACTTCCTGTTGTCTTCTTGCGTTTGCAAGTAGGAGTCGTTTGTAAGTTGGATGTTTGAAAGTAGGGACCTGCCGTAGATACTCTGCAGAAATAGGCCCCTTAGTTGTTGGTGTTGGCACAACACTGTAAGCACTCACAGTTACTCTTGGTTGGTGCTGGAACGCCCTGCTGTCAACTATTATATCAGGAATTGTAATTACATATAATTGTTGAACAGTGGTAGTAAAAATTGGGCCTTTGATGGTGGTGCTGGTGCCACAACACTGTAAGCCCTGACAGTTACTCTTGGTGGGTGCAGCAATGGGCCCTGCTGTGAATTATTAGATCAAGAATTGTAATTGCATGCCCCTGTTGAACAGGGGCTGAAAAATTGGGCCTTTGGTGGTGGTGGTGGTGTTGACACAACACTGTAAGCCCTCAGAGTTACTCTTGGTGGGTGCAGGAATGGGCCCTGCTGTGAATTATTAGATCAAGAATTGTAATTACATGCCCCTGTTGAACAGGGGCTGAAAAATTGGGCCTTAGGCACTGGTGGCACAACACTACAACCCCTCACAGATACTGTACTTGGAGCACAGCAATGAGCCCTGTTGCAAAGTATTGCTTCAAAAATTGTAATGACACGCCCCTGTTAAACAGGGGCTGAAAAATTGGGCCTTAGGCACTGGTGCCACAACACTCCAACCCCTCACAGATACTGTACTTGGAGCACAGCAATGAGCCCTATGGCAAATTATTGCTAAAAAAATTGTAATTACACGCCCCTGTAAAACAGGGGCTGAAAAATTGGGCCTTAGCCACTGGTGGCGGCACCCATAAACAAAAATGATCTTCCAAGCTATCATCATCAATCGTATCATTGAGGACTCGGAGGAGGAGGATAGCCAGTCAACATAACAGCACAGACACTCAGCATCAGCATCAGTCTTGAAGGGATGTGACATGTTAAAATCAATTAGTCTGTTATATCAGCATCAGGTGTGTGGTAGCTGGTGGTGATCCAAGACTGGTTCACCTTGATGAAAGTCAGTCGATCAACCGAGTCGGTGGACAGGCGCACCCTGTGATCCGTGACAAATCCTCCAGCAGCACTGAATGTGCGTTCCGAAAGAACGCTGGATGCAGGACAGGCCAGTAGCTCAATTGCATACTGTGCAAGCTCTGGCCAGTGATCCATCCTCAAGACCCAGTAAGCCAGAGGATTTTCGGTGGGGAAGGTGTCCAAGTCTGACCTTGCCCCTAGATATTCCTGCACCATGTTTATCAGACGCTGGCGATGGTTGCTGGAACCAATCATACTTTGGGGCTGCGGACTAAAGAATTGTCTGAACGCATCGGTCAGACGGCCACCTTCCCCACCGCTCCTTCTTTGACTGGCCGAAGCCTCAGCAACTCGTTGTCCTGGACCAGGAGTTTGTAACCTCCCAGTCTCTGGGAACGCGTTGCACAGACCTTTCTGCAAGGCCTCCCGGAGTTGTCTCATCCTCTGCTCCCTCTGCGACGGTAACATAAGGTCCGCAACCTTACCCTTGTACCGTGGATCAAGGAGAGTGGCCAGCCAGTAATGGTCCCTCTCCTTGATCCGAAGAATACGAGGATCCTTCCGCAGACTTTGCAGGATCAGGGAGGCCATGCAGCGTAGGTTTGCTGAGGCATTCGCTCCGGAGTCCTCTGGGTCACTAAGGACGACATGATCCGCAGTCACCTCCTCCCAGCCACGTACAAGTCCACTGGTTTCTTGGGACTGTAAATCATCCCTAAAAGACTGCTGCTGATGATGCTGAGTGCCAGCCTCCACCTCCATGCTGACACAATCCTCCTCCTCCTCCTCCTCCTCCTCCTCTTCCTGTGCGATGGGTGGGACAGAAGGAACACTGTCTGGGTAAAGGGGGCCTTGAGAGGCAAGGAAGTCCTCCTCTTCCTGCCTCTGTTCTGCCTCAAGTGCCCTGTCCATTATTCCACGCAGCGTGTGCTCCAACAGGTGGACAAGAGGTACAGTGTCACTGATGCATGCACTGTCACTGCTCACCATCCTCGTGGCCTCCTCAAATGGTGCCAGGACAGTGCATGCATCCCTGATCATGCCCCACTGGCGTGGAGAAAAAAAACCAAGCTCCCCTGACCCTGTCCTGGTGCCGTAGTCGCACAGGTACTCATTGATGGCCCTCTGCTGCGTGTGCAGCCGCTGCAGCATGGCCAACGTTGAGTTCCACCTGGTGGGCATGTCACATATAAGGCGGTTCTTGGGCAGGTTCAACTCCTTTTGCAGCTCAGCCAGACGAGCACTGGCATTATAAGATCTGCGGAAATGCACACAGACTTTCCTGGCCTGCCTCAGGACATCCTGTAAGCCCGGGTACCTGCCCAAGAACCGCTGCACCACCAGGTTAAGGACGTGAGCCACACAGGGCACATGGGTCAGTTGTCCCTGTCGGAGGGCGGAGAGGAGGTTGGTGCCATTGTCGCAAACCACCATTCCTGGCTTAAGCTGGCGTGGCGTCAACCACCTCTCGGCCTGGCCCTGCAGAGCAGACAGGACCTCTGCCCCAGTGTGGCTTCTGTCCCCCAAACACACCAGCGCAAGCACGGCATGGCATCTTTTTGCCTGCGTACTTGCGTAGCCCCGTGAACGGCTACGGAGCACCGCTGGTTCATAGGACAAACCACAGGAAGAGGCCATGGAGGAAGAAGAAGAGGAGGGGGTGGAGGAGAGAGGTGTGTCACAACCAGTAGTAGCATTTTGGAGGCGTGGCGGTGGGACAACCTCCAACACTACTGCACCTTGTCCTGCATCCTTCCCAGCTGCCAAAAGAGTGACCCAATGGGCCGTGAAAGAAAGGTAACGTCCCTGTCCATGCCTGCTGGACCATGAGTCAGCGGTAATATGCACCTTACCGCTGACCGCCCTGTCCAACGAGGCCAAGACATTGCCTTCCACATGCCGGTAGAGAGCCGGAATAGCCTTCCGTGAGAAAAAGTGGCGTTTGGGAACCTGCCACTGAGGAACCGCACATTGCACAAACTCACGGAAGGGGGCCGAGTCTACCAACTGAAAAGGCAGCAGTTGAAGCGCTAGCAATTTAGCCAAGCTAGCATTCAACCGCAGGGCATGTGGATGGCTGGGAGTGAACTTCTTTCGACGGTCCAGCAGCTGGGGCAGGGAAATTTGCCTGCTAGAATCGGACGTTGGTGTACTGCTAGCAGAGTGGCCGCAAGTACTTGGCTGTGACACACCTAATTCTACACCTTCATTCCTCTCAGTGCATGTTTCAGAGAGGACTGAAGTTATAGTGGGGTTGGAAATCCCAGCTGATGCGGTGCAAGGAGAGGTCCGCTTTGTTCTTTGGTGTGGGTCTTTGAGGTAGGCTTGCCAACGAGCTGCATGGCAGGTCAACATATGTCTGGTCAGGCATGTGGTACCCAAGCGGCTGATGTTTTGGCCACGCGATATACGCTTGAGACATATGTTGCAAACAGCAGCTGTGCGATCTGATGCACTAGCCTCAAAAAAGGCCCACACCAAGGAACTTTTTGAATGACAGGCAGAGGCAGCGCCCTGCACAGGCGGAGCTCTGCGGTGTGATTTCGTCGGTGTACTGCCCTTACGCTGGCCACCAAAGGGCATCCTGTCTCGTTGGAGATGTGCCTCCTCCTCATCCTCCTCCTCCTCTCTCCTATTAGGCACCCACGTGGAGTCAGTGACCTCATCATCCCCTCCCTCCTCATCACTGGAGCCAATCTGGCAGTATGCTGCAGCTGCTGGAACATGACTGCCAGATTGGTGTCCTTCTTGAGCATCCCCTCTGTCTGCTCTCACCCTACTGCCTTCCTGTAGCTGGGTTTCATCATCAGACCCTTCGAAACGCTGGGCATCCTCCTGGAGCATGTACCCAACACTGTGCTCAAACAGTTCGGGGGACTCCTCAGGAGGAGGACATGGTGGGTCTAGGGAAGGAGTGACTGATGATGAGTCTGACATTGATACCAGGGAAGAGGACGCTTTGGCAGCTGCTTTGCCAGTACCCTGAGCCTGGGTGAGAGAGGATGAGGAGGAGGAGGAGGGCTTGGTCATCCACTCTACCAAGTCTTCGGCATGATGTGGCTCAACATGTCCAGCTGCGGAAAAGAAGGACAAGCGTGTCCCATGGCCATGTGCTGATGACAATGCACCGCGTCCACGACCAGCACTGTTGCCCCCAGACACAGAGCCTGCTTGCCCTCTTTTATTGCCTCCTGACTGTCTGCCTCTCCTTGTTTGCCTTCCAGACATTCTAATAGATGGCCTGCAGGGAGATGGGAAAAAAGCAATAAGGGCTACCTTCAGGTGTCCTTCTCTGTCCCTTGAAACAAGGACTTGCACAGTGAAAGAAACTGACACTCTCCCTACCTACAGTTTTCTGTCCCTAGAAAAAATGTTTTTTTTAAGCACAATATAGCACAAGGAGAATTCACTCACTGTCCTTCCAGGTCCCTGGAAACAAGGACTTGCACAGTGAAAGAAACTGACACTCTCCCTACCTACAGTTTTCTGTCCCTAGAAAAAATGTTTTTTTTAAGCACACTATAGCACAAGGAGAATTCACTCACTGTCCTTCCCAGTCCCTAGAAACAAGGACTTGCACAGTGAAAGAAACTGACACTCTCCCTACCTACAGTTTTCTGTCCCTAGAAAAAATGTTTTTTTTAAGCACAATATAGCACAAGGAGAATTCACTCACTGTCCTTCCAGGTCCCTGGAAACAAGGACTTGCACAGTGAAAGAAACTGACACTCTCCCTACCTACAGTTTTCTGTCCCTAGAAAAAATGTTTTTTTTAAGCACAATATAGCACAAGGAGAATTCACTCACTGTCCTTCCAGGTCCCTAGAAACAAGGACTTGCACAGTGAAAGAAACTGACACTCTCCCTACCTACAGTTTTCTGTCCCTAGAAAAAATGTTTTTTTTAAGCACAATATAGCACAAGGAGAATTCACTCACTGTCCTTCCAGGTCCCTAGAAACAAGGACTTACACAGTGAAAGAAACTGACACTCTCCCTACCTACAGTTTTCTGTCCCTAGAAAAAATGTTTTTTTTAAGCACAATATAGCACAAGGAGAATTCACTCACTGTCCTTCCAGGTCCCTAGAAACAAGGACTTACACAGTGAAAGAAACTGACACTCTCCCTACCTACAGTTTTCTGTCCCTAGAAAAAATGTTTTTTTTAAGCACAATATAGCACAAGGAGAATTCACTCACTGTCCTTCCAGGTCCCTAGAAACAAGGACTTACACAGTGAAAGAAACTGACACTCTCCCTACCTACAGTTTTCTGTCTCTAGAAAAAATGTGTTTTTTAAGCACAATATAGCACAAGGAGAATTCACTCACTGTCCTTCCAGGTCCCTGGAAACAAGGACTTGCACAGTGAAAGAAACTGACACTCTCCCTACCTACAGTTTTCTGTCCCTAGAAAAAATGTTTTTTTTAAGCACAATAAAGCACAAGGAGAATTCACTCACTGTCCTTCCAGGTCCCTAGAAACAAGGACTTACACAGTGAAAGAAACTGACACTCTCCCTACCTACAGTTTTCTGTCCCTAGAAAAAATGTTTTTTTTAAGCACAATATAGCACAAGGAGAATTCACTCACTGTCCTTCCAGGTCCCTGGAAACAAGGACTTGCACAGTGAAAGAAACTGACACTCTCCCTACCTACAGTTTTCTGTCCCTAGAAAAAATGTTTTTTTTAAGCACAATAAAGCACAAGGAGAATTCACTCACTGTCCTTCCAGGTCCCTAGAAACAAGGACTTACACAGTGAAAGAAACTGACACTCTCCCTACCTACAGTTTTCTGTCCCTAGAAAAAATGTTTTTTTTAAGCACAATATAGCACAAGGAGAATTCACTCACTGTCCTTCCAGGTCCCTAGAAACAAGGACTTACACAGTGAAAGAAACTGACACTCTCCCTACCTACAGTTTTCTGTCCCTAGAAAAAATGTTTTTTTTAAGCACAATAAAGCACAAGGAGAATTCACTCACTGTCCTTCCAGGTCCCTAGAAACAAGGACTTACACAGTGAAAGAAACTGACACTCTCCCTACCTACAGTTTTCTGTCCCTAGAAAAAATGTTTTTTTTAAGCACAATATAGCACAAGGAGAATTCACTCACTGTCCTTCCAGGTCCCTAGAAACAAGGACTTACACAGTGAAAGAAACTGACACTCTCCCTACCTACAGTTTTCTGTCTCTAGAAAAAATGTGTTTTTTAAGCACAATATAGCACAAGGAGAATTCACTCACTGTCCTTCCAGGTCCCTGGAAACAAGGACTTGCACAGTGAAAGAAACTGACACTCTCCCTACCTACATTTTTCTGTCCCTAGAAAAAATGTTTTTTTTAAGCACAATAAAGCACAAGGAGAATTCACTCACTGTCCTTCCAGGTCCCTAGAAACAAGGACTTACACAGTGAAAGAAACTGACACTCTCCCTACCTACAGTTTTCTGTCCCTAGAAAAAATGTTTTTTTTAAGCACAATATAGCACAAGGAGAATTCACTCACTGTCCTTCCAGGTCCCTAGAAACAAGGACTTACACAGTGAAAGAAACTGACACTCTCCCTACCTACAGTTTTCTGTCCCTAGAAAAAATGTTTTTTTTAAGCACAATATAGCACAAGGAGAATTCACTCACTGTCCTTCCAGGTCCCTAGAAACAAGGACTTACACAGTGAAAGAAACTGACACTCTCCCTACCTACAGTTTTCTGTCTCTAGAAAAAATGTGTTTTTTAAGCACAATATAGCACAAGGAGAATTCACTCACTGTCCTTCCAGGTCCCTGGAAACAAGGACTTGCACAGTGAAAGAAACTGACACTCTCCCTACCTACAGTTTTCTGTCCCTAGAAAAAATGTTTTTTTTAAGCACAATAAAGCACAAGGAGAATTCACTCACTGTCCTTCCAGGTCCCTAGAAACAAGGACTTACACAGTGAAAGAAACTGACACTCTCCCTACCTACAGTTTTCTGTCCCTAGAAAAAATGTTTTTTTTAAGCACAATATAGCACAAGGAGAATTCACTCACTGTCCTTCCAGGTCCCTGGAAACAAGGACTTGCACAGTGAAAGAAACTGACACTCTCCCTACCTACAGTTTTCTGTCCCTAGAAAAAATGTTTTTTTTAAGCACAATAAAGCACAAGGAGAATTCACTCACTGTCCTTCCAGGTCCCTAGAAACAAGGACTTACACAGTGAAAGAAACTGACACTCTCCCTACCTACAGTTTTCTGTCCCTAGAAAAAAATGTTTTTTTTTAAGCACAATATAGCACAAGGAGAATTCACTCACTGTCCTTCCAGGTCCCTAGAAACAAGGACTTACACAGTGAAAGAAACTGACACTCTCCCTACCTACAGTTTTCTGTCCCTAGAAAAAATGTTTTTTTTAAGCACAATAAAGCACAAGGAGAATTCACTCACTGTCCTTCCAGGTCCCTAGAAACAAGGACTTACACAGTGAAAGAAACTGACACTCTCCCTACCTACAGTTTTCTGTCCCTAGAAAAAATGTTTTTTTTAAGCACAATATAGCACAAGGAGAATTCACTCACTGTCCTTCCAGGTCCCTAGAAACAAGGACTTACACAGTGAAAGAAACTGACACTCTCCCTACCTACAGTTTTCTGTCTCTAGAAAAAATGTGTTTTTTAAGCACAATATAGCACAAGGAGAATTCACTCACTGTCCTTCCAGGTCCCTGGAAACAAGGACTTGCACAGTGAAAGAAACTGACACTCTCCCTACCTACAGTTTTCTGTCCCTAGAAAAAATGTTTTTTTTAAGCACAATAAAGCACAAGGAGAATTCACTCACTGTCCTTCCAGGTCCCTAGAAACAAGGACTTACACAGTGAAAGAAACTGACACTCTCCCTACCTACAGTTTTCTGTCCCTAGAAAAAATGTTTTTTTTAAGCACAATATAGCACAAGGAGAATTCACTCACTGTCCTTCCAGGTCCCTAGAAACAAGGACTTACACAGTGAAAGAAACTGACACTCTCCCTACCTACAGTTTTCTGTCCCTAGAAAAAATGTTTTTTTTAAGCACAATATAGCACACGGAGAATTCACTCACTGTCCTTCCAGGTCCCTGGAAACAAGGACTTGCACAGTGAAAGAAACTGACACTCTCCCTACCTACAGTTTTCTGTCCCTAGAAAAAATGTTTTTTTTAAGCACAATAAAGCACAAGGAGAATTCACTCACTGTCCTTCCAGGTCCCTAGAAACAAGGACTTACACAGTGAAAGAAACTGACACTCTCCCTACCTACAGTTTTCTGTCCCTAGAAAAAATGTTTTTTTTAAGCACAATATAGCACAAGGAGAATTCACTCACTGTCCTTCCAGGTCCCTAGAAACAAGGACTTACACAGTGAAAGAAACTGACACTCTCCCTACCTACAGTTTTCTGTCTCTAGAAAAAATGTGTTTTTTAAGCACAATATAGCACAAGGAGAATTCACTCACTGTCCTTCCAGGTCCCTGGAAACAAGGACTTGCACAGTGAAAGAAACTGACACTCTCCCTACCTACAGTTTTCTGTCCCTAGAAAAAATGTTTTTTTTAAGCACAATAAAGCACAAGGAGAATTCACTCACTGTCCTTCCAGGTCCCTAGAAACAAGGACTTACACAGTGAAAGAAACTGACACTCTCCCTACCTACAGTTTTCTGTCCCTAGAAAAAATGTTTTTTTTAAGCACAATATAGCACAAGGAGAATTCACTCACTGTCCTTCCAGGTCCCTAGAAACAAGGACTTACACAGTGAAAGAAACTGACACTCTCCCTACCTACAGTTTTCTGTCCCTAGAAAAAATGTTTTTTTTAAGCACAATATAGCACAAGGAGAATTCACTCACTGTCCTTCCAGGTCCCTGGAAACAAGGACTTGCACAGTGAAAGAAACTGACACTCTCCCTACCTACAGTTTTCTGTCCCTAGAAAAAATGTTTTTTTTAAGCACAATAAAGCACAAGGAGAATTCACTCACTGTCCTTCCAGGTCCCTAGAAACAAGGACTTACACAGTGAAAGAAACTGACACTCTCCCTACCTACAGTTTTCTGTCCCTAGAAAAAATGTTTTTTTTAAGCACAATATAGCACAAGGAGAATTCACTCACTGTCCTTCCAGGTCCCTAGAAACAAGGACTTACACAGTGAAAGAAACTGACACTCTCCCTACCTACAGTTTTCTGTCTCTAGAAAAAATGTGTTTTTTAAGCACAATATAGCACAAGGAGAATTCACTCACTGTCCTTCCAGGTCCCTGGAAACAAGGACTTGCACAGTGAAAGAAACTGACACTCTCCCTACCTACAGTTTTCTGTCCCTAGAAAAAATGTTTTTTTTAAGCACAATAAAGCACAAGGAGAATTCACTCACTGTCCTTCCAGGTCCCTAGAAACAAGGACTTACACAGTGAAAGAAACTGACACTCTCCCTACCTACAGTTTTCTGTCCCTAGAAAAAATGTTTTTTTTAAGCACAATATAGCACAAGGAGAATTCACTCACTGTCCTTCCAGGTCCCTAGAAACAAGGACTTACACAGTGAAAGAAACTGACACTCTCCCTACCTACAGTTTTCTGTCCCTAGAAAAAATGTTTTTTTTTAAGCACAATATAGCACAAGGAGAATTCACTCACTGTCCTTCCAGGTCCCTGGAAACAAGGACTTGCACAGTGAAAGAAACTGACACTCTCCCTACCTACAGTTTTCTGTCCCTAGAAAAAATGTTTTTTTTAAGCACAATAAAGCACAAGGAGAATTCACTCACTGTCCTTCCAGGTCCCTAGAAACAAGGACTTACACAGTGAAAGAAACTGACACTCTCCCTACCTACAGTTTTCTGTCCCTAGAAAAAATGTTTTTTTTAAGCACAATATAGCACAAGGAGAATTCACTCACTGTCCTTCCAGGTCCCTAGAAACAAGGACTTACACAGTGAAAGAAACTGACACTCTCCCTACCTACAGTTTTCTGTCCCTAGAAAAAATGTTTTTTTTAAGCACAATATAGCACAAGGAGAATTCACTCACTGTCCTTCCAGGTCCCTAGAAACAAGGACTTACACAGTGAAAGAAACTGACACTCTCCCTACCTACAGTTTTCTGTCCCTAGAAAAAATGTTTTTTTTAAGCACACTATAGCACAAGCACAAAACACACTGACACTCTCCCTACCTATCCTTCTCTTTCCCTAAACTAAAGGAATCCAGGTTAAGCAAGAAAGAAATAAAAGTCACTGTCCCTGCCTATGCTGCTCTATCCCTGCTCCGGAACACAATACACTAGGCCGCCGTGCTGGCGGCCTTTTATAGTGTGGGGCGTGTACTAAACACCCTCAGCAATAATTGGCCACAGGCATCCTGCCTGTGGCCAATCATTGCTCTCCTCGCTGCCGGCGCTGTGATTGGCCAAGCATGCGGGGTCACAGTGCATGCTTGGCCAATCACAGCGCCTGGATGACACTGCGATGGCGTAGTGCATTGTGGGCCGTTCGCGTCACTCGAATTTGGCGCGAACGGCCCAAATCGTTCGATCTTCGTCGAACGATCGAACAGCCGATGTTCGAGTCGAACGTATGTTCGATTCGAACACGAAGCTCATCCCTAGTTGAGCTAGATGGACATGTGTCTTTTTTCAACCAGACTAACTACGTAACTATGTAACTTACACATTAGGTATGTGTAGGGGGGGGGGGGACTGTGCCAAATTATTTTTCAAAATCAGGTTTGTTTGACAACTTCAACCTCTCTTCAATTCATTGCTGACTATTGCTTAAAATATTATTTTCAAGGAAAAACTTTTCTGGTCTTTTATTAAATTCTCAAGTATCTTCCCATTATATGGACGTTCAACAAATCAGTCTGTACTTACCAGGTAAAGACTTTGATCAATTTTTAAATATAGGCACCACATTGGTCTTACCCCAATCCAGTAGTACTACGTCAGTCATTAAAGAGTCAATGGCTTAGACATAATAGTACTCAACTCTTTGAAGACCCATGGGTGTAAGCCATGTGGTCCAGGTGCTTTATTCACATTACTTTTATCTAAGAGGTTCTGGACCATATCAATTAGGAACCATTATAGATCATATATTTGCCTGAGAGAGATATACCGTATATACTCGAGTATAAGCCGAGTTTTTCAGCACATTTTTTTGTGCTGAAAATGGGGCATTATACTCGAGTCACCTTTTTGCGCCTGATCTCCCGGAATTTGGGGACCTGGTACCGGCCGGCCGTAGGTCCCCTGGACCCCAATCTTGGCATATATGTAGCCCCACGCCTCCTCTACAAGTGTGCAAAGTTTGTTGTCCGGGGGACCTACGGCCGGGGAGCACCGATTTTTCAAAACCGGGCAACCCCTTCCATAGACTCCCATGTTAAACGGTAATTTCTCTGGTGACTTTGGGGACCCGGTACCGGCCGGTTGTAGGTTCCCTGGACTCAGAACTTAGCACACATGTAGCCCCATTTCTCCTCTACAAGTGTGCAAAGTTTTTTGTCTAGGAGACCTATGGCCGGGGAGCACCGATTTTTCAAAGCCGGGCACCCCTTTCATAGACTCCCATGTTAAATGTCAGTCTAGTCATGGGCACAGTGAGGCATGGGCACAGTGAGGCATGGGCACAGTGAGGCATGGGCACAGTGAGGCAAAGTGAGGCACAGTGAGGCATGCAGATGGACACCCTAGGCTTATACTCGAGTCAATACGTTTTCTCATTTTTTTGTGGTAAAATTAGGTGCCTCGGCTTATATTCGGGTCGGCTTATACTCGAGTATATACGGTAACCATTTTAGCACCGGGAAGGGATGTCTGCATAGAACTAATTTTTATCATTTTAAAATATTATTTTAAAATAGCAAATGCTACTTTACCTTCTTGTACAAAGTACAAGCAAGTCATGCAAACTCTGTAGCATACGGCAAAACAATTACACCACCACACTCTAGATCAGTGGTTCTCAACCTGGGGGTCGGGACCCCCTCGGGGGTCGAATGATGATTTGCCAGGGGTCACCGAATCCTGGGATGTTCCATCCCCCCCCCCCCCCCGCCAAGGAGTAAGGGTACTTTCACACTGAGGTGCTTGGTGCACTGGCGGTAAAGCGCAGCTATTTTTAGCGGCGTTTTACCGTCGTGTTTGCCGCGATTTTCAGCCGCTAGCAGGGAGATTTTAACCCCCGCTAGTGGCCGAAAAAGGGTTAAACCCGCCCGCAAAACGCCACTGCAGCGGCAGTTTGCAAGCGGTATGGCCGCACTGCCCCATTGATTTCCATGGGCAGGGGCACTATAGGAGTGGTATTTTTACCGCTCCTACCGCGCCTCAAAGATGCAGCTGGCAGGACTTTTTTTAACGTCCTACCAGCGCAGCGCTCCAGTGTGAAAGCCCTCAGGCTATTTTTAACGCAATAGCGCCTTCAAAGCGCCTCAGTGTGAAAGTAGCCTAAGAGAAAGAATAAAAATAGAGAATATATGGAAGAGAGAGGAAAAGAGGGGGATGAACAAAGAAAAAGGGAGAGAAAGAATAAGGGAAAGAACACGAAAGACGGCTAGAGAAAGGGATGGGGGAAACAAGAAATTAGGATAGAGAGAGAGATAAAAGGGAAAGAAAGGAGAACACAACGAAAGTGGTACATCCTAAAATGTACCATAAAGGATTTGAATACTGTACGAGTGGAAGGGACTTAGGGAGCGCTAAATGTCCGTGGGTTAGGGGCGCAAATTACTCGTCTTGCCTTGGGTGCTGACAACCCACGCTACGAAAATAATTTAACTGTTAGACCCCTTTCACACTGGGGCGTTTTTCAGGTGCTTTAGCATTAAAAAAAGCGCCTGTAAAGCGCCTGAAAAAAGCTGCATCTGCAAGCCCAATGTGAAAGCCCGAGTGCTTTCACACTAAAGCGCCTGAAAAATGCCCCAGTGTGAAAGGGGTCTTAGCATGAAAAAAAGTGCCTGTAAAGCGCAATAAAGAAGCCTCATCTGCAATCTCAATGTGAAAGCCTGAGTGCTTTCACACTGAGATGCTGCGCTGGCAGGGCGTCAAAAAAAGTCCAGCAAGCAGCTCCTTTGCAGCGCTTTAGGAGTGTTGAATACACCGCTCCTAAAGCGCCCCTTCCCATTGAGGTGCTTTTTTTAACCACTTCCCACCCGGCCACTGTACATATACGGCCGGGTGGATGCCAACAGCTGCCACATCTTCCTGCCAACATCTGGCACATCTGACCCCCAACATCTGGCAGTAAACATCTGCCCACCAACAGCTGCCACATCTGCCTGCCAACAGCTGCCACATCTGCCCGCCAACAGCTGCCACATCTGCCCGCCAACATCTGCCCGCCAACATCTGGCACATCTGACCCCCAACATCTGACAGTAAACATCTGCCCACCAGCAGCTGCCACATCTGCCACATCTGCCCGCCAACAGCTGCCACATCTGCCCGCCAACAGCTGCCACATCTGCCCGCCAACATCTGATCAACATCTGGCACATCTGTCCGCCAACATCTCACCGCCAACAGCTGCCCTCCAACATCTGGCACATCTGCCCGCCAACATTTGACCGCCAGCATCTGACCACCAACAGCTGCCTGCCAACAGCTGGCACATTTGCCCGCCAACATCTGTCCTATCAACATCTGGCACATCTGACTCCCAACATCTGGCAGTAAACATCTGCCTGCCAACAGCTGCCACATCTGCCCGCCAACAGCTGCCATGTCTGCCCGCCAACAGCTGCCACATCTGCCCGCCAACATCTGCCCGCCAACATCTGCCCTGCCAACATCTTCCCTGCCAACATCTGGCACATCTGACCACCAACATCTGGCAGTAAACATCTGCCCTCCAACAGCTGCCACATCTGCCCGCCAACAGCTGCCACATCTGCCCGCCAACATCTGCCCGCCAACATCTGCCCTGCCAACATCTGGCACATCTGACCCCCAACATCTGGCAGTAAACATCTGCCCGCCAACAGCTGCCACATCTGCCACATCTGCCCGCCAACAGCTGCCACATCTGCCCGCCAACAGCTGCCACATCTGCCCGCCAACATCTGACCAACATCTGGCACATCTGCCCGCCAACATCTGACCGCCAGCATCTGACCGCCAACAGCTGGCACATCTGCCTGCCAACATCTGCCCTGCCAACATCTGGCACATCTGACCCCCAACATCTGGCAGTAAACATCTGCCCGCCAACAGCTGCCACATCTTCCCGCCAACAGCTGCCACATCTGCCACATCTGCCCGCCAACATCTGCTACATCTGCCCGCCAACATCTGCCACAGCTGCCCGCCAACAGCTGCCCGCCAACAGCTGACACATCTGCCTGCCAACATCTGACCGCCAAAAGCTGCCCGCCAACATCTGTCACATCTGCCCACATGGCTAAATGATTCTATAGCAGCGAGGAGGCTCTCCAGATACTCCAGGATATGTCGGACGAGAGTAGTGGGGAACTCTCTCTGTCAGAATCGGATAGTGAATATTATCCAGAGGAAAGTAGTGGCTCTGAAATAGAAACTGAGGATAGAATCCTAACAAGTGAGATCAGGAGTTATAAGCAGGCGCAGACATCCACCAGCAGCGCAGCACTCCAGGACATCCACCAGCAGGCATCCACCAGCAGCGTAGGACTCCATGATGATATGCAGGCATCCACCAGCAGCGCAGCACACCAGGATAGGCAGGCATCCACCAGCAGCGCAGCACACCAGGATAGGCAGGCATCCACCAGCAGTTCTGCAACTTCCCTAGAGGATAGGCCAAATGCTAGCAACGGGGCGTCCCATCAACAACGAGGCAGGGCCCATACTAGCCTCCCCGATCTTCTTCCGATATCCAACATGGCTGCCCGATACGTCAGTAGAACCTGTCATTCCCCCTTTTACAGCCCAGCCAGGCCCTCAGATACAGTCGGAAAATACTACCCCGATTTATTATTTTGACTTATTTTTTACTGATGATATTTTAACCTACATTGTGGAGCAGTGTAATCTATATGCCAGTCAACATATTGCCAACAATCCAAATTCTTCCTATGCCCGTCCTTTTGTTTGATTGGTTGCCAAGAAATTGAAACAGGGGGAAATGGCCAGTATGCGGACTGAAGAGGTCCTAGCATTGAAGTGGAGAGATAAAAAAAGAGATGTCTACATCCTTTCCACAATGCATGATGACTCCTTGGTGGAACTGCAGAGAAGAAGAGGCCCCGTCCAGAAGCCAAAATGTGTGCATGACTATAATCGTTACATGGGGGGGTGGATATGAACGACCAGATGATGCAGCCCTACTTGGCCACCAGGAAATCACTGTTTTGGTACAAAAAAGTTGCCATTTGTTTGATGCAACTAGCCCTGTTCAATTCTTATATAATTTTTTCTAAGTGCACCCAAAGTTCCCTAACCTATCTAAAATTCCAAGAAGACGTGATCAAAGCCCTTCTCTATCCCCATGGCCAAGCCCCTCAACTAATTCACTCCGATGCAGTAGCCAGACTCCACGAAAGGCACTTTTCCGAAATCCTCCCTCTTACCCAAACAGGTCGCAAACCGCAAAAAAAGTGTTGTGCGTGTTCAAGTAGAGGAATTCGTCGTGACACCCGATACTACTGTCCCCAATGTCCCTCCCAGCCAGGCCTTTGTATTGGAAAGTGCTTCCAGAGCTATCATACTTTACTAAACTATTAGTAAAGTAAAGATGATTTTTTTTTCCAGTTTCCACCATCTGCCATTTCTGTGAATGACCCGGACTGTTAAATGACCATGCTTTTTGCCTGCCTCCTAAACTGATCATTTGAGTACAGCACAGGGGTCTCACATATTTGAGGGGCTCCAGAAAAGAGTTTCCGAGTGGAGAAAATGTTTTTTTCCGGGTTTTGGTTTTCTCGGATTAGGGTCTGGAGACTTGGAGGCTTCGTAGAGATTTGGGTGGGAAGAAGCCTCTACCCCTGTCCTTAGGTCTTACCTGACCAAGGCCTAAATGTTATAGTGCTGCCACCTGAACTGGCCATGCCTCTACCTGCCACCTGAACTGGCCATGCCTTTGCCTGCCACCTGAACAGGCCATGCCTTTGCCTGCCACCTGAACTGGCCATGCCTCTGCCTGTTACCTGAACTGCCTGCTAAACCATGAACCATGTTCATACATTTCTATATCTCTGTCTGCTGCCTGGACAATTCCTGGACATTTCCTTTGGCTGTCTGGACCAATGCTTTGACTGCTCTGGAACGGTATTCCTGCCTGCTAAAACCATAGGTGAGCCTTTTTTTTTTATTACCTTTTGCTCAGCAGAATGTATTTTGGGGTGTAATTCTTGGTGTGTACATGCTATGTGTTAGAAGCCTGAAGGTGCTACTTGCGTTTTGGGCCTCTGTATGTGGCCAGGCTGTGGAAAAGTCTCACACATGGGGTATCACCATACTCAGGACGAGTAGCAGAATGTATTTTGGGGTGTTATTTTTGCTATGTACATATTATGTGTTAGAAAGATCTTCTAAATTGACAACTTTGTGAAAAAAAAATAAGTTTAAATTTTTTTTCCACAATTTCCAAAAACTTTTGGAAAGAAATTACATGTTCAAAAGACTAATTATGCCTCATAGAATATACATTGGGTTGTTTTTTTTCCAAAATGGGGTCATTTTGTGGGTAATTCCATTGTCCTGGTTCTCCAGGGCCTTCAAAAATGTGATAGGTACTCAGGAAATGAAATGTGTAATTTATGCCTTTAGAGTGCCTGATGGTGCTACTTGGATGTTTGGCCTCCGTATGTGGCCAGGATGTGGAAAAGTCTCACACATGGGGTATCGCCATACTCAGAACAAGTAGCAGAAAGTATTTTTTTATTTTTTTTTGCTATGTACATACTATGTGTTAGAAAGATCTTCTAAATTGACAACTTTGTGAAAAAAAATATGTTTTAATTTTTTTTCCACATTTTCCCAAAACTTTTGAAAAGCAATTACATGTTCAAAAGACTTATTATGCCTCATATAATATACATTGGGTTGTTTTCTTTCCAAAATGGGGTCATTTTGTGGGTAATTCCATTGTCCTGGTTCTCCAGGGCCTTCAAAAATGTGATAGGTACTCAGGAAATGAAATGTGTAATTTATGCCTTTAGAGCGCCTGATGGTGCTACTTGGATGTTTGGCCTCCGTATGTGGCCAGGATGTGGAAAAGTCTCACACATGGGGTATCGTCATACTCAGGACGAGTAGCAGAATGTATTTTGGGGTGTTATTTTTGCTATATACATACTATGTGTTAGAAAGATCTTCTAAATTGCCAACTTTGTGAAAAAAAATATGTTTTAATTTTTTTTCCACATTTTTCCAAAACTTTTGGAAAGAAATTACATGTTCAAAAGACTTATTATGCCTCATAGAATATACATTGGGTTGTTTTCTTTCCAAAATGGGGTCATTTTGTGGGTAATTCCATTGTCCTGGTTCTCCAGGGCCTTAAAAAATGTGATAGGTACTCAGGAAATGCAATGTGTAATTTATGCCTTTAGAGCGCCTGATGGTGCTACTTGGACGTTTGGCCTCTGTATGTGGCCAGGATGTGGAAAAGTCTCACACAAGGGGTATCGCCATACTCAGGACGAGTAGCAGAATGTATTTTGGGGTGTTATTTTTGCTATGTACATACTATGTGTTAGAAAGATCTTCTAAATTTACAACTTTGTGAAGAAAAAAAAAAAATATATATATTTCTTAATTTTCCAAGGCATTGTGGGAAAAACTTCAAAAAATTCACGATGCCTCTTACTAAATACCTCCGACTGTCTTCTTTCCAAAAAGGGGTCATTTGGGGGGTATTTGTACTGTCCTGACATTTTAGGGCCTCAAGAAATGAGATAGGCCATCAGTGCATTAGGATTGATCAATTTGCAATAATGCGTAGCTTAGTTTGTAGACTCTATAACTTTCACACAAACCAATTATCATACACTTATCAGGATTTTTTTTTACCAAAGACATGTAGCAGAATACATTTTGGCCTAAATTTTTGCCGAAATTAGATTTTTTTGGATTTCTTTTAAAACAGAAAGTAGAAAATTTTGTTTTTTTCAAAATATTCGCTCTTTTTTCGCTTATATCGCAAAAAATTTAAAATGAAATTGTGAATAAATACCACCAAAAGAAAGCTCTATTTCTGTGAACAAAATGATAAAAATGTCATTTAGGTACAGTGTAGCATGACTGAATAATTGTCATTCAAAGTGTGAGAGCACTGAAAGCTGAAAATTGGTCTGGGAAGGAAGGGGGTTTAAGTGCCCAGTATTGAGGTGGTTAAAGCCAAAGCGCCTGAAAAACGCCCCAGTGTGAAAGGGGTCTTAGTGGAGCTTTACCAGCGTTTTTCGGGCGCTGGCAGTGTGAAAGGGCTCTGCAAGCACTCAGGCTTTCACATTGGGATTGCAGATGAGGCTTCTTTCAGGCGCTTTACAGGCTCTTTTTTTTAACCTCTTGTCCACCGCCCACCGTCAAATGACGGCGGGCAGAAGACTCTCTCGTTCTGACAGGACGTCATATGACGTCCTGCCTTTAAATGGAGCTAGGGGGCGCATGCCCGCGATTGCCCAGTAACCGAGCAGGAAAGTGGATCTGTGTGTGTAAACGTCCTGTCAGGGAGAGGGGACTGATGGTGTGTCCCTTGTACATAGGGACAACCATCGGTCACCTCCCCCAGTCAGTCCCCCCCCTCAGTTAGAACACATCTAGGAAACACATTTAACCCCTTCCTCGCCCCCTAGTGTTAACCCCTTCCCTGCCAGTCACATTTATACAGTAATCAATGCATTTTTATAGCAGGGATCGCTGTATAAATGTGAATGGTCCCAAAAATGTGTCAAAAGTGTCCGATCTGTCCGCCACAATATCGCAGTCACAATAAAAATCGCAGATCGCTGCCATTACTAAAAAAAAAAAAATGCTATAAATCTATTCCCTATTTTGTAGACGCTATAACTTTTGCGCAAACCAATCAATATACGCTTATTGCGATTTTTTTAACAAAAATATGTAGAAGAATACGTATTGGCCTAAACTGAGGAAAATTTTAATTTTTTTTAAAAAAAATTGGATATTTATTATAGCAAAAAGTAAACTTTTCAAACTGGACGCTCTTCTTTTGTTTATAGCGCAAAAAATAAAAACCGCAGAGGTGATCAAATACCACCAAAAGAAAGCTCTATTCGTGGGAAAAAAAGGACGCAAATTTCGTTTTGGAGCCACGTCGCACGACCGCGCAATTGTCATTCAAAATGTGACAGCGCTGAAAGCTGAAAAATGGTGGTTTTCGTGCTCGGTAGGGAAGTGGTTAATGCCAAAGCACCTAAAAAACGCCCCAGTGTGAAAGGGGTCTTAGGGGTCCCCGCAACTTGGGAAATTTTATCAAGGGGCCACGGCACTAGAAGGTTGAGAACCACTGCTCTAGATCAGATCATAGATGACAGTAAAAATATACAATCTTACCTGGTCACCATTAGATTTTAAACAAGAGAATTTTTGTTAACATTTTCTACCATAAAATCCTGTTCTCTACATTCATTGAAGAACACGGTGAAAATCTTCAGATGTTGACTGTGGAGTTGCAACACCATCTTCAGGAGTAGGACACAAAAATCAAAAGCACAGCCATGAAGTGGCCCCTTCTGGTAATTTTTAAATGTGTATAAAACTGTACTTTTTTTTATGCGTTGTCTATGTTTTAGACACTGCACTCATAGTCTGCACATGGCTCTAATAATGCTTTGCGCGCGATCATGCTATTATTTCTTTTACATTCTTGAGACCCTAATAAGAAACTAGCCTGGCCAACCCCCCCTATCTGCTAGGGACAGCTTAGTTAAATTAGTACATAAAGCAACAACTGGTCACAGTGCAATTAAATAAACAGTGCAGCACTTAACACACAAACATTATACCGATTAAAATATGCCACCATACATTTTTTTGTCCCAAAATAAACAATTATTTTTAAATAAACTTGCTGTGCTTCATTTCTACTTTCACACAAAATCAGTACACACCACCAGTCCTCCAAAACGTAGTGCTCCCCTTCCACCAGATGCACTCTCATCTGATGCATATGACCTACATGAAATTACCAGGTCATAAAAGGCTTGTGTCCCCTTTATTTGGGTTCTTTATGTAGCAGGATGTCCATATGAAAGAAGGAATCCGGCTCCCTCCGGTGGTATAAGTGTTACAATGCAACTAATGCACTTTGGGACAGATATCAGCTAGGAGAAAAGACTTTGTTGCTTTTAGTAAAAGACAGACTACATTACCCAGGGTGCATTGCAACACCGCAAAGCATTCTGGGCAGACTACTTAAACCAGGGGAGGGGCCAGCGTCTCTCTCTCTGGATCCAGCTCTCAATCAAGCAGGAAGTTGGCACGGAGGCCTGCTTCCTAAGGATTAGGCCAGAAGCCTGGGCCTAAATTACGGGAGTGCCTGAGTGATTTCAGGCAGAGGATTGTCCACAGCGTCCTGTGATTGCCCAGCAGAGACCGGAGTCGTCCATCACCATATGCTGTTAGTGACGGAGTCCGGAGACTGCAGCTGAAGCAGAAGCGTGGAGATCGAGTGACCGGGACAAGCCAGAGGAGACTATCTGAAAGTCGGGCCTGTTTGGTGAGAAGGGCACCTGCCCAGAATTGACTACTACCTTAGAGGAAAGTGATTTAGTTAGTGCCAGCCACACTTCACCTATCACGCCACAGCTTGCGGCCTAGTGTATCTCACTGGAGACTATGTGATCAGAGATTGGTGCATCCGTCATTAGTGGGTGGCAGGCACACGAGTACTCAGGTATATTGCGGATAATTACAGCATCTTGTTGAAACCCTGTGGATTACAATTTAACTTGTGCACCGACGGTGGCTAGCGAAGACTTCATTGGAGAAAGGAACTTTGAGTGGGACGCAGATAGGCCTTGCTTACCTATTATAGGGAATGAACACGTGCAAGGTATTGCAATAAAGGGGGAGCTCGCGAGCAACCAGTTAGCCGTGCAGAGACACATATAGATACATGTACATATATATAGCTGATGTTATTTCCTGTTATTACCTAATCTCAGTGATACCTATCCTTATTGGTTTATTGACTCTGCAATGCGCATGCAGAGTCAACTGTGTGTATTAATGTGATTCTTTACCCTTCCCTTTTATACTGAGTAAAGGTACCTTTGATTAAGCATATAACTTGTGTGAAGTATCTATGTCACTTAGAAGGACTAGTGACCAGCAAAGGTAATAACATTTACAGGTTATTGTGTGATGTATGCAGGATTGTGTCTCCTAATACTCAATAGGTCTCACACTCCTTATTCATATCAGTTGTGCTAAGGGAAGGTTTGAGCCACTTCCAGGGGTTGATAGGCAGGACGTAGACCCAAATCAAACAAACAGCAGCTCCTACGGGGGTAGTGCTACATGTGGGGGCTCGTCCGGGATATTCTACGGTTCTGCAATCAACTTTCCCCCTAGACAGAACCCTTACAGCACAGAAATGGACCCTGCTGCCGTAGCCCGATGGTGCAGGGATGAAGGCATCCTACCCGGAAATGGCCTGGTGGTTGAAATTCAGAGAGAGGCCTGGGTAGAGGAGCAGCTAACTCCAGTCTTGAGAGCATTGTCCACGGACAGGAAGCCATGGGTGATTGACATAAAGACAGATACTGTAAATCCCCACACCTATGCATTATGTGAGTGGAGGAACGGAATCTCTGACTACTTCAAGGGTGCCAGCATAAAAACTACAAACCAAGTAGAACTCCTCCTGATACACCCAGAAGAGAATAAAGATGGCCCCACATCCACTACTTCAGGAGGCCCCAGCACAGGAGGGAGCGCCCAACAAAAGGGTCCCGGTTCACCACCATTGACCACCCTTAGCTCAGAATTGTGCGCTGTCCTGGGGGAGATTGTGACCAAGTGTAAAAAGGACCCTCCAGACTACCTGATGTCAGGATACAGGAAACTCAGGACCTTTTCTGGGAAGAAACCTGTACCTTCAGTGGAAGATGGATTTGAAGAGTGGCTAGATGGCACCACTCAGGCCCTAGAAGAATGGGAGGTGCCAGAACAACAAAAAAAACAACGGATTGTGGAAAGCTTAAAGGGGCCTGCTCTGGAGGCCATACGTAACCTCAAGTTAAGCAAGAAGGACTGCAATGCACAGGATTATCTGGATATTCTGCAGAATGTGTTCGGCGGGACGGAAAACGTCACTGAACTCACTTACCAGCTGGGGCATTGCTACCAAAAAGAGGGAGAGAAGCTGTCAGAATTCATAGGACGCCTGGATAAGATCCTGCATCGGATCCTACTGAAGAAAGGGATCGATCCAAAAAAAGTGGATGAGGCCCGTGCCCAGCAGGTGTTGAGGGGAGCTCAACCCTTGGACCCCATCGCATTATTGCAACGCACCCGGCGGGACGGGTGCAGCCTGGAATACCCCGACTTGATCCGGATAGTCAGGGAGGAAGAGGCCATGTTGGAAGACAAAAGGAGGAGTCAACACACCGAATCAACTGCCCGAGTCAGAATGTTAAGTGCAGAAGAAGGTGATTCAGAAGTTGAACTCCTAAAGACCCAGGTGTCACAACTAGTAGAAATGGTGTCCATGCTGACTAGCCAGGCCTCTGTGCCACACAACAAGAACACGTCAGAGGAACCAAAAAACCTCCTAGCTCCAATATGGAACTAGTACAGAAGCCTAAGAGATTGATAACATGCTTCAATTGTGGGGGAATCGGGCATGTTAGAGCAGTGTGTCCCAGCCCAGATGAAGTTGCATCCAGATATCGCAAGCCGGCGGAAAAATTCAGAGGGCCCCGGTGAAGGAGTCAGCCGGGCGCCCACCAGTTTCCACGAACTCCTTCAAGAAGTCCAATGATCCAAAACATCAGAGTCAGGGACCTAAACCTCTGCCAATTAGGCCCCGTCCCACAACTCAGGCTGCTGTTGAACAGAAGGCCAGTGCACACCAGACCCAGAAGGGACTGAGACCCACCGGAAACTCAAGAAAAAAAGAAGTGAGGGTACAGGTAACTGAACCCAGCAAGAAGTCTGTGTTGAAGGAGTTCCCTGCCAAGTTAGTGGGGCCTTCTCCAGTAGTCTTCATACAAGTAGAAGGGATCTACACCAAGGCTCTTCTTGACACTGGGGCTCAAGTGACTCTTCTGTATAGGGATTTCTATGATAAACATCTTAAACATCTGCCCCTACAGAAATTAGAGGAACTGGAAATATGGGGTATTGGAACTCAGAGCTTTCCCTATGATGGTTACCTGCCAATCAAGTTGACCTTTGATCCCTCAGTGGCTGGGGAGACAGAGACCTTCGATACTCTGGCAGTAGTGTGCCCTCGCCCACCAGGGGCCAGCAAGAGCTCACTCATCATAGGGACCAACACTGATCTAGTCAGGCGACTGCTGACACCGTTGGCCCAACAGGAAGAAGCCCCGACCACAAGAGTCCACCCCATGTTAAGGCAAGCCTACCAGCACCTGGTACTGGAGCAGAAGGCCCCGGCTGAGGGAGTTGGCAAGATTTGGAAGCTAGACAAGACGGAGAAGGTATTACAACCGGGAGAGGTGACTTGCCTGAGGGCTTCTGTCAAGCTCACATGGAAACAGCCAGGCCCCTTCATTGTCTTCGAACCAGGCCCACAGGAAAGACAGAAAGGGATTGAAGTAATCCCCGAAGTGATCCCATTGAAGGCCCTACAGAAAAGCCATGGGAGGGTTTCAGTGAGTATAAGGAACACTGCTAATACACCAGTGAAGGTGCCGGCCAGAATGCTGTTGGGCCAGGTGAATCCAGCCACCCCCATTGCCCCGTGTGAATTGAAGAAAGAAGAAAGGGGTGAAGTCACCATAGAGAAGCTCTGTTCTGAAGACACGGCCCTCCCACCAGAATGGAGAAAAAGGGCCAAAGCTCAACTTGCAAGGTGGGAAAAGATCTTCTCTAAAGATGAGTTTGATGTGGGGTGCGCAAGGAGTGCCACTCACAAGATACGCTTACAAGAAGATAAGCCCTTTAGAGAGAGAGTTCGACGGGTCCCACTGGGTGACTTAGAAGACTTGCGGGAACAGTTGGCTGAGCTGAAGAGGACAGGGATTATTCGAGAATCCAGGAGCCCTTACGCTTCTCCAGTAGTGGTAGTCCGAAAGAAGAACGGGTCGCTGAGACTGTGTATCGACTACAGAACACTAAACAGAAGGACCATCCCAGATCAATACACCACTCCCCGAATTGAAGACGCCCTGCAGAGTCTGTCAGGGGCCAAGTGGTTCAGTGTAATGGATCTAAAAAGTGGATATTACCAAATCCCCATGCACCCTGAGGATCGGGAGAAGACAGCCTTCATCACCCCTGTGGGGTTCTTTGAGTTCAACCGTATGCCTCAAGGGTTATCAGGAGCCCCCGCCACTTTCCAAAGGCTAATGGAGAGAACCGTCGGGGACATGAATCTAATAGAGGTACTGGTATATTTGGACGACGTCATCATGTTCGGGAGAACCCTAGAAGAGCATGAAGAGAGACTGGAGAAGGTCCTGAAGAGGCTCAGTGAAGAGGGCCTGAAACTCTCCCCAGAGAAGTGTCAATTTTACCAGTCCTCAGTCCATTACCTGGGCCATATCGTTTCTGCAGAAGGGGTGGCCACGGACCCAGAGAAGCTGGATGCCGTCACCTCTTGGCCGAGACCTACCAACGTGACTGAGCTTCGGTCATTCCTGGGGTTCTGTTCTTACTACAGAAGATTTGTAGAAGGATTCGCCAAGATTGCCAGACCCCTGAACGAGTTACTCAGAAACGAAGGGGAAGATGATGTTCCAGAACTGGTCAAACCAGTGAAACTCACCATGGGACCCCGAAGGCCCAAAGAGTCGATTCAATACCAGTGGACAGGGGAGTGCGAGGAAGCCTTCCAGATGTTAAAGAAGAGTCTTACCACTGCACCAGTCCTGGCCTATGCTGATCCAAAGAAGCCTTATGAACTGCATGTAGATGCCAGCCGAGATGGGCTGG
Source organism: Rana muscosa (assembly GCA_029206835.1). Lineage (NCBI taxonomy): Eukaryota > Metazoa > Chordata > Amphibia > Anura > Ranidae > Rana > Rana muscosa. Next base: position 143,146,890 of record CM055122.1, read on the forward strand.
GTGGGGTGCTGTACCAGGAACATGATGGTTACCTAAGACCCGTCGCATATGTGAGCAGGAGTCTGATACCTGCTGAGAAGAATTACCCCACCCACAAGCTTGAATTCCTGGCCTTGAAATGGGCAGTGGTAGACAAACTGAGAGACTACCTATATGGGGCGGAGTTTGTGGTGAAGACAGATAATAACCCGCTCACCTACCTTCTGACCACTGCCAAGTTGGATGCAACGGGACACCGGTGGTTGGCTGCCCTTTCAAGCTTCACCTTCAGCTTGAAGTACCGACCCGGAAAGGGAAATAGGGATGCAGATGCCCTGTCCAGGAGGTCTCATGCCCCCACCGACCCTACCGAAGAATGGGCCCAACTAGACCCAGAGGGAGTGCGAGCCCTATATCAGGGGACAGAACTTCAAGCCAGAGGTGGGTCAAGAGCCGAAGAAATTGGGGTCTCAGCTGTTGGAGTACCGAAGTGCTATTGCAGTGTGACCCAAGTCGAAGGGGAGGGCTTGCCCAAGCTGACAAAAAGGGATTTGAGAAAGGAGCAAGAAGAAGACTCTTTAGGGAAACTCCTGATAAAGGCCCTGGAAAGCCAGCGTCCCGAGATGCTTGAAACAGACTCCCCAAGAGAAGCCCGATTGTTGCGCAGGGAGTGGGATCGGCTACACATACGTCAAGGGGTGGTCTACCGAAGGGGCCCCTCTGACGACTCAGAAGAGAAGTGGCAGCTGTTTCTACCAGCCAAATATCGAGAAGCGGTCCTAGCTGCCCTCCATGACAACCATGGTCACCTAGGGTCCGAACGGACTTTTCACCTTGTACGGGATAGGTTCTATTGGCCCTGCATGCGGGCTGAAGTGGAAGGATATTGCCATTCCTGTGTCCGATGCATTCAAAGGAAGACCTTGCCACGTCAAGCAGCCCCAATGGGCCATCTGCAAAGTCAGGGACCTATGGAACTGGTGTGCATTGACTTCCTTTGCCTGGAGCCTGATCTGAGTGGTCAAGGGAATGTCTTGGTGATAACAGATCACTTTACCAGATATGCTCAAGCATTCCCAACAAAAGACCAGAAGGCCTCAACAGTAGCCAAAGTACTGGTAGAAAAATTATTTGTGCACTATGGTCTACCCCAACGCCTTCATTCAGATCAGGGCAGAGACTTTGAAAGCAAATTAATAAAGAAGTTATTAGACCTGTTAGGCATCCAGAAGACCAGGACAACCCCTTATCACCCACAAGGAGATGCTCAGCCTGAACGGTTTAACCGGACTCTCTTGGATATGTTGGGGACTCTGAGTTCAGAGAAAAAGCAGCATTGGAGCAAGCATGTAGCTGCCATAGTGCATGCCTACAATAGCACTGCCAGTGATGTCACCGGGTATTCCCCATACCGTTTGATGTTCGGGCGGGAGGCTCGGTTGCCAGTGGACTTGGCCTTTGGTATATCGCTGGATCATACCTCAGCAGCATCCCACAAGGGGTATGTAGACCGATTGAGAAAGAGTCTGAAGACAGCTTTTGAAAAGGCCCAAGCAGCATCTGACCAACGGGGGCTGAGAAATAAAAGAAACTTTGACCTAAGAGTCAGAATTCAAGATTTACAGCCAGGAGATAGAGTGCTGTTGAGGAACTTGGGAATTCCGGGAAAACATAAGTTGGCTGACCGTTGGAAATCCCAACCTTATGTTATCTGCAAGAAGCTGGAAAACCTTCCTGTGTACCAAATTAGGCCAGAAGGAAGCGTGGGACCGTTAAAGACCTGGCACAGGAATCACTTGTTGCCCCTCTCCGAGGCAGTTCGCATGCCTCCTGCATCTGACTCACAAGAAACCCCTTCAACTTCTCAAGGTTCCAGACCCATCACCCGATCTCAAACAGTGCTTCCAGATGTGAGAGATGGAGACTCTGACAATGAAGGTCAAGAGGATGAAGAAGCAGAATCTGACTGGTTGTGGTCATCCCAATTGCCAGAACCCATGACCACCTCCCAAACCTCACCCAAAACAGTTGACAATGGAACTCTTCGGGCAGAAGCTCCTGAATTCGTGCCTTCAAACATTCTCATTGAGGAGGTAGCTGATGACTCAGACTCTTTGTCAATGGAAGACCCAGAAGAAGGGTCGTTGTCTCTATCTGAAGGAGAGTGGGAAGCTCCTGAAGTTCTGGAGCCCAACATGCCTGAACTAGATGAGGAAGCCCCTGAAGAGCTTCTAGAAACAGCCAGCCCCAATGTCCTTGAGGATATGATACCTAAAGAGCAGAGGGAAAGAAGAGTAATTCACCCCCCAAAAAGACTGACGTACGACCAATTGGGTGAATGCTCTGAGGAAGCCATCATCACTTCTAAGAGAACCATTGATCAGTCTAGCTCTTCCACTCCAGATTCAGATTCAGTGGAAGACAACCCCAGCTCACTCCCTAGCACATCTGAAACAGACACCCAAGTGTCGGTGGTCCGTATACAGGACAACCTCCCTCCTTGTGATAATTGGTGGGAGGTTCCTCTGTCGGCTCTGTGTTATGATATGAGCTGTTTAAGTTTAAATCCTGCTTATGAAAAGGCAAGTTGTTTATTGTCATGCATAAACTAACAAATTTCCCTGCAGGTATTGCCAAAGTATGTGTTAGGTTAAATACTGTTGTCCTCTTTGGGGACCAAAGACTTTAAGTGGGGGGAGTGTGTAGCAGGATGTCCATATGAAAGAAGGAATCCGGCTCCCTCCGGTGGTATAAGTGTTACAATGCAACTAATGCACTTTGGGACAGATATCAGCTAGGAGAAAAGACTTTGTTGCTTTTAGTAAAAGACAGACTACATTACCCAGGGTGCATTGCAACACCGCAAAGCATTGTGGGCAGACTACTTAAACCAGGGGAGGGGCCAGCGTCTCTCTCTCTGGATCCAGCTCTCAATCAACCAGGAAGTTGGCACGGAGGCCGGCTTCCTAAGGATTAGGCCAGAAGCCTGGGCCTAAATTACGGGAGTGCCTGAGTGATTTCAGGCAGAGGATTGTCCACAGCGTCCTGTGATTGCCCAGCAGAGACCGGAGTCGTCCATCACCATATGCTGTTAGTGATGGAGTCCGGAGACTGCAGCTGAAGCAGAAGCGTGGAGATCGAGTGACCGGGACAAGCCAGAGGAGACTATCTGAAAGTCGGGCCTGTTTGGTGAGAAGGGCACCTGCCCAGAATTGACTACTACCTTAGAGGAAAGTGATTTAGTTAGTGCCAGCCACACTTCACCTATCACGCCACAGCTTGCGGCCTAGTGTATCTCACTGGAGACTATGTGATCAGAGATTGGTGCATCCGTCATTAGTGGGTGGCAGGCACACGAGTACTCAGGTATATTGCGGATAACTACAGCATCTTGTTGAAACCCTGTGGATTACAATTTAACTTGTGCACCGACGGTGGCTAGCGAAGACTTCATTGGAGAAAGGAACTTTGAGTGGGACGCAGATAGGCCTTGCTTACCTATTATAGGGAATGAACACGTGCAAGGTATTGCAATAAAGGGGGAGCTCACGAGCAACCAGTTAGCCGTGCAGAGACACATATAGATACATGTACATATATATAGCTGATGTTATTTCCTGTTATTACCTAATCTCAGTGATACCTATCCTTATTGGTTTATTGACTCTGCAATGCGCATGCAGAGTCAACTGTGTGTATTAATGTGATTCTTTACCCTTCCCTTTTATACTGAGTAAAGGTACCTTTGATTAAGCATATAACTTGTGTGAAGTATCTATGTCACTTAGAAGGACTAGTGACCAGCAAAGGTAATAACATTTACAGGTTATTGTGTGATGTATGCAGGATTGTGTCTCCTAATACTCAATAGGTCTCACACTCCTTATTCATATCAGTTGTGCTAAGGGAAGGTTTGAGCCACTTCCAGGGGTTGATAGGCAGGACGTAGACCCAAATCAAACAAACAGCAGCTCCTACGGGGGTAGTGCTGCATTTACATGCTCTGCTACCATCCGCAAACCTTTCCAGGATAGACAACACTTGTGAATTAGAATATGGCCCAAAGATCTCTGCAGATTTCCCAGATACTTTTTCTTTAACCACTTGAGGACCGCCGCACGCGGATGTACGTCGGCAGAATGGCACGGCTGGGCACATGGACGTACAGGTACGTCCCCTTTAAGAGCCCAGCCTTGGGTCGCGAGCGCGCCGCCGGGGGCGCGCTCGTGACCCGGTCCTCTTCTCCGTGACCGTCCCCGCGGGAACAGCGGACCCGATCGCTGCTGGTTTCCCACGATCGGGTCACAGAGAGGAAGAACGGGGAGAGGTAAGTGTAAACAAACCTCTCCCCGTGCTTCCTAGTGAGCCTGTCACTGATCGTCCTGACCTGTAATAGGGAACGACGATCAGTGACGTCAAACGCTAAGCCACGCCCCCCCCCACAGTAATAAAACACAAATCAGGGCACACTTAACGCCCCCTCCTGGTTAACCCCTTCATTGCCAGTGTCATTTTTACAGAAAACCAGTGCATTTTTATAGCACTGGTCGCTGTAAAAATGACAATGGTCCCAAAATAATGTCAAAAGTGTCCGATGTGTCCGCGCATAATGTCGCAGTCATGAAAAAAAAATCACTGATCGCCGCCATAACTAGTAAAAAAATTTTTTTTATAAAAATAATAAGAAAAGATTCTGCGCTTAACCTTGTAACAATCTGGTGTTTTGTTTAAACAACATGCAGCAACTTCAAAAAAGGCCTAAATACTAAAGACCAACAACCGTATGTGCAATAAAAAAGAAAAAGTGCGCAATCACCAAAAAATATATATTTTTGCAACAAGAAAAATCCTATTGCAAATGGCACAAGTGCAAAAAACAAGAGAATAAATCAATATTCACTATATAAGTAGCCACACAAAAATTGTATATATGACACAATCCAATTAATTGTGAGGTGCACCCACTAATAATCCAAATAACTGAATATAAAAATATTGAATATTGTGAAGTGCAAACACTAATATAGTCCAAATAACTGAATAATGGAACAATAGTGCGGTGTAACCAAATGTGTCCCAAATGGATAGAAATTAAGTTAAAAATGGGATGATATCTGGAGTTCAACTCAAATATATGACAATCGATAAAAATATTCGATGGAAATATTGATGGGAATAATCGATGGAAGTATTCAGAGGCCTTGATTACTGTACAGCCAAGATAAATGATATTACTGTCGCTTACCGAATAGTTGGGATCTCAAGTTATAGAGATCACAGAAACGATCACTTGTTCCTAGATGGAGGAAAAGTTGTCTTCACATCCGAATCCTGGAGAGGATAGCCCGTCTCAGCTGTTCATTGCTCCGTATCAGGCAAGGAAGAACACAGGTGAGAAATCACTCCAACTTTCCAGTTACGTTCCTTAGGAACGGTGGCTCGACAGGGAAAAACTCAAAAAGAAGGCTTCATAGTGTAATATATCCAAAAAATCAAGATATTTATTGGTAAAAAACACAGCAATATTCACATCAAAAAAATGGTTTTAAAAAATGACAACAAGTGTCCACAGCAAATGATAGAGGCAAGAAAGGCGAGAAAAAAAATAACGGTAAAAAAATGTAATATAAACCAGCCGAGGAGCAAACCATCAGCTAGGTGACCGTGATAACGTTAGGGTTCAATGCTCCACCCGACGCGTTTGCCCAAAAATGGCTTTAACTGGGAACAGAGGCTGATTAGCCCACGTCATCACATCACGTTTATATACTTAAAATATATGTTTCTACACAGTCTATTTATATTTTTATATATTCATATACTTTTTTATTTTCCCTATGGATATTTTTGAATATCACAAAAATAGGAAAATAAATCCAAAGGAGGTCTTTGACCAGACTACCCTGGAGACAGATAACATCAGAGGGATCTTCATGAGACTTAAGAATGTTCTGATTGCTGAGTTAGGTACTTAAAAGAAAAGATGATCCCAAGGAGTTTACGGTGGCATGTATACCCAGATAAGGGGGATAAGGACCCCAAAGAATGGTTTTTAGATTTCAATGATGTGGGCCTTGCGTTTTTGAATTTTTTAATAACCAGAAAATAGAGCAAGGCTGCCAAATTGCAACAGGAAATCAATGAAATTAGGGATAAACTCATACCATTCAATAAAGAGGGTTTATACCAGGCATATACTAAGGAACTTAGAGAGATAATGATAGAGGAGGAAGAGGAACAACGGATTAAAAAAAGAAAAAAATACTTAAGGGACGTAGAAGATTATAAAACTAATAGCGTCTTTAAATGCCAGGAATTATACAGGGAAGCCGCAGTTAATAATATGGACATTACAGTGGCTGGAAGTATGGATGCTTATGGGGGAACTCTAACACATCCTGTCCCTGATGTGAATAGAAGGGATTTGGATATTGCAGCCCCAATATATCAAAATGTGGGTGCACTTAAGGGGGGAGGGGAACGTTCTGCACAACAAGCAAAGAAAAAGGGAACAAATGCCCCACATAAAAGCAACTACCCCCTAAAAATCAATATCCAAATTCTTCAGTAAATGGCTACCCGAGTAATGCAGGGAAGCCTCAATATTTAAATCAGAATAGAGGAAATAAACTCCCTCAAACCCCTCAAAATTTTGGGAATTATTATATGTACCCACCAGGAAGACCTTCACAAATGGATTACACAGGGAGGTATGAGGATCCAAACCAGAGGAGACCCCCCTGGAATGATCAATATGAAGGACCTCAAAACTCACAGAGAGCCCCCTGGAAATATGATGTGATGGTGGAAAATCATTATAGTTCCCTTCAGGATTGTGATAGTGAACAGGAAGGTGAATGCACAATGGATATGGACCTCTACGCGGCAGTGATCCCAGATCATATGATGGACCATCGTATGCAGCCCCCCTTAGAAATAAGTCGGAGAGTTTTTTAGGGAAAGGACAGACAAAAAAAGGAAGATTACAAGAGGATGCAGGGGAGGGAAACGGAACTCCCGGAAAAAGGAGAAAGAGATAAACAGTGTGTCACGTACCTGGTGATGAGCCTGGGATGCAGGGAGTGACCTCTTTTGCACCTCTTACTCCGGAACCCCTGATGGTGGGAACAGGGAGCTCAGGAGTGCAGAGTCACACAAGTGCCTGTCAGGAACACTGGTGCAGAGATGGAGCTGGACTTCAGGAAGCTCTTGTGCAGGTGTCAGCGACAGCAGGGAAGCTGGAACGGCAGGCAGGCTTGGCACACAGGAACTGAGGAGAGAGGCAGCAGACAGCGGGGAGGTGTCCTGTAGTACCGGGCACAGGCAAGTCCAAACAGGCCGGGTAATCCACTGGCTGGCAGATCAGGTGCAGTTCAAAAGGCAGAGGCAGAGTCGTTATTCAGTCCGGGACGGTAACGGGCAGGCAGCAGGTGGCAGAAGGAGCAGGCAGAAGCAAGGTCAACAAGCCGGGAGTCAGAGGGCAGGCAGAAGGCAGGAAGCGTCAGGAACAAGCCGGGTCACAGGAACAGATCGGTAGAGTATCTATCAGATTGCAGATGGGTCTCGGGGACGCTGTAGACCAGACAGCAAGGAGGCCAGGCATCAGCCCCTTTAAATAGCCCCAGATTGGCGCCAAGAAGTGTCACTGCGCGCTCCCGCGCGCACCCGCGAGCTGTTGCCGCGCACGCGCGAACGCCGAAGCACCGCTATTGCGCAGGTGCGCACCCGCGAGCGCCGAAGTGTCATTACAGGTTATATTGCCCTTCATGACACAGTGAAGGAATTTTTAATTTGAGTGGAATGAGATTAACTGAAACTGAACAGATGACCCTGAATAAGGGTTTGAAATTTGCACCCAAACAAGGGCTGAATAAGTTTCAAATGTTTATCGATGTACAAAAGTACATGAGGAAATTAAGCATCAAGCGTTATTTCCTTTCAGATCCTATAACAAGGAATTTGGTTCCTGTGACCAGAACTAATGACAACGAGATAGGGTCTTCTAAGGGGACAGGGTTGAGAAATGCATCCCTCTTCAACCCTCCAGGGAAACCTTCTCTGAGTATTTCTGTTTTAAAAAATTTGGTTTTACAGGATTTACAGAAGGCTCACTTTAAAAATGAAAATCAAAAGGACATACAGGAAGGAGTTGAAACTTTGTGTAATAAGAAAGAATTAATAATCCGACCTGCGGATAAAGGGGGGGGGGGCATTGTGCTTCTCAAAAAGCAAGATTATCTGGAAGAAATGAACAGATTACTAGCTGATAGGGACACGTATGTTATTCTTAATCGTGACCCCACCTTTGGTTTTAAAAAACAATTGGATGGGCTGATACAAGAAGGTTTTAGAAAAGGTATTATTAATCAGAAGGAAAAAGAAATCTTAATTCCTCTGGCACCCAAGATGCCGATTATTTATTACCTACCCAAAATACATAAAAGTTTGACACAGCCCCCTGGTAGACCAATAGTTAGTGGCATGGAGTCCCTCACGTCTAGAATTGGGAAATATGTGGACTTTTTTTTGTAACCGGCAGTTATCAAGACTCCAGCATTTTTGAGGGACTCTATGCAACTAATAAATGAAATATCGCAATTGGATGTTGAAGAAGATGTACTGATGGTAACGGCGGATGTGTCTTCTTTGTACACGAATATTCCCCACGTTTTGGGCTCCCAAGCTGCAAGATTTTTCTTGAATAAAAATAGATCGGTGGACAAACCAACGATGGAATTTGTACTGAAACTATTAAAATTTGCGATGGAACACAATTATTTCCTTTATGATGGTAACTATTATTTACAGCTAACTGGCATGGCGATGGGGGCTAAGTTTGCCCCCAGCCTCGCCAAACTTTTTATGGCCTTATGGGAAATTGACCACATTTTCTCTTGGAGATGTCCCCGGCTATTATACTGGCGAAGATTCATTGATGATGCCTTTTTCCTCTGGAAAGGTGATGTAGAAACTCTGAAAACCTTTATGGAGATGATCAATACCAACCAATGGGGTATTAGATTTATATACGAAGCAAGTATCTCCTCTGTCAACTTTTTGGACTTGGTGATCATGAAGGAGGGGGGGAAGTTGGTCACCAAGACCTTTTTTAAAACAACGGACAGAAATGGGTATATACCGATAGGAAGTTGTCATCATCCCAATTGGTTAAAAGCGATACCCAAAGGGCAATTTCAGAGGATAAGGAGAAACTGCTCACGTTTGGAAGATTTTAAAGAACAGGCAAATGTTTTGAAAAATCGGTTCATAGATAAAGGATATGATCCTAAGACCCTCGTGAACGATATTATTAAAGTCACCGAAACTAAAAGAGAAACATTTTTGAAACCAAAGGCTAAAAATACAGAAAATAGTGGAGGTTTTGAGTGGGCATTTGTAACCATTTTCTCTTCTCAACATTGGTGGGTAAAGAGGATTATGAAGAAGCACAGGAATGTTCTCAAGGGGGATGAAATATTAGGACCAGTCTTACCTACTAAACCAAATATTGTATATAGGAGAACCTTGACACTGAAAGACAAGTTGGCTCCAAGTGCAATAGATATTCCACCTAAAATTAGTATGTTTGGGAATATGAAAGGCTTCTTCCCGTGTAAGAAATGTAAAGTCTGTAGGAGATCACAGACTATTAGAACTTCTTCTTTCAGTTCTCAGATCACATCAAAAACATACAATATTAAAGATTTCATTACTTGTGGGACGATTGGGGTTGTATATCTCCTAACCTGTCAATGCGGGTTACAGTATGTTGGTAGGACAATCAGAGCTCTTAACGTAAGAGTAGGGGAACATCTAGGCAATATAAAGAGAGGTTTGTCTGGCTGCAACAATTTTAACTGTGGGCAGCTGAAACTGCTGCCTGTTCACTTCCTGCATTTACACAGACAGACAGAAGCACACCCCCAGCTCTTCAGCTCTCATTGGCCCTCTTATGACTCATCCCCCCTCTCTTCCGGGCAAACTCTCACGAGAGTGAGAGAGAGAGAGAGAGCTGTGCATGATGTCATAAGCCTAGGCTTTTAACCAGACAAGAAACAGGAAGTGGGCTTTATAAGGTATTTACTGACAGAAGAAAAATGTTTTACTATCCAAAGCTAAAACAACAAGGGCAGAAGATTTAATAGATGGAAAGTTGAAAAAATTACTGAAGGTCCTCTTTAAGATGCTTCCTGTGGCTCGAGCTTTCTTTCTTCAGCTCTCTAACTAGCCACATATAAAAGAAACAAACACTTTTTATTCAGTCACTCCCACATGGCCACTGAAGCCTCCACCTCATTAGTAAAAAGAAACAGTGCCTGCAAAGGCAGAGAATTGCATGACAGGGAGTGGACCGTTGAAGGAGATACTGCTGATAGCTCTCTTAAAGAGCCCCAGTGACTGTTCTGAAATCCAGGGAGGTCCTGTAAACAGCAGGCACAAGTATATTAACATATTCATATGGTGGAGGGTGCCAACTACCAAGATGATATGATAAAGATCAATAAACAATAAAGTCCATATAAATATAATTAATAAAGTAACCTGTAAACAAGTCCATGTGTAAAGTGCATAAAGTGCATCCACAAAAGGGTCTGATGATCCAAGAAAAACAGTCTTTGGCACAATAAGATGTTTTCAAATGTAAACAAGGTATAAAGAGGGGGAGAGGGATGGGTGTGGGAGTCCAGATCTGCAGAAATATGTAGATATCCCAGGAATGTTCCTTATATCCTCCCCCCAGTAGTGCTAACCTCTCACCTGACAGACAGACCCCAACGGGTCTAGTAGTGCATCAAACGATGGTGACCAGCAAACGGTGGTTAATCTTTCCTCCTCCGTGTGTCCTGGACAAATGGCCACTGCAGCTTTTTTTCGGGTCTCACTGTCAGTTTCCTAGACAATGTAACCTCCAGCTCCACAGATTTTAGATGCAAGAAAAAAGAAGGGTCTCCATAGTGTAGTACAACGTTTCTCAACCAGTGTGCCGCGGCACACTGGTGTGCCGTGAAGAGTCCCCAGGTGTGCCGCGGCAAAATGACCCCCAATATAGGCAGCTATCTGATGTTTTAACTACTGCTGGCCACTTGGTTAATATTTGTTATTACAGCGGTGCCGGTCCGCTGTGTAAACCTCACTTCCCGCTGCCACAGGCACTCTGGAAGCTGTGCTGGCCTCCCGATCGCGTCTTGCCAACCGATTACGTCATCGGTTGCTATGGGAGTGTCAGGCGCACGCACTGCTATCTGTGACGTGTGAGCAGCGGGTGCCAGAGTAGATGCTGGCTGGCGCGCGTTTCCCTGAGGGGAGGAGAAGAAGAACAACACGAGTAGAGGTTGAAAGAACCGTGAGGAAACAAAACAGTGAGGAGACACAGGTACAGTACTTGTACCTGTCATTTTCAATGTATGATTGTTTTATTGCAGGCATGGTGTTTATATAAAAAAAAAAAAAAAAAACTACATAACACTTGTTGGCACTTACATTGCCTCATTTTTCATTGCAGGCATGGTGAATTTTTTTTAAATGTAATATAATATACATGGGCTATGTGGGTTATTATTGATAATGATAACTGTATACTTCAATACTGCAGTTTGGCCGCAGCGCAGTGTACTTGCGGTTTTCATGTGGTTTCTCATAGACTTCTATTATGTCCCTCATTTTTGGTGTGCTTTCAGAAAATGTACCAAAAATGTACTACATAATAGAAGTTTATGAGAAACCACACGAAAACCGCAGTTACACTGCGCTACACCTGCGCTGCGGCCAAACCAGTATTGAAGTATACAGTTATCATTATCAATAATAAGTTACCCACATAGCCCATGTATATTAAATAAAAAAAAATTAATCGCCGTGCCTGCAATGGAATGAGTCAATGTGAAAGTGCCCTAATTGTAACAAGTGTCATGTAGGTTTTTTTTTTTTTGCCCCCACAAGACCACAATTCGTAGTTACAGATTTGGAATGGTTTGCCGGGGTTATGGCTAAAGATATCAGCCATAACCTTGGTATTGTTTTTTAGAGCCAGTGACTGGCTTTCTCATGAAAGCGTTCCAAGCGGCTCTTAAGCCACTGGAATGCTTTAAAAAGCGTCAGGAGGGGATGTCCCCCCCTTCCACCGTCTCACCTGAGAAACAATCCGATGGAGTGGCCGGCCAGTCCCAGAGGCGATGAAAGAGTAGATCCCCTTTGATTGCCTTGAAGGACCGAAGCGACGCCATGACTTCCAGTCCAGGCTGGAAGTAAACTATTTTTATAATTTTTTTTAAAGCAAAAGATCAATTTTTTTTAAAATCTTTTGCCTTTAAAGGTAAAAGAGAGATATGAGGTCTTTTTGACCCCAGATCTCTCCATAAACAGGACCTGTCATCCTTATATCTACTACAAGGGATGTTTACATCCATTGTAACAGAAATAAAAGTGATATAAAAACAAATAAAAAAATGTAAAAGGGACAGTGAAAAGAAAAAAAAGTTTAATAAATAAGACAACATTTTTTTTTAAGCACCCCCCATCCCTACGCAAGTGGATACGCAAGTCGCACACGCATATGTAAACAGTTTTCGCACCACACATGTGAGGTATCACCGCACATGCTAGAGCGAGTGCAATAATTCTAGTGCTAGACCTCATCTTTAGCTCTAAACATGTAACCTGTAAAGGTGTTTAAAGCGTTACTTATGAAGATTTTTTAAGTACCAAAGTTTGTCATCATTCCACGAGTGTGCGCAATTTTAAAGCATGACATGTTAGGTATCTATTTCCCCGCCATAACATCATCTTTCACACTATACCCAAAAATTGTGGTATATATTGTGTTTTGTTTTAATTCATTGAAGTGAATTTTGTACAAAAATAAATGTGTTTGCAAAACCACTGTACAAATACCATGTGGCATAATTTTTTTTTCACATTTTTGGATTGGTGTGCCTCGAGATTCTGACAGATTTTAAAGGGTGCCTTGGTTGAAAAAAGGTTGAAAAACACTGGTGTAGTATATAAAAAAATATGGTGTTTCCCTTTATTTTAAAAGTATATAATGACAATAAAATGGCAAAAAACGCCAGACAAAGAAAATAACATCAAATGGCTGTAACCGGAAGTCCTTACTTTTGATGCCATTTGATGTTATTTTCTTTACTTTAGCACTTTATTAATATGAGGCCTCGTAAACACGACCGAGTTTCTCGTCGAAAAAAACACGTCGTTTTTTTCGACGAGATCCTTGGACAAAAAACTTGTCCCGGCGGAGTGTACAGACACTCGATTCAAAGAATGCGCTCGTCACATTCGATGCCGTCGCCGCCATCTTGGTATACCCTATCTGTGCCTAGGAAGCTACCGCGCATGCGTCGAATTCATTTCAAACATGCGCGGGCTTCCCGGCGGACAGGTAAGTGTACACACACTCACTTTTCTCGTCGAGAAACAGGCTGACGAGAATCTCGACGAGAAAATAGAGAGCAGGTTCTACACACGAACAAATTTCTCGGCAAGACATCTCTGCCAGCAAGTTTCTTGCTGGTTCTTGCCGAGAAACTCGGTCGTGTGTACGAGGCCTGAGTTTAATTATTTGTTGAACACTTTGGTAGCGCATTAGTAATTTCTTGTTTATAACTACCAAGATGGGTCATCTCCTGCTGGATTAGGGGTGCTGTCTGCCTGAGAGGACAATATGACAGAGGAACAGGTTACTCAGTCGTATATTCCATGTGTGAGCTCTCTCACAAACTGCCTCAATCTCTCTGCCTCAATCTCTGACAGGGCATGTCAGAGATTGGTTGAGCCGGGGAGATTACAAGGATCTAGAATATTCAGCTTGTCACCCAGTTCACTGTTAATTGAAGACAAAGACAAATTGAAAAAATATATCCTGCAGAAGAGAAGGGAACTAATATTCCCAGCAGGGAGCATAGGTCCTTACAGCAACACCCCCCTGGGGGTGATGCAGGATCCATTGAGAGTCTAAGCACCAGAAGGTTTTCACCAGAGCTCCTGATGTGTTTTTTCTGCATGCTGGTACCAGGTTGCAGTCCTTAGAATTGCCCCAACAAGGGGTGAATGGGGGCAGGGAGGCTATGATGTGGAGACATTACATCAGGGAGTAATTAAAGAATGATCAGATCCAGAAAACAGAAAAGAGGTCAGAGCAATGAGCAATGGGTTCAGCAATGGGCAAGTCTGCAAAAGACGGGTAAAAAAACAGAGCTGCCTCTAGCCGATGGGAGATTTGGGTCAGGGCTGGGCTCAGCCCTTCCTTTTCAGAGCTCTGTGCTTACCTGTCGGTTAATTGCCAAAGACTCTTCCTTCCACAGTGACTCACCTGGGCTTCATTTCCCAGACATGGGAGTAAGTCACACATGTGCAAGTCACAAGCAAGTCTCAAGTCTTAACCTTCAAGTCTCAAGCAAGTCCCAAGTTACTGTGACGAAAAGCAAGCAAGTCAAGTCGAGTCCCTGCTAGAAGTCAAGCAAGTCAAGTCAAGTCATTTATTTTGGTCAAGTCACAAATCAAGTCAAAATACTGATCTACCCCATACTGTATAAAAATAATAGGAGGGATAACAATAAATAATATTGGTTATGTGCCCATGCCTCACTGTGCCCATGCCTCACTGTGCCCATGCCTCACTGTGCCCATGTTTCATTGTGCCCATGCCTCACTGTGCCCATGCCTCACTGTGCCCATGCTTCACTGTGCCCATGCTTCACTGTGTCCGTGTCTCACTGTGCCCGTGCCTCACTGTGCCCATGCCTCACTGTGCCCATGCTTCACTGTGCCCATGCCTCACTGTGTCTACCCCATACTGTATAAAAATAATAGGAGGGATAACAATAAATAATATTGGTTATGTGTCCATGCTTCACTGTGCCCATGCTTCACTGTGTCCATGCTTCACTGTGCCTGTGCCTCACTGTGCCGTGTCTCACTGTGCCTGTGCTTCACTGTGCCCGTGCTTCACTGTGGCCGTGTCTCACTGTGCCCAATGCCTCACTGTGCCCGTGTCTCACTGTGCCCAATGCCTCACTGTGCCCAATGCCTCACTGTGCCCAATGCCTCACTGTGCCCGTGTCTCACTGTGCCCATGCTTCACTGTGCCCGTCAGCCGTGTACCTGACCGGCGGCATCCCGGCGGCCATTCCAGTATTCAAAAGCCGCGCCTCCTCCTCGTCTGTGATAGGCGGAACACTCAATTTCCCAGCATTCAGTGTTCCGCCTATCACAGACATCCGCTCATCCTCATAACACAGACGAGGATAAGAGGATGTCCGTGATAGGCTGAACACTGCCTACTGTGAAATTGAGTGTTCCGCCTATCACAGACGAGGAGGCGTGGCTTTTGAACACTGCAATGGCCGCCGTCTGTCTGCATGACACGCTGATCAGGTAGGCAGACAGCGGCTTACGGTTAGTGTTAGTGGTGCCAAGTCATTGCAAGTCATATAGCCCAAGTCAAAGTCAAGTCGCAAGTCATTAGTGACAAGTCAAAGTCAAGTCGAGTCATTTATTGAATTCTGTCAAGCAAGTCGCAAGTCCTCAAACAGGTGACTTAAGTCTGACTTAAGTCAAGTCATGTGACTCAAGTCCCCCACCTCTGTCATTTCCTGCTCGTCAGCTAGAGCTGCTGGTTATATAAACTCCTTGGATCAGATCTTCTGTGCCTTTGCCTTGGTCAACATATCCGGACTCTCTCTGCTGTGTTTTCCTGTGTAAAGCCCTGTACACACGGGCGGGAATCCCGTCTATTTGAAAACCGTCGGTTTTCCTGACAGGATTCCTGGCAAGCTTGCCTTGCCAAGCCCTGTGTACAGACGGCCACTCAAAAGAACCGCCATTCTTTTGAATGGCAAGAACGCGGTGACGTCATCGACTACGACGAGTCAGCGCTCGTCACATTCGATGCCGCCGTCGCCGCCATCTTGCTACACCCCACACTAACCTTGTATGCTACCGCGCATGCGTCAAAATCTTATCGAGCATGCGAGAGTTTACCTCTGACAGGTAAGCATACGTGCTGACGTCACCACGCTCGATAGGACGGGAGTTTGCTTCTAGCCGGCCGGCTTTTATATGATCGTTTTACCGCTTACTGCGTAAGTGTAATTTTAATTCTTTTAAATAAATGTTGTGGCGATATCACACTATTGGTCCCCATTTGTTTTTCTTGGGTACATAACCCCTGTATGGGCCCCACGGAGCTACTATAACAGTGAGGAATATTGATTGATCCACTGCAAGAAACAGATCCGTATGAGTGACACTCACACCCCTCCAGCCATCCACTAGCTTACGGTTGAATGTATTGCATACAGTCTAGATCATTCTGGTAAGCAGACTCTATGTAAGGTGGCGGTTTCACACATTGGTGGATGTGTCTCCCATGATGGTTGTTTGTTGACAAGGTCTTTTTTTTCCCACATTGATATCTGATACACGCACCAACGCACTCTGTGGAGTCATCACCCTATTGCTGCTACTCTCTTATCGGAGGAATTGGCACTGTTGTGCCAAACAAAGGCCTGGGCTGGGTTATAGCCATTTGTCTATTTTGGCTTATCATCTGGTAAGCATACACCTTGATAAGATCTGCCTAGATATTCATGACAAGCATTGTGCCCTTTGTTGTTTGTGTTGACTCCATCATCATTATTATTATTTTTTCAAAAGGACTTCACATCTTTGGACTTTAATTATTCACCCATAGCGCAATTTTTTCTTTTTCAAGCATACAGATGTCCGGTTTTCTCGGCAGGAAACACGCTGCTGGGAATCCCAACGGTAAAATAGAGAGCAGGTTCTCTATTTTTCCTGGGCAGCTTTCCTGTCGGGAAAACTGCTAGGGAGCATACACACGTCTGGGATTCCTGGCCAAAAGCTCTCCTGGCAGTTTTTCTGCCGGGAAAACCGGTCGTGTGTACGAGGCTTAAGAGTTTTGCTTGGCTGATTTCCCTTCTGGTTCCTGATCCTGTTTGCTGCACCCGACTTCGCTGATCTCTGGACTCCTGTTTCTCTGGCTTGTTCTGACTACCCGTCCTGGTTACGGAACTCTGGCTATGTTTTGACTACGTTTTCTCTGTTTATACCATTTTATTAAATAGTGTGATTTTTACTGCAATTCTGTCTCAGTCTGATTTATGGTTCCTGACAGTAGGCAAATGCCATGAATTCAGAAGTTGCAGGCAATCCACTTGTTGGTAATATTTTTTCCAGGTTGGATGAGCAGGATCGCAGCATGGATAAGTTTGCCTTAGTGTTACAGACACTACTGAATCGCACTGCTCACCTGGAACCTCCCACTGTGGTTGTTCTGGTACAACCTGTGTTGCAGGCCGTCCCTGCTACTGCTCCGGTGTCAGTGCTGGCACCTGCCTCAAATATTTCCTCTATAAGAGGTATGTCTGGTTCCGCTCCACTTTCACAGTGGTTCGGGGGCAATCCAGTTCAATGCAGAGCGTTTCTCAACCAGGTAGAGGTATACTTTGAGATGCTGCCCCAGGCATTTCCAACGGATAGAAGCAAAGTAGGCTTCATGATATCTTTGCTTTCTGAGAGAGCCTTGGCCTGGGCAAACCCTCTATGAGAGACGCAAAAACCCATTGTCCAGAGTTACCCAGTTACCCAGAAGGATAAGCCCCTGGGACGGGTTATCCTTTCTTGATCTGAGTCGTCCATCGAGATACTAGCTCTAATCGACTCTAGGGCTGCAGTCCTGTTCATAGATGGTACCTTTGTGTCCAAGCACTCGATTCCACTGCAGCTTCATGCCACACCACTTGCCATTGAGGCTATTGATGGGAGACCACTACAGCCTGCCCAGGTGATAAATGAGACTGCTCCGTTGACCATGAGATAATCCAATTCCAAGTCATTTCCTCACCTCATTTTCTGGTGATTATTGGTTATCCTTGGTTACAGAGGCACAACCCTTCGTTTGATTGGCTTTGTGCTGAGGTTCATTCCTGGTCGCCACAATGCAGCGAGACATGTTTTCTGAAAGTGGCTAAGGTCTTGTGCACCTCTTCACTCTCCGCCCTGCCGTAGGACTACCGTGAATTTTGAGAAGTCTTTGACAAACGTCAATCTGGTTTTTTGCCTCTGCACCGGTCGTATGATTGTGCAATTGACCTCCCATCTGGTGCCATACCCCCTCCTGGTCGTGTCTACCTTTTGTCTGTCTCGGAGGATAAAGCCATGGAGGAGTATGTGGCCGACGCACTTTATCGAGGATTCATTTGAAGATCCTCGTCTCCTGCTGGTGCTGGTTTATTTTTTGGCAAAAAGAAGAATGGGGAACTGAGACTTTGTATTGATAATAGGGGTCTCAATCGCTTCATGATTAAGAACGCGTATCCGATTTCTTTGATTATGGAGTTATTTGACCGCCTCAAGAGAGCAACGTTTTTTTACAAAGCTTGATTTGCAAGGGGCATACAATCTCGTACGGATCAAGGAGGGCGACAAATGGAAAACTGAGTTTAATACCAGAACAGGCTATTATGAATACCTAGTTATGCCCTCTGGCATTTTTCCAGGAATTTATCAACAACGTCCTCCTAGTTTTGTTGCAGCTATGTGTGGTGTTTTATCTAGACGATATTCTCATATTTTCCAAGTCCGTAGAGAGCCATCACACTGATGTCCGCCGTGTGCTGCAGAGGTTGAGAGATAATAACCTGTATTGCAAATTGGAGACGTGCGAGTTTTATTGAGAACAGGTCAAATTCCTAGGTTTTGTCATTTCCACTGCTGGTTTTTTGATGGACCCAGAGAAACTTTCGACAGTACTACAGTGGCCTCGACCTGTGGGTTTACGACCATTGCAGCGTTTTCTTGGCTTTTCCAATTATTATCGGAAGTTTAATCGTAACTTCTCGTCTCTGGTCAAACCCCTGACTGAAATGACCAAAAAGGACTGTAAGGCCTCGTACACACGACCGAGTTTCTCGTCCAAAACAGTCAAGAAAAGTGCCGCGAGAGTTTTTTTGTCTAGAAAAACGTTCGTGTGTATGGTTTTACGACGAGAAAATTGCCGAGAATCTCGACGAGAAAATAGAGAACCTGCTCTCTATTTTCTCGTCAGGATTCCAGATTTCCTCGTCGTGTTTCTCGTCGGCCTGTTTTGTGACGAGAAAATGGTTTGTGTGTATGCTTTTACGACTCTTCCAAAAGTGAGCATGCTCACAAGCAACTATGAGACGGGAGCGCATCTTCTGGTAAAACAAGCCTTCGTAATGGAGAGAGCATATTCGTCACGCTCAAAAATATTTCATCGTTTAAATGTTCTGCATTGAAATCTTTGTTAGAATGTTACATTAATCAAAACGAGTGACCTTCTTTTGCTGCTGATATTCACACAGAGTTATGCCTTATTTTTAACCTTTTTCATGCTGCTCTTTATAAGATTTATGTGTATTATATCGTGCAAGTTTTTAGGAATAATTTAAATGGTTAGATTTTTCAAAATGATGTTAATTATAATTTCACAATGTTTTGCTAGTGATCTCCCATTTAATTTTGGAATCTATATTATTTAAATTTCCCACCATGTTTTTGTGCTAATCAGATTTAGTTATTCTTTTGGGGGGGTGATATCTGTCCCTTTTATTGTCAGTCAAATGTATCTGCTTACTCCAAAGCTTGATTTTGTTTATTTAAAAAGACACATAGTCAAGTATGAACTTAAACAAAAATCACATTTATTCATGTTTATAAATTAAATAAAGAGAAGGCAGCGCTGGAGAAGCTGCTGCCATTTGTGCATCCCAGAGACCCCAGAGCACACAGCAACCCTGTGTGGACACTAAAATTGGGAGCTTGAGAAGGCCAACATTTCTGAACACAATCTGATGCTGGCCTCCCAGAGGTGAGGAACAGCAGCAGGTGATATATATGTCCCAAGTGTGTGGTACTACAACAGGCTGCCTTCTGTCCGACCACAATGAAGCAAGGCCATCACTTCCTCTTCTTCCTGGCAACCTTCCCTGCAGCCTTTCCTGAAGCCTTCCCTGCAGCCTTTCCTGAAGCCTTCCTTGCAGCCTTCCTTCTTCGTTTGGCTGGAGGCTGGCCCACTGGAGGGGTACTCCTGTCAGGAGGAGGAGGTGGAGGTGTAGCAGAAGGGGGTGGGGCAGAAGAAGAAGGTGAAGGTGTAGCAGAAGGGGGTGGGGCAGAAGAAGAAGGCGGAGGTGTAGCAGAAGGGGGTGGGGCAGAAGGTGGAGGTGTAGCAGAAGGGGGTGGGGCAGAAGAAGAAGGTGGAGGTGTAGCAGAAGGGGGTGGGGCAGAAGGTGGAGGTGTAGCAGAAGGGGGTGGGGCAGAAGGTGGAGGTGTAGCAGAAGGGGGTGGGGCAGAAGGTGGAGGTGTAGCAGAAGGGGGTGGGGCAGAAGAAGAAGGTGGAGGTGTAGCAGAAGGGGGTGGGGCAGAAGAAGAAGGTGGAGGTGTAGCAGAAGGGGGTGGGGCAGAAGAAGAAGGTGGAGGTGTAGCAGAAGGGGGTGGGGCAGAAGAAGAAGGTGGAGGTGGAGGTTGAGGTTGGGTCAGTTGGGCCACCTCACATATGGCGGTATTGGGTGTAATTTTCTCCATCACCCCCTTGTTGAGCAAGGTGATGAGCAGGGGCTCGCATAGGAGGCGTTGCTCCATGCTCATCACCTTCAACTTAGCCTCCACTAGGCCGGCAATGGCCTCTTCAGGGGATGTGGGCTCCTTGAGGGTGGCATGGGCCTCTTTAATAAGGGCCATTGCTGCCTCACTGGTGGTCCTGTCCCTCCTGCCTCTTTTGTGAAGCCGGATGGGAGGCACCTGGGATCTGGTGCTTCTCCTTTGCCCTGCCACCTCCTGTCTGCCACTGGGCCCTGCCACCTCCTGTCTGCCACTGGGCCCTGCCACCTCCTGGCTGGCACTGGGCCCTGCCACCTCCTGGCTGCCACTGGGCCCTTCCTCCTCCTGCCTGACAGTTTCCAGACCCTCCTCCTGGCTGATTTCATCCTGTGTATGAAAAAGGAACATAGTTTAATATGTTGGTTTAATCTTTGCATCAAACTTTGTAATCCTGATTGAAGCAATTAGAATGTAAATGCATAAATCCTTGCTTTAAATTTACCACTACATCAGATTGACTATTTAGCACCCAATTAAGTGCAGAATAATGTCTACAGATCTTGATTTCACTTGTGGAATCCAAAATAATGTATGTTTCTCATCCTGACATATTTGTCAAACATTAATTTTATCCCAATACATTTTCAGTTAATACTATACCTGGCTCCAGATGGCCAAATCAGGATCATCCAGGATGGCTGCCTCCTCTTGCTCCAGAGAAGGCTCAGGTTGGCTGCAGTGAAGTCTGGGGGGAAGAGTGGAGAGTGATGGCCTTGTGTCAATGTGGTCATCCAGGAAGGACATCCTGTTGTAGTACCACAAAATCGGGACATAAACATCATCTGCTGCTGCTCCTGACCTCTGAGAAGCCAGCACCTTAGAGCGTTCAGTCCTGTAGGTACCTCTCAAGCTCCCAATTTTAGTGTCCACTTGTTTTGCTGTGGCTGTGGGCACCTTGGTATGCACAAATGGGAGCAGCTTCTCCAGCGCTGCTTTTCTCACCCCTTTTTTTTTTATGGATGGGGTTTTTCGTCTCCCACAGAGCCGGCAGCTCCCTTACCCGGTCAATAAATTCCGCCAGGAACTCTTTGTCGCTAATAAAGACATTCATATTGTATCTGCAAGTTAAATAAATTATATTTAACTAATGTGAGGCAAACAGTCTAACCTCCTTAACATCCTAGTCACCATATATATCCTCCAACAATCTCAAGACAGTATAGGCCAACAATTTTTACAAGTCACAAAATCACATACCTTCGTTCGCACGTCCGTCACTTGAACTCCTCTCTCCGCACACCGAACGTACTATAGTCACATGTGTGTTTGCTATATACACACCACGCATGCGTCAAAATTCGAACACGTCGCTCCGCACACGTCGCCCGCCCATGACGTTCTAACTAACATCTTTTCCCCGCCCCTTCTCTTTCGGCGCGCAGACAGATATGGCGGAGTTACAGCAGGTGTCTGATAATTCCGCAACTAACGGGGGGGCAAGCCCGGAGACCAAGGACACGTCACGATCAAGGAGGAGATTCAAGGCATCGAATATGTCTTTGGCGGAGATGGCGGAGATGGTGGACATCTTGCTCAAGGCTGATTATGATGCCAAGCATGGGCCGTATAGCAAACCAAATAGAAGGAAGGCCAAAATCCTCACTAAAGTTGTGAAGATTCTGAGGGCGAAGTTCGGGGTGAAACGCTCAAATGAGCAGCTCAGAAAGAGGTGGTCAGACCTCAAACTGAGGGAGCCAGACCAGTTGAGGAGCATAAAGAGAATGCTCGCTAAAAGTAAGTAAAATGTAGACTTTTCTGCTATTAATCTTTTTATAAACTGACATGTTATTTTTTTTTTTCTCATATTGGACTCCCTTCCAAAATGTAATATTTTGAACTTGGTTGGGCACAGTAATCGTTCGTTACGTTACCGACACTTCGTTCGGCCACTATCCGCGGTTTTGGCTTATTTTAGAGCCACAAAAGTAATTAGACATCTGCCATTTTAGATCAAATATTGTTGATAATTTTTTAGTCTAGATGATGTGTTTGTAAAGAGAATGAAATGCAAACTTTTATCAGTGTAAAGGAGAGGACACTCAGCAGCTGCTTCCACATCTGTACTTTGGAGCACTATAGTGTGGGCCACCAGACCCGCCTTTTTTGGGTGTCCCACACAGGTGCATCAGAGAATTTTTGTGGTGCCTCCATGTCAAAAAAATTACATCCAAATGTGAATACTAAACATATTTTGGGTCATAAATAATGCATTCTTCTTTAAATTCCGCACAAACACACACTTGTACCCCACTTCCAAGCAATTTAGCCTGTTTTTATTTTAACAATGAGATTTACAGTGTGATAAATAGACCTTTGGTTTTATTCTCATAGGGGAGAGAAGACTGGGAGGAGGACACTCCAGGGAGCACATGCACCCCACAACTCCCAAGCAACCCCAAACTCCCAAAGACCCACAACCGAAAGATGTGCAGGAAGTTGAGGTGGAGGAAGGAGAAGTGCAGGAAGGAGAGGTGGATGACGTTGTGGATCTGGTCACCACAACAGGTCAGTATCTGTCACCACAGCTTCAGGTAAGAGAGGTAGGCCTGCAGAGTTATAATACATTTTTTTTTTGGTTTTTAGGGGATGTAAATGTTGTGAAGGATAGTACACGGTTCTCTGCTGACAGTGATGGAATGTAGCACGGAACTGGACCTTATTAAACAAAGAATCCATGTGATGGAACAAACATTTAAAGACATTCTCGATGTTTTGGGGAGAATTCAATAAGCCATCCAAACACATTTGTTTTTACATGTTTGTTTTTGTCATTTTTTTAATTTTTTTGACTATCAAACCAGCCAAAAATTGAATATGCACACAGTGTGTCAACATGTGCTATCTGCCATCAGGGGATATCCATGTACGTCTTTTGTGGGTGCAACCCCTTCCTCGTATCTAAAGTCGGTGAACTGAGGAAGGGGATGCACCCCCAAAACACGTCCATTGATCACCCCTGATGGCAGATAGCACATGTTGACAATAGGGATCAGGATTGTAAACTTCCTAGATGAAAAAAATCCCAAATGTGTGCATATTCAATTTTTGGCTGGCCAAGGGGTGGCAGGACCCCATATTAGGACGGGCACATAGAGACATAGTTTGTGTAAGTGAATGTCTCCGATTGCTCAGAGGTATCCAATGTTGTAATTTTTGAAATGCAACTGTTATTTTTGTATTTTCATAAGCAAAAAATTGCCGGGTTGGGGCCAGGCCAACCCAAAATTAAACAAAAAAAAAAAAAATGAAGAGAATGTGCACAGAGTAAAATATTTGACCACAAACAACGTGTAGCTTCTTTTTATAATACCCTCTAAGCTTATTTGGTTCTTTTGTAAGGTTACATAGTGAAATGGTTGTTATTTACTAAAGTAAAATACACTTGCCACTACAAATGCACAAAGACAAACTAGGAGACAGGAAAGAACAAATAATTAAAGGTTTAAACAAGCTTTTTATTGGGATACTTAGACATAGGCTGGCATAGGAATTGCCCCCCTACCCGTGAAATACTCCATGTATTTGTCCCGAACCTCACAAGCATTTTGGGGGGGCAAGCCAAGACGGGCAGATTCCAGGCCCGGAAGGGGATTTGCAGGGGAAAGTCCAGCCTCTGGCAAAACTGAGGCCATATATGAATTAGATTTGCGGCAAAGAAAATTGTGTAGCACACAGCAGCATAACACTACATAGTTTATTTTGTAGTCCGCCAAGTGGATGGAAGTCATAAAAAGGCGGAACCGGCTGGCCATTATGCCGAAGGCATTTTCAACGACTCTTCGGCCCCTGGCCAGCCGGTAATTGAACACCCTCTTCTCTGGGGTCAGGGTCCTCTGTGGAAATGGCCTCATAAGATGCCGTCCGAGTCCGAAGGCTTCATCAGCCAAAAAAACAAAGGGGAGTCCTTCAATATTCCCTGCATCCGGTGGCAATGCAAGGTCGTCACTCTGGAGATGGAGGGCAAACTCCGTCTGGATGAAGGATCCCCCATCGGACATCCGGCCATTCTTCCCTACATCAACATAGAGGAATTCATACCGTGCTGACACCACCACCATCAGCACAATGCTATGAAACCCCTTGTAGTTGTAGTAGTAGGACCCAGAACGGGGTGGCGGCACGATGCGGACGTGCTTCCCGTCTATGGCACCACCGCAGTTGGGGAAGTCCCACCGCGTGGCAAACTCCGATGCCACAGTCTGCCATTCCTGTGGCGTGGAAGGAAGCTGTGGAGTGAAACAAGATGAAATAATATTAGAAAAACAAAGTCATACATTACAGGGAAATTCTATCCCAAAAAATTAGAGGCCAACATCAATCAAATTATACGTTTATTAAGGTGTTTAAAAAAAGTATAATGGAAGGCTCATTTATCATATTCATCACCCCCTCTGATGGGCCATTACTATATTATTTTGGGGGGGGGAGATGTGTTTGGCCACAGGATAGCATTGCAGTGGCGGTGCGTCCAGAGTGGGCACTGGAGCACTGCCCCCTCTCTCCTGTGCCCATCACTCAGAACAATACATAGGTTCATGCGTTGCATGAACCTATGTATTGTCTATGCCGCACACTATTCAGGTGGATGGCCTCTTGTAAAGCGACCGACATATGAATCATTGCGGCATTTAGGGGGTTAAAATTGCATAGCAGAAACAGGTAGTAAAATAGTCTTGCACATTACAACCTGGGGGATGTAATTGGCTTCCTAAAAGAAAAATCGGGGATGCAGGGGGGGGCATTCCTTGGGTAACTACTGACAGGCTGCTCTGCCAATCATGTTCACCAAGTCTGTTTAATGGTAACATGATTGGCTGATGCAACATGAAGGGAAGGAGAAGACATCAAGGACAGAAGAAGGATGGCGCTGACCACAAGAAGGTAAGTGCAGGGCTGGGGGGAAACTGGCTGCATTAGAGGGGACTAAATGGCTGCATTTGAGGGAACAAAATGGCTGCATTGGAGGGGACAACTGGGGGCGTTTAATAGGCACCAGAGAAAAAAAGGAGGAAGTTTATTTCCTAAATTGGGGTTTGAACCCCCAAACATTTGGAGCAACAGGCGCCCCTGCTGGAAAAGTTAGTGAAGGGAAATATTTATGGAGGAGAAAAAAGGGGCAATCTAAAGCTTCCAACATGCATGGGGACAAAGGGGACATTCTCAGCATATTACAATCATGGTAATTAGGGAAGGATGAAAGAAATACAATACATTAGCATACATGTAATACATAAAATGTGATGTTAAGGGAGCAAACTTACCCTAATATAGTCCTCCTGCAGGACTTGGATGATGGCAGAACAGGTGTCTGGGATTATGAGGCCCAGAGCCTGGGGGGAGATGCCTGTGGTGAACTTCAAGTCCTGAAGACTTCTCCCTGTCGCCAGGTAACGCAACGTGGCGATGAGCCTCTGCTCAGCACTGATGGCTTCCCGCATAACGGTGTCCTTCCTGGTAATATAGGGGGACACCAAAGCCAACAGTTCCTGAAAAACGGGGTCAGACATCCACAGAAAATTCCTGTAGTCCTCAGGATTATTCTCGATGATCTCCCGCAGCAGAGGCATGTGGCAGAATTGGTCCCGCTGGAGCAACCAATTCTTGGTCCATGAACTCCTCCTCACACCATTCATGGACTGGTCTTGGTCCAAAACAAGCAGACCAACACCAAGCGCACGCACAGCACGAACTCAACGACGAGAACGTCCAGGCGACATGGCTAGGAAACGGTCGTCTAATCAGAACGTACAGAACAGAACGCACTTTAGAACAGCAAGGCCTATGAATAACGAACTGAAATCAGAAACGAACAGGCAAGAACGCACTGTAAAACAGATACGACCTGCCTAGACGCCCTGAAAGTCAAGATACGAACCCACAAGCACAAACTGAACCGCAGAAAACGATCTGAAAAGTACGAAGACTGAAAAGCGCGAATCGTCTCTTCCCAAACTTTTACTTCACACGCGGTAACACGAGATCAGCAAAAGCAGCCCAAGGGGTGGCGCCAAGAAAAAAGATCTTCCCCTTTATAGTGCCGTCGTACGTGCTGGACGTGAGCGCGGAGAACAACGAGGAAATCGGGAAATGACAGTGTGTACGCATAGAAAGCTTGACGAGAAAATCGACAAGCTTAACAAGAATCTCGTCGAAAAAAACGACGTGTTTTTTACGACGAGAAACTCGGTCGTGTGTACGAGGGCTAACTCACAGAATTGGTCTCCAGATTCCATTAATACCTTTGAGAGTTTCAAGGCTGCCTTTGCTTCTGCAATGGTACATCCTAATCTTACAGTACCTTTAATCCTTGAGGTGAGGTTGATGCATCTGAGACTGGAGTTGGTGGCTTGCTGTCTCAACGTCCCACCTCTGAGAGCGCTATGCATCCTTGTGGCTACTTTTCCAAGAAATTATCTCCTGCGAAATCAATTATGAGATTGCGCTCCCGCGCGCATTCACGGGAGTGACGTCACGTGGCTCTGGCCAGTCACAGAGCCGAAGTCCGCAGCCCCGGAAGGAAGAGAGGCGAAGATGGGGGCTTTGTTTGCAGGTAAGTGTCACATAATGGGTTAGTATGCGATGCCCGTTATGCTTTTCATTTGAAGAGTTTGCACGAAGCAAAAGAGGAAGTAAAACCGTCAGGGTTTACTTCCTTTTTAACTACTTCTTGTTTCCCAACACATTTTGACAGCCCAGTGGCTTGAGGATGGAGACTACATTTCCCCCCAGTTTTGCAAATCTTTTTGAGGACTTTGAATTTGGCATTTA